>CM060252.1:63731214-66131214 GCA_030684275.1 Acipenser oxyrinchus oxyrinchus | reverse complement strand
AACTAAGTTATCATAAACCAGTACTTCGAAACTAGAAGGGCTTCAGTGTAATTTTACTGTTCTTTGTTTCAATAAAATTGTAGATTAAAACATCACAGAATGCATCAGTGCAGTTTTATCAATTGTTTTATGCAACGCAGTTATTCCAATGCACACACTGTGTAATTCACACACATGCAGGAATCAATGTGCAGCTATTTCCAGGTCTGGATTTAATATCTGCATACAGGTATGTTTCACAAGAAATACAAAACAAAGCATATTCTGTTGTGAATTCATCTTGAATTGCTAACCGGAATTCAGTAATCACACAATATAGCTTGTATAAATTGGCTCAGTCCAACAGACACGTCTGTATAAACTAAAACCTTTAGCATGATATTTTTCAATTAAGTCAGTCCTTATCTGCCATTTTCAGTGATGCCATGAACTCTTGGCGATGGATTCCAATTGTAGAAATATGAGCTGAAATCCTCAGAGTCTGAACAAAGAAACATTCTAATAAAGGAAAAAGTACAGACCAGTACTAGCTGCTTACAGGCTTCAGTGCAAAGGCTTAGACCAGTCTGAACAACGACGTGTTCATAAATAGTTTTATAAATCTAACCTTATCAATACAAATGTTGCTTTCTTTTGTAGTCATTGCGACTAAATTGAGAGCTTCCTTAAGTGTTCTTAACTTAAACAGCCTGCAGTTACTATACAGTATTTTAATTACAGCAACCACATTTATATTCTGATTTCACATGAATATTATATATATTATATAATATGTAGTAGAGCATTATAACACTGCTTCTAAGTTGTACTGCCTAACCTCTACAGTTTTAAACATGCTTGTAAAGTCTGTGTTAGACTTTGTGAGACGTCACTATGAAAATGAATCGCCTTCATAGGCATAGAGGTAGCTGTCAAAATACATTTTAAAACCTTTTTCCAGCTTGCTTGCTACGTGATTTTGCCATCTTGTGGAAATCATTTACTGTCATTTTAATGAAGGCAGCATGCAGACAAGAACCAAGTTGAGTTTAGAAATAATCATAATAAATATTTTTCTCTTTTATATTCTAGACCCTGCTGGAATTTCTCCAGAGAATAATAGATAGTAAGGAGAAGAATAAAATGACGCTGAACAACATTGCTGTTATAATGGCACCCAACCTCTTTAGGTTCAAAGGGTTTCGTTCCAAGGGTGGAGAGCAGCAGGAGTTTGCAATGGCTGCTGGAACTGCAAACATCATGCGTTGGCTGATAAAATACCAGAACCTTCTCTGGTTGGTAAGTAGTAGTAGCATTCATTACTGTATATTTCAAATCTGCTTCCCTTCGAGCCAGGGCTATTTGGTGGTATAACTGCTTTCAAAAGTGGGTGGTACATTTTATGTAGCTGGGGCATGCATGAAGATTATTCTACATAATTTACATAAAGTAAAAACATTTAAAATAAACGTTAATTATGTTCAGATTTGCACTTTTGCGGGTGTGAACTCCCTCTTTTATAGGACAGGGAGGGGGTATTTCATAGACCCTACAATCCCAATGTTCAAATGGGACATATTTTGTAGTATTGAGACCATAGACATCAAATGGTATCACGATTGAGAAAACTTGTAGAAACAGTTCTTTATTACCAGGCTGTGCTTTCTCTTCTGTGCTTGAGATTGACCCTAATGCATTGCGTTGCCTCAGTTGATTGGCGTTTCTGCTTGGTCCTAGTGTAGACTTCCATATAACTGCTGATCATGCAAATAAATGAGTACTGCTGAAATGTAAGGGGGCATTTCTCCAGGGGATATCTTACAAGTTATTTAAATAAACATGAATCTAGTTGCATTCTCATTACATGATTCACAGCCAGTCACTTGCTGGAACTGCATGTCATTTTTGTAGATCTTACAAACATTAGGCCAGCTTCATACAGTCTAATCAATTATTGTATTCTGCATTCTAAAAACAAAAACAGAGCAAACAAATATACTTGTAAGTGGCATATTTCAAGAGTGCTAAACAGGGGTGCCTGGGGAGCTACAGCAAGTCTTGTAGAATACCACAATTGTTGTTTCTGGGTGAGTCTGTAGCTGCTTTTTCAGTAGTGGGAGGGTGATGTTATACTGGAGTTATACTGGAGGTGCTACAAATGACACACCACCCATTAAGCCGAAGGGACACTAGTCTACATGTTGCTAGAAAAATGTAGAAAGGGGTACTTTTTTGTAGAAAGTGACGTGCAAGCTACAAGTTTCAGTCAACTTTGTTGCAAGCAACTGTATCAAAGGACTGTTGATTTTGTAGATGCAACATTACATCATATAATAAATCAGCCAATGAAAGTGATGTAAAAAGTCAAGTGACTAGCTTCTTCGCTGGCAAAAAAAAAAAAAAAAAAAAAACTTAGAAAAATTAATTCGAGCCGTGTGGGATATTGTGAGGGAGATTCTCCTTATCGATTTTTTTAAAAAAAATTTTAAATTTTTTTTTATAGATACCATAGGCAAGTAAATAAATGTTAATCGATCCATTCCTGGTAGTTAATGATCAATTTGACAAAATTATTAATATTATATTCCTTGAAAAAAATAATTTACTATTATGAACCGTTTTAAACATAATGTTGTGCTGGCATTATAGTCTAACATTAGTAATTACAAAAAAACAAAAAAAGCTGGTTTGGTACCGATGCCATTTAGCAGTGAACTAGCATTAGAGTGTTCATGTTAAACTGCAATGGTGTGTTTATGGTATCATTTACGTGCCCAAGTTGTGTTTTCAGTGCTCATTTTGTCTCAAATAAAGGCTTTCATTTGATACAACTTATTGGTAATGGATAAAGTGAGTCCAACTTTTTGTTTAAAGCCGTTTTGAGCATTGCAGTGCAGCAGATGCAGCTTGCAAATATTGTTACCGATATCTGATCTGTAGAAGAACAAAATCATCACCTGGCATAATTAGGAATTCTGTTCAAAGTAGTAACAATAATAACATTTCAACTTCTGTCTATTTACATTTAGTTTTATTTACACCTTATTTTACATTTGAATGAATTAAAAAGGAATTGGGATTAGAAATGGAATTGGAATTGAAGAAAAATGCAATTGACCCCAACTCTGACACAAATAAAACAGAAAAACATTCAAGCCAAAAATAACACATTCAGAACAAAAATGATGAGGGTGATGATAAATATTACTAATACAATCCTATATATACATAGAATAAAGTTTATTTTATTGAAAATTAGGTGGACACTAAAAAACACCAATAAACTCTGATAGGAAATATCATTTATGTATTGTCTTCTCTGTGTTGTCCATCAACATTCTATCTACAATTTCTGCATCGTGTAGAATAGTGCCTCCTGAAGCAAGACTGTTGAAGCAACAGATTTAATTCTACATTTTCTAGCAACATGTAGACTAGTGTCCCCTTGGCTTTATACTGTAAATGCCTCCAATTCTGAACTAGGATTTGAAATAATGATCTAATGGCTACAATACCTCCTCTGCTTGACAGTGCTGCCACTTAAAGCATTCACACCTCAGTACATTGTTTTGTAGCCAAGCTACAATATGTATAAAGCCTTTATGTATGTCTGTATTTTAGATACCCAAATTTCTAATGAATCAAGTAAGAAAGCAAAACACTGAAAACCAGAAGAAAATGTCCAAGGATAAGGCTATGAAGAAGTTGCTGAAGAAGATGGCTTATGACCGGGAAAAGCATGATAAACCATACAGGAGCACAACCAAAGTGAGTCAATGCAGTTTCATATACCTGGTAACATCTAACACGTGTTGTACAGTACTGTGTGTAGTAATACTAATACAAAAATAGTACACTTCTCTTATGGCTGTTCAGGTAAAGTATTTCTTTTGTTATTGTTAAGGTACTAGTTCTGTACTGTAGGTAAAATGTCAAATGATTGTTTGTTTTTAATGAAATCTGAATACAGTCGTATACTAAAAGTACTGATTTATTCAGTATGATAATTGCATTATTGGGCAGATTGCCTTGCTTTAAACTGGTGACAATGCTGTGCAGCAGTTAATAAGATAATAAATAATAATAATAATAATAATAATAATAATAATAATAATAATAATAATAATAATAATACAATTAAATGTGTACAATAAATATGTTAAGTAACACATAAATGTGATAGAAATAAATAAAACAGACCAAACTCGAGACAAAAAGTGACAAGTGCCACCTTCTCACTAGAAAAATACTATCTAAAAGAAACTGCCAGATCCCCAAATCACAGAAACAAAAAGCACTTTCCTCAGTTTGTCTCCGCTACAGTTCACCACAGCAATAACAGAGCTTTTGTTGCACCAGCCACCTCCATGTTATTTCCTGCCCCACACGTTTAAATAATGAGGCTAAACACAGCTTGATTATCAGGCATGCCCCCTAATAAAGACTAATACAAGTGTCACGGTAGCGAGTGTGCTTAGCTAGCTACATACATTTCAGCCAAAAGCCCCTTTTCAGCTATGTAGAAAGAAAAGTGAACGCAGATCAGTAGACTTTTTCTTTTAAATACTTTATTTTTACACAGCTGAAGGGTTTTCCTGTATGTATGTATGTATGTATGTATGTATGTATGTATGTATGTATTAGTGCTGGGACAAATATCTGAATATTCAAACGAATATTTTTTGACATGTATTCGGTTACAGAAATCAGATGTTCGTATTCACTAGAAATGACAAAAATACCTTGCACTTATTTACCGCCTCACCAGAAGTTGCGCGACAGTTTAAAAAAAAATTGTAAATGAACAAGTGCTCCGTGTGATATGTGAGATTT
This sequence comes from Acipenser oxyrinchus oxyrinchus, assembly GCA_030684275.1. Classification (NCBI taxonomy): domain Eukaryota; kingdom Metazoa; phylum Chordata; class Actinopteri; order Acipenseriformes; family Acipenseridae; genus Acipenser; species Acipenser oxyrinchus. Next base: position 66,126,402 of record CM060252.1, on the reverse strand, counting down.
AATAGATACAAAAAAATAAATTACAGGATCAACACAGCAGCTCAAACCTCTATTTTAAAAGTTTTAGATAGCAAAAAGTAAACAAACCAGATTATGCTCGCGCACACATAGTGATCTTTATGGAAAGCTGTCTGGATCAAAAAAGCTTTGTGCTGCTTTAGAGCAAGTCAGAATCTCATGGGACAGAAAATGGCAAGCACGTCGTTCTGAAATGCCTCGCTTAAACAGTGCCCAACTTGCTGGAAATGTTGTGTAGTGATTTTTATATAAATGGTATATATTATATATTTTTTTTGCGACTCTGTTATGTGGAATGTAATAAATGAGAAACAAAACTGAGTTTTTTCCCCTTCGTTTTACAATGCCATTTCCACGTTTGTTTTATTTGAAGTATTTCAAGTTAAATTAAAGTTTTCGTTTTACTTGTTCAGCTACAAAAAGGCACAAGTAAACCTCATGTTATTACTTTATGAAAACGTGTCGATGGCCACTGTTTACTGTGAAGAAACGGCAATGGCAAGGATTGAAAAAAAAAAAAGTAAAAAATAAATAAAATGTGGTGTCAACTTTTTATGTACTGTTTATTTTGGGAATAAACAAAATAACATTTAACTTGAATTGCTATTTGGCATCCTTTTGTTTTATTGTTGATTCACTGGCTTGAAGTAAGACCTACACAATGTATTCTACTCCTTTGGCTATTTTTCTATTTTGTGTTTACATATTGTAACGTCTTGCTGTAATATGAAGACACACACACAGGGGCCACGGCCACACCCCCTGCCCTTGCTGCTATGCTGTCTCTGCCTGCGTTCTGAGCAATATAATGGCTTTTATTACTTTTTGAAAACAAACTAATATCCAAACGAATATTTAAATTATGATCGAATATCCAAACACGAAAATCCCATGTTCGTCCCAGCATTAATTACAGAACCGAAGTTCTGTTGTATATACTGTAAATGCTTAGTCACCAACGTGGCGACTTTACGGTAAAATCTGCTGGACATATTAAAACTGAAGGCCGCATTTGGCGACCAGGTGACCTGATTTGAACCACCCAGTTGCATTCACAAACACTTGTCATTCTCAAATTCAAAATAATCATATTATCTGATGATTATAATTGAAAATCTCAGAACCTTCACTAGTTTTTATGTTATGTGTTTAAAAATGAGCTTCACTGTAAACATAAGTATCACTGGTACAGTACTGTGTATTGATCTGCTTTGTTTTTTTCTGTGTTTTGTAGACTGACGCTCTTCCGGGAGTCATACGGGTGCAGGCACCACAGTTTTCCAAGGTTTCCATGGCGATACAGTTGACGGAGGATTTAAAAGCTAGTGATGTACTGGCCAGACTTCTCAGCCAAATTAGGTTAGAATTGCTTTAAATAGGTCTTACTCTTATTTAAAGTAGAAGTAGGCCTTAAACTATAATTATATTTGTTATCAACACTCTATTTTGTTGGAGCCTACGTTGCCATAGTAGTAACATATGCTCTCTGCCACCTGAAAAGGAAGACAAGTCCAGATGTTTTTAAACATGTACTATACTGACAAAGGGCCTAGTTGTGTCACTTGTACCTTTTTATTAGAGGAATTGTGATGGTTTTTAATAGGATATTATGTATTCTGACGGTGTCTATAACACTGTTATGGTGTCATCACATGAATATTTTCTCCTATTCTACATCTAAATGCCTCTAATAAAAGGTACGGTTTATTTTACAATCCCCCTTGCTTCAAGTGTTTGTGAGAATATTAGTATTTCATAAATATGGCTGATTTGGCTGAAGGGTATTCCATAAGTCTAACCGTCTTTACCACAAATTATTGAGAGTATCAGGAACCTGTGGATAGCTATCGGAAGCTGTTCTTCTGTCTGCTGTTTTGTGCAGAAAGAACACTTGTATTTCAACACTTACATGCAGTAAATGTAGGTCATGGTGATTCATAATACTGATGGCTTTAATTATTACAGGGATATTCATTTTATTGAGTTCTATTTTTTTCATGATGCTAAGTGAGTGATTTCACAGTGGCACACTGCCAAGTCAGATCACTTTATGCATGATTTTACAGTGAACCATTTAATATGTCATCTAAAGCCATACCACCATAATTTGAGAAATAAATAAGAAAGTTAGCAGGATGCTTTAAAAGTACTACTATTACAAAACCTTTTAGTCCAATTAAAGTAAATGACTCATTTTATTCCTAGGGAGAAAATCACCTGGTAGTTACAAAAATAGAAATGAACACAGAAGGCCTTCAAAGGTTATTTTACATTTTGAAAAAAAAAATCAGTAATTACCTCTTTGGAGTAAAATACTTTGAAAATCGGTCCCAGAGTGTAATGAACCTAAACTGTATATATTTAATATTCCATTTATACATTTTATTTATTGCAGAACTGTTGCCATCAAGAGAGAAGACATATGCCTGTATGAAATAGGAGGCAATATTGGTAAGTGTTCTATTTTGTAATTATTTGCTAGTGGAATCTATTGTCGTGTGCAGAGAGTCAACAACCAAATAACTACATACCATATTTAAAAATATGTACGTTATATTTTAGTAGTTAACACAGATACATTAGGTGTTGCAATTGGTTACTTTGTTCAATCAAATGTTGACTCCTTAAATACAGTAATTTATATTGAGGAGCTGTGCCAAGTACTCAAATTGTTTTTAGGGATGGAAACAAAACTCCCATTGCATAGCAGTTTGAGCCATCCCAGGTTAATTAGAATAATAGAGGAGAAGCCTCGTTAAAAACAGTAGGGAATATTATTTTTTTTTCTATCACTGGATTTAGGAATGATTTAGCCAGGACCACTCCTCTGACATTGTAACTGTAGACTGCACAACATCTCCCACTTATGAGATTTTCAACACTTTTTGAATATATGTTGTTCTATTAGGGCAGCAGTGTGGAGTAGTGGTTAGGGCTCGTGGGTTCAATCCCAGGTGGGGGACACTGCTGCTGTACCCTTGAGCAAGGTACTTTACCTAGATTGCTCCAGTAAAAACCCAACTGTATAAATGGGTAATTGTATGTAAAAATAATGTGATATCTTGTAACAATTGTAAGTCGCCCTGGATGAGGGTGTCTGCTAAGAAATAAATAATAATAATAATATTAAAATGTTAATTATTATAAAGGTAAGTTCTTGTACATCCTTTGCACCATATTATTATTATTATTATTATTATTATTATTATTATTATTATTATTATTATTTATTTCTTAGCAGACACCCTTATCCAGGGCGACTTACAATTGTTATCACATTATTTTTACATACAATTACCCATTTATACAGTTGGGTTTTTACTGGAGCAATCTAGGTAAAGTACCTATTAAGTGGTAAAGCCCTGTGAAATTCTTTTTATTTTTCACAATTTTGTTTTATTTTTCACAATTTTGTTTTATCCACTAAAAATGTTGTTTTATTTTGTTTTTATTACAGATACACATTAATAAAATAACATGTTATAACAATATCAAAATTGTTATAACAATATTAAAATAACAATATCATGTTTTAACTATATACAAATTTTTCATTAAACATTATCTTTTTTTTTATTTTGACAGACCTAGCACAGAAAAATAATTTAGTTACCATAATTTCTCATTAGTGACAGTAACGGTAACAAACGTTAAGTCCCCCACTCTAATTAACTGTCTATTTACAGTAAATACTGCCCTTGCCCTCTATAAAAATACAATGCAATAAAATAGAAATACTTTTATTACTGCACAATGGAAATCAAATCAGCATGTAGGATATTAAATCAACAAACACACAAAACTGGCTTATTTCAGAGTGTTGTACAATTCAGCATAAACTCAAAAAGCAGGTTACTGAAAGAAAATTCAGATATTTTACGCATGTATTCATAAGGAGCTTCAGTCCTGCACAAATATTCAAATTAAGAATTAAAGGCAAGCATACAACAGAACTCTATTTTCTTTTGTCATGGTTTGTCGTCTGTTACTTAAAATAAGCTGGCATTTTGGCACCTGTGTGGTCCAGTGGTTAAAGAAAAGGGCTTGTAACCAGGAGGTCCCCGGTTCAAATCCCACCTCAGCCACTGACTCATTGTGTGACCCTGAGCAAGTCACTTAACCTCCTTGTGCTCCGTCTTTCGGGTGAGACGTAGTTGTAAGTGACTGTGCAGCTGATGCATAGTTCACACACCCTAGTCTCTGTAAGTCGCCTTGGATAAAGGTGTCTGCTAAATAAACAAACAAAATAAACAAACAGCATGTCAATAATATCATGCCTGTCTTCGCCCCTACACTGGCTTCCAGTTCGGTTCAGGGTTGATTTTAAGGTTCTGCTATAACTTAAAAACCATAAATACTTCAGTCCCATCTTATTGAATGACTTGTTGATCCCATATGTTCCCAGTCGGCGACTCCGATCACAGGACATTGGATTGCTTACTTTACCAAATATTTTTTTAAAGATTACAGGCGGTAGAGCTTTCAGCTATAGGGCTCCTAAACTTTAGAAAAAACTGCCTCATTCCATAAAGGAAGCACCAACCTTTGCTGCTTTTAAAACAAGACCAAAGACACATTTTTATAGTCCAGCCTATTTATCTTAAATGTATTGTTCTGTTCTTGCTGTTTTATTGTAAACTTTTATAACGTTAACTAACCCAGAATGTAATGTTTCAAATACTCTAACTGAAGGATGGTCAAGCTTCTCCAATGGGATGTTGGCACTAGCACACATTTCAAATGTATCCTCAATACATGTAATCTTGTCTGCTTTGGCTTTCATTGCTCGTTGCATGGAGTGTGTCACCGATTGTAGCTTGGATGGGTCTTTTGCGTGTACCAGGGGCTGCTTGACTTTTCTTTTCAATGTGACCAAATGAGTGACGGTATCTTTCCACTCGCATTCCAGCCGGCAGTTGCAAAATCTACACATCATTAGTTTGTCACTGTCAGCTACATACATCCCCTCAAGCTTAACAATTCAACAACACTGCAAAGAATTTATGCATGGTTTAGGCATTTTAGAAACAAACGTCTCTTCTCTTCCATCACAATTAATTCCCAAATGACTTGCTCCAAATTATACATCTGCACAAGTGCTAGTCAGAGCTGTCGTTTCCTTTCAGCCTGTGTCTATGGTAATGGCTGAGCCTTGACAACTACGATTGCAAGTATTTGTTTAAAGTATTTTTTGTATAAACCTCACAATTTAAAAATGTAATTCTGTGTTTACTTTATAATGATTTTTTGTTTTATATATGCATTTCGTTTTATGTTTTATTTCAGAGCTTTATTTATTGGTAAGCTTCACAATTAATGGAAAAAAGAAAATCACTGGACTAAAAAATGATGCGCCAGCCAAAGCTGTCTGTTGGGTGGTTGTAATGTTTTTTTTTTTCTTTTTTCCTCTCTGCCATCAGGAGAGCGTTGCCTGAATGATGAAACCTACATGAAGGATCTGTACCAGTTGAATCCCAATGCAGAGTGGGTCATAAAGTCTCGGTCACGCTAGGACAATGGCTGCAACTCAAACGTCTGGTGCCCCCTGCCCCCAAAAAAAGGGATATGTGGTGTACAAAATAGAAATAAAAAAAAGACACAACTTAATCAAGCAGGCAAGCAGTAGATTGAAAACCATGTATTTGAAAGGTCAAATAACTGGTAATAGATTCAAAATGAACTAACAGTAATGCCAAATCCAGATTACTGTATAATGTAAGACAATGCAAATTGTGCTCAGTTTTTTTTTTTTTCCTGTTGAGAATGAATGTGTTCATTAAGATTCTGGAAGCTGTGTTTGTGCAGTCTGTGTGTGTTTAAGGATAGGAGTCATTCTCAATTGCATTAGTCAAGTGGGGCTTTAAACTGCCCATAGTCCTGTTCTATCACTTATGCTGCAGGCTGCACCCATGCGTTTCTTTTTTGATTTTGATTTTTATGTTTATCGAATACGAAAACATGGTATATTCTTGGCAAAAAGGGAAAGCTTATAAGAAAAACAAGATTCAGATTCCCAATGTGACACATTATTTGTTTCTTTAATTTGATGTAAAGTTTAATTTTTAATGCAAAAGTAGTTAGCATTATTAAGAGGCTACAATGAATCGCAAGGAGAAAAAGAACAAAGTTTTGTTTTCTGTTTTAAGCTGTACATCCAGTACAAATATCATAAACAAGACAAATAAAAAATGTATTAAAACCGCATGTGAAAAGAAAGGTAGCCACCATATGTATATTAGGAACACACTGTGAAATACGTGCAGGGTACATTGATGTCTACAGTATTTTTATTTAAACTTCCCAAAGAGTTATTTTTATTTTTTATTTTATTTTATTTTATTTCACATTTTTTTGGGGGGGATGCTGAGCGGATGCAGTGTAACATTTAGATTTGTGATCTTCCTAATGTGATCATGTCTTGGGCCAGGGGATATGCTTGTGTTATATTGTTATATAAGTCTAGATGTATCCATTGAAAAACAGAATAGTTGATGACCTGCTTTTCTTTTATTTTTATAAATAATTACATCTGTCCCTCACAACATTCCCTGCCAAATCTTTACATGTAGGATAACATTCAATAATGCAGATATTTTGGAGAGAGGCGGAGAGGAGGGATTGGTGCACTGGTAGAAATGATATACATACTACTGCTTTTCTGAAGTGGCACTGAACAGCAAGGTTAATATATTCAGATCATGCTGTGAACATGTTTGTAAAATCAGGTCCCCTTAACACATGTATGTTATAACTGCTGTACATGTAACCACTATGCAGGATGTTAAAATGCTCAAAACAGAGCCCATCCATATATAAGCTGTACATTTGTTTTGTAGCTTTTATAAATAAAATAACAACAAACATTTATATTTACTTTTCTTTTGGGGGTTTCTATGACGATAAAAGTGAAGTGTTCTATGTTTACTTTAAACCGAGAAAAGCACTTGAATAAATTTGAATGAAATTGATATGAAGCATCATATTAACTGATGGAGTCTGTTCCTTGACTGCAGATTCATATGTGTATTGAATTATTTTGAAGATCTACTTTAGATATGATGAGTGCACTTACAATAGAGACAAATTCCAATACATTTATCTGCTATTCCTTTAGTATTCTTGAATTTCTGGCCATTTATTAACATTTTTATTCAGAACTAGAAATCATACACAAAATAACAACAAAACATATTTTTTTTCGGATGTTTCTCATATGCAATCCTATAAAGCTTTTAAAATTTGTATTAATTCGTGGCTATTGTTTTAAAATGTTACTAGATGTGTCATAAAAAGCTACATCATAAGAATGTGCCTGGTGGTTTGGTTGGATTGCATTGTGACTGCAGAGTGCTGCTTTGTAATGGTCAAAAGGCACCTGTGTGCACAGTGGAGGGGACCGCTCTCCGTTCTTCATCCACAGTTCTGACACACTGGCTCACTGCTTGGTTAAATCTGTTATGAAACACTATTGTACATCTTTCTATAGGCTATTGAGGCAATGATGGCACATTGCTACCTGAGGCTTGGTTTTTATGTTATTTTTACTGTTAAATATCAGTTTGAGCAAGGATGGTGTGAGACATTGTTAGAAATAGTTTCTCTTAAGGGGGCGGCTAAGTCGTTTAGTCATTTTTTTTTACCCAATAATATTCATATCTAGGATTTTAATTATAGGGACTTTAACAACTAACAAGCAGGCTACCATTGGCATTTAATATTCATAGTTTTTGTGATGTAGTAGTACGTTTTAAATTGCACTATAAGGAATAATTAAATCCTTGGGACAGTAATTATTACAGTAAGTGATTTTGTAAGTTAACAGTAATAAGTGTTGAAACTCTTTAGCCACAACTGCAGCAAAAATATATGTATACACACACAGTAATTAATTGGATTTGGAATACCTTATAACACTTCCATTTTACTTTGTTAGACCATCCAATGTTAGAGGGACTTCTATACACTACAGTTTACCCAAAGAAAACTATTTGGGAGTACTCTGTAGTATTTTAAAATACAATGTATTTGAAAAAGCTTGTATATTCAGTATTGTCACCATGTTTTGTTTTCTTTTTTCCACTGGGTCATCAAAATCCATGAATTGTGATATTTTTGAATATCAAAGCTTTCTCTGGAAAACACAACCAAATAAAGCACATTACAAAGTATTATTGAGCCACTGACATTTTACTTGCATCCTAAATCTTACTAGCACCAGCAATATATATATTTTCAATATGATTGTAGAACATGCACTGTTTGTTATTCATGACTTTTGTTATTATAACATCATATGACCATTAGGGGCAGTATAATGACAAAATCCAAATTCGTGACAAGCCAAGTTTGGATATACTTGGGGCTCTTCGTTTTCGGTTTTTATTGTTGATTGTGTTCACTTTAGTTTTTTCTCCTATAACTTAATTGAGACTATGATTCTGTTTCATTTGACTGATCATTCAAAACCGAACGCAAACAGGGAGTGAAGTTAAATTAATTTAACAAAATCGTAATTAAGAGGAAACTATTATTTGCAAAACAGGTTATAATATTTTAGATTTTAAATCCGGGAAAAACAATTTAACTGAACTCGCTTTTTGTGTTCGGTTTGAATTAAAAATGAGCTGCTTTTTTTACATTATTGATGAAGCAGAATCATAAGCCCCTTTTTCACTGGCATGCTCTACCCGGTGTCGACCTGGGTGACAGAACAAAATATACACAACATGCATGTCAATGCCAGAAGTAGCTTGTTACGGACACTTTCAGCTAAGCTTATCTAGATTGTACCGTCTGCCCAAATGTTGATTAGAGCAAATGTTTCTTCATCCCTGCTGCAATCTGGCTAATGGTGTCCCAGTCAACAAAAATATGGCTAAACAGAATAAACAGAAAAGTGCCTTGCAGAAGTGAAATCTTCACGCAGGCGTGGCTGTTTTATTTTGTCGGCTTAAGAACGGCTGTCATGTATTTTGTCTCGCTCGACCCGGGTCAAAGCATGTCGACCCACATCGTGAGGTAGGTCACTGGAAGCCTTATGTTTTACATTACACGGAATTGTGACATGGATAGCCAGAACCCGGGTTGGGACCAGGGTAGGAGTAGGAGTGCCAGTGTTAAAGGGGCTATAGTCTTATTCAAGTTATGGGAGAAAAAACAAAAGTGATCTTGTTTCACAATCAATGTTTTTCATGATAAATTTTTCTAAAAAGCATCTCTCTCTTTCTGTGGTTTTTGTTACCTGTATTTAACAGGGTGAATTTCAGACTATATTTTGCTTATTTTATGAAAGCCTAGTGTGTGCACACATTCATTTCATGTATGACATGTACCTGTAACCTTTATAGTTAAGAGTTATAGCCACAAATCTAACAGTAAAAAACAGGCGAAAATGGCTCGGGCTCTAAGGGTTAAATAAAATGTGTTATTTAATTTATTCTTTTTTAATTTTTTTTTTAATTTAGTAGTCGTCAATTATTTTTATTATTTTCTCCCAATTTAGAATATCCAATTATTTTTGGGCTCAGGTAACCGCTACCACCCCCGTGCTGACTTGGGAGGACGAAAACGAACACACGCTGTCCTCCGAAGCATATGCCGTCAGCCGACCGTGTCTTTTCACACTAGACTCACCATGCATCTACCTCAGAGCTACAGCGTCGGAGAACAACACAGCTCTGGGCAGCTTACAGGCGCCTGGCCAGACTACAGGGGTCGCTGGTACACGGTGAGCCGAGGACACCCTGGCCAACCTAACCCCACTCCCCACCCACTATCTGAAATAATCTGCATAATAGAAAGGTAACACATTTTAAATCTGCTCCTGGTCTCCCCTACATGTTGATTTAATACCTCGTTTCCATGAACAGCCAACTCAAGTTGACTCGAGTGTGCTCGAATTGGCCTGAATTCTCCCAGGACTCGAGTTGATAGACAACTCAACTTGGTGAAAAAAGGAGGTGAGTTCTCACGTGAGTTGGGCAGGAAATACTACCGATTTTCCCCAGAAATACTTGCGAGTTCAATGCCAAGATGTGAATTCGCTGCAGATGGTATTGTAATATACTTGGGGACTCCAGGTGATCAAGTTTAACGCTTTTATTTAGCTCTCACACATATAGTAACTACCGTGTACTGCTGCCATTACACACTCTTCTAGTGTGCAAATCTAACAATCCACATACATTTTAAAGCCAATAAACCAGATTACATTTTCAATGACTTTGTAATTTAATATTTTGACAGTTAAGCTATAAAGAGCTATACTGTAGTTTTTTAAATTTTGAACAGACAATTCTGATATTAAAATAATTTTAGGATGCCTCCATCACACCATGCATAGTATTTTAATAAACTACTTCCATTTGTAACTAGATTCAAAACAACCACTGTGTGCGTGTGTGTGTGTGTATGTGTGTAATATATAAAAATATTGTAAACAAGCCTTGTGGCTCAGGTTCGTTTTGCCCTTTCAAGTTACAGACCCAGTCAAAAGATTGATGGTTTTAGTACAGTTGCGCACTTTTATTATTTACAATAATAAAAGAAGAAATAAAACAGAAACAAAAACCTAGCTCACACTGGAGCACTAACTAAACTTTTCAAAACAAAACCCTAAACTAACAAACTGGGCAGCTAAGCTGCTTACCAGTGTCAAAACACAAAATAAATACAAATAATAATAATAATAATAAAAGGTTTACTTTTTTTTTTTTCTCTCACTCTTCATTGTGACAGCCTCGTTTCACACAGACTAGAGACTGCTTGGAACAAACATTTCTGCAGGTTTATATACCTGCCTTCTAATTACAGGCAGGTGATAATGATTAAAGGCTGGAGCCAGGTGAACCCCATCCTGGCTCCCTCCCGTGGCATTCTGGGGGTTGTAGTCCTGCAGCTCCCTCCTTGGACTATACTTTTTCTCCCTTCCTCCCCCCAGTCTGTCACTATATATATATATATATATATATATATATATATATATATATATATATATATATATATATATATATATATATATATTTCTTCAAGTTCTAAAATAGTAAGTTTAAACATGGTTAGTTTTTATTACACAAGGCTAAAACTTAAAGCCTAAATATGTAACCTTGACATTATGAATCCATTGTCAAATAAAACAACATGACTTGTTAGCACATCTTTATGAGAATGAGTTTCATATTTTAATATATATATATATATATATATATATATATATATATATATATATATATATATATATATATATATATATTTTTTTTTTTTTAACAGGTTCAAACTCTAAAACAAAGACTGTTCAGTTTGCAGGGCATGTCATAGGCTGCACTACCGCCAGTGAAGTTAATTTCCTGGGGCTTGGAGCCCTTACTTAGCTTAAGGTTCCGGATGCATCCTTTGAAAGGGGTGTTAAGCATTAATCCAAACTGCTTCAGGCCATCTGAAAGACATATCATTTGATTTATTTAATTTTACATGTCTGTAATATTACTCACTGACAACTAGTTGTTGGTTATCTTGCTATAATCCAGTCAAACAAAGACATTCCAGTAGGCTTTACAATTTTTAAAAATATTTTGTATAGGTGATTGCAGCCATATTGGCCAGTGTTGAAAAGGAAATACACTTATTCATATCTGATGATACTATTTGGGCTCATAGAGTAATGTAGGGGCAAGCAGATTTCAAAGGGAGAGGCTGATAGTGTCCCTAAATAAAAATACCAAACTGATTCAAGTCTTCTTATTGACAAAGTATAACACAAAATGCTATAGAAGATAGTCCTAAACCCAATGATTTTTGTAGTGTAAAACTGAACATAATTTTGAGACACTGCAGCACAAACAGTGTGAAGATCAATTTCACAATATTACACGATTTTGAGGTGTGTAGGAGTTATCTGTCTGAGTGGAATAGCTAAAAAGCAGAAAAGCTAATTTAACCCCAAATATCCACACATACCAGGGTATCCTCCAACAAAGAGTGGGTCATTAGTATCGGCTGAAGTTGAGCGAGCATTAGGACTTTGACCTTCCACCTTCTTGTCATCTACTGTGAGCTCCAGGCGATGTTTCAGTTTAGTGGCTACCACTCTGTGCCACTGCCCGTCACACAGTCCGCCTTGGGAATCTGGCTCGTAGGTGGCTGTAAACCTGCCAACACCGTTGTCAGCATGAAACAGCATCTGAGAATCAATGACAAGTAATAGATATTCAGCACAGTCTTGTTTAACAAGATAGGTGGAAGCCAGGACAACGCATTAAATATTGCTACTGATTATTTTAAGAGAAAATACATTATTAAAACAAAAAATGATGGATCAGTGATGGATTTCCTTTCCTTTATTTAAGAAGAAATAATCTAGATATGTGTATTGCATGGTGTGTCACAATCTGTACGTTTAGCTTACCAACACTCATCAAAAATAATGACTACACATTGAAAGCATTTTGTTAGTGACTGATGCACTTTTTATACAATGTATGTACAAAAATGTATGTGTGGCATAAGTATGGACGTACGGACGGACAGACTGACAGGCATCTTTTTATATGCTCAGATTCTGACAAATGTCCTAATGAATCTTGTGTTATCAGGGCCATGTGTGTTTAACTGGCTTAAAGAGGCACTGAACTCAGACCCTATTGCTATATACTGAAGTGTTACAATCCGTGATTGCATGCAATCGGATTCCTGATCTGTGAAATTCATGGCATGTTTAGCTTACCAACTCATCTAAACCTGCTTTGCTTACTAAAATTCATGTTTAAAAGCTAAATACAGTTTTACAGTATGCATCTATGAACGTTGTAAGTGTCAGTACTACAACTTTCCCATTGACCAGTTCGATTCCAAGGCCGTCCATTTTCTGGCTACTTATTCCTAATAGCACGCCACTCCTCTGAGATGTGCGGAATTCCAGTTCTATCAACAAATCTGTGCCAACCTTATATGCTCCCACTGTAAATGGAGATAAAACAAAGAGCAGGTATATTGTCGTTTTAGCATTTTCTTTCCCTTTAAATAAATTAATTTGCTTTTCTTTCTTTTTATACTTTTAGAAATACCTGTTTTTGCGTATCCAGTTCCATTAAAGTAGGTTCCTGTCTGAGCATTGACAAAGCAGGTACCAACATTATAGTTGGAGGTTGGGTTATCCAAGTCTAACATTGAGTTCAGCATTTTAAAGTTGCGGATACAAGCATTAATGCTGTAAACAACCTGTATAAAAAATAAAAGCTGTGTTATACAAAACCCAATAGGCTTAAACAGCATTAATCAAACAATTCACCCTGCCATGTCAACATGACATAGTTTTTATCCATTTAAACTCACTAAACACTAATCTTTACGGACCTTAAAAATCAAAATATGTTTCTACTTCCCATTATATATGAGTATATGCTGAATTAAAAAAATACACTTACAGGTCCAATTCTTCTTGTTGTGTAATTCACTGGTAAACCTCCGATATATAACATGCCCACAACATCAAGAATATCTGCTTTCTTAGGGCTTGTTGTGTGTCTGGAATAACGTCCATCAACTGTTAATATTCCTCGTTGCTTGTCTCGCAATACCCTAACCTGTAAGGACAAAGAAAAAGCTGAATGACTAAAACTTGAAAAAGCTTCCCCTTTAAGACACCAGGGCTGTCTCCAACCATGCAGTCATCTGTAATCCTCCCTAGACATTGGTGAACTTTTTTTTGGTTGTCTGCGAAAATAGGCAAACAGGATAAAGAAGGTAGTGTGTGGTGAAAACATTCTGCAAATATTTCAGTTGCTGAACGCAGCCCACAAGGTGATAGTTTTAATACTGTATATTGCAGTATTATGAATTTCTGTTGTCTGTTCTGGCGTTTGGTGGGGGTGGTAGTTTATCCCTTGATGTGGGAAAACTGCATTAGAGTTGGGACACAAATGCATTCAGTTGAATTGTTTACAGGAAAAATAAAAATATAATACATATACTAATCAAGCTGGATAAAGCATTACAAGCATTGACACAAACCAAACCCACCAATTTTTACCTTATGCCATTGGCCATTGTTGATTTTCTGTTGAACTGATGTGCTTGTGTTTCCACTTCCTAGGTCAAAGCTCAAATGCGCTATTCCATCCTTCAGCTGGATTGTTGCAAAGTCTGCATGGTTTGTTCTTGCCATGTAGAATACCAGACCGGATTCAGCCTCCGTCGTGATTTCAAACTCAATTATTAGTCTGAAAAAACAAAAGAGAAATTAAATGACATTCACATTCCGTAATGAAATCTGCATAAAATATTTATGAATGATTGTGTTATATAAAATGGATTTTCTACAGTAATTGATGCCTTCTCCACCCTAATTAACTTGCTGTAGTAAGGCTTTTTTTTGCTGCATAAAAGAGGATTTAACAATATATGACTCATATTTAGTAATTTAATTATTCACATTGAACATCTATACCTGCTCTTAACCTTGGTGTCATCGAAGGCCATAGCCACATGGCTATTTCTGGAAAGGCCAAACTGTTTGACATTCAGCAGTCACTGGCTCTGTTTCAGCAGCGCAAGTAACCTGTGGAGGAAAGAATCATTACATGTGTAGGTAAATACATTGACGAATGTGTTCTTCCAAATCTGTTCAACTCATTTCTAAACAAACTTAAAAACCACAAGTTTGTACTTCACTGCTTTAAGAGTCAGCTGCTGCTAACAGATGGATAGTTATTGTTTTTGTAACACTGTCATTGGATTACAAACTTATTTTCTACCAAATTGCAAGTTGTTTTGTTAAAATGTATCTGACACCAAGCCAGAAACTTGTGAAAAATAATTGGCACATGACAAGATTGCTAAAAGATGCTTACTGAATACATTATAAACTGAATATTAGCATAATCAAATTATTCGCCTGGAATAAAATAATTTTAAATAAGACTCATATAATCTGGCTCATCCTTTGCCTCTACATGTAGTTACTTTAAAACCATACAATACATTATTAATGTATTTAATACATTTCGTTACAGTGCCTGTATAACGTTTAGTTGTAATAAAAGTGAATTCAAATACAAATCTCCAGTCAATGAATAAAGGATATCCTCATTTTTTGTCCAGTTTGCAGACAAAATCATGGTACAGTCATTGGTGCCCGTAGCTGTACACACGTTACGCACAGTGCGTACCTTTGGCTTGCAAAATTTCGTCTTCATAAGTGTGGACTCGCATGTATCTTGTGCAAGTGGTTGAAGCAAAATAGATATTTTTAGCTCTGAAAACAGACATGTTTGTTGAAAATCAGGTGCTGCCACAAGAAAAAAGACACCAAGGCGTGCAATAAAAAGCCTGTAAATGTATCTCAGACTTCTGGTGACATGGATCCTCCACCTTCGGTCTCGTCATTTATCTTTCAACTAGAGTCTATTCCATATATATATATATATTCAGCCATTCAGCCCATCTTGCTCGTTTGGTTGTTCGTAGCTTATTGATCCCAGAATTTCATCAAGCAGCTTCTTGAAGGATCCCAGGGTGTCAGCTTCAACAACATTACTAAGGAGTTGGTTCCAGACCCTCACAATTCTCTGTGTAAAAAAGTGCCTCCTATTTTCTGTTGTGAATGCCCCATTTATCTAATCTCTATTTGTGACCCCTGGTCCTTGTTTCTTTTTTCAGGTCAAAGAAGTCCCCTGGGTCGACATTGTCTATACCTTTTAGGATTTTGAATGTTTGAATCAGATCGCCGCGTAGTCTTCTTTGTTCAAGACTGAATAGATTCAATTCTTTTAGCCTGTCTGCATACGACATGCCTTTTAAACCCGGGATAATTCTGGTTGCTCTTCTTTGCACTCTTTCTAGAGCAGCAATATCTTTTTTTGTAACGAGGTGACCAGAACTGAACACAATATTCTAGGTGAGGTCTTACTAATGCATTGTAAAGTTTAAACATTACTTCCCTTGATTTAAATTCAACACTTCTCACAATATATCCGAGCATCTTGTTGGCCTTTTTTATAGCTTGATTAGTTGTAGTGATTAGTTGTAGTGCTTGTGAGAGTAAAATGATTAGACATGGAACCAGCATAACAGATTTGTGAGCTAGTTTTTCCCCTAGTTTAAGTCTGTATTTCAAATAGGTTTAATAGTAGTTTTTATTGTTGTGGACTGTTTGGCTGTCAGTGTAGTTGCTGTTCTATCTCGATGGCAGTGCGCTGCGTTTATTCATTTTTAGAAAGTGAAGTGGTGATGCAATTTGATTGCAGTTTTCTAATGTGACAGTGTAGGTGCTGTGAAACTCAGGAACAAACTAAAATGCAGCACTCTGATTGGCTGAAACACTTTACAGCACAGTGATGCAGAGTCGTTATCGGCATGAGAAGGAATGTTGGTGTGATTCAGTTGTGTGTACCATATTTCCGTGGGCAGTCTTGGGTACAGTAGCCTGCTTCTGCATCTCCATTGTGACTAATGAAGTAGCACAGTATGCCATTAAAGAATATTATACTTTTTAGTCAACAGTGATGCAAGACGGGTGTATTATTAGTATAATTTCATAATACCACACAATCCAAAGAAGTGGAAAGTGGAATGTTAGATTGTGAAAGACTACACAGGGAAACAAATGTTTGGAGATACAAAGTACAGGCATGGAGGATTTGGAATGCAAACATTTAGTTAGTTGTAGAATTATTGCACATAGACATAGTTTATCTTTCTGAAATACTAGACACCACACTAGTATCTGATTGTCTGATTTTACATTTTCTAATATAAAAATATGGAAGAGGGAAAAAAGTAATTTATGCAGTACTTTAAAACACTGTGTTGAGAAGTGTTATTCAAGCTGAAGTGTTTTAGAAGTGAGAAACAATTTTAACTGTTCTGCATTTCAGACCCAATCTCTCTACTTTTTTTATATCACCTCAATTGTCTTACATGATATCCTGAATTTTGGATTTTGTATGTAGAATAGAACAGGTTTCTTCTTTGTGAACAGTGTTTCTGGGTATGGGAAGCATAGTAATAAACATTTAATAACTACAGGAAACATAAAGAATGTTTTACATTTCAGATGTAAGGCAATAAATACTGTAGTATTAAGAACTTACCCCATCTGGTGGCTGAATTGGTGAACAGCCGGTGTGATTTTTTTTTCATTTATATTATATGAAATGACTTACTATTTCTTATTTTAAATCATTGTCACATCCTTGTTTTATTAATATATACAACAGCAGAGAATCAGTGTTGGCCAGATTTATTATTATTATTGCACACAGATAATTTATCAATCCATTTGAAACCTTTTAACATGTAATGGCAACTTTTCAACTCATATTACAGCAAAACAGCACAGCCTGCAACAGTGGAATATTTCAAAGAACCATTGATTTTCACAGAATGGTTCAAGGTAAAGTAGTCAAAATGGATTAAAGTGTACTATGCCACCTAACTAACTCCTGTGTTTATTTATTTATTTTTTTTTTATAAATCTGGAATCGCCAATTGTTTTTTACCCCATTTTCTCCCCAATTTTAAATCCCCAATTTTAAGTCTGCATCACCACTTCGTCAAAGATGAACACATGCGTCCTCCGAAACGTGTGTCGTCAGCCGCCCACTTCTTTTCACTCTGCAGGCCTGCCATGCAGCTACCTCAGAGCTACAGCGTCGGAGGTCCACGCAGCTCTAGGACACTTGCAGGCAGGCCCGCAGGCGCCCAGCCAGTCTACAGGGGTCGCTGGCACGCGGTGAGCTGAGGACATCCTGCCCGACCTAAGCCCGTCCCACCCTGGGCAGTGCTCTGCCAATTGTGCGCCGCCCCCTGGGAACTCCCGTCCACGGCTGGCAGTGGAATAGCCTGGACCCGACTAACTCCTTTATTGAATGCCTCACTTCACTTGATTGTTTGTGTCATTGTAATATGTTTTGGAACAGGAAGCACTTACAGGAGCTGGCGTTGCTGACTGCCTGATAATGGGTTTTGTGGTGACAGCAGGTTTAGGTAAGGATTGTTCAGAGGCTTGAGTAACTTCGTCTATTTCCTCTTCTGGCAGTGGCTTGGGTGGGGGTGCCAGGTTAGAGCACTGTCCAATTTCCGCATTCTCAAAAGACACAGACTGAGCAAAGTCTATAGGGCTACAGATAAAGAAAGGATTACTACTGTATGAATGGATAAATTGATAAAAGGAATACTGTCCATAACAACTATGCTTGCTGGGGCAGAGCTGGTAATTGTGGATGAATAAGAAGCAGCCCAATCAAAGAAATGTAAATGATCAGCAGGGTATAGTGATAAATGGACATTATCATCACTTGCAGGAAATATATTAAATCTGATAAAACAGCATCACAGATCATTAAAACAAAAAATAAAATTCAGGTAAAACAATATTTGGCAAGTAACCAGTCAATAGACTTTAAATATATATACAATTTTGACTTTAAAGCAAGCATAAGACTCCAAAACAATACGTTGCTTATGTACTGTAGCAACATGACAAGTTAATTTAAAAGGTCTGAAAGCACTTGCAGGGTATTAATGACTAAGTTCCATATACAACCCTCGAAAGGATTGATGCGCCTAAGCATGCTGGCCTGGACGTATGTGGGGATGCCACCAACAAAGAGCTTTTTAATGTTTATCGACTGGTTATTCGGCAGACTCTGTGCCAGCCTGTTCTCTTCATCCACTTGTACTGTAAATTTTCTGGAAACACAGACGTAATGCAGTTAGAACTCAAATTGGGAGCTATCACTGCAATCAAAATCACACCTACTGTGCTCTAAAAGGACAATATCTTACTTTGTCTTGTATTGTTTCGGTACATAAACAGTAACAGTATTTGAGACTTGTTCTTGAACACGTAAGCGATCGTCATTTCAAATAGGAGGACTAGTATTTAAATATGTCCATCTGTTCCTACTGAAGAACAAAACAATTTTGAACATAATTTAATCACATGGGTCTTTGGGGACCATTCCATAGATGAAGAAAGTGCAACACGCACATTTTCAGAGAAATAAAACCACTGTGCAACAACTTGCAGGAAGTAACAGATAAATTAGCAAGGACAATAATGTATCTGCTACATGATTTGGTTTGTTTTCTCTTAAAATACGCAATTGCTTCAAAATAGGGCCACCAAAAACAAAAGAACAAAGATGTCCACAAGCCAAGGATTTTTGCTTCTCTTCAAATTTGAATTAACACACACACACACACACACACACACATATACAAACAAGGGTGATCAGTCACAAACATTTCAAGAACATTGATTCAGTTGTTTTGAAGCAATCATGGTAACTGAAAAACCACCAAGATGACTGCCTGGCAGCTATTTTTGATTAGAAACAAAAGTCAAGACCAGCAGAAAAATTCTGTCTTACTTCTTTTCATTGTCACTTGATGTTCCTTACCCCCGTGTTCTTTTGATTCTGATGGAATGCTCTCTCCCATCGTGCAGAATTCCCTCCTCTGGCTTCATCATTGCTCTGCGAGGATCCCGGGTTCCAATGAAAATAACAACTTCCAGACGACCTTTGTACAGGAATACTGCAGCGTAGGGCTACAGAGGGAATTGCAGGTACATGAACACAGTATATTTTACAGAGTAAACAGAAAGAATGGTTGTCTTACAAGCGGTCGCCTTATTAAATTCTGCTATAGCAATGGTGTCTGTTGGCTCCTTAATGGTCCCGATACATTAGCTTCAAGGCTGTTTTAGGAATATATAAAAAGAAGCCAAAAGGAGCAACTACAGAATAAACTTAATTGGTGCAATGACCACTACAAGGATGCTTTCTTCTATCTAAATTACACAAAGCCTTAAATTAGACATGGTATAAATATTTAAAACAATTAATTAAACACCATTCACTGTTTTAATGTCTGAGATTTGCCAAGGTGCTTCACTAGACTATATAATATTTTCCTCAGGTTTAACTAGGATTAACTAGTCCTTAATAAGATCTATTACAGCACTAGTAGAATTTATATGGTAAAATGTATTTTGTCACTAATGTTAGAGGTTAAAGCTACCATTGTCTTCTTTACTGGGTGTCTAACTTAAATTAATGTATGCCCCAAAGTATTCGTAGGTATTGTTAACACCAATATAAAATGGCCATTTTAAGGTGCTACAAATTGCAATTACCGGCACCACAACGTGTACAGAGCTGGTGACAAACTCTGCTCTAGTCTGAGACAGAACTGCAGTGGAAATGCTTGGTGATATAGTTTTATATTATTCCAAAACTTAAAACAAAGATGCAGTATATCACACTGTGGAGGTTGGAAATCAAATAATCTAATGCCTTATTCTGGTGTGAAAATACATTTTTTTTGTTTAATTCCTTTACAAAAAAGAATTCCAATAGCACAACTCAATATGACTCGGTGAACTCACCTGACTGGTTTGCCTGCGTTTCCTCCTGGGTGGAGTGGGGCTCCCCCACTGCCAAAGAGGATAATGCCAGTGTCATTTTGAGTGCTGAAAGAGAAACTTATCTCTGTGCCCACATCAAAAGAGAATGGATTCAGCTCCACAAAGCCAGGCTTTGGAAAGCTAACAGTGTGGATATTCTGTCAAAAGCAAAACAACTGAGTTTAGGATTTCAATCCCCTGCTCTTCAGTCCTAAACCCTGGGCTCTACAGTAGTTTGAGACTTGCCACTAACACCTACTCGGGAAGACTAAAGTGGCTGCACGCTGTTATTTCTGTCCCCTCTGTGAAAACTGTGAGTTAATAAATGGAAACTATTCAAAATCACAGTACAGCTGCACTACTCATTTTTGTCATTTTTTATACCATCTCTCATCACAAATGTAGCTTTACTGTGGTTAAAAAGTGACATTATAGTAAAAAATGTCATAATGTTCAAAATAGAAACAATAATAGAGAATAACAAACATAACAGTACAGTGTATAACACACCCATTTTAGTTTAACTTGCATTGAGCTAACAGCATGATAGAAATAAAACATAAAAGTAATATTTTATGGAATAACACCATTAGGGTAACTGTAGGCACACCTCTATAGAACACCCTTTGGTCACTCCAATATAATCAGTGCTGCTTAGCAAGTTGTAGGGTGTTCTGGAAACTTCAATGTCTCTGAGACAACCAGCAAATTTCTTAAGAGTCACCTCCGCTCTGCAGTAAAAAAAAAAAAAGAATTACATTTTTATAGTCAAACAAATATGAACATGAAGGTCTTTAAAAGAGAATAAAAGAACATTATTGATAGTCTCAGAAAACCTCTTCAAACAAGATTAATGAAGCTACATCTAAATATTCAAATTATGTAGCATTCTTAGCACAGATGACATCAGATGACAATGCCTTGTTAAAAGGCAGTTTTAAAAGGCATATAAGCTATTTTGCATCACAGCCCCAATAACTAAATGTACACCAGGCTGCACATAAAACCTTTAAAAGTTGTGTAATAAAACTTTTTGGGCTAAACGCATGCAATTGTGCAATGCATGCATGAATTAATGGGTTTTTACCTGGCTTTCATACTGTGAGAACCAAATGTACAAAAAATAAAATAAAAGTTTAGTGGTAATGTACTAGAATTATATCTTTCTTACTTTACATCAGAATACTATACTGTACTTATGCAGAAATGTCATAATTAGACAAATGTTATTGCAATAAAAATTGTAGTACAGCAATAAAATATAATTATACAGCATTTTAATTGTAGTACTTTAGTGTGGGAACATTTTGCATTACACGTTATGACAAGTTGAATCTCTGCCATTCACTTTCCAAATACTGTTCTCCTGCAATACCACAACATGGTACAGTTTGGATAAAACTACACTGAATATATAACTAAAAGGTGGTCATCTTCCAGAGTTTTTATACCTGAAGTTTCTCAGAGTTGGCAAACCCCCAAAGTAAATCTTGTCCTTCAAATTCAGACCAGAACTAGTGCCCCCAGAAACAGTCTCTATCTTTTCCTCTTTATTGGTGTCTATATCCACAATTGCCACATTAGCTGAGGCGGAGAAAAAGTTGTTAGAATACCATAATGGGCACATTTTTTGTGACACTGCACTTCACATAAAGTGAGGCAACTAGATTATTTACCGCTGTAGTTAGCTACTTTTTTTTTTTTTTCTTTTTTTTTACTAGTCTTGTACTGTGTGTATGAAATACAAACACTCACAATTGTAGAAAAACAATTTAGTTTTTTTTTTATTGAAAATGTTTTATTTCACTGTAGCTAGATAAGAAATGTGTTTTACACTACACTGTACTGTACCAGTGTACCAAAGTGCAGTCTGTACTAGTTTTAATAATGAGATTGCACACTAGGGATTTTCACTGACAAGATAAAACTTTGAAGGTGCAGTGGACTGGAAATGAATGATAACAGGATGGCAGTCCTAATGTAAACACTGCGCCACCAGCTTCAGGAGTGAGCAGAGATAAAACTACCAACTCAATTTGAATAACACTGAAAGATTTTTCAAGTAAGACGGACATTGTTGTAATATACTGTACATCTATGGCCACAAGTTTTGCATCACTATAGAATTAACAAATTTTGCTTCATTAAGTCGAATGAAACCTGCTGAATAATGTTACATTAACATAAATGTGACATTTCGAAATTTAACATAATATACTGTACTACTATTATGGCTTGCGGTAGACTTTTGTGAAATAATTTTGTAGTTTCTGTGAGTACATGATGTTAAATAAAAGATCTAAATTATCTTCATATAGTTTTTGTTTTGTTTTGTTTTTAATTATGTCTCAATCCTAAAATTCTAGGTGATGCAAAAATGTTGGTCATAGCTGTTTACAGACATAATACTAGTTGTTTAAGAGCAGGCCACTTCTTAATTCAGGTAACCACAAAGACAGTATATTAATTTATTTGCAGTCAACAGAAAACCCACTGTTCTTCTGCACTCGTAACATGGTGAGTGCTTTCCATTTTCCATCATTGTGACGTTGAGTGCTGCTCACAGATGCTGTGCCAGAACCGAGATCATAACTGACTTTGATGCGTCCGTCATTCAGCTCAATGCTCATGAAGTCTTTCTGTTGATTCAAAGGTAAATAAATGTTTTTTCCTCTTTACAATCTGCTTTGTTACAAAGAAATACAACTATGTTATGTTCCCTGCCACAGCTCTGTCTTCACCATGTCTCTTGTCAATGATAATCTGTTTCCCCTATGGAGGATAATAATCCAACCAAATACAGATTTTTTTTTTTCGTAACTGGGGGATTGAATTGATTCTCAGCGAGCTCAGTGAGTTAAGAGCATTGTATTCAAACATTCCACAAAGTTCTTGAAAAGTAAAGAAATGACTACAATCCATGTTTTTTTTTTTCAAATCAGCTCAAGTTTCTGAATACAGTAAGATGTGTTTTACTTTTTTATATACAGTAGTCCGTCGCGTATCTGCCTGCGGTGGGACCAGAGTAAGGGCAGATATGTAAAAAAGTCAGATGAATGAATCCTGTTTTAAATGCCATTATACACAGCTGTAACAATTACTATATTCACACAATTATTGTTTTGACATTCAGCTTTTATTAGGGAGCTCCCCTAAACCCCTTGTTTAGAATGATACAGGGTATTAATGCTTGTGAGAGAGTAGCCATCTGTCGACAATGACAGACAGGAGATCATGACGGGGGTTGAAGTTGATACGCCCCGCAGGCGAACAGGATTTACAGTATTTACATATCAACACTGAACAGCTCACGTGACACTACGAGCAATGGTAGCGCACGGAGCACATACAACACAGTGTACGAAAACTTTGGTAAGATCTGCAATCTCTGAACTAATCTTCTCTGTTCAATAATAAACTGCTGGAGATTGATTATGTGAAAGTGGCTCAAAATTTAAATAAACTGTTAAATATAAACTGTTTACTTGTTCTTGTGAATTCTCTGAAATCAGAAAAAAACACCTTAAAACCAAGCTATACCTATTTACAGGAGTGTAAATTTAAATACAGTGATAATTTAATACCAAGGGCCATCTAACTGTTATGTTTAATAGACTTTTAATTGGTAGTTTGTCATAAAAAAGAGTCTCTACAAAGTGATGATTGTTAATCGTAATGATTGTTTAATTATTGCTAATTACTTACAGTATGTTGAGTCTAAACTGACATTTTGTGGCTGTTAGCTAAATTGCAGACAAGTCTTGCAAAACGACAGGCTCTAGTCATGAGGGTCTCTTTAGACCCTCAATGGGAAATGAGTATTACACTTCAATGGGAAGAATTCCTACACTCGGTCTGGAGATAGGCAGAAGTTATAAAGTAACAACTTAAAAGTGCATTACCATATCTTTTGTAGCGAAGTACATGAGGAGAGCATTTGTGGAGAAGGTCCTGAACTTGAACATGACTGTGGAAACGTTGGGATTCCAGCGGGCTGGTCGACTAACAGCAGCATATCCTTCTCCATCAAACTGCACAGTCCCTTCAGTGTCAGGAGGCTGGGGGCTACGCATTCATTATAAAAACAATGGATTTATGTTAAAACTATTTTTATTATAACAGGCCATCCAGTTATTTACATTTTATAGCCCACTAATCCCCAAAATGCATGGTACATACTATCTATTGATGATATGGATGAAAACTCTCTACCTCCTATTATTTGGAAGAAAATTTAAACAAGAGAGAAATAAGCCCTCATCTGTATCTGAAGAGATGAGCAGACAGACAGAAGATACTTACAATAATGACCTACCTGCTGTATTGCGCAGAGGCGGTGATGTTAAGAAATGCAATGATTTTATTCACATAAGCAAGTTAACACAGTTTTATTTATGTATGTACCTCACAACGCATCCTTTACAGTTTCCTTGTCTTTCCCTGTAGTTCCACAGTCCAATAGGTTTGCTGTCCAGATATGTTTCTCCCATACAGCCAGAGAATGTGGTTGTTTTAACAGCATCTGCTTTCTGCAGATTTAAAAATAAATAAATAAATAAACAAATTAAAATACTGCAATTGTCTCATTCACAATAAGTTGGTCTCTACAGTATATTGTTTAATGTAGCCTAAGAGAATGTCTTTAGAATATAAACTACATTTTAATATGAACTACCTTTATTTTGGTAGTTAAACCCCCAACAAACAGGTAAGCATTGGCATCCACGTCTAGAATAGTGTAGTCTGAAGGTGCCACTCCACTGAAGGTGCTTGGCATTATGCTGGCTTTAGGGCCTTCCAGTGCGTGCACTGAAATGGTGCCATTACGTCCAATGCTAAAGCAAAGAAAAAGCAAACACATTTAGAAATTGTGCAGCCTATAAAGCTCTCTATTTCTAAAACAATGCGCCCCCTTAAGTACAGTAAGCAACACAGAATGTACTAAAATAAAGTGTTGAAGTAACAACAAGCCAAACAAATAATGTACTTAATTGAGGAAATAAAATGTTCAGTGAATGGCTAAATGTAGTAAATAACACATGGAACATTAAGGCACATTAAAATATAATTTCTTTTAAAGTGAGCTGGAGCAATCATGGAAGAGTCACCTACTGGCTTTAGAGCTGGCTTTAAACACATTCTCTAATACAGATATGTAACATTTATTCTTGTATTACATATATGAACTAAATATATAATGTCTCCAATTATAAATACTGAGTGATGACGCTAACTTCCTTTTTTCTTCAATGCCCCTTGGGAATCAAGCAGAGCATACTAGGCTTAGGAAGCCTTGGCAGTTTATCCACCTCTGTTTAGTTGCATTATGGTTTATCGTTTCACCTTACCTAGTAATTGGTCTGATGATTCATAAGACGATTATAAAGATTATCGAGCATTCCCAATTTACACATTTACTAATGACATTTAGCCATTGGGGAAATCTTCTTTCCCATAAGATTAGCCACACTAGCTCAGTATACATGCTGCCTTATGCAACAGTAAAACACTGATGACTACATTCTTCTCAAGGTTTAATATATACAAAGAAGAGTTTAATGCATGTTCGTTGGTGGTGCTCATTTATGTAAATATATGCTGAGCTTGTTACAGTAAATTTGATTTTAAAAAATTGTTGCATATCAGTAATTGTTTTCTTACTTCGGCTTGTTCTTATCACATGTCCTTACAGCATACATTAAAATCATGTAAATATGAACCTCAAGATTTTATTAAATGAGTTATTGGTTTACTGGGCTGTCATGTAGTTGTTGTCCTGCTTTACTTATCTACACGATTCACTAAAATGGACAGCGAAAGTGAAATGGTTTTTGGGAATTCATTTTCTTACATTTTAAACAAAAACACGCTGCTTATTGAAACTACTGGGACTCGGTGACAGTTAATATTGAAATCTTATGACAGTTGTTGCAGAACAGCATGTGACATGCATAAGGAGAATTCAACTTACCGTGAAGCTTAATTCAACTTACCGTGAAGCTTCAATTCTGTACCAGTTCTGATCACTGATGGTTATGTCTGGATACTCCACACGCCCAACCCCAGAGCCTACATCCCAAAGGAAGTTCACCTTTCCTTTACGCATCTCTATGACCAAGAAGTCAGAGTAAAACAGAACAAATGAAAATAACTATCTGGTGTAGGATCTTTGCTTTAAAACATTATCTTGAGAGTCTGCTTCTTTTGAGGGACTGTGGAAGGGTGGTGGGCAATTCACTGACACAAAGGAGACAGAACTTTATTTGTAACGCCGCTCAGGCACTGATTATTTTACCCAGAGGGCGCTGTTGTCCGTGGTCCTGAATACTGGCAACAGTAAACAGGACCACGGGGTTACCAGTACTGGTATACAGTCCAGTGCACATACAAGTGCTCAAAAATAATAATGAAAACAAAAGGCGAAAGGAAAAGGGAAAATCAAACACAATAATAAAACTACAAACAAAAGTGTTGCTTACGCAGTGCCTCCACTGCCGCTAAGCCGGTCAGAACAGGCCTACAACCTATGCTCATTTATCCTATACACTGGGGTGGCCAGAGTTCCTCGTACAGCTTAACACGTCCCCTCGGCTACGTAATTATTTCTTCTATTTTTTTCTTTAAATTATTTTAAGGCCGGCTGTCTCCCCAGCCGGGCTTGCCTGGTCCTTGTTTTACACTGACGTCTTCTGTCAGCGTCCCTGTCTATTCCCAAACATGGCCAACCAAATGCACAACCAAGCGCAGTTCTTATGGGCTGAGCAATCTCCCAAGGCCCGCCTCTCAGCCACTCAGAGAGAAAGCCCACACACCCTCTTCCTCACCTCTCCGTGTCATAGCCATGACTGACAGGCGGATCCTACGAGACTGCTGCCCTCTTCCTGCAGTACCATGCATGCGCCAGATAGTCAGTCCAGATCTCCCCTGTTACAGGGACCAACTGTATATCTCCTTAGGTTAGTTCCAACTGTGTTACTTGAAAAACAAAGTTTTTTAACCCTGAGATTAGCTACACTGTAGAAGGCTATGAGATTATAGTTAGATAAATCAGGGACAGTAACACTTTAATGTATTTATTTCCCAATGGAAAACTCTGGCCTTGTTTGATCCCAGCTATAATTATTAAACATGTTTGGACCACCCTAATGGTGATACTGTACATCAGCCATAACATTTAAAAACATAATAGTGCTGAATATACTAAAAAGAACCTGTACAAAAAAAGGTGTTTATATTCTATTTGGAACTTTCTTCCATATAATTGTCCAACATCTATTTACATAACACTTTCAAGATGGTTAATTGTTTGAAACATAAAGGCTTCAGCTTTTCCAATATATTTTGCATACATAACACATATTTTGCCCATTTGTTTCAACATTAACATTCTAAAGCGAACCATTTACATTGTGAAGCCATGATATCTCATACCACAACTTAAATATTGTTCATAACGGACTTACATATTTGGCACTTCCTAGATAAAAGAGCAGGTTATCAGGCATGGCTGTCTTGACATTCAGGACGATGGTGTTATACCTGCCCTTCTTAATTTCTGGTCGGTAAGTACGGATGCAGTCACCTCCAGATGATACAGAGACTTTAATCTGGATTGATGGAAAAATGTAACATTAAAACACAAAGTTATTGTGTTAAGCCATTAGAAGTTTCATGTAAAACTGCAAACTACAGTAGAACCTAAGTTAACTGGTGCCAAAGGTACTGCACTTTCTGGCCTTCTCATGGAGCCACACTGAATAACTGGCATTCAAAACTAAAAATGTTATGATGTTTACTGACTGGCAACAGCAAATGCCCATTAAGTTCAAGAGACTGTAACTAAAGGTGTTACTGTAGTTATTATGTTTTCCATTTCAGTGACCTGGGATGCTTGTATAAATTAAATAGATACTATTGAGATTACTCACTGAGTTTGCCTGTTTTCGAGCTTGATTGATCAATTCCTTTATCTGAGAGATGTTCTTTTTCTGGTTGTCCTGAAGCTCTTTAATTGGTTTAAGCTTTTCCAGTAATCGATCAGCTTCATCCTCTAAATCCTTAACTTTGGCTAAGCGCATTAACTTTAAAGAAAAAGAAAACAAGTTTCATTAGTTGGCAGAACTGTTTTCAGAAATGTGAACTGTGCCAATGTTTCTTTTGGAGCCAAGCTTTCAGCAGAAGGCAGCAACAGAGAAAAACAAACACAGCATCAAACATGATTAAATGTTTAGCAGCCGTCTATGTAAAGGAGGAAAATGATATTAGTGAAGGGAAATAATTGCATGGAATGAAAACAAAATTTGCATATTCTTTATAAGCGCATATTAGAGAACACGCTTTGTTAATCTTACAAAGGATAGGCTTAATCTTGTTAAAGTTAAACAAAAAAGGGATAATGCTTTTTTTTTTATGAAGCTTTTATTATATCCAACTAGCGCACATGCAGCATCAAAATACAATACGCCATAATGCATTAGCTTTGGTGTGTCTTAAGATAAAAAGAGTAAAATAATGTACAGGTAAAAGAGATACATACTTATTGCTGTAGATGTTGAAAAATTATGCACAGAGAAAGAAAAAGAAAAACACATGTAAGAAACAGTATCTGTTCATGTAACTGCATTCATGCCAGGCTTACCACAAAAATGAACAAAAAGAAGGTAGACAAGGGAGTAACTGAAATAGTATGTTATGTGAAATAAAAGAACCTCTCTTCAGAATGACAACTGAATTTGTTTGTAGGTCTTTGTACTACTGTCCTCCAGGCGATGAGAGATCGGTATTGTAAAGCATGATATTTCTTATATTAATGTTTCAAATGCTCACAAGGCTGGTTTATGAAAATTGCTTTGTAGACTTGTAAAGAACAAGCTAAATGGGTTTATCTGGGTAAAGTTGTAAATTAGAATAAGTAGTGAAGTACATGTTGCTCCACTTCTAAGGATATAAAAGCTTTTCAGGACTGGAAATTGTGATGTTTAACTTTTAACTATCATGCTGCACTGCACTAAAAACAATTTTGACATTCAGACAGTGCTACATCTGAAATTATTGTGCATTGATCATTTATATGGAGATTTTTAGACTAAAAGATATCCTTGAAAAAAAAACAAACATGAAATCTTACTGTTTTTCACTGGATCCTGTATTATAGCATTTGCTCTTGCCACACCATCTTCAAGTTTGCTGTAGTTTTTCTGTAGCCCCATGAGGTTCATGTTGATGTCCTCGATTCTTCCTAGCACATCACTGGCGGTTTCATTAGCGTGTCTGGCCTTGGCTGCTTGCAATTTTGAACTTGTGTCTGAAAGATAGACGAAAACTTAGCAGATGTAATTTTAAATTGTTTCTAGGATTTGATCATTTCCATATGACATAAATATGACACCCAAAATAAATAAAAAACATTGCAAATTCAAACAAAGTCTATCTGTCTATTTAAGTATATTATTATTATTATTATTATTATTATTATTATTAGGCTTCCGAGCCCATGGCTGGGAAGCCTATTGTTAAGATTATTTTTATTATTATTCTTTCCGCCAACAAAACCTTAAAAGTTGCATAAAATGAAAACCGTTACATGAAAACTCTTGAAATTTCACAGAGTTTTAGATGCCAATGGGAACTGATGTCCACAGCTGAATGAACGCGATTGGCTGCATGGTCTGGCAGCCATATTGGATTTTACGACAAATTACAAACATCTTTTTGTCTGAAACCACTTATCGCAGAGTTCTGAAACTTGGGGCACGTAGTTAAGGATTGTCCAAGATGCACAGTGCTCGAAATGAAGCTGATTGGTTAAGTGTTATGGCGGCCATGTTGGATAATTAATTAAGTGTTTATTTAGCAGACGCCTTTATCCAAGGCGACTTACAGAGACTAACTTACAGATACCCTAATTAACACACAAATGTCTTCTCCAAAACCACTAATCTGATCGAAGCATGGTTTTCTTTAAAGTTTACCCAAATGAAGTTGCTACAGTAAAAAACATGGCTGCCATGGACCAATCAAATGTCAGCATTGCTCCAGTTGCATATATTGCGCATAAAATGAACACCGTTGAACAAAAACTCTTGAAACTTCACAGAGTAGTGGTGGCCTATGGGAACTAATGCATGCTCTATTAAAAAAATACTTTGATATTGATCATGACCTTTGACCTCTCCTTAAGGTCAAATGTAAAACTAGCTCATAACTACTTACAGCCTGCAGATAGGGCCATGTTTACTATGGAACACATATAGGAACCCATATATGCTTTATTGAAAAATTACCTTGATCGTGACCTTTGACCTCTCCTTAAGGTCAAATGCAAAACTAGCTTATACCTCATTACAGAGTGTAGATTTGGCAACCAATGGATAGCAACCAATCAAAATGCTTAAATTTCACTATAACTCCTTGAAAGCCATAAAGTTGCTTGCAACTTCTAGTTCTTATTTATTTATTTATTTAATCAGATCATTATTTTGCTAAAAACAATTTTTAGAGGTATAAAAGAGGACAAGGGAGGGAAATATTTCAGCCTTAATACTTGCCATTGGGGATTGAATGAAGCTTTTCAAAAGTATCACTTAGTGACTTCAGCAGATATGTTTTCTTTGTACCAGCAGCTTTTAGTCTGGACTGTAAATTATCAAGATTGTCACCATTTTCTGAAAATAAAAATAAAAGAGAATATAAACCCCCCCCAAAGAGAAAAATAAATAATTATACAGAACGTGCACATTTCATATCTACATTTACACGGTCCTGTGATGTCCTCTGTGTCAGGAATTACTGTTTAATTATCCAAGCCAACAATTCAACTTCAATTTCTTTATTTTATTTAATCTGTTAACCTTGTCAGAATTATTGCTATTACTCCATAATGAACAGGCTTGTAAGATAATTAGGCCTACATCCATAAGAAAGTTTCTTGAGCTATTGTGCTCAAGAAATTGCAGTTTTTCTAATTTTAGGATGAAAGTTGGCTTTTGCGAGGCACCTTTCCTACAAAATCTGAAAGTGTACCTTTCACAATGTTATCTAACTTTTTGGCTTCATTCCACAGCCTGAAGCTCTTTTGAAGTGAGGTTTTGGCATCATCCTTTAAGGAGCCCTTAGGACTGGAAGCCTGGGGATTCAAAATGCAAAACATAAGTGTTAATAACAAACAACAAGTATTGCGGCTGACAGGATTATGAACTGTTAACATGTATGTAGAATTAAAAACATATATTGTTCACATATTGGAGCCCAAGGAAATGAATGATTGCACTATATAAGATTGAACTTGGTCTACATGAAGCCACTGAACTGTGGTGTTAACTCTATAGTCAGTGATTCATATTCATATATATATATATATATATATATATATATATATATATATATTTTTTTTTTTTTTTTTGCAATTTAAAATCATCACTCTAATTGCTTTAGACCTTTATCTGTCACTTATAAAATAAGTGGTATAGAAAAGAAAAAGCAGGTCCACAGATCAGGAATAAAAAAATTGTAACTGATTGAGTCTGATCAAAATATGGTTCATGATTAAATGATTAAACACTTTCAAGGACATTTACCATCCCAGGACATTCAAATAAATGAGATGCTTTTTCTAAGTGAGTTTCACCAGTGAAAACAACAGCATGACTTAAATCTTCACAGCATAAAATATTGACTGAAACAGTGTAAACAATGCAAATCCTTGTAGTTAAAACAGTGAAATTACATTCTGAATAAAAGAGATGGATGTCCCTACCAGCTGCACTGCTTCTGTTGCACTGGCCTTCGCTTGCTTAGCAATATTTTCAGCTTCTTCAATTGAATGCTTGATGTTAGTGTAGGCTTTGAATGCCGCTGTAGCGTTAAATGACAGATTTTTAGCTTCTGCCAGGATTCTGTGGGATTTGATAAAATGATACTATTAGCAATATTAAAAAGCAGCTTTCTATCATTCTTAAATCTGAAGAAAACCTTGCTTTTGTATTATCTTGAACTTCATTGGTCGTTTTACCCAGAGAGTGAAATCGTTCCCATCCCTTCAGGACCTTCTTTCCTGTCAGTAACATACCAGTCCCCAATGACTTAGAACTTAGAACTGTATTTAACCTAGTATAGTACCATATGTCATGGTTTAAATTTGTTCTCTTCAAAACTGCACTTGTAAAACCTTTATAGTGGAAGCGCAAGGCCTATAATATATTAAATTATTTTGTTAGCTATAATCTGTTTCATTTGAAGGACAATGGTGCAATAGAACAGCATATCCATCCAGAATACTTGAAGAGTCGCTGAGTTGGGCTGCGTGGTTCTCAGCTTGAAGGACAAGTTCTGGGAGATGGTTTTCAGTCAGACCTTCAGTTAGTTCTTCTACTTTATACTCGAGCTGCACTCTTAGTGGTCCTATATTCCTCCCGAACTCCTCCAGATCCTTGAAGAATGCAATATTTTATATCAATAATCGACTGCAAATGTGGTAATTGATTAAAAACATGTGAAGCCTATAAAAGAACTGTGCTTTGAAAGCAATGCGAAGAATGTGGGAAAACCTATCAACAGAGGAACTCCTGCTGGTCATCTTTCTTAAGCAATTTGCTTTGTGCTGCTAGTATAAACCTCAGACTTTACATGAAATAAAAGAAAAGATAAAACACATATCTGAAAGTGTTCCTAGGATAATAGGCTAGTAAGACTGAACAAGGAGTCATTAATCACTTCAGGTTGCATATAGTACTGACTAAGACTAGCATGAATTAAACAAACACTTATTGTGTTTTAACACAGATTTAGATGGAGAGTAAAATGAAAACAACATGTTTCAAATTGCAAGCTATTATTCAAAAATACCACAAAGTATTTTTTTCCTAAACACACCCAGATAGAAAACAATAAAAAGCCACACCAATCTAAAGCTTATTTAGTATGTATGTTTGTATGTCTGTATGTATGTACGTATGCTTACTTCAATTTCTTGATTAATGCCATCCAGCAGTTGATTGGCTTCACCGAGAATACTTTCCCCTTCAGCCAGGATACCTTCTGTGTCCTTCTTACCACCATTAACAGCTTGTCTATTTTTCTGATGTAAGTATAAAAAGAATAACAATAACACTTTTATTTTTTACAAACTTCAGTAAACATAAAAATACGCCATTTTCTAAAGCACGTTTAGAATCAAAATTGTAATGTTTATGTCTAAAATAAAAATTATAGGTAGATAATATATGCATGTGACCGCTGACCTGATCTGGAAATGGATGCTTTGTGTGTTTTTAAATGTGTTAAAATTGTACGACTCCAAAAGGTCAACTTCCAGACACAAACTATGATTACAGGATTCTCTCAAGTAATGGGGTACTGACCTCTAAGGCAGTCATGTTTCTCTGGTTATCAGCAGATAAGTGGTTGGCTTCTCTGATTTTTCCCTTTGACTCTGCTAGCAGTGCCTGGGCATCATCCAGATTGGTTCTGTAATCTGCCAGTTTGTCTGTCACCTCCAGTTTAAGGTCCTCGGTTGCTTGATGTGGGTCTCCAAAGACTTTCTTTATCTTTTTCAAAAGGTCATCGGCAGCACTGAAATCCAACAAAAAAAAAATTGAATTAATCATTAGATTTAATCAGTCAGTATATATATATATATATATATATATATATATATATATATATATATATATATATATATATATATATATATATATAGGAGTTATAGTCGATCAACGGTGAATCGATTAATCACTACTGTGGATTTTGATCGACTAAAAATTATTGATTGATTGATTGATCTTGTCTATCTCAATGCGGTATAAAAAAGTGGTGCGCGAAAAAGAAATCTTGAAAAATGTCAGAGGGTACTTACTAGAAAAAAGATTGTATCATTTATCGTATTATTTTAGTTGCAAGTAAGTAGAATTTTCTTTTTATTAAGCATATTTCTATCAAGCGGTATCAGAAAATGTATATTGAAAAATGTCTTTGTCTGAAAAGCCCACTGGCTTCATGATTTAACTACAGTGTATATAGTTAGTGTTGAAGAAAGCTAAAGAAATGTCCAATGCTGGACACTTTTTTTTTTTTTAAATTTTACTTTCTTATACACTGTTTAAAAAAAGCAATTAATCAATTGTTAAAAATGTGCAAACAAGAGTGAATCAAACAAACAAATACATCTTGACAATCCAAACACATATATCTCCACCCCTTTTTTTGCTTTTAGATCCACTATATACTTTTTAACCCACCATCAGCACCATTGATTAAAAAGAAAAAAGAAAAACCTCCATTTTTAGTTCTCTCTCTCCCCTTCCAAGGAAACATTCAAATGAAAACGAGCCAGATGTGTGCCCTCCCAACCCATAAAACACCACTAACAGCAATTCAAAATTAAGTTAATATTTTAAAGGATGCACTTGGCTAACTTTCAGTTACATATAATCAAATATTTTCAAACTGTCAAATTATATTAAACATTAGCTGGCATTATGAAACATTTTCAGTAAATAGCATTATGTTAATACTCGTAATTGTCTTTCAATACAATTTCATATCACTAGTGAAAAGGTGTGCTTAATCGATCCCATAGATCGGATATATATATATATATATATATATATATATATATATATATATATATATATATATACACTGTATATTGTACAGGACAGACATACACATATACAGATACAAAATTGTTAAATGCATTTACATTAGAAGTCTACCCCCAAAACCACTGCAAAGCTCATTTAAATTATTATTGCACTATTGTTAAACAAAGCATTGAAACATTCAGATTGATTTTGAGCAATTTCCTTCAGTAGAGAGGCCCTTGTATTTCTTATTTCTAGGACACACAGAATGAGCTGATTTCTTCTGCTGTTCATTGTGTCCTTGAATTCCTTATCATTTCCATCACTGATTCACTAGATGGTGCTGTTTGTGCTTATAACGTCCTGCTCTGGAAGCAATAGCTGTTTTAGAATTGAATATGTGTTTTTAAAATGAAAACACTAATAAACATTATCTAAAAATAATAATAATAAACAAACAGCTGATATTTGGTTATGGCTTAAGAGACAATCTCCCCATATAGTGTGTAATCACAAACCAGAAACTTGCAGGAGCAGTGAAAGTACTCAAAACTATGAAAGAGCTCTCAGTCAACAAAGGAATAAAACAAACAAACAAAAAACAAATACACACTTAAACAAACATTTCAAATTCAGATCAGATACCCACCCCAGCTCTTCATCTGCAAGTTGCTGGTGCTTGCCCAGCATGCTCCTACGAAGCTCTGCTAGCATTTTCTCAATATCAGTATGCATCTTCTGAAGGCTTTTTTCCAGGATGCCATCTCGGATGCCAAGAGTTTCATTCAGTTTCCGAGCTTTCTCTTTCAGAGCTGAAATGTTGGATATTCATGACATATATATATATATATATATATATATAGATAGATATATTAAACACCCCATGGGAGATATAAAGATATAAACACTTGGAATGACAGTGACCAGTGACAGGGACCTTTGAGCCTCTAGTGCATAGCAGGGCCTGCTAATTGCTTTAGTAGCAAGCCC
Source organism: Acipenser oxyrinchus oxyrinchus (assembly GCA_030684275.1). Taxonomy (NCBI): domain Eukaryota; kingdom Metazoa; phylum Chordata; class Actinopteri; order Acipenseriformes; family Acipenseridae; genus Acipenser; species Acipenser oxyrinchus. The sequence continues at coordinate 66,090,408 of CM060252.1, read as the reverse complement.
ACAATACTGTATATCTAACCAGTTAGGCCAGCTTGATTCATTTCACCAAAAGTTCACATTACCATGACATGATCTTGCCAAGGATTCACATCCAGAAATTCATACCACTAAGTGAATCCAGCTCCATATTGTGACTGTCCAGTGGCGGCTCGGCAGAGGAGGCACTGCCTACCAGAACATTTTGAAATACCCTTTCTTATTTATTTATATGTAATATGTGTTATAACAATAAATACAAAGCTTTAACACGGAGGCAGCCGTCCAATCCAAAGGGGTCATGAGTGAGGGTATAAGTAGGGGTCGAAGCGACGTAATCTGTTCCTTCGTTTTGGTTAGAGAACAACCTGGAAGGACCTGAGGAACTCTGTATACGTATCGTGAGTGTTTTGTTTGTTTGTCTAATTGTGTCTTGTTTTTATTAGACGGCTAACACGTTCCGGAGCTGTCGCCAAGGGCCAGCACAAAACCCGGAACAGCACTGCACTTGTATCACGAAGTAACTGTATTTGCACCACTAAGCACTAATTCATTCACTAAATGACTTGTGTATGTGTTTTGTGTTTTGTGTGGGTGTATAATAAACAGGACTATTATTTCGGGACAAACCTGGGGATTACAAATTAAGTAATACACACCGCTGTATTACTTAGCATCATTTATTGTTTACTGTTTGTTTTGCCGTCAGGCACTGGACATACAAATCATTAAACAACTTTGCACCTGGATTATAATTGTCTGTCTGTTCATTGATCACCTGCACACTGTTAACCACTTTGCCACAATCATATAAAAAATATATAGTGAACCTACTTTGCCAAAACACTTTTTTTGGAACACATAGAAGTGACAGATTAGATGAGCTCAAAGGAGACTAATACAAAGTAGGAGAAAAACAAAAGCTGAAAATATTTTCTAGCTGCAACTAAAGGTGCTTTAAAGTTTATTTCAAAGACTTTTTAAAATGTTGCTTTGAGGATGATTTACTTTAATCAAATTACTGACCTCCTTTGAAATAAACTAATCAGTTTTAAAGGACAGATAAATCTCTGCGCTGGTTCTAATTTAAATATAAACCACCAAATGAAAATGAAAATGAAATACAATTAGCAGCTTTAAATGCCATGTGTTTCTTTTTCTTTCTATTTGTTCAAACATGAAAGTTAATGTGATTAAAAGGACCACAACAGTTGTACCTGTTCAAACAGCATTACTCAAAATAATTATCTTTGCTAAACGTAATTAAGCATTTATTCTTAGGCACACATTTCATTGTTATTCTTTCAGTTTGGATCAGTTTAGAATATGTATTAGCAACAGACGAAAAATTAAAAGAGGCACCACATTGATGATATCTTTCAGGATCACATTCTAATTGAACTGCAATACCTTGTTATCAGAGGTAAACCTAAAAAAATATAAAAACAACTAGCTATGGAACACCTCACACATTTTTGCAAATATCTGAAGAACCTCTTATCCAATTATATATATATATATATATATATATATATATATATATATATATATATATATATACAGTACTGTGCAAAAGTTTTAGGCAGGTGTGAAAAATGCTGTAAAGTAAGAATGCTTTCAAAAATAGACATGTTAATAGATTATATTTATCAATTAACTAAATGCAAAGTGAGTGAACAGAAGAAAAATCTAAATCAAATCCATATTTGGTGTGACAACCCTTTGCCTTCAAAACAGCATCAATTCTTCTAGGTACACTTGCACAAAGTCAGGGATTTTGTAGGCATATAGTCAGGTGTATGATTAAACAATTATACCAAACAGGTGCTAATGATCATCAATTCAATATGTAGGTTGAAACACAATCATTAACTGAAACAGAAACAGCTGTGTAGGAGGAATAAAACTGGGTGAGGAACAGCCAAACTCAGCTAACAAGGTGAGGTTGCTCAAGACAGTTTACTGTCAAAAGTCATACACCATGGCAAGACTGAGCACAGCAACAAGACACAAGGTAGTTATACTGCATCAGCAAGGTCTGTCCCAGGCAGAAATTTCAAGGCAGACAGGGGTTTACAGATGTGCTGTCCAAGCTCTTTTGAAGAAGCACAAAGAAACGGGCAACGTTGAGGACCGTGAGACGAGTGGTCGGCCAAGGAAACTTACTGCAGCAGATGAAAGACACATCATGCTTACTTCCCTTCGCAATCGGAAGATGTCCAGCAGTGCCATCAGCTCAGAACTGGCAGAAAACAGTGGGACCCTGGTACACCCATCTACTGTCCGGAGAAGTCTGGTCAGAAGTGGCCTTCATGGAAGACTTGTGGCCAAAAAGCCATACCTCCGACGTGGAAACAAGGCCAGCTGACTCAACTATGCACGAAAACACAGGAACTGGGGTGCAGAAAAATGGCAGCAGGTGCTCTGGACTGATGAGTCAAAATTTGAAATATTTGGCTGTAGCAGAAGGCAGTTTGTTCACCGAAGGGCTGAGAGCGGTACACGAATGAGTGTCTGCAGGCAACAGTGAAGCATGGTGGAGGTTCCTTGCAAGTTTGGGGCTGCATTTCTGCAAATGGAGTTGGGGATTTGGTCAGAATTTATGGTCTCCTCAATGCTGAGAAGTACAGGCAGATACTTATCATTCATGCAATACCATCAGGGAGGCATCTGATTGGCCCCAAATTTATTCTGCAGCATGACAATGACCCCAAACATACAGCGAAAGTCATTAAGAACTATCTTCAGCGTAAAGAAGAACAAGGAGTCCTGGAAGTGATGGTACGGCCCCACAGAGCCCTGATCTCAACTTCATCGAGTCTGTCTGGGATTACATGAAGAGAGAGAAGCAACTGAGGCTGCCTAAATCCACAGAAGAACTGTGGCTAGTTCTCCAAGATGTTTGGGCCAACCTACCTGCCGAGTTCCTTCAAAAACTGTGTGCAAGTGTACCTAGAAGAATTGATGCTTGATGCTGTTTTGAAGGCAAAGGGTGGTCACACCAAATATGGATTTGATTTAGATTTTTCTTCTGTTCACTCACTTTGCATTCAGTTAATTGATAAATATAATCTTTTAACATGTCTATTTTTGAAAGCATTCTTACTTTACAGCATTTTTTCACACCTGCCTAAAACTTTTGCACAGTACTGTATATATATATAAAGTAAAATTTTTCTATATAAAAACATAGTTTTACATCTTATTTTTTAGTTTTTTTAGTTTTTTTTTTACAAACAGTTAACTTCACAGCATAATATCTGTGCATTTTCCCCAATATGCATGTTCTTAATCATCATTTATTAATATAATTAATTTAAATGGAGTAATTTGGTTATTGAATGATAACATTCAACCCTCCGGATTTGAATAAACCATATTTTTGTATGTGTTTATTGTACTATTATACCTGTTCTTATTCATCATTTATTACTACAATTCATTAACAAACTCACTGTTACCTCTAGTGGTCATTTTCATGCTGGCTTAATTGCAGAAATCCCCCCTTACTCCTGCTTGCTGAGAGACTGATTAGGTGCACACATAATGGAATAAGTGACAGAAAAAAATTAATACAATACAAAGCCAGGGAGTTTAAAGTATTCCTTATCATAATTAGATTTGAATTCCTCCACTTATAAAATAGAAAAAACAACAAAAACATACAGATTTTATTTGAGTCACATGTTCACAATTCTGATAACAGTAATGTACCTTTAGTTCCTGTGTGATGTTTTCAAATCTGTACAGCACTTTATATGGGAGAGGCAGCGGGCCAGTCAGATTGACACTCGTAACCACGCGGCCAAGGCTGTCCAAGTCATTTAAGAGAAGTCTAGTACATTCGTCATCGCAAACTAATAAAAAGGAAAATGTTGGAATGTTAGGTGTAGGTACAGACCAACCACATACATGTGAATTAATAAATTAATACATCAGGGAATACGTACATTAATTACTCAACTAATTTAACAAAATATGCACATTGTGCAGAATGGCCACCTGTTTAGCCGAAATGCTGTGTTGTTGTTAGAATCACCTTGTCATATTTATTTATATACCAAAAGCCATCTAAAGAAAACCCTTCGGAGCTATATTTCTACTACAAGATGTCCTGTGATGGAACAGCAGCTGTCATCCAGGTGCCTTCCTTTGGGAGCAATGGCCACTGCCTACAGAAGACGCTAATTAACACTATGCATTCAGGATAAAACAGCTCATGTGAGTGAAGGAATGTTTGGATTAGAGAGGCGCACATCAGCTCTGATTTCATTGATAGTTCTCCCTAGACAAATGAGTCCATGAGCGACATTGCCACTGGCTGCTCTGACCTCGACTGATGTGAAAATCTTACATCATCTTACAATGCACTATACATTGTTATATTATGTCGCTAAATTGTCTTTTTTTTAGTACCTAATCACCCTTATTGATGATGTAATATTTTTGCAGTATAGGACATTCTTGCATGCCAGTTCAGTTTGGAGCTAAATGCTTATTAGTTAACAGCAATATAGAAATGCACAGGTTGGAGCATTTAGCTCTGAACTAAATTTGAAACAAACAGAAAAATATTATATTTTACAAAATGTAAGCAACAGAAAATACAGTATTGTGCTTACATATAGTAATTACACACCTGGAGTAAGATTTGGGCGACTCATCATTTTAAGGATTTTTATTTCAATCTGCACTTGAAATAACTCAATTGAACAGTGACTTTAATAAGAAATTCAGGGATTTCTAACTTACTAAATACTTAGGCATGTGTGTTCTTCCAGAAAAAAAAAAAATTGTACATTTTTCACTGAGAATTTTTTTTACCGGGTTTGTTTGAGTCAATTTGATGGTAAATTCAACTGAACACATTGGATTAAACTCATTATTCAGTGTCTTCAAACACATGCATATATCAATAAAACATACCTCTGGTTGCAGCAAAATAACATCTAGAAAATAAAGAATAACTACAAAACATAAAACATGAAAATGCAATCTAAACCAGTTGGAGAGTAGGATTTCAAAAAGGTACAGTATTGTGGCCACTATGGCATCTTCCAACAGGTGGCAATAATATTGAGTCTTTACAATGTATTTCCCGCCTTGGAGAAGACTGACCAATCTGGAAAGATGTACTGCATCCAAATCAGGCTGCACTTAATGGTATGATTGAAAATAGTATTGTATGTATTTGTGTTTAAAACATGGATTTTTTTGTTAAAAACCCAGATTGGAAGGGAATGGGTGTTTCTTTGTTTTACATTTAGTTTTGTTTAATTGCTGCCAAGCATGTAAACAACAATTGCCTGACTCCTGATTCCTCTTCTTTTCCCACCACTAGCCAGCCATACCTTTCTTTTCCAAAGGCCAAAAAATTCAGAAAATCCTGTAAGCTGTGAAAGTGCTAAATAGTACTGTATTGGTGCCCTGAAATGTCAGTGATATCTACTGTATAAAAGGTCAGGGAGAGGCAAGCAAATACACAGATAGAGACTGGGTGCAAAATCAGTGCCATGTGTTCACAACCCAGTGCTCCACAAAAGGACCAGGCCCTCTTGTGTGTTTGTGCAAGTTGAGTCACAACAATATCTTATTTTGCCCTCATAACCATAAACTGCACCCCTAGTTTGTTAATGCTGTTACAAATAATCTGCTGAGCTTCACACACATGCCACTCCATGCATTTATCTCAAGGAAGTCTGGTAGTTCCTTGTTTACACTGGCATTGGCCAGTGAGCTGGTCACATGTTAGGGGCAGGGAGCCAGTGGGGTCACACTTACATTCCTGGCAAGAGTTACCGGGACTTCTGGGGTCGCCATAGAAACCAGGGGAACACCTGTGTACAGAACAGATAAATACTACAGTAAATACTGCAGGATTTGATGTTTTTAAAACACTTTCTTTTAAGGGTATTTAACACAATAGTTTTATGGACTGCTTTATGCATTATCCATCTTAGAATTTAGCCCAGAAAGTATAATATCTGTAGTTCATTATATGTTCAAACATGCTGCTGCTCAGGTTCAGAAGTTGCAGGCGTCCTATTAGGAGTAATGCCTGAGGATCTCTTCAGAAGAGATAGCATTAATTAATAACACATTCTAAATTAAATAATACTGGTGTCGTGCAGAGTTAAATAACAAACTATGTTAATGAAACAATTATATTTCCAATTTATTAAAACTAAAAAAAAGACTGCACTGCCTTTGAAAAATGAAGACCATGGGAACCTTGCCTAATTTCAATTTAATGTTGAGTCCTTCCTTTCGCTAAAGCATTCTAATAATATTGCTTTTATTGTTTTTGGGGCTTTTTTGTAACTATATGAGCCACTATGTATTTTTGAATAGTATGTATGTTTCCTACATTCAAGATGTATCTAGGGCAGCAGTGTGGAGTAGTGGTTAGAGCTCCGGACTCTTTACCTAGATTGCTCCAGTAAAAACCCAACTGTATAAATTGGTAATTGTATGTAAAAATAATGTGTAAAAAAAAATATAATTGTATGTACAAATAATGTGATATCTTATAACAATTGTAAGTCGTCCTGGATAAGGGTGTCTGCTAAGAAATAAATAATAAAAATATATACCTTTAATCAGCAAATGACAGGTAAACCAAAAAGAATAAATTAACTCTTTGTGTATGTATTCTGATTTGTTGTTAATACATTGAATATCACATATATACATATTTATAATACAAAACCCTTCCTGTGGTGATGGTCTAACCGTTCCTTACCGGTCACAGTACTGCCCTTCATATCCTGATGGACAGGAAGTACAACGGAAATCATCAAATCCCTCCATGACACAGGCTGGGCTAAAGCTAAAAATAATAATAGCAGGTGATCTAGTGAAAACACGCTAAGCCATATGCCACAATGACTATACAGTGACAAACAGCAAAGGTTCATAAAGGAAGCTTCGCCACACAGACACTTACTTGTTGCTGGAGATGGGAAGAGGACAGGCACAGGGGTGGCAGTCATCAGGGGAGCCTCTCACTACTCCATAAAATCCAGGAGCAAATCCTCACAGCGGTCCCCAACAGTGTTGTGACGACAATTCTGAGGAGAAAAGATCATCTTAAATGCAAACATTCATGTAAAATGTTATGTTCAGCATCCAGCTCATGACTTTTGTTTGATAAAAAATATCTACCAAGGCATACATTTTGGAAAGTAAGGAACAGTAACAAGCACCTGACAGATGGATGTTTCGGGGTCACAAATTTCACTGTGGCCATTGCAATGACACCGGATGCAGCTCCCAATACCAGGGCTGGATGCTTTGCTGCTGACTCTCGAAGACAGTCTGTAATACCCTGCAGCACATTCCTGAGTACACACAACATCAACTTCATTTTTAATATTGTAATATGAGAACCAAAAAACATACAACTGTATATAGAAGGGTGAATGGGACAAACAACATTAACTTGCAGAAGTACAATGGGTAGGATTAGCAAATATTATAATAAAATAATATTCATTTATTATTTCAAATGTTTTTTTTTTAAAATACACAACACAAGTTCTTGAATGTATGACAATATTTCTGCATTTCAAACTTTGTTTATGATAAATAACTAGTTCTGGAAAAACGGACACCCAGAAATAACCTAAGGTTGGCACTGAATTATCTAAACTTCTCTGGTGATGCACATTTTTGTTCAGACAATCGTGTTCTGCATAATGGAAAGGTGCACATTTTGTGTAGTTGCAGTTACCTCACAGGAAAGTCCAGAATAGCCTGGGGGACATTCACATTTCTCAATCTGGTAGGCACGCTCACTCTCAAAAGTGCTTTCTCCTTCTTCAGCTACTTCCAAGGAAATCTCTGAAATTCTGGGTGATTATAGGTGTATTAGTACTACTGTCACTATACAGATACAATATAATTTTATATGTGTGAATAAGAAATCTGGTCTCAAAAACTGCAAGACTGATCATCCTTAAATTCACTTTATAGATGCTGAATAAGGAATAGGAATACTTATTAACTGTAGTAAGAACAAATGCTTTGATAAGATACTTTTGTGGGGTCACATTTGACGGAATTTACTTTTTATGAAGTCCAGAAATCAAAATAGTGTTATAGTTGAAGATTACATGTACTGTAGTATTCACCAATTTTATCACATGTCTATTGAAACCGTGAGTATATCGGCAGTTAAAACTAATTATTATTAAAAACAGCTTTTTGCAGAAAAAATGTCTCCATATAACTTATACTGGTAGAAACGGATACTGTACTATATACATTATCTGTTCAAACAATGATTCTGTTTTTGTGGTTTGAACAGATTACAGAGCCTTTTCACATTACGTTGAATATGTAAAGGAGAGAATGTTTGAACACCTTGCACCATATTGAAAGAATGTCAAACTTAATTACCCACTAAAAGGGTCCACTATTGCTAAATAATTTGTATTGTAGGTATGCAACAGATCCAATATATACTTTACATAAAAATAAAAATAAATAACACCACCTGCTTTGTCTCATTAAGTTTCCATAAGAGGCCTTGATCAGGATATACTCAATATTAAACAAAACATCCATGAAGTCTTCCCGAGTCATGGTCCTGACATCATTGGAGCCATGGAACTTCCAATTGTTCTGAAAACAATTTAAAATGTATTGATATACTGTATATTACATGAGTACACATTGCACTGTTATCATGGGACTTTTTTGTCTTTGTTATTTTATCTCAATTATATCTATCTTATGTCTGGTTAGCTGGCCAATCTGAAGCATAGGCATGTGGCATACGATAACTTTATCCTTATTGGCACCTCCTCTTATTATAACCTGCGGTTCATAGGTGGAACGTCCTGTTTCATCTCTCGCCTCAAAGTAAATGGCATAATTTAGCTTACCTCCATAGGCTGTGATCTGAGGGGACAAAAAGAGAAACTTAGAAACACATGTAAAACACACTGCATGGGCACATTACATTGAACATCAGTGTATTATCACAACATGGTGTGGCCTCTATGAAACTGCTGGGGGCTCAGACTAACTAATGCTTATTTTGTTGTATTCATTTTTTTTTTCATAAACTCTTGGCATATGCAGCTTCATTTGGAAACCAAAATTTAAAAATTGGTGCAATCTAGGTTTTGTTGTATCTCAAAGAATATTAATTGCCAACAAGCAGTGCTGGGGAAGTAACTTAAAAAGTTATCCGTTACAGTGACAAGTTACTTGAACAAAACTGTAACGTTACAGTAACTTATTACTTTGAAAAAAATTAACTAGTTACAGTTACAGTTACAAATAGTTACCTTTCAGGCTCAGTTTACATTTATGTCTTTACCTTTAAAAAGGAGCCATTACAGTTACAAGTTACTGAAAAATGTAATCAGATTACAGTAATATGCTACTCCCCAACACCCACAAGACACATAGTTCTGAAATGTTTACAGCACATCATCATTTTATAGTAAATTCTGAAATAGGGCTGTCATTTCAGAGAAACCTATCCAGCAGTTTGAGTTAACAACTTGTTTTCTCTATGTCACCTGAAGGCAGCCCCAGTCAAATCAAGTCTCAGCAAATAATAGCTAACTTAAAAAAAAAATAGGAAAATTACCATTGAGCCTTGAAACTCTTCTGATAGTTTCCAGTAAAAGGGTTCAGAGAGAAGGTCTCGGGACACCAAGTCTACATTGGCCACAATCTCAGGGTGTTGGAATGAAACACCATTGCTGGTTCTTCTCTGATTCATTTTATCCACAAGATGTAGCACCATCTGGTCAGGCTTGAGTGATAACTAGGTAAAACAAACGGCACAGTATGAAGTTTAACTAAATTCATATTTGCAAGAATACAGCAGGACCCTTGGTTTGTCTTGTTTTGACCATGATTGGGTGGGTTGTACTTAAACACCATCTTGTTGTACTGCTGCAATCGCATGTCTTTTTACCAAACAGCCTTCTGTTTGGTAAAAAAAGACATGCGATTATGCGATTATGAGTACATGTGGTTTGTCTTTCCTCACCTTTAGTTGAGACTGGTGAGTCAAATAATAAAGAAAACATACCACTCATGTAATTAACTTTCACTCATTTAAATAAAAAGAAAACCAGAAAATGCACAAATTGTCAGTCCTTCTTAATTATACAAGGCAAAGAGGAAAGAAACAATTTACACAATGACAGTATTTACATAAAGAACACAGCATGTTCCTCTCACTATTTCTGCAATCTTGTGATTCACTGAATCGGGGAGAATACTCAGAATTTCAATAAATAAAGCTGAAGATTTGGAAGATTTTTACAAACAAAATTCGATTCACTTTTGGCTGCCTTCTTTATGTGTCTTTTTTGAGGTTTCCATTTCTATAAAACTGTGGTTTTCAAGTGGCCTATAAAGATGTCTAGAAATGGTTTCCATGGACACGCCAGGCTGGAGGGTAGAAACAAGATATTGGTCTGCAGTCGAATAAGCTATAGAGTACTTTATTAAAAAAATACTACTTTACTTTGATTACTGCTACCAATCAATATATCGCAATCTGTTTTTATTCTTTGTTTGCACTATCCCTTGTAAAAGTTTACTATAGTAAAAGCATAACAAAGTGTAATAAAATATAGTGAAAGCATGATAAAGCATAGGTAATCATTGTAAAGTCCAGAGATTGTTGTAAAACAAATTTAAAAAAAAAAAAACACTGCAAACCATGTTAAACTATGATAAATGCAACCATGGGAAAAGCATGTGAAAACTATAAAATTACTATAAAATTAATGCTGTTGAATAAGAGCAAGAAACATTTCTTTTCATTTCAAATTTTTTATATATGATGATATATTGCTCTCGACCAGAGAACATGGAGCTTTCTAATCCTCCCCTTTTTTAATACAAACACGACACATCAGAAACAAACCCCATTCACCAGTACCAAACTGAGTTTAAATGCAAAATTACAGGCACTGTGGCAGGGAGAGGAGCCCTGCACATGAAAAGGGGGCAGGGCAAAGCCATGCCATAAATGTATTGTTTATTTTTAGAACAAGGTACCCCTCCGCCCCTGTGCAATTTATTATTTAGTATTTGTTTTGTCATTGTATTTATCTTGCTCTTATTGTATTATTACCTGTACTGTAACACTTGAAATGTATTTGCTTACGATTGTAAGTCGCCCTGGATAAAGGCGTCTGCTAAGAAATAAATAATAATAATAATTATTATTATTATTATTATTATTATTATTATTATTATTATTATTATTATTATTTATTTATTTATTTATTTATTTATTTATTTATTTATAAATATGACAGCGTAGCCGTGTTTTTTGTTATTGTTTTATTAAATGTGACGGCAAAGACCCGTAGGTTTTGTTTGGCAGCGTGGATGGGAAGCCCCATGCTGCAGAAGGTGGCCATCTACCGAATTAATTAAGTGATTCATTTGTTGCTAATCGGGAGATGGTTACCTGCATATAAACCGGCAGTTCTCCCTGCTCTGGGTGGGTTGTTCAGAAGAGAGAACAGAGCGAGAGACAGTGAGGAGAAAGAAATGAGAAAGAAACAAAACAAAACAGAAAGTAAAGTAAAAATAATCTAGGAACAGTGAAGGCGATTTGCCCAGTCTGACCTGGCTCATTCGTTTGGTGTTTTGTGTTTGTGATTTTTGCTTTTGTTAAAACCTTTATTTTGCTCTGTGAGCAGTGTTTTTGTTTAAATATTTATTTTATTTTTGTTATTTGTGCTGATATTCCCTCTACACAGAAGTTTGACACCCTCAAAACCTACAAAAAGAGCTTTGATTGACAGTGACAAGAGATATAGGGAGATTTCATGTTTGAGATTTGAGGAGATTTCAGAGTATAACCCTTTTAACTATAAAACAGATTTTAGAAACCATGTAAACTTGCAATTTCTACTGCAAGGCCATTTGGAGGTGGCATTGAAAAGGATGAAGAAAGCACATACAATAGGACATTTTAACTGGGAACAGGAAGCCATGTGAATTCAATATCTGTGAATCTAGCTGTTGGAAATAACAGCTAACTGGAGGCTGAGGTCCTAAATAAATGAAAAATACCCCCCAAAGCTTTTAATTCAACAATAAACTAATTAATTGGTATGAAAAAATGGGTTTCACACCGAGCACAATCCCATAGAATTTGTTTTTCTCAATTTGACTCTGGAGCTACAGTACCAATGAAAGACCCAGTATCTTCCATCATTTTTCCATTCATCACATGAGCACAGTAACCTGATATGAATTCTGGTTTCACACTGTCACACAGGTCTTCTGAGCAAGAAATCAAAATCATCCTATGGATAGGAAGGTGTAGTTGAGACAGTTGCTTTTTGTTGTTTGCATTCAATTGTGTATTTAAACTTAGTACATGTTTTTCAAACTACTGGTAATTGGAAATAAAAAAACGAATTGCCTGTCTTTCTTTAGGCTTCCTGCCAGGAACTAATAACCGATCAGGCAAGAAGGTTTGAGGCCAAGTTTAAACGTAACAACCAATTCAAAGCATTCTTTCCCATTCAGCTAAATTGTTGGTGTGTACCTGAATTACTGAACTTATAACAATGAAACTTAAGTGCTGTGCAAATGGAGGTTTTCTGGTATATGTTAGTGTATAGTGCTTTAAAATTTGATGTAGATCTATTACAAATGTACTGGTAACACTTTATATTAAGGTGCTGCTTATTAATCTTTTATAATTATATAATAGTTACTTAATAAATAAGTTATAGAGTGTTAATAAAGCATTATAGATGGTTCCTAACCATACAATAGCCATTATATTATATATTTATAAAACATTTATAAAACATTAATAAGCTGCACCTTAATATAAAGTGTTACTTAAAGAATAAGTAGCAGGTTTCTGAAAAAAATATAGCGTTATACAACTGTTTAAATAACGTACCTGTCATTTTTCTTTTTTACACATATAACTTTACACTTTGCTGTATGCCATACATTGAACAAGTCACTTAGAGTATAAGTAGCGGGGTTCTGACACTTATAACTTTAAAGTCTGTTTCAAAGCTCTTTTCATAATGTCCCCTCTAGTGCACTGGAATTTGAGATCTGTCCTCTAAATCACTGTAGGAAGAGCGATTAAAAAGAAAAAAAACATACCAATAAATGCTCTGGCTTTTTTGTTCTGTACCACATCATGGATCGTTATTGCTGTGTTACCTGTTTCACAGTGTGAGCAATAATTCTTACACTATCGGTGCACTAGAGCGGCCATTTTGAAAAGAGCTTTGAAACAGACTTTAAAGTTTTAAGTGTCAGAACCTATACTCTAAGTGACTGCCTAGTTCAATGTATGGCATACAGCAAAGTGCATGTAAATCAAGCAATGCTCTCAATAGCCCCTCTCTAAGTGACTAACAAGATCCTACTGGAAATGACATAACACATTACACACTTCAGTAGTTTCTTACTCACCCACATACGAATCAGTCCCTTTGCTTCTGTGCACTTAGTAGTCATGCCGAAGCAGTAGCATTTACTGCAGCCCAGTGGATTTAATGTGCTGAGGCCAAAAGTGCCAGTCTTACATCTGTCACAGCGAAGACCCTCTACATTTTCCTGTAAGAGAAATGCACAAGTGACTAAGAATATATTTGTGTTTTCAGTTTAACTCGTCAGACACAGTCAGTAAATGTACAATATGCTGAAGTTGTAGCAGAAAGGCAGTAATACAGTAACTGGAGTCTAGGGGGGAAGATGATGGAGTAAATGTATATGATATTAACTCGTCAGGTTCAAGTGTGACCTTGAACCCGACGAGACATAACTTTAGTCCTACCAATATGTGAACAGTGTTTAGAAAATATAATATGCTGTGGAAAATGATAATTGTGTGAAATGACAATAAATAGTCATATCCTCTCATACATATAGTACAGTAAAACTAACTGGATCCTTATGTTGCTCATTAATAGCTGACATTTGTCTGTCCTTTAATTATTATTATTTCTTAGCAGACGCCCTTATCCAGGACGACTTACAATTGTTACAAGATATCACATTATTTTTTACCTACAATTACCCATTTAAACAGTTGGGTTTTTACTGGAGCAATCTAGGTAAAGTACCTTGCTCAAGGGTACAGCAGCAGTATCCCTCACCTGGGATTGAACCCACGCCCCTCCAGTTAAGAGTCCAGAGCCCTAACCACTACTCCACACTGCTACCTTTAAGGGGTTCCAAGCTCAGTTATGAAACTTAAAGTTACATTTAAAGTTAGGTACAGCAGCTAGTGTGTGTGTGTGTGTATATATATATATATATATAAGCCATCACTACTAATAATTACAGGCTGTTTGGCAGATTGTCAAAATGTCACACTGCATTGTTAACTGTCAAAGTCATCATTGCCAGTAAGAGAAAAAAATGCCAGTAAATTGAATGCCATGTCATACATATTTATATTCAGAACACCCACAAAACCTACGAAGCTAGTATTTTTATGTACTTATTTTTATTTATTAGGATGATTTCCAGTGCTCAGATTGTCTACCCTATTAAGTGCTTGCACTCTGTCCTGGAAGAATCCCCTAATACTGCAGATTACACTTCATGCTCAACTAATACTTGACCACTATTGAGAGGCTGCCGACAACTGCCGCAATTAGTGCCAGTTCTAATTGATGGTTTTATAATATGGACACCTGTCTGCTAGAAACTGGGCTAAGCAGCCACCTGTTCATTATCATCTTGGATTGGAAAAGGAAAAGCAACCTTGAAGTGAAAGCTGTTTTTAAGTCTTTGCCAATCTATTCCCATTAAACCATCCTCTGTTTCACATGTAGATTAATCAATAAGTGCAATGCTAAAGTGCTTAGATTATGTTGGGAAAATGACAGTTATGCAACACCCAATGCCCCTGTGTGAAAAAGTAAATCGCCCCCTTAGATTCAATAACTGGTTGCGCCACCTTTAGCAGCAATAACTGCAATCAAACACTTCCTGTAGTTATTGATTAGTCTTTCACAGCGCCGTGGAGGAATTTTGGCCAACTCCTCCATGTAGAACTGCTTCAATTCAGTGACATTTGTAGGTTTTCAAGCATAAACTGCTCGTTTCAGGTCCTGCCACAACATCTCAATGGGGTTTAGGTCTGGACTTTGACTAGGCCATTCCAAAACTTTAAATTTCATGTTCTTCAACCATTCTGATGTAGACTTGCTTGTGTGTTTCGGATCATTGTCTTGCTGCATGACCCAGCTGCGCTTCAGCTTCAGCTCACGGACGGATGGCCTGACATTCTCCTGTAGAATTCTCTGATACAGAGCAGAATTCATGGTTCCTTCAATGATGGCAAGACATCCAGGTCCTGATGCAGCAAAGCATCCCCAAACCATGACACTACCACCACCATGCTTGACCATTGGTATGAGGTTCTTACTGTGGAATGCAGTGTTTGGTTTTCGCCAGACATAACAGGGCCCATGTCGGCCAAAAAGTTCCACTTTTGACTCATCTGTCCATAGAACATTGTTCCAGAACTCTTGACAATCATCCAGGTGCTTTTTGGCAAACTTGAGACGAGCATTCATGTTCTTCTTAGTGAGCAATGGTTTCCACCTTGCTACTCTGCCATGATTCCCATTTTTGCCCAGTGTCTTTCTGATGGTGGAGTCATGAACACTGACCTTAGCCTAGGCGAGAGAGGCCTGCAGATCCCTGGATGTTGTTCTCGGGTTCTTTGTGACTTCCTGGACGATTTTATGCCTTGCTCTTGGAGAGATTTTGCCAGGACAGCCACTCCTGGGAAGATTCACTACTGTCCCAAACTTTCTCCATTTGGACAATATGGCTCTGACTGTGGTTTGGTGGAGCACCAGAGCCTTAGAAATGGCTTTGTAAACCTTTCCAGACTGATAGGCAGAGGTCTTCAGGAATTTCTTTTGTTCGTGGCATGATGTGCCTCTAGAACCTGTGTGCTGACAACTTCACTCTGATGGTAAGGGCCAAAGTTAGTCAGATTTATATTGGGCAGGGCTGGCCAAATGAGGCCTGGTTGTTAACCAAAGTACTCAAAAAGCTGACCCAAAAAAATCTGACCAAATACAATGTGAAAAATGTGCAAAAATGCAGAAAATCAGACGGGGGCAAATACTTTTTCACGGCACTATATATACAGCTCTGGAAAAAATTAAGAGACCACTGCAAAATTATCAGTTTCTCTGGTTTTACTATTTATAGGTATGTGTTTGGGTAAAATGAACATTTTTGTTTTATTCTATAAACTACTGACAACATTTCTCCCAAATTCCAAATAAAAATATTGTCATTTAGAGCATTTATTTGCAGAAAATGACAACTGGTCAAAATAACAAAAAGATGCAGTGTTGTCAGACCTCGAATAATGCAAAGAAAATAAGTTCATATTCATTTTAAACAACACAATACTAATGTTTTAACTTAGGAAGAGTTCAGAAATCAATATTTGGTGGAATAACCCTGATTTTCAAGCACAGCTTTCATGCGTCTTGGCATGCTCTCCACCAGTCTTTCACATTGATGTTGGGTGACTTTATGCCACTCCTGGCGCAAAAATTCAAGCAGCTTGGCTTTGTTTGATGGCTTGTGACCATCCATCTTCCTCTTGATCACATTCCAGAGGTTTTCAATGGGGTTCAGGTCTGGAGATTGGGCTGGCCATGACAGGGTCTTGATCTGGTGGTCCTCCATCCACACCTTGATTGACCTGGCTGTGTGGCATGGAGCATTGTCCTGCTGGAAAAACCAATCCTCAGAGTTGGGGAACATTGTCAGAGCAGAAGGAAGCAAGTTTTCTTCCAGGACAACCTTGTACTTGGCTTGAGTCATGCCAAAGCTGCCCGATTCCAGCCTTGCTGAAGCACCCCCAGATCACCACCGATCCTCCACCACATTTCACAGTGGGTGCGAGACACTGTGGCTTGTAGGCCTCTCCAGGTCTCCGTCTAACCATTAGACAACCAGGTGTTGGGCAAAGCTGAAAATTGGACTCATCTGGGGGTGCTTCAGCAAGGCTGGAATCGGGCAGATTTGTCTTTGAGAAGGACGCATGAATCTTTGGGAGTTCAAAATTAATCCTGAAGGGTAGTGATTAATATGCAAAGCTTCAGTTGAAATAAAGTCGCATTACCTTGCAGGTGCACTGGCCAGTGCGATCAGTACAAGAACATGTTTCGATCTCTGTGTCACAGGTGTGAGACGCTGTGCCAGACAGGGAGCACTCACAAGCAATGCACTGTGGAAAGTCCCGGTAGCCCTCCTTGCACTCAGTACACTTCTCCCCTGCGAAACCAGGGCGACAGAAGCAGCAGCCAGTATCTGAGTTGCACTGGAGTGTTAGGGATCCCATGACATTGCAACCACAAGGCTATAGATAAAAAACAAAACAAAACGTAAGGGTTTAATGGTCCTATGGTCTTTTAAAACTAGTAACTTTCCTCACTGCTTCATTCCCATCCTCCACTTACATAAATAAAGTATTGCAATCCGTTTAATGTTCTTATTAATCATCAATTTCAGCACGTAAAAGGTCTGTTCACATTGCAACAGTCCTGCATTTCAAATGCATGTAATACATATTTAATAACCAAGAATTAAGCACTTTTAGTATTCAAAGTATGCAAACATGGTAGCATGTCATTTGTTTGAAGAATGTATGAAAATCAAAGGCAGTATTTACATTTCACATGCACTCACCTTGCATCCGCGGATAATATCATGACCCCAGTAATTTGGTGCACAGCGATCACACTTCTCTCCAATCATATGAGGAGGACAGATACACTGTCCAGTGCTTGCATCGCAATTATTATCAACATGGGAACACTGGCAAGCTGTGCAAGGACAAGACATTGACAATCTATATTCACTCACTATGGGGGTTATTTTCATAACTTCAAGACAGCTTTTATGTAAAAGTATTCAGTGATGTTGAAAAAGATGTCGTGGTTATAGGTAATGCTTAGGGAACAGCAACGATATGTGTGTTTGCTGTTCATAGATTAACTTACTTATATTTCATTTTTAAATGCTATACTAGGTTACATATTATATATACTGTATATATAACACATATGCCTGAGCAGCCTACACTGTACCTGCACTGCCCGCTTCCATCACAGTCAAAGGACTTGGATCCAAAGGAGTTACAGTTGCAGGGCACACATCCTCTGGAGGGCTTTAGATATATATATCAGGTCCATATATTTTCTAAAGGGTACAGAAGAGATGGGAGGCTGCTCAGGCATACGTGTTATATACAGGGGACACATGGCTTTCTTATACTTTATAATGCTTTTCACAAAAAGGAATAATAAGTGAAATGCATACAAGTGCATCCTCCTTCCTGGAAACTGTAGTATCCAATGGCACAGCGATCACATTTCAGCCCAGTCACCCCAGGCTGGCACCTGCACTGCCCGCTTTCATCACAGTCAAAGGACTTGGATCCAAAGGAGTTACAGTTGCATAGCACACATCCTCTGGAGGGCTTTAGATCAAAAGTACCCAACTGGCAAAGGAACAAACACAAAACATTTTTCCTGGGTTTGACAAACAATACTTGAATGTTTTAAATCACAAGTAGCAAGCCATTTAGTATTGGAATTAACTTGCCTCTAAAATCTTAAACTCTGCTCATCCCGAAGAATACTGTAAAACTTATCGTATCCCATATATTAACCATACACGCCATGCTTTAACATAATTTGATCTACTACATGCTTGCCTATGTTCTTACAGAAACAGGGCATAACACAGTAAATATAGTTATATGTAAATATAGGTATTTGTATAAGTGCTTTTAAATAAGAAAAAATGAAAAAACAGTTTATTTAATACTGCAGTTGTGGCTAATTACAGCAAATTAACTGAAATGTGTTTCAAATGAAAACAGTAATATTTGAGTACATACTGTTACCAGAGAAACAGACTAATGTTCCACAGAAAATATGTTCATGACCATCCTCAATTGGTAATGCCAAACTGTGCTAGTGTATTAGACAACAGTTAAAAAAATAAATAAATAAATAAATAAATGGTTGCTATTAACACTAGATACTGATACAATCACCTCTAGCAATCTATTGAATTAAGGTTAGTTTATTAGGATGTTAAAAAAGGATCATACAGCATGTACATCATTTTTGATGTAATCAAAATTAGCTTCTTAAAATAGAATTAGTTTTCTCTGAATTCCTTGTGCACTACTTTTATTTTTTTTTATTTTGTTATCTTATTTTCTTTACTAGTACATGCTTGAACATTTAAATTCCAAATGGATATTGTGAGTCAGCTTTAAAAATGAAGATTCATTACATGTTTTTGGCATAAACAAAATGGCAAAATGGACTGCTCTACTGAGTTTATTGTCACTTAGAGATTTAAATCTGCAAAGAAAATTGCACTCTAGTAGGGACAGAAGCCTGGGGCTATATCTGTAAATTTTAATCATTTTCCTGTAGCATGCCCAAAATAAATAAAGAACAATTAGAACACTGAAATGCAATGCTGAGGGTGAATCCAATCTATCACAGATGGCCCTATAAGAATCTGATTAGATGAAGCCAACTGTGCAAGCCTATTCATCTTGCTTTATTCCCCCTGCAATGGACTAGTTTAACCTGTTCCATGAAAGTTTCATTCCTTTAATAATGTTATTTTACGTTTACTTTTTGCTTTGTATGAACTGTCAGTGAATTCCTTCATTCACAAAAAATGCTATTTTTTTTTCATTTTCCATTATTCCACACATCATTATGTTAGTGTGTTCCTATTCTACGGATGTGCTTCTGATTTGTGAGAATTTCCCCCAATGGAATTTGCAACACGTTCACACATTTTAATTCTTAGTGTTATTATTTTATATTTTATATTTTTGAAGAATCAAAAAAGGGATATCAGGTTTGTTGGTTTGAACTTAGCTCAAAAGCAAAACCGTCAATATTAAAATAAAGAAAACACTATAACAATGCAATGTATAGAACATTGTGTCATTGTAGCAACACTGGTTCCAGTATCATTTACACTGGCAGAATCAACAAACACTGATAGGTGGGCTGTCTTTATATTAAGTGCATAATGGTAAAAAGGACTGCATAATTCATTACCACATGATTTGAGCAACATTAAAAAGGGGTCAACCACTTTTTTGATGGAAGTGCTATTATAAGGTCATTAGCTCAGGCAGTTTAATAATAGTGCCACATACATAAAGGATTCAAACCCCTTTTATCACTACAGCTGAGTAAATTTATGAAGATTGTCTCCATCAATTTGAATAGAGTGGTCATTATTTCACATAAGATGGTCTCTATGCTAAAGGGGATTTAGAAAACCACACTGATACAATCCAGTACAAAGCAAAAAGCAAAAACACAATTAAAAGACATTCCTTCACAAATGCGTGAGTGAACTGTAAAAGTTTCAACAAAAAAGGGACACTCAGATCATAGCCATCAGATAAACAAGGGTGCAGTAAAGAGATGATTCCATCATACGCATTGTGAGCCAGCTTGCAGAACAACCAGCAGGAGGCGCTCGTGACAGGCTGAAACCAAGCCGGTTCACACAGCACGGGACAGCTGGATTGATCCGTGGCTGGCTTGGAATCAGCCTGCCATGAGTTTGAGGAGTTAATTGAATGATAGGCTACAGGTGCTGCTAGCATAGGAAACAGAGTTTGCTTATTAATTAGCAATTGCCTCGTTTGGCCAGCACCTGTGGCCTGTCTGGGCTCCAATCGAGATGCTTTATAAAAGGTTTATTTTTCTGTGTTCAGGAGACTGCTTGGATCATCTGAATGGAGTGGTGAAACGCAATACAAATCTGAAAGTATCCCACTGGAAGAGAAGCACTGGAGGTACGGTGAATGAACAGGAGCCTGTGGACATTGCTGCAAGACTACTAAGATCAGTTTGTATTTTGTTTATTTTTTACTTCTGGAAAGAGACCGGCCTCCAGTTTATTTATGTGTTTTTTTGTTGGTTAATTATTTTGATCCTATGTTGCAGTAGACCCGCTATTAAAGAATACTTTCTTTGGAACTTTGATGTCCGTGTCCTCTGTGTGCAACCAACCCATCACAGCATCCATATGTTTTCTAAAGATTTGACTGCAGTACATCATTCCATTGAAGCTGTAAGTACAAGTACATGCTCTTGAGTTCTCAGAGTCCTTAGAGTACAGGTCTTCATTTCAAAGACTGAAAAAAGTTTTAAGCACTTGAATTAATAGCTTCCATTGATAAGTGACCAATATGAAATAGCCCTGGGATCCATGAAATCTAGATTCTGATTTGTATCTGGATAGTCAGGCAGCAGTTAGAGCTTACTATATGGTATTTCCTCATGACAAATTTAAGACATTTTTAAAAGACTGCACCATTGTATTACATCTAGTGTAATTTCAGCCCTCCCTTTTGTGGTTGATTTTTACTTTTTCTCATTTCCTGAATGAGTGCCATATCTATGAAATGAGATGATCTGAACGTGGCTGATTTCTTTGAGAACTCCAGATGTCATTTGTAGTAAGGTTATTAAATCTTTGTTGACAGGACGCCTGGTAACTACTGTTCTCTATTTTATGGTGGCATGTTTTGGGATTTTAAGCAACATTACATTTAGCTAGAACCGAATGTATTTAGCCTAGACTGGAGAAGAATAATGGGGGACATGACTTAACTCTTTAAAATCTTAAAAGTAGTAGACAAAGTTAACTCTAACCAACACTTTAAGTACACCATAGAAAGTGCGGCACTTAAGTGAATGTGCAATATATCATACTCCATTTTAAAGGAAGATTAAGTGAGATTTAATTTGCCCCTCAGTTTTACTTTGATTCACTGGAACAGTTTTATGGAAAGACCATATCTGCACAATTAATAAAACATTAAAACAAAATTAAAACCATAAATCTGTATCCAAAATTGTTGGGAATTTTCTAAGCATTGTTTGGCCAATATTGTTTCTAATAAAATGCAGTTATTACAGCCATTAATCACAGGGACATTTTTTTTCATATTTAAGCGTACAATTGCATTTTTGTTTTACTACTACATTTTTTTTTATTTTGGGAAATTTATTTTTAGAATGAAACCTCAATTTGCTCTTTCAGTTTTAATGTTAGTATTGACAATTCACTCAAACTAAGTTATAAAAGTAAAAGTCTTGCACTTTTAACACACCTTTCACACAGGTATTATTATTTGTTTATTTAGCAGACACCTTTATCCAAGGCGACTTACAGAGACTAGGGTGTGTGAACTATGCATCAGCTGCAGAGTCACTTACAAATACATCTCACCCAAAAGACGGAGCACAAGGAGGTTAAGTGACTTGCTCAGGGTCACACAATGAGTCAGTGGTTGAGGTGGGATTTGAACCGGGACCCCCTGGTTACAAACCCTTTTCTTTAACCACTGTGTAAGTCTAAAACAATGGGGCCTAGTTTCGGGTTATGCTATTTTGTGTTGAGATTTAAAATGTTACAGAACACCCTGTAGCGATTACAACAAAACCCTGAGTTGTACATATCACATGACATGTTTTTCAACATAATCACCAGTGTCTTGATATATTTATTCACCTACCCTGGGTCATAAATCTACTTCTAAATGGAACTTAACACATATTACAAGTAGTATCCATATCAAACCTTCGTGCTATAATGCTCACTCTTCCAACAACTCTGTTTAGCACCTATTGTAAGCTGTTTAATATTTTAAAGGGAAAAAAAAAGAAATGAGATAAGACTTTTAAATTGTGTTTAAAGACTTGTTAGACTTCACACATTTATTACAATTTACTGATCATGGCCTTATGTCTCCACAGGCAGGCTATTCACACACACACACACATGCAGTGCCTTTACCCCACTGCCAGGGAGTGTGGTGGGCTTGTAAGCCCCCCAAGGACAGCCCCCTGCCCTGCTTGTTGCCCAGCGCTGTTGCTGCTGCAGAGGCACTTGAAGAAGAGGTCGCCGGGTCTCCCTGCGCTCATAGTTCTGTCTACTGAGGTCACAGAGCTTCCCAGAGAAGCCAGGCTTGCAGAAACATCACCCCATCAAATCACATTGAGGGGACATAGAACCGACAGGGGTGCAGCTACAGGGCATACAAACCAGCTTCTCTGGGTCCCACCAGCAGTTGGGCTTCACAGGTCACAGGGTAAAAAGGGAGTCAGTGAATCACAAGCATCATTTACCTTCATCTACCAAAAACCAAAAGGTCTGTGACTGCTGAAAATCCAGTTTTGCAGTTCTAAAAAACAACAATCTAGCTGTGCACAAGAGTCTCTTTATTGCATTAATGTTTGTAAAAATCCCAGGGAGGGGCCTATTTGCAACAGGGGTAGTTAGATCTTCTACTGGTTTGGTGAATGGAATTCTCCCAAGTGCATGAAAGGAAATATTCTAACAGTAATATTGCCATTACAAAACGATCATAGAACGGACCTGAGCACCTGACTATTAGACGACTAGGTAGGCTCTTGTCGAAGCCCTTGTTCCACCAATTTTCACCAAAAATCCTATCAGATGTATTTATTACAATAGTGTTAACCATATTCTTGTCATAGCCTGTGAATGTAATAATTATATGATAACCTGTATGATCAGTTCATGATAAATAGATACTCACCATGCATTCGTCGCACTGTTTTCCCACCACTTGCTGTCTGCACTCACACTGGCCTGTCTGTGGGTTATACACCTCAGACATGGACCCATTGTTATTACATTGACATGCTGCAAAATAAAGGATAATCACCTATTATTAGGCAGAGAGATCACAGAGAATTCTATAGGCAAGACTGTCTTGTCTTGCCTTTATATAAAAGACTTAAAATGGTTGCTTTACTCACATGGTATACAATTATTCTGTACAATGTATTATTTAGTATAGTATGGTGTGTTGTACACACTAGTGTAGTTGGGTGGAATGGCTCTTATTTCCACCCAGTATAAATTACTACAATTTAATTTACATTGTTTTTTTAAGGCAATTGAAAAGGGTGGATGGATAGGTGGATCGATTCATTACAGCAAGTATAGCATATTATAACGAAATCATGGGGGAAGTTCCTGCTAAAAATGTACCTATTAACAGGTTTTGTTATTTAAAAAATGTAATTTCCATCAGAGGTACTTTATTCAAAAGGATACATATTCAGATATCGCTTTCTACGTTGAAATGTTATAAATGGTCAGCAACTGCATTCATTGTTAACAATAAACAATTTTGATGGATGGATAACTAAGAAGAGGTGCAGTACAGATTACACCTAGTGTTTGTCAAAATATTTAAATATATCTTTGGTGTCAAAGAAGGGCTGGAAAATGTGACAACAGGCTGAGGTCCTCCACAATGTGGAAATCATGTGCTAGAACCTGAAAACCATTCTTCATGACTGGATAGATAGCTCAAGCTCTAAACAAACAGAAAGCTCTAAACAAACACAGCCCTGCCTAGTAAAATAAATACTATGTGAATACTCACCCTGGCAGTTCTTGCCTACAATAGCATCTCCTAAATACCCGTCTGAGCAGCTCTCACAGTACTGACCACCAAATCCCTCTCTACATTTCAGGCAGGCACCTGTCACAGGATCACAGCTTCTGGGGGCTGATAGGTCAAGATTGCCGTTACACCGGCAGGGCTGGCAAGAGCCCCCTGGTTCCATAGGGTGACCATGGTAACCCTCTGAGCACCTGCAGTTTATAAAATGACAAGCAGATTGCACACTGTACATGGACAGCACACGTACTGCGTTCTACTCAAATTGACACGCTTCACAAAATAACCCTAGTGCTTACCAGAAACAAGTAAGAACATAATAACACGACCGTGAAAGTTGTAGACTCAATAGATTGATTTTCTTCACTCCTCTTTACTGCTTATACCATATACAGTGCCGAGAAAAGGTTTGTGAACCCCAATGATAATTATGGAAATTCCATAGTTTTACCATGATAGCCTTCTTGAATCAAAACCTTTTCTTAAATATCCAATAGGGTTTATATTAACCAATTCCATGTCTTTTGAAACAAAATGATGTATGAATTAGATAAACAATGAGTAATTAAGATTCAGGGTATGTGAAAAAGTAAGTGAACCCATGGTTTTATCAGCTCAATTAAGGGGATAATTAGAATCATGTGTTTAAATAATTAGGTAGATCTTCAGGGGTGAGTTTGGGAGGCACCACCTTATATAAAGATCAGAAACTTTGTGAGTTTGATCTTCACCATACAGGTGTGTGGAAACACGTCATGCCACGATCAAAAGAAATCTCTAAGGACCTCAGAAAAACAGTTATTGATGCGCATCAGTCTAGAAAGGGTTACTAAGGATTTTGGGCTCCACCAATCCACTGTCAGACTGTCTACAAATGGAGAAAGTTCAAGACCACAGTCACTCTACCCAGGAGCGGTCGTCCTACCAAAATCTCTCCAAGAACAAACCGGAAAATCAACAAGGAAGTCACAAAGAACCCCAAAGTAACATTCAAGGATCTGCAGGCCACTCTTGCCTTAGCTAATGTGAGTGTTTATGACTCAACTATCAGAAAAAGACTGAACAAGAATGGTGTTCATGGAAGGATAGCCAGGAGGAAACCACTGCTCTCTAAAAAGAACATGGCTGCCCATCTGAAGTTTGCCAAAGAGCACATAGATGATCTACAAGACTTCTTGAACAATGTTCTCTGGGCATACGAGTCAAAGGTAGAACTTTTTGGCCTCAATGAAAAGCTTTATGTTTGGCAAAAAACCAAACACTGCATTTGAACAGAAGAACCTCATCCCAACCTTAAAGCATGGTGGTGAGAGTGTGATTGTTTTGGGGCTGCTTTGCTGCCTCAGGACTTGGACGACTTGCCATCATTGACACAACCATGAATTCTGCATTGTATCAGAAGATTCTAGAGGAGAATATCAGGCCATCCATCCGGGAGCTGAAGCTGAACCGAAAGTGGGTAATGCAGCAAGACAATGATCCTAAACATACAAGCAGATCTACAAAAGAATGGCTGCAGAAGAAGAAATTCTGTGTTTTAGAATGGCCTATTCAAAGTCCGGACCTAAACCCCATCGAAATGTTGTGGCAGGAACTGAAGCAAGCTGTCCATGCAAGGAAGCCCTCAAATGTCACCGAGTTGAAGCAGTTCTGTAAGGAGGAATGGGCCAGAATTCCTCAAAACCGATGTGAGAGACTGACCAACAGTTACAGGAAATGCTTAGTTGAAGACATTGCTGCTCAAGGGGGTGCCACCAGTTACTGAATCTAAAGGTTCACATACTTTTTCACACATGGATATTGAACGTTGAATAATTTGTGGATAAATAAATGTTGAAAAAGTATCATGTTTTTGTGTCATTTGTTTAATCAGGTTATCTTTATCTATTATTAGGACTTTGATTAAGATCTAATAACATTTTAGGTTTGAAATATGTGAAAATCCTAAGGTGTTCACAAACGTTTTCTCGGCACTGTATAACTTTTTTTTTTCTCCATAAACACATCAAGTTTATAAGATGAACAATTCTAACAGTTATAGCAAATTGTGATTTTATCAAATTAAATATACTGTACTTTTTGGCATGTAATTTTATTTGTGCATGAACGTGAATGAAAAAAATAATGATTTGCTAGAGTGCAATGCAAATTGTGTAAGGGACTGAGTTAAATTAATTGACTTGTTTATTGGTTTGGAAGGTCTGATGTGAAAAGAGACTATTCAAGTGAAACAGTGCATACATGTTTGTATTAAGACCTTCAACCAAATGCTGTCTTCCTAAGGAGATGAGAAAAAACAATGAAATAGATATTGCTGAACTAAATAGGCTGAGGCTAAATAGGCCTCACAATGTATGTTGAGTATTTTTAAAACAGAAGTACAAAAAATGTTGCTTCAAAAATACATGGCCTGTTTACAATAACTTGAATAAAAATATATGTGAGGATGTAGAATAAACATAATTAACAATGTACAACTGAGCCATTTGTATCTCAATATCTTAACATATATATATATATATATATATATATATATATATATATATATATATATAGTGGAAAAGCCGCTGCCACTCTCGGGTTCGTTGCCCCTTTAAAAACCGACCCAGGACACAGAAATTGGTTTTCTCGTGCTATTTTTTTAATTAACAAAACCACAAAACAAACAAAACATAAACAAATACCTAACTCCGTTTTGGAGCGCTAACTACACAGGTAAGTCCTTGTCTAACTCTCAGGACGGCTAAACCGTTTACCTGGCACCACAAACTCTAAACCACACGGGCTTAACACAGCACTTACTTTTAATTATGGCTACTCGGAGACAGAGCACCTCTTCTGCCTCCTTCTACTCAGCAGCCCCGAGCATTCTGACTGCTCCTCTTATATTATTATTATTATTATTTATTTCTTAGCAGACGCCCTTATCCAGGGCGACTTACAATCGTAAGCAAATACATTTCAAGTGTTACAGTACAAGTAATAATACAATACCTGGACCTGGTCCTAATTTACAATTGCCACCCAGGTGCAGGGGATAATTAATAATAAAACAATTAACAAATTAAATTCAACAATAAAGCAATAAACCAAAACACAATTTACTCAAACAAATGTGCATTCCGCACATGTTTTTCATCAGGGAGGCTTTAACCCCCTCCCTGCTGTCTTACATATCCCCGCTGCTGTTACAATCTATATATATATATATATATATTAATGCTGTGAAAGGTGTTTTTATTAATGGCGGACTGGCAAGCTGTCCTTAACAACACTGAATGATTTGTTTTTGTTTTCATTAACTGCACAGCCAGCGTCAGTGTCCACTGAGACAGACAGGAAAAGGCTGTCTAAAATAGCACATAGCTAGAACCAGGTGTCTCCTCACAGTATAACTGTCAGGTTTCAAAGACTGTCCATACTACAGCTCCAATCAAAACTTTTTCTAGAAGTTTATTTCTGTATAGCGTATTATAGAAGTCTGAACTATCCCAGAATGAGACTTTCCAATTTAAATCTAAATGTCAAGTAAATTGGAAAAATATAATAAAAAAAGCCTCTGACAAAAAAGTGCAAACCCATTCTTCAGCTACAGTAAGTTGCTTTTTGTCATAAAAAAACAAACCACCTCAATGCCTGTGCATTGTCAAACTTGATAATATACTGATTGTGTATTCTTTAAATTATGTTATGAAAGTCAGCAGATCTCAGCACTTTATTGCATGCAGTCACAACTTATTCACAGATCTTGTGGTCCTGATGTAGAATCAACATCAGTATATTTTTTTCATAACCACAATAATAAGCTGAAAGTATAATGCGCATGAAAAAAAGGGTTTTCCACCCACAGCTCAGTTATTTATAGTAGATCTGTAAAGTGCACCACAGAAAAAAATGCTCTCAAAAATGTATTTAACCAGCCAAATGGCATACATACAGCTATGGCCAAAAGTTTTGCATCACCCTATAGAATTAACTAATTTAGCTTCATAAAGTCGAATGTAACCTGCTAAATAATATTACATTAACTTTGTAGTTTTCAATATACTCAACGAAAAATTGACAAAAATTAAAAAATGTAACATTGCACATGAAATACTGTACTACTATTATGGTTTCTGGTAGACTTTAGACTTTTGCAATATAATTTTGCAGTTTATTTGATTATATGATGTTAAATAAAAGATATACATTTTTGTTAACTATGTCTCAATTCTAGGTGATGCAAAACTTTTGGCCATAGCTGTATATTTGTATATATAGTAAATATGGACTGGAGGAAAGCTACAGTGGGAAATTATTGACCCGAGAAGACTATTGTTACTGATGTGAATATAATGCCCGAAGCCTGGAGGTAACAATAGTCTTCCCAAGGGGCATTTCATTTTCCACTATGGCTGAGTCTGCAGTACATATTTAATATATGAATCAGTCAAGAAAATAAGTGAGGCAAGGTTGGATAGTAAATATGACTTTATATATGTTGTTTAAATACAGCTGATACAGCATACGTAAATAAATATTGACTTATATATTTTGTTTAAATATACAGGTAGTGAACAAAAAAATTGAAACACCTGGGTAAATGAGGGACACCAAGTATACTGAAAGCAAGGGCTTCCACACAGGTGTGGCTCATGCGTTAATTAAGCAAATAACATCCCGGCATGCTTAGGGTCATGTATAAAAATGCTGGACAGGCCTGGTTGCCTATAATTATGGCTAGCATGGCTGCAAGAGGAGACCTCGGTGACTTTGAAAGAGGGGTGATTGTTGGGGCGTGTTTGGCAGGAGCTTCATTGACCAAGACAGCTCAACTTGCTGATGTTTCACAAGCAACGGTGTCTAAGGTGATTTTGGCATGGAACTCCGAGGGAAAGACCTCATATATATATATATACCTTTGTAAAACAGTGTTGGTTCATCATGAATGTACAGTGACCATCAAAACAGTATCTACATCTAGTTAACAGATAAATCTTAGCGTGCGACAGCATGTAAACTATACCCAACAATATTTGCATACAGTAGGCTATACTATTCAGAATGGATTTAAAAAGAATGCCAGCACATTATATGACCATCCATGTTGATACATGACTAAAAGTCAGTAACAGCATATATCATTTAATATCCAATAATACCTACAAAGAAAAGACCATGCTATTCCCAGCAGCCTCATCACTGATGAAACAGAACACAGTGCTCCCTAGACCTCTTACTCTGAGTGAGGAAAAGACTGGTGTTTACCTGTCACAACAAGGCCCTGTGTATCCAGGTGGACATCGGTCACATATCAGTTCTCCTGTCATGTCCAGGTAACATGTGGGGCTGAAACTGCGCCATTGATTTTGAGCAAAAATGGGTACGAGGAAGAGAAACAGAGAAAAGTATATTAACTCCATGGTTCCCTGCTCTGGATGGAGAACATTACTATGTGAAGATGACAAGTGTAGTCCTTATGGTCCCAAAGATAGAGTTGAGCTCTTGTTCCACCCAACAGACTCTGGAATGGCTGTTAGCTATTTCTGCCGACACTGGATATAGTGCAGTGGATGGCAGCATCCCAATGGAATGCCGTTCTGAGACCTTCTTTAGCTTGTCACATTGTACCCCCAGCAAAAGCAGGAATGCTCAGCTGCTTGTCTCTAGCCCTGAGGGGCTGACGGTAAGCTTTATCGGCCAGGGCTTTAACAGCCAGGATGACTGCCTCAGTGGAGCAATTGTTTTGCAAGCTCAGAAGTTGCATTATGGTGTTAAAGAGGTTGAGGCAGAGGTTTTGTGACTGGAAATACATATAGTATCACAGTAAATTAAATGAAAAGAGACTTAATATAAAATGTTTTGATTAAAAAAAATAATCCTTGGATTAAGATACTTGTGTATCACCTGATCTCTTTTTATTTTTAGCACAATGAAAATATGTTCATCTGTTCACCAGTAAAATGCTTCATAATCATGATAAGCTGTGATATATTTATCTATTCTGTAAAGGTTCATGCAACAGTTGTACAATCCATATTATTCATTTATTTTTTTCTTAAAATTATGTTTTATCTAGTGCAAACAGGTATGTTAGATTTCTGAAAATGTAGCTGCTTGAGTGTTTCGATTTCTTGTATTTCTTTGAAAGAACATTTTACAAAATGCCAGTATTAATATCTGAAGGCCCTTTCATTTCTCTCAAAACTGTTTTTGCAAGAAGCCTTAACATGATTAGCCTTATGCACCTCCAACTTGTCTTATACTCCGGAACCTTTAATAGGATTTCTAACACTAGTAATACACTACAATGCACTTTATCACCTTTTCAATAGAAAGTTACCTAATAATAATAGCAATAACACAGCAATCACAGTAAAGTGTGGCTTACTTGTTGAATGGCAATTGCAATGGGCAGGCGCAGGGCTGACAGTCACTGGGGGTTCCCTTTGTAGCATTCCCATAAAATCCAGCAATACACAAATCACAGAATGGGCCAGTAGTGTAGTGCTTGCAGCCCTAGATAGAGAGACATGCATTAGTTCATTGCACGGTACTGTACAATGGCTGGGATTCATTCATGCAACACAGAATGTTTGTTTCTCCAAACTTCACACAGGTCATGAACCTTTCTAAATAACAAAACTGCAACAGGGATTTACATAACATTCAGAAGTTTAAAAAGGAAAAATAAGTTTGCACATTTAATTATATTTTATAATCATTCATCACAATGACTAGTACAGACATACTGTTTACCATGCTTATGTACAGTATGTATTAATGATGAGTCGCCTTGTGTCAATGCAGGCTCATAATACGGCAAGCACCCCAGTTGTTTTGTCACACCGACACTGACAAGTCTATACAGCAGGTCACTGTTGGGTTGGCTGGGGGCAGGTTTCTGTGTGGCTATGCTGTGTCTTTTAATGATCACAGAGCTTATGGACTTGCTATTTAAAGCTAGATACCATATCTTATTTTAGCAGTTTCTACACAGATCCTCTATTTTAAAATGCAGATAATGCTAATGCTGAAAAACATTTTTATGATCTTTTTGTCCAGCAGTCGTCATTGTATGTGGCTCTGTGTTATTATTAATTTCTTAGCAGACGCCCTTATCCAGGGCGACTTACAATTGTTACAAGATGTCACATTATTTTTACATACAATTACCCATTTAGACAGTTGGGTTTTTACTGGAGCAATCTAGGTAAAGTACCTTGCTCAAGGGTACAGCAGCAGTGTTCTCCACCTAGGATTGAACCCACAACCCTCCGGTCAAGAGTCCAAAGCCCTAACCACTACTCCACACTGCTGCTGTGTGTTTGCATTACGGACATATACTGTGGTTCTGCAAAATACACTATATGACCGACCGGCAGTCAGACGTTTAAAATGGAAAGGGCATAATTTTAGGGCTAAAGTTAGGGTTTAGTGTTATTTGGTTGACTGGTTGACTTATGTGTCTGGTTTATACAGCTTTTTCTTGAGTAGCAAATGATACAGCAATCAGCTTTGCCACTTGATATTATTGTTTCAGTCTTAGATTATCATGAAAATGTAAAAATCTAAATAAATAGCCACAGAAAAACAAAATGTATATTGCCCTTTAAATATTTTACTTATTCAAGAACTACAGTATAAGAACTGAATTACTAAAAAAGAAAGAACTGCCTGTTGATGTTACAGTAAAAAGGAATATATCATATTGTATATTTTTCTTTCTCAGGAAAGGATAAGTACTGTGAACTGGTCAAGCTTGCCTCACCAATAAATATACAGGCTGCCTTCCTCCTGTACTGGGACCTGTGGATTCCTCAGACTCATTTTATTTGCATCTGTAGTGTTTACAATCCAAAAGATAACAGATATGCCAATTGTGTGCCATGTTCTACAGCGATATAGTTATGTGTTTGCATCTGTGTACAATGTGAGAACTAAATGCAGCAGTGCATTTATCGAATATACCTAAAAAATAGCTGTATCAAGGCATAAGAAGCTAACAGTTAACTACAGGTTCACAAAGTAAAAATTACGGGGAAAAAAAAAAATTAAAAAAAATTATTAAACATGAATTTTGAAATCATATTTTTGCACTAACAAGTTTAATAACTGTAATTCTTGTACAATTAGATCAAAGATACTGAATTGCTGGGCGGGGGGCTGAAAGAACCTGGTGTCAAAATATTAGAAATAATAATGTATATAATGCAGTGCTAATTAAATGAAAAATGTTTTTTTAAAGCTGCATGCTTCATCAGGCCTAATAAAACTGAAATGCTCTTGAGTTAATTGCAGATGTCTACTCAGCATAATTATCCACATGCAGAAGATTTCTTGATTAAAAGGGAAAAAAAGATTAAGTGGTGTATGGGGACTGGCAGTGTCCAAAGATATCTACTTTATTACTGCACCTTTTTGGCAGGCTGTACTTAATGCTAGCATGTTCCTCCAATGCTAATTGCTTTCTAAATGGTTTTCTACCACTCACGTAAATCATTAATGGTTTTATTAGTATTGAACATATCTCAGAAGAAGGAATTATTTCTGGCTGTCTCTTTGCAAGGCTGCCCAGCTACAAACCTGCTTAAAGATGAAACAGAATTATTCAATAACTGGTTGTCACATTTGATGTATGGAATATACAACTTATTATTTTCAATCACATAGGACAAGTAAAATGGAAAAAAAAAAAAAAAACTTCATAGCTTGGCTAAGGTAAAAAATGTAGGTTTTTGACAGAAAATATATCATTCTTAATTCTTTCTTGTATCTATGTCTAGAGAAAGCTCAGCCAACCAAGTAACTTGATGTTCAGCATATCTGCCTAGATGGATTGGGAAGTATTGAGTTCCATTCTCTGCCTAGAGGTAAGTCAGATAATAAGAACTCTGAGGTGGGCTGCCTGTCACTTCTGACTGAGCAGGTGAAGCCAGTTTGATTAGAAATAAATTGCCATGGAGACAACAGTTAACTGCTCTGACCACGCTGAAAAGGTGATAGGTGCTGCTAGCAGAAAAGCACCTAAAAACTCTTTTCTTATTGGTTTATGGATCCAGACGTAAAGACAAAGGAAAAAGGAGCAACATCTTTTTGTAGTTAAACAATAGAGGCTCACTCTCTGCCATTTTCATGCTTGTAAACTGTTAGAGGTAATATAACTAAAGAAAAGAGGATAATGCATCCTTTAAACATGTCTAAAAAGGGACTTGAATATGAAAAGAAAGAGGGATTTGCTAATGAATGTCATAAGCACTACACCAGGTCAGGAGAGAGAGCATCTCAGTCTATAAGACTGAACAGATACGTATAATTAAGAGATTATTGTTGGGGGTGCTTTAGTCTTTCCTGGTTATGGTTTTAAATAAAAAAAGTCAGTTTAGTGCTACTTCTGCTCTGAGACTGACTTCAGCTGAACCTGCCATTTGGTGACAGGTTGCTATGCTATGCTGTCAGTGAAAGCCTTGTGACAACACAGTATATCAAGTGGACAGCGCCCTCTATGTTGCAATATATACAGATATGGAATCCTAATGAAGGTCAATGGAAGAATACTTGTCATAAAATTATGACTAAAACACTACTTGCCTTCTATGTTTAATCTGTAACATAATTAAACATAATCAAATTGATTCCTCATCTCAATGACGTATATAATGAATGACTAGTTAGCAAAGGTGTTTAGTTACTTGAAAAAAATGCAGGCCATTCAATATTGTTGCATTTTTTGTATCTTGTTTGTATCTTGTTTAAAAAGACAAAAATATGATGTAACCTAATACAGTAAAGAGGTTATGCAGCAGAGTAATACAATACATGATTATAAAAGTCCAAGGAATCCATTGTTTTTCAGTAGCTACAACATTTGCCAGTGAAGTGATCACAATAGTCTGAATGGCCAAAGCACTGACATGGTTCACAAAGCCCTCTGTACAGGGTGCTGTTAGCTCGCCGAAAACCAGTCGACCATGCCTGAAAAAGAATGGAGTTGTAGTAATGCTGAAAAGATTTGCTGCATCAGGTACTGGAGTTTGTCCTTTTAAACCTATACAGTATTCCTGATTAATACATATAGAAAAATAAAGCTGTAAAAAAACAATTTGAGCTAAAATAAATTAAATTAAAAAAATATGGCAATTTTTCCAGATTCAAATTCATTCTGTTTAATGATTTGGTTGTGGGTTATTATCTAGGAACCAATTAATCATTTACAAAGCTTTAATTAACGAATCCCCATCACCATGCAGTACATGATTAATTGCATGTACTCATTTTTCATGGTATGTAATTTGACTCTTAATCTTTTAAGTGTTTGCAGCTGAATTAAGGAGAAAGCTAAACTGCAGAGACAAAGCAAAGTTTACAGGATTGTCAACAGAAAACAGGAAGAAAGACCAAGAGCTTATGAACATATTAATTTGTTTGGTTGATAATCTGTCCATGTAGAATTACAGTTTTTGCATTACAATAAACAGTACTAAGGCTTTTTTTCCCCTGTGAAATTGCAAAATTATGTTACTTTACAGCATGTGCTATGTTTCTTACTTTCCACGTTACTTTTTACAAAGAACTACATTGTGTGAGAATTTATCAATACCTTTATGATTAAGCTAAAGGTCCCTACTGTTCAGACAATGTAATGTCATTCCCAAAAAAGTCAACTTTATCAAAGCATGTGTTGCATTTCTTAGAATGAAAAAGCGGAGTCCATCCTGGTGCAACACATTTATTTGTAGATTTTCTGTAACCATATAAAATATTGTTCTTTTATTTTAGCAGCTAAGCAACACGACCTTTCTGCGTTCAATGTTTACTACATGCCCTTCAGATTACTGACCCATTAAGAGTGAAAGGGAGTGTCGTTACCGCCACCAGCTGGCAGAAAACTGAAACAGCAATTCAATAACTTTTCACTAAACAATAAAATACACAGAAGCTCAATATATTTTTTTTAACTTTTAAGGGCTGTTTTATGGGAGTCTAATGTTTTTAGGACATTTTAGCACACCCAGTGCCACACTGCCCCCCTCAAAATTAAATGTCACCTGACATTTACCCTTTCACAAAGACACATTTTGTCTGCATTTTTAACAGTAGAACCACTGGATTTTAACTACCTAGAACCGCCACACGAATCACTTTGACCCATACATTTTAAACTGCTTCGTTATGAAAATGAAAGACATACTATCGGATACAACTGAAAAGGTTTATTCATGAACATCATATCTAACATTTGCATCGCAGAAACACTGTATTTAAATGGACAATTAA
Organism: Acipenser oxyrinchus oxyrinchus; assembly: GCA_030684275.1. NCBI lineage: Eukaryota > Metazoa > Chordata > Actinopteri > Acipenseriformes > Acipenseridae > Acipenser > Acipenser oxyrinchus. The sequence goes on along the minus strand of CM060252.1, from coordinate 66,054,659 downwards.
ACATAAAAGGCTTTATTTTTAAAATGAGCGCATATACAGCACGACTACAAACAGTTAAAAAATATAATAAAATACACATTTCAAAAGAAACGTGTATGTACTGTAAATGATCGTAGCACTCACGGGTTAGTGCCCCTTTAAAAATACGACCCAGAACACAGAAATGGATTTTCTCGCTTGACGCGCTATTTTTAATTAACACAAAATAAACACCTAGCTCCGCTTTGGAGCGCTAACTAAACAGGTTATTTCCCTGACTAACACGCATGATGGCTAAGCCGTTTACCTGACACCACCACACACATAACTACACAGGCTTAACACAGCACTTCTATTTTTTTTTTTTTTAGACTGCTCGGAAGCAGAGCACCTAATCTGCCTCCTTCTACTCAGCAGCCCCGATCAAAATAACTGATCCTCTCTTATACCCTGCCCTGGTCCCAATTACTAATTACTGCCCAGGTGCAGGGATAATTAAATAATAAAACAGTTAAATTAAACACTAAAACAATTAACAAAACTAATTAACAGAAAAGCAAAACAATTAAATAAACAAAAGGTGCATTATTTTCCCATTTTACTCTTCAGGGAGGTTTAAACCCTCCCTGCTGTCTCACACATCCCGCTGCTGTTACAGTACATATACCCGTGAACCGGTGTAAACTGTACACGGGTATGGGCAGCAGTGTGGAGTAGTGGTTAAGGCTCTGGACTCTTGACCGGAGGGTCGTGGGTTCAGTCCCAGGTGGGGGACACTACTGCTGTACCCTTGAGCAAGGTACTTTACCTAGATTGCTCCAGTAAAAACCCAACTGTATAAATGGGTAATTGTGTGTAAAAATAAAATGATATCTTGTAAGTCGCCCTGGATAAGGGCGTCTGCTAATAAATAAATAATAATATATGTACACACAAAACTATAAAACCGAAATCATTGTTTCTAATACTACATAAAAAGAAAATATAACACTACTTCGGTATGACGGCTGCATTGTACTCTATGGAAGAGCTTAAGTGTCTGCCAGTTGACTCCCTGCATCCAGGAGCTGTGTTGTAAACACAGACACAGTTCCATTGAACACTGTTGTGTAAACTGGTACGCTCAAACCTGTAAAACAACAGTGATGTTGTCGAGTCTGCAACGGACAAGGCACCATCTTCCAATCAGTTTCAATAGCTTTGCTTGACGTTGTGGTGGTAGGTAATTCACTGTGTTGGTGGAGACAATGTTTTGAGCTTTGTGACTAGAAGCTGCACTGTATTGTTTCAAATTATTCAGAGAACTGTGATCTACTTGCTGTTTGCTGGTCTTCACTGTAAGGTCCTGGTGCATGTGGGACACGTGGTGAGGGGCTACTGGGGGTCCCGTCCCAGCAGCCCATTCCTGTTTCCCGACCGCTTAATCTGGATTCTGCATCCCCATGACAGGTGTCCAGCTTGACCACACCGGTAGCAATGATTACATGTCTCTCCTGTGTTTGCCTCCTGGCATTCCCTACAACCTTTCCGTCTTACTTGTGTCTGGGTCACCGGCCACTCCCTCTGTCGTGGCTGGTTGCTGGTTTCAATGGCTGTGAGGAACATCTTCATCATTTCTAAAACATCAGCCTTGAGGTCCTCAATCAACGTATAGGTGTCTGGGCTGGACTCTTGGCAATGGACTTTAGTCTGCTTTGAATTTCCAGAGGGGTCACCCCTTTCTGTTGCTACAGGCAAGGCCTCCTTTGATTCTGTCTGCCCCCTGGTCTGTGACTGACTGTTGTGGGCATGCATTTCTGTGTGGAGCTCATTTGCTCGTGGACATTTTCCAGAAACAGCTTTCTTTAAATTTTGCTGTCTCTCCACTTCAAGATTTGCAGCCTCATTCACCTTCTCAATCAGCACCTCATCTGTAACTGTGATGTCATTAAGGTAGGGCTTTACCTGGAACTTTATAGCATCACTCAGGAGTCCGGTTTCAAAGGAGCGGAGAAACTTTCGATGAATGAGGTCTGTACTGTACTGTTCCTCTGTATCCTTGTCTGTCGACTTCCACAGCATCTTCTCTTTTAGCTCAATTGCTCTGAATAAAACGTTCTGAGCTGACTCTTTGGGCTCTTGGGAGATATCCATCAGCTCGTGGTACAAATCTGATGAGTGTCTTCCTTGTAGTGTCCTTTTAAATGGTTCTTAACATTGGGAGCATAAGTCCGCTCTTAATCTCCAACATATCTCTCAGATGAAGTCCAGGGCTGACTGCTCTGGTTACTGCCTCAATGATTTTGGTTTCTGAATGTCCCTTCTGAAGTCCTGCTTCAATCTGGTGGATCAGTCTTGTATAGGACAGCTTGTCCTTTTGTCCTCCTTCTCCAGTCTGTCCAAGGATTCTGAACTCTCTTCGGATGGTCACTTCTGTCACGGCGGCTGGTATTGGCATTGTTCTTTCCTCCCCTTTTCTCGCACTATTGCTCTTGGATTTTATCTTATCCCCTAGGGCCTCTCCTCTTCTAAAGCTTTACAGGCCTCTTCTTGTGACTGCTGCAGTTGGAGGTATTTTTCTTTTAAGTCCTTCATCTGGGTGAGTTCCTCTTGTGGTGATCCTATATATGTGACACCTTGCTTTGCTCCCCAGTGAATGACAGCAGGTCTTTAAGATACTGGAAAATCTCATCCTCCTCCGACTGTTCTCAATGCCCTTCTATGTTTCCTCTGCCATCCTAATGACAGTTCATCTGGTTTTAGAGAAGATAACCCCATCACCTTGTTCTGGGCACTTTAAGTACTGACAATATTTCAATAAGCTGAGTCTTGTCCAGTTGCTGTAAAATTGCACTTCATCTTGCAATTGCTCCATTTTCTTGTTTGTTCAAAGTGGACTTCTTTTAAAACAGGTCCTCCACTTTGTGGTGTCTAGGTTCGTCTCTGGGTAAGAAGTAGTCCCTCTTGGACTAATTTACTTCTCCTGGCTGGCACGCCAAAATGTGTTGCATTTCTTAGAATGAAAAAAGCGGAGTCCATCCTGGTGCAACACATTTATTTGTAGATTTTCTGTAACCATATAAAATATTGTTCTTTTATTTTAGCAGCTACGCAACACAACCTCTCTGCGTTCAGTGTTTACTACATGCCCTTCAGATCACTGATGCATTTGAGTGAAAGTGAGCATCGCTACCGCCACCAGCTGGCAGAAAACTGAAACAGCAAGTCAATAACTTTTCACCAAACAATAAAATACACAGAAGCTCAATATTTTTTTTTTAACTTTTAAGGGCTGTTTTATGGGAGTCTAATGTTTTAGTACATTTTAGCACACCCAGTGCCACACTGCCCCTCAAAATTAAATGTCACCTGACATTTACCCTTTCACAAAGACACATTTTGTCTGCATTTTTAACAGTAGAACCACTGGATTTTAACTACCTAGAACCGCCACACGAATCACTTTGACCCATACATTTTTAAACTGCTTCGTTATGAAAATGAAAGACATACTATCGGATACAACTGAAAAGGTTTATTCATGAACATCATATCTAACATTTGCATCGCAGAAACACTGTATTTAAATGGACAATTAAACATAAAAGGCTTTATTTTTAAAATGAGCGCATATACAGCACGACTACAAACAGTTAAAAATATAATAAAATACACATTTCAAAAGAAACGTGTATGTACTGTAAATGATCGTAGCACTCACGGGTTCGTGCCCCTTTAAAAATACGACCCAGAACACAGAAATGGATTTTCTCGCTTGACGCGCTATTTTTTAATTAACACAAAATAAACACCTAGCTCGGCTTTGGAGCTTAACTAAACAGGTTATTTCCCTGACTAACACGCATGATGGCTAAGCCGTTTACCTGACACCACCACACACAAAACTACACAGGCTTAACACAGCACTTCTATTTTTTTTTTTTTTAGACTGCTCGGAAGCAGAGCACCTAATCTGCCTCCTTCTACTCAGCAGCCCCGATCAAAATAACTGATCCTCTCTTATACCCCTGCCCTGGTCCCAATTACTAATTACTGCCCAGGTGCAGGGATAATTAAATAATAAAACAGTTAAATTAAACACTAAAACAATTAACAAAACTAATTAACAGAAAAGCAAAACAATTAAATAAACAAAAGGTGCATTATTTTCCCATTTTACTCTTCAGGGAGGTTTAAACCCTCCCTGCTGTCTCACACATCCCGCTGCTGTTACAGTACATATACCCGTGAACCGGTGTAAACTGTACACGGGTATGGGCAGCAGTGTGGAGTAGTGGTTAAGGCTCTGGACTCTTGACCGGAGGGTCGTGGGTTCAGTCCCAGGTGGGGGACACTACTGCTGTACCCTTGAGCAAGGTACTTTACCTAGATTGCTCCAGTAAAAACCCAACTGTATAAATGGGTAATTGTGTGTAAAAATAAAATGATATCTTGTAAGTCGCCCTGGATAAGGGCGTCTGCTAATAAATAAATAATAATATATGTACACACAAAACTATAAAACCGAAATCATTGTTTCTAATACTACATAAAAAGAAAATATAACACTACTTCCGGTATGACGGCTGCATTGTACTCTATGGAAGAGCTTAAGTGTCTGCCAGTTGACTCCCTGCATCCAGGAGCTGTGTTGTAAACACAGACACAGTTCCATTGAACACTGTTGTGTAAACTGGTACGTTCAAACCTGTAAAACAACAGTGATGTTGTCGAGTCTGCAACGGACAAGGCACCATCTTCCAATCAGTTTCAATAGCTTTGCTTGACGTTGTGGTGGTAGGTAATTCACTGTGTTGGTGGAGACAATGTTTTGAGCTTTGTGACTAGAAGCTGCACTGTATTGTTTCAAATTATTCAGAGAACTGTGATCTACTTGCTGTTTGCTGGTCTTCACTGTAAGGTCCTGGTGCATGTGGGACACGTGGTGAGGGGCTACTGGGGGTCCCGTCCCAGCAGCCCATTCCTGTTTCCCGACCGCTTAATCTGGATTCTGCATCCCCGTGACAGGTGTCCAGCTTGACCACACCGGTAGCAATGATTACATGTCTCTCCTGTGTTTGCCTCCTGGCATTCCCTACAACCTTTCCGTCTTACTTGTGTCTGGGTCACCGGCCACTCCCTCTGTCGTGGCTGGTTGCTGGTTTCAATGGCTGTGAGGAACATCTTCATCATTTCTAAAACATCAGCCTTGAGGTCCTCAATCAACGTAATGGTGTCTGGGCTGGACTCTTGGCAATGGACTTTAGTCTGCTTTGAATTTCCAGAGGGGTCACCCCTTTCTGTTGCTACAGGCAAGGCCTCCTTTGATTCTGTCTGCCCCCTGGTCTGTGACTGACTGTTGTGGGCATGCATTTCTGTGTGGAGCTCATTTGCTCGTGGACATTTTCCAGAAACAGCTTTCTTTAATTTTTGCTGTCTCTCCACTTCAAGATTTGCAGCCTCATTCACCTTCTCAATCAGCACCTCATCTGTAACTGTGATGTCATTAAGGTAGGGCTTTACCTGGAACTTTATAGCATCACTCAGGAGTCCGGTTTCAAAGGAGCGGAGAAACTTTCGATGAATGAGGTCTGTACTGTACTGTTCCTCTGTATCCTTGTCTGTCGACTTCCACAGCATCTTCTCTTTTAGCTCAATTGCTCTGAATAAAACGTTCTGAGCTGACTCTTTGGGCTCTTGGGAGATATCCATCAGCTCGTGGTACAAATCTGATGAGTGTCTTCCTTGTAGTGTCCTTTTAAATGGTTCTTAACATTGGGAGCATAAGTCCGCTCTTAATCTCCAACATATCTCTCAGATGAAGTCCAGGGCTGACTGCTCTGGTTACTGCCTCAATGATTTTGGTTTCTGAATGTCCCTTCTGAAGTCCTGCTTCAATCTGGTGGATCAGTCTTGTATAGGACAGCTTGTCCTTTTGTCCTCCTTCTCCAGTCTGTCCAAGGATTCTGAACTCTCTTCGGATGGTCACTTCTGTCACGGCGGCTGGTATTGGCATTGTTCTTTCCTCCCCTTTTTCTCGCACTATTGCTCTTGGATTTTATCTTATCCCCTAGGGCCTCTCCTCTTCTAAAGCTTTACAGGCCTCTTCTTGTGACTGCTGCAGTTGGAGGTATTTTTCTTTTAAGTCCTTCATCTGGGTGAGTTCCTCTTGTGGTGATCCTATATATGTGACACCTTGCTTTGCTCCCCCAGTGAATGACAGCAGGTCTTTAAGATACTGGAAAATCTCATCCTCCTCCCGACTGTTCTCAATGCCCTTCTATGTTTCCTCTGCCATCCTAATGACAGTTCATCTGGTTTTAGAGAAGATAACCCCATCACCTTGTTCTGGGCACTTTAAGTACTGACAATATTTCAATAAGCTGAGTCTTGTCCAGTTGCTGTAAAATTGCACTTCATCTTGCAATTGCTCCATTTTCTTGTTTGTTCAAAGTGGACTTCTTTTAAAACAGGTCCTCCACTTTGTGGTGTCTAGGTTCGTCTCTGGGTAAGAAGTAGTCCCTCTTGATCTAATTTACTTCTCCTGGCTGGCTCGCCAAAATATGTTGCATTTCTTAGAATGAAAAAGCGGAGTCCATCCTGGTGCAACACATTTATTTGTAGATTTTTTGTAACCAGATAAAAGATTGTTCTTTTATTTTAGCAGCTACGCAACACAACCTCTCTGCGTTCAGTGTTTACTACATGCCCTTCAGATCACTGATGCATTTGAGTGAAAGTGAGCATCGCTACCGCCACCAGCTGGCAGAAAACTGAAACAGCAATTCAATAACTTTTCACTAAACAATAAAATACACAGAAGCTCAATATTTTTTTTTTAACTTTTAAGGGCTGTTTTATGGGAGTCTAATGTTTTTAGGACATTTTAGCACACCCAGTGCCACACTGCCCCCCTCAAAATTAAATGTCACCTGACATTTACCCTTTCACAAAGACACATTTTGTCTGCATTTTTAACAGTAGAACCACCGGATTTTAACTACCTAGAACCGCCACACGAATCACTTTGACCCATACATTTTTAAACTGCTTCGTTATGAAAATGAAAGACATACTATCGGATACAACTGAAAAGGTTTATTCATGAACATCATATCTAACATTTGCATCGCAGAAACACTGTATTTAAATGGACAATTAAACATAAAAGGCTTTATTTTTAAAATGAGCGCATATACAGCACGACTACAAACAGTTAAAAAATATAATAAAATACACATTTCAAAAGAAACGTGTATGTACTGTAAATGATCGTAGCACTCACGGGTTCGTGCCCCTTTAAAAATACGACCCAGAACACAGAAATGGATTTTCTCGCGCTTGACGCGCTATTTTTTTAATTAACACAAAATAAACACCTAGCTCCGCTTTGGAGCGCTAACTAAACAGGTTATTTCCCTGACTAACACGCATGATGGCTAAGCCGTTTACCTGACACCACCACACACAAAACTACACAGGCTTAACACAGCACTTCTATTTTTTTTTTTTTTAGACTGCTCGGAAGCAGAGCACCTAATCTGCCTCCTTCTACTCAGCAGCCCCGATCAAAATAACTGATCCTCTCTTATACCCTGCCCTGGTCCCAATTACTAATTACTGCCCAGGTGCAGGGGATAATTAAATAATAAAACAGTTAAATTAAACACTAAAACAATTAACAAAACTAATTAACAGAAAAGCAAAACAATTAAATAAACAAAAGGTGCATTATTTTCCCATTTTACTCTTCAGGGAGGTTTAAACCCCCTCCCTGCTGTCTCACACATCCCGCTGCTGTTACAGTACATATACCCGTGAACCGGTGTAAACTGTACACGGGTATGGGCAGCAGTGTGGAGTAGTGGTTAAGGCTCTGGACTCTTGACCGGAGGGTCGTGGGTTCAGTCCCAGGTGGGGGACACTACTGCTGTACCCTTGAGCAAGGTACTTTACCTAGATTGCTCCAGTAAAAACCCAACTGTATAAATGGGTAATTGTGTGTAAAAATAAAATGATATCTTGTAAGTCGCCCTGGATAAGGGCGTCTGCTAATAAATAAATAATAATATATGTACACACAAAACTATAAAACCGAAATCATTGTTTCTAATACTACATAAAAAGAAAATATAACACTACTTCGGTATGACGGCTGCATTGTACTCTATGGAAGAGCTTAAGTGTCTGCCAGTTGACTCCCTGCATCCAGGAGCTGTGTTGTAAACACAGACACAGTTCCATTGAACACTGTTGTGTAAACTGGTACGCTCAAACCTGTAAAACAACAGTGATGTTGTCGAGTCTGCAACGGACAAGGCACCATCTTCCAATCAGTTTCAATAGCTTTGCTTGACGTTGTGGTGGTAGGTAATTCACTGTGTTGGTGGAGACAATGTTTTGAGCTTTGTGACTAGAAGCTGCACTGTATTGTTTCAAATTATTCAGAGAACTGTGATCTACTTGCTGTTTGCTGGTCTTCACTGTAAGGTCCTGGTGCATGTGGGACACGTGGTGAGGGGCTACTGGGGTCCCGTCCCAGCAGCCCATTCCTGTTTCCCGACCGCTTAATCTGGATTCTGCATCCCGTGACAGGTGTCCAGCTTGACCACACCGGTAGCAATGATTACATGTCTCTCCTGTGTTTGCCTCCTGGCATTCCCTACAACCTTTCCGTCTTACTTGTGTCTGGGTCACCGGCCACTCCCTCTGTCGTGGCTGGTTGCTGGTTTCAATGGCTGTGAGGAACATCTTCATCATTTCTAAAACATCAGCCTTGAGGTCCCTCAATCAACGTATAGGTGTCTGGGCTGGACTCTTGGCAATGGACTTTAGTCTGCTTTGAATTTCCAGAGGGGTCACCCCTTTCTGTTGCTACAGGCAAGGCCTCCTTTGATTCTGTCTGCCCCCTGGTCTGTGACTGACTGTTGTGGGCATGCATTTCTGTGTGGAGCTCATTTGCTCGTGGACATTTTCCAGAAACAGCTTTCTTTAATTTTTGCTGTCTCTCCACTTCAAGATTTGCAGCCTCATTCACCTTCTCAATCAGCACCTCATCTGTAACTGTGATGTCATTAAGGTAGGGCTTTACCTGGAACTTTATAGCATCACTCAGGAGTCCGGTTTCAAAGGAGCGGAGAAACTTTCGATGAATGAGGTCTGTACTGTACTGTTCCTCTGTATCCTTGTCTGTCGACTTCCACAGCATCTTCTCTTTTAGCTCAATTGCTCTGAATAAAACGTTCTGAGCTGACTCTTTGGGCTCTTGGGAGATATCCATCAGCTCGTGGTACAAATCTGATGAGTGTCTTCCTTGTAGTGTCCTTTTAAATGGTTCTTAACATTGGGAGCATAAGTCCGCTCTTAATCTCCAACATATCTCTCAGATGAAGTCCAGGGCTGACTGCTCTGGTTACTGCCTCAATGATTTTGGTTTCTGAATGTCCCTTCTGAAGTCCTGCTTCAATCTGGTGGATCAGTCTTGTATAGGACAGCTTGTCCTTTTGTCCTCCTTCTCCAGTCTGTCCAAGGATTCTGAACTCTCTTCGGATGGTCACTTCTGTCACGGCGGCTGGTATTGGCATTGTTCTTTCCTCCCCTTTTCTCGCACTATTGCTCTTGGATTTTATCTTATCCCCTAGGGCCTCTCCTCTTCTAAAGCTTTACAGGCCTCTTCTTGTGACTGCTGCAGTTGGAGGTATTTTTCTTTTAAGTCCTTCATCTGGGTGAGTTCCTCTTGTGGTGATCCTATATATGTGACACCTTGCTTTGCTCCCCAGTGAATGACAGCAGGTCTTTAAGATACTGGAAAATCTCATCCTCCTCCGACTGTTCTCAATGCCCTTCTATGTTTCCTCTGCCATCCTAATGACAGTTCATCTGGTTTTAGAGAAGATAACCCCATCACCTTGTTCTGGGCACTTTAAGTACTGACAATATTTCAATAAGCTGAGTCTTGTCCAGTTGCTGTAAAATTGCACTTCATCTTGCAATTGCTCCATTTTCTTGTTTGTTCAAAGTGGACTTCTTTTAAAACAGGTCCTCCACTTTGTGGTGTCTAGGTTCGTCTCTGGGTAAGAAGTAGTCCCTCTTGGACTAATTTACTTCTCCTGGCTGGCACGCCAAAATGTGTTGCATTTCTTAGAATGAAAAAAGCGGAGTCCATCCTGGTGCAACACATTTATTTGTAGATTTTCTGTAACCATATAAAATATTGTTCTTTTATTTTAGCAGCTACGCAACACAACCTCTCTGCGTTCAGTGTTTACTACATGCCCTTCAGATCACTGATGCATTTGAGTGAAAGTGAGCATCGCTACCGCCACCAGCTGGCAGAAAACTGAAACAGCAATTCAATAACTTTTCACTAAACAACAAAATACACAGAAGCGCAATATTGTTTTTTAACTTTTAAGGGCTGTCTTATGGGGGTCTAATGTTTTAGTACATATTAGCACACCCAGTGCCACACATGTTTCTTATACTGACCTCACTTTTATTCAAAGGTGTACCAAGTGTTTGCTTCTGCTGAGAAAGACACGCAAAGGCATGAAAGGAAGGAGCAAAAGAAAAGAAGTACAGCAACAAAAGACAAAATGAATGAAAGAGCCAGAAAGAGCGGTTGTCTGCATTCACTTATTGGGTATAAATGGTATGGTTTAAAAGTACACCAATATTTGAGTGACTGTGACACAATTTGAGTAAATCACTTTTTAAATAAACGTCCTTAATGTACTAACATTGTGTGAAATGCACGTGTTCCGAATGTCCTGTCATCCACAAATTTGGTTACTCATGGTCTGGCCATCTTGGCAGTAATTTGTATAAGTGCTTTACAGTGTAAGGTGCTCTCTCACTTTTTGATGGATAAATCAAATAACGAGGGAGAAGATTTTTTTTTCTCCAATTCCTTGGACAGTGAGTGAATAAGTAACCCAGTACTGCTCTCACACCTTTCAAAGCGAAGCTCAAGCATTTTAATTTTACACTTTAAACTGTACCCAGTTGATGTACCTATTTGATGGTTCTCAACATCAGCATTTGAATGCTAGCTGCAGGGTGCAGGATTATCTGCTCACACAATTGGAAAACAAGTATGTGCCTGCTCAGTGTATTAGCACTGCATTTTCTAATCAGCTGGGTCACACAGAATCCTGCAGCTCCCAGAGACAATTTCTGGTGGCGATGTTCATGCATTTTACATTACTGTCTGTAAGCTGTTCCAAATCAGTTACCCTGATCAAAAGTCACATGAAGGACAACATATATATCCATAGCACAACATAGGCCCACAACATATGGGGCTCTATCAAGATATTTTCCTTTTTTCAGCTGCTGTATATCTGGCATTGCATCTAATGAAATTAATTTGCTTGTGTTTTTTTCCTCGTGCCACGTTCTTTCAGGTTTATTGTGTTATTTGTTTATTTGCTTGTGACAGGCTGGCTGCAGGGAGGAACTCAGACCAGAGATAGAAACACACAGCAGACAGAGACTTGGGGTTTTGGTGAAGCTGAGCGCGTGATCGCGCTCAGCATTTAATAAAACAAAATAACAGAACACAAAAAACAGGACACGGCACTTTCGCCAAAATAAATATATAAACAAACGGACTAAACAGTAACAAACGGTGGACGGACAAACACACAAACACGTGAGTAAATAAATAAAACAAGTATCGTGCTGGTACTACCAGCACGCGATAGCAATATGTTATAAATATTTCTTTCTCCTCTCTCTCTCTCTCTCTCTCTCTCTCTCTCTCTCTCTCTCTCTCACCCGTTCTCCACTCCGAACACCCGAGTGAGTGAAAACATACAGCTTTTATGCAGTTGTACCGAGACTTCGATTGCTAGTCAATCATTCAATTGGAATCTCGGTACAACTGCACGTGAATTAATTAAAGTGCAATTCCCCGTGCTCACATATTATTACTTTTTACTTGCACGTGATGTGATTTGTGCCCTCCTCGTGCCTAAATACAAATCTACAATTTAAACACATGTGCAACACAGACCCGTTTATATCCCGTGTACCGATGACTATACACCAACATTTACACACAACACGTAACATATAATACACAGGGGGGGGCACTTTGCCACATTGCTCCACAAAACACAATTGTATAAAACAAATAGCACAATTATTTCAGTCAAGTAATAACACATTTTAACCCTTAGTGGTCAATTTATTCAACGCGTCTCAGGCGCATCAGGTCCAATTTATTTTCACACGCGCTGTTTATTTGACACGTGCTGTTTTAAAAGTATTTTTTTCACAGTAAAACAGGTTTAAAAGGCACTGCATATCAACAGGACACTCAGTACTGCATCTCCAGCCCCGCCCCACCACACCCCTTGTTTGCGGTGATATTCTTTGAGCACTGGATGCGGAAGCAGCTATCTTGTTTGTTTATGTCTATGTTATGTCTGCGGTGCCGGGGCTATGTGTATTGCTCAGATCGGCCCCCTTTTTTTTTTTGGCCCCTATCAGTCTCACTCGGCAATTGAAAGGTTTTCTCTGCTTTTTCTGGAGAAAAAAACGACTAGAGACCTGTGCTTGATGTCTTTTTGACCGGAAGGGAATAATTATAATGTCAGACCTGGTCTGACATAGGACCGCAAAGGGTTAAACCATTTTCCATCTAGTGTTAATGAAGCCTATAATATAAATGTCCTGAAAAAATCATATCCAGAAGCAAAATCTGTAAAAAAAAAAAAAAAATATATATATATATATATATATATATATATATATATATATATATATATATATATATATATATATTAGAAGACTGTGTCATAGAGGAAAGATCTGTTGCTATCATTATTGTCCTTTTTACCTGAAAAACCCAGACAAATGTATTTTGTGAGCGTCATTTGCCTAATAAAATAGTTCCTTGTTCTTCAACAATGTAAGATTTCTAGCATTAATGTACTTATTTTTCCTGTACAGAATGTTGCAGTTTTACAATGATATATCTTAAATGTAAAACCGTTTGGGTTTTCTTTGTTTAATAATCCTTGATAACATGATTAAGGTGCAGTTTGTTCTCGTCGTTGAGCTGCATCAACAAATTTAGCAGAGTATCTTCCTGTGAGAATAAATTCATTATGTCTTACAGGTGCAGTTTTTATGAACAAAAACAAAGCATTCCCAGCAGTACGTGGATTATTTTTCTTGTGCAACACCCGTGATCGAACTTGACCGAGGGAATCACAGAATACATATGTATATGTGATCTTTATCACCAAAAAGTCCTATGACCCCATATGGCGGCCATCAGGTTAAAGTGATTAGTGCAGTTACATCTTTTTTCTGCAGAGTTCCCATTACACTGAAAAAGCATTAGTAGATGCTGCGGCAGGTTTGCACAATCATAATAATTGCAGTAATCCTTTCAGTGACATTACAGATACAGTACATGCAAGGTGTTATCTTATTTGAACATTTTCAACAATAAGCAATATTACATTCTATGTTAGATGGAACTTAATTCAGAAGTGTGTGGTTGTATTGAAGTCTGAGGGCCCTTTTTTTAAATGAGCAGAGTGAGAGTATTGTCTGAGAGGAATAAAATCTCACCATATCATTATAAATACTACATCTCAAACCATGCCAACTAATAATGGGTCCCTAGTTTTTTAAACATGCTGTAGGGGTCACTCACCTCACAAGATGTGCCAGTGTAACCGGGAGGACAGTGATATATTTCAACAGCTGTTGCCGCAGCTGTGCCACTTGAATATGGAACAGCTACTTCAGGGCTGACAATACTTAACCTGTTTGGATAAAAAAAAAAAACATGATCATTAATTTAAAACTTCAAAATATCTAGACTATTGATTAAGCCCTGGAGACTACAGCTATGGCCAAAGGTTTTGCATCACCCTATAATATTAACAAAATTTGCTTCATAAAGTCAAATGAAACCTGCTGAATAATGTTATGTTAACATATTGAATTACATACCGCTTTGTCGTTTTCCATATACATGATGTTAAATAAAAGATCTAAATTATGTTCATATAGTTTTTTTTTTTGTTTTTTTTTAATGTCTCAATCCTAAAATTCTTGGTGATGCAAAACCTTTAGCCATAGCTGTAGGGTAAAAGCTATCTGAAGAAATAGGGTTAGAAAAAATCTGCTTATGTATACTGCAGGGTAAACATTTAATTGATTACTTTACTATTTATTTTATCATAACATTAATAAAAAAGCCTTTTGCACAGAAAGTGTCTGTTGTTGTATGTACAGGTAGTGGACAAAAAAAGGAAACACCTGGGTAAATGAGGGACACCAAGTATATTGAAAGCAAGGGCTTCCACACAGGTGTGGTTCATGCGTTAATTAAGCAAATAACATCCCAGCATGCTTAGGGTCATGTATAAAAATTCTGGACAGGCCCGGTTGCCTGCCGGTTATGGCTAGCATGGCTGCAAGAGGAGACCTCGGTGACTTTGAAAAAGGGGTGATTGTTGGGGCGTGTTTGGCAGGAGCTTCATTGACCAACTTGCTGATGTTTCAATAGCAAAGATGTCTAAGATGATGTCGGCATGGAACTCAGAGGGAAAGACATCATCATCAGCAAAGGGCAACAGTGGGCAGAAGCGCATACTCCAGGATCGTGATATCCGTGTATTAATTCGAAGTGCAAGACAAAACAGGCGAGCAACTGCAGATCAATTGACTGCAAATTTCAACCTGGGGTGAGCAGTTTCATCAAAAACGGTCCACCGAGAACTCCACAGAGCGGGATACCATAATGGACCAACGCCCTATTAAGTGACTTTACATTGGTGTTTCCATTTTTTTGTCCACTACCTGTACACTGTAGTTTATAAGCTTTCACTTAAGTAAGGACAATAATGCATCATACCGACATTTCAGTTCATAGTTAACACAAATATCGACAAGGCTTTTAATGAAGGCAAATTTGCACCAAGTAAGCCCTTTTGCTTTATCAATATCTGTAATATGTATGGGAGCCTGAACTGTGTAAGAATAGTGCATTGAACAAACAGTGTGGTTAACAAAAATCAGTATAAACCTTTTTTGACACACGTTTGCAATCATAATGTATTTATTTATCTAATTCCAATAAACACACTAAATATTCTTGTTCCCTGGTTAGGTTAGTAGAATTGAAGAACGCTATCCCTTAGAAGGCATGGGTGTAAAACCTCTCATATGGAATAGGGTAACAGCAGCCAAAATACCCCCCTATCTTTATTAGGTAAACTAAAGAATTTCTGGTAACAAATGTGTGTTTTTTCGTAAGTATAAAGCATTCACTTTTGAGATATCAAGTGCTCACTAACAGAAATGTGATTCTCAGGAATGCATTATATTATTTTCTAGAAATTGAGGGCATGTGATAATAAAATCAAAAACCAAAAGAACATCACATGATTAGGTGAGATTTCAAATCCTCACCCTACGCGCAAACTACTGTTTACATGTAGATGGCATCATTTTCATTGCTATAGGAGGCTCTTATCAGCAGATGAGTCACATTTGTTAGAACCATTATGAAGTCCTTCTTGCTAACAGACAAGCTGGTTCTGTGGGGTTTAAAATGTTGAGGGCGCAATACAATTACTTCTGTGCATTCTTCAAATGGATAAAGCTGGATTCCATGCTGGCTCTTCATGATTCTCACCCCAATGCCCTACGTAAACATGGAACATTTTTATTTTTTTAAAGCAAAGACTTTGGGCATGTTACTCAATATTAATGGTTTAGAACTACAGCTCAGCATGAAGTCTACTCTAAAGATCCAACTTACATTTAGCCCATCTTTCTGTTCAAACTATGGTACTAGGGATTTCACCTAGATACCCTTCACCAGGGCATGAAAAACAAGGAACAATCTGATTAGTGATTATGCTTAAGCCATTTCCAGTCTTGCTAAATGAAACTTTAAAGCATGTGTGATCATGTTCCCACATGTTCCTTCAAGAACATGCATGACAAAATCACCTATGAAATGCACACCAGTCAATCACATACTGTAGGTAATTGCCTGGAAACATGAGCACAATAA
Source organism: Acipenser oxyrinchus oxyrinchus (assembly GCA_030684275.1). Classification (NCBI taxonomy): domain Eukaryota; kingdom Metazoa; phylum Chordata; class Actinopteri; order Acipenseriformes; family Acipenseridae; genus Acipenser; species Acipenser oxyrinchus. The sequence continues at coordinate 66,038,653 of CM060252.1, read as the reverse complement.
CTGTGTTTTCTATTATACTTCAGCATCACGGTAGTTCATAACAAACCCCAAAACAAAAATAAATCTGTCTTAAAAAGCTAGTTGTAAACATCAAAATGTAAATATTCTTATATAATCTGATACAGAATTATTTTGAGGATTCTTCTCCTTTTTCATTACAATGACTATTTTTGCGAAAATGCAAACATATGTTGTTATGCTTTACATTCTGTGTCAACAACATGATTTTGTGAAAAACACGATAATGTGAAAACACGATTATGTGAAAAACACGATTATGTGAAAAACATGATTATGTGAAAAACACGATTATGTGAAAAACATGATTATGTGAAAAACACATGTCCCACCTGCCACAGAATTTCAATACACTTTTATTGGCTGTTCCACTAATAGCCAACGGGGAGGAAACATTTCCATCCCAACATGAGTAATTTCATATCTAACATGCTTGTTAAGCGTAACAGCAACTGAATTAACGTTAAAGTAACAAGTGGGATATTATTATTACCCACCTGAGGTTGACAAGTAAAAGCGACACAAAGAACAGAAGCTGGAAAAGCTGTTATTAGCAATGAAATGCAATTAAAATTCTCCTTTGGTTTACAAATACCAAATCCTATTGATTGAAATTACACTCAGGAAGTTTCTGGTCAGAGGGCATGTTAGCTGTGGGTAAACACAATAGCTAAAGTGAGTATTGAACCTGCTTATTAAAAACCAAACACCATGTTTAAAAATAAATAAATAAATAAATAAATAAATAAATAAATAAAAGAATACAAGTACTCCATTATTAACCATCCCTTATTATTTTGTAAAGTTTTCATTAAAATGTAGTATTGTCTGTTTCTTAATATTATTTTCCAACACAAGTACACATTAGAAAATAGATGTGTGTGGCAAGGCAGAAGCCCTGCGGCTGTAAATAGCGTGTGTGTGTGTGTGTGTGTGTGTGTGTGTGTGTGTGAATGTAAGGTTGATAGAATTATTCCTGGTTTAAAAGGCATGTCGTATGCAGACAGGCTAAAATAATTGAATCAATTCAGTCTTGAACAAAGAAGACTATGCGGCGATCTGATTCAAGCATTCAGAATTCTAAAAGGTATTGACAATGTCAACCCAGGGGACTTTTTCAACCTGAAAAAAGAAACAAGGACAGGGGTCCCAAATGGAGATTAGATAAAGGGGCATTCAGAACAGAAAATAGGAGACACCTTTCTACACAGAGAATTGTGGGAGTCTGGAAATAAATCCACAGTAATGTTGTTGAAGCTGACACCCTGGGATCCTTCAAGAAGCTGCTTGATGAGATTCTGGGATCAATAAGCTACTAACAACCAAACAAGCAAGATGGGCCGAATGGCCTTCTCTCGTTTGTAAACTTTCTTATGTTCTTATGTTTTCCAACCAGTAAGCAACCTATCCTGTTCAGACGAGTTAACAATGCAATTGTATGCGTTGCAAATAACAAAATACTTAAATTACGTAATTATTCGATAATTAAACATAGACGTTTTTATAATTCTTACTCCTCTGGGACTTTATGACTTTGTGTGAATATTAAGTGTTGGGCCGACAGATGTTCGGCCCTGAGATGGGGGCCGTGTAACAGGCACGGATGGACTGACTCGCCATTGCCACCTGTTGACGAATGGTGTGCTGTGCATGGATAGGACGCTTCCAGTGTTATTGGATTACACCTTGAGAGGCGGAGTAGTGCTCTGGGGTGGGGAACGTCTGTATGTCTTTGTGTAACCGCATTGTACCTGAGACCCTTGGTGTGTGTCTCCAGTCATTCCAGTTCTTTTTCAAGAAGGCATGTGCATATAAGCTATATTAAAAATATATATATATATATATATCTATCTATCTATCTATCTATCTATATATATATATATATATATGTGTTTATATTATTAAAAAAGCATATACTGCACCTACCCTAACCTCTCCTTCGCATCCAGCACCTGTGTGTGCTATTATTACTATTTTTAAAACAGACATCTCGATATTTCGGACAACCTGCCTGTCTCCAGCCATGTTCCGCAGCCATAACGTGACATAAACAGATGGTGTATGCCATTGATGACTTAAGTAGGGGGACATGACTCCTTTGTATACCTCTGACAATTGAATAGATAAAATCTCTCGGTAACAATCCGTGACGGTAAATCACATCTAAACCCATTACTGACTGGTAAATTTTTTTAATGGCCGGAAATTAACACCATATTTTATGAATATGGCCCATCATGTTTTAATGTTTACTTTAACACATGTCTCTTTCAAAATTACACATTTAAGACCTGTATAACGAATGGAAATCCACAACATGTTTATGTAGATTTATGAAGTTATTTATTTTTAGCTACAATCACTTTAAATTACCTAGTTGAAACAACATTGAGAAGTTCTAAGATCGTTTAAATATGTTACTTGTTCTGTCCTACATTTTTCAGTCCCTAGTTAATCTATTTATATTAGTTCCTTCTTTATTAGTTATTGTTTTTCTCTTCTATGAAACAGATGTGCTAGTGTGCCAATTAAAATCCTGTAAGATTAAATATGGAGAACAAATTACTACTATCTACTGTATGTTGTGGAAAAATACCTTCTGCACAGTAGTTTATATTATTAATTCCGCAAACAGGTTTAAAGACATAATTGATTTTACACATCAGATTTCTAAACATCACATTTTATAACACCATATTAGAACCTAGCTGGAATGATCCATACATAAAATTCTGTTACATTCCCCCTCCCACCAGCTTTTTGGAAATTGCAAAATCTCAAATGGTTATATAACCCCTTCAAATCGCTTCAGAAGTACCATCTTGTTATCTTGCTCAGCACCTTGTCTGGTTAAAAACCACTGTGCTTGGAAGCCTGTTGTATGCAGTACATTCCTGCAGGATTTACATACCATAAACAATGTGAGTACCCACCTCTATGATAACGTCAGTATGAGTTGTTGCCTGGACTCTTTTATCCACTCCTACGATGTCGTAGGAGACTGTGTAAATCAGTTTTCCTCCATACACTGCTAACTGCAAAGAGATAAAATTCAGATATCAATATTTCAAGCAATGCGCAATTTACTTGCATATTTTAAACCCTCTCAGCCTACCAACATACTTTTAATTTCACATGTCCAAGTAAAAATGTTTGATCACTACACTGTGTAATTTGCAGGGTATACTGTAAATCTCACTCATAAAACACTGAATCACAAAAATGTCTTCTGAACTGCTTTTTTCTTTTACTGGCAAGCACATTTAAGGCATAAAGCAGTTACTGAAGCAGTTACTGATGGTCCTGCATTGCATTTTACTACTTTCAACTGTAATAGTATGCAACAAAGAATACAGGCTTCAACTAGAAATCCAACTTCTGCTTTAGCAACTTTTGTTTTTCAAAATTTGGAAACTCAGAAATATGTTCCTAAAATGAGTGAGTCTCACTGCAAATTAGTGAGACTTGGCATGTCTGACACCTGGTTAAAAGTATTATAAAGAACAGGAATGCATACTTGTTATTAATTTCTTAGCAGACGCCCTTATCCAGGGCGACTTACAATTGTTACAAGATATCACATTATTTTTACATACCTAAGTACCTTGCTCAAGGGTACAGCAGCAGCGTCCCCCCACCTGGGACTGAACCCACAACCCTCCAGTCAAGAGTCCAGAGCCCTAACCACTACTCCACACTGTTGCCCTGTACAAATGGAATGGAAAAGGCATGGTAAAGGCATGGCATGGTAAACTGCCACCCCTCCCCTCTCTTTAATACCCTTCCAAAAAGAAAGTGCAAAACCTTCAGCCGAAACAGCATATCAAAGCTAGCCTGTACGGGGCTCTGGTCTAACCAGGGCAAGAAGTTCATTTTTCCTTACCACAGGAAGTCAGCATTATTAAGATCCATAAACCCCTGCTGGGACAAACGTTCAGCTGTAGGGCATCTGTACATTAAATACATAGAGTCAGTGTGAGATTTGACCCAGGAAAAACCTGCATTCTAAATCTACCTTGAAGGCGAAGTAAACCTCCTTAGCTGTAATCATCATTGTTATCCTATGTGGCGGCTGACCCAAATATTCTTAACAGGGCCATGCCACTTGATATTAAACACCTCATAAAGAGTTTTGATTAAAGTATAATAAAATATACCCTACCAGACAAAGAAAGTACATGTATATTGTACCTCAACTGTACTGCTTATCTGATTAAAGTTTGAAAACTACATTGAACCACATATGCATGAGTCATACATTTTTTCATGCTAGAATTTGTTTGGTATTGATCACATTTTAGCTGCACATTATTGTGGGGCTTGTGAATGTAAAGTTGCGTTAACCTAAAATAATACATAATCTCTTGAATTTCTACTGACATCAAAGCACTATTGTATACAATTTCTTTAGGTTAGCGGTACAGAAAATTGTATTGTATGAATCTAAGCACTGGCAAATGACACTATATAAAATACAAGTGCTAAACTTTGCCTTTATAGTGCTTGCATATGCTCTAAGACAGACCTTTTTTTTACATTCAGCTCTCAGGTTAAGACCTTAACCTTCTTAAGACATGTAAGTAATTGCTGGCAGACACAATAAATCACCTTTAATACAAACGTTCTTAGTGTGTCACAAGGGACTTCACACTCTTTTGAAGGTCACATCTGAAAACATGCCAAGGTGACCTGTTATTCTAGCCATTGTGAATAACATCAGTTCTACAATCCAAAGATTTGTATTCGATAAATAGACAAACAGACAGACAGTTATTATTCTACAAAGAAAAACCTGAAGGTGACCTCTAAAGGCTATTGTCCTCTTAGATAAGATCCAAACTATATAAAGCATAATAAAAGATTATGTACAGTTCCAGACACCACAAAGCTGCTAGATTTCCTCAGGATATTGATCCACACAAACTGTACTTTACAAGACACAGCAAAGTTGAAATAAAGCTGGGATCAGGCAGCAAAAAAGACAGCATAGCCAGCCCTCTGCTGAGTTTCTGAAAACAAGATCCAAGATTTTTCTAAGTGGCCCTGAAAACAATGCAGTTGTTATATTTACATCCTTTCTATTACGTCATATTTGTTTTAATATTGAAAGAAACAAAATACATTATTTACTTGGCCCCTGCTTAAACTATAACCAACTGGGAACGTGCTCACTGTGCTATTCATTCTAAAGTAACATTTTTATGAAAAAACTTGTTGTAATAATGAATCATAGAGGTAGATGTAAGTAAAGATGCAGTGAAAAGAAATCCTTTTACTCTGTGGCGAATCCTTGGCACTGCCTCATGGACCGGGCCATGCCCCCAGAGGATGAAATGGTTCATAACCTGGAAAGAAGGAAGGAAAGAGAAGCCCTGTCTCCAGGAGCCGCCCTCAAAGAGGTGAGGCGAGTCCTCCAAGGCCAGGCACTGGAGTGCGCCTGCAGGGGTATCTGAAAGTAGAGTTTCTTAGTATTTGGACTTTAGTATTTAAGGATTGTAGATGACTACAGCTCTTACTGGTACAGTGAGAGAGAAACAATAGTGTCTCGGGGTGAGACAAGAAAAAGCACATGAGCTGCGAAAGAGGAGAGGGTGTGACGTCGGATGGCGGCTGCTGATTGGGAGCCTTAAGCAGATCCTGTAACCAGGTTGTAGTCTGGAATGCTGCTAGATGGGGGCTTCTACAGTGGTTTGCACCTTGTAAGAAGAGGTGTAAAGTTTTTGGAGGGTCAGCAATTGCCTAAGTGCAAGGCAAAATCCTTACATCACATTATAATGTTTGCGCCTGCTTAGTATCCTGATCGCCCCAAATTCCATGTTCTTTTCTTCATTTGAATGCATGTAAGACTTTAAGGTGGCTAAATGCGATTTGTGGCAGCATTATAAGGGTTTTGCACCCGCAAATCACTTTGCGCGTATCCTTACATCTACCCCATAATGTCAAAACTAGAATGTATTAATTAGAATGGACACCAATATACTGTACAATAAACATTAAACAGGGTCATTGCTGAGGGCAATATTTCATATTGAGGCCTATAATTCAACCGATTTGGAGTATATTTCAACTGAAACTGTTATTTCAAAACAAATAGTAATCTGTTCCAAATGAAATAATTTACACCATGTTTTTCTTTATCGATATTTATTTTAAAATGCTATCAAGCCACGACCCCATGCAATTCAACCTTACTCCATTTTCTTTATTCCTAAGTACAATTGCATTATTTTTTGTGAAAGGAAACTAACTAATGTTAGGAACTAAGAATGTGTAACAAGTAATGGTAATTTTATGACTCAAATGTTTCAAGAAAGAAAGGTCTGCAGCTGCTTTAACTAAGCCTGAGGCAACAGTTTAAACAGTTACATCAAGTCATACATAAATAGCAAATCTAAATCACTCACTACTTATTTGCTGTTACTCATTTAATTTTGTATGTTAATATTCTATATGATAAAACATGTGTTTTAGTATTTGTTTTACAATTAGTAAATACTGCTATACTATAAAAAAGGAAAAATGGTGCATTGATATTCTGTATTAAGTTGCATTAATAACAATGTAAATACAAATAAACAACACTTTTCCCACAAGATTTTTTTTAATTCATATTGATCACTAACAAAATAATCCTTAATTAATTATACATTTAACACTTATTTATATCATCAGTCCTGTATCTATTCATGAGAATGCTGTCCCAGTTCATGATAAATTAATGTTAGGTTTGTAGTTCAGTATTAATAAGCGTGGAATTATGTATTATTAATTAATGTTGGCATTACTAAGTAGTTACTATTGAGTTATTGTACTCTGTATGGTGGATTATCATATAACCCATAAAGAGACCCTTGCAGTCCTATAACTTTATTATATAATGCTTTATTGCTAATATGAAAGTTTAACAATCCAGCTATATTTGTTTTCTATTCATAGACATAATGTATTTAATCCATTGTGATATTCATTGAAAAAGAGAAAAGGTTAATGAAAAGAATTTTGTAAATGGTTGCTGAATGACTTGACATTGAAGGTTAATGGATTTCTTTGCAAGGCCTTGTGTATGATTTTTTAAAGCAGATGAAATAAACAGATATTGAGAATAAAGCACAGTAAAATCACAATATGGTACTTTTGATGTCATGAATGGGCTTTCTTTGTGATGTGCTGTGGCATACAGCAAGCAAAACATGTGCTCTGATTGGCAGACAGATCCTTAACTGTCTATAATAAATAATTACAGTTGAATTAATGCACATTTAAAAAAAGTGTGCCTAATATTTTTTGCAAAAAACTAGAAATCTTTTAAAAAAAAAAAAAGTCTGATGAAGCCTCTTTAAATGCCAATAAGGTCAGGTAAAACTTTAACCATATCATTCGTGCTGATAATACAATAAACAGATGATCTTGTGATCAAGGCATCGGTTTCTCCTTTAAACAGATAATACCTTGTAGAATGGAGTAAAAGGCGCAATCTTCTTTTTTTTTTTTGCCAAGCCCTTCAGTTAAACTGCCTGGACTTAGGTCCTCTCCAATTGCTGCCCCAGGAAATGAGCATATTAGCAGGCAGTCTTGACCATGGTGAGGAAAGGAGCAACAGAGTTGAGTGAAGTGTTTATTTAAATGAATGTCAGAATGCAGCAGAAAGACTCATTTCAGGCCTCTCAGTAAAAACGACTGTGAGTATATTCATTTGAGTAAAACAATCATTGGCGTCTATCCATGCATACTCTGCTCACACCGCTGTCATGTCAATATGAAGATGAGCGGTAATAGCTCCAGTTGCTGTGAAACTGCTGAAGTGTGTACTCAGGTAGAAGCCTGAAAGATGGGTTCATTTATCATCATAATAGGCTATTACCCATGATAGGTCACATCTCACTGAAGAATCAGGCACTATAATTGGTGCAATTCAGATACCCCTGAAGGTGCCGAGCAGCGCTATTTGGGCAATCACAGAATTAGACCATTGGTGTTATTGTTCATTATGAATGTTTACATGATTTGAATCAATATAAGATAGACCCGCAGATTCTATTGTAATGAGCCCATTATATTTTCTTCCTGGACTGGTTACCTTTTTCACAAAGACTTTTAGCTGTAAGCCATAAGCTAAAAGTACTGAAATTAATGTGCACCTTGTATTAAGGTTTGTGTGTTTTATTTTTTAAAGTGCAATACTGTATAAAAAAAAACTACATTTTAAATATAAATGATCAAATCCATTAATCTTAAACTTCTAATTGATAAATACAAACAGATTCAAATATATTATTTGTAAACTATTTAGATGTGCACAGCATTAACAGAACCTAATTGCACCCAAAAATAAAATCTGTCACAAGAGCTATAATCGTACATGATAAAACATGGCATTACAGAAGTAATTGTTTGGGGCTTTCAACCTTATTGTAGCATAAGAAATGTGTACTCTTCAGTTTACATAAATCATGACAGGCCATCAGAGCAGAACTAGACAGTATAAAATGGTTATAATTATTGTTCTGCTTGGCATCAGGAGAAAGCATCACGTGTTTCCACTTCATTTGCGAAAAAGTACAGTAAATGTATTTGCATTTGGCACTCTTTATTCCCCAAACACAAATTTGATAATGTAATGAAAAAAGCAAGATGATCCAATCTTTGTCCTTTCAGACAACAACAAATTATAGCTAGCAGTCAATCTTACTAATTGTATTGTTTAACTTAAATGTAAGCTCAAGTTTTGAGGTCATTTAATAATTTGGTATGCTTTTCTACAATTCAACAACTCAGACACTTAATCTAAGCAATTACCAGTTCTGACCAGTCAGTAACTGACAATTATATATTTTTTCAACAATTATATAAATGACAGAGGCATCTTTAGCAACTGGCTATTTCAGGTTCACTTATAGCAACCCTATAGTATACACAGAGAAGTGAAGTAAAAACATGATAATATGTTAAAGTATCAAGGTAAATCACATACAGTACATTTTAAAAGGGAAAACTATTTTTATGAAAAACTTGCCCACATACAGTATAAAGTTCCAAGCACAGCACAGTATCAGTTTGAATGTTATTTTATCAGACAAACATAATAATTTCAGTCGGAGGATCGGATGCTTTACCTTTATATAAATGAAGACCTAAGAAAAGAAGGGTAGATAGATACACTGCCTGAACTGATGTCAATATCAGTGTTTGAATAGTATAATGTTGCTCATGATTACTAACTACAAAAAGAAAACTAGCATCTAAGAATGCCGATTTCATGATTAATGTGATCTTTTTCTGGTTTTAAAATCTATGTACAAATGATTGTGGAATTATAATAAAGTATACCTTGTTTCACAAGGCTGTGCACTCCAGTAATAAAGTGGCAGCAGCACTTTTCTTGCTTCTTCGTTTCTAATGCTGAGTTGCTGTGGTCCATCATAATAGTTCTGGACAGGATGGGCTTTCTTAATACCCAGTGGTCCCGTCAGAAACCAAGCAGACATATCAGACACCTGCAATGAAAAATCATAAGATATGCCTGGAATATAAACTGTTTGTTTTCTAAATTCTCTAAACATTTTTCGCAACAAAATCAACTCCTGCCTTTCCACAGAAATTCTGTGACATTTTTTTCAGGAATAATAACAGTACAGCAGTATTCGGACACAATGTAGCGCTCTTGTAAAAGTCCCATTAAAACCAGTAAGAAAAAATATAACCTTGAAGAGAAAGTTGTTTAAGCCACAGTAGTCATGTGTTAAACATATTTTTTGCTCAAGTTGCAGAAGCAGAAAACTAAGTCACAATTATAGGATTTGTATTTACTGCTGTGTCCAATTTACACTGTATCCAATCTCTGTACTATTTCAGATAACTCATAATAATGACCCCACAATATGTTAAATTAAACCCATAAAGCATGTCTTGAAAACATAAGTCAAACATTTTCACATATATTTTTCTGTTGTTTCCATTTAAAAAGAACATTTATATCCCAGGGCAAAATACAACTAGAAGAGCACTTTTTTCCTGTGGTTTTGAATTACTTATCTGGACCATCCATACGTTCTTTCCAGCACTATCGTAATGCTCTTCCTGATAACCCCCTTTTCAAAGTCAATGCAATGAGAAGAGAAACATAATATACCTTATTGACATGAAGCACCATACTTGATACAGATTACCTGACATAATATACAACAATGAATGTACACTGTTCCCCAGTGAACAGTGAATGCTTGAATAAAAAAAAAAACTTCAATCACATACAGTGAAAAAAAGATGATACTGTTTTACAAATGTAAGTTGTATAACTCACCCTCCCTCTTATTTCCTACTTTTATAATCAAGGGGTGTTCACATCTGTGAGGCTGCCCACAAATATATATTTTGTATCTATAAGGTGGTTGTTTTTTATGTTTTATTTTTCTGAACATGAAAAGGTTTAGCAAAGTTAGCCATGTAAGCCACTGACGTATTGTGAAACAAAGGAAATGAGACACTTAAGCCTGCCATATTTCTTACATTAGTATAGGTCCAATGTGACTCTGTGCTTTCACTGGACATGCCAGAGCAGTAACACTTCTCACAGCCTTTGGGATTTCCATCCTGAAGATTGTAGAACCCTAGTATGCAGCGGTCGCAGTTCTCCTCTTCAACATTTTCCTGAGAGTTAACATTTCCATGTCAGAAAATGTCAATGTTCTAAACAACACACATTTTTTGCTAATTTGTCACATTTAGTCATTTATATTATCATGCCACCAGAAAATATAATTTGTGCCTTTTATTACACAAGTATTACACTTTGGCTATCTGCCTGTACTCAAGCTATTAGCTTTAGCGCTCTATCTAGATTCTCGCCTTGTTAAAGTTTTGCAGGTGTGTGGCAAAGTGGGTTATAATGCGTAGGTGTAGAGGTGATGCAGTGCTCCAAAAAATGACAAACACAGTTCTGGTGATATGATGGTTGTTTTTATTTACATTCCAACGGTCGAAACTGACCAACAGAAACTATAAAGAAATACAGGCAGTATCCAATGCTTGGTACTGTTCTGTATAAATAATGCATGGGGTAGTCCCAAATAATAACACACAAGTTCACAAAAATAGACACACATAGACAAAATATACACGGTCACCTGTCCTTTAGTGAGTGCAGTAGTGCTTGTGGTGAATATATAATACAGTGTGCTTTTTAGTGCAGTGATGTTCAGGGTGGGTGCTGGCCTCTGGCGACAGTTCCGGAATGTGTTTAGCCATCTAACAAACAAACAAGCAACAGTTAGACAAACAAAACACAACACTCACGATACAATACCACATGTCCTTCCGGTCTCAATATGGTCACCAAAACGAAGGAACAGATTACGATTCTCCTTCCCCTTTTATGCTATCACACATGACCCCTTGGTAAACGTTGTTTCCCTTCCGGGTCAATGTGTTATTGCAACGGAGTCTCGCCCACTTCCTGGCTGGCCGACTTCCCTTAAACCCTGGGAAAGAACTGTCAGACCAGCCCGTCCAGGGAACTGAGGTTGCTTATCGCCCTCACAGGTCGGGAGGGAGATTTACAACCAAGAATCATTGTATTTCTGTCACAAAGTGTCAGAGACCAAAGGGACATTTTGATACTTAAAATAAACACATAGTAATTTATTTTTCTCTGTCTGCTATTTCCTTACCTTCTCCTGTTTCGTGCAATGCACTGTGCTCCCTGTGTGTCCCTCATTGCCTATGTTTAGTGACTTTTTGCATGCCAAAATGATGTCACTGTATGCTGAAAGCTTGCTTGAAGAATTCTACATTCTACGGTACATGTCACTTAAAGAGTAAGTATTTTCAAATTATGTTTATAGTTTTTTGTGTGTTTTTGTTTTCTATCCCATTGCCCTAGGTTAACGAGCGCATCCGCTCCTCCAATCCTCGGATGCCACGCCGTTTCCCGTCCAAGTCATTGCGTTTGGGTACCATAGCTCCGCCCCCTTCCTAAATGACCGACTTCCACCTAACCCAAGGAATAAATTGTCATGCCATTTAGTTAAGGGTACTCTGTTCCTTTTACACAGCACCCTCACAGGTCGGGAGGGAGATCTAACACCAAGAATCATTTGATCTCTGTCATAGCCAGTCACCATGGAGAGTGACAAAATCCATTGAGGCATATATACTGTATTTAGGCGATACATATTGTTCCAGGTGAGGCTCCAAATTTACAGCTGAAACGAACAGACTGTAAGAGACCTAATCCAAGGTCACACAAAATGGGTCAGTGACTTCCATGAAACTTGAACATTTCTGAGTTCAGAGGATATTTCTATGTCACGGTTCTATAGCGAGGGCGGAAATGGATTTTGCTTAGAATTTAACATGGTTGGTAAGAGCACTGTCTGTGTATAAATTAGCACAAACACTTTTCTAGAGTCTACACACATGCAGGTATAGGGGAAAATAATATTTTTACATAATAAAGCAGATTTAATGCAAAACCAAAAAACAGAGAAATGATCAGCAAAAGAGCATAAGCCCTGGAAATTCTTACATAAATACAAAGCAAACAAAATAAAACAGGTCAAACTGGAAAAATAAGTTAGAGAAACTAATAGTTAAGAATCTGAAAGACATTGTAAGTTTCTATTTTTTCTCAGCTTGAGTGGGTCTTGCAATGTCATTGGTAATTCATCCAGATTCCATTCCACCACATCACATTATCGTAGCTTATAATCGCAATAAAATAGGTTATTAAAGTATTAACAGTCACTTGGCATTACGATGGGCAGGACTCATTTTGTGCTAGCAGTAATAGAGGGTATTGTTTAATTTATGGTAAGTGTTACCAAAGGCCTACAGCTATCCTAATGAAATCGAAGACCTTGAATTTACAGCCTTAGCATTTAACCTGACACCTATAATTATGTTTGGTTGTATCATAAATCTATTGCTGCAATATGTTCATTAATTGATTCTTTTTGGCCTACCTTGCAATTGCATGCCTTCTCACACTGATCAGTGTTCACGCTTCCGTTGAGTCTGCAGTTGCAGTGTATGCAGTGTGGGAAACCAGTATAACCAAAGGCACATCTGTCGCACTTCTTCCCACCATAACCAAGCTTGCAGTGGCAAGAACCAGGTCCCAGGTCTGATATGAAAATGAGAGAACACCACAACTTAATAACACTAGTTCGCTGAAAGATTCAAAGCACTGGTACACAAAAACATTAATTCCTATCACATCAGTGAATTGTATTACCAACCTACTGCCCTGAGTGTGTTGATGTTCTGAAACTGCAGGATTAATACAAAATATCTGAATAGTACCTGCTGGGCTACAGGTCTGGTAGCGAGCTCTTGAATGGAAATTTGTAGAACAGACTTGCTGATCTTGTTGGAATGTTGAAATTTAAGATCGGGGTCTCAAACAAAGAATCAGGACAATGAAGTTAAATAAAAAAAAAACGTATCTTACCTCCTTCAACCATTGTTTGATCCTTTATACATGTGTCATACCACGACCCATCTGGATCGCAAGAACAAGGAACACAGGGATCATGTTCATTCGGGGTGACCTGGAAAGTTTAGCATACATTCTTAATGACACAAGCTGGAACAGATCTACAAAAATTGTTAACCTGTACCAGATGATACAATTATTTGATTGAATCCCATACATTTAGTAATGGTAATCCAAATCAGTTTGGAATAATATTTATCGTCAGACTGGCCTAAAGTATCCATCAGTGCAGGTTTCACAGTTTATTCCAGCAGTGTTGCTGATACATTTAAGGCACACGCCACCTCCTTTATATTCCCCATTGACATTTAAACTCTGCTTGTTGTTCGCTACAGTCTCATTATAGATGCACTCTTCAGACAAAAGTATGGATTTGGCAGTTTGTTTTGCAAATTATTGATTAACGAAGTGCCTTAAAATACAAACCATTTCTAAGGGAATTGTTCTGTATTGGCACATTGAAAGATACCTCCAGTGACATCTCACCAATCAAATATACAGTACAGGACATCACTAGTAATGGGTTGCTCCCCAATTTAAAAGTTCAGTTATTAGATTGAAATATTGATACTCCTCAACTTGCCTAACTTGCAATCCATAATGTTGGTCAGGTGATGAAGTGTTGACCAGAGGTGGTGAATAAAGAACTTAAAAGTAATCAACGAAATCATTGACAAAAACATATAAAAATAAAAAATACACATTTTTGATGATTAACTTACTTTCACACACATGTCGGGTGAGAAATGTTCCAGCCATCCAGGGTTTTTGGTTGTAACCAGGACAGCATTGATCACAACTGATCACACTCACAACTAAATTTCTATTAAAATAATCAAATAAATCTTTTGGAAGGATGATCACCAAAAGCACATAAAAACAAATAATTTACTGTCACCACAAAAAGGCACTGTCAACTACAAAACAGAGTGCACTAACCTTGGACAAGCTTTTGCATGGCCATAGCAGATACACATGCCACCAAACAATCTTTTATAGAATAATAATGCTGTATAAAATAGAATGAAAATATATTACAAATCAGTGGTCTAAAGCAGTGGTTTTCAAACTGGGGTACACAAGCTCTCGTCAGGGGGTAATGGCGGACAGCACATTTTTTTTACCACGTAGTAGTACTTTGCAACTTAGCAATCTAAACAGCAATGTTGAATCTTTTTTCAAATAAAACCACAGCCATACTGGTGTACATTTCCTTTCTGTTGGGTGAGGTTAACTCTATAAACTGGCTGTTGACAGTGAGTGAGCATTGAGCGCACACATGGATAATTTACATATTTAAATAGCAGGGCGTTACTGCAGTCTGTGGGCTAAAAAAAAAAAAATAAATAAAAGATTGTCAGTGTATGATGTTGTTTCCTTTAAAAATGTGTATTATTTACTAGGTAAGTTTACTTTCTTGAGTTTAAATGTTCAGTGTTAGTATTTTAATCAGTTCAGTGCTTTATCGATGTTTACGTTTTTAAATACAGTATTATTGAGTTGAGCAGGCAACTGGGCCGTCCAGCTTCAGACAGTGAAATCACTCACTTGTTGTGCGCTGGAGCTGGAACGAAACAACTGTTATCTTTACTTGCAATGCTTGTATGTGTTTTTTTCATTATTAATTAATTTGTTGAGTGCATTACCCTATGCCTCCACACTGGTAATTATTAATAACAGCAAAAGCACGATATTATTATTATAACAAAAATGGAATCGCGGGGTTAATAAATTAAAAAATCAATCCTTAAATTCTGGGACTGGGAAAAGTGTCCGGAATTGGATTCCCTACTCCAGACCTATTGAGTGTGTTCATATCATACAGCGAGTGCCAACAAGCTTTAATTGTGTTACAGCTGATTAACATGAACAGACTACTGCACTAAACATTTTAACATGTAAGAATTTTGCTAAAAGTCATTTTTGACTGCCTGATATAAATATCCCCTTTCTACTTTCAACAAATTAGCTTTTGGAAATATTCACATCAAAGCAATGTGCTTATTCTGGCTGGATTTCATATCGTACAAGACACACATTGGATTTTACATTGTCCCAGCTCAAGTGTTCAACGATAAAATTCGAGTTCAATAAAAAAAATCAAAAATAATAAAAAAGCCTATATTTTTTACTTTTTTAAAAATCTGTTTTCTGAAATCCAATACAAGCAGTAATAGTGTAGACACATGGCAAGATGAATGTTTCTTGGAAATGAACAGATTTCCATTGCAACATATTTTGCTTTCTGCCATATGTTCTGCTTTTCAAGATAATTGGATGTGTAGAAATTAACATTTCATATTTCTTCTGGATCCAATAATACTTTTAAATTACACTTAGAGCTACCACTATCTTACCAACAATAGGGTCAGCATCTCTGGGATCATTGTAAGCCAATGTCATTAAATCAGCATTTAGTGTCCTTCGAAACTGAAAGTGAATATATCGAGCAGAGGTAAAGTTCAGCAAGACAGGGGAAGGATCATCTGCTCTGGGTCTTCCATTGATCAGGGAAGTGTGAATCTAAACAAACAAACAGGTGAGAGTAGTGCACCTGATTGCACTAATTAAATCAATCCTTGTCTTATAACTGATACTTTCGACTGTTGGCCACTATTCGGGGAATGGCTAGGAAACCAATGCCATTCTTGGCAGTATGTCCATAAGCCTGCCCAGATCTTGATTCACTAAAAACAACTTTTGTTAACATAATTCTGCCTCCACTGAAGATTATACAGTATGCCTTCCTGTCCTGTCAAAAGTAGCTTTTTTTTTTTTTTTACTGCTTTTTAACACATAAAAAGCAGATCTAACACAATATTCTACACCCAATTTCCTCATTTCTCTTGCCTTGTGTGTATCATGCATTGGATAATCATAAATTGATTATTTAAAGGAAACCAGGAGTGAGATGATATTGATGCAGACGTGGTTAAAGTGCTCAATTCAAATTCACCTTACCATTATTTATACCACATAGAGGTGAAGTGAAATTTGATATTGAGTGTGACCAAAACCAGCTGCTGCACATGCTACGCTCACAGCTTCTATGGGAGCAAATCCCACATGTGTCTCAAGAGCAATTATGGTTCCACTCTTGCTGAAGTGGCTCAGCGAGTTCCGGAGTGTGGCATATGCTGGCATATGCTCCATTCCAGCATAGAATAACATGTGGTCTGAAGCTTGAGTATGTTATCTGCTGTGGCCATTGAATTACAACAGCTAAAACCTCAATATAGCTTGCACTATACCATCTACAGTACAGTATTCGTATATCTGTTGACATGAACCATCACCCCCACCTAGTCTCTACTCACTGTTGAGTTATAGTAAGTTACATGTCTACACAGTTCTGGAGTAGTAACCTTTTCTCTAAACCTTAATGAATAATACATCATGAGCTGTGATTGTTTTGATGTTATTTGTATTGTAGCAAGGCAGGGGCCCTGCAAGTGTAAAAAGGTTTGTTTTATGGCAGGGAAAGGGTGAAAAGCCCTCCCTGCCAAGTTTAATTGTTTAATTGGATTATTTGTTAATTGTTTTATTGTTTTGGCAAAGTGAGTGTTTTGCTTTGTATGTCAGGTAAACAGCTTAGCTGTCCTGCAAGTTAGCCAGGGACCTGCTTATGTTTAGTAAGTGCTCATAAGAGCTAGATGTTTATTTTGTTTTGTTTTGTTTAAAATTAAAAGTGCGCATAAAGGCGCTTAACTGTCAGTCTGTGTGTTAGGTCATTTTTGAAAGAAGAGGAAAAAGAATCCTAAAGCGAGCCGAGTGAGGCCAGCACGTTCACAGTATGTTTTGTTTAATTTCACAATTATATGAATTCCAAGCTTAATCTTTACTGACCATTTTTTGAAGAAAAAAAAACTGAAACTTTTTAGAGAGGGTTTCACTAGATTTTATTGAATCAATTGTGGGACTTAACTGTGTTATACAATATGCCTTTAGAAGTGCAAAAGGGCTTTGTAAGACATCAGAGCATAACGTTGTTTTTTTTTTCCCAATATTGCACTGGTATGCAAAATGGGATATTTTGGCAATATCCTGGTCAGGATGTAATTAATTCAAACTTAAGTCCACAAATCAGTAGTTTGGTTTTTATGATTGTATTCATTTAAAGTAACTAATTACTTTGGGGAATAATCAACAGGAATATATTTAAAAAGAACAGATACAAATACTCTGCTACACTTTCATCTCCTTATACCCCTTAGTTAGACACACTTGTTGTGTTTCATATATTAATACTGTGTAAATAGAATTTTACAATCTTGTTTTGTAACATTAAACACTCAATCATAAACCCTTTCTTTATTGTCATAAGTTGTTAATTTTATGCAGTACTGAAGGTCTATATGATTTTTGATAAAATAATGCATGGGCTTTTTCGAAAGTGAATCTGCAAGCTATTCATGACTTCTGTTCAGTCAATATAGATTCAGGTTACTTACTTCTCCATTTTCTAATGGGGGGATTTTAGAGTAGAAGGAGGTGTCTGTAATTGCGAAGTACTGCCAAGGTTCGAAGGTATCGCCATCCATGGATAATAGTCAATTGGTTAACTGGTTGTTAAAGTGAATGACACTTCGATAGAAATGGCTTAGCCGATAGCTTTGTGATGGGGGTATAGAAGCTTAAGGAAGCAGAAGTAACAAAAAGAAACCAAAACTAAGATAAGAGACCTTTTGTTTGTTCCATATGAAGTAATGTTTAGTTACTGCTCCAGCTGAGCGCAGGATTAATTTGTTTGTTTTATTAGCGGTTGTTTTGCCACCGCAGTGTAAGAAATAAAACCAACACCGGTTTAAAACTGTAAATCATGACTCCAGCCTGATAATTTACACTGTCCTCAGCCACTCTGTCACATTACAATTAGCAAAAGCGTGCCATCAGCAGTTTAAATACAGTATACAGATGTCAATGGTGCTCAATCACTGAAGACAATACATCAAAACAAGTCCTTGTGGGTAAGCAGCTTGTTCTATGATCACGATTATGTGTACTCAAGACTGCAGAATCCTATTTTACTACAGTGTACTTGAGAAGCGATCGTCTTGTGAGGGTGCCTAGTTTAACTGCCGTGCGGTGTTACGTGTAATGACCTTTGAATTAAAATGCCATTACAGTACAGTATTTTACTGTCAGGACTACCACTGCATTTAAGCATCTGTGGCTTACTTATTTTCTCTTGCGATGCAAATCTCACAGTTTTTCATTAAACGGAGATGCAAACCACTGCAATCCCCTCTCATCCTCCTCTTCCTCCTCCTCCTCTCTGCGCCATGCCGCAATCCAACTCCCTCTACATGCATATCACACAATAACACTGCTGTACTCAGTATGTATTCAATGAATGTGTATTCACTTTATTGAAACACATTTTCACTAACGGAGAACACAAAAAAACATACCTGCACAATGCAGTGGCACAGTCACGTTTGATTACAAACAATGCAGTGTTTCCTGCACCAGTGCACGATCCACACTGCGTACATGCCTAATCAAGCGAGATGTGATCAAATTGGCTGTACACGTCCTTGCACTTGATCAAGTACCATATTACATGTAGTCAGTTTGCCCCGAAATGATTCTTATAAGTGGATTGCTTGATTCTTACAAGCTGAGTATTTTACATTGGGTAGTATAGGGATGATTTTGGTGGTTTTGCTCTTATGCGGTTGATTCTTATATCAGTGATTCTTATAAATGGAGTGAACTGTATTAGAACACTTTTCTACATAAACAGCTTTCTTCAAGTACAATGGAACAGCAGCCTAACAAATCCTTTTTTTATATGCAGCTGTGTCTAGCTGTGTTGAACTTACTTTATGGCACATAAGAGTTGATTTGATCAACCAATCCCCCCACAGGCTATATTTAATGAAGCTGGGATTACATCAATATCCTGTCTGTGTTTACCCCTAAAAATAAATGGTTGATGCAATCCAGGTGGATGCCCTGGTACTGTAAAATGCTCTAAAACTACAAAGCAGTGGCTTATTTAGGCTGCTCATAACTTGATCCAATAAACCCCTTAGTTGGTTTAGGAGAGATAATTACTGTATCACACACTTTGCTGGTGCTGTTGTAAGCGTCTTTATGCTGACAGATTTGTATCTCTGTGTTTCTTAGTACTTTCTTCACTTTTTGCCTCTAAATACCAGCATTTTCTGCATTGTATCTCTTTCTTGCATGTTTGAACTGCAAGCCACCCTGTGATACACCAGGTTGCAAGAGCTGACGTGATCTTTTCCCATGCAACAGGTTTGGCTATGCATAGGGACACACTGATGTTATCAACTGAAAAAAATAATAAAAATAAATAACGAATTACCGATTCAATTAAGAGTCTATTAGTTTTCATTTACAAAAGGGTGACTTTTTATGAAACTGCCCTTCTAACTGAGGGAGTGTCTGCTCTCCAGGAAGCATCTGAACAGGAATTCATCTAAATGATTATGTTGTCTGAAAAGATTTGCAGAGCTGTTCTATCTTCATCTCTGAGCACAACAGAGAGCATAAAAAAAGCATCCATTTTAAATATTTCCGAATTCCCATTGCACTCAACCCTTAGTTCATTATCACTGGTGTCATCAATGAGACTGACAGAATCCTCAACAAAATGTAAAGATTTCTGAGCAGGTAATGAGTGGTACATGAAATAAATTGAATAAGCTGAGACAGCAGCTTAAGATCATCGTCGACCAAAGATACTGTACAGTGATGAAAAACAAATGCTATTTTGAAACAATGATGGGTTTGAGAAAACAGTTCATGCAGAGCTTTGTGGTCGGCAAGGTAACACAGCTGAGGGAATTCTTTCCTCTGTCATCCCGTCTGGTGCTGTCAGTGTCAGTTTCTCAGCACACAGTACAGTAGTCGCTAAGTAACGATGTGCAAACAGCTGATTGATCGATCTATAGGAGCGTTTACTAAGGTGTCTTTGTTAAAAAAAAAAAAAAATAATAATAATAATAATAATAATAATCATCTAAATTTATAACAATTTAAGCCTAACATTTTTAGGGACTCCAATTTAGGCAATTCACATAAGGACTAGTAAGTTTACATCAGTACTAGCAAGTTTCAAAAGGTACTAGTCATATAGTAATGCAATTTTGTTTTTAACCCTGTATTTATCAGTTTATTTATTATTAAATCTGCATTTTTTAAATTGACTATTGATTATATATTAGCATATTGTGTGGCAGTTGAATGTGTTATTTTTGTAATATGTAATTTGTTTGTTTTGTTGAGGAATACATTTCTTATGGTGGCAAGCATACTGAAGGTAAAGTAACAGCATGATTTCAGAAAACAATAATACATTTGTTTGACTCTTTTAAATAGAATCCCATTTTTTTTTTATCAAGGTCTGAGGGTTCTCAGAAGTATCCAACAAATGTCATACATTTATCTGTCTATTGTTGGTCATAAGCCTTTACAGCTTTGTGCCAAGTCTTCCAAACAGACAAGCTTAGTCCATGCACATTTATAAATCTCAGCTTTCTTACATTTCTCCCTTCTCAATCTGCCTGTGATATATCGCCTCATCCATCTAGTGCAGGGGTCGCCAACCTACGGCTCCCAAGCCATATCTGGCTCTTAGAATGACCAAATATGTCTCTCTTAGGCTATGTACACACACACACACACTGCAGTTGGCTTGACAACCATATTTACAAACGGCACTCTGTGGTTGTTTGTTGTACACACACACACCTTTCATTACTGAAGTGAGTGCACGTCCTATTTAAACAAACCACTGATTCCGGGCCATCATTACATGTAGATCGTGAGGTTTTTGTATGACAACATGGAGGCTGTGTTTTTGTTTATGCTTTTGGAAGAAAGTACTGTATGTAATCGATAGAGAGCTCGTCAAGCACAGCTATGCTCGTTTCTGCAAAACCAGCGCAGATGCCATTTTGCTTTTTGGGCACTGCTAAATACAGTGGCGACGATCTGCAGTACCATGACGGTAGATCGAAACATTTGGGCAAATTTCTGACCAGAAGGCTGGTGGGAACGTGGTTTCCAAATGACTGGATTAAAAATGTATGCATGTCTAAGGAGTCATACACGCGTCTTTGTCATTTACTGAGACATTTCATGGAGTGCCAAAACACACAGATGAAACGTCGGTATCTGTGGAAAAACGAGTTGCCGTCGCACTGTGGCGTTTGGGGATACGAATTGTCCCATATTGTTTTATTTAAGTTGTAAAACCCAAAATACATATTTTTTTCTTACAACAAAATATTATACAGCTGTACTTTGATTAAATAAAATAATGTATATTATATGTATGCTCTATTTACTATTGTTATGAATTTACTATTCATCAATATTATAACATCAACTTGACTCATATATATATATTTATATATACAGTATATATATATATATATATATATATATATATATATATATATATATATATATATATATATATATTAGCCATGTTTATCACACGGAAATGTGTAATAAACAATGACATCATTAGTTGCACAGAAGTCCACTGAGCACCAGCTGCGGTTGTGTTAGTGTGGTTGTAATACACACACAGTTAGTGCTCATTAACGAACCGAACTAACCGAATTAATAACCACACTCGATACTTGCTCTGAAAAGGATTAACTAGTGAGGTTGTCGCTGCCCTTTGTAACCGAACTGTGTGTGTATACAAACCGTATTAAGAGCAAAAGGTGAACTCACAACCACATTTAGACGATACTAGACGCATCCACACAAATGTACTGCTTTTCTATTCTTGGAGTCTGTTTTACTATGTACAGGGTTTCATTTGCTGTAACGACTGGTTCTTTGCAAACCACTTGCTCTAAATTTCTATTCAGTTTGGCTCTCTTGCACAAAAAGGTAGACAACTCCTGATCTAGTGTCTGGTATTTGATGGAAACACATTAAATTCCACTGGTAAATCTAATGATTTGATTATGCTGCAATGTAGCATCAATGTATTACTATTACTCTAATGACATAGGTAATCAAAAAGAAAATGAACTGCTTGATTTGTGTACCTTTCTAATGTTGGTTGGCAAAACCTAATTGGTTTCTTCAATTCTGTACCTACCATGATAATTATGCATACATTTTAGGCTACATCAAAATATGCAGGACCTATTTTAGGAATAATACAGACTGGACTACTATTTTTTCTTTCAGAATAGTGTAGTCCTGGGGCTCCAAAATGCATGAGATAAACCTCTTGGGTATTAACAGGAAACTGTCGAGTGCATTTAGATTTGTCCAAATGATGAGAAACCCGTCTCAGCCGCATCTCGGCAGAAAATAGCCAGGAGGTCAAGCAGTCAGTGTGATGTTTGAAAGGTTGCTGCTTGACAGCCACCCCAGGTTTCCAAGGAACTGGAGTGGTTCTGTATGGCTCTCCACTGTTCACGTTATTGCATTGTTTAGTCCATAGGCACGTTCCAGTATAAAATAATCCAGTTTTTGAACAGATGTACAACCTTGTATAGCACTGGAATTTAAATTACTTGCAGTGACATATCATCCACTATGTAACACAGGTCATAAGGTGATGTAATAGGAGTAATATGTAATGTAATAGATGTTGATGCATTACCATTGAATGACACCACAAATAGCACTGGTTGTGAGTCTTGTCCCTGCATCCTGTGTTGGTGGCAAGTTGTCATAAGTGTCTTGGTCCTTTGAAACAAATGACAGCAAACAGCTTCAATGATATGCAACAGTATTTGATGGCTCATACAGGCAAACAGAAACTTCTGCAGATGACAATAACAGTAGCAGAGAAATGTCCTACACCTTGTCACCACAGCAGGATTCAACTCCTACAGAAGGCATCCCATGCTGATTTCATTGCATTGAGTGCTGACTGATTGCCCTACATCATTATTATTTAGCTTAAAGTCGTGGACTTTCCAAATACCATTACCACAATGTTTGACCAAAGTAATTGAGCATTCAGTATTTCATATTTTTTAGTTTTTATGTTTATACCATTTGATGGAAATCGTTCTACATATTTACACTATAACTGTATGTGCCTCTATGTATAGCTATTACATGCTTTGGCCTCTCCTTCTTTTAAAGCCCTGTTTTTTAATTAAAAAGACAGTTTAGTGTCATTTCATCTCTCTCTCTCTCTCTCTCTCTCTCTCTCTCTCTCTCTCTCTCTCTCTCTCTCTATATATATATATACTGATGCACAAAAGAAACGCAACACTCAGGTCGAATGGATTTAATCAAATATTTTAAACATTGATATGAAACAAAATCACAGAAAATGTGAACAAAAATACAGATCAAAGAATCATGATAAGTTTTCAGTATGAAACATGACATACTGTCAAAATGAAAACATACAAAGTTAGCAAATCGGGTATGGCCTCCCTGAGCATTAACACAATCCTAGCAGTGTTGACGCATAGACCTGATCAGCCTCTGGATAGACTGCTGTGGAATGTTGGGCCACTCTTCCTGTGCAGCTGCAGCCAGCTGGCAAAGGTTGGATGGTCGCGGTTGTCTCCTGTGGATGGCACTGGCGATTTGGTCCCACAGACGATCTACTGGACTCAGTTCAGGAGAAAAAGCTGGCCACGGCAAGACCTTGACATTGTTTTCTTGAAGTCGTGCAATTGTAATCCTAGCACTGTGTGGTCTTGCATTGTCCTGTTGGAAAATCGACACTTCCGTATTGGCTTGCAGGAACGGAAAAACTGTTGCTTCAAGGACTACGTCAATGTATCGCTGAGCAGTAAGGTTGCCCTCAATCTGCAGCAAAGGCATTCTTGTGTTAAAGGAGATTCCTCCCCACATCATCACACTTCCACCCCACTGGTTGGCTTGAATAACGCAACAGTCAGTATAACGCTCACCATGACGTCTCCACACACGTTGTCTTCCATCAGGTCGGCAAATAAAACACTCCACCATTCTCTCTGCCGCCACCTCAGATGTTCATTCTGCTGATGCGCTGGTTATTTCTTCCAGGAATTTCTCGTGCTGTAGCAACTGCAGTCTGAAAATGATTACGCAGGTGTATCAGTCGAATGTGATGGTCCTGGGACGGTGTGGTGACCCTCTGCCTTCCAGAAGGTGGCCTGTCCCTCACAGAGCCGGTTTCCTGGTTTCTCTGGACTAGTCTGCTGATTGTTGAAGCAGAACATCTCATTCTCCGGGCAACTTCTCTCACAGACAAGCCACCTTCAATCATGCCAATAGCAACCAGGCGATCTTCGTTACTCAAGCAGGGCATGGTCGTATCTTTCACTGTTCTTGCGTTAATTAAAATCATGTCTTTTCGAATGGCTATTTATACAGATTCTTAATCAACTCATTTTGGCAATTTTAACTCAACTCAAATACCAAACAATGAGCACTTGGCGTTTTTATAAAATCACATGACTTGAGCCCAGTATTTTGTTTTCCCAAAGAACAATACTACTCAAACAATCAACAAACCTATCTGCTCACTATTTAAAATGTAAATAACATTATGTATAACAGTAGTAAACCCAGACTTCACTGCACCTGTACACAAGCAAGCACCACTATTTTAAGCACCGCACCTACACCTAAAGCACGCACTTTCCGGAGACGTGTCTGTATCTGTGTTGTGTGTCTGTGTTTTGTATTATTATTTCGGGACTATACGCTGGCAATACCCATATTTGGTTAGAGCCAGCATTTATTATTTAAACGGTCAAGTCGACCACAAAAGGAAAATAAGAATAACTTGAACCAGGAACTTTGTGTTTGTAGTTGTCTGGAGCACCTGCATCACCCCTACACCTACGCACTGCAACCCACACGTTCACAAGGTTGCATACATTGTTGTAAATCTACTCCTGGCCATGACCACAAGCCCATCAGAAATAAAACTGTCCTTATTATAAGGGTTAAGATACAAACTTACTTTTCAGTGTGGTAAATCTTTCCCAGCTTCTACTGAGGTCATCACATGAGATCATGGTCAGCGAGTACACGAGCGCTTGAAACTTTCTCTCAGCAAGACTACTTTTATAAAAGAATAAAAAAGTTTGTAGCTTGCACAAAGAACCCTTCCCGTTAGATTGTATTCCAGGGTTTGATGCTGACTGTAAATCAGAAATGGAGAGATATCAACTATATGCAAAAGAAAACGGTAGTGGAATTTCTTTGACCGAATTTTGGAGAAATGCAGAATAACTATTTCCCAATTTAGCAAGAAAGGCTAGAAGATATTTGTAAGTTGTTACCAACTCTGTGGATGCTGAAATAAATGTTTCTTCACATGGACACATTTTTACAGAGCAACGTCAATCAATGAAAGAAGACCGGCTTTACCAACTGACGATTCCTAAGTTTAACAGCAAAAACCTATACATAAAGAAATATTGAAAACAACTTCCTTTTAAAATCCTGGTATATGTATTCACAGGGATGTAAGGGTTAAACAAGTGTCAGTCGCCATCTACAGCGTTCTGTTTATTAATCTGCTTATACATACCTTGTAGTAATGGGATGAGCAATTCAAATGGTTAAAGTAATGTAATGGGGTGATTGTTTAATTACGTGGCTTACTGTGGAGGCTATATCGACGTCATGTGGCTAGAGGACTAAGTTACAGGTTAAAATGTATGTATGTAGGAAGAGGCATGAGCCTACTTCATATTTAGATCAGATAGAGGCCTCCCACTGCCAAAAATGTCTACATAGGGTATTTCTAGATTTGTATCACTATAATTACACAGAGAAATTTCATGCGACAAGAACTGCTTTCATTGTATATAATCTAGCACTTCGGCCAAAAATAAAAACATCAAGTTATTTGACATGAATTAAATGCTGTACAGTTTACGAACACACAAAAGTGTGCTAAAATTCTGCTTTTTGTGTAAACACTTAATTCTACATTCAATTCAATTAAATGTTCTCTTCAGAAATGTTAAGAAGAAGTTGTCCTGTTTTTTCTCATTTCGAGAAAAGCAATAACTGACTGCAAGTTGTCTTGTGACCTTCATCACCCCTATTGCTTCTGGCAGTGTGTCCCTGAACTTAATAATTCACTTGAAGACAGAAACAGATTAATTACTAGCTGTCAAGGTACTCTGAACAGGCAGACTGAAAAGTTGTTTGCTTGCAGTGATATATAAGTCCTTTGAAAAAAGCCAAAACTGCCAAAACAGATTTACTGAACATACAATATGACAGTTAGCTTAAATATGTATTTTGTATTGTTATCTTGTCTGGACATTTCCATAGCGGTACTGGCACTTGAAGTGTAATTTGTCTCTGATTATACAGTTCCTATTGAAGTTAGAGGAATTCTGAAAGAATGAACTGTTTACAGTGCCAACCAGGCCAAGTTAATACAAATACACTGCCAATAGCCACAATACAATTTACAGCATCATTTATACAATGGAATTGTCCTACATAAAAGAGTGCAATCCTTAACCCAAGTAGGGGTCGTTTTTCTGTTTGTGATAAACATTACATTTCAAACCTAAGTAAATGTGATAATAGACATGCACTGTATACACAACGAAACATCACTATACATGTACATAAATAATGCAAGAGGAACACATTCTAGTCGTGCAATTCTATAAACTGCTTCATAAATATAGCAAAGAATGGACTTATTAAAGTGTCTGAAACAATTATTCGAAAAGGTGAAAAAAAGAGACTTGCCAAAATAAACTATATTTATTTATTCCTACCTGTCCGAGATCCAAGGTAATAGTAACATAATGAAAGTCCATGCCATTCTGGGTGCTGGGGCTTTGCCACCACCTATTTGTGCCATCAATGGCATAGGTGATTGGGTGACGTTCTGTTAATACAGAGAAAAAGTGTTTAAATTCAGGAGGGACAGTTTTTTTCATTCTAGTCCTGTTCCTTATCCAGCCTTTTTCCCTTCTCAGATGTTTATTGTTAAACCATTGAGGAGTAATGCTACAGCATCAAGGATTGAGACCATTGAGGACCACTGAGATCAGTCCCCTTCCCCCAACCCATTATAGTGTACCCAAAACTATAGGAAACAGGAGTTGCTGCATGAAGTTAAATTGTAGTTGTAGCTTATAACAGTAATCTTAAATGATTTCAAGCAGTTGAACTGTAGTTATGGTCCTGGCCATCTACTCTACACTGTTCTCAGTTACATGTAATTAAAAGCCACATCTGATTTTCATTTGGGTGGTCTCCAAATATCTGAGGGTCTATATCAGAAGATGTTAAATTTCAAAATGTTCAAATCAGGAAGCTCCATTAGTGCATTTATAGCATGTTTTTAGGCATTTACAATTCCACTGAAATAAATATTGTTTTTGGAGATTGTGAAAGGAAAGCATGTATACAATGCCAGTTGGAATATGAGAAAGGGCAGTTGTATGTTTCTCATGAAGGGCACTATCTTTTTATATAGCAGCTAAAAAATTTCAACTTGGCAGATGGCCTTCTTTTGCCCAACGGTAGACAACTTCCCTCTAAAAAGCAGAGCCCAAGCCTGTCATCAAGTCTGGAAGGTCTGAGCTACAAATCAGGGCACCTACTGTACAGCCAAGGTCAAGCATGACAGCAGAGCTAAATACCACTGATGTTTCAATCATGAATATAATTTTACAACTGACGTGCTTCACATACACTGTTTGGAGTCAGATTTTATCAACCAGAGACAAAGGGCCTTATATGCTCTAAACCTTAATGATCTAAACAGGGCCTTAATGATCTAAACAGTAGTGGTATTTATATCAATTGAATGAACCCCTATGAATGTTACAAGGTCATCTACTGTGAGGTACAGTAACACCTGGTAATGGAGCTACTTGATTGATGGATTAAAGTCCTGCCATTTCGAATGGTGTCATTACATATTATATTATTCTACAGAAAATTGTTATTGTTACAGCCTAATTTTATTATAAGATTCTTTATTCACATTCAATACCAGTATCAAACAGATGAAAGGAACAAAGTGAAGCAATAACCAAACACTCCTTTAGTTTCCTAAATGATACTGATACTTCGTTAGTCAAGCATCTTTCAAAATCACTGTGCTGCTCATAATTAGAAGAGATGTTAATATTCATAATTAACATATGCATACATTCAAGGACACTTTTGTCAATTTGTTATTTGTTCTACATACAGGTATATGCTTTCGTTATAATGGGAATTGATCAGAATAGCTAATAAGATGAATATCACTCCTCAAAATGAACATGCCTGTATGCCAAGACTATATTAGTTATTGCCTGACGACTTTCAACAAGTCAAAGCACTAATGTTGAATATTATTACCCAATAATTAGGCCTGCTTTTAAAGCTTTTGCTCTAAAAAAATATTTTGACCACTTCACTGATGACCCTATTTGCACACCCAATAGGGTCATCAACATAGGAGTGAGATCCGCCAGGCAGCTAGAGTGCCAGACCGACTACGGGAGCAGTAAACCCGATGGGAAGTATTATTGTGCTTTTTCAAGATTTATACGTAGTACAATTAAAGTAAGACTATTAATGTTTGATCAGATCAGCAAGTGATTTAAGGTCTACTGGCATGTGCGCTGTATTTCGTACAGTGAAGTAAATTATATTGTTTTGCGTTTGCTTGCTGAAGGGAAAAAAAAAACTTGTCAGCAGCCACTGCTAATTACATTATCTGTATGCCGTGTGTTTGGATTTCAGCTCCTCCTCGTTTGCGCTGTGGAGAAGAGGGAGAGGTGATACGGCCCTGGAAGAACCAGACAACTGCAGAGAAGCAGGACAGTGTTTCGTTTTCACTTTGAACGCTGGGATAGAAGCATTCAAAAGGAACGGCGCAACTGGGGAGGAGCCGACCTGGCCTGGGGGGACAAGGCTGGCAACGAGGGAGAGAGCAAGGAGTGAGACTGGCAGCTAACCAGCTGGTGACGGGGGAGACTGAAGAGGACTGTATCGAAGGAAGAGAAGTGCAAGTACTGCGCTTAGCCTTTTGGCTAGGAATATTGCAAAGACTGATTTTTTAGTAAATGCCATTGATGATACAGGACTGAAATTATATTATAGTGATTACTGGTCCTGGGTTAAATATATTGTGGGACCAGAGATTTGGAGTTTAGATTCTCGGGGCAATTACGTATTTTTGGGGTCACTGTTGGATTAATCATTGTATTGAGCACTGCCTAGGTAAAGCCCAGCATTGTGGATTTTTATGAGTCTTTTGTTATATTGATGGTTTTAATTAGAATCATATAGTGTCACTGGGCTGGGTAGATAAGGTGGGGCACGCCAGTAGGATTGTAGGAATACTAAGGGGCACAGTAATTAATTGCAATATTTAAAGTAGCAGTTAGCACTGTTTAAAGATAGGCTTTGGTATATCTTCCTTGCTGGGTAGGTTTAATATTGGTTGCTGAAAAATCCTCATTATTGCTTGAGCATTGTTTTATTATTTTACTTGTGTGTTAATAAAATATATTTTTGTGGAACGTAATGTATGGTGTGCGTGTGGTTGTGTATTATGGGTTGGGTTTGGTTTACATTGGGATCCTTGGAACGGTGGTCCGGTGGTATTGTGTGGTTAGGGCCCAGGGGCCAATGTTCATAAAACTTACCTGGACATTACATTAGCCTATTGAGTTGTATCTATATCTGAATGAATGACAGTTTGATTATTCAAGGGACTACATCTGTCAAAATAGCACCTGACATACCCATTCTGTTATTATAGCAGTGTTTACTGGTTTTGTAAAACGAACACTGAAGAAACACAAAATTGGACACCAGAAACCACCAATGTCATAACCTGTTTGTTGTTTCACTGAAAAGTGTTTAACATAGTCATGACCCCATTTTGCCCCATATCACATAGTACTAAATCAATAATCCCTCAATAACAAATCTTACAGCTGGCAATGTTGAAGGCCAACCCAATGGAACATAATTATTATTTTAGGTTCAGGCACATCAGCAAATCAAACACCCACTATAGATGATGTTCAGGATTTATTAGGAATTTCTTGTTGAGATTTCATTTTTTTAGCTCTCAAATGCAACCAATGCATAAGTAAACATATTAATACTGAAAACATATCAAACATCTGCATATGTGTATTTTTCGTTTCTTTTTTGTTTTTAATTATTTGAGATGGAGAATTGTGATTTGCTGGTTAATCCTGTTTTAAATTCACAACACGAGCCACTGGCAGCCAGCTTTTCAAAATACATTATACTCCCTTTGGAACAGGTCCTGACAGCAAATCGGCCACATATACGGATTGTTACTGGCCAAGTTACAGGTACAGCACAGAGTTTCTCACTGGTTGCCCAGGGACAAGTTCTACCAGCTTGTTCTACCATGTCAGGGCCGTTTTCACCACAGGTGGCATTGGAAGAGATCTCTGCCATGGAAGCCTGGGAAAACAAGAAGACAAAGAATGAACATAGCAGTAATGTCAGATATATAAATCTAGAAGTATTATGTTGTTAATTCAGACTATTTTATTACCATTCAACACAACAGAATGCAACCAAATATAAATAAATGTTTGTTAGCAATTTTTACAAGTATGAGTAATACACAAGTACATTGTTATATTACTTATACACATAAAGCAGAATATCATACTACTATAATCTCTATGGAACTATAAAAAATGTTGCTAGTACTACCCATCGAGCTCAGTGGTTCTTGCTAATTCTGCATTTCTGTCATTTGCTCATCTTAAAAAGAGTGTGTCTCCAGGCAGAATGTATCTATTTCTGAAACAAGTTGTGTGTACAGTACTGTAGTGATTACATCTTCCTTACAGGGAGAGGAAAGCAAGCAGTTTTGTTCAAGGAATGTATAGCTAGAATTTTTTGCACGTTTTATCATCGTCTGATATTTATGATGTACAGTATTGAGATGGTTTAACAATGGCAATGAAAATTAATACATAGTTGTAAATTAAATAAGGGTGTTTGAAATATTAAAGGTGCCCCTATCAAAACCTTCAGTTGTTTTAAATGATACACTGTATGCAATATAGTGCATTTGCGTTGCAGTGATACCCTTAGAAGTCCAACCACACAAAACCAACTGTTATTCTGCATGCCTGTTATTGAGAGTCCACAAGTTCTACAGTAATTAGTCAAATGTTTTACATTAATTAACAAGAGTAAAATTAAAGTTTGCTTAGTTAAATATCTGCAGCAACAAAGCAGGGCTCAGAATACTACAATTATGCTTTCAGTCTGTCCTTCTGTGTATATATCACGCTGCATAACTCACAAACTAAGTAGGTTATGAAGGTCACTGTCAAATATGTAGACTAAGGCATATGCAATGATTGTGGGAAATGTTTGATTTTTTATCTCCAGGTCAGGGTCACAGAATACCAATACCAAGTTTTTGACGTTCTCACGATCAGAGTAGAATTAATGATTCAATTGGGATCCTGCAAGAATTAAACAGTTACGAACTTGGGGGCAAATATTCAAAGGTCTTTTTCTCATCTTTCTCTCAACTCTGCTTGCGTTGTGAATGTTTTGCGTAAAATCGCAAGTGAGTGAAATCTAAAAGAGTTGTGGAGACACTGCAATTATCGCAGCGCTGCAGAAATGGATAAATTAACATGAATTAACACAGGAAATCTGTTAGGAACGTCTGTTCAGGACATACAATACATCACTGGAAAGCTCTAATTCTGTACTGAACCAGGAAGCTAGCTATTACGGTGCCTGAGATATTCACGCGAGAAGGTTGGGCCCCGCCGATACACTAAGCCTGGGGTCCATACGGACCCCAAACCTAAAACAATTTGGGAAATTCAACCAGGCTACCAGGACTAGAATGATCCTTTCCATAGTGTAACATGACAAGTGCCTGTGACAGAGAGCGAATTAATCTGAATCAACAATCTCCCTCTCGACCTGTGAGGGCACTGTACAACAGGAACTGCGTGCCTCGTACTGAATGGTTGGTCAGTTCATTCCAGGGGCAGTCGGAAGCCGGCCATTCAGGAAAGGGACGGCGTCACGGTACCAGGAGTCATCGTCCTAGTACAGTGAACGAAGTTTCAGTCATGAATTGGGGGAGACGTGATTGAACTAGCTATCGGAGGGGGCGGGGCTGAGGGTACTTTAGGGGAGCGTGATGCCGTAATCGGTTCCTTTGTTGTGGTTAATGGGAGGAAACGAGGACGGAGAAACAGTGAGTGAAGTGTTTTTGGTTTGTTATCAATAACTGCGTACGTTTGTCTTTGCCAGACGGCTACTATACATATCCGGGAGCTGCCACTTCAAGCCAGTCATAAGCCCGGACTTCACTGCACCTGTACTGAATCAAGCACTGCACCTGCAACTAGAGCACGCACTGTCTGGAGACGTGTCTGTATCTGTGTTGTGTGTCTGTGTTTTTGTATTATTATTTCGGGACTGCAACCCCTTGGTTTATACGCTGGCAATACCCATAGTTGGGTAGAGCCAGCATTTATTATTTAAAACAGTCAAGGAGACTGAAAAAGAAAATAAAGAATTTGAACCTGTGTCTCTGTCTGGAGCACCTGCATCACCTTTTCACTTACGCACTGCAACCCACATGTTCACAGTGTCTGACAACTATCTAAAAGTAAACAAAAATCACTGATACTAAAGCACAGTGGGGTCCGAATGGACCCCAGGTTACCTTCTGAGGGTTAATTTTATATTTTATAAATGTATATTTAAAAGTTCTAGATGTTGTCCTTTTTCCTGCATTTCTCAAATTCATTTTATCAATAAAGTAAAGAGAAATAAGCTCCTGCCTGTTTCATCTGAAGAGAAGTAAGATGAAAAGAGTAATTTCAAAAAAGATAATTGTAGGTTAGGAACGACTGTCCATTTTTTCCAGTTTCCAGCACTTAAGCTTACCTTTGATGCAGACGTAAGTGGCAGAAAACCACTCCGTCCTTAAGGCTAATAGTCACAGGGAAATGCACTGACAGCATGCCAATTATAAATATTGAAGCTTGAGCTCTGAAAGGCCCCGTAACATATTAGATATTATAAGGGACAGCAATTTCTGTCTCATATGGATGTGAAGATTGTGTGTTAGAGTCATAGCAACGGCACAGTGAACATTCAGTGCAGTTAAGAAACATTATTTTTAACATCAAATGATATCACAATTTATGAAAAAGACAGAAGGCTTGAAACAGTCTGGATTGTACTTTAAAATGGAAAGGTTGCCTGATGTTTTGTGTGGAGTGTTTGGGACTGTCAGTTAACCCTAACCATTTTTATACATCCAAAGCATATTTTATTTAAAAAATATCAGAGTAGTAAAACCAGTGTACTTTAGTAACCTTTCTACTACATATCTCTTGTGTCTCACAAGCCATTTATATTACATGGTAAAATCATTGGCAATGACTTCGCAATGAATTTAACAGCATTAGACTTCAGACTTACAAGACGACAATTTCACATGTGAGCTTGTCGTATTATTTAACCAGGAGTTTCCTGAGTCTAGACTGTATCTGTAACTAAATAACACATTAGGGTTTTTAAACAAAATTTAATAAAACCTGTTCTGTGCTATATCTTGTAAGGATCAGAGAAGTACAAATTTAGGTTATTACAGATTGAGGAGCGCTTGCAGTACTATTACTTTATCCAGCTTAGCTACCACCTTGAACTAGTGCGTTACGTTTGCCTCAGTGTCTCTGATGTAGCAAAGGAGATTAAACCCCTTAACATAAGTTTCCATCTTAAAGGCTGCCACATACCAGACGCGATGCAATTTTTAAATTGGCGACGAGATACCTTCACAGCGACATGACCATACACACCAGAAGCGACACAGGGGTGATGCGACAGGTTTGAAAACTGCCAGATCTATACTACTGTTAAAAATTGCTTTTGACAAAACTATGATCAAGACTGGTACATATTCGTCGACATGATTTGGAAATTATGAGTGTCTTATCTGACGGTATTTCAACACAAATGGCAATAAATCATACATACCAGGCTTATCCAGTTCCTTCAAAATGTCTTTACATACAAGGTTTCTCTTGAACTCTGTAAAGCCATATCCCTTCAGCAAGATGTTTTGAGTACGCCACTGCCTCTGCTTTTTCTTTTTTATTATTTTTTTTTATTTTATTTTTTTACATAAAGCAGGTATAGAAATTGCACAATTCAAAAGAAAAAGAAATATCAGTCTACATGGCAATTTGTTAAAATGTGCCGAGGTGTCAATTTTAGAGAAATGTAAAATGTGTAAAATGTGTAAAATGTGTAAAATGTGTAAAATGTGTAAAACTCTTTTTATATATCTCGATCAAACAGTGCCACAACAAGCTGAGCAAGATTTTGTTTTTGTTTTTGGGTTCAGTTCAGTTCACCATTTCAGTTATATAACTGTTGCAGAGAGTTCTGTAGTCTGGCATTAAAAAAAAAAAAAAAACACTCAGAACTAGAGACAGGTGTGATTTAAGTTAGAAATGTTTAATGAAACCTTGTAGTACATAACTAAATTTGTATGGCTAACTGGTCTGAATAATTGTATGTTTTTATATTGTGCAGGGCCAGATTCCTGTACTTCTTAAGATCCTCCCACGTAATGAGTAACATCTGCCATCTTTAGTTCTGTGTTAATTACTTGTCTGAAAAGCAACAATTTCACTGAATCTTCTTTAAATGATGCCGGAATCATGGTAAAGCATTACAAATACATGGAACTGTTTACCATGCCACATACAACTCTGAGTTTAAGAAGCACAGCATTTATGGCAGCTTTCAATGGTGGCACTGATCAGGTATTTTGTTTTAATAGGTGATCACACAGAGAACTTAACCAGGTCATACAGGTGATACGTTTCTTTTTTCAGGTCAAAAAAGTCCCTCAGGTCGACATTGTCGATGCCTTTTAGGATTTTGAAAGCTTGAATCAGATCGCCGTGTATTCTTCTTTGTTCAAGACTGAACAGATTCAATTATTTTAGCATGTCTGCATACAACATGCCTTTTAAACCCAGAATAATTCTGGTCGCTCTTCTTTGCACTCTTTCTAGAGCAGCAATATCCTTTTTGTTGCATTGAATAAATGCAACATTTTTGGGGGAGATAATTTGGGTTTCTACATCTTAGCAAATGATGTCCTGAAAAGACTTCCACCAATAAGCCTCTCGCTGACAACTACATTATTTCCACTTACCTGTGCCTTCCTTAGCTTACAATTACAGACTTATTCAAATAAAACCTGCAGTGCATGTTTCATTGAAAACAAAAAACAAATCTATAACAATGAATCTACTTCAATGAATTCACTTACAACTATTGCAACTAGCAGCATATACCTTAACCCATGAATTAAAATATGCTTATTGGCATACAGGATAGAAGATGACAATGCAAAATGTCTAGCTCACTGGAGGTGTAGGGCAGACACTGTCTTTTAATGTCTGCTTTGCATTCTGGTCTGCAGTATATTCATATTCTGTAAATCAATCAAGGAGCTTACTGAAATAAATAATCCACCAGGTTTAAGATCCATCATGCCTAGGGTTGCACTTTCTAATAAAACATAAACTTCAATCCACTACTTGAGCAACAAATCACAAATCAGAGCAGGGTCTGATGTTTAAATGTAATGTTTATTGTCCTTGCTGTTCCTTATTTCTGTATATATTTATTTTCTAGTTCCACTAGAATTGTAGGAACCACAGAATGCACTGATTCTACTGTGTTTCTGTTTGTGATCAAGTTTACTTTACACCAAAGAGCTCTTCTACCTTGAGCCAAACAGATGAACCTTTCTTTCAATGTGATTACGCTGTAGTTTAAAACAATTATCTTATCAGAATGGGGTGACCATGATAAAGTGGTCACATCAACAATACTTAATGAAAATACACCCCAAAGAACAAAGGGCTGCCATTGAAATAATTAATTACAAAAAATCTGTTTTGTTTTCTTTCAATCAAAAAATGCAAATTACCTTAGTAACTTTATAATAAGGTCTCTCAGACAATGTTCATAAATATGCAGTTTACAACCCAACCTCATGCTGTAAACAGGAAAACATGTCTCGCTCTTAACTACATAACACAAGAAATTAAAACAAGCAGTGGGATTCATTGAAGTCACCTTTGCCAAGACAATCCAATCAGTCTGAGTATTTTCCTATTGTACTGCATAATAAAGAAAGATCGACTCTATATATCCAGGACAACAGTCAAAATATTTAGGTCACAACTATTTTTAAACAAACTTCTGAAGTTCAAACTTAACAATTAAGTGCTGATTGAATTTATATTGTGGTGAACCGCTGTACAAAAGAGTTCAGCTCCCTTGCAGGAGCTGGTATCGGGCTTATGTCTTGATGTTTTAGATTGCGTCACCAACCAACCATTACCCCTACTCCTGTGCACGCTACAATATCATGCTTGTATTTTAATAACAGACCAACTATTTATATTGTAAAAGGACAGGAAATATCCAGGTGAAATCAGTAACCAATGCATTTAAGAGTGGAACAACAATTTATAGTCTGCTTTGGATTAGGTTGTGTTCTTATTTATCACTTCAGGCTGAGCTCTTTGTTCTATAGCGAGAGGCAGCATTGGGTTGGGCATTTAGTTTTAATTGGGACTAGCTGGCAACTGAGAAGCCGCACTCACTGATTGCATCTACATTCAGCATTTTTTTTTTTCTGTTTTAGTGAGGACGTCTGTGTGCACTCTTTTGAGAGCAAAAGCTATTCCAGAAACCAAAATATCACTTTGGTTAATAATATCATTACTACTGTATTCCTCATTGGTGGGCATAATTGGTCTTTGATAGTCTTTCAATGCAACCTCAGATAATTATTAAGCAGGAATGCCCACTGCGCTGGAGGGCAGTAAAGTTGTAACATATTGGCGTAATAAAGGCTTTTATTAAAAAAAGACCAAGAGAAAGAGAGACAGCTCTTACTTGTTTTCTTACAATATGACATAAACTTTTCAAATTGACTTGGGTGTTAATTCAGATAAGACTGAAAAAATTAAAAGGCAACATACATATTTTATATGTATCTTATACCCCTTTCACAAAGATGAGTTATGACAGATTAGAACCGGCACTCATGTGGCATTTTGGTCTGTGTGAATTGCCTATACCGTCACAATGCCGTCATATTTTATGAGGTGGTTCGGCGATGGCACTCAACTGTCTCAACTGCCTGTGTAAAATGCTATGCCGGCACTGAAGCACTATAGTGGGCGTGGATTGAAAGTCAACATCCCACGTGACTGTGTACCGGACGTGTTGGGTATTTTTGTCGTTGTCATTTTTTTCAAATACAGTGGCTGATCAAGAGTGGGGTAGTAATTAGAGTCCAGAAGAAGTTAAGGAATTGTTAACTTTACGGGCTGACAAGGAGGTGAATTTGCAATTAGAAGGGACGGTGGTGATGCTGTAATTTATGGGGAAATCGCCGACATGATGTGTCAGCATGGATATAACCGTTGAAAGCCATGAAAACGATCTGTTGACTGACAGGTTTGAAAGTTGTAGTCACATGATCCCTTTGGCTGTGTGAAAAGGTTATGATGGTATTATACCAGCATACATTGTGCAATTTTGTGCTGTGTGAATGGGTATTTTAAAGAATCTTTTAAACTCTGAGACGGCTCAGTAGCGGCATTTGTGTGTGAAAGAGTTATAAGTGTCTCAAAATAATAAACAAAATTATATTGTGTAAATGTGACAGAAACAAAACTTCTCACACTTACAGCAATAGGTTACATATAATGTGTAAATGTTTATATTGGTAAATTTGCAGAGCAGAGCTTATGGCAAGTCAAACTAACCAGACATGGAAGATAATCAAGAAATATATTGTTTACCAAATTAGTATTCACCTCTGGTTAGGGCTCCAGTGATTGCTTCCCAGTTTGTTCACAGCTCGTGGCAGTGATGCACCCCAATCTTCAATACGGTTGTCATTTCACAGTTAAAAACTCAATATCATACTTATTAAATGTTCATTTATGATTTATAGCTTGCACAACGTTTGCACTAAATCTTCTACAAACCCATTCTGTTCCGTACAGCTATGAACTGTGGAATGATTTATACTCAGTGTTGATCTACACTTTATTAGAATACAGGTCTGGGAATTTATAGACTATACCATTAAAGTATCACATTTCCAAGGACAAGAAAGAAAACATTTTAAAACTTTTGAATACATTACTTATGATTATATTGCTACAAGACACGTTGAGCCTAATCTTTACACCAAAACTTGCACTAATGTTAAAACACTAGTAACAAACTGAATGTATCAAAGATGTATCTTAGTTATTCTTATAATTTGGGAGTTAAAGTTGAATTATTCTTTCACAAAAATGGTGCAAATTGCCCTTTTGTGGCATAACGATCTTGATCTGGCCAATTAAGTCAGTATTTCTGTGAGTAATGAACTCCCTTTGACTGCCATGCTCCAGTTAAATGTATTTATTTATTTTTTTTACATGGTGGGTTCAAGACCGTTAATATTTGATCAATTAATATCTAGCTTTGTACAAGTTAATGAGTTTGTTGTGTGTTGCATTGTCTCTTTTAGCCAAAAAGGCGGTGATGGAAAAAGCCAGAACAGTATTCCAGTGCCATGAACCTTTTACATTTATGCTATGTATTTGAGCATAATAGTGGAAAACTACTGCTCTGGAGGATAGAACAAGTCACAAGTAGGTTATTATATACCTAAGATTATTAAATGGGTAGAACCAATTGGCAAAAATACTAGATTCTGATTGGCTGAGACCTTCTCCCTAGCCATTAGATATCTGGTGATAACACAACAGTGTGGAACTTCTTTCTCCGAAGCGGCCTCATCACAGTAAACAGAATCAATATGCCAACAGTAACTGTATGCCTGAGCAAACAAAACCACTCGAGTCAGTCAGTATGACAGCAATCCCTGAGATTAACTACAAAAATTCTGCAGCTAAAAACACTGAAAAATAAAATGTCAATATCTCGCCATACTGAGGTAAATGAAGCAGATTTAGACAACCTAGAAATAAATACAACTCATTGATTTAAAAACAAAACATCACAACAGCAGCAGCAGCAGCTCTGTCTACTGGACAAAACCCATACATACATGTTGAAACAATGAATGGCTACATCTACTTCAATATCTACAAAGCTGAAACAAGAAACTATAATCGAAACCCCAAAAAAGAAAATATACAAAACAGTTTAAAATGAAATGTGTTAATGTTAAGCTAACAGTTTTAGTTATTGTGAAACTACTTTTTCTCTCAGTGGAAGGTTACACAAATACAAATTATTAAAAACAAGTTTAAAGTCTTCTTTATTTATCAACAAAAACACACTCATAGACCCATTTAATAATACACTCCAGGGTCTGTGTGTTATCATGAGATATCACCACTTCTTGGGTGGTTGAAGGCGTGGTGATATCTCATGATAACACACACCCTGTTGTGTATTATTGCTTAAGTATTAACACCCTGTGATGAAGCCCCTCTAGTCAGGATGGCCTAAGGATCTATCGCCACTTTTGTGTGGGTGCGCCAAGAAACTCTCCGAGTCAGTATATATATATTTTACAAGGTTTGCGCACTTTTATATATTTACACTGGAAGAAATCAAGAAAACAACAAACAAAATCCTAGCTCACTTACTTACTCCTACTAACTTACTACTACTAACCTACTAATACAATCGCTTTAAATTAAACCTAAACCTAAGGCAGGGAAGGCTACTCCTTTTACCCTGTGTAACAGGGGACTCAAGTGGCTGAACGATTACTTAATATGAAGACATGGATGCGTGTTCACTACTTGATTGACAGGAGACAGAGACTATATAGACGTTCAGATGTACATACAGGAACCCCATGTGACGCTACCAGTAATGGTAACTCACGTGCGACATACAACCCGGCATACAAAAGGCAAAATAAATACTGTAGAAAAACTACAAGCAAAAGGGCCGTAAAGCCGGTTCACGCTGCTCCGCTAACAAATGGAGGTCTCGCTTCCACACCAGTCTGCTATACTAAGTGTGGATCTACTATCCCGAAACTAACTCCCTGTCCACCTGGCAGTTCACTCAACTCCAACCTCGGAATATACACATGATCGCCGTTAGATGTGGTCGCTTTGTTTCCTGAACCCAATTGTTCAGCAGTACAGACGGACCAATGCTTTGGCAGCAGCAGCCGTAATCTGTATAATCGGGGCGCTTTTATTCCTGGTGCTTTAATGCACCACACCCACCTGTTGATTAGGAGCTTGCAGCTGGTAAACACACACACGCTACTTGTTCCCGCAACGAACCACTGCAGGCAGGCTGCTGTACACAGAGCGTCAGGTTCCCCGTTAAAACCAATCCCGTTCTTATTTATACAATCACTATACTATTATTTACAATAAACAATCACAGAAGCCCCCTCCTTATGTGCATAGCCCCCAGCTCTGCTACATCTTGTAAAACCAAAACACATATCTATTTAAATACCTTTCTTTTTGTTTTTAAGTCTCACCACACTCCTTCACACTCTCCTACACACCCTCAGTTTATATGCTCCTCTGATGGCAGCTTAACCAGCTGCTCCTATGTCCAATTATTTGGAAACTGGTGACCATTTTGGACCCACAGGGGAGGTAGGGGGCCAATTTGGATGGTAGGACAGTACACCCCATCACAACCTGCTATGAATTTCAATGGCATTGATTGAGTTGATGAGTGTACAATAATGTATTGAGCTGTTCAATATGATCGTATGACCAGAGTGGGAAAGAATATCCCTCAGGCAAAAAGTGTCAGCATTCTATGACAGGTCATATACAGTAGGTCATCTACTGTAAATGGGAGTCAGAACTTCAGGCCCTTGCTCACTAAATATATTACCCCTGAATAGATCATTTTTGAATACCGTATTTACTTGAATTTAAGTCACCCCTGAATTCAAGATACATCCTCAAATACGAAGGACCCCCCCCCCAAATAAAAAAAAATACCCTGAATGTAAGTCACATTTAACTCTTAATGAAAACTCACAATAATTAACAGTTAAATTACTTTTCTAGGTGCCAGCACGGAACACTGCATTACAGTACAGTAAATGACCTTTAACTTTATTTCAGTCAGTTTCATTGACCTCCTTTGTTTAATTTGGCCAATGTGACTTTGTCACATTCGCAACCAAAAATAGCCTTTCGATTGTGTTTCCATCTTCTGACACACATCTCAGACTCCCCAAATTCACGTTGTGCTGAAATGATGTTCTTTTAAAATCTGCATCATACATTTTTTTTGTCAAGTTTGCAAATAAAAAATAAAATAAGGATGCATTTACAAAGATACAATCTCAATTACACATATAAGAAAACGATGCATGGAGGCAGTTTGCAGCCGTCTGCTGTCACACAGTGTATTCCAGTTATGCACTGCTTTTCATTTTCAGTCGTGATTACTTGCACCTGTTTTTCTCCCGTTTTGTGAACTGCGGTATTGCTTGGCATGTCAAAAAATATAGGGGTCTGATCAGCATTTCTGATCTGTCCAAGCTGGTACTGTTTGTTAGAATGGAACCTAATAACGAAACGCTGAAATTGTAAAAACTTCTCTTCAAATTCCTCAGGAAGCTAATGACGCTTCTTTGAAAATGGCTGCCTGTGTGTCCCGGATGATTTGAGATCGGGCAGTAATGCTTTTGTTCGTCTTTTCTTGGGCAGTCAGTCATGTTCCTGTTTGTGTACTTGGGCAGTCATGTCTTTTGTTGGCGATTTCAATTCACACATCACTATACTCGCATTGAAAACGCAGGCCACTTTTAAGAAGAAAAAATTGGTTTAAAAAGTGTGACTTAAATTTGAAGAGGTAGTGGTATCCCAGATATGATCAATTTTATACCTCTTGGCCGTCTCCATTTCAGAAACATTTTTAGAACTAAAATGTTACCTTGTCAGGTGGCTTGATCTTTTGCCTACAATTTAAGAGTAGATGATGCCATTTAAAGATGCCAAGATATGAAGCAACGAAGGGGTTGGAGCATGATAAAAGGGCCTATAAATGTCCCACCCCGTCACTGTGTTTCAAGACTGGGGACACCATAATATTGCCAGTGTATATGTGGAGTTGTATAACAATGTTTCCAGTAACATACTGTATTTCTTTATTTTTTAAAAACACAGAATTCATACATACAGTAATGAAAACTACCTGACATAAAGCACTACAGTGATTTAATGTAATTACTGCCACACTAAAGCTAAAAAAAAAACACTTAACTGAGTATGTCCTCCTGGTTATTAAATGCACTAACACATTTTAGCACAACAGTTTAAAAAGTCTGAAGTTAATAAAGTTATCCATATTTAGACTCAGTTTTCCATATTAGGAAGCTGTAATCGTGCAAAAAACACATGCTCAAATCCCATGAAATTATAAAAAAAGAAGAATGTATAGGCATGCTTCCTGGGATTTAAATAGTTTATTTATACATACTTCTCAAGAGACTGCATTAACAAAAGTCAAACATTTAGCATGGCATGACATTTAGCATTAATATGGTAGGGGGCTTTTAAAATTAGCAGGGAATCTACAAAATGGCTGGGCTCACATACTGTAATTCTCTTGGTAGTAATTCGCCCTGGATAAGGGCGTCTGCTAAGAAATAAATA
This sequence comes from Acipenser oxyrinchus oxyrinchus, assembly GCA_030684275.1. NCBI lineage: Eukaryota > Metazoa > Chordata > Actinopteri > Acipenseriformes > Acipenseridae > Acipenser > Acipenser oxyrinchus. The sequence goes on along the minus strand of CM060252.1, from coordinate 65,995,495 downwards.
ATAATAATAGTAAGGTGTTTTATATGTTTTGCCTGCATCTACATCTGCAACTATTTTTTGAGGTATAATACATTGTATTTGCGATTCCTTGATTTGAATTATGTATGAACTTGTAAAATAGAACATTATTTAGCATTCAAGCCAATTTCCAAATTCCACTTGCCTAGAATTCAGTTTTGATGCAAAGATTAAAAGCTGTTCAATAATAGTGTCCACAGCCTATGACATTCTAAGCTGACACAGTGTGTTCTTTTTGGATTTGTGATTAATTGTCTACTCAGTATTTTATTTCCACAAAAATAAGCAGCATTTACACTCACTTAAAATTACACCCCCATAAAAACATTTCAAAAAGTTAGTTTTCAGTCATCTTCGAGTGAATTAACTTTTTCCTGTACAATGGGCAGATAGCTACACCTGCAAATGACGAGTTACCCAGCACTTTGTCTGTCACACCCCAGCAAAGCTAGAGTAAAAGTGGATTATTTGTCTTTTTGCTGTGTTATTCTTCATGTACTGTACTTCATTAATTATGAAAAAAAGTAAACTTACTCTTTCTTGTTTCCTTAACGTTAGCTTACATTATACATTATTGCATTTAAAAATCATTATTTTATTAAAAATAAAAGAAAATTAATTTACTTACTTATCTGTCTATGGAAAAACATAGATGTACAGTACAGCATGAAGTGCCTTAATCACCCATCATGTGCTAATGACAGCACCAAGTGTATAATAACTTGAAGGTCATGTATATAGATCACAAAACCTGTATACAACGTGTCTATATTTTGGCACCACTGTTATTTGGCATACCTGATACTCTGAGAAACAACTGAAAGCGTAAAATATATTTTTTCCCAAACAAAAAGGCAGTGAGTTAAGTTGCAGGACCTGCTCTTCAGTTCTAGTTCCCTTCCACAGATGTATGTAACTTAGGCTAGATCAGCCAAAGTGTTCTAATAGAAGTAAGAGCTCGTGCTATTGTAGCCACTTGGATCAAGTTTCCTTTTGTTTTGCTGGCAAAACACTGCTGTACACTAGATGGCGCTGAAGCTTACTAATACTTTTGCTCATCTACTGTAGCAAACATTACATACAGTATGTCTAAGGCAGGCAACTAGAACTGTATACCAGTGTGTCACTTGAAAAGCTAACACCAGATCAGCAACTTTGTTAACTACAGGGGCATGGGATCCTTTTCTTTCTATTTAACCATTTTAGAAAAACATGTTTTATTCTCTAGGTTCATTCCACTAGTCGGGGAATTCCCTGTAGTCCCAATAAAGTGGTTGCACTTTACAACAGACATTTCAATAACACCTTCCTTGCTTTTACAGCCGTGTTCCCTAATGTAAAACAACTGGTATCACATTAACTTTCCCTTGGCTTGTGTATGCCCATGTGAGAACTTACAAACCATTCATTAGAAACGCTGACAAACTACACAATTTGAATCACGGGAGTCAATAGTCTGAATGCTAGTGCTTTGGACATTACAGAAGAAATTGATTGCTTCTTTAAAGCATTAAGCTCAATTTATTACTTTGCTACCTCAAACCTGCAGCTTTTCTTAAATTCTCCCATTGAGTTCATTCCTACACTGTTGTACCTGAATTACATTTTTGTTCATCCCAGAATACAGAGCTTTTTACATATAATATAGGCATATTTTCAAAGCATTTTCTCTAATGTGTAATTCATTAAATAATTCAAAGAGAAAACCTATTCATTTTACAAAAAAATAAAAATAACAATAACGAATGCAGTGTTTCTTACAGACTGGAATAACAGCTTTGAAAATCTGACCCAATAACTCCATTGTGTACACAATGCACCAGTACTACATTACACTGTTGTTGCGCAGGATATGGGATAAGACTTCAAAAATACACCTCTGACCTGATTCTCACCCTTTGACATTCACGCATATTAAATACAGCATTTTATCACAACAGTGGTTAGATGACCAGAATTACTTAATTGGACCAATTATTACCAATTATTGTTCTAATTAAGTAATTTAGGGCACAGTTGGAACAAAAATCAGGAGGGACACCGGCCCTCCAGGACCAGGATTGGATACCCCTGGGTTAGACGATCTGCGTGGGCAAATGGCATTGTCCAAAACAAAGATTCTCTCAGCAAGAAGCCTACACGCTCCAAATATGACAGGTATGTCTATTTGTCATTTTACAGGGCCAAAATCTTAGGACAGTGACAAAACAAGAGGGTGTCTAATTCTAAGAATCTCGTATGCCAATGAAAGGGCAAGGTAATAATTGAGTATATGTGTGGTACAAAACTGACAAATGGAAGACAGTTTGCAGTTGGTTCAAACCTGCTTTGTTTGTTCTTCTTTACACAATTATCTTTTGCTGTATTTAAGTGTAAAATTAAATCTGATTTTGGTATTATTATGCATTCAATTTGAGTGTACTAATAATGGGTGTCTGATAAAATAACAGACAAAATCATCTTAACTGAAATGTGCATGGTTGTGGCATTACAAGTGTCACATGACTGTTTAGTGATGAAATACTAAACTACTTTAATATAATAACACAAGGACCTAGTAAGCATGCCAATTTTAAGTGAACATCACATGATAAACAATTTGTAAGATACTTGAAGGAGCTTGTAGGGAACCAGTCATACAAATAATTAAACTTGTAGGCTGTTAAAAAGACCCAACAAACCAGGATCCCTATTAACACAACAAATGGCTTTCTCATGTAAACTGAATCATTCATGCTTTCATGTTAAATTTATAACATGTTCCACATTCTCACGCTCAATCAGCAAACCTCATGTAAATACCATTAACTACTTAGGTTAAGTACAAATGAGTCCAAGCTGATTTAAATAGCTACTCCTTCAGTATTTGAATAGCATCTTGAAAATATTGCCATGTCAATGGGAAACGTGTCATGCCAAATTAAAAGTTATATGAAATCCATTTCATCAGTTTGTTTCGTCAAGCTTCCTGTACATTTGTAAAGCATCAAGTCAGCTTTTTAACACATTAAATATGATGCCAACAAGTAAAGGTTAGCAAATTGATTTTAAAACCTTGGTAATTACAAAAGCGAATTGAAATATTTTACCACTTCACAGATCACTATAAATGCAAATTCAACACAATACAATACAAACAAAATGGAAGAAAATACAAAAAGAAACTATAACACGTGTAACCTTAGTTTGTTCTCTGGTTTGTTATTGTAATCAGGAAAGAAAAAGGATATAAAAGGCACCAGAGCAAAACAAATATACAAAGGCAGTGTATATGTACAATAGCATCTGAAATAAGATTCAAAACAAAACAAATCGAATCATATTAGGCAAGTATGAAATGCCCAAGTGCACACTACAGGTTCCCAAATAAGTGATTGCATTAATTAGCCATGCATGAACGTTGAGTGTATGACAGGATATTTTTTTACCGTTGTGGCCAGTACAGTATGCCTACCTGATTTTTAAAGATTAAAAAATGACAAGAAACTACATTATTGCACAAGATGCACTTGACAAAGAAACACACCATACAAGGACCATTTGCACACGTTGAACGGACAAAAAATATATTTCCATACAGCAACCTGACTCATTGGTCCTCCTAAGTTATAACTGTGAAATTGTTAGCAGAACATTTTGTTTTCTAATAACCTAATAAGAGTTCGCTTTTTAGATTTTTTGTTTGTTTGTTTGTTTGTTTTAGGACACTGATGCTGCTTAAACATAAGCCATATGACACAATATGCAAGTAAAGCATAACAAATGTAGCATGAAAAATCCAAGAGGATACAATCTTCTTCTCAAATGTTTCAAATGGTGCTAGAACAACCTTTATTCTGACAGTGATAAATAAGTGACTGCTATAGACTTATTTAAAATTATCCAGATCTTTATTTATTGCTGATAGTGATGGAAAAGAACCGTGCTGCAGTCTGTGCAGTTAAATCAAATACTTGATAAATGGTGACAAGGGTTGACACCTGTCAGCATCACTCACATTTATAAACAATTATCTAAAACACTATTCTTCTCTGTCTAAGTTCAATATGGACAGTTAAGGTTACATATCTCTACCTGCTTTATAAAAAAAACATGCTGCTTTCATAAAAATGTAATCACTTTTACATTTTAAGCAACCCCTTTCTTGTATCATCAATAGAATAAGTGATGTTGCTGTGCTGTCTTAAAAAATACAGGGTGCAGAACATATAACATGATAGCTGGCATTTTTGTATAACTTGAAACAAATCTTTCTCTAGTGATAGCTCTTGCTGCTGTTATTTAATGTTAAACACTGAACACACATTAAAAACAGAACATAATGCACATCTCTTTACCTATGTTTGCTATATCTGTAATAGATAGTGTATAGGCCAGGTCTTCTTTTTACACCAATCTAAAATGAGCAGGGACCAGCTGCTTTGAATGCCTGATCTAACACGATAGCCCATTTTAAAGAGTACCGGTACCAATGTCAGATCTTTAAAATCTCTTTGTCAGTCTTCTCCCTGGTGGTTATATAAAGGGAATTTCACGGTAAATTACAACCTCATTACTGGTTTAATTTAAACAAAACTGACCTTAAGCCAATGTCCTATTTTTACATCACAGTGCATTATTGAGAGATGGCCTCTTATCTCGGGGCACAGTATACCCTGTAGCCATTATAAATATGTGCAAAATGGGTGAAATATAAAATGTTGAGAACAGTTTGATATACACACTGCCCTCTAACAAGTATTTTTTATTATCTCATTATAGGAGTGTCATATCAATCCACATAGAGATGTCCATGCACATTTGCATGAAAGAACATAAAATAATTGAAGACATATAAATGAAATAAAGATACAGGCCATGTATACTGAAAAATATAATTCAAATATATAAATTCACTATATGTAGCTTAATGTACACAGATCCTGACGAAAAAAAGAAAAGCAGATACTGGATGGAAAAAAATAATGCGCAAAGAACAAATTGTGTGAAAATAATTTGTAAACTATACTCAAATCCGTTGCAGTGTCAGAGCAACACAAATGTTTGTTACCTCAGCATATTGGTAATTTAAAAACAAGCGTTTAGAGTACTGGAAATGTAGACTAGCATTAAAGTTTATGATGGCATCTTACATGTTAAACTTTTACAGTATGCTTTCAATATGTGTCAAACATTATGAACTTGACTAACTTACTTAAGATATAAGGGAACATATTATCCATGCAGTGACACACCATGCAATCCCTTTTATAACTAATTAATTTTAAAAAAATTTAGCCTGTTACTGTTTTTTTTTTCTTTTCGGTGGGGGGGGGGGGGTGTTTTGTTTTATCCATTCAATAAGAATTACACGTAAATTATGGTTATAGAATGTAATGAAATACATAAACATTGTGAAGAAAAATGCAGAGTTGTTAATAGTCAGTTATTCTTAAACATGGAAGCTATTTTCTACTGTACTAAAACTAAAGCATAATATTTTTTTAACTCACCCTCTGTTGAGCCCGACAGCATTGCCATAGCAACGCAATGAGTGCAAGAATCGAGAGAGTTTTCATTTTCAGTTTTGCTACTTCTTCATTCAAGTCTATCTAACTAAACAGACACACTTTTGTGCAGCGTACCATGAGCTTTCAAATTGGCAGATGTCAAATGGAGACTTTAGAAGTTCAAAGTATTTTTGAACCGCTTCCCCCCTGTGGGGGCGCCAAAGCTGCCCAAAAAAAGACATTTGATTAAATACATCAGTGTATCCTACTGCAGAATGCATCAACAATTTGTATGTTATTTGCATTGTAAAATATTGCAAAAATTGAAATGAAAAAAGAGCTCCTAAACTCAATGAATTATTTATTGATTTATTTAATATTTAGCGACTGTTAATGACCTCTTGCAGAATATTCTGCTTTTTATGGCAGAAGGAGAATTCAGTGGATTTTATTAATGGCTTAGCACTGCTAACATATTTATGAAAAATAAGAAAAAAGTAGGCCTCGAAGAAACTTTTACGCGCATAATAGTACTCATACTATTATAATCTCACCTTTCACAAAAAGACTGAGATTCTGAATCACGTCTTTGTAACATCTGGAATTGATTATTGCAATGCACTGTTGTATGGATTATCTTCTAAACTGGTACATCCAGAACGCAGCTGAACAGGCAAAAAAATGGGTATACAGTATACAGTATGATCACTACACTGGCTACCATTTTGTTTTTTATCGAGTAATTTAACGCTGTCCAGGGAACTGGTCCTTCATATTTGACGTATATATTGCATTTTTATATCCCTGGGTGTCAGCTACGCTCTCCGGGAGCTGAGCTGCTTGCTGTTCCATCATCTAGATGTGCTACATTGGGAGGTCTTCTCTTCCTGTGCTCCTGCTCTTCGGAACTCACTGCCACTGTCTGTGAGAGGTTCTGTAGAAAATCTACACACTTGTTTTCCTTGGCTTTTGGTAATTAACTGTTTTGTTTTTTTTAGTTTTTTTTAGTATAACTTATAATGGATGTTTCAGATGTATTTCTATATTATAATGGCTTTTGTATTAACTCTCTTTTAAAAATTGCTTTGCTTTTTAAATGCGGTGTAATGTATTTTTATGTATGTGATGTTGTTAACCATTGCTGATGTATTTTATGTTATGTACTTCGCTTTGAGATGTTCAACAGGAAAAGCGCTATATAAAAGTAAAATTGTTTGATTGATAAGCAAAACATATGTAAAGATGCAAACTGATCTACAGTAGTTGGTTTGAAAATATTGCATAGGTCCATCTCACTGTTACAAGAAACAAATTGCTAAAATTTCCGAGGTGGCTTTATGGGTCATTCTGTATAACAGACATATTCTGTATTCTGGCTATAACAGGGCTTAAATATGCCAATAGTCATGGTATGTAAGAAGTAACTGGAGCATATGAAGTTAGCAAGTAGGGTTCAAGCCTGATGTCCTACATTTAAAATTACCTGGGAATCCAAGCAAACTACTAGACTATCAGGATACTAGTCTGTTTTGTTTTTTGTTTTTTGGATAACATGCCCAGAAAACAATGGGTGAAGATAGTCAAACACCAGAGAATTATTCATATAGTTAACATGGGTATCAAACAATCCAGCATTTTATTTTCTTAAATGTATTGTAGCGTGCACGGGGGAAGGCAGCAGCAGGGCTGGTAGGTGACGTAATCTCACACGAAGGCATAAGCCCGATATACGCTCCTTGCAAAGGAGCCGGCTCTTTTGTAAAGCGGTATTATGGAAGGCCATCTGGGTCAAAAACGCATTGTGTAGTACACGTTTCCAATATTCGCTACACATACTCATTTGGACCAATCAGAGCACAGAAATGACTACGTGTACCAATTTTAATTGGAACATGTTCTAAAATTGACACGAGCTACATATTTCCTATGTTGGTGTCTAGTCATTTCACATTAGTGGCTTGTCATGACAACGTATTCGCTTGTAATCGCTTCTTATGCACAACATAATTGGCACAGTAGCCAATAATCTTTGGTGTATCATTTACACAAGAAGACATCAATTTAAAATAAGGAATATTGCAAATATGGCAGTGAGAGATTTTCTTCTGCGCAGCAAGCATACATTTGCTCATTGAGGTTTGGTATTTGTTATTTTACATGGCATGGTCCTGGCCCAGACAGGGACCTCATTTATTATTAATAATTGTTATCTCTCAGTCTCCTGCTTTACTCTCAAAAATAGTAAGGGTCATCACAATCTATTATTATTAAATAATAATAATAATTTTATATAGCACTGGGGGCGTTTCTTTACAATATTTGCCAGAAGCCCTGTCGACTATTGAGACCCAGCATTTATTATGTAACATTATTATTTATTTCTTAGCCGATGCCCTTATCCAGGGCGACTTACAATTGTTACAAGATATCACATTATTTTTACATACAATTACCCATTTATACAGTTGGGTTTTTACTGGAGCAATCTAGGTAAAGTGCCTTACTCAAGGGTACAGCAGCAGTGTCCCCCACCTGGGACTGAACCCACGACCTTCTGGTCAAGAGTCCAGAGCCCTCACCACTACTCCACACTGCTGCAGATGCAATCATGGAGAAGCCACTAACATACAACCTTATAGCATTAACATAACTAAATTGCAACATTCCAGCAACATCGTTAAAAGGTTGTGTCAGTGGATATTAAGTACAAGTTTATTTTGTAACACAATGCCACTGTATTGTACACCACCAAAGTATAAAGCAAAAGTAAACAGGATATGCAAAACATTAGAAAATGAACAAGCAGAAGAACGAATCTGCATTGCAAAACTGAATTGCATCTACCACTGTTAATAATAATAAAAACAATAAAATCAACTAAAAAGACCACATCCAGTATAACGTGCATTGTATTATTATAACTCACCGTTTACAAAAGACCCGGCGATTATTGGAAGGTGACAGAAATAAAAAAATAAAAAAATAAATACTACAAGAAAAAGTAAAGGCATATAAAAAACATTGCACAAACAGAAGTTAAACAATTGGAAAGGCAAGTTTTAAAACGTGTGTTTTGAGACGGCTTTTAAAAATATTCAAAGGCTCAGATTCCCTGATCACTTTTGGAAGAGCATGGAAAATGTGAGCCAACTTTTCACTGGATCATTTAGTACACATACTATTTTCTTAAAATTCATTGGATCTTATTTCATTTCTAAAGAACTGATTGGCCCAAATTTGTACGTGTAGTAAAAATAGTATGTGTAGTTAACAAAATAGAATGCATAGTGTATCACAGTACTACACATAGCAATTTATTTGAAACGTGTACTAACAGCACACGTTTTTGACCCAGATGGCTTTCCATACGGTATCGGCTCTATGCTTTAGTGCGAGGGGTCCCTGGTTCACGCCTGCCCTCTGCCTGTGTGGATTGCCTCGCCCTGTGTGATGCGAGATCACTACAGAGGTCACCGGTACCCCGGCACGCACTCGGACTGTAGCCTGGTAAGCAAGTCCGGGGCAGACTTGAGGCTGGCAGGGGAGAGTGTAGCGTGCACGGGGGAAGGCAACAGCAGGGCTAGTAGGTGACGTAATCACACACGAAAAGATAAGCACGATATACGCTCCTTGCAAAGACGCCGGCTCTTTTGTACAGCGGTATTGGCGCTATGCTTTAGTGTGAGAGGCCCAGCGTTCGCACCTGCCCTCCACCTGTGTATGGATTGCCTCACCCTGTATACGCCTGCCTGCGTACAGTATATATTTATACAATATGCTATAACTATTATCATACTAACAAACGGCTTGAAAAGGAACTGCAGTGTCATAATAAGCTGATTCACTTAAACTAAACTGAACAGACTTGTCTAGCTTTACCCAAAGTTTGGTACAGTCGGCAAATATCCAGAATATGCAGCTGTCCCAATTAAACCAGGGACATTTAAGACAACATTAGTTACACATTTTTGTTTCTAAATGAAAAGAAAAGCAATAAAATCCTATCACCTTATGATTAAATCTTCGCCCTGGATAAGGGCGTCTGCTAAGAAATAAATAATAATAAAAAATTGTCAATTGTTTTTCTTATTCCTAAACAAAATTAAACTTGTTTTTAAAATTTCTACATGAAATGAAAGAAATCACATCTTATCACAAGGCGAGGCACCTGCGATGTTAACACGCCAACTTTCTTTTCAGCAGCAGCCTGAGAAACCACAGGAGACTCCCGCTCCTTCAAGAGTTCAACATGGTTTACGCAATTAATGCAAGTCACAGGGTAATCACGTACCCACTGCACTGTGCTACGCAAAACTCTTGCTCTGTAAATAGATCTCCGTTCATCATTTGAAAATATGGTATCCTAATTAAACAAAGTGACGTCCCAATTAAAAAACATAAATAGCATTTGGAAGAACCCTCTCCCTGAGTTGTATCACATTTAAGCAGACATCCCGATTATCAATTTCCCGATTAGGCGGCACCGACTGTATTGGTAATTGGAGCTCTATTGCTCCCTCTAGCATTAATCACCTACCTCGACCTCACATGCCCACTGTTGTGAGGATGTGAATGCTTATTTTATGTAGTTCTGAATCATAAATTTAAAAAAAAATTAACACCTGTCAGAAATTAGGAATATTAATTGAAGTGGATCTGTAATCTGAAAGCATTCGATTACAGTAAATCTGAATTTCACTTCTCTACTGAATGTTGATGAAGGCTGTGGCAGCTAAACAAAAGCACCTACTGTTCTCCCTTTCTTTTCTTAATAAACTAAACATGTTGCATTTGTAAACGGTTTTATGCTGATTCATAACGTAGAGTGGCTCATTTAAGTATTTGCCCTGGTGGCTAGCAAATCTGTTTTAAAAAAATGCTTCTGAAAGTGTGTAGCGATGATGAAAAATCAATTGAAGAAAGTGTACAGTATGTGTAACACTGACATAATTCCATCACATTTCTTCTTGTTCAGCTTTGAGAAGACTTTTCAAAAGCTATTTTATTCTGGAGTAATTCATAATAATTAATATAGACAGAGGCACAGCAAAGAAGCACACGTAATATATAATTGTAGGATAAGTAATACGTAAAACGATAAAAATAAAACAACAGGGATATAGGTTCTAATCCCAGCCTATTATTGTAGCATGGCCAGGTCCTGTTGTAGGTAAGCACCCAGGGTCTGGAAAGTATGGGGATGATTTCAGAGAATACCATGGAGATTAAATTGGCCAAGTCAAGAGTACATAATTTTTTAAACAGTAGTAACTGTTACATAACAAATGTCAGCTCTTATTGTGCATTGTTTGACTAAGATCGTTTTATATCATTTTTTTATAGCAGTGTTGTTTTTTTTAATTTTATAATATCACATCTTTTTTAGGATATCTTGAAACAAAAACCCCTGTCTACAGCAGTTACTGCATAGTGTAATATTTATTAATACTATGTTCAGGTTTAACTTAAGTGTTATATTACAGTACATGACTAAGTGTTATATTATAGTACATATCCAGCTTCTTTGTTTATGGTTAATTGGTTATATTTGATCAGTTCTTTTTTAAGGCTTATTTTGTATTGAAAAATGATTGTCGACCAATATCTTTACATTTTAGAATTATTTATTCATTGGCACTCAAATCGGCTCAATTTTTTTTAATGTTTACACCAGCTGCACATAGAGTACCTGCACTTTTTTGTTGAGAATTTCACCCCTGTATTTATGAAATATTTTATAGAGGCAATGGCTGAGCCTTTTCTTTTCATGCAAGTTAACTCAGTTTAGATAGCTTTTCGAAATAGCTGAAAAAAACCCTCTTACAAGTCTTCAACCTATCACTCACTTGTTGCATGCACTCAATGGTGTGAGTGATTTGTGTGCTGCAAGAGGCAACATTTGAATTTTAAATTTCTATTTGTGGGCTGTGGACCTCATTTACTGAATATTTTATAGACCCAAAGATATAAGCACAAATTGTCTATCAAATTTGAGCCACTGATGAAAAGTAAATCATTTCAACCTATCTCAGGTTAAAGAAAGTACTGGTAACTGTTTCTTTCTAGATCTACATATACAGAACCTGGATTTTATGTTTTAAAAGATAAAGGCTGATTTAAGAATACAAAAAAAAAAATCTTTTAAGGATGTCTTTTTTGAAGCTGAGCTGGTTCGTAAACCAGGCTGAATTGTTAAGACTTTTGAAGTGGAAAAGGTACAGATTTAGTGAAGATGTGGATGAGGAGAGTTTAAATTTTGCCCGGAGGGATGAGCTGGACAGGACTCACAGAGAAGACAAAGAGGAGCCAGATGGACTGTTAGCCCCCAATAGTGCCCAGTGCCTAGATGATCTAGCTATCAACCCACCTGTTCCAGCCCTGGAAAGTGCCGCCACTCAGATCACCACCTGGGAGGCTGGCTGGAATGTTACCAATGCAATCCAGGTAACTATCAGCTGTTTTGTTGTGGTATTACAGAGCTAGATTTTTCTTTCTTGTCTGCAATATAAAATGTTTTTAGGCAATGTTTAAAAAGGTAAGTTACACCATAATGTAACTCATAGCACAGCATAATATAGTTATATTTTGAACCCATCATGTCCTTTTGAGGTAGGCAGAACTTATTGAAACGATCGTAAAAACCCAAGAGATTGTATTGCCTAACACAAATAGTGGACAGATAATAAGGGCACCTTTTGTTGCTACTTTCATGCAGAGATAAAGAAAATCTAAATCAATTGTTCTTTTTATATAAGGTTTACTTTTAATATGGAATTAGTTATTTTATTATTTTTTGATATTACATATTTTTTTAATATAAATGTACTGCAAGGGGTTATTGCCATATCTATTTATGCCTGGCATAAAATATATCTGTCTTTGAAGCAAATGCTCCAAAGCAATATACTAATAATATATTTTTTAAGAGGAATTTGATCTTCATTAAAAGCACATTGACTCACAGTTTAACTGCACACTAACGTCTGGTAATGGCTAACATATTTTAAAAAGACTTCTTCATACAAGCAGACAGAAATCATTTTTCTTTCATTCTAAAAAGCATGATGCATATGCATTCTCTGCAGCAACCTCCTTGTCAAAGCATTTTAACAGAAACACTTTAAAGAAGGTTGAATGTGGGTAATTCTGAAAATAGATTTGCAGGCAGTGTGTTTTATAGTTTGCTAGCATGAAAAGGATTGTGTTTTTGTGCTGCCAGATCATTCCACACAACACTAGCACAAAAGGTGAAGGATCATTTGGAAACCTGCCTTATCAGCTGTTTCAGTTCCAAACAAATTCACATTATAATTATTTTGTACCATGCACTAATGTTTGTACTAATTTATCATTCAAACATTTTGGTTGTTGGTGAAAGAACTGCTTAATTTAATTAGAACAAATGTATCTATCCCAACAGAAAAGAAAAGCATTTGGAGCAAAATAATCTACTTGTCCATCGTTAATTGTGACATTAGCGCCCTCTCTACCACTACTTAATTAACTCATGATTGCAAATAGATTACCTAGAGACAATAGAAAACAGTGTTGTGTGACCCTGAGCAAGTCACTTAACCTCCTTGTGCTCCGTCTTTCGGGTGAGATGTAGTTGTAAGTGACTCTGCAGCTGATGCATAGTTCACACACCCTAGTCTCTAAGTCGCCTTGGATAAAGGCGTCTGCTAATTAAACAAATAATAAATAATAATAATACATAGTTGACAAATATCTAGGACATCTTTTACTGTCTACATATGTCACAAACATATTAATTTACAATAGGAAGTTAATTTCTAATCAAAGGAAAATGACTAGTCTATAAAAGAATAAAAAAGATGCTTTAACAGTTCAGACTCAATACTTTCTACTTTCCCTAGGGCATTTTTGTTCTAGGACTGCCGTATGCTCTCCTACACAGTGGATACCTCGGCTTGCTTCTTATTATCTTGGCTGCAGTTATCTGCTGCTACACTGGTAAAATACTCATTGCCTGTCTGTATGAGGAGAATGAAGAAGGACTGCCTATCCGGGTAAGAAATACTTATGAAGACATTGCTAATGCCTGCTGCAAGCAGCTGATCCCCAGACTCGGCGGTAAAATAGTCAACGTGGCCCAAGTGGTTGAACTGATAATGACTTGCATCTTGTACCTGGTTGTAAGTGGAAATCTTATGTACCACAGTTTCCCATACATGCCAGTCTCCCAGACAGCCTGGTCAGTGATTGCATTTGTCACACTGATGCCCTGTATGTTGATTCGCAATCTCCGGATTGTCTCCAAGCTCAGCCTCCTTTGCTCCTTAGCGCAGTTCATTATCACTTTCATAGTGACTGCGTATTGCTTGACCCAGATACACAGATGGTCCTGGAGGAGGATAAAGTTCTCAATAGATTTTGAGAAGTTTCTTGTATCTGTCGGGGTCATCATATTCAGCTATACCTCCCAAATTTTTCTTCCCACCCTGGAGGGCAACATGGAAAACCGGGGCAGTTTTGTGAACATGATGACCTGGACACACTTTTCAGCCTGCATCTTTAAGACTGCCTTTGCTGTGCTTGCCTTCCTGACGTGGGGAGAAGAAACAAAAGAAGTAATTACTGATAACTTGCCTTCTACCCTTCGAACAGTGGTTAACCTGTGTTTGCTTGCAAAGGCCTTTTTGTCCTATCCTTTGCCCTTTTATGCAGCCGCTGAAATCTTACAAGGCTGTATTTTCCAGCGAGACTCAACACATGCTACAGCACAATACGGGGCTGTGTTTCTGAGAGGCTGTATTCTGTTGTTAACTTTCCTCATGGCTATGTACATACCACACTTCTCCCTGTTGATGGGGTTAACAGGCAGCATGACAGGTGCAGCTATGACCTTCCTTCTTCCTTCTATTTTTCACCTGAAACTAAAATGGAGGAAGCTGAATTGCAAGGACAAGATCCTTGACTTTTCCATCTTGGTTTTGGGGACCCTGTGCAGTGTGTCTGGAGTAATTTGTTCCATTAAAGGGCTAATTGAGGCTTTTGGAAACAGATAAAAGTGTTTACATTTTAAAGGGCTTCAACAGTTTAGCCACACAGCAGATATACTTGTAATTGATTTGTATAGGAGTAGAAAAGTTGATAAAATGCACTGGCCCCCATTAATTGGCTAATTAGGTGTAAAACAATATGTATTCAACTTACGGCGTGTATTTTCATTTTCAACCATGGAATCCTATTACACTAGGGTTGCAGTCACACTGGGTCAGTTTCAAATGGATTGGGTCTGGTTCGTTTAGTTCGAAACAATGTATCAGTGTGCTTGCTGTTCACACTTATCTGTGAGCAAAGGGACCGAGTTCATTTGGATGCAAGCTAAAGTTCTTCTAAAAGTTTTTTTGGTCCTTTTCGATTTTTTTCAGGACCAAATTTGTTTGTGTTCAAAATGCAGTTTTCAAGTGCACTTGGTTAGTTTATATGGTGTGTGAACCAGATGTTTACAATATCCTGTAAGGTATGACAGCTATTAATGTATTGCTCCAGTTTTAAATATAGCATGTTAGATTCTTACATATTGCTGTGGAAGAAAGCACTGGGGGAGTACTGCTAATTTAATTAATACATTTATTGAATGCCTACAGTAGGAGAATAATGCACTTTACACAATTCTTTCAGAGCCTCAGTTTCTCGCAATGTCCATGTAGTTTAGGATTTCCAAAGTGAAAAACTGGGATGTTTTTTTTTCTTCAATTCATTGACGCCGTAACAACTCTGAAGCCGTTAAAATAACAGTATAATAGTTAAAAAATGTAACATTTTGTGAATTTATTGCAGATCATAACAACTCATTATTTTTATATTGTCATCATGTCAAAACATGTCAAATGTACAAAAAGCCAGATTTAAAAAATTGATCCGCTATTACCATTTAAACATGATGTACACATGATCAGAATGATTAAACAAATAATCCATAGGATTGTTTATTTTATTTTTGAATAGCGCTAACACAACCAAATATTCATTACTCTGCTGTTAACTTGCTGAGCACACTGATACAGTTTTGTTGTAAAAAAAAATAATTAAAAAATACAGTAGCAAAACCAGGGCAAAAACTGTGATAATCCCAGTTTTCCTGGTATGCCTGGTAATCTTAATGTAGTTCCCCGAGACATTTTGTTTTTTTCTCTACTACTTGTTCCCTCAGAATATGAACTAAACTACACGCAAAATGTTTACTTCCTACTAGACAGGTTACCTTGTAGTTTGTTTCCTATGTGCAAAAGGACAGAGTCCAGCAGTTGTTCACATTAACGTTTAGCAAGCGAACCAAACTCAGTATATTTGCCAAACAGACTGAGGCCATCTCTTTAGGTGGACTTGGTATGGTTCATTTCCCAAGTGGACTTTATTGTTCACACTTCACACCAAATGTACCAAACCGAGTGTGGGCCAAGCCCTCTAAATGGACCCAGTGTGAACACAGCCTAGGTTAAAGAGGTTTCCTTACTTTCAGAAAGTCTATTACTGTTTAACTTCTTAGTTTAATTCACCTCAGCTGTGTCATTGGCTGCTACACATGTCACTCAATAGAGGAAGCAGCTGGTTGGTTAATGACAGGAAAGAAGGCGTTGGACAACTTCACTCTCCACGTGAAATGACCAAAGTAAGTAAGATATGCAAACAGAGATTAACCTACAGTAGTGTAGTACCTGATTTTTTTTTTTTAATTACAAAAAAAAAATAAAAAAAATAAATGTTTGCTACAGTATGTGTTTCTTTAGATTTATGGAATAGTTTTGTTAACAACCATTCTAATGCTATGGATACAATAATAAACTGTGAGCAATATGCGAAACAGAACTAACGATAACAATACTTGTGACTTCACTTAAGGGTGTAATTGAAAAAAAATATTCTAAAGAATTAAGAACTCTCTTTTTTTAAAGTTTGGTTTCGCTGAAGATTAATTAAACTATTCTTTGTTAAGCAGCCATGCACATGCACACAAATATGTGTATATCTGTTCTCCCAATGTTGCAGTGTATTCTGAACCTCTGCAGACATCCCACAATTACCCCAGGCCACTTGTGAATTGAAGTAGAAGTTCAAGAATGTTTGGAGACATGTGGAGACACTGCAGTTTGCAAAAGTTGTTCTTTCAGTGCTCTCACAATATTGGTTAGGTTAAAGTAGCTTTTGGGAAACAAAATATACCAAACAAGGTGCTGATGAATTTTAGACTTAATTTTATCCCAAATATGTCATGACACTAAATGTGTTAGAAATGTTTTGCTATGCCCACTGGTTTGTAGTTTCTGAGAAGCTACTAGTTAAAGGAAACCTTTTTTAAAAGAAAACCCAGGATCGTTTTAATAAGATGAACTTGGATTAAATAAGTTTCCTGATACTATGAATTTTCTGTATGGTCCCGGCTAAATTTAGCAGTCTTATTGTAAATGACTTCATGTAATACAAATTCACTTAACACAATTTTTTCTTCCCAGGAAAGAAAAATTTGAATAAAAGGAATTACCCTAGTTCTAACAGCTGAGTGTAAAGCATATTGGGAAGTGTATAACTTGCATCCTCTGTGTTGTAATTTTGTGCTGTTTGGGATTACTGATCCTATGGTGCATTTTGAGTTCCCATAGTTCTCATTCATTAAATCCATTTCCATGAGGCATAGAAATGAGTGACCAGTGCAAAAAACATGCAAAACCTGAGGTGTTGAAAGCGGTTGATAATGCAAGTCATCTGCATTTCTGTGATCAGAATGGCACAAATGCTTGTGATCAGAATGGGACATGTAGATTTGAATTTGCAATTTGTACTTTTTAAAAGTTCACTTAAAACCGTATTTTCATTAAAATGCAGAGTACTTTTACATGTATAATACTTGTCATTGTATTGTAATTGAGATTTGATTTCAGTGTTACTGTAACTTCAATAAAAGCTGACAGTATTCATTTGACTCCAATACTAAGAATTACTGATAGGACACATTTTTGTGCTGGTCCCTTGAAATTCATATTAATGAGAGTTTACTGTATATATGTTGTCTTGTGTGCTTTGTGATGTTGAGGTGATAACAATTTGTTTGTTGTTTCTTTACATTAATATGATGACTAATATACATTTTTCAGATACAGCAAATCACCCTAAGAGACTAAGTTGTTTGCTTAGACTGAATGCTTTTTGTATCCCAAATTTAATGCAATGTTAAACAACTTGCATGCATAATATACTTTCAAGTTTCCATTAGTAAGGAAGATAGCTATGGTTTATTCTGTTTAAAGATTATGTACAGTACAAACACGACTTAATACAAAAATGATGCACAATTATAGCCTATTTATATATATATATATATATATATATATATATATATATATATATATATATATATATTACTACAATGTTAACCATAAGCTTTCATATATTTTATAAAGAAGGGGTAGCTTGGTGAAAGCTGTATATTTTGAAAGTCATATGAATATACAAGTTGAAAGTTGACAAGCACTAATGGATATGTTGTGGGTCGTGCATTACCACCAACTAAATAGGTAATGAATGTAGTTTTGTGCAATAAATTAATATAACCAATTCCCCTTTAAGATTGTCTTAATTTTATTCATTAGATCGTTGCATAGTGCAGAGCAACAGTGGTTTGTATGTTGTTTGTGTTATTTTAACTTAGTACACTGTGAAACCTGTGGTCAAGTTTTGTAATTGCAAATATCTTAAAGGGGAAGTCAAATCGATTTTCTTTTGCAAGCTCATGTTACAAATATTTAAAAAATATACAATGCATGATTATGTAGGTGTTATGTGCTGTGCAATTACCTATTTTAAATGTTCAAGTTGTATTTTTCTGTAAACACATTTCAGTTCCCTTTTGACAGTACTGTGACATCTGAGGTACATATTATGTATTCTTTGTTGTATGTACATAAGCCTGTTGGATATTATTGTAAGAATAAATGGAACATGTTTTTACTAAAACATAGCCATTGTCCAAATACAACAGATTGTTTCAGGGTTAGGCCAGTTTGGGAGATGTGTACCTCAGCGCAAGCAAGCAGAAACATGAGAAAAGATCCAGTACACATAATGATGGTGAAGACAAACATAACCTATTTTATATTATGGGGTGATATCCCACCATTGACACCAATAGAACAGTCATTTTAATTAAAATGTATTTATACCTAGAAACCTAGTCTGAAATATCAAATTGGGCAGTTTCTTCATTTTCCAGAATGGTACAGCTTACACAGAGATAATATAAACAGCAGTGAATATGACAAGCAGTGAGAAATAGCAAACTAGGGAAAAAGTCTGCCCTTGGTTGGGAGGAAGATTCTTAGCTATAAGATAGGCAGCATCAGCATTTGTTCACTTGTCACAGGACTGTACTTGGCAAGCACTCGGCTCCTGTGTAACTGAAGTATCCTGGTTCTCCACTCCTCCAAGATGCTGAGGAGCCCAATACAAAAACAAATCTTTTAAAAGCCTTGAAAGAGTTTCTGACAGAGCGGCTAGGTGGTGACGTCCCCAGACCAGGAAGTTCACACACCCACACACACACACACACACACACACACACACACACACCCCCACCCACACACACACACACACACACACACACACACACACACACACACACACACACACACACACACACACACACACACACACACACACACACAGCTCACAGAGCAAAATAAAAGTTTGAGCCAAAACAAATCTCAAACACAAAATTAACTCCACCAAAACAAGTATTGTGCTGGTCCTTTCAGCGCAAGTAGCAATTGTTTATTTTACCTTTAACGTTTGTCTCCCGGCTCTCTCTCAGATCCTCCTCTCTGAT
This sequence comes from Acipenser oxyrinchus oxyrinchus, assembly GCA_030684275.1. Taxonomy (NCBI): domain Eukaryota; kingdom Metazoa; phylum Chordata; class Actinopteri; order Acipenseriformes; family Acipenseridae; genus Acipenser; species Acipenser oxyrinchus. The sequence continues at coordinate 65,976,142 of CM060252.1, read as the reverse complement.
CACCCACCCCGCTATGAGCGGCTGCTGTGCTTTTGTACATATGGCCATATTTGAATGAGTTATTATTATTATTATTTATTTATTAGCAGACGCCATTATCCAGGGCAATTGTTACAAGATATCACATTATTTTTACATACAATTACCCATTTATACAGTTGGGTTTTCACTGGAGGAATCTAGGTAAAGTACCTTGCTCAAGGGTACAGCATCAGTGTCGCCCACCAGGGATTGAACCCACGACTCTCCGGTCAAGAGTCCAGAGCCCTAACCACTACTCCACACTGCTGCCCTAATTAGTAATCACTTAATCAATTTGGAGATGGCCACATTCTACACACTGCCAAACAAAAGAAACATCACTCAAAACAATCCATTTAAATCATAATACTACAGCAATAAACTGTTCCTTTTTAAATAAACACAAAATAATACATTTATCAGCAGGGCTTTGCCCCGCCCCACTGATTACACGCAGGGCTCTTCTGCCCTGCCGCAGGGTTATATTCACAATCCATACGTATCAATCCAAGCCTCTCCTCTGTACTGGCATAAAGCAGGTTTAATAATAATAATAATAATAATAATAATAATAATAATAATAATAACTTTAATTTGATATAGCACCCTTCACACCAAGGTGTCTCGGGGTGCTGCACAATACGAAAAAACAAAATCAGGAACATAGTAATAATAATAATAAAGAAACAAAGCAAACAATAAACAGTCAATTAAAAAATACATTAAAAACAGGTAAAATACAAATAAAAACAATTCCTAAGATCATAAAATCAATAATTACGAAAAACATTTAAAAACTTTTAAGAACAAGTCCACAGGATCACTGTAAAAAGGCTGTCAAGAACAAATGTGTCTTAAGAGTGGATTTAAAATTCAACACTGATGTGGAGTCTTGGATGCAGCTGAGCAGAGAGTTCCAGAGAGAAGGGGCAGCACAGCTAAAACTACACCCACCAAGAGAAACACATCATGGAACCAAAGGCTTTAGAAGCCCAGAGTTTGACAATCTAAGCTGTCTTCCAGGGATGTAAGGGCTGAGAAGGTCCATAATGTAACTAGGACCCTGACCATGCAAAGCCTTGTATGTCAGCAACAGAATCGCGAAGGCAACACGAGAATGAACAGGAAGCCAATGCAAGCGGATAAGGGCGAGGGTGATATGCTCTGTCCGCCTAGTGCCTGTCAAGACCCTTGCCGCTGCATTTCGCACCACCTGAAGACGATTCAGAGAACGAGTATGAAGACCAGCAAAAAGAGCATTGCAGTAATCTAATCGAGAGGTTACAAAGGCATGCACGAGGATTTCTGCATCCCTGGGAGACAGAAAGTAACAAACTCTGGAAATGTTCTTTAGGTGATAAAACCCTGCCTTTACCACAGTAGAAATATGGTTTTCAAATGATAGCCTTGGGTCTAGCTGGACACCTAAACTGCGGACAACCGAAGAGGCGCCAACACCAAATCACCAAAAGAGCAAGAAACCCTAGGAAAAGAATAGAGCTGGGTTTAGATCCCATTACAGACAGCTCAGTTTTGCTTGCATTTAATTTCAGAAAATTATTTGATATCCAAGCTAGTACATCTGCCAAACAAGCAGATAAAACTGCTTCAGTATTGGAATTCATTTTTAAATAAATCTGAGTGTCGTCTGCATAAGAATGGAAGTGGACTGTGTTGTCGTATAACATCACCCAATGGCAGCATATACATGTTAAAAAGGAGAAGTCCAAGGACAGAACCCTGCGGAACTCCATGAACGAGGAATTATAGCCAGCATAAGACACATATTGATGTCGGTCCAATAAATATGAGCGAAACCATTTCAGAGCAGCCCCCTCACATTTACCAGATTTTCAAGACGCTTCAGGATAATCTGATGGTCGATGGTGTCAAACGCAGCAACAAAAAAAAAATCTCTAAAACTGATCTATAAACAGTCCTGTCACGATAATATAAGTAATTTCTTTGTCTCTACTACTACATCAGAACTTCATATTTAGTCAACTGCTGTAATGTTATTGGTAATTCATCTTTGTGCTGCGTCTTACCTTCACACAGAAATGCATTAATCCATCTTGGGGATGCTATCATCTAATGAAATATTTACACTTCCTAGCACTTAGCACTCCAGATGTACAACAGAAATCTGTTTAACCAGCTTGCCAACTTCTTTATTGTTCTTTATAGTTAATCAGCTTGAGCACATTCTTGTACCAGACTTTCTTATTTAATATATGACATGATTGAGTGACATATGACATGATTGAGTGACACAGACATTCTCTCCCACCTACACCTATATTCTCAAGCTGTCTGTTTCTTCTGTTTGTTTGTTTCTCTGAGTGTCACTCATTCGATGTATTTATTAAAAAAAAGAAAAAAGTCTGGTACAAGAACAAAAAGAAAATTTAAAGGGTTTGGAAAAAGAAATCTATAATTATTTTACACAAAATATTGATTTTACTTTTAGTGAATGCATTGCAATGTGAAGGAGTCAATAGGCTTGTATTTTTTGAGAAGCTAAAAGCCAACAAATGAATGTGAATTATTTAAAAAATATATATTTTTTAATCTCTAACATTCAACATATTTAATCAATTCTACTGTGATGTCTGTAAAATTGGTAAGCAAGAAAGCATGCACTCCCATATAAAAATAGATACCTTTGGACTAAAATGTATTGTTTCTGTAGATGACTGAAAAAGCAGCTGCATTTAAAGACACACACACATCTATATATACGGGGAAGCAGTGTGGAGTAGTGGTTAGGGCTCTGGACTTTTGACCGGAGGGGTTGTGGGTTCAATCCCAGTTGGGGGACACTGCTGCTGTACCCTTGGGCAAGGTACTTTACCTAGATTGCTCCAGTAAAAACCCAACTGTATAAATGAGTAATTGTATGTAAAAATAATGTGTAAAAAATCATGTAATTGTATGTAAAAATAATGTGATATCTTGTAACAATTGTAAGTTGCCCTGGATAAGTGCGTCTGCTAAGAAATAATTAATAATAATATATATATTTATTTAACTTTAAATACTTCTGTCATATATATATATATATATATATATATATATATATATATATATATATATATATATATATATATATATATATATTGTAACAAATGTAGCAGGACAGGGGGCCTGCAAAATATAAAAGTTTTGTTTTTGCCTGCATTCTCCACCACATGTAACGAACCCTCTGTTATCGGCTTGTTTGCCTTTTAAAAACATAGACCCAGACACAGAACTGCACAATAAAGCACTTTCATGCACTTTTATTACAAAACAAAAATGAACAAACAAAACCCTAGCTCAAACGTAGAGCACTCACTACACATATATGCAGGTCCCTGTCTAACGTGCAGGACAGCTAAGCTGTTTACCTGACATATAACTCCAACAAAACACTTTACAAACAGTTTACCTTAGCTTTCTTTAAACAACCAAACATATATATAGATAAATCAATAAATGGACAGGCATATGTTCTAAATAATTATTTTTAGAATCATTACTATTAGGTTCAATTGTATCACTCAATGAAGAATTAAGTTGTGTCATTCTCCATGTCAACAATCACTGTAAAGCAGAATGGCACAAAGAGGGTTAACTGGGCCCACATTTGTTGGACATGTGAGTTTACCTATGATTACATCAAGAAAGACACAGGGAATGTTTGCTTTTTGAAGAATTAACTTGTGCCACATGGTTTTGCTGTGTGTCACATTACACTGCACAGTTTCTGACATGACACTAGTAATCATTGACATCTACAGTAAGAAAGGTCTTTTACCAAAACATTTTGTTTCCCTTAATTCAGTGGGAATAAGAGGGAAGGAGACACATAATGTAGATAATTACCTCCCATGGCTGAATATAAAGCATTGAAAGGAAACACCACAGGGCTCATTTAAATACTGCCATACGTTCAAAACAAACTCTTTGATCTTCTAGTCTCTATCTACCATCTGTGAAGCAGAGTTTCTTTGTTCTAAAGCTATCACACAGTCAGTCACAAACCCTTAACTAGGTTATGCTGAGAATGTGCATTTGTTACTTATAACTGAAATTTTGATGACACACAGAGAAATGGAAACATTGTCTATTTTAACTATTTTCTCACTTGCAGCAAAAGAAATAAGGCTAATTTTTATCAGCAAAAGGTCTGTCAAAAGTTGTATCTGCTGGCTGTTTTAGGGGGTTTCATGAACAATTACTATGACTTTATTTAGAATCGGTCAAATGGTATCATTTAGTAATTACAATGTGGCAAAAGGGTTGTTTCCCTCCATAGTTTTACATCTCTAAGTGTTAATGGCAATGGTAAGTTCAAATCCCCCTTATTTGCAAAATGTCATGCCTGACCCAAGCTCATCTGCTCATACTCCTTGACCGGTGGGTGGTTTTGATCCATTTGAATCACCTTAAAAGGCAAGTTGTGCTGTCTTGTATAGCCTCAACCTGCTTTAAATCCAGTTTCACTGAGTGTACACAATCTGTTACCCAGGGAGGGTTCTCTTCAGACTCAGCTTGATCATGTGTACTTCATGGGTCCACGCTGTATTTCGTACATTGTTAACTTGTTATCGGTAAAATGAAAGTCTCTTATACCGTTGACACATTTTCTTAAAGTATGCAATTGATCTGATTTTATTGACTGTTTTCTTTGTACTGTTTAAAATACTGACATTTCCTCTGGAAGATTTTCAACAGGAATACAATTGAAAGTTGTATTTTTAATGAAAAGCAAGAAATATACATGACAGTCATTTATTTTTTAATCCACCATATTATTGTCTTCCTGGAAAAATATTTGTGTATTTTTTTTTTTGGTGACCCTGGCAAGCTGGATAAGTCTGTGGCTATCATATTCATATTCATCATTTAAGATATCATATTATCTTGCTGTTAATGCATTTAACATGTGCAGACTATGACAATGCTCTTTTCTCCAGTCTGACTGATGATGTATTGCAGTGTATAAGCAGATTTCTGAATTTGATCCATGTGCACAGCAAAGACACATGCTGTTTTTTTTAATGTAGATTTTTCTGCATTGATTGAGACAGGTCCATTGCCGATGCACCCTCAGGTTTCTGTAATGAAAGTTTCTCTACTTCATCATATTCAAATGCGTCACCTGAATGCAATTTATATTCATGTATAATTTATATATTTTAAATAGATCTATGACTTTCGACAGTACAATATAGAAACACATTAAAAAATGCTTTAAATAATATTTCCTGGGAAACAGCACTATACTAACATAAGATTCCATATCTTCCAACACTAACACATCTGGAATAACCACGTTTCAGATTAAAAGGTTCTCAATTATATTAATTGGAAAAAGGGACCTATTTAAAATGGTTGTAAATGTAAGTCATTTGCTTTCGTGTGGATTCTCAACACCCCAGTTTGGCAGGCCTGGTAATTGTTATATAAGGCCTTTTTGGGGATTCTTGCTTCAGGTAATTAAAAAGCAACCTGGTGTTATAAATGTGAATTACTGTTCACTTCAATTTAGGGCTTGCAATGCAAAGTAGTGTGTCCTTCCTGATCTTCCAGTGTGCTTTGAAAGGACACCAACAGAGGGCACCGAGTAGCATACAAACTGAACCACCAAGCACCTCACTATGCAGACTCCAAAAGTAATTATCTCATTGAGCTCAGTTGAAAGAATAATTGTATGTTTTTAAGAGACTGCATTAACCTAGTTGTAAGGTATCGATTCGGGTCCTCATCCAAAGAAAGGAAAGTGCAGAGATACACTGTTTCAATTTTCAGCCTCCTCGCTATATCTCTTTCCATTCTGGTTCAATTTGCAGTGGTAATGGGGCCATTAAAGGCCTTCGACTCAGTGTCTGCACAATTGTTTTCTTATTGTTTGGTGCTTTTATAGCAGGATGTGTTGCAGCTGGGCTTGAACTTTTAAGTGTTAGCTTTGGCTTCCCAGTCAATGCACATATATTGGATTTTTTGATATCCAGGGAATGAATGGTACCTGGGCAGCAGAGGTGAAAGTCATACCTTTCACATCTCAAGGCATGCGTTTGAATTTAGCTCTGCTCCTATGGGAAATGAGCGTGATAGAGGACTGTAGTTCGTAATCACAAAACACCCTGATCTAAACCTTTCCACTTGGCAGCAAAACACTAATGACTAACCCTTTTTAATTAAGATCATGAATGACCATCAAAATGATGACAAATGTGAACAAGAGTTCAAGTCACTCAAATTAAGTGGTGGGTATGAGGAAAAGGGGAGTTGATGCTGCGCTCATCAGGCACACAGCTGTTGAATGATCTGAAATTTTCAAGCCAATTCATTTATTTAAAGAAGGCTAGTAAATGTTTATTCTGAAACAGAACAGCAGATGTTAGGCAACATCTAAATACAATCCATGTGATGCAACCACAGGATGTTGGAACAACGCTTGGCACAATATGACATACTTACCAACCTCTGGGTTGAATAAGCATTGAGATTTAATAATGAGCCATCCATCTGGAATGGTCCTTCGTTGTCAGGGTCATGTTGCGCTGGCACAGCAGTGTAACCACTCTTTTTGCCTGTTTTGTAACTGATCTCTGTATTAAGTGGTGTCTCTCTGCTGTCATTGCTGTGCCCTCAATGAGAATTAAACTCATTCAATCTTTTTTTATTAAAAAAAGCAATTCATTAAAATATTTAAGCGCCTTATTCTAAATACCTTTTATCCATAAAGTGTACTACTTATTAACAATGTATGATACAAAATAATTTACTAATTTCTCTTTTTTTGTTAAAACACTAGCATGTAGTTTTGTTTTTACATATTGTAATGTGTTCTTGGAGCAATAGACACACTAGGAAGCTTGAGTTCAGTTGTGGGCGCATCAAGTGTTCCCCCATGCCAATTAACCGACGGAAAGTGATGGTTATTAAACAAACAGAAAACAAGACAAAAAAGCACGGCAACCACCCTATGGCAGACCTGAATAAAACACACACACATCTAAGCCTGGGGTGGTCCAGTGGTTAACGAAAAGAGCTTGTAACCAGGAGGTCCCCGGTTCAAATCTCACCTCAGCCACTGACTCATTGTGTGACCCTGAGCAAGTCACTTAACCTCCTTGTGCTCTGCCTTTCAGGTGAGACGTAGTTGTAAGTGACTCTGCAGCTGATGCATAATTCACACACCCTAGTCTCTGTAAGTCGCCTTGGATAAAGGCATCTGCTAAATAAGCAAATAATAATAACCCTAACTGTACTTTTGTGTACACAAGTCTTATAAAGACATAGAGATAGACACCCAGCATCAATTGCAATATAAAATGCAATTCAAAAACAATGCATGTGTTTAGCTAGCAGATACAGATATATGGGCTGAAGAGGATTTATTTGTGCCTAGAAGGCTGTACTAACAAAACAAAACAAAATAATGCGATAAAATACAAACAGGAGGTCATCCTACATACTGTATATTATTAGTAACATTATAGGTTTGAGTATTAGGCAGCAATATATTGCCATTTTAGTTAGATGATTTTGCTTAAAAACTGTTTAGCTGAGCAGATTAAAACATTCCACTCTTGTAAATTTTCCAGGTCTATAATTCTGAGAGAGGTGACAGGCAGCATCACAGACCTGAGTTGTAGGAAAAGTGCAATGCTGAAAAAGATACTGTTCAAGAATGATCAGCATATATTTTTTCACTAATTCGCTACGATTAGTAAAAAATACAAAATAATAATATGGGTAATTAAAAACAAATCTAATACAGGCTTACCATAATGTGTGCATCTTTTAATATAGTAAAAATAATGGACCAGGCAATAAATGAAATACAAATTATGGAAAGTACCTCTTTAACACACCCTTCTGAAATGTTGGACAAAGTGCATGGCAAAAGTGCAGTGATACAGTATCACATTTAAATGAAAATACTTACTCGACAACATAGCCAGCGAATAATACTAGAAAACATCTACTGTACTTGAAATCAGTTTTAAAATCATCATTGATAAATTCAAAAAAATCTAATTCTTATTTTTACATCACAAACAGTTATTAACACAGACAAGTTTATATATTTTAATTCTTAAGAAATTGAATTAAATGTGTAAGCCTTATTACTTTATTCATGCTAAAAATGAAAAAAAATCCTATGAATCATATATGTTGTGCACTTCCATTTATTTATGTAGATCTCCTAGAAGCTTATGTTATAACAAACATGCATCTTCATTTCAGGATAAATGCTCTCAGTTTGCATGCCTTTAGTTTAGCCTGTAATGGTGGAGTTTTGTTCCCATCAGACGATAGGGAACCAGACTTAATATAACCAACTCTGAGACAACATTGACTTTACTGTATCTGTGGTCCACCTAGGGGCTTTAAACAGCAAGTCTGAGAGTTTAAGAAGATTCCAACACATGAGAAAATCGATCCACTCACAGCAGCAGTCCTCAATTGAAACCAAACCCTCGCCCCTCACCTAGGTCCTTTGATGGGAACTAACCTTGACCACTTTTTAGATAATTTCATCTCAGCATGCATCAGAAGCATGTCACTGGCTGCAAAGGATATTAATCACAATTTGAACAAGCTGATTGGTTAATGGCAGGAAATGAGTCTTTAAAAAGTGAAGATAATTAGTCTCTCCTGGGAAAATGACCAGGGTAGTGTAAGACTCATGCAACTAGTATTCTTTAACCTGGCATGATACCAGAATTGTTTTTTAATTGAAAATATATGTTTACTATAACATATTTTTCCTTAATTTGAGGGAAATCTGGTTAAATTTTTGAAAGTATTTTGCTGAACTACTTTAATAACACAAAGTAAACAGAAATGTATTAGTACATTACAGCAACCTTCAACTAAAACATTGTATTAAGGCCTAGACGTTTTTGTGCAATATAAAATGTTTGCTATTTCTATTAAATGAAGCACAAACAAAAAAATCCATTATCAGACAGAAAATTCCCCCAGTTGTAAACCTCAACATATTTCTGAATTTTCTTTATTTGTTGCAAATTGCTAGGTCTGCACTATAATTTAAATGATTTCTTTCTTGTTTAATCCGGCAAAACTTATATTTACCCTAGATGGAGAAAGGGAAATATCAGATTTAAATTATTACTATTGTTATGTAGTTAAGCTGCTAAAAAGAAAATATGTATCTTTCTTATAAATAAATAGAAAATGCAGCTTGAGCCACAGTCATAAGAATCACATTCTACAACAGACAGGGGCTGGGTACTGGGCACAAACTGGCAACCTTTGTGAAGCATCTTAAACACTGTACAAAAGTATAAATCCCATTAGATAAGTTCAAATTAAAAACCCATTACATTGTCCCCCCACACACCTTGTTCAGCAGTATTAGATAACATCACACAATATTACCAGTTACACTGCCCGGAGCTAGTCCTGTACCTAGTATATGGTCATATATGGCCACCATTTTCCCTGATTACAGCCTTTACAAGACCTGGCGATGCCAAATCCAGTCGGGTAGATGTTACAACTCGAGTGCAGATACTGTTTTGCAAAAATAAAAGTTTATTTCTCCATAGGTATAAAAGTAAAGAAGTATTAATCCATCAGTAACAGAAGCATACACCTGATCCAATCTGCGAATAATTGGTATGTCAGTTCCTTTTTTTTCTGTTTGCAGCAATATTGGAAGAGTACTTTCTTTTAAAACTCTTCTAATTAATATGATTCATGATTCACTTTAAACTTAAAATAAGTAATATACATGCATACAGTTATTGTATGTACTGTATTTCTAGTTAAAATACACTCAGTTTTCCCTTTTACCAACGCTGCAGATAATCACCGAATTACAAAATAAAATGTCTTTTATTTACTAAGGTTATTTTTCCTTTAAAGTATTATTCACAAAAGCTGTAAAAATCCCATGCTTTATATAATATTGTAACAAATGTGCCGATGCAGGAAAAGAAGGTCTTTATTCTGGCAGACACTTGCAGGTAGAAGCAATATTTAACAACAACAACAAAAGGTGCTCACTGTGCAACTATATACATCTATATGCATCCCCAGCTGACCTGGTTCCAACACCCCTGAAGCCTCGGATACAGGGGAGGCAGCCCTGGGTGTGGAGGTGTGCTGCTCTGGCTCCTCCAGGTCCTCACGGTGGGCAGGGCAGTTGCTTCTCTCCCCCATGTGGTTAAGGCCAGGGCCATGTAGCCAGGTGCTCTTGGTGGAGCATGACCACCCGAGTCGCAGCTGCACCCGGTAAACCACTGCTCAAATCGTCTCCAGCATAGCGCATGGACCTTCCCACTGACCGGATTGTTTATAGCAGGGACCTTTACGGCACCGAGGGCAATGTACCCAGACTGTCCCCGACTTGAAACCCCTGCCGCAAGCACCAGAGGTCGTAGACCTGCTTCTGCTGGGCTCCAGCTCCCATGAGGTGCTCCCTGGTGAAGCAGTGGACTGCATCGAAAGGGGCCAAAAATGTCCATGCCGATCCGCTCCAAGAGCGCCCCCACCTGATACTATTTCAGAGGTGCCCTAGAGCAGCCAGTAGGTCCCTTCTGGGCAGTGCAGAATCTTTGCCACCCTGAAGTGTCCAGTGCCAGGCCCTCCGTGCACGGACTTCAAAACAGCTCGTCGCAGTCCTTGCAGCACCACCAGCTGCCACTGTTGATCCCCTGTAGCCAGCTCAGCAGTCCATCTCAGAGCGCCAGGGAGTCAGACAGTAGAGCCCTACTGTCTGTCTGTTCAGGTGAAAGGGTGGACACCTTGCTGCCTCAGTCCCAAAGGCAGACTGGCAGACTGGCACACTACCAAATGGGGTAATGGTAAATGGTGGTCCCACAGCACTACCCAGACTGTCACAATATAAAGCTTATATTTTTCTTCATAATATTGTTAACACACATGGTCCCCGCATATCAATGCATTAAAATATTAAACTCGGTTTTATACTGAATTAACTTTTTCAAATTACAACATAGGGTGTGCCCAATAACAGTGGCAGTCTGAGTATTTGTTGCAACTGTGCAGCCTTTTTTATATATTACAGATGCTTTTTCATTATTATTTAGCTTTTCTTGCTTTTGTATATATTGTCAGTAAATAGGTTATGTTATAAAGCCTCGTAAGATCCCCCTGCAGACATTTACATTGACCTTTTATCCGCTTTACGGTATAAATGGTCCATTATCAAACATAAAACCAACAGCAGTGGGTAATCTGAGTAGAAAGGTTACAGGCACCAGCAATACTTCTTTACATTTCACTACTGCTTCTCATTGACATACTCAAGCATAGAAATGAAAGATGACAAAGAAAAAAAGAAAACAAATGACACTCCCATTTTTTATGTTAAAGGACGTTTTTATTATCACCTTGTAGTGTGCAGAGCCCTCATTCTGTTGCTATTCTGGTTGCAGTGAAGATAATTGTACCTTAGTTAATTACTATGACATCACATATGAATGGGGCAGTTGGCATCTCATCATGAAAAAAGTCATTTTCCTCTGATTTCCACCCTGGGAAAAGTATCTGTCCAAGGGGTTTATTAGACTTTCAGGATTTCTCTGTATGCCTTTTGTGGCAGATCTTAAATGTACCCTGCTGTAGTCCTTTCTATAGTCAATTGTTTGTTGAGCAATGAACAAACTGTACTGCATTTATGTGGGATGCACTGTATTTGACAGGACTGTTTTGTTTTGAAACACAACAGGAAAATATATTTATTCAATTAAAGGAGCAACATGATAAAAAAACAGCAGTACTCTAAAGGATCGCAAATAGATTCAGCAAATAGCTATGCTTATAAAATAAGAGTGACAATAGGACAAAAAAAATCTTCGGTGTTATTCAAGGAGAACATCTTCAAATTTTAGCTGACAGCTTTGTTAGTTTTCTCCCAGAGAACCAGCGTTAAAGCCAGGATTCGTAGCCAGATTTCAAGTACAATGGTGCAGAAAAGAAATCAAGTGTTAGTTGTGTATGAAGTGTATAAATTTCCTATTGATTTGACAGAAAACATTTCCAGAAATTCGATTTTTCAAGCCAGCTGTGGGGGCTTTATTGACACTTATCCTATTGTGTTTTTAAATATAAAACTTTTTGAAATCATACTTCAGATATAGAAAAGTTATAGTCTGTGAACCAAAACTCAGAAATACCTTAGTTTCTGAGTTGGCTGCACCCCCATCAGACTAAAGTTTTTTGGTATCATTGTGTTCCTTAATATGTCCAGATTCGATTTATGCCTGTTTTGCACTTCAGACAGTAGAACGCCGTCATTGCAATTAATCAAACCAACATTCTCAGTGCTCGGTGCATGCGGTGCTTGGTGCACATAGCTCCTCGGTACTCCACCGTGGCTTCAGCCTGTGTGTCTCCCCTGGTGCATGCCGCACGCTGACCAGGTGGCTGACTACACACGGTTAGGGTAGGTACCGCTGCATTAGCTGCCCCTCAGTGCACATAGTGCATCGGTGCCTCGATGCCCTCTGCCTGTACACGGTGCTCCACTCCGCTGAAGGCTACATGCTGCCCGGTTGTGTGACTGCACGCAGTCCAGGCTAGACACTCTTGTCCAGTTGCTGTGAAACAGCTCTCTCTCAAGTTTTCTGGAGTTCTGGGCAGGCAGACGATTCAGCGGGTCTTGGACAGGCCGCTTGACCAACCTGCACATAAATATGCTGGAGCTCGAGCAGTGCACTAACCAACGAATGGCCCAAAACACTTTCCCGCCGATAGCGCTGCTCCCTGCCTTCCTCGAGAAGGTCAGGAGAGAAAAAGCGACAGTTCTCCTGGTGGCCCCCAGATGGCCCAGGAGAATCTGGTTTTCAAACCTTTGCCAGCTGCTGCAGGGCCAGCCCTGGGAGATACTGCTGCACAAGGATCTCCTCAGTCAGGCGCAAGACACCCTCTGGCACCCAGAACCGGACAGACTCCAACTGTGGGTCTGGACCCTGAACAGGACCATCTGTCAGCCTTAGGGCTCACAGTTGCAGTAGTTAGTACACTGCAGAACGATAGGGCTTCCTCCACAAGACCACTATATGCTTACAAGTGGAGGTATTTTCAAAAGCGGTGTATGGCCAGAGGTCATGACCCCATCTACTGCACCATAGCAATTATTTTACAGTATCTGCAAGATTTGCTAGAGGCGGGCAGGTCCCCCTCTACACTGAAAGTGTACCTGGCAGTTATATCTGCATGCCACTTCCCCATAGACTCAGTATTCCCGGTGTCCATATTCTGGCGACCCGTTTTCTAAACGGTGCTCGGCGGCTGCCTCCCCCTAGAAAGGATGTCTGGACGTTGTATTGGAGGCTCTCACTAAGGCCCCGTTTGAGCCTGTACATTCCAAATAGCTGAAATCTCTCTCTATGAAGTTAGCCTTTTTATTGGCCATCACCTCCTCTAAGCGGGTCAGTGAGCTACATGCTGTGCCTGGGCAGGGACGTATGGGGTCAGCAGATCTTGAAGATAAGAATGACCAAGACCATGTAAGACCTTATAGGTAATAAGAAGAACTTTAAAATAATAATAATAATAATAATAATAATAATAATAATAATAGCATCAGTAATCAAACAAACGAATGAGATGAATGCAGTAATTGAATCAATAAATGTGCGATTAAAACCAAGATTAACTAAGATTAAAATTTGTAATCGTGATTAATTTTTTTAATCACTTGACAGCCTACATCACTTGACAGACTTATATATAAAGACTTTAGAAAAACATGCCAATCTAATTTAAAAAGAAAAAAAAAATACTTCCAAATTATTTTGCATCATTATTTGTAATTAGCTTTTGGATTTTACATCAGGGAATGCATGGAAGCAAACAAGCTAGATTTCAATCTGTGCCCCAGATGTGCCCCAGATCCAGCTGGATTACAGTGTGCAGAACATCTGACACTTGTTTTGAAAAGCAATGACATTACAGTACACTTACAAACTATGCCACCAGGTGGCATCAATCACAATTTAAAAACAAATAGTAAAAATCAAAGGCAAACAATAATACATTCAAGGGGAGTTCAATTTAGCCACAGTATTCAAGAGTATTTATATATGAGGCATCAACCTGGCTCTTGGTTATAGATATGCAGTTGCTTGGTAACTACACCATTATGAACAAAAATACTTTATTTTGTTGAACTGCCAGGTTTGTTATGGAAAATGGATAACTGCAAAGTATCAATGGCGTTTGTATCACAAAGTTGCCCCTGCAACTTTGTGCCAAGTTTCAAAGCAATTAGTGGCTTTATGGTTCTACATGGGGTAAATGTGTAGTATTGTGTTAAGTGTTTTTGACTTTATTTTGATTATGTGGGTAACATATGGGCTAATCTGTTCAGAATTACGTTTGGTGATGCACATGGTTACTATGCGGTATGAGGCTGTGTGGTCCAGTGGTTAAAGGAAAGGGCTTGTAACCAGGAGGTCCCTGGTTCAAATCCCACCTCAGCCACTGACTCATTGTGTGACCCTGAGCAAGTCACTTAACCTCCTTGTGCTCCGTCTTTCGGGTGGGACGTAATTGTAAGTGACTCTGCAGCTGATGCATAGTTCACACACCCTAGTCTCTGTAAGTCGCCTTGGATAAAGGCATCTGCTAAAATATAAAAATGCCATAAGATTGCACATACTTTTGCACAACTGGTCTCAATATATATTGAGATCAGTTCTTGTAAAATAAATATATAAATAAAAAATGAAAACTGTTGGGAATAATGTCTCCCTGTCTATTTTCTAGTTTTATTTTAAATGTAGTGTAATGCACTTGTTTGCACACATTTGTATGCCTGAAATGCCGCCTTGCAGAAAATCGGTGAGCTTTGCATATTAAAATCAATACATAGTGGCACTTTTCAATGGCAATAAAACATATAATTAATATTATTAAAATGTCCATAATTGCATCACACATTGGCATTTCCTGATTGCAATTAAAATAATTTGTATTGATGCTGATTTAACAAGAAAGGAGTTTCAAAGGCGGTCTCTCTAAATATAGACAACCTTTGGCCATTTTGAATTGAATGCTGCAGAAGCTTTAGACCCTATGTGACATATAGCCTGTCTGTCAAATGATTTAAGAAGAACTGACATTCAATTGTCACATACCAGTAAATAATCGGTCTTGAGTTTGCTCCCACATTGAATAACATCTAGTTTAAAAATACATATTAACATTCTACTACCACACAAATTAAATTCCAATTAGAAAATTCATGTGCGAAGAGCCATTCAGTCCATAGTCGCTTTAACTATGGACTAATTTCATTATGAAGGTTTCTGGGGATGAATTAAGTATTTAGTGGAGGGATAGATGATGACTATGCTGTCCATTCAGAGAATCTGATAATTAGTCATCAGGAAATCCTTGTAATTCAGCAGGATAATAGTCTGTTATGAAGATTACACTTAATCAGTTGACAATTCCTAGATTACAATTATCAACGCAACCCACCCCAGTGTTAACTGAGGTTTGTAAATTAAGTTTTATTGCCCCCATAGTTAGCTTTCTCAATTAAAGTACAGCTGTTATAGCCAAAGATTGCTTTACAAACATACAAACCTGGCATAGTTGCTGGGGGTATATCCACATTTGCTGTGACTTTAGCATGTGGTTTTGGCATAGAACAAGCCATGGGGAAAACAAGGATGCAATAAAAAAAATAGATGTGCATAGGGTGCGCAGTTGAAGCCTGCATATCACGGAGTTAATTGACTTAATAGCAATAAAGCTATGTGTTTGAGGACTTATGTCATTCATTCAGCATTGTATCAGTTGGTCATGTTAACATTCATGAATTTGTTAACCATGTGATATGGTCTTCAACAGTGTCACTGTGTTCCTTGATCTTCATGTATATGTGTAAATGTGAGATATAAACCTTAACCTGGGATCAATAAAAGCACCTCCTCCACCCCTATCCTTTACACATGGGTTTGATTTATTTTTTAAACACTTTATTTTACCTCCTATTAGCAGTAGCATTATATCTGTGTGTGTGTGTGTGTGTGTGTGTGTGTGTGTGTCCTTTTGCTGAATCGTTTTATTTTTTTACTTTGATGTGGTGTAACCACCAAACGTCATGGAAAATTGGTTCAAATGTCAAATATTAAAACCAAGTGTACAGTTAAAGTACACACCGGAATTATAATCAAGTTACTATCATTTCACTGGCATGAAAAGAGACTACCAAAAGACCACTCTCCTCCAAACCTATTTTGCCTTCACTGATTGATTTTTATTTTGTTAGCTCTTGCTTGTTTTTAATTCAATTTAATCTGTGATTAGGATTGCTCAGTCTCTAAGAGAGTTTAAGAACGAAATTCTTCCTGACAAGCACTTAGGTTTGTAATACATATAGTAAATAATTTAGAGGAATATTTTGCAGAAGCAAGCAGTTTGCTTTGTATTGTCCATTGTATCATAGTATTCAAGAGAATGTGTGACATTAATGCATAAATTCCATTGTACATGTAATATCTAGTTTCACTATGTAAAGGCAGAAATAGAGAAATATTATATGTTTTAATCATTACCAATTGGGCGCCACTATAGACAGATGCTGAAAGGTATTCCCCCCGAATCTCCCTCAAACACATAGGCATTGAAGAATCTAAGCAAATTTTCTGAATGAAGAGGCTTCTGAACTAGAAAGAAAGAAATCTAGCTAGAAATACCACTCAGTTTCATTGCGAAATTGGATTAGAAAACACAACATATTTCTTCCAATTTATTTGTAGTTACTAAAATGTAACCTCATGAACAAGGCCTAAAAGAATACAATCTCAGATAATACGAATATGTATTTTTCAATATAAATAGTAAACACACGTACTGGTATGCTAACCACATTGCATCAGAAAGGAATTTGATAGGCCCAAGAAATGTTTTAAACATATACACTGAGAAAAATAACCAGAGATTGCTGATGCTCCATTGCCTTCTATACTCTCGTGTGTGCTGGAAAGGAAATGTATGCAAACGTAAGAGGATAGTTTTTCTCAACCAAAAGTAAAATATTATGACAAAAATCTGTGGCAATAGTTCTTTTGCAGTAAGGCATGTTAATATTTCCAAAAATGGCATCTTTTTTTTTTTTTATCAACAAGCATACATTGCCCTCGACCTCCCCTATCCCACCCTTTCAGGTCACGCTTTGTACGCTTTCAGAAAATGTAGATAGTTTTGGACTGCCCCTAGCAGAGCAGAATACTACTTTATATTATGCAACTCAGTCAACTACCGGGGAGTTTATTACAAATGTCACATTTGACTTAATGGTTTTGTCTGGCACAAGGGTGCTAAGAAGCTGTCTCTATATTATATCAAGCAGATATACTTGACATCTTCTTGGTAGCATATCAAAACCTAGATAACAACACCATCTATATCACAGGTACCAGGGGAATCCCCGAGCATTGCTGGATTGTTGAATACATTGGTGAAAAGTATTGATCTATTGAGAAGAGAGGCAAAAGATATCTCTCAGACTTCTGTACAAAGCATCCTATTACAAGTCATCTAGATGCTGTGATAAATCAAAAGTAGCCATAGCCAGTTTTATTAAAAAATAAATATAATTGGATTATGATCAAAATTTCTCTTTGTAATAAACATATTATTATTTATTTTTCTTTTGGACTAAAATAGTATCTTTCTCAACCTAAAACATATGCACTCTACCCCTTTATCCTGGTCCTCTGCCCCTCCCCCACTGAGGGAGGCCAGACCTCTAGATCAGCCTGCTGCCACTCACTAAACCACTCAAGCATGCTTCCTACTGATAGGTAACTCAAAGCATTCCATTGATAACACACAACCATCCAGTCAGACATTCAATGACCCTTTGCACCCCTGCACCTCATTCCCAGCAACTGCTTCTGGTGAGCTGCCTGAAAGAGTATATATATATATATATATATATATATATATATATATATATATATATATATATATATATATACACACAGTTTCAGACAAAAGTATTTGGGCAGTTAAAAAAAAAAGAGATTCAGCTTTAAAATAAAAGAACTAATTATTCTTCAATACATACAGCTTTGAGTTCTGCAATCGACTTTGGTTTGCTTTTTGAAAGTAGCAGCCTTCAAGTCAATCCACAACATCTCGATGGGATTCAAGTCTGGGGACTGAGATGGCCAACCTATAACTGTAATCCTCCTTTTTTTCAGAAATTCCTTTGTAAACTTTGCAGAATGCTTAGGGTCATTATCCTGCTGTAATACAAACTTCTGTCCAATAAGCCATCTAGCACTGGGTAACAAATGGTAGTGCAGAATTTCTCGATATTTTGTAGCATTCATTGAAATTTCTACAATACAAAGGTTACCAGTTCCTGATGAAGAAAAACTCTCTATATTTAATGTTTTCAGTTCCGGGTTCATACTGTTGTTTGCACCACACCATTGCTACAGTATATAAATGGTTAGCATCACTACACATTAGGTTTGGCCGTGCCTCGGCTCCGGAGCTGGAGCAGAGCTGTCCTGTTTTCAGAGCTGTGCTCGGGCGCCGGAGTGGAGCTGGAGCTGGGGTGCGGGCCAGGCGGAGCTGGGGTGCAGGCCAGAGCGGAGCTGGAGCTGGGGTGCGGGCAGGCGAAGCTGGAGCTGGGGTGCGGGCGGAGTGGAGCTGGAGCTGGGGTGCGGAGTGGAGCTGGAGCTGGGGTGCGGAGCTGGAGCGGAGCTGGAGCTGGGGTGCTGGAGCGGGCGTAGCTGGAGCTGGAGGTGCTGGAGCGGGGCGGAGCTGGAGCTGGGGGTGCGGAGCTGGAGTGGAGCTGGAGCTGGGGGTGCGGAGCTGGAGTGGAGCTGGAGCTGGGGGTGCGGAGTGGAGCTGGAGCTGGGGTGCGGAGCTGGGCGGAGCTGGAGCTGGGGTGCTGGAGCAGGCGTAGCTGGAGCTGGAGGTGCTGGAGCGGACGAGCTGGAGCTGGGGGTGCAGAGCTGGAGTGGAGCTGGAGCTGGGGGTGCGGAGCTGGAGTGGAGCTGGAGCTGGGGGTGCCGGAGCTGGAGTGGAGCTGGAGCTGGAGGTGCCGGAGCTGGAGTGGAGCTGGAGCCTGGTTCATGGAGCAGTCCGGAGCCTGAAGCTAGAGCTCAGGTTCCCGAGCTGCTCCACTTTCTCCTACCTTTGACATTTTATAGAACAAACCTTCTTGACATATTAACTTTAAACATTTTAATTAATAAAATAAATCGTTGGCCCAGTGCTGGCTGCCTACATTGAGCCAGTGACTTGGGGCCACAATTTTTTTATTTTTTGAAATAGTATTGCAGTTTTAAACGGTGACGTGCACTTTGAACTAACCCCAAAATCTTAACAATATTTCACAACATTTTACATACAGTATACACTACACAATAATTTGGAACTACAGCACCAAACAAGCAAAAATAAATAAATACAAAATAAAACTAATTATGAATTTCCAAGACTCACAGAAAATAAAGTACCAAAAAAAAAAAAAGAATCTTATAACTGAAACAATTATTTATCAGTAGACAAATTAGTTACCTCTGAATCTCGCAGCTGCCGCTTCTACAACAGTAACAAACTTTCCCAATCAAATCACTATACAAAGATGTCAATTATGCCGGTTGTCTATTATGATTGGTGGAATGGCCAGGAAAAGGCGGGTACAGAGAATCTGCGAATCAGTGCTCGTTTTTTGTTTTTTTTTCCTTCAGCAGCTTACAAAAATAATATATATTGAATATATATAATCAGATATTTAGCATGTACATTAGCTAAAGATTATCTAAATATTTTTTCAAAGAGAATGTGAAGAAAACATTTGTGATATTTTCTTAACGGTCTTTATTTTTATTCAGTGAAAAAATACCTAATGAGCAGAATATAGGTGGTTTGTCTTCATCGTTGTCATGATATTTTTTGTTTTGAATCCAATTTGATTACACAGAGTGGGGGCCTCACTGGCCCATGCATCAGCCCAGCTATGGTGATTGTAAGCTGGTACACCCGTGTTGGGCCAGTGCTGGGTGGTCCTTCCCTTCTAATTCATATCTACACACATTCTCCTCTACCAGATATAGCCAATCCAATGTAACGTCATCTAACCTTTTCTTGACCCCAGGGTCTAGTGATCACCTTACTTGTTTATGATAACCTGAAGAAACTTGTTTTTCAGCTTTTGAAAAGACACTCTGATTAGACCACAGTTGCTGCAGCATAAGATTTTGCATCAGTGCCATTTTAGCACTCTCCAATACTAACATGGCTGAGCCACAGGAAGAGACAACTGAGGAATATTATAAAGATGTTGCCAGTTGTTTTCAATATGTACAACAGGGTAAAATGCAGTGCAAGCTGTGCCACTAGAAGCTTGGTGAGAAAACATTCAACCAGAAAAGGCACCTGGAACGACTTCACTCAAGTGTTTACAGCAAAATACTTCAGGAGCAAGAAAGAAAGAAAAAACAGCAACCTCAGCTAAAAGATTTATTTTGGAATGCCATCTGGAAGTTCCAAAATCACAGCAGAAAAACAACAAAATGTTGACAACGCTATGCTGGAGTGGATTGTTCTGATCTTCAACCATTTAAGAACAGAATTATTACTTGTCTCACTTGATTTCCTTAAAGAGCACTTTGATTTTTTGAAATATGTTTTGCTTAGTGATATACAAAATGTAGGTTGAGATAAAATCTTAGTTGATAAGTAATACATCTACATTACTGCTATATAAGTTATAAGATATCATTTCATATATAAAAATATGCACAGGGCCTAGAAGACTATTCATTTAATGACAAAATAAAATTCAGTATCTGCAATTTAATTCTCTTTCTTAAAAAACATACATCGTTGTAGTATTACTTACACATTATGTAAGAAGTCTCAAAAGTATAAAACACCTGTTCTTATGAATTGTATTTTTGTAATAAAATATTATGCATTATTAAAACCAGTAAAACAACTGGACATAGAACATACTCCCTACTTAAAACACAGTACACCATATTAAAATGAAAATGCTCAAATATTGCTGTATTTGTGTAAATTGTTTAATTTTACATACACAAAAGCACTTTATTAAAAAAGTAAAATGCATTGGTTTATAGAGAACTATAAGTTTATAATTAATCAGTATTATTAGAACACAATTGTTTTCAAAAGATTACTGAAAGAATTTGCCAATATACTATATTTTCCCATCTATTATGAACTAGTTGTTTAGAAATAATACTTCCTGGCTCTTTTTTAACAGCTACATTTAACATTTCAACTGTCTATTTTTACTTTACATATAATTAAGAACCTTTTAAAATATCAGTTTAAAACATCTGATTTTAGATTACTTATATATATATATATATATATATATATGCAATTAGGTTTGACAACTTGGCTTTACAAAAAAGTAATTAGACTATTAAGGTATTGAATAATTTGTTCATCATAACATTTTATTTAACTCACATGTACTGCAGTTTCATTTTCTAAAATGTACAAAGATTTTGTACAATAACTATAATATTTGTAACCAAAGTTATAAAATAAAACAATTCTAAGCATCAATTTCATGATTATTTGTAATAATAAAGGCACTGGTTGTCTAGCAGTAATATTGCATAAAACATTTTTTAAATAGTCATTGACATAACCTTTAATCATTTCAGAAAGATCCTAAATCTGCTTTTCCAAGCTACCACCTCCCACCCCCTCAAGAAGGAAGACTGTTGAGCAATAGGTACTTTAAAGGAAGAACTAATGTCTGCAGCACACATTGCCATTACATTTGATCTGTGGACCTGTACCAAAAATCTGAAGCAATTTCTAGCGGTAACGTGCCAGTTTGTTGACCAGAAGTGGAATTTGATTGTGAAATGCATTGGCTGCATTCCTGCTGATGAAGCCCATACTTGGGAGAACATTGCCTTCTCAGTGCAAGACGTTTTCAACTCCTATGATTTAAAGCAAGTCGTATGTGCTGTTACTGGCAGTGGTGCCAATGTTATACGTGCCTGCCAACTTCTTAAGTGAAACGGCACCCTTGTTTAGCTCATACATTGCACTGCTGTCTGCAGGAGATTATTTTTCCCAGGCAAGGAAAACAAGTGTTACTAGAGGACATATCTGCAGTGATTGAAAGATGTTGATTATTAGCCACTCTTTTTAAAAGGTCATCTAATGTTTGGAATGCCTATTCAAAGGTGTATCTGGCTGAAACTGGATCTGAACAAGTGAAGATTCAGATAGACTGCATTACAAGATGGAGCTCAAGCTTGCCAATGATTGAAAAGGTGAGCTAACAAGCGGAGCACTTAGAAATTGCAGCCTTGAAATTGAGGAGACAAGCACTAAACATTGCTGCTGAGGATAAGATGCTTCTGAAAGAAGTGAGTGAGATGCTGAAGCCATTTCAGGAAGCGACCACCTCTTTCTGGGGCAAAGTATCCTACAGCATCTCTCATTGTGCTCACAGTGGTTGGAATTCGCAGAGCACTTGGCAAGACTGATGTGAAGTCTGAACCTGGATCGAAGATGAATGACTACCTTTTGAGTCAGATCTCAACAAGGTTATCAAGCTTTGAGAATTACCTTAATTTTCAGATGTCAACATTCCTGTATCTCTGGTTTAAAAGCTGTCTCTTCAACAGTCAACAAAAATAAGTTATTATAAAAGGTTTGTTTGTTGCATGTGAACCTCCTGAAAGGGATCCAGTTCCAGTAAAGAGAACACATCCATGTGGCAGTAGGAGCATCTACCAGCTAATTAAGGCTTTTATATTATTTTCAGCTCTTAAACAGTTTGAGATGCCAAGTTAGAACAAAAGTTCTTAGTTAAAGGGACAAAAAAAGGTAAATGTCGATGATGCTGTTGATTTTGTTGAATATTAGCCAAAAGATTTGTAAAAAAAAAAATAGAATAAAACATTAAAACCAGATACACACACGTCTCTTTTACTGAGAAACACAAACAAACAACATTAAAATCTTAAATAATATGACCGGAGCGGCTCTGGAGCTGGAGCTAGCAAACCTGGAGCACTGCCAACCCTAATATATATATATATATATATATATATATATATATATATATATATATATATATATATATATATATATATATATACATGAATCCCTGAATAATCATTTGGCTCTGTGTTGTTCACAAGATAAATCAAACAAATTATGAACAAATTATGAACTTAATTTTCTGTCTAGACAGTGTCCTCAGTTGATTTTGTGTAGCCAAAGGAATGGAAACATATCTGTAGACCAGGCCACATCAAAAACTAATTGTGGTATTAGCTCTACTTTGAAAAAGTGCCTGTGGCTGGATGTGTTAATGGGCGTCTGAGTTTCTGAATTACAGTGCAAATTAACAAAAATCTGTTTATTAGTTGAACCTGCTTAATTAACACTGACTATATTAACAGGAGAACATATACTATGAACAGAGTGATTCAGTAAAACAGAATGTGCATTGTAATAAAGACAATTATAACCTCTGTTTAACTTGATCCTCAGTGCTGCTCAGTAATGCCACAGCATCTAACAGGTATAGTGCAAGCAATTGTTTCACTAATCCAACTATCCCACTCAAACTTCTTTATTCATATTTACACAGGAAATGCATGTGGGAACCTTTTCTGTCGGGTAGCCTTTTAATATTCTAAACTCTCTTGACACATATTAGCTTTCACATTTGTTGGGTACAAGCTTAAGAGCTGACAATATAATGTTTCAGGAGATAAAGTTTGTCTGGTCTCAATGAGATTCTAGATATAACTAGGATGTTTTCCAGAGGTTGTTTTAATGATTGGATATATTCTCTTCTAGAGCACAGGGTGGTTAGAGTGTGGTCCTGTAATTGTTTGATTTATTATTTAATATGAGATCCTAAAACATGTTTCTGAGTGATTGACAAACATATTAACCTAGTTTAAATTTCTCTACTCATATATTACTGCCAAAAGCGAAGCGGTTGGATTGAAATTGAAATTGAAAGCCCTGCATACAGGAATTTTTTTTGAAACAACACATGATAGTACAGTCTGAAAATAGTGGCAAACAATAATATTGTACTTTGTGGTGTATCTGTAATAATACGTTTACAGGCATGGTCTGTGCGTACATAAAGTATCATTTGAATTATTGACACCCACGATACTATGTAAATTGAGGATTTGGTTGCCTTATCCCTTGTGCCTCATACATGGACTGTAAAATATAAATGGACAAAGGGGGGTCACCAGAAAGGATCACGGACATATTGGGCATCGACACTGAGAATAAGAGGACAACACTGCCTAATTCAAGTGCAAGCCAAAGATTTTCATTGACATTTCACTCCAACCACCCATCAATTTTGTTGTCATCCATGACTTCAACTATCTTCTTTCATAATAATTGTAATAGATTTTTTTTCTCTTCAAATGCCTGCATTTCTATTTGTTACTATTTTTGCTGTTAGTTAGATGTAGAATGTGTCTGTAGAAATTGTTGTTTGAATAGGAATCAAAACCACATGCACACCTAAGAAGGGTTGTTCGAAGATAATAGAACTAGTCTGCTATTGTTAAAGACTTCAGGTTCTGAAGTGAAACAGCTGCTCCGGCTCTATTTTCCTCCAGAAGAGGGTGATTGTAGGTCATATTAGTTTATTTTAACAATACAGATGAGTATCCTGAGTAATTACTTTAAGATTGCAAATCCGGAGACACTTAATCAAAGGTAATTTACTCAGACTCTAAACAACATGGTGTAAGCAATAAACCTCAAAGGAAGACCTTTTGGCAAATTAGGTAATGGCCAAGACTTCCTGGCCTCTCTAAGGTCCTAGAAGGGCTGATATAACTATGGTAATTGGAAAATATATTTAGAAAATTAAAAGATTTCAAAGAAAATAAACAATACAGAAGTCCATAAGAATTAAGAAAACACTGAGAACAAATAAGGATATCCGCAATCAATACAAATCAGTAATAAATATCTAAAACAAACTAAATTAAAGCTCTGTTCTGCCTGCATTGAACACTGATGTGTTTAATGCCAAAAGAAAGGTACATTTTATAGGAACATATAAATAAGACCTGATATAAACTTGGAGTGATGTGGCAAGTTGTATACCTTAAAAAGTTACAAGCACTGATTTTAAGAAAATCATACTGAAATTCATAACAGACACAGAGGAGACAGTGCTTAACACCTTTAACTGTGATATGATCAGCCAATTCAACACTTTTCACTATATATCTGAACATTTTGTTGGCCTTTTTTATAGCTTCCCCACATTGTCTAGATGAAGACATTTCTGAGTCAACATAAAATCCTAGCTCTTTTTCATAGATTCCATCTTCAATTTTAGTATCTCCCATATGGTAATTTATAATGGACATTACACTTTTCTATATTAAATGTCATTTCCCATGTGTCTGCCCAGTTCTGAATGCTGTCTAGATCATTTTGAATGACCTTTGTTGCTGCAACAGTGTTTGCCACATTTTTGTGTCATCTGGAAATTTAACAAGTTTGCTTACTATACCTGAATCTAAGTCATTAATATACTGTAGATTAGGAAGAGCAGAGGACCCAATACCGATCCCTGTTGAAGTCCACTGGTTACCTTGTTCCATTTTGAGGTCTCTCCTCTAATCAGTATTTTCTGTTTTGTACTTGTTAACCACTCCCTAATCCATGTGCATGCATTTCCTTGAATCCCTACTGCATTCAGTTTGAGAATTAATCTTTTATGCAGGACTTTGTCAAAAGCTTTCTGGAAATCTAAATAAACCATGTCATACGCTTTGCAATTATCCATTGTTGATGTTGCATCCTCAAAAAAATCAAGCGGGTTAGTTAGACTCAATCTCCCTTTCTTAAAACCATGCAGACTGTCTCCCAGGATACTGTTACCATATAGGTAATTTTCCATTTTGGATCTTATAGTTTTCATAAGTTTACATACAATATAAATCAGGCTTATTGGTCTGTAGTCACCTGGTTCGGTTTTGTCTCCCTTTTTGTGGATTGGTATTACGTTTGCAATTCTCCAGTCTGTCGGTACAACCCCTATCTCAAGAGACTGTTGCATGATCTTAGTTAGTAGTTTGTAAATAACTTCATTCATTACTTTGAGTACTATTGGGAGGATCTCACCCGGCCCAGGGGATTTGTCTATTTTAGCTCCTAGTCCCTTTAACACTTCTGCCTCTGTTATGCTAAAGTTATTTATAACTGGACAGGAACAGGTCGACATGTGGGGCATGTTGTCTGTATCCTCCTTTGTAAAAACTTGTGAAAAGTAATCATTTAATATGTTGGCTATTTTTTTCTCTTCATCTATGATGTTGCCATTTGTATGTCTTAGACATTTTTGGAATTAGTTTTAGCCCTATTGGCAATGTTCATTTCCATTTCTCTCTTGGCGTTTCTAACTTCCTTTTTGAATTGCGCTTGCAGTTTCAAGTACTCTTTCTGTGTACTTTGTTCTTGGTCCCTTTTAAACGCTCTGTAAACTGCCTTTTTCTCTGAATATTTTTTTTAACTGATATATTAAACCATTTTGGCCATTTTGTTTTAGATTTAGATTTGTCTACTTTTGGGATGTATTTGTTTTGCGGCTGTAGTACTAAATTTTTTAAAAATAGCCATCGTTTCTCTGTGGATGTTTTCTCTATTTTACTCCAATCTACTTCTGTTAGTCTCTGTTTCGTTCCTTAGTTTGCCTTTTTAAAATTGTAAATGTTAGCTTTAGTTAGTGGTGTGTACCTTTAGCTTGATGACGATACGACATGTACCTCGATACATGGTCTGTGATATGATATGTATCATGATACAACTAATAAAGCACAAAAAGTTGCTTATCAGTATAATCCAGTAATGCTAACTGCAACAACATGCGATCCTGAATAATTATAATGTTAATGAAACATTTATTATTCAATCTCATTAACTGTGTTCCTGAAACAAGTGTAAATAACAATTTTTACAATTCGGAGCAAGGACAGAGCAAACATACTACTCATTCTTCAATAAAGAAATAGGTCAATACCAAACAATATATTTATATTGACAATAAGGCATAGAGACAGAGAAAGAATGAATCTTGGTTATAAATCTCCCTCCCGACCAGTGAGGTTGCTGTGTAAAGGGAACAGAGTTCCCCAGACTGGATGGTTAGACAATTCATTCCAAGAGCTAGGTGGAAGTTGGCCATCTAGAAAGGGGGCAGAGCTGCGGTACACCAAGTCATCGCTCGAGAGGGAAAGCGATGTGGCAACCGCGGATTGGAGGAGAAACGAATGCACTCGCTAACCAAGGGGCTGTGACTGACGGTACAAAAGGGGACGTGGCTAGGTGATCTGTTCCTTTGTTTTTGGTTTAGAGAAACGCTGAAGGATGAAAATAAAATAACCATGAGTGTTTAGTGTTTGTTTGTTTTGTCAAGTCGCACAGTGAAGAACTTATCTGAAGTAGCAGCAACTGGCTGTGGTTGAGACGGAAATATTCTGGTTTGGGATTTCAAGCACAATAGAAAGAACGCAATGCTGATGTACAGGTAAGTAAGCTGGGCACAGTTGAGTGGGAGACGGAGGGGGGTGATGCTAGGATGCCAGAATTACTGTTGAGCACTCTTGAGGTGTCGTGGGCTAGTTGACGAAACACTGAGGATGGAAGGTCCCCACTTGAAGACCCCAGAGATGTACCCTACTTAGCTCAATCCAGACTTCTACTATTTAGATAAGTTTATTTAATGGCTAACTTACCTGAGTTTTTGCCCTTGTTTTGATGTCGTATCCCTTCTGTTTTTTTGTTGATTTCTCCCCCTTCCATTCTAGTTTAAATGCTTCTAAACCTCCTCGAGGATCCTTTCTCCGAGTAGATTGGTTCCCTTGTTTTGCAGGGATCTTGGTCTGTATCTTCTGATGTTATTTGTACCGATGTGGACGACTACTACCGGGTCGTCTCCTGTTCGTTCTAGGAGCCTGTCCACGTTCTCCGTGAGGTGCGTGACAAAGGCTCCCGGAAGGCAGCACACTGTTGTTGTAAGGGGGGTCCAGACTGCCACTGAACTTGCTGTGTTTCTTAATACGGAGTCCCCGACAACCACAACCTCCCTTTTTTTTGCTGCCTGGCCAGCACCATTTATGGGGTCCTGGATGTTGTTTGTTTTGTTCTCTTGATGCTGGTTTTGATCATTTACATTTTGAAGTGGGTCAAATTTGTTTGACGTTTTGATTTCTGGTGGTTGTGTTTGACTACGTTTCTTTTTTTCCCTGTCTCTGCCTATCTGAACCCAGCTGTTTCGACCCTCTTCTATCTCCCTAGTGGCTTTCTGTCTATTAGGGGTGCAAACTTCCAAGACTTTAGGGTTTGCCAGCTCCTCAAACTCCTGTTCTGTTATTTCGTGCAGCTCCATTTCTAGCATATTTACTCATTGAAGCAAGCCCTGGATCTTGCAGCACTTTACACACACTTGGTTTAGTTCTGCTGGGTTTTCTTGGATTTCCCACATCATGCAGGTGTCAGAGACTACTGGCTGTTAGAATTTAAGCTCTGCACTTTTCCACAAAGCACTCCCACGTTGTCGCTTTCCATGCTGCCGCTGTTTGGACTGCCTTGCTTTTGTGTCTGTGCCTATGCGTGCTTTGTTAGCACCGCCCCCTTATCTCAAATGGTGCTGAGTTTGAATGTGAAAGTAATCAACTGGCCTTAGTTTCAGCTTGTTATCAGAAAAAGACACGCAGCTGTTAGAATTTAAGCTGCAGCAATTCCCCAATTTACTGTATTTTCTGAATAAAGCAGTTAAAGATTTAATTTCTCCTTACTGCTTCTAAACTGCTCTACACTTTTCCACGAAGCACTTCTCCCACGTTGCCGCTCTCTACACTGCCGCTGTTTGGACTAAAAATATATTAAAATATACATAAAGTTAGCTGTATACACATACACACACCTGGCCACTTGCTGCAAATTCCTTTCAATTATATAAATTAAACACTTTTTAAAATTACAAACAAAACCACCACCAAATACATTCATTTACAGGGGCAGGCCTAAGCCCTGCCACATGAAGTTATTCAGAATTTTTGTAAAAAAGAGTAAATCTATATTCATTTAGTAGCCATGTACTTCCAGAAGGCCAGATATTTCCCTAGACTTCACACTTGGATGACATCTACTAGAAAATGAATACTGTGACCTGGATGACATTTCCAAAGCAGTTATCTGGTAATTTTAGATGTATAATGGTACAAGTCAATTTGAAACTACACCTCCCAACTGAATGACAGATAAAAAGTAAAACCCTGATGCATCAAAAGTTCAATTTCCTCTGCTTCAGGAATTGCACTTTTTAAAATTGATTAGCCCAGTGCCAGCCAGATGTGCAAGTTAGGGAAAAGCCAAGACTCAACCCCTGTTATTCGAATGGATTAATTGTGTATCAGGCACTCAAGCATTTCCGCTGTGATCATGAATTCTCTTGTCAGTGCTGACTGCCTGTTGTAATGAAATCCATATAAACAGTTATGTGGTTATAAACAATAATGTGGTATAGGGTTGCTTCATGGAGGTATAATTAAGGCTTCTTTAATAACCTCATTTTCTGTTGTTACTTATCTGCCGCCATAATCATTTCTGGTCATGTTAGTCTCATGTTAACTAGAAATTATCTCATACCATTTAGTAGCATACATTCTATATACTGCATTGGCCTTGGCCAGGGCTGGAGCAGCCGACCTTGGAGGTTGTGAGATTCTACTCAGTGAGTTGAAGAAGTCGACTCTATCAGCTGACTGGTACAATACAAAAAAATGGTCTTGTTTTGTTCTATAATGAACTATCCTCCCAAGTGTTAGGATAAAGGGTACTAACTGATTTTTTATATATCTGCATACTGTATGTTGACCTACAACATTATTCTTTTAAATAATCTTAGTCTAAAAACTTGACTAATTTATTATTATTATTATTATTATTATTATTATTATTATTATTATTATTAATGTACACTGTATTTGGCAGATGTCTTTATCCAAGGCAACAGTTGCATTGCTGTATTATTGTATTGGGGTACAGAGCAGTATAGTCATAGAGGGTTGAATGAATTGGCTGCCATTCTTGCAATATATATTAAATGAATGAAAAAAAACAAATGAACCAAGATAAAGTGTAAATTACACTTTAACTAAAGGGATTTATGAATTCCCACAGCACGAAAATATATTGAGCCAAATGGTAAAAACCCAGCACAGTGAACCCTTGATTGTTAGTCTGAGACAGTTGTAATAATAAAATCAATATGGTGTGAAAAATGAAAATAAAAGAAGAGAGACAATAAAACTGCATATTTAAAAACAGGTGAAACAGTACAGTGAGCAGTGCAATTTGGTGCCATATTCAAGTATACCTTTAAATATCTTGGTATATACTGTACAAAAAATGCGATCTCTGATGTAATTGACAGAGTCTCGACACCACCCGGTTTCATTTAAAAACAGGTTGGTCAGGTCACAGCACCAAAAAATATTTCCTATTATGATAGACTCTCCCTACTGTGAACCATTAGTGGTATAAATGACTAAGGTGAACATTATGGTGCCTAATTAAATTGGTTAGTTATTTTGAATAAATTATATCATTCTAATAAATTATATAATTGTATGAAATATGTATTAACGTTACGAATTAGACTGACTACTCTATTTAATTTTTAATATATCACTGAAAGTACAAAATTATCAGCTTGAAATGTCTGGGCTGTGTTCTTCTAGTTACCATTTCCTTAAATAATATTAATATTAATTTGACCCTACAACTGACTTCACTGTTGAATGTATATTTTACAAAGAAAGAAGGTGCTGCCTTTTACATTGTCCATACATACTGTATATAGTTTCCATTTCAATAAATGTAAAATAAAATAAGAAGAAATCTTGAACACAGATACAGGATTTACTCTGAGGTCAAACTAAGAGACTTACATCAAAGCGGTTGTTTCACACAAAAATGTGTGTATGTTGGTTATAGAATTCAAAATATTGACAGTAGTTAACCTGAATAAGGCAACCTGATTCTCTGTATGGATAACTGAAAGTTTGATTAATGGCAAGACCAATGGGAGCATGATTTTGACAAGACAATGATAAGATAAACAAATTAGTATTGGGAGAATGCATACAGTATGAGTATGTATACTGTATGTTAACTGTTTTCTAATTAAATCTGGAAAATTATCACTGAAAGATTTTTTTCCTAGATTTTTATTGTAAAGCAAAATTCTGTTAAACTGAAACAATTGAATTTATATATTTATAGGAGGCTGTGTGGTCCAGTGGTTAAAGAAAAGGGCTTATACCCAGGAGGTCCCCGGTTCAAATCCCACCTCCGCCACTGAGCAAGTCACTTAACCTCCTTGTGCTCTGTCTTTCGGGTGAGACATAGTTGTAAGTGACTCTGCAGCTGATGCATAGTTCACACACCCTAGTCTCTGTAAGTCGCCTTGGATAAAGGTGTCTGCTAAATAAACAAATAATAATATATGAATTACAACCATATGCATAATAGTGCATATTTAGTACAGCTTGACTGTTTTACACTCCCTGTATTTTTCAAAATAAAAAATGGCTAGGTCATCAAGGTCAGCTCTTGTTAGTGTAATGTAGGACGTTCAATATCCTCTGCTGACAGGTTACATCTTATTTGAAAAACAGCACTTGTCCCTTAAAAGCATTATAATGAGGTGCCGGTAGACGGAATACATGTATGTACAGGTTTTAACCTGTGACCATCTGGTCCCAATGTGCATGAGCTGCCAAGCTAAGAGATCACACATATTAGCAACTGCTCATTTTATGCTACAAAATGAATTATTAATATTAGATTTCAAATTACTACTAGAAAGAAAAACATACCAATATAATTGCAACATCCTTTACTATAGATTTTTGTAAAAAAAAAAAAAAAAATGCCACCACATTCCAGTTGGAGAAACTTAAAGTTATACAAAACTTTAAAAAGCTACTAAAAAAAATAAATGCAAATCCATATATCTTACATGTTCTGCACTTTCATTTACTATACTTTTCTCAGATGTGCTGGTTTGAAGAAACTGTATTTTCATTTTTTAAAACATGATATCTGGTACTATACTAGGTAAATAAATCTGTTTGCAAGCCTTGCTTTCATATTAAGTGTTAAGATGGAACTTGGTAATTTACCCCCTTTTGACTAACTTGCTTTACAGCTAACAACATTTGTTCACCCGGAAAACACTGCTGAGGTGAATTGACCTAGGAAGTGAAACAATAACAAACTTCCTGAAAATAAAGCAAGCAACTTGAGAAATAATATTATTAAGAATAAAGCACAAATAATATGCAGTAAATACAAACAGACAAAAACAAAATATTTAAATATGATACAGACCACTATGCATATGTGTAAAGGTGTATAATACATTTATTTTAAAACCTGCTGGGCTAGAAGTCAATATTTAAATACCAAAGGCTGCAAGTGATCACTCTAAACCGCGTCTGGAAATGCACTTATCACCTAATCTGTTTAACATTCAGTCTTCTTACTAGTACACCTCCAGGACCCTGTTGCATGACACCCCCAACATAGAGAACAGCTGTTCTCAAAGTAACCATATTGCCAAATGGTTTTAACAGTGTCTGAATAACCCATTGTTACTTTCATTTACAGAGTACAAAGGCTTTTAAACAGTTTCTCATTAGCTTGTAAAACAAACATGATTTCTTTGTCTGCTTTAACTAAATAACCTGCTTAAAAAAACAAATAAAAAAAAAAACTTGCAATTCTTGCTTATCACCAAGTTACGTCAGTCACTCTTGCAGTGTTTATCAGTACATTGTATTTGATAACCCTTTTCATAAACATGCCCAACCCCCCATCCCTAGGGAGACAATACACCAAGGCCTTATTATAAAATGAAGTGTTTGTGTCGGGTATTAGTTAGCTTTTCCAATACTGCCAGCACACCTGCAGCCTTGAGCATTGCGGACACATTCAGCTTGTTGTTTTTGTTGGGTTTTTCAATTCCATGCCCTCTTATACTGTCAATAACATCTGTCATTGAGGCTCCCTCTGGAAGTCCAGAATGAGGCTCCTCAATGTTATTTTGAAACTGGATGATGAATGGTAAGAAATGCTTGTATACAGTCCACATTTTTAGACATTTTAAAATGACACCTCTAAGATCTCCCGTTCCACATTTCACTTTCTCCATGACTTGACAGGTGTTTTCAAATGTTTATAAAGGCTGCATGCAGTTTTGCCTCCTGATTAAAAATGGGATTCCCCCGTTGTTTTTGTTAACTTACATTTTTTCACTTCAGTTTATTAAAACGTGGACTCATCATGTGTTATAAATTGACGTTTTTTTTTGTTGTTTTTGTTGCATATTTAGACACCTGATTTTTAATTAGACATACCTAGCGATTGAATTTCATAGTGCAGCATAGTCTATGGTTGATTATCTGTTGAATAGGATGGTAGAACTAGATCTATCGTCCACATACTAGTTTACAGCAAATTGCACTTTGCTGTAATTGTCTGCTTTTCCATCACTGCTTATGTGGATGACTTTCCTTACATGAGAATATGCTTATAAATCGCTGACAGTTTGTACACCTCACCTTTTTTTATCAACCCACTTTTAAAAATACATCAATGAAATGTACATCTCTCACTCTGGTTCTTTGGAATCCAATGTTTTAAATTGTTCCAATTATTTATGCATTTGTATTTGTTTTTTAGTAAGGTTCCCAAAATACCTGACTTACAGCACAGTTTACTATATTATTTAATAGTTTATCCTTCAGTGCCCAACTGAACCTAGCTGACAGTACAGTGACACAACTTTCCTCATTCCTTGAAATCTGTTTGTTACAACTTCCTTCTGTGAGTCAAATAAGGTATGTGTAACAGGAGGAGGCTGGGTGTGAACCAGGCTGAAAATCTAAAAGGGCAGTGCATCACACAACATTGCCTGTTACTCATGCTCATGCGATTTCTGTACTTGCACCAGTTGGATGTTTTATAAATGCTTAATTGGATGGGACACTACTCCTTTAACAGCAAGCAGAATATATATATATATATATATATATATATATATATATATATATATATATATATATATATATATATATATATATATATATATACACACACACACACACACATACACACACATACACACACACAGACACACATTATATTGCTTTGTAAAGCAAAGGCAGAGGAAATATCCCAGCGTCAGTTACAAGGGGGCGGGGAGGAATAACATTCAGCATTATTTCTAGTTCTCTGATTTCGACCAACTATGCTTACTGCAGAGCATTTAAATAAAATCAGTTGTATGCAGGTGTGCCTTCCCTTATTTGCATTTTTATTAATAATAGTCAACCACTAATATGTCATGACTAAAAACAAAACAAGTCACTAATTATTAGTCATTGTATTTATATTTCAGCCTCTAAGCTCTCTCTCACAGCATGATGACACTTAAAGGTGTTGGGGAGGGGGGTTACTGTGGTAGGAGTGGTACAAACACAACTTAGATCAAGTCATACAGGGTTGAATGAAATGCCATTCTTGAATGAAAAACAAATGAACCAAGATAAAGTATTATTATTTGTTTATTTAGCAGACACCTTTATCCAAGGTGACTTACAGAGACTAGGGTGTGTGAACTATGCATCAGCTGCAGAGTCACTTACAACTACGTCTCACCCGTAAGACGGAGCACAAGGAGGTTAAGTGACTTCCTCAGAGACACACAATGAGTCAGTGGCTGAGGTGGGATTTGAACCGGGGACCTTCTGGCCACAAGCCCACTTCTTTAACCACTGGACCACACAGCCTCCTCAGTGTAAATTACTATCTTGTAAAGGGGCTGGACCACACAGCCTCCTCAGTGTAAATTACTATCTTGTAAAGGGAAAAGCTGAGAGAGAGAGAGAGAGAGAGATCTAGTAGAGGAGAAACAAGAAGTGGCTGGAAGGAGTTAACTGATATGGAAGGAGTTAGCTGCTCGGAGTAGAGAATTGAGAGGTGTGGTGGTTGGGTGCAGTACAGTTAACATTGTTCACTTTTAAGTGTCCAGAGCTTGGTGATAAAACCCCAGAGATGTTATTATTATTATTTATTTCTTAGCAGACACCCTTATCCAGGGTGACTTACAATTGTTACAAGATATCACATTATTTTTTACATACAATTCCCCATTTATACAGTTGGGTTTTTACTGGAGCAGTCTAGGTAAAGTACCTTGCTCAAGGGTACAGCAGCAGTGTCCCCCCCACATGGGATTGAACCCAATACCCTCCGGTCAAGAGTCCAGAGCCCTAACCACTACTCCACACTGATGTCCAACAGATAACCTATGAAATCCCCTTTGGAAACAGGAAGAATGGCAGTAGAGCATTTAGAAAGATTCAGCAGGTCCTTATGTTTATTAAGCACAACAAACCAAAGTTAGTTGGGGTAACCTTGGACCAAACATCAAAAGATGGATCATGCCCACAGCAATATGTCAATGTTGTTAGCAAACATGTATTATGTAAGCTGTAGGTACGGTGTAAATTTAATTCCTACTGTTAAAAGAGGAACTGAACAGAAAATATATTTAAAACAGCTGCAATATGCGGCACACACTTTTGTGTGAATGGATAATTCCTCACATGACATTGACAGGAAACAGCAGATTCTCACAAGGGTCTGTTGGTAAGTGCTTGGTTGGCAGGAGTTTGTATAGGCAATTCTGGAAAACAGACTTTGTTGCAGACTTCAACCCCATACTTACAATACCTGAATAATTACAGGCAGTAGTCATTGAGGCCAGGTTATGTATCCCTCCCAATCTGTTCAAACATCTTGGAGAGCTGTCATTTTAAATAATTTCCTATCTGGCTTCCCATGGTGGCCCTACACCTGATTAACAGTGTTATGGCAGGTGTTTCAATTATTTAACTAACCCCCATATGTGTCAGTGTAACCTATTACATCACAATAACATTTCTTTAGCAAGGTACAGTCGGTGTTCCTTATAAAAATAGTTATACGATCTTAAAATAAGACTGGGAACTAAACTGCCTTTGAAGTTCCTCTCATATAATAATAATAATAATAATAATAATAATAATAATAATAATAATAATAATAATAATAATAATAACAACGTATTTTTCAATGTTTAAAACCTTAGACTTCTTTGGTACTTGCAGGTGTTTTTTAATTTTTATTATTTACTTTTAATCTTCAGTGACTTATCGGAATGAGGTAATGATCAAGCGAGGTATACCCCTCCCCCACCTGAAAACATCACACTGCAAAAGTTTGTAGCCTCTGTAGTTTCTGGTGACAGACAGGTATTCAAATTGAGAGCTGATAGCCTGGGGGAAAATTGACTGTCTCTGACTATTGGTTTGAAGCCAGCGCCGTGGCAAAAACATTTACTATCATAAACTGAAACTATAATTCATGGGACATCTTTCCTAGATAAGAAAGAAGGCTTGGCTCCCACGAAAGCCTAGTTACAGATACCACCATGATGGTTGTTTACTGATAAAAGTGAAACCCTCCAGAGACCAGTAGAAACATTAGCTAGTTTTGTAATGATGTCCCAGTGTTTAACAACATAAAAGTATGTTGCCTTACCTTTCCACTCCTTCTCATGCTCACATTGCATTATGTTAAATTGTAACTTTACCTGAAAAACCTGTCCTAATGAGTAATGAATGGAAGTGAAAATACATTCCAGCAGGGGGCGATGGTAGCACCTTAGCATTTTATGGGCTACAAACAGCAGCGTTTGAATCTGGAGGTCGACGTCATTAGTTTTTCTACACTCACTGAGAAACAAAGTAGCCGAGTGAGTAAAGCGGTGAGAATGGAGCGCATAAACCGACAGGAATAACTCATTTGTAAACTTTGAAAACTCCAACGAGCAAAAATGGATACGACCTTTACAATTCTTATACTTATTGTTTCATGTAATCTGAGAGTTGTGGCTCAGTTTAGCGCAGGTAAGTGAAGTTGTTTTCTAATTGTTTTCTTGCGTCGTTTGGGCAGGGTAGAAAGTTACAAAAGCATAGGTTGGAAGCGTTCTGATAAGGTGTGCGCTGTTTTGCTCTTTAAAAAAAAAAAGAAAGAAAGTTAAATGTGAATTTCCCGATTTCTGTATATAATTACTGCATTAACTGTCTAGAAACTATTCACCTTAGTTAAGTGTGCTTTTTTTTTTTTAAAGATTTTGTGTTCTACATTTGTACAAAATAATACTGCACACGTTGACTTTGCCAAGCCTCGGTATAGCTTTGAACAGTACTTGTATTACTTTACGTTTGGAGGGTAGTTATCAGGAATAATTCGGCATTAAAATGTGCTTTGCAGTTGCAACAAAGGTTGATTTATTACATATGCATACCTATGGTATGTAAAACATGTAGAGTGTTTTTAAAGGGCACGTCTGCTTGGTCGCACAATGGTTACAAACCATTCCAGAATGGTCCGGTTAAACTCTAGATTCTATAATTGTCTCATTTGGCGTATGGGAGATTTTGTTTCAGACTATCCTTAATTTTATTTTTACGAAATGCATTATTATCACAGAAAATGATGTCTACGTAAATGCCAGTTCAGTCGTATAAGGAAATAAGGAAATGGATACTAATAATAGTTAATAATAATATCGCTTCTAAACAATGACCCACGGATTACATTTGCCGTTTTAGTAATTATATGTGCGCGTTTTGGAAATCGTCTGTTCTCAAATGTATTGGTTACTTGAATATGTGTAACCTGTACTGCACATATAACTGCTCTTAAAAAAAAAAAAAAAAGAACTTAATCCCGATTGATTTGTTTCCTTTTTTTCAGAATGTAAGAGCTTTTTATGTAACAACTTTTTTCTTAGTTAAATCTACTGATACAGCAACATGTGTATTGAAAGTTTGCAAAGTGATGTATAACTTGTTCAAGCATACAGTTTACATTATTGTAACAATTCTTTAATCTGTCATAAAACATTTGTCGAATGCTGATTTAGACCTGTTGAATTTTGTATGGTTTCGCTGGAAATGCCAGGAATAACATCGTTGAACATCTTGTAAATCAAGTATAACAAGCGTTATTTATTTATTTATTTTTTATGTTAAACATGTCATTACATGTTATCAATTTCTACCTTGATTAAAGTTTTTGCCGACAAGGGGATGGGGTGGTAATTATCAGCATGCAGTGCATGGTTTGGATTTCTAATACCCCATTAACAAGCCCCATGTTAGCTTCAGATCGTCTTCTTGAAAAACAACGCGTTTTATAAACTGTAAAACCAATTATATACAGTCACAGTTTATCGACACGAACCTGTTCCATATATATATATATATATATATATATATATATATATATATATATATATATATATATATAAAATCTTGGAAGTGCTTTCATCTTTAAAACTGTCAAATATCTGGCTGAAAGGCGAAAGAGCTTAATTGAAATATGCTTTAAATACATACTTAAAGAATAGGTTCAAGCGAGTTACGTGCTGACATACTGCAATGTGTGCTCGACTTGCTTATTTGTTGAAGGGACCCGGAGGGTAGAGTCCGAAACACGCCGCAGACACCTTTTTGGGGCAGTGCAATAAATACACAATGACACAGCTTCTTGTTTTAAAAGCTTCTTTTTTTGTGCGGATATTAATCCTTTTTTTTAAACCTACTAACTACTGAACAATAATATCAGCAATTTGATTCTTTGATCATTGTATTTATTTTAAATATATACCGATCGAATATAAAAGTTAAACAAAGCATTAAACAAGCTTAAAAAGTCTAACCAGCTTTATTGTTAAACTGTGTAGTGTACTTTTGAAAGACCACGTGAGGTTTTTGGATTTTAAATTTAATATAAATAAAGTTCACTTAGAAATGGTGAGGGCAGATTGCTTGCCAGCAACACCCCACACCTGTTTTGAATGTAACTGCATCATCAGATTACAGCACTTTGTAAAATGATTATTCCATCTGTTGATTTATAGCTGATTTTAAAATTAGAATCTTAATGTTGGATTAATTACGTTAAATTTAATCAAATGCAACTTGGCAAACTGTAAATTACATGTTTTAGATTAATTACAAAAAACTTTAATTATGCTTAAATGTATTAACAATGTCCTAAAACTGAGAAGCAAATCACTATGCTAATCCAAGTATATCTATTTCATCTGGATACAATGCCAACCAAACTGCTGGAATTAGATGTTACGGAGTAGCATTGTCCTATTCAACCTCATAGGGGCAATAAATGGATTCCTGTTAAACTAGAAGAATATTGAGAGAATTGGAGAATTATATATATATATATATATATATATATATATAATACACACACACACACACACTGAGAAGAATGTGCCAGCTTTACATCATTGTTTATTTTTTTTAAACATTCTCATTTTGTTGATCATTAATGAACAGTTCTGTACTGTGGGTGTTGTAGAGTGATTGAAAGAGACATTTTGTGTTTGAATTAAGTGATGGTCTCAGAGTCTAATTGGTCAAAGTTCAAGTATATTTTCCTCTAGAGGAATTATCACTTTTTGACGTCACTACTGTGGTATGCCTTTTTTTCGAATAGCTCAGGATGCAAATATAGCCTTCATCCGTGTGTGTGTGTGTGTGTGTGTGATATATATATATATATATATATATATATATATATATATACACACTGTGTGTGTGTGTGTGTAATATATGTATGTATGTATATATATTTTATATATAAATACATAATATGCTTTTCTAAATAGTGCTAAGTTGACCATGTAATTAAATGGCACCAGGAAAATGTTGTGCCCAGGAAGGATTAAACAAATCTCTTGTCCAATTGATAGTTCTGCCCCAAAGCTGTACAGTGATTTCCAAAAATTAAAAAAAAAAAAAATGGATTTGCATCAGTTTTCAGGGGTGTTGGTAATAAAAATATTTAGTAAATGACTGTTCTATAACTAGAATGCAAAGTCATATTGATAATGTAAAAACACACTGTCCAGTGCCCACGCCCCCCTGCTCATGCCACAGTTCTGACTGAGGTCTTAGCTGTCAGTCTCACGCGTGGGCACACTCGGTGATTGTGAGAGGAGCGGAGTGAGCCAATTGTATTGGAGCGGGGGAGCGGAGCGGGGTAGTTGCTGGAGCGGACATTTCCGGCCCGCACCTTTACAGCACTGAAGAACTGAGCACGGTTTTATTTTTCTTAAATATATGTTCTGCCATGGAGTTTGCACAAAAGTTATAAAAAAAGGTGACAAATACAGATGCAGTCACTTTACAGTATTTTCCATCATGTCTGTGCATGATAACCATTCATTTTCCAGTTTCAAACCACAATTAGGCACTTTTTATGTTTTGCAGACTTGAGAATCGCATTTTTTTTTAAAAAAAAAGCTTTTATTTTTCTTTTATATTCAATGCGATTTGATGTGGCACTTTATAATTCATTATGATATTCACCCGATTCTGGATCTGCATTTGTGCCATATAAAAATGTGGGAAACGTCATCTGTGTGTGTCCATATGTCTGCGGTTATTGTTCTTACAGTTCTACGGTTATGCACCAATAAAGTACTATGAACACGGTTAGTTTCTGCACTCAAAGATAGTTCATACACTAGTACAGGGTGGTTCGTCAGCCCCGTCGACTCACTCGTGTTCGTGGGTTGCTTTGAGCACCCTATGAGAGATTTGGATACAAACAAGCCCTGTATAAAGCTAATTTGATACAAATCACATGCAAAGTTTGAAATGTACACATTTTTTCAGTAAAGCGTCTTCAAATTGAATTAGATAACTTCTCTGAGCACTTTGTCTGCTTTTTTTTTTTGCTGGTCATAGTTTGGGATTTATTTTTTTACTTGGGTCAAGGTATGCGATTTATAATAAGGACGATTAAATAGTATTCCTTTCTGAATGTACATTACGTCTTTTCATCTGCAATCGGCAAAACGATGGGGGTGGAAAAACAGCTAGTTTATTTACTTATTAATATATATCTTTTTTAATACCATGTGAGCGGAGCATGTCTATTATCGAGAGTGGAGTGGGAATCACAAGGTGTGGAGCAGAGTGGAGGATGTGTTCAAGAGGTATTCCCCCCTTGCTTAATCCAACATGAACTGCACAGCACAGGGGGGATCTGGTATTGATTCCCTTTAAAACAGAATAATACCTTTTTCGGGACAGTTTGTCCAACCTCAGCCATTGAGTGTCTTGAAAAAAATCCCACAGTAACATCCACTAACATTATACACAGATAAAGAAATGGCTGTACCTAAATCATAGTGAGCTGTGTTCAGCATGGATGGTGCCTCATTCAGCCAACTTAATGGTGTTTATTGACGTGAGGACAATACAGACCCTTCATTGCCAGACTATAATGGGGTCTACAGCTTCAAAATGATGGGTAGATAGACTCCTCACTGTATTGAAAACTTGTGAGTAAAAGAACAGTTTTCATTGATTATAAAACATGCTGTTACTGTAGTTGTTTTCATTGATCACAAAAAACAAAAGATGCCCTGCTTCTGCAGTTTCAGGAGTTCACCAGCAATTTCTCTTTCTTTTCAAACGCTTACCAGTTCTGTAATTATGACTTACAAGCTGCACAGTTAATAGGCTGTCTGATAGGGCAGGTAGTCTGTTTTATCCATCCACTCCATACTTTAAATGCCTGGTTGTATGAGTAAATGCAGAGCCACAGAATGTTTAAATTAAGTGCACTGGGGAGAAAGATTTGGTACCAGTGCATTGAGTTATTGTCAAACAGGTGATGTGTGTGCTTTGCACATACCAGTTTGGTAGTCCTGGCAATGTTTTTTCATAAGTTCAGGAAGACACCTAATACAAGTCAATGTTGACAATGTTTAGAGTTTTCTTCAGCGGTATGGATTTTTAATAAAACTCTTACAAATCTAGTAAGGAAAATTATTTTTTTACTAAAGAGTTTAATATGGAACTATTTGCTGAGCTTTTTCTTTGATCAACAATTTTGATCCATTTAAAATCCTCTTTCTAGTCCTGGTGTAGGCTAGTTGTTTGTGTAAAGTCATTTAAGGTCCAAACTTTACGTTTACCAGTTTGTTTTTGGTAATTAACAGAAATATAATATAAATGGATTTGGCAGGTTGCTGTGTCTCTTGCCAGAAATTCTCTGTTCTTTAAGTTGCTCCTTAATGTGTTGACAAATGTGTTTGTTTCTGTTGAATGAATCTGACAATGAGACAGAGTGGTGTGTGCAGTGGCATTCAAACCTGAATATATAACCTGAATGTGAAGAACCCCCGTTTTGATACACAGGAAATATTCGCTTTCTAAGACCCCATTCACACTTGCGATTTAAGGCAGCCCAGGGCTGCCTTTTCTCATATATGTGAATGCCCCAAAAAAGAAAAGGCAGCCCAGGGCCGGCCTAGATTTAAGCTACCGTTTCGATGTGGCCCAGGGCCTGCAATCCGGGACCAAGACAGGCTTTTATATATATATATATATATATATATATATATATGAACGCAAAGCAGACTTGGGGCCTCCTTTTTGTATCGCATTATCAATTAGATTATGTAGCTCAGTAGCTGGGATTGTAAGAATATGTTTGCTGTGGAATAACACAGATTTTCTATGATGTCAGAAATTTTGTTTTCTATTTGGGGAGGGGCGAAAAAACATGCAAGGCTTTTTGGTTGTTTGTTTGTTAATAACCAAATCAATACACATACCATATATTAACATTGACAGGCAACTTTCCTTTAAATTTACGTAAACATACCTGTCTAATAAAACTGCTTCTGGTATTCAAGTTCAGTGTTGAATGAGGCTTCAGTTTACTTAAGGGTCATTCCATACCAACCAACCAGAGCCGATTCCCGACCACCTCAGATTTTACTAGAAAAATTCACCTGGAGGTTTTTGGGCCCGCTGAGTTCAGAAATGCTAATCATTTTTTCCCCCCTCTTTTGAACTATGACCTAGCAAAGATCAACCTAAAGTGAAAAAGTGACTCTGACCAGAAAAATCACCCTGGGCTCAACTTGGACGCTACCATTATGTGTAGCATCTCGTTCAACTCGTAATGAATAAGGCTTCTAAAATGTTAGTATTCCAAATTTTGTGAAATTTGAATAAAACTTGTCACTTGCCTCTCATCTGACAACTTGCCAAAAGTGAGTTAGGTGCTCCTGGTATTTCTCAAGCCCTATTCATTACGAGTTGAACGAGGTGCTACACATGATGGTAGCGTCTAAGTTGAACCCAGGGTGATTTTTCAGTTTAGGTTGACCTTTGCTAGGTCAAACCTTTGCAGATGTGTCAGCCGCACAAAGAGCACAGCGTGTGGTTTTCACTAACTCTACTGTGCAGAAAAAGTAATTTTTTATTTTTCTGTGGGTAAATATCGGGACTTTCTTCCTATGTTTCGGGACACGAGACATTTGCTAGGAAATCGGGACTGTCCCGACCATATAGGGGCTGTTGGCATGTATGACAGGTTTGAAGTGTCTTCAGGTGCTTTACTTACTCTTACAGCAACAAGAGTCTGATTGAAAAAAAAATGAATTGTGGTAATATTTATTAAATTGACTTACTTTAACTACCAACATTATATTTCTGTTAAAATGCCATATTTAAATAATACGTTGATAAAAATTGGGAACAAATGGAATTGGCCATTTTTGAAAAACAGAATTTGGTATTCCCAAGAATGGAAGAATTATGAGGCCTAAAGATGGTTACAATTGAAGGCAGTGCAGATGCCAGTGTCTTATGCAGTAGTATAAAGCAATTTTATGCAGGCCACCAGTTAAGCATGCAGTCTATATCTATAACAACCGACAGGGCTGCATAGGATCAGAGGATGATTCAAAATTGGAGGTAGAGCCACAATAAATGTCTTGTTTAAATTTAAAGTAAACTGTAAAATTGTTGAGATACTTGTGATGGAATATTGTTTCAAAATTGTATACTGCAACAAAAATATACCCTTTCCCAGTCAAAACGGCAAGTTTCTCAGTATCTAAAAAGCTTAGATGGAACGCTGCACATATGTGAATGTGCAAAGGTGCCTTTAAAAAACCACAAATGTGAACGGGGTTGCATCCCCTGCTATGGCTGTTAATTCAACATTTATGGCTACTGTAACCTTTATCCACTGTACTCGCATGTAAAAAATAAGTTTGACATACAGATGGGTAGATGCCCAGGTTCTGATGCTCTGATAGCTAAAGTATGTCCAGACCAAGCTTCAATACAATTGAATATGCTTTTCTCGAGATGTGTAACTTATTGTGACATACAACTAGGTTGCCTTCGTATACCCAGAGTTTCTGATACTGTTAATAAAGAATGTTTTTATAGAGCAATTTATCTCAATTGGACATGCGTTTCATTTTGGTCTACTCTGGTTTGTTGGCAAAATCAATAGTGAACCTATGCTATGCTGTACAATACTGACATCATACATAATGAAACCTGAAGGCACAATGTATTTGCAACAAAGCAAATGTAGTTGAACATCCTTTCCCACTTGACCGTTCTATGATTTTCAGTGAAACCCATTAGTTTCTAAAGTAGGAATTTATTACTGTAGTATTGCACTACACTTTAGTTTTTCCACAGTCTTGGTTAGTCCAGCATTGGGTAGGGTCATTGGTGTT
This sequence comes from Acipenser oxyrinchus oxyrinchus, assembly GCA_030684275.1. NCBI lineage: Eukaryota > Metazoa > Chordata > Actinopteri > Acipenseriformes > Acipenseridae > Acipenser > Acipenser oxyrinchus. The sequence goes on along the minus strand of CM060252.1, from coordinate 65,931,375 downwards.
AACTGGACTAATTTACTATTCCAAGTGAAGAAACAGCTGCTTGGATTTGTGTGGATTGCTGTTCTCCACAGAGTCTTAGAAAAGCAGCAATCATTACAAATCCAAGCAGCTGTTTCTTCACTTGTTTCATTTGGAATGGGTAATTTAGCCCAAAAAATGCCTGTCACCTGTGGAGATCTGAATAATCGTTTTGTGCAGCACTAGTCTTGGGCATATCTGCCAGCCTACATCAGGGGGTGTTTTTATTTTCAAGTTATTGTCGGACTATCTGGAAACCACCATTACTGCCATTCTGGTATGTTTTTTGGAATGAGGAAGTAGTATCATTTTGATTTAACTGTTTGCAGACTGAGAATTCTAACATTGAGGGCCGACTGAGATGACTTCACCTTAGAGCATGTATCGGACCAAATATCTACTAAAAGTATACAGTGTTATACATTTCTAAAAAGCTGTTGCTCTGCAGATTACTAAATAAATAATGGTTTCATTCTATATGATCAAGTATACCCACACTGGCCTAATTTGAATGTGACACATTTAAATTAGAGTGTGGGTATGAAAGTTTAAAAATCCACTTGAAAATTAATTTCTTTAGAAATGTCCTCATAAATGTAATTTACTGATCTCCTACTTAAAATATGTAAAGTTATCAGTGGTAGTCACACACCGCAGGAACTAGAATCTAGCGTTTTTACTTTTTTTGAAAAGTGATTGGCAGGGTATTAGCTTATGTGAGTTAATGTATCTATTTAAAGCATAGTGTGAGACCTTTTTGAAAAGCTGAGTGTCTATAGAACCTGCACATACCAAGGGTTACATTAAGTAAAATCTTAAATTACCCAACTAGAAAGCAAAACAAAAGTTGAAAAAACACATGCATAAAAAAAAAACATTCAATATAAATAAATACTAAATTTTATAATAACTAAATAGCTGTAGAAGTAATATACTACATTGGACCAAATTCATAAATTGCAAAATGAAAAAGGAACCAATAATGTCAAATGCTATGATCACATTTTAAAGCACAGTTTTTCAGGCAGTATACCAATGGATGGAGTTCTTGGCTTTTAAAATACACTTGGAATTGGTTCTTCCTCTGGCTAGAAAAACACATTTCATTAGTTGTTTTCCAGCTTTTTAAAACTCCCAACTGTCCTCTTAACAACATGGGCATACACTTTGTTTTTAATAGTCAAGCTCCAGCTGTGTTTTTTTTTGGACATATTTAGTATTTTATATATTTGCTTATATATATATATATATATATATATATATATATATATATATATATATATATATATATATATATATATATATATAAAAATTTGTAACAGTATAGATGTGTTCTTTCTGTTAGGCATGGGAATGCTTAAATGTTACCTTACTGTGCAAAAAGATTTTTTTTTTTATTCAGCTGAGAACTTTGGGGTCAAGTTAACACAGGAGCTGAACAGACATTTTGTATTACGGGCATTGACGGTGTCTGTAGAAAAGGTGAAGGTTATAAAGAAGAATCCTGTTGAGGGTAACTAAATCCGATTTGAGTATCTCAATAAATAATGGGTTTTGCACTGTTGTGCTCGCTTTCCAATCTATTTATGTATTATATTGATGGAAGTAAGTAGATTACACGGTCTCAAACTCACATGATACATTTAACTGCTTTTCTGGTTCTTCTCTTGCTTATATGTGTGTTTGAACAGCTGAAGCATCTTTTTTTTTTTTTTTAGTAGAGCATTATGCAAGCAGTTAAGTGTCGTTGATTTGCAAACTGCTAATGTTCCATTTGATGATCCGTATAAAAAAAATAGAATCAACAGACTGCAATGCTAATAAATAAATATAAGAATAATATTTGGACTTGGAAGCAAAGTAACCGTGGGATTATCATTTTAATTTTAATGGAAGAGCCTAGGGGCACTGCTGTGGTAACAGAGGAAATTAAAATACAAGCTGTCATGTTTCCTTTTTTTTTTTTTTACATCGATTGAAATGTATTAGAGACTTTGAGTAAGTGTTGGGACATGTCTGGATTTGTACATTTTTATTTTGTCTGAACTTGTGGTAGAGGTTCATTTTGATGAGATTTTTCCAAGTGAAGCTTTATCAGTAGGATTTATTAATATTGACAACCAAGTTGCTATGCAGTGGTTTTTCTATCCTTAACAAGATAACCATGACCTGCATTCACTTGTAAAGATATAAGTTTGATATGTAAACAGACTGATCCCTTCATGCCTCCCATATCCTGATGCTGAAAAGTCTGTGAAAGTATTTGCATCGCCCTATAGAATTAACTAATTTTTGCTTCATAAAGTTGAATGAAACTTGTTGAATAATGTTACGTTAACATATTGTAACTGGTGAGATGGACAGATTCCATGTATCCCCGATATTCTGCTGCTCTTGTTAAAGAATGCCCTGTAGACATTTCTGAATTGGATAATTAGTTTTTTTAGACATTTATAATGAATTGGCATCATGGCCCATTGAATTGTATGGAAACGCAAGGGCTGGATGCGAACCACAAACCATATGGTTCAAAGACTGATGTATTACCATTAAACAAAAGAGCAAGATCTGTGTGTCTCCCCCTGCTTGTATCCAAGCTCATCTTCAAGCATAAACACGAGCGCTTCCACCTACAATAGGCAAAGAAAGAGCGTTTCAAAGTCGGCTCATAACCACTACCACTCGCTGTTCCCAAGGCTTTGTAGCGACTTTAGAATCGCGTGTCTCGCAAGCCAGAATGCAAGAGCGGGTCCATCATACTTGAGAGTGGGGTTCTTGAAGAGAGCAGGCCAGTTAGGGAGCTAGATTGGACGGTAAGTGGATGAATAACATCAACCGGAGGCACAACAGTAGTAGCTTTGTTACTTTTTATATGAGCGTACAGGGAAAATCCGATTTCCTGTTAGAAAATATATACTATATTATATCGTTGCTTCATTCCTTCACGGATTGGAAAAGGTTCCCTCTTCCAGAGTGCATACCTTACGTTACACCCCTAAGGGTTGAAACCCGGTCTCCTTCTGCCTGTGTTCACTACCAGACTACATATAGTCATTCAAAAGAGTGGAGCTGAAATAAACGCTCTTAGCCCAAAGGACTGTAATTGTGTAAACATGTTCATACTGAAGTGTCATTCTAACGATACACACTTAATTTCTTTGACATACTGGGTCACCATTCTTATTACTGATGATAATGGAATTAAGAATGTATTTTTTTAATTAATATTTTGAGAAAATAATCGTAGTGTCCATTATTGCTTATAAAGACCTTGAGAAGAAGCGCTTATGGCATTGGAATCACTCAAATGAAACAATGTCTTATTTGCCCAAACATCAGTATTTTTCAACAGAACTCTCAGGAAGTATTGTGAGGTCCCTCGGGTCATAAAATAACATGTTCTTATACATGTATCTAAGCAGAATACATAATAAAAAAGCAACGTTTTTATGGTTTCTGAAGTACTTTGTAATGTTCCCCAGGGTGTTCTGGAAATAAAGGACACCAATCCCAAGATGCTACTGTAAACATGATTTTTTAAAACAAATTTTATAGGAAGAGAGTCAAATGCAGCCAAAAAAAAAACCCTGGTCCTGGTTGAAGGAAGGTAAATATTAACTTTCAGTGTTCATTTTACCTCACATTCTGTCCAATTAGCCTGTGGTGTGGCAGGGGAAGGTTTGACTCTAGCATCATTGGGGCTTGGCTGTGGTAGCCATGGTAGCATTTCAGAGCTGCAATCCAGAGGGATAGGTGGGAAGACTGAGACATCAAGCTGAGTAGTCCTGGGAGAACGCTGGCACAGGTACAGTACACATAGAGAAGGTTTGAGTAGTGCATGGTTGTACCATTGTATGGAAGGGGGCCCTGGTGGAACATCAGCAAGCATCTATTTACTGTGTTTCAAGGAAGGAGTAAACAAATACAATTTCTATGTCGAGATAATGTATAATAACGTAATGATCCTTGCCTCCATCAAAGACTATTGCCATACAGAGTAAACTGAACAGCTTCTGTTGCATAATATTAAATTACTTACTGGTTTGATATTCTGTTCTTGGTAGGTTCAGCGTAAAATTTTTGAAGTTAGGGGGTTTTAGAAATGACCACTAGGCGTGTCTAATTTCTGTTCCCCTAAAAGTGATTTTTGAATTGTTACAGAAAATGCAGTTTGCACCCACAGTGATAGTCTAAAACCACCTCGCTTCATAAACTGTGCTTTTCAGAAGAACCCCCTGTGGTTGAAACAGGGTATGTTTTAACTAGAATCCTGCTGGGACACAATAAGCAATAATACATTCATAGACTTCAGAGAAACACATTAAAGTCTTTGCCTCATTGCATCCCAATTTTTTTTCTTGTGCTCAGAAAAAACTCCACTAATAGATATGAAAATTGTTGGGCAGGATACCTCTACATTTTCTTAAGTGCTTCTGTTCTTGAACGTCCAGGTACTTGTTTAGATGGGTGGGGGTTCAGTTTAAAAATAAAAATGATGCAAATTAAACTGACTGGGACATTAATTAGCAGAAAGATGTGGCTGATGTTTGAAAGTGCTGGTGTTCTTTACCAGGGGCTGTACTTTTTCCAATAGTATTAGCTCATTCACTGTTGACTGACTCCGCCTTACCAGATTACTATACACTAGATTAGATTAATCCGGAAATTGCCCTCTTGTGGCTTGCTCTGACCTTCAAGTTAAAATGCATGTTCATATGCTGTTTTGCAAAAAATAAAAACCACTGTTCAAACAAAGCTCTTTGGCAAGGCAGTAATGCTTTGTGAGGTCAACACCTGTGGCTGCCAGTAACTCCATTGTCTCGGCAGGGTAGAAATTAAAGCTCCAATTAGTTACAGTTCCTTTTTCAGACAAGGAAATTAAAGTAAAAAAAATGTTGTTTCAACTAGTTGTAGTGTCTCCGTTATCGGTGCAAGTGGCTGGATCATGATAGTCAGTTGAATCCACTTTCTCACCATCAAAGCACTATCTGCCTGACATTCTTACTACCATTTGTTCTATTTTCAAAGCCTATCATGGCTTTTCATTTCGAGTTACTTTGTTTAGAAAATAATCATGTTTCAATTAGTGTTAAAACATATTTTGTTTTGATCTCTAATATCAATGAAAACTGCTCCAGTGTAGGTGTGTGCATGCAAAATAGCTGTTTCTGAAGGAAGCTTGTTATTTCGTTGGCCGTCATGCATTTTGTCTCGCTCAACCCGGGTCAAAGCGTGTCAACCCACATCCTGAGGTGGGTCACTGGGACCCAGGTATGACGCAGGTACGTGGTTTCACACTACATGGGATTGTGACCCGGGTAGCCGGAACCCGGGTCTGGACCCTGGTGGAAGTGCCAGTGTGAAAGGGGCTTTACTTGATGCAAGTAGTTTAGCAACCTCACTTTGTCTCTGAGAGATGGTGTTTCTTTTGCACACCGTCCATAGGATTTAAATGTTTCCATGCAATTAACACAATTGCAAGTTTTGATGAAATCATTATTGACTGAGGCCAATAAGGAATAATGTACTCCATTGTGTGTCTTGAGATGCAAGACAATGGTTAAATCAAGACCTAGCAAAAACATGCAAAACCATTACTATTAAAATAATCAATAATACAATGGTAAATGTTTAGGAGAAAAAGCACTTAAGCTTCAATTTAAAGAATAATTTTAATGCAAAAGCAAATTCAATTTTTGCAATTGAATGTGTTGGGTTTGTGGTAAATTGTAATCTAAACGAACTGGCTGATAAGTTGATTTAATGCTGTCTTGTGCTTCAATACCTTATTGCTCTGCTAATCCAGGCTTTCTTTGCTTTTTTAAAACATGTTTTCAATACTACTCAATTTGTGTCTCCCGCTCCACTTCCTTTACAGCAAGTCTGACTAAATATTCACTGTATATTTGCAATAGTGGATCTGAGTCTGTATGCTTATCTTTCACACTAGCATGATCTACCCGGGTCAGAACCTACCCGGGCAGGACCCGGTGTCATGCGGGTTGGGTACACGATTTCACACTGCTTTTGATAAAGCTGGGTTGATCTGGGTGACAGACGCAAGTACACAATGCGCGTATCAATGCCCCGGAAGCAGCTTGTTACTGACGCTTCCATCCAAGCTTCTCTGGATTGAACCGTCGGCCACATTTTTTAATTAGAGCAAATGTTTCTTCATCCCTGCTGCAATCTGACTCGTGCTGTGTCTCAATCAAAAAAAATATGGCTAAACAGAATAAACAAACGTTCCTTGCCGAAGTGAAACCTTCATGCAGGCGTGGCTGTTTGTTATTGCGTAGGCTCATGAATGGCCGTCAAGCATTTTGTCTCGCTCATCCTGGGTCAAAGCGTGTCAACCCACATCCTGAGGTGGGTCACTTGGACCTTGGTTAATCCTGGTCCGACCCAGGTATGTGGTTTCACACTATGAGATTGACCTGGTTAGCCAGGATCCGGGTAGGAGTGTTAATGTGAAAGGGGCTTTAGACTGCATTGCTTGCGGGGAAGTCTATAAAAACAATTTTGTTTAATAAAAACAAAACAAAAAAAGTCAAACAGAAACCCCAAGTTGATGTTTGTTCCCAAATTCTTTTGAAATCGTGTAGACCTGGATTATTGCTGGCATAATGTAGTTGGGATGCTTAACAGCACATACCTGGTGATCCAGCATCTATTATGATTTTAATAACATTAGCTTTCTGAGAATTAGTCCTGTTTTTCACCAGGGTCCTTTTGACAAGAGGCAGAAGTGGCTACAGAAATATTTAGTAGGGGAGCTCGGCCAATCGAAGCAAGGCACATGTTTAGTATTTAAATATTTAGTAGGGGACCTTTGCCAATCGAAGCAAGGCGCATTTTTTTTATTATATAAAAGACCAGGGCCAGGAGGATGGCAGGCTGAGAGAAAACAAAGGGTTAGTAAGTGCTAACAACCCAGGGTGCTTTTGTTGCAGTACAAACAAGAAATCAAGAAACGGCATTTGTTTTAGTCCATAGGGCACTATTATACCTTTTATAATTGGGGCTTTTGTTTGATGGTTATTTATTTCATTTTGCAGTGATTTTATTTTTAGCTATTCTAGTTTTTGTAAATTAGTTGTTTTTTTTTTCAGGGCTTTTGCTTTTTATATACTGTTTGCAATTCTTGTTTTCAGCTACTTTCAAAAATTCTTTGCTTTTTTCTGTCACAATATGGAGGCTGTGTGGTCCAGTGGTTAAAGGACAAAGGGCTTGTAACGAGGAGGTCCCCGGTTCAAATCCCACCTCAGCCACTGACTCATTGTGTGACCCTGAGCAAGTCACTTAACCTCCTTGTGCTCCGTCTTTCGGGTGAGACGTAATTGTAAGTGACTCTGCAGCTGATGCATAGTTCACACACCCGAGTCTCTGTAAGTCGCCTTGGATAAAGGCGTCTGCTAAATAAACAAATAAATAATAAAAGTATAGTAACTTGACCGTACATGTTTTTGTGTATTTAGGCTTCTTTTATACATTTTTCACAATTTGCAATTCGGTTTTAAATTCCATGAGCGTGTAAATCGACCCTATCAAACTGTAATATAGCTTTCTTTCATGAGCAAGAACAACGCTCCGTATTAAATTGTAATCTCGTTTTAAATCCTTGCAAGCGTGTACAATCCTCCAATAGAAACGTAGGAATTTGCTGCCACTTGGTAGTTGGGGTGGGTGTTCAGAATCAATGAGAGGTACAGTATGTCAGGAAGGAGGGATATTGCCCATCTGCACTGTGAAAGTTGTTTTTTTTTGTTTAGGTTTTTATTTTTTTCATGGGGAAAGGGGTCAAGTCAACCATTTCCAATGTTTTTTTCTGGTGCTTATTGGATACACAGATTAAATTTTTTATTGGATCTTTTATTGGTTTTTATCGGTTAAAACCGAAAATCAGAAGCCCTTTTTATAATTTAAACACGTTGTTTAAAAAAAAAAAAAACGAATAACACTTTCGTTGTTGGTGAATAAGAAAAAGGTACCGTACCTGCACGTCTAGAAACTGCTGCTTGAGCATCAGTTACCTCTTCCTTTAGAAGCCTCTTATCTATGGGAAGGGCATCAAAATATTTCTCAACAACTGTCCAGGAAATTTAATTGAATGCTTGCAGGGTTTGTAGTAAGTAATTAGAAGAGTCTGTATAATTTAGGTTATTTAAACAAAAATGTAAATTAATATATTAAAAATAATGAAATATGAACCTGATATAATTAAACACTGTAAATCAAAATAATTTGAGATCTTACTGTTGTCGGGTTTATCATATTTATTTTCAATCCGAGCAGACTACTGATGACGTTACCACATTAACAAACAAAGCAGTGTGCAGTCTTTAAGTAACAGCTACTTGGCGAATTACATTTTCAAAGCAATCAACCTAGATTAGAGAAAGAGTTGACCTGTAGTGCAAAAAAACTACTCAAATGATTGTGCTGGTGAACTTCCAATGTATCCTGTCTCTGAGAGGTGATTGAAGTGGTTTTAAGTGCAATATCATACACATGTTACATTGCTATAACTTGTTTAGTGTAGATTTGTAGTGCCTGGTTTCACAGACTCTGATTTTGCACTAGATTTTTTAAATACTTGCCAAAAAAAAGCATTGGTTACTACAAAAGTCGTGCTAATTGGGAACTGTGAAACCCACTTATAAAGTGAAAATTCAGTGATGTGGATTTTATTATTAAATCCTTCCTACTCAAACAGGACTAGTTATCCACTAGGTTTCCTTACTAGTTTGCTGTGATTTTGTTTTTATTGTAGCTCAGGTTTAAATAAAATAACACAGAATCTGCTACTGTAAAACAGAAAAAAACTGTCAGACCACTCTAATGTAGACCTGTGTTGTGTTTTTCCTGCTCTTCAGCTGTGCCAGAAAATGCTGCACTAAGTGAAGCTATTATGAACACACTGCAGCATAGATGACACGTTTTGACAAGATGATGGCCAGGAAGAAGTTTAATTACCATCATTTAACATTTGCCCTGAACTGCCTCTGCTGTGTGCATTATTATACTGTCTTGTATGACTTTCTTGAAAAGCTTAACCGAGACTATGGCTTTGTGTTTGAGACAAGCACAGCTAGTGTTAGAAGGGTAATTTGATGTGTGAGGTGCTGTAGCTCTTGAAGATGCTCCTAGCTTTTTCTTTGTGAAACATAGGGTTATAGAAGTAACAAAAATTGAGTAAATTGTATGGTTCTAAAAATATTAGTAGTCAGATCAGTGTTTTTTATACCATACTTCAGCTGTTTTTGGGATTCTTGTCAAAAAGCCCATGTGAAGCAAGGCCCCCATTTGTTGGAGGGTAGCACAAGTCTTTCACAGTTGGTTAGTTTTCTGCTTTTGCATCCTCTCCATTTGATGTTTCTAATCCGTGTATTGGAGCAAGATTGGTAGTGAGTAGTGTCCTGATGCTTCAGTGTCTCCTGTGTCCACTAACGTGCTGCTAAAGTTGATACTCAAGATGAATGTGAAGTAATGTGTTGCTGCAAATATCAATTGTTTTTGGGTGGGGTTATAAATAAGTTGAATATTAAATACAAACTAAATATGCACTACCTTAGGGGGTAGAAGCACGGCTGCGTGATGCGCAGGGTGGATCACACCGCTCAAGTTAGCGTCCTGGTTGTGAGAAGTTGCTGGTCTCTGCCAGGGACTCCGAAGGGAGCGTCTCATTGGCTTTGGTGCTACCGTGGGTTAGGGAGGCAAAACTGTCAGGGACTTTCTCCTCGTGCTACAGCGAACCCTGCTGGCCAGGCAGGGTTTCTATTTGTTTTCCCAGTTGGGGGGGATCTTTAAATGTCTGTCATGGAAGTAGAGTAAAAATGTTTGTTCACTTTAAAACAATTAGTAAGATTTTGTGTGTTTTGTACAGTTTTCTGCTACTTTAAATGGACCGTCTCAAATTGAGATGGTCCTTGAAAACACGGGGAGTGGAGATACTCCCCTGGTCCCTCCTCTAGCTGACTGTTGGGGCTTGAGGTGCTGGTGTACAAGGACATAACTTTGTACAGTAGGACCATGTGGCAGACTTAAGGAGTTAATAAGCCATGACATAGTGTTGCAGCAGTCAGCCAGATGGTATAATTAGCCTGCAGGAATGAAGATCTGTTCTATTTGCTTTAGTAAGACTTGTGTTTTTGTGTCTGCTTTGGGGGGCTCAGTACATCTAAAAGCCACATACATCTATAACCACTCTCCCAAAATACACAGTTCTAGGATACAGTTTGTGCAGAAGATACAGAATAGTGATGTAGACCATAGTGACAGTAGCTGAAAAAGAATACAATAAAATCAGAAGGGAACATTTTACCTCAGAAGAATCATTAGTCTGGTTTTATGTGGACCTCAATGATGTTTTGAGAAATAAATCTGTTTTTAAGCAGCTTGATCAGAAGAATGAGAAGTAACTGCATGGCTATAACTACCCCCCACTTTGTCCTTGTAAAAAGATACTGGAGGGGTAATACTTTGAACGAGATCAGCAGGGATAAGGACTTTTGTGTCCTTGCTTGTATTTGCTTTAAGCTCAGATTGCCTAGCCAAGCATAAGGGATTGGTCTTTTTTGAAATGAGTGTGTGTGCTCAAAGAGCATCCCGGTTTAAATAATAATCCTAATAACCTTGTAACATGATGATGCCTTATTCAAAGACAAAATAATGTGGATAACTTGCCATGGTTAATCTACCATTTGGGGCATGCCAAAATTCAAATGCAATTGAATGCAACACACAGTGGCAGCAATGGTGCTGTACACAGTGGTGCTAACATGACCAATTTCTTATCATGGGATTGCATGCTGGGGCTTGAACCCTTGACCTCTATGAATTCAATTTTAATTCTAAAGTTCTAGTTGCCTCCTTTTTTTATGCATTTTCATAATAATGAATGTTCCTATTAAACAATGCAAGCTGTCTAAAATACTTTTATGTAATATTACTGAGTTGTAATCGCCAAGTCTTGGAGGAATTTATTCTTAGATTTTAAAGAACCTGTTGTCTGGAAAGTATCTGGCAAACATCTGTTAAATTTGGCTTGTATAATCTTATCAAGTCTTTTGTTTTCTTTCTGAAATCCATAAGACCAGCTGCTTTTATTTTGATGCATGTCTTGGATTCTCTCAGTATATAGTTTTGGGAATTATATGGACCTCCGTTCCTGTCCCTCTATGGTGCACTTACTGTGTCCATAATGCAACCCAGACAGTTATACATACCTCAAATTGAGACACCTAGCTTGGGTAGTTAATGGCATTTATTTTGTTAAGGATTAGGTTTCAAGATTTTGAGTAATATTCAAACTCTGGATAACCTAAATGTGGGGAAAAAAACACACACACTTCTGGTTAATGTGTTATCAGTACTCTAGGCATTTGCAGGATAAGATAGTGAACAGTGGAATAGATCAAGCCAGGGGTCCAGACTAGGGATGCAATGGTTATCATTTTCCCCAAAGAAAAAATGGACCGAAACTGACATAAAATTCCAAACTGAACAAAACCGACAAAAGAAATTCGAACCAAATTCTTTTGTACAGTGAAAAAGTGTCTGCAGTCTCGGCACTAAGCCAGTGGTGTTTTCGGGAGCTTATCACTGTCTGCATGTAGACAGTTTATATTCACATCCCTTAATTAATAGGGTAACATAAATCAAAAGTTATGAAAAGACTTGCCTAATTGCCCTCGGGAGGGATAACTGCAGCTTCATGCTTGGTTTGGGTGTTCAGAGGTCGAAGGCTGTTTTTCTTTCACGGTTTATGAAAAGGTTTGTTGATGAAAGGTGCAGATGCTAGTACTAGCAGACACTCTGTATACTCTAACCTAATCCTTTTGTTAAATGCATCTAAGAAGTGAAAAGCTTGAGTGGAAAAAAGAGTGTTACGTCTGTTAAATTCCTCTGTGTAGACCTAATACAATAAATAACTGACTAAAATAACAAAAGTACAAAATACAGAAGTACTGAAAGAAAATAATGTTAGTTGTGAGATCCCAAACTATTGTGAAGCTGCAAAACAAGCAAAAGGGATACCACGGACACATCTAGAAGCTGCTTTAAATAGATGCTTCTGTCAGCAGGTCAGTTTATTTTTATTAAAGTAGCTTCATTTTACTATTTAATTTGTCTGATACTTTATTGCTGCATTCTTTCGGCACATTGATTGAGTTCAAGTGTAAGGGCCTTGCCATAGAGTCATATGTGTTATAGTAATGGGGTATGATAAACCAGTATACAATCCGCAAACTTTGTTTTTATCCTAGCTTTAGTTTTTTGCTGACATCCATCCCCCCTTTTTTTCTTCATCAGAAACTATTTTAAAATGCTGCCACATTTTGAAGCCTACATGTTGATGTAAATATTTGAAATTTTGAAAACCATGACCTACAGTTGTACTCGGATGTGATTTGCTGCCTACAACCAACCGTGGCGACAAATAGGTGCGTTTACACTTGCACAAATATTGTAAACGCGTAAACGCTACCTAACGCCTCCTCTTACCTCTCAAAATTTGGGCTCCGATTCTGGTACAGCCGGAATATTTGCTAGTGTAACCGCACTGAGAACACATTCCAGAATGATGAGAGAATTCTCAACAGGTACTGCACAGAAGCCAGCTACATCACCTTGCTGCCTTCCTGTGATTAACTAGACGTTGGTATTAAATACCGTGATTTAAGTATTCACTGTGTTATGCATTACATAGTAAAAGTGAAATCAGATTAAATATGTTGCTTACCTTTCTAAAGTTTTTCTATTCCTTATCAATGTCCACCACAAACACTGAAGATGTAGTTATTACACCATAGTGTCAGACATCTTCACCTTACAAAGTGTGCATGCTCATTCTGTTCTCCTGAGAGAAGTACCCCCTGCTGTTTTCATACAAGTGAAAAATGATTTTTATCAAGTGAAATAGTTGATAACAAATCGAACCGATCATCACCGACTTGCACCCCTAGTCCATACATCCCTGATTTTGATTTCATGCTGGTAGTGGATAGAGACCTGAAAGTAACTTTCATATCCAATAAGCCCTTGTGTAAAATACCAGTTCATGTCTGTAGGTCAGTGACTCATATTTCAGGGAGGCAGCCTGCTATTTTACGATTCCTATTGTCTGAAATTGAACAAGTCTTGATAATCTCTACCATGACAAAATCCTGAACCTATCAGTGCAGTATAATGGTAGATGTGCTGTGCTGTGCTTTTGGAAGTACTATCCTTCAGGTAGTTTCTGCAAATGAAGTCCTGAAGGCAGTAATTGATGGACCATGGTTAACACTCCACCATATAATCGCTGTCCTCGAGGAGATCAGATTCCTTTTAGAAATGATTATACATCCTTAATAGAGCACCCCTTATCTAAACAAGGTTCTGAACTACCTAATGCAAAGTTGGCAGATGGCAGATAACTGAGCATAATTGTGAATAAATCATGTTTTTTTTTCTTCTCTCCCCATTTTAAGTATGTCCATATTTAAACGGATGTAAACAATGTTACATTAACATTTTTATTAAAAAAAAATAAATAAATAAAATTACAAAGTTTAACCTGATAAGCTTTGAATCTGAGCAGCAGAAAAATCTTGTAACGGGTAATGTGGTTTCATGGCTCATCAAAAAAAACCTGATACTTTTATGAACTTGCCTCCTCAATAAAAGCTTTTTGGTTATACATTTTGTTCTGCTGGAGATGCTTCTAGGTGTACACACAATACAATTGGCATTTTATTTTATTACTTATAAACAATATACAGCACAGTTGTGCTTTGCAACACTATTTAGAAAGTTAATCTTTAAGTCTGAAAAGCTCACATCAGCTGTTTCATGTGGAGCTGTATTTTGCCTGGTCAGCATTCTGCTCCGAAACTTTTATAAATGATCTTTTTGAAACATTCTGCTTGAACTGTGTGTGTGAGTGAATGAGAAATGCTTGCTTGGAAATTCTGGCCTGTGATTGGTTAAAACCTCCTCATAGGAGCAAAAATAGATTTAACTATTGCCCTCATATCCTTACACCACCGGGCAATAGTCTCTGTCTGTCATGTGATTGGTTCACATCACTGTCAGTCCTGCCCTTTTTCAAAGGCACGCCCTCCACCTCCACTCCTAAACAACAACAAAAAATGGCTGAATGAAAGTATTTGCAACCAAAAATATCACACCCATAAAATCTGTTTTGTTCCAGAAATGTTGGCGACCTGTTGCACTGGTAGTACTATATTACTTCATTATATTTTAAGATATTCGTGCTAAAAATGGCTAAAGTTTTTTTCATACATGAAAATCACATCAGGCTCGCAAACATTTATGGTGCTACAGTATTTAGTCATATTTACTATCCAACTGTGCCTCATTATTTTGACTGATTCATATATTAAATATGTACTGCAGACTCAGCTAATAGTGGAAAATTAAATGACCCTCGGAAAGACTATTGTTACCTCCAGGGTGCAATGCCTTCAGCCTATCGGTAACAATAGTGTTCCCTTGGATCAATAATTTTCCGTTATAGCCCTCTTCTCCCGTCCATATTTCATATATATAATATACATACACACACCACCCACTCGACATATTGCGGGTGTCGGGGTCCAATATATATCTGCTATATATCGAGGGCCGCGATATTGCGAGAGACCCATACAAAAACGAACAGGCTAACAAAAATACTGTACAACCACTTCCTCGTTTTATCGGGTGCGTCAGGGTCTCATCAACTTCAGTCTCCAACTCATTTTGTGAGTCTTCCTCTCCTTTCTCAAATGCACAAACCTGCTGCATTGAAATAATCAATTCCCAACAACAACATAGGAGGCTTTTTGCTAGGGAGCTGACATCACTGCCCTGTGACTTTTTGCTAGTGCATTGCTGCCACATGTGAACACCTCGTTGGCTAAAATAAAAACCGCTTCAGCAAGTAGATATTTAATTTGTTTGGGTTATTGTGCAATATGTGTGTGTGATAACAGTACGATATTAATGCTTTGTTTAATTGTTTAGTTTATTGTTTGATGTGCAGTACGAAACAAAATGAACAGTAATTCTAAGTGTCTATGTATATTGCAGCTAAGGCATACGCAGTTAGACAGTAAAAATGGGGAGCCAACTCCAGGATGTGATATATCCAAATCTGCAGTATAGCGACGGGCGATATAATGAGGTGTGTGTGTGTGTGTATATGTATGTATGTATGTATGTATGTATGTACAGTACTGTGCAAAAGTTTTAGGCAGGTGTGAAAAAATGCTGTAAAGTAAGAATGCTTTCAAAAATAGACATGTTAATAGATTATATTTATCAATTAACTAAATGCAAAGTGAGTGAACAGAAGAAAAATCTAAATCAAATCCATATTTGGTGTGACCACCCTTTGCCTTCAAAACAGCATCAATTCTTCTAGGTACACTTGCACAAAGTCAGGGATTTTGTAGGCATATAGTCAGGTGTATGATTAAACAATTATACCAAACATGTGCTAATGATCATCAATTCAATATGTAGGTTGAAACACCATCATTAACTGAAACAGAAACAGCTGTGTAGGAGGAATAAAACTGGGTGAGGAACAGCCAAACTCAGCTAACAAGGTGAGGTTGCTGAAGACAGTTTACTGTCAAAAGTCATACACCATGGCAAGACTGAGCACAGCAACAAGACACAAGGTAGTTATACTGCATCAGCAAGGTCTCTCCCAGGCAGAAATTTCAAGGCAGACAGGGGTTTCCAGATGTGCTGTCCAAGCTCTTTTGAAGAAGCACAAAGAAACGGGCAACGTTGAGGACCGAGATGCAGTGGTCGGCCAAGGAAACTTACTGCAGCAGATGAAAGACACATCATGCTTACTTCCCTTCGCAATCGGAAGGTGTCCAGCAGTGCCATCAGCTCAGAACTGGCAGAAAACAGTGGGACCCTGGTACACCCATCTACTGTCCGGAGAAGTCTGGTCAGAAGTGGCCTTCATGGAAGACTTGCGGCCAAAAAGCCATACCTCCGACGTGGAAACAAGGCCAAGCGACTCAACTATGCACGAAAACATAGGAACTGGGGTGCAGAAAAATAGCAGCAGGTGCTCTGGACTGATGAGTCAAAATTTTAAATATTTGGCTGTAGCAGAAGGCAGTTTGTTCGCCGAAGGGCTGAGAGCGGTACACGAATGAGTGTCTGCAGGCAACAGTGAAGCATGGTGGAGGTTCCTTGCAAGTTTGGGGCTGCATTTCTGCAAATGGAGTTGGGGATTTGGTCAGAATTAATGGTCTCCTCAATGCTGAGAAGTACAGGCAGATACTTATCCATCATGCAATACCATCAGGGAGGCATCTGATTGGCCCCAAATTTATTCTGCAGCATGACAATGACCCCAAACATACAGCGAAAGTCATTAAGAACTATCTTCAGCGTAAAGAACAAGAAGGAGTCCTGAAAGTGATGGTATGGCCCCCACAGAGCCCTGATCTCAACATCATCGAGTCTGTCTGGGATTACATGAAGAGAGAGAAGCAACTGAGGCTGCCTAAATCCTCAGAAGAACTGTGGTTAGTTCTCCAAGATGTTTGGGCCAACCTACCTGCCGAGTTCCTTCAAAAACTGTGTGCAAGTGTACCTAGAAGAATTGATGCTTGATGCTGTTTTGAAGGCAAAGGGTGGTCACACCAAATATGGATTTGATTTAGATTTTTCTTCTGTTCACTCACTTTGCATTTAGTTAATTGATAAATATAATCTATTAACATGTCTATTTTTGAAATTATTCTTACTTTACAGCATTTTTTCACACCTGCCTAAAACTTTTGCACAGTACTGTATATATATATAGTGTGTGTGTGTAATATATATTTTTTATATATATAAAAAAAATAGGTCTCAAGCGATTTTTAATCTTGAGGTTAACATATTCAATTTATTACTGAAGATAATAATGATGATAATAATATTAATAATATTATCATCCAAAAAACAACCCAGCATAAAACCCCTGTCTTCCTATTTCTGGATTCTCTATCATTTTATATGTATTTACAATCCAGCATTGTTGTTCAACTGCTAAATCACAATGGCGTCAGTTTATTACTTGCCTTACTGCATTTACAATTATCAGTTTCCTTTACTCATAAACTGTTTTATTGCCAGTTTAAATAATTTTAAATTCACTTTTATTAACTTGAAATAGCCTAAATAAAACAACACATTCACTGAGTAACAGTTATCATCCATAATTGTAAACAATATTGTTTAAAAATGTTGTTATTGAAATAAAACAAAGCGGCAATGTTAATGGGTCAGCATTCGGTAGCTATCCAACAGCACTGGTTATGTTATCATACTTGGTTTCATTTCATGGGTTTGCAGCGATCTTGAATTTCTTGAGTGCTCTGCTGAAACTGATGTTTCATTTGTTCTATTGTGTGCAGCAGAAAAATGGGCTATTTTGTTTGTTTTAATTAACATTCAAGGAGGGTTTTAACTAACATTCAAGGGGGAGGGAGGTTGCTTCCGATATCTGTTTGTCTATCGTTTACCTGGGCTGTGACTTGATTGTTGTACCTCCTCCTGGTTCTGAGAGAAGGCTGAACTTCAAACTGGTATTCCCCGTTGAACAAAAGCTTCACCAAAGTGCTGCTTTTGAACCATAATATTCTCCTTGCTCGATTTGGAGACGATGCTTGGCATATCTGGCATTGCTCTTAGTTGGTTTAATTCATATCTCTATAAGAGAAAGCACTTTGTCTCTTTGTTGTGGTTTCAGGTCTGCTACTGGGTTGGTCTCTGGTGTCCCTCAGGGATCCATACTGGGACCTCTGCTGTTTAGCATATATATGCTCCCACTGGGTCAGATGTTTGGAAATCATGGTGTTAATTTCCATATGTGTGCTGATACCCAGATTTATTTGCAAACTGCACCTGATATTAACTTGGCTATTTCTGTGCGTACAAATTGTATTACTGATGTGAAAACTTTGGATGCAACAAAACTTTCTGCAGCTAAACAGTGACAAGAACGAGCTTATGTTATTGGATACTATGCATCAACTGTGAAAATCTAAACATGACCATTGATGAGGTACAAACAGAGTTCTGTTCCAAAATCAGAAACTTGAGGGTCATTTTTTGATCCTGGTTTAACTTTTGAGCCACATGTTTGTAATATTACCAAGCTTTCCTCTTTCCATCTTAGAAACTGCTCAGTTGCTCCCTGTCTTGTCTGTCGGCTGCAGAGAAACTAGTACATGCTTTTGTTTCATCCAGACTTGACTACTGCAATGCCCTACTTGCTGGGGTGTCAAAGAACACTCTTCAAAAACTGCAGTATATGTTCAAAATTCAGCAGCTAGGGTGTTGACTAGGACTCGTTCTAATTAATGCATAACCCCTGTTTTGAAAACTTTACACTGGCTGCCAGTCAGATATTGTATTGTTTATAAAGTTCTGCTCCTGACTTGAGGCCAATGAGGGAATTTCTCCCTTTTCTATCTCTGACCTCCTGTTTAATTTACACTCCTAGTCGCACTCTGCGGTCCTCTGATGCTGCACTTTTGGTCGTTCCTCCGACTAAACTGCGAACAGTGGGCAGTAGTAAAATTCATTCACAAGACCTTCAGTTTGAGTGCTTTGCTACATAATGTGGGTCTGTGACTAATTTTACAGACCTATTTTTATATATATAAAATTAATCTCTTTATATCTCTATCGCTTTTTATACAAAAGTATCGCAAAGCACTGTACAATACATAAGAAAAAAACACAACACATTTGTATAGCATGTCATACAGCTGCCACAGTCAGACCATTTTAAATAACAGTATACACAATACAAAAGCAGCAATTTTAAAGTTACATTAAAACCCACTAAGATAAGAGAGCCATTTTATAAAAGTGTGTTTGCGTTTTTAGTCGACTTGAAAACTGTAACGGTCCCAGCTTCCCTGACGAGCGAAGGCAGAGCATTCCATAATTTAGGAGCTCTACAAGAAAATGCCCTACCTCCCGTGTTGCTTTTGTTGACCCTAGGAATAACCAGCAGCCCTAAGGCCCTGTGATTTCGGAGTGCGGTTTGGAAGATACGGGGTCAGTAACTCCTGCAAATAACTAGGCGCTAATCCATTCAGGCCCTTGTAACTTAACAGCAAAATCTTAATCAATTCTATACTGCACTGGAAGCCAGTGTAAAGAGGCAAAAACATGGGTAATAGGTTCACTTTTCCTGGTTTTAGTCAGAATTCTAGCGGCGGTATTCTGAACTGCAAGTGGGATACCACACATTTTGAGACACCAGAAAAAGTGCATTACAATCAATTCTAGATGAAAAAAGGCATGCATATCAGCATCAGATATGGAAACAATTGGTCTAAGTTTGGATATATTTCTCAAATGGTAAAAATATACTTTAGTAACTTCCTTAATGATTCTCAAATGATAGATCAGGATCAAAGATGACCTCCAAACTCTTTTTGATGAGAGACTGCAAGGGTCGAGCTCATGTAATCCCACATTTCCTTTTAGTTGGTTCCATGATCCCACAAGCATAACTTCTGTTTTTATATGATTTCAACTTTTGAAAATTCTGTGACATCCAGTGCTTGATGTCTTTAAGGCAAATAGCTGATAGCACCCAGGCAGAAGAAATTCCTGGCTTGAGGGACAAATAGCGCTGGGTATCATCAGCATAGCAATGGAAGTTCACTCCGTTCACCCAACATTAGCGTATATAATGAAAACAGCAAGGGACCTAGAATGGAGCCCTGTGGAGCACCACAGACAACTTCCGATAATGCCGGTTTTACCTCCCCAATAGACAAACTGAAACCTATCAAAGGTAAGATTTAAACCAGGATAGGACAAGGCCGGACAGTCCTACTGTGCTTTCAAGATGATTCAGTAGGATGGAATGGTCTACAACAGGGGTGTCAAACTCGGTTCCTGGAGGGCCGCAGTTTCTGGTTTTCGTTCCACCTGAGCTCTCAATTACTTAATTGGTCTAATGACTTTTTTAATTGAACAAATGTAACACTTCTCTCCAGGTCTCAAAATGTTTCATAGGTCGTGTACCTTGAATTAAGTGCATTTTTTAAATCAGCTGTAAAAGATTTTGAAAAATATGAAATGTCCAATTGAACAAATGAATAGGTCAATTAACTTAATTGAGAGCTTAAGTTGGAATGAAAACCAGAAGACCCTCGGCCCTTGAGGACTGGGGTTTGACACCCCTGGTCTACAGTATTAAAGGCAGCACTGAGATCAAGAAGAATTAATACTGATGGAAAGTCAGAGCTTATCAGCAGATTGTTCACAACTCTGACAAGGGCTGTCTCGGTGCTATGTGCAGCACGAAAACCAGACTGAAACTTCTCAAATATACCATTAAGAGTTAGACATTTCTGTAATTGAATTGAAACTCTCTCTATAACCTTATCTAAGAATGGTAGGTTGGAGATTGGCCTGTAGTTATTGAGGACTTTAGGATCCAAATTGTGTTTTAAGCACAGGCTTTACCACAGCTACCTTAAGTGCTGAGGGAACTATATCGGAGGAAAGTGAACCATTTATAATTAAAATGTGGGTATTAACACCAAGAACATTTAATAGTTGTGTAGGAATAGGATCAAGAGAGCATGTAGTACCTCTTGTATGTTGAACTAGCTCTGTCAGTTCCTGTAAGGAATCAAAGAAAAAGACCCCATAATAGGTGTAGTTGGTAATTGTGCTGGAGTCCTCCTTAATATTAATAGAAGGTGTCTGTTGAATCTCATTTCTGATGTCATCTAGTGTTTTATTTTTAAAGAAATGTAACCAGCTCATCTACTGATGAGAACTCAGAGTGGTAATAAGCTCAAGACATCAGAAAGCTTAACAGCAGTTGAATAATTAATTACCTGGGATTTAAATGTACGGTCCACAGTCTTTGTAGATCCACCTAAAAAGAATGGCAGGATGATAAGAAATAGTAAAATCTAGGGTTATGACATTAACAGCTATACCACGAGAAAATAATTACCAGATCTAAAGTATAGCTATGATATGTGTAGGACTTTTGACATGCAGGATATAATCTAAGGAATCCAGTAGCCTAAAACATTCCAAGGAGTCAGAATCCATGTCAACATGAAGGTTAAAGTCAGCCAATAAAAGAATCCTATCATATTTGACTGTCAAGAAAGATAGCAGATCCCCAAATTCAGTCAGAAATAGCATGTTTGACTTGACTTACGTGGTCAATAAATAATTACAATATGAACAGGTAATGGACTTTTTAATGTCAAGGTTAAAACTTCAAAAGATGAGTAACCTTCAACAATTTCCTGTTTGTCTCCAAGTTCACTATGGAAAACAGTAGCAAGTCCACCTCCCCGCCCACTAGAGTGAGCTTTCTGGAAAAAGAATAGTTAGGTGGAGAAGCCTCAATCAGGGAAACATTGTCATTCGGTCCAAGCCATGTTTCAGTTAGAGAGAATATCAATGTTGTAATCCTAACTAAAATCACTAATTAACGTAGCCTTATTAGACAGAGACCTGACATTAAATAAACCTAGGCATAAATTGGTCCAGTCAAGAGCATGTGATTGAGCAGGGGTAATAGGAATTTGACGAAGGTTACTATAGCATGCACCTCTGTTTTACTCGGCAGGTATCAGGAATGGCAGGATACTTTTAACCACTAGGTCGTCATTGCTCAGTGATTGGAATCTATTAGCTAGGTCAATCTCCTCGCTATATTGACTGCTTAGTGTCGTCCTCCTCTTCGTACTAACCAAGTGTTACTAATTTTGTTAACTATTTTCAATGGACTGCTCATTTTCGTTTATGCTTCTCAGTATTCCAATTTGTTTTTTCCAAGTTCGGCAACCTTCTGCATTTAAAGAATACATGACCGAGAACTTTTTGCAAATAGTTTTGACATAAATTCAGATGTGTTAATCACCATTAGCATTTCACATGAAATACAGGTCAAAGCATGCATTTCAGAATCCATAGTGTGTGGAAGACAATAAATAAATAGTTTTTATAATAATTTAACAAGGAATAAAGCAGATGTGCGTGCCGTAGCCATAGAAATTGTAACAAAAGTTCTCATTAACGGCAGATGGGATTGGGTCCTGTGAAAATGTTAAGTGACAGTTATCAGGGTTGCTAATAACTGGCATCTACTGTATCTTTTTCTTTCTCCTTCCTCTCCTTACATAATACATGTTTGCTAACAACATTGACATTGCTGTGGGCGTGATCCATCTTTTGATGTTTGGTCCAAGGTTACCCCCAACTAACTTTGGTTTGTTATGCTTAATAAACATAAGGACCTGCTGAATCTTTCTAAATGCTCTACTGGCATTCTTCCTGTTTCCAAAGGGGATTTCATAGGTTATCTGTTTTACACCGCCTATCTCTGGGGTTTTATCTCACCAAGCTCTGGACACTTAAAAGTGAACAATGTTAACTGTACTGCACCCAACCACCACACCTCTCAATTCTCTACTCCGAGCAGCTAACTCCTTCCATATCAGTTAACTCCTTCCAGCCACTCCTTGTTTCTCCTCTACTAGATCTCTCTCTCTCTCTCTCTCTCTCTCTCTCTCTCTCTCTCTCTCTCGTAATTGGGGAATACTGCTTTTAGTACTTAACAATGGCCTGCAGAACCTTAGTGTAGCATTTTGAGTCCACAGAAACTACTAAATTAAACTAAATATGAATATAGTTGTCATCTGTAAGTATGCTTGCAGTAATGATCTTGGTGAGCATTCAAATAGTTAAACAAGACTGCATGGATTACTACAGATAAGCTTTATAAATCACTCTTGATGCATCTGTTTGAGAGTAACTTTTCATGCATAGTTGAAGCTATAAGGAATCCTTTTCTATAGCAAAAATGTGCTAGATGCCTGAAAACAATTCTAGCATTGTGTTTATACATTTGACCACCATTTAATGTAAGATACAACTATTTGGAGAAGAACTATAAGGCAGATGGTGATCTTAAAACTCCACCTTGCAGAAACAAAGGTACATTCTTCCCCCAATAAAAGACCTGCGGTAGCTGTTGTAAAGTTGTTTTATTTAAAATTCCACCCAAGACCAATGTTTTTATTTGTTTTGTTTCTTTTTTTATTTTAAACAAGCATCAGAGATGACCAAATTGGGTTGATCTTGACAATTCAGTTGAGAGAGAGAGAGAGAGAGAGAGAGAGAGAGAGAGAGCGAGCGAGAGAGAGCACATTGAGATGTGGTGGTGGTTGTGTTTTAGTGTAGCTAAAGCCTTAGATTTTGACCCAGCATTGTTGGTATTTCTGACAATAGCTTGGACAGTAAACAGCTTTGCGGATTGAATGGCTGTTCCTTGGGCATCTTTCCCCTTATGTCCAGGGTAAGGCTGTGTGGTTGTCCTCAGGTGGCTGCGCAACAGGGCTTTTTATTGTCATGCTTGGAAATACGTAAAAGCTGCTGGAGAATACAGCCCATGTTTTGTAACACAATTTTGGTTAATCCCCAGAAATTTCTCTTAATCTACAGTGGTAAATTGTGTACTTTTTGCATACAAGGAACACATTGTTTTGTTGAGAATGACTGAAGACTTCCTTGTATACTTTTCTAAATGGTCTGCCTTTTTAAAAATGCGTAGTGCTGTTAATGTGGATTTCCCTTGATACAAGGTTACCACAATGTTGTGGAGGATGGGCATGTAAACTACCCTGCTTGCAGCCATGATTCAAGGAGATGGTGCCAACAGAAAGTGATGTGCAGAAATAGATTTAGTCAGATCACTGAGCCAGCAGTGTAAAAAGGGTATTGTGATACAATTCTGTTCTCCAACGCTTGGAACACCACAGAATTTCCAGATCCTGCAGATACAGTACCTTTTAAGCAAAACAATGGCTCAAGCTTTCTCCAGGGCTTGCTTTTTTTGTTCCAATTAGACCCTTCATATAAATGTGTTTTAATGATTGTGGTGACCAGTGTGGTATAAAATATTTATCCCAAAAATGTCTGACCGAGTTCTGTATTCTGTGCCATTGGAATCCAATGCAGACAACACCATTTCTTTTTAGCTACTTTGTGTCTACAAAAGAGACAATTTCACTGGTAAGACTTCAGGTTAAGATTAGGGGTTACATCTCCAAAACCTGAGGATGAACAACTCCTTTAAAGTAAAGTATTTCACACTTTTGGAAAACTACACTGCATGTGTAATAGGTGATGTATAAAAGGTTGACATCAATGTGCATTTTATTGCACCAGTTCACCTGGAGAAGACTTGGATAAGAATGCTATTATCAACAGCAATAGTTGAACTGCAATGTTTCTGTGTTGTTACTGTGGCTGATAAGAGAAGACAATTCTGACTACTGGAAACCAATTGGTACACGGAATAAATCTTTTTTTTTTTTTTTTTTTTTTTCTTCAATTACATATCAAAGATGCTGATTTGCTGATGGCACATTAATGGACTTCCCACCCTAATTACTGAAATTAATGCACTCCAACTGCAGTGGTCAATCAATGAATAAATTACTTTGAGATATTGAACAGACTCGTAGACATTTGATCTACTATAGCCACCTCAGCAGCTCTAAACTGTGATCTCCACTGTGACCAGTTTGTCTTGTGGACGTAGTGTAAACCTTCCCATGTAAATCCTTAGGTACTGGCCAGAACCCATTTGCTGTGCATTATAGTTTCTATTAAGCAAAAAAAAAAAAAAAGCATGCAAGGCAAGATATACATTTATTTGATTTACAAACATATATTGTTATGCAATGAATACAAAATAGCAAATTATTTACACACACACAAACCTTTGGACTTTTAAATACGTGTTAGTTAGGAGTCTTGGTTAATAATAGCTAATTGTCGAGCAAAAATGTTTGGCCATTCAAGGGGAAAATGATTAAACACGGAGCCCTTTATCAGAAGTTCAGTGGTTAACCAGCAGCTTGGCTTCTCTCTTTAGGACATTTAAAGCCTATGCTGGCTACAGTAACTTGTTTCTGCCGTTACAGGGAGTTCTTAGTGATAGCCCGAACCTGAATAAAAGCTACATGAACAGATGAACAACCGAACTGCTGAGCAGGAGGAAAAACCGTCCAGGGCTGCTTTATTATTATTATTATTATTATTATTATTATTACACTGCAAATAATTTTCCAAAGTACAGTAGTGATTTGTGTGTTCTTGCATTCTCAATGTAAATTTCTTTGGTGGGCAACATTTGCTTTAGTTTAAACTTGGCTTAGAAGTCGCCTGTGATTCATTGCAGGACATAGTCGGCTGAAACTCATGTATGGTATGCACGGATAAGAAATATTTTAAGGAATTTTTCATGTAAAGCAATGAATAAATGTGCAGTAGAAAGTAAGACCACCTGCTTTGTCCCTGCAATTCCTAACGGAACGTAGTTGGCCAGTATTTAATCTAAGGCAGCAAATTGTTGTATATCAATTTAGGGCATATATCATAAATGCAGATTGTAATTAAACACAACTAGGGCTTGAAGTTTTTGGTTTTAACGGATAACCACCGAAAAAATACCCCTGAAGACACAGACCTATTTTTAGAAGTGGGTTTGACAACATATTTTAAATGTCAATCATGCATTACTGTCTTTCTACATAAAGAAAACTGCTTTCAGAAGGCTGGCAATGTGAAGACATTGCAACTGACCAATCATCAATTTTGTGCATGATGTAATACATGTAATCTGCGTCAATGCGTCATTTGCTTAGCGACCACAAATCCAAACAAACCAATAACATTAGTTTTTTGATGTTATGGTGTTATTCAGTGATGAACCAGAAGTTGTTGTAAATATAAAACTAATATATTTACTTAAACTAATATTCATTAGTAGTTCTTGTGTACAGTGACTGCCATTATTATTATTATTATTATTATTATTATTATTATTATTATTATTGCATATCTGTAAACCGATTTGTATTCATTATTGTTCGGTAACCTGGAGTGTGGAGTAGTGGTTAGGGCTCTGGACTCTTGACCGGAGGGTCGTGGGTTCAATCCCAGGTGGGGGGGACACTGCTGCTGTACCCTTGAGCAAGGTACTTTACCTAGATTGCTCCAGTAAAAACCCAACTGTACAAATGGGTAATTGTATGTAAAAAAAAAAAAAACATATAATGTGAAATAATGTGATATCTTGTAACAATTGTAAGTCGCCCTGGATAAGGGTGTCTGCTAAGAAATAAATAATAATAAAGTGTCAAACAGAAATTGCTTTGACGAACAGTATGGTCATATCGCCTCTTCACCACACAGTGCTCCATTGATAGCCTAATTCCCCAAAAAGCTTTAATTTCTGACAAGTTAGTAAGCGTCCACATCTATTGCTTTATGAGAAATTAATCAGTGTTCCTGTTCGTATTTCACACCGCAAAATATGTATTAAAAATCAGAGCATTAGACGATTCAGAGACACATACAGGAATATTTCTACACCCGGCCATTGCCTTGAAGTGCCTGAAAGAGTGTTTCCCTTTACTCCACTGACTATAGTAAAGACTGGGTTTGTGTGTAGTATAGTATAACCCTCAATCTTCCTCCTGAGCTTGAACTGAAATCTTCAACTTAATCAGACAACAAGCTACTTGACACTTCATTAGTTAGCTCAGAGTCGGACGTTGTTTTTGTAAATTCACCGTAAATAGCAACCTTTATAACTCGCTGAGTAAGTTCATAGTTGTCAAACTATGATCACACCCCAGACTCTCCTCAAAAACCCTAAAAAAAATAAAATAAAATGTCATAAAAAAATGAAATCCCATTGGTCAATTTGCAATGACAGATTAACACACACCTTTTCTGTATTGCTCTTGATGTTAACCAATCAAAGCTTTTATCCCCCTGGTGACACGTGCTTGCAAGCTACTGTCGGCTTCTGGTGAGTGCGTCAAGCCAATTCTGGTTTGTGGTGGTGTTAGAGTTAAGGTCATTTTGAGAGGGAGAATGTGCACCCATGTTTTTCTTCACCAGCTTTCTGCATCGCCATATGTTAATGTTGTATTTGACACACACTTTCCTTTACTTCCTTTAAGAATTCCTGGCCACAGTTTTGGATGCATGTGGCATTTCAGTAATACTTATGTTGAGGTGCGCCTCTTGAGTGGTATCAGTAAAATGTATTCTAATTAGTAGTCCTAATAGATTCTCACCAGAGTCGTGACTAAATGTCATCTGTCAAGAAAAGTGCACTTCACTTGAGCTCATTACTTTCTGCAGTACCAACATGTTTTTGTTCGTGTTCAAGCCTAATAACATCTTGTTAGGTATTTTATATTTTGAAAAATCTGTCCTGAATTCAGACAACAGAACTGGCACAGGTGTTGAAATCAGGACTTAAAGGATGTGTTGCAGTAAGAATACCTCTGTAAAGGGGAACAAGACTAAAAGGCTAAAATATGCACAAAAACACAGAAATTGGACTATGGAACAATGGTCAAGTGCTTTTGATTGTTGATTTTGATGGACAGTGACACCTGTGCCTTCTGCCAGTTCTGTTGTCAATACAACACTTGTCGTCTTTCTATTCCTTAAGGATATTATCTTCAAGTATTGCTCGTCCTTGTTAGACAGTTTTTTGGGTCTTCCAGTCCTGGGTTTGTCAATTAGATGTTTCTCTGTACTTGTTGATTATGCTTCAGATACCACACCTTGAAAATCAAGTGATGCAAGCTATTTCACTCAATGTTTTTCCATCTTTATGCAAGTCAAGGTTGTTATAATAGTAGAAAACACAAATGGAACTGAGTAAATTCTTGATGTTCATAATGCATCAGAGTAGAAATATGCAACATGTCTAAGACTTTTGCACATCTTATGTGTGTAAAAAATTCTCTTTTTTCCTTCCCTGAATAACTGGCTGGCTACGGGCATTTTTGTAATCTCCAAAAGCACCATTTAAAGTTAAGGTTTAATCCACAAACACGGTCTGTCAAGTCAGGACATCTAAACCATCTACCAATAGAACATAACAGATTCAATGTAGATTAGGTTTAATCCATACAAACCTTTTAAAACAATACTATTTGAAAGTTTGCAGAGAAACTTTTCTAGCTTTTCTAGCATTTCTTGCTATACCATCTGCCTCTATCCAGTTATTTTGGAACTGTTATAATTCAAAATATCCAAACATATTTGCAGAAAGATCCTATTCATAGTTTGCCAAGCACTTTTTGTTTGTTTTAATCTGACTGACCATTACTATTTATCAAACTTTAAACTTTTTTTATTTTTTTATTAATATACTGTATGTACAGCTAAGGCTAGATGCTTTGCATCACCCTATAGAATGTAGGGGTACTAGATTCCATTTAAACATTTACACTTTTAAAAATATATCGTTTATATGTTAAAATAAACATTTTGAAAAGACGCTGTGTAAGGGGGGTAGTATGCGTCCCCATCTGTGCGGTCTCGACAGCAGGAGAAAAACAGAAGTCGGCCATCTTGGAAGTGCGTTGGCTGCAAGGGCTCTGAGCATTTTAAAATAAACAACTTTCTATAAATTACTGCATATATGTATATAAATAGGTCTTTTACATCGGCTTTTCTACTATCCTTAAATGCAGTTAATACCTGTTAATCCATTCGTGTATCTCGATCACAACTGAGAAACACGTTAATAGTAAAATTGGTTTAATTTACGCTTTTTTTCTTCTGTGAAACCATTAAATGTGCTTTTAAATCTTGTCTTACTTTTTCATTTAAATGCCGAAGCGACTCCTCATTATTTATTTAAGTAGTTACTTGGCATAACAATTGTAATAGTGTGTCCAGCAAAACGTTTTATTTTTCATTTTAATAGATTAGTTGCTTATTAACATGTTGCAATCTCGTTTGTATGTGAAATAAATTAAGCCATATATATATATATATATATATATATATATATATATATATATATATATATATATATATATATATATATATATATACAGTACTGTGCAAAAGTTTTAGGCAGGTGTGAAAAAATGCTGTAAAGTAAGAATGCTTTCAAAAATAGACATGTTAATAGATTATATTTATCAATTAACTAAATGCAAAGTGAGTGAACAGAAGAAAAATCTAAATCAAATCCATATTTGGTGTGACCACCCTTTGCCTTCAAAACAGCATCAATTCTTCTAGGTACACTTGCACAAAGTCAGGGATTTTGTAGGCATATAGTCAGGTGTATGATTAAACAATTATACCAAACAGGTGCTAATGATCATCAATTCAATATGTAGGTTGAAACACAATCATTAACTGAAACAGAAACAGCTGTGTAGGAGGAATAAAACTGGGTGAGGAACAGCCAAACTCAGCTAACAAGGTGAGGTTGCTGAAGACAGTTTACTGTCAAAAGTCATACACCATGGCAAGACTGAGCACAGCAACAAGACACAAGGTAGTTATACTGCATCAGCAAGGTCTCTCCCAGGCAGAAATTTCAAGGCAGACAGGGGTTTCCAGATGTGCTGTCCAAGCTCTTTTGAAGAAGCACAAAGAAACGGGCAACGTTGAGGACCGTAGACGCAGTGGTCGGCCAAGGAAACTTACTGCAGCAGATGAAAGACACATCATGCTTACTTCCCTTCGCAATCGGAAGATGTCCAGCAGTGCCATCAGCTCAGAACTGGCAGAAAACAGTGGGACCCTGGTACACCCATCTACTGTCCGGAGAAGTCTGGTCAGAAGTGGCCTTCATGGAAGACTTGCGGCCAAAAAGCCATACCTCCGACGTGGAAACAAGGCCAAGCGACTCAACTATGCACGAAAACACAGGAACTGGGGTGCAGAAAAATGGCAGCAGGTGCTCTGGACTGATGAGTCAAAATTTGAAATATTTGGCTGTAGCAGAAGGCAGTTTGTTCGCCGAAGGGCTGGAGAGCGTACGCGAATGAGTGTCTGCAGGCAAGAGTGAAGCATGGTGGAGGTTCCTTGCAAGTTTGGGGCTGCATTTCTGCAAATGGAGTTGGGGATTTGGTCAGAATTAATGGTCTCCTCAATGCTGAGAAGTACAGGCAGATACTTATCCATCATGCAATACCATCAGGGAGGCATCTGATTGGCCCCAAATTTATTCTGCAGCATGACAACGACCCCAAACATACAGCGAAAGTCATTAAGAACTATCTTCAGCGTAAAAGAAGAACAAGGAGTCCTGGAAGTGATGGTATGGCCCCCACAGAGCCCTGATCTCAACATCATCGAGTCTGTCTGGGATTACATGAAGAGAGAGAAGCAACTGAGTCTGCCTAAATCCACAGAAGAACTGTGGTTAGTTCTCCAAGATGTTTGGGCCAACCTACCTGCCGAGTTCCTTCAAAAACTGTGTGCAAGTGTACCTAGAAGAATTGATGCTTGATGCTGTTTTGAAGGCAAAGGGTGGTCACACCAAATATGGATTTGATTTAGATTTTTCTTCTGTTCACTCACTTTGCATTTAGTTAATTGATAAATATAATCTATTAACATGTCTATTTTGAAAGCATTCTTACTTTACAGCATTTTTTCACACCTGCCTAAAACTTTTGCACAGTACTATATATATATATATATATATATATATATATATATATATATATATATATATATATATATAAACAGTGAAGCAATATGAGAAAATAATAGCATCGGCATGATGGTCCATTTTGATTAGAGGGTGAGCATTAATTGCATTATTACAGAAACGTTATGCAGTCTAATTATTCAAACAGTGTTAAAATCCAAATCACTAATTTATACTACTTAATGTATGAGACAATAACTAGTTATGTTCACACCAAACTGACTATTCAAAGTACAGTATCACATTAATTCAAAGAATAAATATTCAGCAATAGTTTGTACTTCTGACTGGCAGCAGTAGGAAAAAAGACCAAAAATAAACATAAAACGGAAGCAACCTTAAGTTTTTTTTTTTTTTATTTATATAGACATAACATCGCCGAGTCTCAGTCCCAGAATAGCCTTCTGTAATGTGGCTCAACAAAAGACATTAAAGTTGAATCGGTATCCTCCACAATTGAAATTGGTTGCATACCATTTCGATTGTCTCAATAATCAACCGTGTTATGTTTTCAGCCTGAATTTTATCGCATTTTCTAACATTTCGCTTGCATGTCTGGGCCCTGCCTCCTCCCTCTAGAACCAGCTTCAGTAGAAGCAGACCAGTCACGTGACTAAAAGCATGCTGGACATTGGGAGGTGAATATCCAATGACAATGATGCCACGAGAGAGGCAGGAAGTTATAAAACTGAGTAGCCGTTATTTGCAGACACCTGCGTCTTAATACTTGACCTGCAAATTTTTGAAAGTTTAAACGATTAAGCAAAATTAAAAACTTGACACTTTACTAACGTTTAAATGTTTAAACTCTAAACAATTTACACCCCTAATAGAATTATCTAATTTTACTTCATAAAGTCTAATGAAACCTGCTGAATAATGTTGCATTAACATGTTGAATTGCATACCGCAAACTGACAACAGGAAATACTGTACTACTATTATGGATTCTGGTAGAGTGATTTACATGGTGTTAAATAAAAGATCTAAATTATGTTCTCAATCCTAAAATTATAGGTGATTGCAAAACTTTTGGCCATAGCTGTATAATGGATATTTAATCAAGTTATGTAAATGTGAAACTATGCATATACAGTATCTAATTTGTTCTCTCGTCCTGCTGCGTTACAGAATGCCAAAACACAGGCTCCAGTGGGGTTGTGTTAATAATAAAGTAAATGTTCTGATAATTAAAGTGTTAGTGAGGATTGTTTTTTTATGTGAATCAAAGTTGTGTAAACCTTTTATTATTATTATTATTATTATTATTATTATTATTATTATTATTATTATTATTATTATTTATTATTATTATTATTTTCTTAGACGCCCTTATCCAGGACGACTCAAGTGTTACAAGATATCACATTATTTTTACATACAATTACCGATTTATACAGTTGGGTTTTTTTACTGGAGCAATCTAGGTAAAGTACCTAGGGTATAGCAGCAGTGTCCCCACTTGGGATTGAACCTACGACCCTCCGGTCCGGAGTCCAGAGCCCTAACCACTACTCCACACTGCTGCTTGATCTTTGCTTGATCTGTTATAAAAAAAAAAAAAGAAACACTAGATTTCAAAAGTTGATTTAGAACGATTAACTGTTACAGCATTTGTTTCTGCTGTGACAGAACTTCATAGCTTCCACAGTGTTTGTGCTCGGACCAGCTGAGAGAGAATAGTGTGGACACAGGAGAGGGTAACAAACACCCATTGTCCCATGGCCCCCTCATCCATATGTGGGGCACGCCTGTGAAACAACAGCCTGGCAGCCAAACCATAAGTGGGTTCACTTTGTTCAAGACTTAATGCATTTGTCAGACATGACAGAACAAGAGTTTTGAATTTTAGCTGACATTTACAGTGCCTGTACTTCTTTTACAGCAGTAATGGTAGAAAATGTGATTTAGCATTGAAACTTGCATTATATAAAGAGCTCGACTTGAGTAACTACTGCAGCCCAGCTCAACACTCTGTTCCTTCTGTGTATAACAAACTACAAATAATGATTACCTGTCTACAAGGACTGAGTACTTTTATTTCAGCAAGTTAAGTTAGTGTTAAATGTACAGGTTTTACACTCCTGAAAAGTCTGTTTGGAGAAAATCCATTGGTGCTGACTTCAATGTGTCCAAGCACTCAAGATAATACTTGCCACATACCTCTTGTCTGTATAGCCTAGTGAAATGGAGCCCACTAGGATTTTGATTTTTAAAAAGGTGCTATTTTACTCTTCACATGGCAGCAAACACAAAGAGCAAGATATGATGATTTTTTTTTTCCTTCTTGCCAGATCTTGTATGTATCAGTGAATGCAGTCCTATCAGAATCTAAAGGCTCTATTCCGTTTCAAGTTTTATAGAATCCAGGCCAAGTGAGATTGTGCTTTAATGTTTGCAGACTGGAACCTGACAGGAATTTGGGGGAATTAATACAATACAGCTTCAGGGCTGTGGACACCTCCTGTGTTGCCTAGCAACAAAGCTTGTTTTTGCTCGAATTGGCCTATCACCATGAGTCATTAGCTTTGGGATGTGGATAAGGTAGTTTTTCCACACCGTCTGCCAGGGGAGTAAGTTGAACCAGATTTCATTAAACGGGGAAAGATCTAGAGAAGCAGAAAGTTTAATCTAGACTTTTTAGTCATGTATGTCAGAATCCACTGTACCTCCAACAGACTGAGGGCAAGTAGAATTATCCCTATGCGGCAAAACCCAGCTGGTTATAATTTTATATAGAAAGCAGTAGACATGCATTTACTTTTAATGCACAGACTCTGCTAATTAAGTACAGAAATTTGGCAGTTACAGTAGAAGGCTAATCATTCTCAGTTGTGACCAGCTAGTTGAAAAGGTGTACTACTGTATCTGGTGGTAATTCTGTCCAAATAAAATAAGCCCTCAAAATGACTTTGAGAACATTCAAACTATTTAGTGCTCTTAATCACTAAGCAGACTTGAGGTATTCTTTTGTGTTTATCTGTGGAAGCCTTTTCATGGTTGCTCAGCTATTCAAGTGTGCTGGAGCATGACAGCCAGAGAAAGTATCAAATTAGCACTTCTAAAGCAAAATGGATCCCAGGTTAAATTAGGTGGTATGTAACATGTTTGGTGTTTTTGCCATACATTATTTCAGCATGATAAAACCTTTGATCTTGAAACAACCTGATGTTTTGTTTTTTCCCTCTTATTGAACAGTATGATCCTATTCAGTTTTCATTCAATAGTCATCTGAGATGGAGACCCTCATGGTTTTGTATGTGCCTGGTTTAGTTGGAAGTTGCCTCTTGCCTATATTTTGATTACATTAGGAGGAGGGTTCATACTACAGAATAGAAAAAAAAGACAACAATCAGCCAGCCCCATATGGGGGCATTGATTCAGTAGCGGACACACTATGCATTACATTTTTAAATGCATAAGTTAAACAAATTAGATTGCTTACATTGGCTATATGCTACAAATTGAAGCAATTGCTTTTGTTTGAATACTGTTTTGTTTTACATTCACTCATCGCCCCTTTTTGTTATTTTTGATGTGGCCATTTGGCAAACCCAGCTGAGAGGTTTTATTGTGCTACAAATCCTCCCATGGTTGACTTCCAGTGGCTAAACAAACATAACTCTTATCTGATGAAGGTATTGTAACCTGCAAGCAATTTGTTTCCCTGTGCAAGAGGTGTCTTCTGCCTCTTCCACTGTACAGCCGAGGGGCTGTACCAAGCCCTCATGGTGCGGTTAAGGAGAGTCTGGGTTGTTTTTCCACTGCCAAACCGTGCTACTTACATCACATGCAACGAAAGACATTTATTAATTATTATTAATTAACTCAGATTGCCAAAAGATGCAGCTGTGTTTTGTTTTACTATATTTTTGTAAATAAGTTTAGGATTTTTTTACATTCCGAATTTTTTCTTTATATTAATATAATAAAGGTCAAGGATGAGAAATTTGTGAATGTGTGAGTAAGTGCACCGTACCGTACTGTACTTGCGGTTTATGACCATTTGCTTCAAATTTGTCAGAAATTCAGGCATTAACTGTCTCATTTCTGACGCACGGCTCCAGATCTTCCTGAACACTTCTATCTGCCCACAGAGAAACTACAGCCTGCACTTCCTCAGTGTCCCAAGGCTGTACTTTTCTCATCACACTTGCTGCCTATTTTGTCTTTCTGGAGTGTACTGACTGATGCAACGTAATGATGAAAATCCTTAACCCTGCCGCTGGCCTGGCTTGGCTCCGAACCAGATTCAGATGTCTTGTGAGGCCAGAGTTTCACAGTATGGTTCTTACTCAGCTAGACAATAGCACCCATACCCGTACCATGGTACCATACCATGCCAAGCCCTCATGAGTTGGAAGTGCCAGTGGAGAAGGGGTATTTAGTAGTGTCTGATTGATCATGTGTGTGTGTGTATATATATATATATATATATATATATATATATATATATATATATATATATATATATATATATATATATATATATATATATATATATATATATAAACTGTTTTATAATTCTGGTCGCATTTCATTGTGAAAACAGATATGGGGCTTGGTATGAAGTATGCAGCTAACAAATGGCACCAAAGGGAAAACAACCTTTTTTTTTATTTTTTAGAAACAAACATTTAAATCAAACTGGAGTGTGAAATGAAGGTTGACCAAGTTTGCTGAATTGATTTGAATACCAAGTGACCTTGGTTTACTACATTTCTAGTAGTCTTGCATCTGTTAATTCAACCACTTTTTATAGTGACCATAAATGTAATAGCTTGTAAGGGTTAACTAAACCGCACATATATATATATATATATATATAATTTATTAGTGTGCAAAGTAAACCAGTCTTACAATTCCTTCTGAATAGAAATTATTAACCCCTTGCAATTTAGGGAATATATTTTGCCCTTCAGCTTGATCAGCAGCAATACTTATGTAAATGAAACTTGGTCAGTTATATTTGATTAACAGGGTCTTAATCAACTTTTGTATTGGTATGCACAATTTTTCTGTCCTTGCACTCGGTATGAATTAAGTGATTTCTTGTCTATCTAACTATTTTATTTATTTATTTATTTATTTATTTATTTATTTATTTATTTATTCACTGTTCTGATTTGAATTCTACTGCCCCTTACGTGTGTAACTGAAATCAAAAACTTTTCCAGAGGGATGGCACTCGGAGGGTTAAAAAAACTTATCTGCTTTTTATTTTAAAAAGGTCATATTTTTGTCTAACAAAATGGACCAGCACTGCAACCATCATAAATTAACTGTCAGATTTTATTGCATGTTAGTCCTTGGTGGACTCTCAACTAAACTCAATTTTCTAACTCGTAAATTAACTTTTTTTTTTTTTCTCTCTTTCCAAAGCTGATTGGTTGGGGGATGTAAGGCTCATATATGGCTTTAACTCTGTTGCACGATGTAAACAAACTGTGTGTTCCTTTTTCATTGCCTTTACAAATAAAGCACTCTTATCTACACATAGAATGTGCCGCTGGGATAACAAAACAAAGGGTTAATTTGAGAAACAACTCCTGCATACTTCTGTTTTATTCAATATTGTCTAGTTAACAAAACCCATGTTGTTTTCAGTCCTGCTGTCACATATATTTATAGCTGGGTAGACTCTGGACTTGGCCAAAAGTGGATGTTGTGATGAGCTTCAGTGTTTCACAGCAAACAAATTACCTTGTTAATAAACAGACAATGTATGTCCACTTTCTGGAACAGATAACAGAAATGTGTATTTAACAGGAAGTTACTTGTTGCATTGGTGGTTAAGTGTGGGAATGAAGTGTGTTGCCTCAGTTTTTAATGCAGTCATGAAAACCATTTTTGTATATAATTAAACTTACAACTGTCTTTTGGGGGTGCTGCTATTATTATTATTATTATTATTATTAAAATACAAATATTTTGTTTATTTAGCAGATGCCTTTATCCAAGGCAACTTGGAGACTAGGTGTGTGTGAACTGTGCATCAGCTGCAGAGTCACTTACAACAATGTCTCACCTGAAAGACAACGCACAAGGGGGTTAAGTGAATGAGCTGGGATTTGAACCAGGGACCTCTGGCTACAAGCTTTGCTTTTTTTTTAATAAACCACCGCACCACACAGCCTCCTATATATGCTGATTTGATACAAGCTGTTAATGTTAGATATTTTGTTAATGCACTATATGATTTGTGTACACAGAGTATGCACCATAAATCTTTGTAGAGCATTGTAGTTATTCCATGAATGAGTATAACGCACAAGCACCCAAAGAGGTTGAGTAGGTTTTCTAGGGCTATAATCCGGTCAAAATGAGGAAAACATTCAAAATGGGATCTGGTAAAAATATTCACTTGGGATCACTGTATATGAGTCTCGATGCTTGTTGTATACAAATGTATGTTATTCCGTTGATATTGGATAGCTAGCTGACAAGGACATTACAGAAATTTCAATCCCCACAGTAGATTCTACAACCAAAATTACTTTCTATATCTGCCCTTTAATGTTTGAACATTGCTGTCTGCTGTGTTAAGGGACTGGAATACACAGAACATTATGAGAAGAAGGATATGGCAGCAGTGTGGAGTAGTGGTTAGGGCTCTGGACTCTTGACCGGAGGGTTGTGGGTTCAATCCCAGGTGGGGGACACTGCTGCTGTACCCCCAACACACACACACTAGGATAACTTAATAAGCACCTGTTCAATCTCTCCATTTAAAATGGAAATTGCTACTTAATTTTTATGCCTGCCACTGAAGGCCTTTTAAAGGTCAAGTGTTGTCAAATTAAAATGGACCTTTTTTATGTACATTTTATAAAGTTTGCAAAAATAATTGCACTCACTTTGTGGAAAATACTGGGAATCTGTGTAGTAGTTTGTGCGTATCTGCCATACAGTACAAGAATGTCCTACTTTCAGGGGACACAACTTGATGATCATAACATGATTGCTTTTTGATGACACATTACCTGTCAACCTTTGCCACATCGGGTACTTTGGTTAAGAGCTACAGCTATTTCTGCTCCAGGGCCATAATTTTTTTTAAAAAAATATATAAATTGGCAGAATGAACCCTGCTTGCGTATAGTTGTACAACTGCAAGCAGAAGCAGTCTCCATAGGGAAAATTGAGGATTCTTAATGAGAAATATGTTGTTTTACTGTAATTTAATATCTGTAATATATAAATGATATTGTGTCTTCCAGGAGGCTGTAACTTTGATGATGGCCATGCTCAATGTGATTACCAGCAAGATCTGTATGATGACTTCGACTGGACACATGTCAGTGCACAGGAAGCTCCGTATTTATCACCAGAACTGCCGCAAGGTGAGAAGCATGCACGTGGTGTCTGAATCCATGTAGAACACTGCATAGTGCAGAGCATTCCAGCTAATTTATCATCCCAAAAAATCTATTGCTACATTTTATTGATTTACTGTTCAGCAACAGACCAGACTTGGTCTTGAAGTAAATTATTTCCTTTTAAGAGAAGGGGGTTGAGCACATTTAAATCTTAACTCAATATTAGCATAATGTAATCACCAAGAGATTGATATAATTGTACAATTCCTAAGCCATTGTCTGTTATCCACTATCATTGATTCATTGGCAAGGGCAGACCTCCACCTGAATTCTTTTTAAAGAATTTGTTAACACTGTGCTTTCATAGTTACTGCAGAGTAACCACAAAAATGCAGCCAAATTTTAATTGACACTGATGCAACTGAGTCAATCTATTTTGTTGACATTTTTAACTGTTTATTATTATTATTATTATTATTATTATTTATTTCTTAGCAGATGCCCTTATCCAGGGCGACTTACAATTGTTTCAAGATCTCACATTATTTTTACATACAATTAGCCATTTATACAGTTGGGTTTTTACTGGAGCAATCTAGGTAAAGTACCTTGCTCAAGGGTACAGCAGCAGTGTCCCACACCGGGGATTGAACCCACGACCCTCTGGTCAAGAGTCCAGAGCCCTAACCACTACTCCACACTGCTGCCCTATAGATAATTAGATACTATGTTCTCTATCTCTTATAGATAATTAGATACTATGTTCTCTATCTCCCTGGTCCAGCGGTTTACCATTGGGTCACATCTTGCATTCAGTATGTACAAAACATATCAACAGAGGACATTCTGCTACCTTTGTGCTAGATTTTTTGAAGGAGGGAGCTTATTACTGCAGCATTGTACTATCTGCTAGTGTTGATGGTCCCGGTTCGCAGTGTTGTTCAATCCTTTCAATTTCTAATATAGCACTAGTATTGGAACATTTCAAGTCTTATTGCTTTCAGCAGTGTGGTGTAGTGGTTAGGGCTCTGGACTCTTGACTGGAGGGTTGTGGGTTCAATCCCTGGTGGGACACTGCTGCTGTACCCTTGAGCAAGGTACTTTACCTAGATTGCTCCAGTAAAAACCCAACTGTATAAATGAGTAATTGTATGTAAAAAATAATGTGATATCTTGTAACAATTGTAAGTCGCCCTGGATGAGGGCGTCAGCTAAGAAATAAATAATAATGATAATAATAATTTCAATCGTGCAATCCAGTTCAGCTAACTTACATTAAAGGTAGAATGCAGTCTTCATGTGCACTGATAATTCTTTTTAAATGAAGAAATATATGGCTACTTATCAAATATAAATAGATTAAATAGGGGAGGAATTTATCTGTCTTGGAAAACCATTGAGCAAATTTAAGGTTCTGAGGTCAAAACTGCAGAATTCCTTGGAAGATGGTTCAATTCCAGTGTTTTTGAAGCAATGACCTTTTGTTTATAACTAAATTCAGAAAGGTGATTTAAAGCCTGTAGGTGGTAGTATACAGGACAAGTGATACGTTTTTAAATAACATTAGGACAGGCAGTGTAATGAATAACTGAAATGCAAGGGCTCCATGATCCTTGCCTCTTCACCTTTTGATGAACAGCTTAATCACTTGTTTTCAGTCAGGATGATATGCATAGGAAATTAAGGTATTTCAGTTTCGGCTACATTTCCCAATTTAATACAATATTGCATAATTAATCATGCAAGAGAGCAGAAAAGATAATTTGCACATTATGTTGAAATGTATTCTATTACATTAAGTTTCCAGGAGTGGCATTTAGATTTGTTCTCTGCTTTTGATAGAAAATAATCTATTTAAAGGAAATATAACGGCAAAAGTACACTGACTTTGTAATGTACAGGTCATAGAGCAACATCCATAGCAGTATGTAAATGTTATATACTTTAATATACAGATTATATTTAATGCATATATAGATATATAGATGGTGTATTTCTGTGGATTTATCCATTTCCCACTGGCTCATCTTTGTTAAACATCTTTAAGTTTTTGAAGTCCTGATGTTGCAGAAAGATTTGCAGGTTTTGTTAACACACAGAACCTGATGCTCCTAGACAAACTAAAGTGTGAAATAAAGGCCCTGTCCACACTATGCCCGGCTTAAAAGTGCTAAATACGGTTAACCTCTACAGTTTAATACTGTACTCGAGACCACCTCAGGGGGCAGTCTCGAGTCTGGTGCTAAATTAGATCACATCAGGTAGTGTGGTTTATCAGAAGTGTGGACGCTGTAATACTGAACTACATTTTTTGTATATCCTCCAATGTCCCAAAATGCTTTGACATGTTTTGGCTTGCGGACATTACAAATACAGTACTCCGAACAGGCGCCCGAAGGAGCTGAGAATGACTTAATACTGCTGTACCATTTTTAGGCTTATGTTATAAAATGGTGGAGCGACATGCTCATATTTATGGCATGTTGACAGAGCCTATTAAAAGCTTGCCTATGGTGAGACCATTGCTGCTTTCTCCATCGCTGATACCTTGTGTTTAGGAAATAAATCCATAATGTTCATGCAAAGCAGCGCTATGTCTTCTGTGGGGATGGGTGCCATAGTTGCCAGGTTTTAAACAGAACACTGTGCATAGTGGGATACTATCGTATTAAGTCCCACAGTCCGTTGCGCTGCTAGGAACTGTAACTGGATTATTTTAATAGTGTTTGTAGACGGTAAGTCTGACTAAACATGAAACGGTGCATTAGTGTGGACGCTTTGAGCTGGATTAATTAAAACGTTTGAGTACCCTTCTTGAGATCGGTTATGTAGTGTGGACAGGATCTATACAAAACTGTTGTCATTTGTGTGCTTGATTTACTTGAAATGATGTAGCAGCCTTTCAGAATATTATTGTATTTATTATTTATATAACAGGATGTTAATAGACTAAAGCAACTGTTGACACATGTGCCTGACTTACTGGAAAGAGTACAAAAAAGTAAATATGCCATGAAGTTGAATGACTGCATAATGAACCTGTATTATGACCTAAACATTCTTGTCAAGAAACATGTTGATTTATCCTGATCTGTCTTGTCAGTCTACTTAGAGTTGATATTCACTTTGACACCTGTGGCAAGTACCAAAAGCAATTGAACCCCAGCTTTCCATACCAAGTAGTGATATCCAGAGGACAGCAGTTGTTATGGTGCTCTTCTTTGGGGCCAACTGTTCCTTGCTACCTAAAATTATATACAATACAGGGCCTTACAAAACACTTCTTCATAGACTAGATGCCAATAGCTTTTAAATCAATTAAAAGCTCAATAAAAGCAACAGGTTTTTAGTTGTGGTAGTTTTTTAAAGCTATCTCTGTTTTTTGTTAGTTCCTTGATTCCAGAGTCTAGGCACGTTTTTTAGACAAACCAAGTGACACCCTTAAGACCGGATAATACTTAAGCCTTGTGAGTACTGGGAGAAGGTTGAGCAACGTGATCAGCTACATTTACAATAATTAAATGTTGGGGGGGATGGGGGGAAGCAAGCAAGTAAGATAGATCTGGCTCCTGTGAAAGGCTTAATCTTTCAATACCCCAAATGTGGAAGAAACGCTTTGCTTTTTTTTATTTAAAGCCTGAATACAAGAGATTTATTTCCTTTTGAAATGCAAACAATGTCAAAAATGAAGCAATATTAACAAAGCAAAGTGACAAATTGACACGTTTTTAAAATTGTAAAAACGTAAATGTGACAACCCCGGCAATATTTACTCCAGGTGTGATCGTGGTGTACTTTTTTTTTTCCTTTTTATATGAAGAAAACAAATTTAAATGAACATTGGTCATTGTGCCTCCAGTAATTGCATTAATAATTCTATTGGAAGATCTGGGGGTGGTCCAAACAGTATTACATGGTGCTGATGCCTCTGATCTGACAGATTCCAAACTTTAGCACTGCTGTGTCAGTTCCCATGTCTTCTAAACCATCATTGGCTCTTAATGTATTTGTTTTGACAATAAATGAAAATCATATTTTAGTGGGTCAGTATGCGGTAAATTTGAAGTTTGGATTGATTACTATACTACCACATTGGAAGACAATATTTTAAAAATAGCGTTATTTTTAAATTAGAAAAAATAAATGCATGTTTGCATTGCACAATATTTAATCACATCTCTGTTTTTACAATTTACAATTTTGCATGAGACAAGATAGTTTGCAAGGCTGACTGATGGGTGACAGCTGACTTGCAGACATTAATAATCTTCAGTAAGAGGATCTGAAGGTTTCAAAAAGAGGGTAGAGTGGGAGATCGCTACACATCAAAGTATTTGACTATTATCCATGATTTTCGTTTTAATCCCATGGATTGTTCAGTAACAATAAATCTGTCCTTTTTTAATGTTAAGCTCTTTGTCATAAATCTGAATACAAAACGCTTCTAAACTCTTTTGTAGAACAAGCTCAACATTAAGACACTAAACCCTTTATTCAGTTATGTCATTTATATATAAAAAATGACCAAACCTTGCTACCAAGCTCATCAACTAATCAAATTACAACATGCATCTTATTAGTTTGCTTGTAGATAGTGAATGAGTAATATTTTGACTGCCTCTATGCATAAGTAAAATGTACACATTGCTACATAAAACTAAGTCAAAATCCTTAATCATAAAATGACTGTGAACAGTAAAGGATTGGCAGGAGAAGGGATATTAAACGCATCTAAGATTGGTACCACTATGACAGCTTTTGTGTCTCGATTTTTATAGAAAGAAAAAAACATAATTTTCCAACAAAAGGTGGTACAATTAATCGCTGCTTTCCTTCACAGCTGATGTGATTTGATTTCTCATATTGGTAATGATCAAAATGTCTTTGAAGTCTTTCTTCAGAGAAGGTTAACCTTTGCACCATACTTATTGATCTCATGACTCGTTATTGGTGCAATGAAGCGTGAAGGTGGAGAAAGATGGGGAAAATTGTAACTCTGTGGTTTATATCTTCCTTTCGAATACCATGTCAAACGCTGTTCAAGACTTTACTTTTATATGAGAAATTAAGAACATTAATGTTGAGAGCTTATAAAATAGGTACATTTCTCTTCTCTAAGACAGGGAAAAATGCTTTCTATTCATTATGTGAGTATTTACATAACAAGCAACTAAGTGATTTTAACCCCACACCATCTCCATGGTGGAGCTGTACATGGCACATCAAGG
This sequence comes from Acipenser oxyrinchus oxyrinchus, assembly GCA_030684275.1. NCBI lineage: Eukaryota > Metazoa > Chordata > Actinopteri > Acipenseriformes > Acipenseridae > Acipenser > Acipenser oxyrinchus. The sequence goes on along the minus strand of CM060252.1, from coordinate 65,888,248 downwards.
AAGCAGATTATTAAACACTTTAAAGTACCCTTTTAAAAGCTGTCAATGCACCAGGCTGGTGATGGAAGGATGGTAATGAATTGCTCGCAGGGAACCACTTAATGAAGGATTTAATGTAACAGCCATTACCTTCTGTGGATTAAAACTATGCTTGGAAGAAGTTTTTATGAAAGTCAAATTCATGTTGTGAAAAAACAAAAAAAGTACGAAGCCCAGAAATTAGATACCATGTTATCTATCTTCCGTTCTATTAAAGAAACATTTAAATAGTTTTTTTTAATTTATTTACTAATTTGGTGAAAAATGGTGAAAGTTCACATTAGTTGATTCCTGCTGTTACAGGAGAATGACTTGTTAGTGCATTTTGGCACTGTGAAATGTAGCATGGTGCTTTAGCATAGGTCTTAGAAAGAAGGTCTGTTGAGATTTCTAATGAAGCACATCTTTGAACCTCAGCATGTATCATTGTGCTTTATGGAAGCTGCCGAAATGGTAATGCACTTTTTATGGCTGGGTAGTTAAAAATCAACAGTCCCAGAAATTGGGCAGTATATGCAATATGCCCCATCTCCCTAGCCCAAAAACTACTAACATTCTTTATTGACAATGTAGTCTTCACTGGTAATTATTTCCAGTTGCCAGAAGTGATGGCGACAGGCCCATCATTGCCCTGGCCATGGTTTTGTTGAAGTTTTCAGTAAAATTACCAGTTAAATGACCTGCTCCTCAAGAAGGTGTGAAATATTGTGAAGTGCTGTGATTTACTTTTGCAAATGCTTGTACGGCAGAGTGTCAGTCTAGTTCAACCTCCATTTATAGAGCCAACAAGCTACAGATCCTGAAAAGGAGACTTATCTTAAAGCTTGGTTTAAGGCATCTTTGCTCTTGGAACTCCTATTTAAATACTACTTTAAAGTTCCCATAAGGTTATGATTGCAGATTGCATGGTGTCTTTTTTTTTTCTATTTTTTTTACTTTTTGTTGCTTTTTCAGTTCTAATTGTGTTTTTTAGTAGGACACATTCAATGCTTGTGATTTTAATAATCACAACCTCTCCAAAAAGTCTCAACTTGTATATTGTCTTTAATTGTAACCAGGTTGATAGAATGTTTCAGGGGTTTGCACATATGATAATAAATCATTCAAACATGTGGCTTTTTGGCATTTGTGAATTTTGTCAGTAACTTAGAGTGCATAATTATAGAAACCGCTCCAGCGACAGCATTTGTCAGAGGAAATGCCTCTCAAGCCTTGGCGAGATCATTTTCTGCCTGTTTCTCATGGGGACAAGTGTTGCAGAGAAATATTTTGTTGGAAACAACCTAACCCCCAAAGAAATGTATAAATAATGCCCATATAGGTCCATTAACTCTTAACATTCGATGACGACTTCTGGGCTGTTGTATGTCAAAGACAGATTGAATTATTTGATCTCATGTATACAACAAACTCCCTCAAGGTATTAAATTAGTTTCAGCTCATGATTTATTTGATACATTTTTTAAATGTATTTTTGTGCTTACTGAAAATTTGGCATGCTGCTGCACAGACTTAAAGCAGTACATGAACCAAAATGAAATAACTTCACGTTTGTTATGTGCATATTTGCTGTATGTGAGTTATGATCCAGTATTGAGAATTAGCTAGGTCTGTGATAGGTCTTGTTTCACTTTACTGAAGGCCAGTTTACATTCCATTCAAATGCCTGTGTTTACTGCAGCAACACCTTATGGCAAAAACAGTATCTTCCCCATGCCATGACCCCAAGGCACTCCCATCTCCATACAAAGTGGTTTGTACACTGTCCTTAGCTTTAATAAGCAGTAAAGTTTGCTTGTGATAGTCTTGGCTATAGGTTTAAAAAAATGTAAACATTCAGATGGAAATGGGTCAGATATTTGGGCTTCCTTAGTTGGCTATAAGAAACAAGATTGGGGTTTGAATACATGTATAATCTCACTGTGAACTGATCATATTTAACCATTTTTTGTATACATGAGGTATACAGTAGCAGTTATTAAACATTGCTGTTCTATTGGTGATACTGAATTGAGTAAAGGTGGCTGAATTTAAAAGCAAGTTGTTGATCTGCTTGGACCATGTATAGTTCAACCAACATGCCATGTTTTGTTTAATGCAATAGTATGTGAGCCTTTTCCATTACTTGAATAAATGTCCACTGTGATATGAAAGAGGAATATGTCTCCCATCATAACTAAGAAGGATCCTTATTCTCTCGTGCAAAAGAAAAGCCAGACCTTAATGTGCAACACATGACAGTAGAACACTGCAAAGAATAGGGTATTCTGGGAGTTCAATGCTAGTACAATTTCATAAAAGTAATTTTATGGTCAAATTCAGAAACATTTGGTGCTAATTTGTGTGTTTTACTCAATACAATAAGCTGTTAACTGGTCAGAAGTGTTTCTAAAAATGACAATCTATTAAATCAAGTAGATTTTACAGCCTCTTATGGATAAACTGATTCTGCTGATGTCTTTTTATATAAATTGACTGTGTCTTGACCTACTCCTTATCTATCCTATAGCAGTGAAAACTGTAGAAGCGTTTGGTTTGCCTTTCTGAGGTTTGAAATTAAGCCTTCACTGTTTTGTTCTATTGCTGTATTTTGGGCTCAGTAATGGAGTGGAAGAAAAATCTTAATTCAAATAAACAAATTTAATTTGGAGAACCATCAATATAAGCCCAAGGGTCTATTGAAAGCAAACCATTAGATAGTTTACTTTTCCCGCAGAACATATAGAAAAGGCTGTTTTGAAAGCTCAAGCACAGTGGCACTTTGATTTTATAATTTATTTTATTGTAGTTTTGTATGACTTTTGGTTAATTGAAACCAATATCCAGTATAATGTAATGTGATGCTCTCTGAATTAGCCTGCACAATCTCAAAGCACAGTTTCTGCCTTACAAAAATCAGATGCATAAAAATAAGCAAAATGATGTGCTGGAAATATGACAAAGGCTTGTTCAAACCAGAGCTTTCAGTACAACAGGCATAGTTTGGACCATATCTCACTGCTGCAACTCGCTTTGATTGATCTGTTTACTTGAGTATCACAGCGAGCAGGATTTGAATTGTTCCTTAACTTTAGGGTTGAAAGCCACCAGTCTAATTATATTTTGGTGTGTCTCCCTCTAGGGATCAGACAATATTCATATTCCCCCTCCCCATCAGGATATAACCTGTCACATAAATAACATTGAAAAACACATTTAATGTTTCTGTGTGTACACTATGTATGAATAACACCAGGCAGTCATTAAATATTTCTCTTTTTTTAGAACCTTAAATGTTCTTTGTACTTTTTACTTTTGTTAGTTTATTTTGGCTTTTGAAAGTCCCTTCCTCTACTTCCTGGGTATTGTGCAAGGCTTTTGCAAGCAAAGTGGATTTGCATTTGTCATAATACTTGAGATTAATAATGCAAACTGCTAATGACTTCATTCACATACATTTCTTTGTTTTAATCACTGGACAGCTTAAATGACTACTTCAAGAGGATGGGGTTTCTTTGCTTTGTAGATAGGGTTGACAGGGGAAGTCTCATTTTGTGTACATGTTTGATTCAGTATTCAAATTATATACATTTCAACTTCAGCAGATATTCATTTAAAAAGCCATGAATGTCCACCTTTTTCTTTTCTTCATAGTTAAATCATGTTAGCATTGCATTTAATCAGCGTTCAGATAGGAATTGACTGCTGTGGATTGGTTGACTGTGGATATGTCAAAGAAACCAGGGGATAAAGAGAAATATTGGCCTTTCCAGTCCTGCTCTTTGTTCCACTATGTTCATTATTTCATGTTTTAATTTAAAATATTTAAAGCGCCATCCAGGTCGGAAAGCACTATAAATGACAAACAGTGAGAGGAATGTTCCCCCAAGAACGGAATGGCCCATTCCTGGATTGAAGACCGTAAACTATGCAGACAGCTCATGCAGTACTTGGTGACTGTGGGCTAGAAAAAGCATGCATTTTTTAAATTTAATTTATTTATTTTACTCCTGCTGATTTTTTGGAGCTCTCGGTTACATTACAATATAATAATGTCCTAGATTAATGTTCTGTTTCTTTGTCATCCTTGATTTTTTAATAATGTCCTTATTTTGTAGTCCTTCTGTTTTGTGGAACCCAATGTCCCCCCCACTGAATCTGTTCTGAGGCTTCATTAATTAAATGGCCATTTTTAAGTTGTATTCGTATTGTCGTAACTAAACAAATGTGATCCGTTTTGTACTGTTCTAGCTTAACCTACTGTGTAATACAGTTGCTAAATGAGGTTAGCAATGCATATGATCTGTCTTCACTCACTGCTCTGCCTAATTACTGAATTGTACATTTCTCAACTACCTATTACAAACAGAAATCGCTCTTAACTGGGAATAGCTGTCTTAAATGATCCAAACATATAGGTGGAGATTTACTACTGTGGGGTGTGTGTGTAGCAGTTCTTGGAACAGGCAGTGTGGCAAACTGTTGCGAATGCTGTCGAGCTTCTGCTGATGTTAGACTTCAGGGCTGCCATAAGTACAGTAGATGCGTTTAAAATAGAAGTGATATTGGGATAATTAGAACAGCAATACATTTAAGGCCACAATGGACCATAGATATTGTAGTAATGGCTGTTTTTCCCCAGCACTAATTGGGTCACTAAAAAAAGATATTGAGCATCACAAACAGATTCTTTTGACGAGTGACTTGAGATGGTGTATGCTCTGAGATGAGTAAACGGACACCTATAACATGAAATGTTTGATTTGTCACTACACCACCTATCTATCATATACCTGTCTACACACAAATAAGTGCACAGATGTTACTATTGGGAAGTTTTAATATGGTGGTCAAGAAGCTACCTCTGGTCACTGATGCACTCTCCATAACTTCCTCCATAAAGTCAAATACATGGAATTGATTTAAAGCAGACAATTAAATATGTATTATTTCCATGAAGGTGTTGCAAGTCATTTTAACATTGCCTCATAACCATTAACATTTGAAAAGTCCAAAGATTTGCATATAATGTCCCATTAGCAATGTCTAGCTGTTATAACTTTAAGTAAACTTGATTTTTCACTCCACTTTAATGTTTTTATCTTGATCCTTTCACAGGGTCGTACATGATGGTTGACTCCTCACAGCATGACTCTGGTGAAAAAGCACGTATTCAGCTTCCAGTGATGAAAGAAAATGACACCCACTGTATTGACTTCAACTACTTATTGTACACCAAAGATGGCTCAAGCCCAGGAACATTAAACATCTTAGTAAAGGTTAACAAGGGACCCCTTGCTAATCCTATCTGGAATGTGACTAGCTTCACTGGCAGAGACTGGCTTCGAGCAGAGCTGGCTGTTAGTACCTTCTGGCCTAACGAATATCAGGTAATTTTTTTTTTTTAAACCTCTGATCAAAGGATTAATATTTTGAATTGGATGTTTTTTTAGATTTGTTTTATGAGGTTGATTTCAAGAAAAGCATCCCAATTATAATAATCACAACAGGGCTATGATGGTTTCGAGATGGTTGTCTGTATTTCACACTTTAATGTAGACCATAGTTTTTGTTAGCAACTTTTTAGAGTGCCTTTAGAAAAAACAGTGACATCTTGATTAGCCTAATCAGCTACAACAGGCATCAAAAATCTCTTTTAAATTGAACTGATGGATGCTTCATGGCTGCTCTATGTTGTCGTAGCTGTCGGATGCATTTTAAGTGGGTCAGATTGCAATAGAAAATGTCCTGTAGTGGTTCATTTTTATGTAAGTATCCATAGAACGACCAATCTGTTAATTAGAAACCTTTTATATTGATTGTTTCAGATCACTCTCCGGCGCCGCATATGGCGCTAAATACCAATGAAGTTGCATGACAGGGTAGATAAATAAGTTTATTCTCATACTCCTTGTCTAAAGCTTCATTGGGGCCATTTCCATGGTAAAAGAAAGTGTCTCGCCTTTTTCTCACCATTTCGGTATTACTTTCGGGTTGTATGTGTTTCCATGTACTTGTGTGTGTGTGTGTGTGTGTGTGTTTTTTTTTTTTTTAGCCAGAGAAATTGCTGTTCCAAATGCGAGTAACCCAATTAATATTAAAATACGGGAGGGTATTTTTAGGCGTTTGTGTTTTGAGTTTGTTTGGCCTTACGCAACTGCTCATATCTTACAGCGTTCTTAAACTGGGTTTCCACTAAGTTTTTAGGTTGTGTTGAAGCAATACAATGCAGCTTGCCTCATTTGGCCACCAAAAAATGTAATAAAAAAAGCACAGGAGGGGAGGGAAACAGACATAGCATTACACAAATAATAAAGAATAACATTCCATAAGAAAGAGCTGTCTACTACTATCCTTGTATATGGACCGCACACAGCACTTTCTTATGGAATCTATTTGATAAACATTGACTGGATATTTATTATTATTATTATTATTATTATTATTATTATTATTATTATTATTATTATTTTTTAGCCATTCAGTAGATGCTTTTATGCAAATCGACAGACTAGGGGTGATCTATGCAACTGTCTCATCTGAACGATATATACACACATACATATCATGTACACATTTTCCTACAGAGCTTCAGCAAATCTTATCCTTATAGTCTACTAATGGAACTAAAATATCAGCACTTTAGGTTAATGATATAAAAATGATCCAGACAAAATGTTTAGTAGGCCACAGTACATTTAAATATTGCTAGTAAATCAGGCTACCCTACTCGCTGTGTTTGTTATTGATGAACCAGTGTATCGGTAGTCTGAGTTCAACACATTTCTCAGTGCTGTCCATCGGGACTGCTGGAACTTTATGTAGTATATTCTTAGTGTGTGTGTGTGTGTGTGTGTGTGTGTGTGTCTTTATATATACAGTACTGTGCAAAAGTTTTAGGCAGGTGTGAAAAAATGCTGTAAAGTAAGAATGCTTTCAAAAATAGACATGTTAATAGATTATATTTATCAATTAACTAAATGCAAAGTGAGTGAACAGAAGAAAAATCTAAATCAAATCCACATTTGGTGTGACCACCCTTTGCCTTCAAAACAGCATCAATTCTTCTAGGTACACTTGCACAAAGTCAGGGATTTTGTAGGCATATAGTCAGGTGTATGATTAAACAATTATACCAAACAGGTGCTAATGATCATCAATTCAATATGTAGGTTGAAACACCATCATTAACTGAAACAGAAACAGCTGTGTAGGAGGAATAAAACTGGGTGAGGAACAGCCAAACTCAGCTAACAAGGTGAGGTTGCTGAAGACAGTTTACTGTCAAAAGTCATACACCATGGCAAGACTGAGCACAGCAACAAGACACAAGGTAGTTATACTGCATCAGCAAGGTCTCTCCCAGGCAGAAATTTCAAGGCAGACAGAGGTTTCCAGATGTGCTGTCCAAGCTCTTTTGAAGAAGCACAAAGAAACGGGCAACGTGGAGGACCGTAGACGCAGTGGTCGGCCAAGGAAACTTACTGCAGCAGATGAAAGACACATCATGCTTACTTCCCTTCGCAATCGGAAGATGTCCAGCAGTGCCATCAGCTCAGAACTGGCAGAAAACAGTGGGAGCCTGGTACACCCATCTACTGTCCGGAGAAGTCTGGTAAGAAGTGGCCTTCATGGAAGACTTGCGGCCAAAAAGCCATACCTCCGACGTGGAAACAAGGCCAAGCGACTCAACTATGCACGAAAACACAGGAACTGGGGTGCAGAAAAATGGCAGCAGGTGCTCTGGACTGATGAGTCCAAATTTGAAATATTTGGCTGGAGCAGAAGGCAGTTTGTTCGCCGAAGGGCTGGAGAGCGTACACGAATGAGTGTCTGCAGGCAACAGTGAAGCATGGTGGAGGTTCCTTGCAAGTTTGGGGCTGCATTTCTGCAAATGGAGTTGGGGATTTGGTCAGAATTAATGGTCTCCTCAATGCTGAGAAGTACAGGCAGATACTTATCCATCATGCAATACCATCAGGGAGGCATCTGATTGGCCCCAAATTTATTCTGCAGCATGACAACGACCCCAAACATACAGCGAAAGTCATTAAGAACTATCTTCAGCGTAAAGAAGAACAAGGAGTCCTGGAAGTGATGGTATGGCCCCACAGAGCCCTGATCTCAACATCATCGAGTCTGTCTGGGATTACATGAAGAGAGAGAAGCAACTGAGGCTGCCTAAATCCACAGAAGAACTGTGGTTAGTTCTCCAAGATGTTTGGGCCAACCTACCTGCCGAGTTCCTTCAAAAACTGTGTGCAAGTGTACCTAGAAGAATTGATGCTTGATGCTGTTTTGAAGGCAAAGGGTTGTCACACCAAATATGGATTTGATTTAGATTTTTCTTCTGTTCACTCACTTTGCATTTAGTTAATTGATAAATATAATCTATTAACATATCTATTTTTGAAAGCATTCTTACTTTACAGCATTTTTCACACCTGCCTAAAACTTTTGCACAGTATATATATATATATATATATATATATATATATATATATATATATATATATATATATATATATATATATATATATATATAAAATTTTGTAACATGCGTGGAACCATTTTTCATGTTTTTGTACTTTAAACCCCCACCCCCACCCCCGTTTTATCACCTAATACAGTTTGACCTGCTGTGTAACTAATTGTAATAAATGAATGATGTAGTTTTCTTTAGACTAGGTTTTAGACACGTAATTTAAAAAAAAAATACAAATCTAAAATTTGTTTTGATTTGGAATAGCATGTAAAATAATTGCTCATAATTTAGAAATAGAGAGAGATAAAATAAATAAATGAATCGGTAAAAAATTCTTGTTTGACACTGATGTGTAACTCCCACTTTAATATAGTCGCCCCCCCTCCCCCATTGCAAAAAAATAAAAAACAAGCAAAGAATGACTTGTCTGCTGGTACCTAATTTTATGATACAAATGCTCCTGCCGAGAAGCAAGCATGTTGGAACACCATAAGTGGTGAATAAAGCTGAACCCACAGAGGATTATGTATTTGTGAGATACACTTTTATAATTAAGTTTTGCTTTCAAGTGTGAACAAAAATGGTAAAGCAGGCCAGTACTGGCATGTTCTATTTTCGGGTTTGTTTTAAAAAAAAAAAAAAATGAAATTAAGAACTTTTTAGTAATCACATTTTCAAATGTTAAACAATTCTTAATGAAGGCATTTAATTAAATAAATCCCCCCACAATTCTGATATCTTAAGTGTCTTATGCACGATGCACTGCTGGACATATCATTAGTACAATTTGAATTGAATTACAAATTAATTCCATACAATGGTCCAATTAAAAAATATCATTTAAGCTTTTACTGTGTAGTTTGTACCTAGGCTAAATGTTTAAAATGCATTTTCTGAAATACCTTTCCAAACAGAGTTGAAATGCAAAATTAGGACTACTACAATTTTTAAAGTTTGTCATTTTGAAGAGTGAATGGTTACAGTGAACTGGTTTGGGAATTGTTTTTGAAGTAGGTTTTATAAATATAAGTAATGTAATCGGATGGTTTTAAGACCTGCGTTTAGACATGTACTGTAATGCTGTTTTACAAGAAGAGGGGGTGTGGTGTGGGGTGGGGGAGGGGTGTGGTGGGGTGGGGGAGGGGTGTGGTGTGGGGTGGGGGGGTGGGGGTGGGGGGGGGGGGGGGGGTGTGGGGTGGGGGGTGGGGGTGGGGTGGGGGTGGGGGTGGGGTGGGGGTGGGGGTGTGGGGTGGGGGGGGTGGGGGTGGGGGAGGGGGGGTGTGGGGTGGGAGGGAGGGTGTGGGGTAGGGAGGGGGTGGGGTGGGGAGGGAGGGGGTGGGGGTGGGAGGGGGAGGGGGGTGGGGTGGGGAGGGAGGGGTGGGGTGGGGAGGGAGGGGGAGGGGTGGGAGGGAGGGAGGGGTGGGGAGGGAGGGAGGGGGGTGGGGAGGGGGGGAGGAGGGGTGGGGTGGGGAGGAGGAGGGGTGGGGTGGGAGGGAGGGAGGGGGGGGTGGGGTGGGTGGGGAGGAGGGGTGTGGGAGGGGTGTGGGAGGGGGGGAGGCACAAGAAATATCAAATTAAGCGGTTTCCTGAAACCACGTAATTGTCCTTGGTGTGGTAATTTTGTTCTACATTAAGATCAATTTGTCTTAATACAGTTTCCTTGAAAGAACCATTGATAAGTGTTTTACACACTCAAAGAACTTTTTTTTTTTTTAATTTATAGTATTGCTTTTATTTAACCATATTCGTGTTAAGGGCAGTGTACTTTGTTTTTGTTTTTTGTAAAGGGCATTGTCAGTGACACTTTTGCAACTCAAGAGCATTTGAGATACAACCTTCGTATTTGCAGTGGTAAAAACTCTTTAGGTAAAATGCAATGCTGACTCCTTTTGGCCTGTGGCCTACTGTAGCTTCCATATTGTGGTCATGTTTGAGAGGGCATTTTGCTCAAACAGGAAGATGATGCTGTTTATTGAACTTAATTGGTCTTGTACAGTGACATTGTTCCATGAGGAATATTTGTCATTTGTTGTTTTTTTATGGCACAGATGGTTGTCAAAACATACTTTATATTACACTATCTATACACAGCTGCCAACAGGGATGTAGCGGAGGCGTACATCTAACTGTGAACGCATGTCATACTTGCATCTTTAAATAGCTAGATACCTGCTTATCCAGTTTCCAGAACCTGGGGTATACAGAGGCATCTGGATATATGTGTCGCACTTGCATTTTTAGATGTAAGCTGCATGGTCTTCTTTATCTTGATACTCCTATCTTTTTGATTATAGCTGTGCTAGGGGAAACGTATGTTACTGACATTCTTGTTCTTGGTATCTCTGCTCAGTAGAAACCTGTAATCTCAAAGCATTCTCACTTCCTAAAATATTAGATTGTACATCAGTTAAGAGTTTTTTTAATCCTTGTGGACTATAACATAGCCGTGTGGAGGCTGTAAACCATGTACATGTATTAACCCTTTCTTGCATGGCAAATTAAAAAAATATATATATACTCATACACACCAGTCATTTTAAATGGGGACATATGCATAGGATGACCAGACGTCCCTGTTTAGCTGGGACAGTCCTGGTTTCCCATCAAAGGTCCCAGTTTTTGACGTTTGTTTTTGCTCAAAATCTTTAAAAAAGTCCCTGTTTTCAGCTTTTGTCAATTAACATAAATAGCTTTTAGTTTATGGCATCTGCAGTGAAAATATAATTTTAAAAAAATAAGGTAATAGGGTAATCAAGAATATTATTTTTATAAAATGATTAACACAGGCATTTTCATTTAGTTTATATTCAATATGAATCTACAATTGTGTGTAATACGGTAATTTTGTTGCTGATCAGTTCTGGTGGGATTTAGCCCAGACAGCAGCGAGAGGTTGCAAGCACCTGAATCCACCAGGTTAAAGCACATCAAAAACATCAATAAATAGAACCTGACACAGTGAGAGGAAAGAAAAGAAATGCCAAAACAAATGTATTTTATTTTATTTATTTATTTATTTGTTTATTTATTAGTATTATTATTATTATTATTATTATTATTATTATTATTATTATTGAACTTGATGTAAAAGTATGCAATATGTATAATACAATATGGCTACTTCAGCTAATTGGCCACAAATTATACACCCAGGAATGTGCTGAAATTAGCTGGCTGCTTAACAAACAACAAAGATAATACTAAGGGAGAGCTTGGCTATTTAAATAACCATTTAAAATAGCCTATAATTTAAATTAATTAATCTTCTCAATTATTTAACAATGTGTCCCAGTTTTGACCTTTTGAAAATCTGGTCACCCTACATATGGAAGATGCAAGTGCATGATATCCTCATGAAGGTGCCATTTTTTCTCCATATATAAAGCAATATATATTTTGAATTTTTTTTTCTCATGCATGAAAGGGTTAAGAATAGGGCTGATTACAGAATAATGGGATCACTACTCTGATCACCGATACTATATGCATTTGTAAGTTTTGAAGTGGTAAACCACAGAGAAGTACTGGTATCAATAAATATATACATATTTATAAACTATATATTGCTGTTGCGAGCACCGATTTCTGTATTAGATTGGTTTAAAAGCTTTCCAGAGTGCACTGAAGATGTCTTACAGGAGACTACACATTACCTAAAAGTGGTTCAATTGTACCAGCTCAATGAACTTAATGTTCAAATTGTGTTTATCACTCAAAATGTGACACGCTGTGCAATGTTCATCTAGAAAGAATGATGTTGTGGTAATCTGTAAAATAAATTCAGTCTCCATAAACTGCTCTTTACCTTTTATTAAAGCCATAACTAATGAATTATGCGACTTCTTCATATTTCTATTTTACGTAACGCTTTTGCTTTAGAAAGGTTGCTAAAGGATTTTGGGGGAGCCAACAACAATCTGCGCATGTTCAAAAGAGAGATGGTGGAATGAGCAATTCACTTCTTGCTTTCGAATGCTTATTGAATTAGGAAGCCATTTACTGTCTGTGTGGGGGGTTTCTTTTCCCGAATACCTATCGGAACATGACTCTCTAGACACCACTTCTTCGCAGTGACACCAGCTGGGAGAGTTGGGGCTATAGTAGCTGCAGGCTCCTTCACAGCTGTCTTTTCCTGTGGCAGCTCAATCAGTGCAGGTACCCAGTCCTGGTTTTCTATCTGCTCTCAATAGGAAGACAACCCTCAAACCATAATGATCACGGCATTCAGGCTCTCATCTCCATCACAAATGTAGCCCTGTTTTCCTACTAGGGTGTTTTTCAATTTGGTGTTTGGGTCTGAATGCTTGTGGCATCCCAGAAGAGTTGCATTTTGGGCTGTATACCCACAAGTTGGCCTGCATTTTGTGGTCCCCTTTTTTTCCTATTGCAAACTGAAAGCAAGTTTAATAGCCTTAAGGTTTACTGGCAATACATGCCAGGGTATGTTGGAAATGTAGTGTCATGCAATTGTTTGTTTGGTATTGTTCATGTCATTTTAATTTGATTTACTACATGTGAACTAATTGAAGGCTAGACAGCAGGTGGATTGGCTTTATTTTAGAAGCATACAAAACTTTATTGACACCAATATTCACATTTAATAAGATGACTCAATCAAAACAATTATGCACTGCTAGATTACTCGCTACTTGCTTGTTTCATGGTATGATCCAGTCAAACTTGGTACACACACGATTGAAAGTTTGATTTAATATTAAAAAACAAGTTCATAACAGACTGAACAAAGGCAAAACACTAAGGAAAAAATGCATACATAAAACAAACAGAGAACAGGGTGCTATCCAAACAGTTAGTATAAGGTCCATGGATATTTATCTTTCTAAACCTTCTGGCATTCTAGTCTCAGTGCTAAGTGTTTAAGACATTAGTTGAGAGCTGATGGGGAACGTACTGCACTGAGGCCACTGAAGAGCCCGTGCTTTTCAGATAAAGTGAAATACCGCTGTGACAATTACAGGAAGTGATTTTCAAGGCAATTTTTACACAGAGAAATAACCATACCTTAAAGAATTTCAATAAAATTCCACTTGCACAGCAAGAAAACATACACCAGAAGTGATTTTTATCGATAGATTTTTCTTCATTACGGAAAAGAGCAAACAAAGAAAACATGTTTTTGAAACTGCAAATCCTTTTTGTTAAAATACATTTAAAATGTACAGTGCTTCCTTGTTTCACTATCTAACTTGCACATCAGAAGTTGTGATATGTGCACAGCTAGTGAATGGCCCTTGTACAGTATAGTACATTTGCAATTTACTGTCGAGTTACCATGAATTTGCGAATGATTTGAATTGTGAAAAAACAAGAGCACTCTAGTAGTGTCGGTTTATTGCTGAGAATGCTTGCTGTAAATTTATATATTTGGAGAAAAAACATTTACTTCAACTTTTTAATGTGAAATTAAGGTTAATTTTTATTTAATTGTTTGCTGTAATTATGTACATCAAAATATTAATAGTAAGTGGTAAGCCGTATCCACAGTGGACGTGAGTGGATGATTTAGAAGTCACTGCAGTCAAATGGGAGTATCCACACCAGCAGCGAGCGTCTCTTTGACAATTTCACGTTGATAAAATAGAACTTGTTTCTATTTTTTTTTTCATCGCGCGACTGGAATCAACCCGACCAATCAGAAGCAAGGTTAACACCCTTGACACACATCAAACACACGCCTCAAAACAAGTTAATCATGGACAACTAAAAGTTATTTTGAGGTGCAGCAGTATCCATTATGATATGATTGCAAATTGAACGACTACAGAGACATCCAGAAGAAAGACAATGTCTGGGTGGCTTGCAGGTGGTGCATTTAGCAGCACAGAGACATTCTTTCAGATTTATGCAAATTGCATAAAAAATAAGTTTTTAGTAAGCAAAAATAAACTGGACCATACATGTAGTCTACATATCCAGCATTTCAATAAAAAATGTGCACTTTTAAAAATGGCACAAAAAAGGTCCTGCATTCAAACAACTTGAACATGTGATCTAATTAAGCTGTGGCTTTTTTTTTTTAGTTTGTTTGTATGATAAATAACATTTCTTCAACTAAATTGTTCTGTGGCACAAAGTTGTGGAGATTCACAAAACAAACAAATATTATCGCGGTCCTACTGTTCTATATGTTTGTATTGTATGTGACACATTCCAACATTACCAAGCACATACGTAGTTTTGAAGATTAAACCATATTTATAAAGCACTTTCTGTTAAGTTCACCAGACTGTTTTAAAAAGAAAAACTAAATACAAGGTAAGTGGTGACCTGCGCATAACACGGATGATGATGATGTGCGTAACAACATAATAATAAAAATAATAATAGTTGCACTTTAAAATACTTAAAACAAAAAGGATCGAAGAAGGAATTTGTAAAGAAATACAATTGAGATCGCAGTAAGTTGTGTAGATATAAATGTATAACAATAAAATGATTTTATTGAAAATATCAGTTCAACTCTGCTACTATTATCTACTAGCTACTGGTACCAAGGGGAAAAAAACCCGTACAATTACTACTACTAATAACTGTTGTTGTTGTGTGTATTATTATTATTATTATTATTATTATTATTATTATTATTATTATTATTATTTATTTCTTAGCAGACACTCTTATCCAGGGATGTTCAATAACTCTGATCTATAGAAGTCTAACCTTTTTTACAACTGAGTTGCCAGATGCGAGAGTGGTAACCTTTTATCAAAACAAGGCCTGTTTTGTAATAGGACAGCCCATCTCTTGTATGTCCAATAGGAATGCATGGGCGGGGTCATAATTGGCAGTAGTGCTGGTCATTTTATTTGCCATGATGCTGTAAAGGAACGTGCAGGTACACAAGCTCTGCCTTGTAGAGGAGATAGTGATATTGGCCAGATCAGACTACAGTGCTTCACAGATGAACATGCACTGTCATGTTCAATTTAAATCCCCATGATGTAAAATTGCTTTCCTGGTTAGAATAGTCTCTGCAAGTCTCTGAACTACAGGCAAGTGATAGATAATCACTTCATGCAGATACTCAAACATAAATAATTTGCAGCACAAATACATGAACAAAGACCATTGGGACAGTTGTGTCCCTCCCCTGAGAGGGAAAGCCAAAATAAACAAATTCCTTGCAAATTTTGGGTGCTAATAAGTACAGCCAAAGGGGTGGTGTGGAGGTTGTTCTTATTGCATGCCTACTACACTACTACCAGCTCAGTTTCATGTGGTGACACTTTTATTACTGTCGAAATGCATTCTGATTCTTACTTATTTATAACTAGTTACTGACTGCTACCTAATTTATGTGCATTTTATGCTTGACATATACAGCCATTCATCCATTATTAGTTTCCAAAATGAAGAACAAATAAAAATCTAAGCACATAATTAACTTTCTGCAGATATCTTCCCTGGGGGACTGTCGGCTTTTGACCAGTGTGTTTCAGTCTGGAAACCTAATGTGTGCAAATGTCGATTTTGTCATTCCTTTATGGGGGTGGGGGGGGCGATGGGAAGAAATCCAAAAGCAGTCTGTTCACTTATGCTTTCTCATGGCCTCCCCATTGTGAATCGGGTTGGTCTAAAAAAACGGGGCTCACTTACTCTTTTGCATCAAACCCGCGAATGCGAGTGATGTGACCTCAGAAGGTTTGGTGGTTGTCTTCTCTTTCAGAGAACCAGGGTTACGGTAAGTAACCAAATGTTCCCTTTCAATTTGAAGACGACCACCAACCAATACTGTTGGGAAAGTATACCAGAGCTGTCGCGAGGGAACCTCAGGTCACCCAGCGGAGCCAGAATTGACCAAAGGTGCAGTGGTGGAGTCAGCTTGTTGGCACCCTCTAAAGAAGCGAGTGGGGCAGCTTGCTTCAACATACTGGCTGCCAAATGCTCATCAGAATGACCGTTTTCTAGCTCCTGCACTGTCAGATGCGTATTTCGGGGCTTTCCAGCTTCTAGTAGGTGAACACAGATATGTTCCAAATCCTTAATACTGCAGCCAGTTGAAGAGTCAGCCAACACTGAAATAGAACGTGCCCTTTTGATTGTTAGCAGATGGTTTGTGTAGGTCATCATACATGTATGGAATGAACCTATAATTGGGGATTATTTTCCCAGCAGAAAACATTATCTTAATTAAAAGCGTAATTATGTTTTAAAATATGGTCAAGCCAGTGCGATTTGTTATTTCAGCTTTTTGCAACACTGGACGATTTTTTCTGATTCATGAAATGGAAGCCATGTGCACTATACTGTATAATATTATACAACTTTTAAAACATGTATGAGGGCCTGTGGTGCTACATAACTACGGGCCCAACTGCGATCTCTACCGGCCCCAGGCCGTCGGGCCATGGCTAATGTCGAACCCTGATATCATTTAGTGGATAATAGTTTGAGAGGTAAATCAGAAGTGTGGAATTCTTTAAAATCATAGCAAATGAAAATAATGAACATGTGACTGGATTCATTGCTTGTAAAACCTTTTTGTACGACAGCCACAAAACTGGTACATCTCTGCGAAAAACACAGGTGTAGCTCCCTTTCAACTGGTGGCATGAAAGGAATAGACAGGTAATTTATAGTAAAGTAAGTTGAGATAGTTGTTGCTATGTTAAAATATATCCAGACCACTAGAGAAAGCTACCATGCTGTATAGCCTACTGTATGATATATGTGTGAATGCAAGAGTCAGTCTGCACAGCCAGTAGGTACAGGACAAACCCTTGCAGATTCGGGTCAGGTTGCAAGTCTTATTAAAGCGAGTCGGGTCGCGTGTAGGAAGAAAGTGCTGCAGAGGGTTGCGGGTTCAGGTCGGTTTCTGTAGCTGTGGGTCCGGGTCGGAAGCGGGTCGTAAAAAATTGGACCCACGCAGGACTTTGACTAGAGGGCATAACTCACATCCAAGATGGCCACCTGGTAGAAAAAGTAACTGAATTTGGTGCGTTAACTACGTTTCTGGGGGGGCATTTTGATTTCAGACATGTTTAAGTTGGATAAAAACTAATTGTTGTAGTCTATTTTGTATTTTAGCCAGCATTCCTTATTTAATCTTGCATATTCATTCTATCTATCGAGGCATTGGTATTTTCAATATTAAGTGCACATGATTACAGAGCTTTTTTATTTTTTCTCTGCTTAATTCTACTTCAGTTATTTGATTAATAGTCCAGAAATGCAATTCTTTGAGATTTAATTACACTGAATTTGCCACCTTCAGCATTCTAGATAATGGTGTGTAGAAACCAAAGAGAATGTAGGCTCAGTAAGATTTTTTTTTTGCAGCATGTCAATGGCTGAACATTGTCATTTGTCAGTGTGTACAGCGCTTTTCCAACATGAAACATTGGAATTGACTTTTGCATTAGCTCAAGCATGTTGCAGTTAAATCGGTAAGAAGCTGTAGCTATGCATTGAATAGAACAGCTATAGTTGTTAATCTAGTGAAGTGAAACAATGCTGGCCACAGGATTTGCTCTTAAATCTCATTTGTACTGATGCAAAATAGTCATGGGGAGCATGAAGCATATTTACATTCTATCAAAAATGATCACATGCTATTTCACTGTCATGGTAAATTGCAAATGTGTAGGTATAGTTAAGTTGTAATGCATTTTGCCAGTACATACATGGGAAAATGGGAAGAACAATTACTTAGAAAATCGGAAAGAGAACCTTTAGAATACATTCGGTTTGTAGATGATATTTTTGGGGTTTGGACACATGGAGAAGAGTCTCTCTTCCAGTTTCATAAAATAGCAAATGAAATACACAGTAATATTAAGGTGGACCTTCGATGGACAAGGAAAGAAATAGAATTTTTAGATACCATAGTAAAACTTGAAGAAGGTTCAATTGAGACTGACCTCTTCTGTAAACCTACTGACATGCACCAGTATTTACACATGTCCTCTGCACATCCGATACACACTAAAAGGGCAATCCCAAAGGGTCTAGGAATAAGAATATGAAGAATATGCTCAAAAGAAAGTGACTATGTGAAACAAAGAAATGTATTAAAACAAATCTTAAAAAAAGAGGATACAAAGAAAGAATTATAGAGACGGAGTTAAGAAAAGTGGATAAACTAAAAAGAGATGATCTACTAGATTATAAAACTAGAGATAAAAAGGTCAAAAGAGTCCCATTAATAATGACTTACTCTAAACTTCTGCTCAATATTTCTAAGATAGTTTGGAAACACTTGCGGATTCTACATAATTCAGAAAAATTAAAAGTATTTCTTAAGGCCCCAGTTGTAGCATTCAAAAGAGAAGCTAATTTAGGTGATATTTTAGTTCACAGTAAACATAAAAGAATAATTGACAAAATAGGTTCTACGAACATGTGCACCAGTAGATGTAAAGTGTGTAAATACATAGATAAAAGTAAAAATATAATTAAACATAAGAACACCACATATCCACTAAAAACTAATACCTACTGTAAAAATAGCAATGTTTATGGAATAGCCTGTGAAAAATGTGATGAAATCAAATATGTTGGAGAGACTGGAACTACTTTATATAAACGAATTCAGAACCATCTTTCATTAATTAGAAATAAAAAAATGAATGAACCAATAGTACAGCACTTCACCAGTCAAGGACATGACATAAATGATGTAAAGTTTGTAGTATTAGAACAGCTAAAATTAGACAATGCGACATATAGAAGAATAAAAGAAAGTAAATGGTTAAATAGACTGAACACGATTATGCCAGCGGGACTCAACGGAAAAGAATGAACTAATTAACTTCAATAGATATATAACATTTAAATAAATAAACAAAGTTTGTTCAAAAGTTGTGCATGCTGATGCGCTGGGGAGGCCAAATCTAGACTGATCCTCAGAGCCAGCATTGCATGATATAATAAAAATATAAATTTATATAAAGTAATGTTAATTAGAATTAATAGATTCAAAGATAGAAGTAAAAATGATGTCACAATATATAGAACAGCATTACATCATGTAAGAATAAATCATAGATTTGAATGTAAACAATAACAAGTAGTTGTCATGCTGTCAAAAACCTATAAATACCTCCAATGTTTTGATTCAAACACAGGCTCCCTTGAGAAAGATATGTACAACATATTGAAACGTTGGGCAGCTGGCTCTTTGAGCTAAAATATATATATATATATATATGTGTATATATAGTAATATTTGTGCTTGCGAGAACTCCAAATGAATCCATTCAAATCAACCCAGGGAAATTCAGCTCAAATATGCTGTAAAAAATGTTATTTCTTTCAATTTGACAGGTTATATTTGAAGCTCAAGTCTCAGAGGGGAAGATGGGTTACATTGCAATTGATGATATCCAGGTTTTGAGCTATCCATGTGGTAAGTTAATTATAGTTATAATTATTCTGCTTCTGGGTTCTTGGTGATGGGTCTGCTTTTGATGTATATAAATGAAGATAAGTAGAGAAATGACAAGCTAAAGGTAAGAGGAAAGATGGAAGATATCTGAAGAGGTAGGAAATGTGGAAGATAATAAACATGAGCAGGTGCTCCCCTACAAAAATGTTCACGTATAACGAAAGTATTGTCGTTGTTTAATGTAATGGTTACCATTAATACAACTGCATCATTTCACATCTAAGCGGTTAATAAAATTAAGACTTATGCACACCATAGAGGTTCTGGACACCCCAGTTCAGTAACTGTCAGGGTCATTACAGGCACAATTGTAGAAAGGCATGCCTCAGTTAATTTGGGGTTAAGAGCTTGCTTGTTCTACTTTATTGTAGCCAGTCAAAGTTTTAGAATCGGTGTATCAGTTTAAAAAAAAAAAAAGCTAATTTCCCTTTCAATTTGAAGACAACCACCTGCCAGTACCTTTGGGATATGCCTGCCATGGGTCAGGTATTCACTGAGCATTTTATATCAAAGCTGCCGATAGGCCCCTCCGGGGAGTGACGTCCTCGGTCCCACCTACCGAGGGAATAAGTAATCACTCCACGGAGCTCAAATCCTCTTTTGCCTCCCACAACCAGGTAAGTAAGGTGGGTATATACTAACCTCTACCAGTTGTTAGATTAGATTTTCTCTTAAAAAGAGCCCTTCTCTTTTTGAGTTTATGTAATTCCCTTGCAATTGGTTTGCTGGAAGTCGGCTTGCCACTTCCCCGGAATCAGAACGCGGCAGCTGAAGCTGAAGCCTGAGCAAACACTGCTCAACTGTGTGCGGTTTAACCCTTTGCGGTCCATTTATTAATTCTGCGTCAGGCTTGCCAGGTCCAATTTATTTTCACACGCGCAGTTAATTTTAGACGCGCTGTTTAAAAGTATTTTTTTCCACAGTCAAACGGGTTTAAATAGCCCTACATATCAACAAAGCACTCACTAGGGATCTCCAGCCCCGCCCCACCCTTTCGTTTGCTATCGCTTTCACATATGCTACCAAATAAATAATAATAATAATAGTCGTACATACCGATCAATCGTCTCCTGATGACTTGTTTTATCACCAAACTCCTCAATAATGCAATCCAAGTCATTATTTTATTGCTATAACACATCAAAAAAGCTCTGCAAATGTCCGTGATAGTCTGTGCGCTGATACTGTAACTCCAAGCTTGTTTCCATATGACCGCCCCATATGGAAACAAGGGGCTAGTATGACTATTCATGAGATACGCTTTTTTTTTTTTTAATCGGCTTGTCTCGGCTCCTTTCGTTCCCACTCGGCCATTGAATGGTTTTCGGCTTTTTCCGTTGAAAAACCGACTTTTTTGCGTTTTTTGCGTTTTTAAAATGATGTCGGATAGGGTCCGACAAAGGACCTGATGGGAATAATTGCAATGTCGGACCCAGTCCGACAAAGAACCGCAAAGGGTTAAAAAAAAAAAAAACCCAAAAAAACAAACACACACCTTTTTTTCTCCCATCTTTCTTTCTGTCTTTTTTTTCTCTCCACGTCTGTAAGCTGTACCACCCTAGTGCATGCTACACGCTGCACCGGTTGTGTACCGCACACGTTCTAGACAGCATCTGAGGATTGCTGCACTCTGTTGTAAGCTTTGCGCTGCACCAGTTGTGTGACTGCATGTAGACCAGACTGCAACTGTCTGTAGGCTACGCTCCACACTGTTGCAAGGTACGCGCTGTTCCTGGTTGTGTAACTGCAAGCAGCCCAGACTAGACACAAAGCTCAATACCCTTGGTGCTTGAAGACCTCGGTACTTGGTTCTTGGGTGCCCCAGTGTCTCAACCTCGACGTCCTTGGTACCCTCGGGTCCTCGGAGCTTCGGCGCTCTAGAGCCATGGCGCCCTTGGTGCTCAAGTGCTCCCCTGCATCGGTTGCCTCGGTACCTTTGGTACCCCGGTGCTCCATAGCCTCGAGGCCTTGACGTCTTGGCACTTCGATGCCTTCACACTTTTAAGCTCTGTGCATCGGTGCCCCATATCCTTGGTGCTTTGGCACCCTCTGTGCCTCGACGCCAGTACCCCAGAGCTTCGGTGCTTCGGTACCCCGGGCATTGAAGTTATGTAGACACGACAAGCACTTCATCAGTCTGACCAGCTCTTCGTCTGTCATGGTGAAAGGACCCTTGGTCAAGCAGCGACTGTCCCACTGGATTGTGGATACAGTTTTGACTGTGTATAATAATGCCAGCTTACCCCCACCTGGACGGGTAGCTGCGCACTCTACTGTTGGAGTGGTGACTTCATGGGCACTATTTAGAGGAGCCTTATTGAATGATATATGTACTGCGGCTAGCTGGGCTACTCTGCTTACATTCACCAGGTTCTACTGACTTAATGTGGTAGATCCCTCTATGCCTTCATTAGGCACAAGGGTCCTTGAGGTTACACGCTTGCACCATAAACATTAGTTTGGCGGTAGCGAGACGACCCTCGATTGCTGTCCGCTCACCTTCCCTCGTGACGGCTTTGGTATTGTAGTGTGCAAGGTATATTTGTATTTGGACTAGTTTAAAGTCATGTAGAACCCGGCTATCGGAATAATCAGACTAGACAACTTTTCTAGTGAATACAAAGGAACAGTTATTAGAAATAAAACTAAAAGGAAAAATTAAAGATGCAACAACTAAACTAAAATAATACCTACATGAAGAATTAACTAAATTAAACGGTTACAGAAAATAACTGTTTAGACGACAACACCCCACTCCCGCTGGTTGATCAGCGATCCAACACAATCTATGGGAGATTCCCTTAAGATTACAACTGCATTCCTGACAGCTATTTAAGACGAAGGTTAGTCTTAACAGGGGTATTGTTGGCAACACAAAATTTACTTTTGTTAATATTTTATTATTATTATTATTATTTTATTTATTTTTTTAGCAGGCGCCCTTATCCAGGGCGACTTACAATTGTTACAAGATATCACATTATTTTTACATGGGTTTTTACTGGAGTAATCTAGATAAAGTACCTTGCTCAAGGGTACAGCAGCAATGTCCCCCACCTGGGATTGAACCCACAATCCTCCGGTCAAGAGTCCAGAGCCCTAACCACTACTCAGGGAACGTTCCCTGAAAGAAGATGAACACCAAACCTTGCAAGGTCGCATCACTCGCGTTCACGGGTTCGATGCAAAAGAGGATTTGAGCTCTGGGTAGCGACAACTTATTCCCTTGGTAGGCGGGACTGAGGACGTCACTCCCCGAAGGGACCTATCGGCAGCTTTGATATAAAATGCTCAGTGAATACCTGACCTGTGGCAGGCATATACTAAAAGTATTGGTTGTTGGTTGTCTTCTCTTTCAGGGAACCAGTGTTACATCCGTAACCTAACGTTCTCTTTTGATTTTAAGTTTTTCAAAAATAACTTGTATAATATATTTATTTTTAACCCACTAAAATCAAAGTCTTCACAAGCACTGCTATGTTTGAACAGTCTAATACAATTTAAATTTAAAAGGCATGATTTAGTTGACAGTTAATTAAAATGAAATTGCGGGTGAATAGAATCCCTGGTTTAATAAATCTCATAATGCATCAGCTAGTGAAATTATTGTCAAGCCATGTATTGCAGCAGCAACTATATCTGGTTGTTCCTCCAGTGTTTTCAGATATAATGACCTGTCCACAGTGAAACACTGCACCACTCTCCGGCAATTGGCGCATGCATGACGGAATGATATATTTTCTTCTAATTAGACATTAATATTTGTTAAATGAATTTGTTTAGACTGCTAATGAATATACATGTCTACTCATATTCAACTACTAATGTCTTTAGGCTGTCTCTCTCATCTGTTGTAGGTATGTTTTCATGAGGTTTATATCAAAGGCAGTTTCTTTATTTTCTTTTTTGTTTTCTTGGTCACTGATGAATGCTTCTGGCATCTAGTTTGGGAATTTCAAAATGGGCCACCATGTTTGTGAAACCATTTATGAAAATGAGTCAGTGGTTTTAAAAGATGCATATGCTGAGCATTTCTAAATAAAAAATTGCTCCGTTATGACCTTTTTGACGGAATATCACCTAATATATGACTTTTTTGGATGGGCTGAGATACAATGATAGTATTTATCAATATACTGTATTATAACATGTTATGTACATTTATTTAAGCTACACCTTTTATTCTTTCTGTTGTGAGATTGCAGCAGAGTTACTGCAAACCTTTTTGGGGAGGGCTAGAATGGGTAAGTAAACTGCAGAATAGTGTAATTTGATCTTGCTACTTGAACGGGGAATATGTAAAACAAAAACAAAATGTAACTAGTTTTCATACTGAATTTTTCAACTGCAATTGTTTTTTTTGTTTTTTTTTCTTGCAGATAAGTCTCCTCACTTTCTGCGACTTGGTGATGTGGAAGTCAATGCTGGACAGAATGCTACTTTTCAGTGTATCGCTACTGGGAGGGAGGCAGTGAATAATAATCTATGGCTACAGGTAAGGTCTACCAGCATATGATTTGTAAAAAGAAAAGTACTGCAAGTCAATAATGTTGATGTCCTATCAAGGGTGCAACTTTTGGTTTTAGAAACTGGTATATTGTTATCCATACATTTTTCACTTTTGGATTAGTGCTGCTGATTTTATGCAAAACGTAAATACAGATCAAATGTAAAGCTGCTGTTGCACAGTTTGCGCACTTAACACAAGATTGTCTAAAAATACATTCATTTATAAGTACCTTGTTATGGTCTTGAAATACCACTGCCCCATGCTAAGTGGCATGATCGGGGAAGGTGTGAGGTCACGGATAGGTGATACCTGCAGGGCCGGAGTCCGCACCTGAGCAAATGCCCGTGGACCTCCATTGTTGACAGGTTAAGCACCATAGTGGAACGACGGCAAGACATGCAAATCGGGGTTCATGCTTCTCGAACTGTAAACTGCCCTTCATTTAGGTTTTGTATTATCAAGTGTGTGCTATGGTTGCCACCACGCCGGTATTTTACCGGACTGTACTTTGACCCCCGTCCGGTTTTTTTGGAAGATGTCTGGTAATTCTAAGCATTATAATCTGTTGGATATGTTAAAAAATGTGTTTACAATAAACAATTTAATATAACATGTTGTGCTTGTATGAGTGAAATTCAAATACTATAACACAGCGGTGTGTAAATGCACCAGAAAGAATTGAGGTAACAACGTAAGCCACCAAAACACTGTACCGTTATGTTTTTCTGGTGTGCGCACCGCTGTGTGTTATCTGGTATGAGCATGCGCGCTGCTGTCAAGTTTGACAGCCCTTTGAATGAAGAAGCGCGAAACTATTAAGTTGCATACTGTAAAGTTAAGCGCGAAACTATTAAGTAGCATACTGTAACTTTAGTCACAATGGCAGAGACAAATGAAGAAGTAGACAATAGGAGGGGATGGGGCGTCCGGTATTTTCGTATCTCAAAGGTGGCAACCCTAGTGTGTGCCGAGGTATATTTTCTGCACAAAAGGCTTCAGTTAATTTGAAGTTTGTTTCTCCTTAAAGCTGCTCCCTCCACTTCCATGTAATTGCTTGGGATATTGCTCTGGTAGTTACTTAATTAAATTTTGCCACTTTTTTTAGTGTAAGTATTCACCTTTTTATTTGATGTTTGCTAACCGCTTTTTGCACTGAAACCAATTCAGGAGTGCTACTTTTCTATTTTCATGCTGAGTAAAAACTAATATCGGAAGTGACCACCGTGACAAAATCGCATCCTTAATTTATCATAATGCCTATTATAATTATATGATTTTTAAACCCTTATAAATTAAACCTGCCGAACGTCTGGAACCACCAAATAAAAAAACACAAATCTGGATGTCAGAAATGGAAGGAAAAGACAACAAAAGAAGAATCTAAAAACTGCAATAAGCATGGTCACATTTTCAAATGAAGAAGGGGGGAAAAACCTATTGGCATTAAAACCGATTTGAACCTACAAATTGCATCAGTTGGTCAAACCACCTCGGCTTTTTTGTGGTCGAGTAGCAGGTACTGTTAAGCCCTCCAAAATGGTAGATAAAATGTAAGGAACACTGCTGGTGGGAACTCCACATGGATAGCTGAGTGGGAAAGTGGATCAGGCTAAATGACCTTTTCTGTGATAGTAGGCTGGAAGGTGAAACTGTAAAAGAGAAACTGCTGCTACCTGATGGTTCTCATAAAATCGCACACAAACCATGTTGAGAAGATGAGGCATGAAATATAAAATCGTGCTGCTAAACTGTTTCAAGATGTAGCTACAGGTGGTCTCACCAGCTAGATATACATTTAGAGTAGTATTTACCTATTCCCATTTACAAGCATTGGTTGGTAGCAATTCTTCCAAAATTACAGTAATTAAAGCATGTTTTCTTCCAGTAGTCTCCTTTTTGGATCTACATAAACTACTCCCACATTGATAAAGTTGGAAAAAAAATGGGTATAGAACATAAAGTAAGATTTATAGAGAAAAACAGATTAATCTCAGTTGCAGAACTATTCAACCCCTTTGCTACTGCAGCTGTTGACTCAATGTCTTCATCTAGACAATGTGGGGAAGCTATAAAAAAGGCCAACAAGATGCTCAGATATATTGTGAGAAGTGTTGAATTTAAATCAAGGGAAGTAATGTTAAAACTTTACAATGCATTAGTAAGACCTCACCTAGAATATTGTGTTCAGTTCTGGTCACTTTGTTACAAAAAGGATATTGCTGCTCTAGAAAGAGTGCGAAGAAGACCAACCAGAATTATCCCGGGTTTAAAAGGCATGTCGTATGCAGACAGGCTAAAAGAATTGAATCTATTCAGTCTTGAACAAAGAAGACTACGCGGCGATCTGATTCAAACATTCAAAATCCTAAAAGGTATAGACAATGTCGACCCAGGGGACTTCTTTGACCTGAAAAAAGAAACAAGGACCAGGGGTCACAAATGGAGATTAGATAAAGGGGCATTCAGAACAGAAAATAGGAGTCTCTTTTTTTACACAGAGAATTGTGAGGGTCTGGAACCAACTCCCCAGTAATGTTGTTGAAGCTGACACCCTGGGATCCTTCAAGAAGCTGCTTGGTGAGATTCTGGGATCAATAAGCTACTAACAACCAAACGAGCAAGATGGGCTGAATGGTTTCCTCTCGTTTGTAAACTTTCTTATGTTCTTATGCAGCTGTAAATCAGCTCAGGTGCAAATGATTTGTTTGAAAGGTCACAAAATTATGAAATGGTTTCAGCCTGTGTCTACTCAAAGTGATTTAACTTGTAGATAATTTCCCTCAACTCACATAGTAATTCAACAAAGCAACCATGAAGACCAAGGAGCTTTCAAAACAAGTCAGGGATAAAGTGGTAGAGAGGCACAGAGCAGGAGAAGGGTACAAGGAAATTTCAAAGGTGCTGATTAACCCTCTCAGCACAGTGCCCTCTCAGCACAAGTCCATCATTAAGAAGTGGAAGATGCATCATACCACCTAGATACTACCCAGATCAGGTCACCCTCCCAAACTGAGCAGGCGGGCAAGCAGGAAACTGGTTCGGGATATCACTCTGAAGCCAACAATGACCTTGAGAGATCTGCAAAGTTCTCTGTCTGAGATGGGAATCTGTGTTCACACATCAACAATAAGCCGGTCCCTACACAAAGCTGGCCTGTATGGACGGGTGACAAGAAAGAAGCCATTACTCAAAAAGCCTCATCTTAAAGCACATATGGAGTTTGTGAAATAGCATGTCAATGATACTGCAGACATGTGGAAAAAGGTTTTGTAGTCAGACAAGACAAAAATTTAACTTTTCGGTCTAAATTCCAAGCGTTACGTCTGGCGCTAGCCCAACATTGCAACACCATCCCAACTGTCAAGTATGGTGGTGGCAATGTTATGGTGATGCTTCTCTTCAGCAGGACTGGGAAGCTTGTCAAGATAGAGGGGAGAATGGATGGTACAAAGTACAGGCGAATCCTTGAGGAAATTCACATTTCAGCATGACAATGACCCGAAGCACAAAGCCAAAGCCACACTGGAGTGGTTGAACAAGAAGAAAATTAATGTTCTTGAGTGGCCCAGTCAAAGTCCTGACTTGAATCCAATCGAAAATGCGAAACTTGATTGCAGTCCATCGACGATCCCCAACAAACTTATCGGAAAATTTCACCATCCTACTGTGCAAAGCTAGTAGAGACCGATCCAAAAAGACTCATAGCAGTAATTGCTGCAAAAGGTGCTTCTACCAAGTACTGACTTAAGGGGCTGAATGCAACCAGTAAATTTCATTTTGTACATTTTCTTTGCAAGTTTTGCCAATATTTAACCTCCTCCTCATATAAGTGTTGAGTTTAACCACTACAGCTTTACATAAGAAAAGATTGTTTGAAAAACTGTGCATATATTATTTGTATTTCAGCAGAATGTGACATTATTGGTAGGGGGTGAATACTTCTGCAAACCACTGTATATAGCAGACACCTTTATCCAAGCCGACTTAGAGACTAGGGTGTGTGAACTATGCATCCCCTGCAGAGTCATTTACAACAATATCTTGCCCAAAAAACGGAGCACAAGGAAGTTACGTGACTTGCTCATTGTCACACTGAGTCAGTGGCTGAGCCGGGATTTGAACCAGGGACCTCGTGTAATATTAGTTGCCACCACTTAGAACGGACGCGTTAATGTGATTCATTAATGTGATTCATGGCAGGTTATGTACTCCCACACAATAACCTGACATTCAGAATGTCCCCTGATCACCAGTACAGTAATCAAAACAAACAAGCGTGTATCATAATCTTTGAGACTCATTACACTAAAAAATGTATTCAAACCTATGAATGTAAAAGTGCAAAAATGTACAGTACAGGCTACATTACTGCAAACTGTTTCCAGCGAAGAACTGTGATACGCATCTGGACGATCTTTTTTGCTAGTATGCAAATTTGGCTGTATATCCGGATGCTGCTCCATAGCACGACGCAGTGTTACAAGCGCAGCATGCTCGCGTACGTCATTGGTGTCTGTTTCAGACAGAGCGTCCAAGTTGCCAAGGTAACACAGCTGAGAATTCTTCCTCTGACACCCCCTCTGGTGTCAGTTTTAATTTGTATTTTTGTCAGCACTCTCCTCCTCAATTACAGAAACCCCAGCTTTTTTGAAGCAACTGCATTGTTTGCTGACTGACAGAGTTCCAAGCATGCTTTAGCAAGCGCACGGCATCCAAGAGACATTTTATTTACACTGAATTATTTACACTGAACTGTAAACCTGACACTGCGTACAGGGATTAAATAGCCAAGGTACAGTACAGGGGTAATCGCTCAGTAACGAGGTGCAAACAGCTAATTGATCGATCTGTCAGCTTTTACTACAGTGAAGTGCTACCTTTTGTATTGAAATCTATGTGAATGGAAAGGTAACGAGGTGAAAACAGCTGATTTGGTGGATTAATAAGATCTTTAGACCTGTATAATCATTTATTATAGATAAAGATGTCCACGATCAGTTGTTGAATTTTCTTGAGTCTCAGTCAGATGGAGAAACCATATACACTATGGAATAGTGTGGAGTAGTGGTTAGGGCTCTGGACTCTTGACTGGAGGGTTGTGGGTTCAATCCCAGGTGGGGGACTGCTGCTGTACCCTTGAGCAAGGTACTTTACCTAGATTGCTCCAGTAAAAACCCAACTGTATAAATGGGTAATTGTATGTAAAAATAATGTGTGAAAAATAATGTAATTGTATGTAAAAATAATGTGATATCTTGTAACAATTGTAAGTCGCCCTGGATAAGGGCGTCTGCTAAGAAATAAATAATAATAGTCAATCCACAATCCTCCTTGTATTTTCTGCAACATTATGTTAGAACAACAGGAATGTAAATTCTAACTTATTTTAGCTTTTAAATGTGTGGTTTTCTAGTATCCATTGCTTTTGTTGTATGAGAGACTTAAACTGTGTTTTTTTTTTTAATATAATTTAACAGAAACGGAATGGGGAAGACATTCCAGTGGCACAGACAAAGAACATAAACCACAGGAGGTTTGCAGCATCATTTAGATTACGGGAAGTTACAAATCTGGACCAAGACCTGTATCGCTGCGTGACTCAGTCTGACAGAGGATCGGGAGTATCTAATTTTGCTCAGCTGATTGTTCGAGGTACAGTATTTACCCTTTGATTCCCAAATTCTGAAAAAGTTGAAAAATAATTATTGCCAAGAGCATTTTTTAAAGATGTTTTAAAGTCGGTCAATTCTTGATCTAGTTTTAGTACTTTTTCTTGATGAAATCTTCAAACCCCTTGTTGAATCACTGCCTTCCTATGTTAAAGACTCTACACATTTTCTAAAACAATTGGATCATTTCAAAGAACAGCACCCTTGTGATTAATGTTATTCTTTTTACAATGGACATTAAAAGCCTCTACACTGTTATACCAAATAATGAAGGGTTACTTGCAATAAAGCACTTTCTTGATGAATGGATAGTAAAAGAACCTCCAACAGATATCCTTCTCAGACTGGCTGAACTTGTGCTCACATTGAATTGTTTTTCCTTTGATGGTAATTTTTACACTCAAGTAAGGGGTGTTAGCATGGGAACTAAAATGGGACCATTATATGCTTGCCTTTTTGTGGGATTGGTTGAAAACACATTTTTACAACACACCTAAACTATATCTTGGGCACATTGATGACGATATACAGTGCCTTGCAAAAGTATTCAGAAGTTAGAGATAAAGTAATACAAATGCATAGATTAGGGAAAGGATACAAAATAATATCCAAGTGTTTGGATATCCCAGTGAGCACAGTTGGATCAATAATCAGGAAGTGGAAGCTGCATCACACCACCCAGGCACTGCCAAGAAAAGGCCGTCCCTCCAAACTCAGCGCTCAAACAAGTCGACTTGTGAGAGAAGCCACAGAGAGGCCAACAATCACTTTGAAGGAGCTACAGAGTTCAGTGGCTGGGAGTGGAGTAATGGTGCACCAGTCAACCATATCAAGAGCTCTGCATAACACTGGCCTGTATGGGAGGGTGGCAAGAAAGAAGCCGTTACTCAAAAAGTACCATCTGAAAGCACGTCTGGAGTTTGCCAGAAAGCATGAGAGTGACCCAGCTGCGATGTGGGAAAAGGTTTTGTGGTCAGTTGAGACCAAGATAGAGCTTTTTGGCCAAAACTCAAAGCGCTATGTGTGGCGCAAACCTAACACTGCCCATGCCTCAAGACACACCATCCCTACAGTGAAGTATGGTGGTGGCAGCATCATGCTGTGGGGATGCTTCTCCTCAGCAGGGACTGGGCATCTTGTTAAAATTGAAGGAAGAATGGATGGAGCAAAATACAGGGAAATACTGCAAGAGAACCTGCTTCAGTCCACTAAAAAACTGAAGCTTGGGAGACAATTCACCTTTCAGCAGGACAATGATCCCAAGCACAAGGCCAAAGCAACATTGGAGTGACTCAAGAACAAAAAGGTGAATGTCCTACAGTGGCCCAGTCAAGTCCTGATCTCAATCCCATTGAGAATCTGTGGCACTAATTGAAAATTGCGGTCCACAAGCGTCGTCCAACCAATATTAATGCGTGGGGGTTGAATACTTATGCAAGCAAGATATTTCACTTTTTATTTCTTAAAAATATTTCCCAACATAACCAATGTCACCTTACAATAGTTGATTTGGAGTTTCAGGGTTTTAAAATAAAATATCAAACAGAATGAAATTTCAATGTAATATTTGTAATTCAGTAATATGAGAGAATTGGTCAGGGGTCTGAATACTTTTGCAAGGCACTGAATATGTATGTATGTGTGTGTATATATATATATATATGTTTATCTGAATGACTGTAAAGTAAATCTTATTGGTAACATGGGCCAGAATGCCTTAGGATTGTGCAACCCTGGTGTTAAAACTAACTTGAATATTAACTGCTGTGACAGGTCCTATATCTCACTGGCACTTTAAATCTGACATCCTGCTATGAAGATACAAAAGATGGTAATTTTAAAGGAAATTTTGAGGCCATTGATCGAGATTGCCTTTAACAAGAGCTGGCATTGTGTTGCCTATTGATGCTGATGACCCAAGGGTAGCAGTTTATTAGTGGCTCTTCAACCAAACTGGAAGTGACAGAGGATGCTTAGGGGCATTTTGGTCCTGTTTGTAACAAATGGAAATTTCAGTAGCAAATTCTTTCACGAAAGGAGTATTGATCTGTGTGTTCTTGCAGCTGGAGGAAAAAACATGATGAAACACAATTTACTTTGTCGAGGTTAGTATTGCCACCAGATCTTCTTGAGTAATGACTTTGCCCTGCACTTGCAAAAGCTAAACTTTATTGACAGGGCAGCTTATTAGGAAGGATCCCTTGAAAAACATGGCCTTAGAGTTCTAAATTGATTTTTATCTTGTGGGGAGAGTTTGTATTTTTCATCCTTGGAGCTGCACCCTGATATTTAGCTGACAGATATGTTGTACATAAAGGATAAAACGTTCTTGTAACTTGGAAATGTTCTGATTGAAAGGCAGCTTTAATAGTTGAAATCCCATATTACCAAAAAAATTGTCCATTTTGATGGATCCATGAAACATTTGTCTACTTGACTACTGAGTCTGTTTGACTTTCCATTAGGATGTCTAACTGAATGGGCTCTACCCCAAGACAGTACTAGCTAGACAATAGCAGCTTTCTAAAGTAAGGAGCCACATGCAGACTGTTCATCTCCCTGGATTTTATACCACCTTGTTGTTGGTGGTGTTGGTGTTTTTTTTTATTTATTCAAATACATATTTTCCAACTTGAATACCAAAAGAAATTAAAATGGATGGAAGCTAGATGTGATTGTCAGGTACAGAGGAGAATTGAAGATATTTCCTTAAGTAAATTAATAACTAGCTGCCATTGTTTTCTCCTGTGAAGTGTATCTGTTGACATCTGTGTGCTTCAAGAGGGTCTGTTACAAACTGCTGATGAGTTTGGATTGGTTGATGCATGGTAATGATGAAAGAGGAGGCATTTGCAATTCAACGCTGATGTCAAAAATGCAAAGTGAAAGTCATATATTAGAAATAATTTGAATTGGAAACTGAATTCTAACCTGCCACTGGGGGCATTTTGATCATTTTGATTTATTAAAGTTTTGGAACAGCTTTCATTTGGAGCAGAATTAAAACACTAACTTAGCAAACTTTATACAACACCATTCTTAAAGGCATCTGTTCTGTAAAATAAAGGTTTTGTGTTTTTTTTGAGGAGGGAGGGGGGGGCAGTTACCATATTTATGAGTGCATATGTTATGGCCTGTTGCTGAAATCGCCAACTGCCCGGGCATTACGGCAACTGCCCAAAGTGCCCAGTTGTAGCGGGCAGATGCTGAATTGGCTTCGAATTTTGTCATTTTGGCATCTGCCCACAGCCTCCTGGGCTGATGGCAAAGAAAGACTTTTTAGTGCGCCCTGTTGTAACAAATGAAAGGTTAATGGAAAGTAAAACAGCAGTGTTCATGTACTGCAGTTCTCAATAATAGTTAGTCAGTCGAATAACTAACTTTATTTAATCATTAGACCGACTGAATCATTTTATATTGTTGCTTATTTATTTTAATGAAATGCTGAGGCAAATGTCTAATTGTCTGAGATCTGACATCAACTAATGTTAGACATGAAATAATATTTGAATGTGTAAAATATTTTATACAGAACAAAAACTTCTTTTTATAAGAACCATTTTCTTCAGTCATTGTTCATATTTCTAAATAAGAAATACAAACTTTATGCTGTTGATTAATGATTAATTAATATTGCTATGATAAATTAGTTTTGGAACTGCATTCTTCCTGAGTTTCAGGGAACTATAACTGGGTGGCTTTTACACGTTTAAACTTCGCTGATTTATTAGTCTGTTGCTGATATTGAATGATCTCTCATTCAAACAACGCAATTCTACTCAGAAATTTGGATTGTATTACTGCAATAAGAATAAAATAAAACCTATTTTGTTTGGTTCCGTTGCTATAGCGTTGTCAAAGTATTTAAGTTCTTTAAATAAACATTGCAACGGGTAGCTTGGTGGCGGTGCGCTTAAAGGCAACAAAGGTAATTCACTCTCTATTTGTATTATACTGTATCTGTTAAAAAAAAACTTTCTTCGCCCAGGTGGCTGTGGGCAGTTGACCAGCCAGGGCAGATGCTGAAATGACAAAATTCAAAACTAATTTGGCACCTGCCCACTGCAGCTGGGCACTTTGCCAACTGCCCAGGCATTACGGGAACTGCTTGATTTCAGCAACGGTCCATAACACATATTTAAAAATCACCCTTTGGCTTATATTGTGTGATATGCTAATCATAGCCATCAGCCCCATCAATCTGAGATGCCAGCAGTCCGGTTCTGATTGCCACTTAGGTTTTGTTTTAAGGCCATCCCTGCTGTCATTATATCCTCAGTGTCGTTTACTTCAAAAAGCTGTATCAGACTAGTACATTTCTGAATAAGTGAAGTCTCTGTGTTGCAACACTATTTTGATCAAATCTCTGCCTCGTCAAGTACTCGGAAGACTGGATCTGCAATAAAAAAATCAATTACTATGAGAATGGCTCTCTGGGTTAAAGGCATTACAGGTTCACACAGTTTTGCAGTGCCGGGATGATCCTTAGCAGCAAATCGAGAATGATGCAAAAGATGGATGAGACAGAGTTCAAGGAGCAGTAATGTGAGGGTCTGGCACGATCATTCCAAGCTGTCTCAGCAGCATGATAAATGGGCTTGTAGCAAGATGTAGTAATACTAAATGATGAAATTTGTCTTCTGCTTTCTCACCACACTGGACACGATCTACCTGCTGATGCTCCAATGGCATAATCATTCCTGATTTTGTTAAGACCCACATTTCTGTATTTAAGCAACTGATGCAAAGGTGACAAATTGAGCAGGCTCACTACAGACAGGTGTTTTGAGACCAAGTTAGTTCAGAAGTCATTGTATGCTTTATACATTCAATTGCACAGTATTTTATGCATAGCAGTTGCTGATTGTGCAGTTGGGGATGGTGTTGAGCGAATATAGTTAGCAATTTGTTGCAACCTTCAATTGCATTCTGTGTGCATTCCTAATATTATCATGAAACATGATGAATGGACCAGTCTGTGTGCTGTGAGTGAAAATGAAATGAATAATTGGTTTCTGTGTCCAAGTTCTTGCTGTGGGGGAAAAAAAAAATATATATATATATATATATATAACAGTGGTGTAGTGCTATATTTATAAGTGAGGGGTCGCTATTATCTACCCCCCCCTCCCCCACTCTCAACCCTACCACGCCTCCTGCAGTCCCTGTTTCCACATAAACTCAACAGAACTGCAGTTTATCACTAGTAGGTACAGTATTTGAAAGGGCTAACAAGTGTACCAATTGATTACAAATTCAGACAATCAGGTATTTATATTAAAGATAAATAAACAAACACTGTACATATTTCACAACCAGTTTCATACACTAATACACACATGATTTAAAACGCTGTCATGATTATTATTAATCCTATGTGCAACACTCCCTCACTCCCCCTTCTCATATTGAATGGTTTGGTCCAGAATCAACTAGTCTCACTGTCCTATTGCAGGCGCTTAAGAGCGAATGAGACTGAGGTTTTGAAACAGAAGTGCATCCGTTTGCAAATTAAGATGTGTAAGGCCACACGTACCCTTTATTTGTTTGTTGCGATTTTGAGTTTTATCTTTTAAATAAATGTTTAGCTTATTTTATCTTTTATTTCTTATATATGGGTCTAAAATAATAACTGTCCCAATTATTACATCTAATTGTAAAGCATTAATACGGGTTCCCTTCTTATTCACACCTGTTGTTCCAGACCAGGCACACTATATTCAAACTTTTTTCATTATTTATCTCTCAAGGGTTAATAAACGGTTATTGTATTCTTTGCTTATTTGTATGGGTCATACACATGGATATCTCCATATATTAATAGGAGCAAAACAGTTCAATATTCTACACGTTAAGTATGGAAGCGGTGCTCTCCCTGCCCAAGAGCCCGAGACCCCCCAGCACTACACCCCTGTATATAAATAAGAATTAAATAAATATAGAATTGCAATAAACCCCTGACTTTTAATCATAGTTTCTATTGTGTGTTGGAGGCACAGTTTTACTCATGTATCCAATTTGTTTGCATAAACCTTGTTTATACACCATTTTAAGCAGGATAGATTTCCTTCCCCCAAAGTTGTGGTGGTGGTAATGATTATGCTAACATTAAGTAGTCATTTATCTTGTGAAAAGCTGGGATAGATGTAAGAAACTTCTTAAGCAACAGAATGTTTCACAGAAGATTAGGGAGGACAGCTGGTAGGCTTTAATAGATATTAATAGATATTTTACTGTAAATATGACTGAGAACACATTCAGGTTGGAATATCTACCAGGGAGAGACGTTTACACAAGCTATCATTTTAAGGCTTGTCAGAGCTGTTCTAGCAGTGGATTCTGTATTTAACCAAAAATTCATCCTGGAGTCTGACGCTGTTTTACTGTAATAGCCAAGATTTTCAAGTGTCCCTTAGACCCATTATAGAAATATACACATTTTAATACATTGCAGCAGACCTGGGGTCAATTATAATTGCAGCAGAATTGTTTGTTCAAATTGCAATACAATTACAATTGTATTGTTCAATTACAGTTACAATTATACTAAAGTAACAAACCACTCATTTTTATTAGTGTATTTGGCAGATGCTTTTATCCAAGGTGACTTACAAGGCTATATCACAGTGCAAAACATTTAAATACAGCATAGTTTACAGTAAGTGCAAATACTACAAGAATACAATATGAGATTTGTATCTACAATGACATAGTTATAATAATTACTGAGAATCCAGTAGCATAGTGCTTAGGTTGGGCAAGTCCAGTGCATAGTAGGTGAGGTGGATCAAGAGATCTACAAGTGCAGTCTAAACAGGTGGGTGTTGACAACATCTTAACTCGATTTATTTGAAATAACCAAGCAATCATCACAGGTACATATACACAAACGTACAATATAACTTTTTTTTTTTTAAATAAGTGGGGTCAGAAAGCGATTGAAAATAAAATAGATTGAATGACAAGTGTAATTTGGAATGTAAATGACAGTTGTATGGTAGAATTGCAATAACACAGGTGTGCCAAGGTTCAATTGTAATTTTGAATTACGAATTGCACAATTACAATTGGTTAGATATTGAGCCTTGGCAGTTCCTGTTGCTTGGTCTGTGTGGGCACTAGTCCTTCAGTGGAATTAATTCAGCTTCTGGTGAAATCTCAGGTCATTAATTGCGTAGATTGATTTTTGGTGACGTTCCAGTGGGCATCTACTGTGTATTAGTGCCTACTAATAGCTGGAAGCTGATTGGCTGCTGATACTGAATCGTTTTCTAATAGGAGTTTAAAATACACCAGAGCTATAAACTGTGGCTCATCAACCTTTTAGTAAAACCTGGAATGAGTGAAACTACAATGCAATAGGAGTCTTATTACCATTCCTCGTAATTGTGATTTAAGTACTACTCTAAAGTGACTTAAAGCTGTGTTACTGTGGGTATATTAAGTGTTACTCCAATTGTTTTGTTGAATTATTGGATGCCTTTAGATGAGTTTTCTGTTTTGTATGAATGTTTCAAGTGAAGAAGGTTGTAAAATGTATTTATTTACTTTTATCTGCAGTAGCTTAGGGACATCTGATTAACCAGCAAATGTAAAAATTGGGCACTAATTCTACTTTTAATTCTAGGCCTCGGGGAGCAAATCAAAATTGGAAAATATACTAACAGCTGTACTGATGGCATCAAGTGTAGGCTATGTAGGTTAACCTTTGGCCTGCTGACACATTCATTATGCATTGCTTCACAATGGATTTTAGTTAAGTGTCTCAGGAAACCAGCTGTGAGTTATCTTGGATAAGCAAGATGAACATTAAGAGCTGACCAGTGAAATCTACCACATAAATAAGTAGTTGTGATTCACGAGTGAATAAAATCTCTGTGTTAAAGGACACATCTCTGTCCTTGAAAATGTGTAATATAGAAGGGTCCTCCTGCTCATTTATAGTAATGTATACATGCCAGCAAGTTGTTTCATTCATTATTAATTGATATGCATTTCAGGCATTTTTTTCTTGTAAATTAAAATTTAATAATGTTTACTTTTGACATTTTGGATGAATGACAACAGGGGAGAAATGTCTCATATAAAATGACCAAATAGTAATAAAACAATGATTTATTATACTGTAATGCGATTAGTAATGATACAAAAATCTAATTGGGTGAAAATAGCTACTATGAAAAAAAAAAAAAAAAAAAAAAAAAAAAAAAATTGGGGCTTTCTGCTCCTGAGATAATGGCTACATTTTAAGTCTCGCTTGGTCGTGTAAGTTAATGATATGATTACAATAATGTTTTAAATTGAGGTGAAGAAAAGGTTACAATGATGCATGGGATATAAAATTGAGAATGCAGAGCTTGGTGGGATCACTGTGAAATCGTTTCTTTCATTTTAGTGCTTCTGGCAGTCTGGAACTACTGTGTCAGTAAGATTTAAATGCTTTTAGCTGCTCAGAACTTCTTTTTTTTCTACTTTTCAGCTTCAATCTATTTTGGTTTATCCTTGTCATCCTATGTCCAAATCGATTTTAATCTGTTTTGTATTTATCATTTTGTGTGTGCTAAAATCTGCCTTAACCAGGCTAGCAGTATTTCGGCATTCTAAATATTGTACATCATACATCATAGTGCCATGTTGCTTTTTAGATAAAGCTGAAGCAGGTTTGGTAACAGGGTTGTCATGCTTGCAAAGTGATGTTCACACTTAACACAGATTCAAAACCATTTAAAAGCAGATCAAACTTTTTTGTAGCTGTAGTGTCTTAATACCATGTTCACACATTTCAGTAATTTACCTTGTACTGGATTTATCTGTTTTCAAACAATGTCAAACTGGAAGTAATGCAGATCAACAAATTTGCAGCATTGTTGAACTAAATATTGGCATCTTTTAACAGTCTCTACACTTTAGGAGTATTTTAATAAAATTTGTTTAATATCTAATTGTATAGTGTATTCAACCACAGTGTCTCGCCTGATACCCTAGCTTTTTTTGCAAATTCAAATTTCTGCGATTCAATATTCATTTTAAAATTATATAATTTTATATATGACTGAGTTGATATAAACTGTTATATACAAAACTGTTTTTCCCCCACCATGATTTAAATTTATTTATTTTTTTATAATTTGGAATCGCCAATTATTTTTTCTCCCCAATTTGGAAAGCCCTTTTTTTTTTTATTTTCAACCCGGCCCACCACTGCCACCCCCGTGCTGACTCGGGAGAAATGAAGACGGACACACTCGTCCTCCAAAACGTGTGCCGTCAGCCGTCCGCGTCTTTTCACTCTGCAGGCCCACCATGCAGCCACCTCAGAGCTACAGCGTTGGAGGACCACACAGCTCTGGGCAGCTTACAGGCAAGCCTGCAGGTGCCCAGCCAGTCTACAGGGGTCTAGCATGCGGTGAGCCGAGGACACCCTGGCCGACCTAACCCTCCCTCCCCACCCGGGCAGCACTCAACCAATTGTGCCCCGCCCCCTGGGAACTCCCATCCACGGTCGGCAGTGGAATAGCCTGGACTCGAACCGGCGACCTCCAGGCTATAGGGCGCACCCAGCACTCCACGCGGAGCGCCTTTACCACATGGTGTTTTATCAGAACAGAATGAGGATTTAAAAAATAAAACAAAAAAAAAAAACATAAAGGAAGGACCACCAGAAGGGATACCATATTTATTGACATTGGTGGATTTGTTTTTCCAAGGAAATTTGTTTTTTTTACACTGTAACAATGTCCTGAGTGACAAAACAATGTGCAGTTTTCTATGCAACACACATGCAAACTTCGCTTATACTGTGTATAATATATACTGTGCAGTCCAGTCCTGTGCTGTATTTTGTAACAAAGCACTACAAGTAGGGCTCTTCATTTTCGTTTTTTTTTATTTTTGATGACCTAATGTCCCTTTGTTTGTTTTGAGCCTGCTTTATTTCTTAATTAAACTCTTGTAGAAGTGTTGATTGTAAAACAAGATTGCTTTTGTTGTGGTGTGTTTTGTTTTTTTTCCCCCCATAACTTGAATGACACGCTCTGTTAAATTCTCTGATAATCAGAGATTCACAGAACACAATTAAGATACAACTTGCGTAACAGCTGAAACCATTTTTGCAACGAGTCACTAGGATTTCAAAATGGGGATTGAAGCAATTTAACAGTGAAATGGAATGAGTGTCAATTTAAAGGGGGGAAAAAACCCAACAAAAGCGATCTTGTTTTACAATAAACACTTCTACAAGAGTTTGAGAGGTTGGCTCAAAACAAACTTAAAGGAACATTGTCATAAAAAAAAAACGAAGAACTATAAGCAATAGAACCACAATAATTGTTTGTGCTATTTTAAAATTGAAAAATAATGAAAATGTACACAATATTTAAGGTTCGCGGCCTGACAGCAGTTGTCTGTGCAATAATTTCCACAAATGTATTGTTCCCACGTGCAAACCAATATCTGCATGCGTGCAAGCAAAATTCACTATATATATATATATATATATATATATATATATATATATATATATATATATATATATATATATATATATATATATATATATATATATACATACACTACCGTTCAAAAGTTTGGGGTCACTTAGAAATTTGTTGTTTTTGAAAGAAAAGCAAATTTTTTGTCCATTTAAAATAACATCAAATTGATCAGAAATACAGTGTAGACATTGTTAATGTTGTAAATGACTATTGTAGCTGGAAACGGCTGATTTGTAATGGAATATCTACATAGGCGTACAGAGGCCCATTATCAGCAACCATCAGTCCTGTGTTCCAATGGCACGTTGTGTTTGCTAATCCAAGTTTATCATTTTAAAAGGCTAATTGATCATTAGAAAACCCTTTTGCAATTATGTTAGCACAGCTGAAAACTGTTGTGCTGATTAAAGAAGCAATAAAACTGGCCTTCTTTAGACTAGTTGAGTATCTGGAGCATCAGCAATTGTGGGTTCGATTACAGGCTCAAAATGGCCAGAAACAAAGAACTTTCTTCTGAAACTCGTCAGTCTATTCTTGTTCTGAGAAATGAAGGCTATTCCATACGAGAAATTGCCAAGAAACTGAAGATCTCGTACAACGCTGTGTACTACTCCCTTCACAGAACAGCGCAAACTGGCTCTAACCAGAATAGAAAGAGGAGTGGGAGGCCCCGGTGCACAACTGAACAAGAGAACAAATACATTAGTGTCTAGTTTGAGAAACAGACACCTCACAGGTCCTCAACTGGCAGCTTCATTAAATAGTACCCGCAAAACACCAGTCTCAACGTCAACAGTGAAGAGGCGACTCCGGGATGCTGGCCTTCTAGGCAGAGTTGCAAAGAAAAAGCCATATCTCAGACTGGCCAATAAAAAGAAAAGATTAAGATGGGCAAAAGAACACAGACACTGGACAGAGGAAGATTGGAAAAAAGTGTTATGGACAGACGAATCTAAGTTTTGAGGTGTTCGGATCACAAAGAAGAACATTCGTGAGGCATGAGACCAAATGAAAAGATGCTGGAGGAGTGCTTGGCGCCATCTGTCAAGCATGGTGGAGGCAATGTGATGGTCTGGGGGTGCTTTGGTGGTGGTAAAGTGGGAGATTTGTAAAGGGTAAAAGGGATCTTGAAGGAAGGCTATCACTCCATTTTGCAACGCCATGCCATACCCTGTGGACGGCGCTTGATTGGAGCCAATTTCCTCCTACAACAGAACAATGACCCAAAGCACAGCTCCAAACTATGCAAGAACTATTTAGGGAAGAAGCAGTCAGCTGGTATTCTGTCTATAATGGAGTGGCCAGCACAGTCACCGGATCTCAACCCTATTGAGCTGTTGTGGGAGCAGCTTGACCGTATGGTACGTAAGAAGTGCCCATCAAGCCAATCCAACTTGTGGGAGGTGCTTCAGGAAGCATGGGGTGAAATCTTTTCAGATTACCTCAACAAATTGACAACTAGAATGCCAAAGGTCTGCAAGGCTGTAATTGCTGCAAATGGAGGATTCTTTGACGAAAGCAAAGTTTGAAGGACACAATTATTATTTCAATTAAAAGTCATTATTTCTAACTTTGTCAATGACTATTTCCTTTTCATTATATTTCCTATTCAAACTCATTTCATGTATGTTTTCATGGAAAACAAGGAAATTTCTAAGTGACCCCAAACTTTTGAACGATAGTGTGTGTATATATATGTTTAAAAAAATCTATATATGTGTGTGTGTGAGATATATGTATGTGTGCAGTTCTACAAAGAGCTACTAAAAACAATGGAACGAATTACAGTAACCATTAACAAAGTGGAATGAACAATAATGCATTTTTCTGTCCAGCGATTACAATGCAACGCAGAGAAAGCAGCACCAATATCAAACAAAAGATGCAATAAGACTATTATACACCACTAAAAGAACTACAGTATTAGAACATTGTAAGAAATGATTAGTTTAACTTATTTACTACAGTCTTCTTACAGACAGACATCAAGTGAAACGTAGCAATCGAAACGATTTTAATAAAAAAAAAACTGCAATGAATTTACTGAGGCAAGCGTAGGTAAAGCAGAGAAATGCTGCCTTTTTAATGAACATAAATGTGATTTGTGGGGTGGAAAAAACAGCACTTCTAACTGCACTATGCTAAAGAAATACTACATGGAGTGACTGCAAGCTCTAAACACATGGAGTGACAACTGTATTAAACAAAACAAAAATATATATATATATATATATATATATATATATATATATATATACAGTATGTATGTATATGTGTGTGTGTATATATATATATATATATATATATATATATATATATATATATATATATATATATATATATATATATATATATATATATATACAGTACTGTGCAAAAGTTTTAGGCAGGTGTGGAAAAATGCTGTAAAGTAAGAATGCTTTCAAAAATAGACATGTTAATAGATTATATTTATCAATTAACTAAATGCAAAGTGAGTGAACAGAAGAAAAATCTAAATCAAATCCATATTTGGTGTGACCACCCTTTGCCTTCAAAACAGCATCAAGCATCAGTTCTTCTAGGTACACTTGCACACAGTTTTTGAAGGAACTCGGCAGGTAGGTTGGCCCAAACATCTTGGAGAACTAACCACAGTTCTTCTGTGGATTTAGGCAGCCTCAGTTGCTTCTCTCTCCTCATGTAATCCCAGACAGACTCGATGATGTTGAGATCAGGGCTCTGTGGGGCCATACCATCACTTCCAGGACTCCTTGTTCTTCTTTACGCTGAAGATAGTTCTTAATGACTTTCGCTGTATGTTTGGGGTCGTTGTCATGCTGCAGAATAAATTTGGGGCCAATCAGATGCCTCCCTGATGGTATTGCATGATGGATAAGTATCTGCCTGTACTTCTCAGCATTGAGGAGACCATTAATTCTGACCAAATCCCCAACTCCATTTGCAGAAATGCAGCCCCAAACTTGCAAGGAACCTCCACCATGCTTCACTGTTGCCTGCAGACACTCATTCGTATGCGCTCTCCAGCCCTTCGAACAAACTGCCTTCTGCTACAGCCAAATATTTCAAATTTTGACTCATCAGTCCAGAGCACCTGCTGCCATTTTTCTGCACCCCAGATCCTGTGTTTTCGTGCATAGTTGAGTCAGCTTGGCCTTGTTTCCACGTCGGAGGTATGGCTTTTTGGCCGCAAGTCTTCCATGAAGGCCACTTCTGACCAGACTTCTCCGGACAGTAGATGGGTGTACCAGTGTCCCACTGTTTTCTGCCAGTTCTGAGCTGATGGCACTGCTGGAC
Source organism: Acipenser oxyrinchus oxyrinchus (assembly GCA_030684275.1). NCBI lineage: Eukaryota > Metazoa > Chordata > Actinopteri > Acipenseriformes > Acipenseridae > Acipenser > Acipenser oxyrinchus. The sequence continues at coordinate 65,844,369 of CM060252.1, read as the reverse complement.
ATCTTCCGATTGCGAAGGGAAGTAAGCATGATGTGTCTTTCATCTGCTGCAGTAAGTTTCCTTGGCCGACCACTGCGTCTACGGTCCTCAACGTTGCCCGTTTCTTTGTGCTTCTTCAAAAGAGCTTGGACAGCACATCTGGAAACCCCTGTCTGCCTTGAAATTTCTGCCTGGGAGAGACCTTGCTGATGCAGTATAACTACCTTGTGTCTTGTTGCTGTGCTCAGTCTTGCCATGGTGTATGACTTTTGACAGTAAACTGTCTTCAGCAACCTCACCTTGTTAGCTGAGTTTGGCTGTTCCTCACCCAGTTTTATTCCTCCTACACAGCTGTTTCTGTTTCAGTTAATGATTGTGTTTCAACCTACATATTGAATTGATGATCATTAGCACCTGTTTGGTATAATTGTTTAATCATACACCTGACTATATGCCTACAAAATCCCTGACTTTGTGCAAGTGTACCTAGAAGAATTGATGCTGTTTTGAAGGCAAAGGGTTGTCACACCAAATATGGATTTGATTTAGATTTTTCTTCTGTTCACTCACTTTGCATTTAGTTAATTGATAAATATAATCTATTAACATGTCTATTTTTGAAAGCATTCTTACTTTACAGCATTTTTTCACACCTGCCTAAAACTTTTGCACAGTACTGTATATATATATATATATATATATATATATATAAAAATATTAGTCATGTTTGTTCCCCCAAAATGTATTGAATTAGCATAGCTGGGAATTCGTTGCCAGTGCGTTACTGACTGCCCCAGGCTGGAGCGTCCACCTAGAGTTCATGCAAGTCTCTTAAACCCAATTCATTGAGGAAGATGTGTTCCAGAAGAAAGAAAACATGAAAGGGAAAAAATGGTTGGTTCCATGAATTTGTTAGACAAATACAGGACTTAACATCAGCTAAGAACACATTATATTTATATAAATATTGGCGAGCCTTGCAATGTCCCTGCAGAATTCGGATTGAAGTATGTAGTTGTAGTGTGTAAAAAAAAAAAAACTGTACGAAACATTTTCACTACATAATTGTTATATCCTTTAACCTAAAGTGCTAGTATTTTCGCTTTGTTTGTAGACTACAAGGACCATAATTGCTGAAGCTACATTTCTGTAGGAAACCTGGTATATTATTTATGTACATGTCCAATGGGTTTGTAATAAATATATATATGCAGTCAAAAAGTTTAGCAAATATTACAAAGATAGCACACAGTGCTTTCTTATGGAATGTTGATTTATTTTTTATTTTTTTTTGCAGTGGTGTAATGCGATCTTGGTTTTTGTTTTGTTTCCTGTAATTTTTATTAATTTTTTTTATGTAAAAAAAATAAATAAATAAATAAATTGGTAGCCAAATGAGGCAGGCTGCACTTTGCAGTGCTTCAACACAACCTAAGAACCTTGTTGAAACCCAGTTTAAGAAAGCTGTACGATATCAATAGGCGAGCAAGGCCAAATTAGAACGGACATATTTTAATATACCCGCCTGTATTTTAATAATTTAGATGAATTCTCCTTCCAAATGCAAATACCCTGACAAAAGAAAACTTCTTGGAAACACACTCAACCCCAAAGTACAACCGAAATAGTGAGAAAAGCGTGAGACTTATTTCGTTTTCCATGGAAAATGCCCCAGTGTCTGAGTAATTAACCTGCTTTAATTTGAACGTGGGTATTTTATCTTTAACTTTAAACAAGCTGTTGAGGCAGGTAATGAGTTTGTACTCTACAAATTTTATAATATATTTGTTTGTATAACCCACAATCTCTTTTTTTCCCTGAACGATTTAATATGATTATATTTTAAATCTTTTCAGCATTCTTCTTTCCCCAATGAAACTTTCCAGTGTGTGTGTTAATTACTAATGCAACATTTGGAGTGCTGAAGCAGTTTTGGCAATTTGTACTCTTGCTTATTGAATTAAGAAGAAATAAATCCAGTTTCCATATCAAATTAAAACAATTTCTGCTGTATGTGTTCTTTGAAATGCTAATAAGGAGAACTAGATAGATTGGATGATAAAATTAGGAGTGAAGAACATTAATTGAAAACTAATGGGACAGCAGTATAGAAGTTTATCCAGTGTACAAGGATTACATGCATGAGCAGGTTTGAAGAGCACTTCTGGGATTCTCTGTTTCACCGTATTTCTAATCCTGAGCAAGCATTGTGTTAGGACGAATATTAATAATGCTGCAAAACAATTACTTGCTCATTTAATCTCATTTAAAATTCACCCACAATTCAGTTGAGCTAGGAGTTGTTTTATTAAATGCATATATTTGCCCTCAAGTGCCAAACAACAATAGTGTGTCATTCCTTTTAGATTTTCAGATTTCTTTTCAATGGCATGTTTTCCTTTTTTTTTGTTTCTTTTTTGTATAATTGAAAAAATAATACTTGAGGTGGTATTGAATGACTTGACGATGCATAATATGTGACATGTTAAATCTAAACCATCTTTGTGTGTGTGTGTGTGTGTGTGTGTATGTATATATATATATATATATATATATATATATATATATATATATATATATATATATATATATATATATATATATATATATATATATATATAAATAGTCACTTAATTAGTCACTCAAGGAGGCTGTGTGGTCCGGTGGTTAAAGAAATGGGCTTGTAACCAGGAGATGCCCGGTTCAAATCCCACCTCAGCCACTGACTCATTGTGTGACCCTGAGTAAGTCACTTAACCTCCTTGTGCTCCGTCTTTCAGGTGAGACGTAATTGTAAGTGACTCTGCAGCTGATGCATAGCTCACACACCCTAGTCTCAGTAAGTCGCCTTGGATAAAGGCGTCTGCTAAATAAACAAATAATAATAATAATTTGCTTGTACTATCAAAAGTTTTCACTATGTTGTAACCTCACCCTGCATATTTGTTTTGACTGCCCTGCAAATGTTTAAGGTGTGATGCAATAAGTACGGTATTGCCTTTGTTCTGAAAACAGAAAAGTCAGGTTTAGTCCAGTGTGCTGTGAATATCCCCGTTTATTGCTCATTTAACTGAAACAAATGAGTGTATGAGCTGTCTGCCATGGAAAATGTACCCTTTGCTGAACACTGCATTTATCTATGGATTCAGAAAAATTGAAGTGTTTCTAAGATCATTTCCTAACTAGAGATTTTTAAATCCACGTGCAATGAGATGGCAGCTAATTGCTTTGTAAAATTTGCAGTGGAACTGGCGTACCGTAAATGTTTGGAAATAGTCGTGCACCGGTGCAAAACGTATTCTGATGCATTCCATATTCTTTTTGTCATTCCTGTAATGAGTTGTTGTGTTACACACTCCTATGGATAACACACACTGTTTTACCAACCCCCATTATTGGTTCTTAACACTACATTCCTCTGCAAACTGTGCAAGCAGTAGGCTACTTACTCTGCCTTAGCGCAAGAAAAAGCAGATCATATTCAAAGTCGTCAACACTGGAGAACTTGGATTTTTCTATTTTTGTTCAGTGAACTGTTTTAAAAAAATAGCTTAAAAATAATCCTTTTTTTGAAATTTAATAGTAAGGCTAGATGCAATGCCTCTCTCCCTTTGTCATCTCTCTCCCTGCACAGCTTCAGGTAACAATGTGACCTTTTGATTTGAATTTATGTATTTTTCATGAAAAAAATACAAGTCTGGTTAACTGGAGCTTTGTACTGTCCATTTTTGTGTTATCATATTGGAAAAGGAGTAAAATACCATCAATATTTGGAAAGGGCTGATGCATTTCTATGCTACTATGTTGCTTACAAAATTTAAAACACAAGCTCATTGAATTTCACAATTGGAATAACAATGAAAGGTTAAAGACCTTTTTCATACCACATAGCTGTTCTCACTTTTTTCTAATGTTGCTGGTGTAATTAAATAAAGCATTAAAAAAGAATGATTTCCTTGTGTTTTAAAGACCGCCCAGTGTATTAGATTTTACATTAAGATGAGGTTGTGTAATCAAAACACTATCTCAGTTTTTGCTAAGATTCAACAAACCATTATATTTAAATAATTGTGAAACTTTTCTTAAATACTTTACAGGTCTGTTATGTAACAATTTTTATTCAGGCTTGCAAAATAGTCAGAAGAATCAGTCATGTCTACACAGCTGTATCTTCATACGGGTATAATCAGACTTTTTAAAGAAATTAAATTAATTTGGTTGATGTATTTTGTAAACTGTTTAAGAAATACCTTTCACACCAATTGTTAACACTCTTTAATGTACATTATTATAGGCTATTATAAAAGTCAATATAACGATACAAGAGACTGGTGAGAACTAGGGTCTAAGTTCAGCATTATATCCCAATTTGTTCTGGGAGTTTAGCCAAATGCACCCCAAAAAATAAAGAATGACCATTACTCTTCTAGTATCCCACAATCCACTGCATATTAGTGGTAACTAATCCAAATAAATGTCTTTGATTGATCACCTAGGAAATAGGGTCATCTGCTTGTAAACATCGGCAATGCGACACTTGTGTGTGTTGCACATTCACAGTAAACGTGCCAAATTTGATAAACACGTTAAACAAAATTTGATAAATTACGCGCACCCCTCTTCATCATTCTCAATAATGTGTAAATGGGTGTATGTTATACTTTGAAAACTATGGTAAATATTGTTTTCACGATGTAGCAGAAGCTTTGCAATATGGGTACTATTTTCCCCAGTATGCAGAAAAATGTCTAAGTCTTGAGGACTGATTTTTGTTCATAAGTTTTACTCTTGACCAGACTTGAGACTTCAATATCCACTACTGTTATATTCTTGGCTTTTGCTTTTTTTAACATTTAAATTAAACAACCTATTGGTAATTGGATGAATCCATTCACATCCCATATACAGTATTTCTTATAGTAAGTCTTATTGTTTTCTTTTTAACAGAACCTCCTCGACCCATAGCCCCTCCTCAACTGCTTGGTGTCGGACCTACATATCTTCTTATCCAGTTGAATGCCAACTCTATTTTTGGAGATGGGCCTATTATATTGAAAGAAGTGGAGTACCGAATGACGTCAGGGTCGTGGATTGAAACCCATGCTGTGAATGCCCCCAACTACAAACTGTGGCACTTGGACCCAGACACAGAGTATGAGATTAGAGTCCTGCTGACCAGACCTGGGGAAGGAGGTACTGGACAGTCAGGCCCCCCCCTCATCACGAGGACAAAATGCGCAGGTAAGTAAATTTAGCCTGGCCTTTCTTTTCTTTTCCCTCTGTGTACATTTGCATTATTAGTTAGCACAAACTGCTTTGTGTGCAGTCTAGTACTGTCTTTTGTTCTTTAGTGGCACAGTGGCTTTAACTGACAAACGTATAGATCTTTTAAAATGGTAAATCCAGGAATATTGGGTCAGAAATATGTAATTTATTAGCTGTTTACCCTTAGGCTGTAATCATTTATTTTTGTTGTGGCACTATCATGCCTGAAGGATTAGCATAGTAAAATAAAAAATAACAGCAGCTATTATATCGCAAACATTACAACTGTCATATATTTAAGCAAACTATATGCAGAAACCAATGTAATATCCAACATTTCTAGGAAATGTGTGTCCAAGCAGTTCTGTTTGGGAAAGTAATATGGAAAGTGGTTATTATGTCTGCAAGTGGTTATTATGTCTGCATGTATACCAGACTTTTGTTACTTGGTACACAGAATGCATTTTACCTGTTAAGATGCTGTACATCTATCCCCAAGCCATTTATTAGACAATGTTTAGAATGGGATTCAATTGACCAAGTTGTGTGTTTTTGTTTTGTTGTGGTGGTGGTGGGGTCTAGTTTGTCAACTTTATGCTCAAGGTTGGTATGGCATATCCCATTGGTTCACATCAATATCTAGAAACATGATGAAAGTAGTTTCTACACAGCAGAGTTTGTAAAGAGAAAACTTATTTGTTTCTGGTGTAAATGGGAGGGATCTAAAAGGTTCCATTTTTTTTTCTCTTGTAAATGCTGCCAACTATTTTTTTGAATATGCTTCAGCTTAATATTTACTGTACATCAGTACTTGCACAAGTAAGTTTACGTTTGTGATGACATAGTAATTAACTTGCCATGGTTCTCCTTGGCCATTTATCTTGTCAATTTTCATAACAGCTATGTGCAGAACTTGAATTGGAGCTATTTAAAAACTGTCTTGGTGTAACAACTGAAGGTTCATTGAAAACCATTGCCTTGCTACCACCTACTTCTTGTTTTGCACAGTGCCATGGCTAACTGGTGTAAGTAGGGTTGCCACCCGTTCTGAGTTTTGCCTGGATTGTTCTCTTTTTGAGGCAGCTGTCAAGGGGAATCTGTAAGACTTCCAGGGACATTAAATGTCATGTCATCAAAGTATATCATTTATTTAATTATTTTTTGTACAATGACTCTGGTGTCCTGCTTTTTTTTTTTTATAAATCAGAGGTGGGAACCCTAGGTGTAAGAGATCTAGAGCTGTACCCAGGGGACAACTACTCTTCCCATAACAACCCACAAGCCTGTGATGTATTGATAGTAAAAAGCCCTGCTGTATTCCTCTTATTGTAACAGTTAAACAAGATCATTTAACCTTTTAAGTCAATTTAAAAAGAAAGCCTTAAAACCAGCTATGAAACTATTTACTAAAGCAATTTACGCTTTATGCACAAAAGTAGGCAAATGCTGCATTAACATTTGGTAGATATGGTGTGTAGTGACATTAATATGAATAATATTGAGCAGATGGCTGCTATATCTCCTTGGTAACGTGTGGAAACCAGATAGAATGTGCAGCGAACTTAAGATTTCACAAGAAACTATTGAACAGTTTCTTTGATTCTCAATGTGATTTGATATTTACCTAACCCGGAGTATAGCAATCTTTGTCTTTTGGTTTTAGAGAGCTATGTGTTGTTGGAGCTACAATTTAAATATTTTGGCCTCCTGGGTGAACTTTAAACTGCTTTTGTCTTTTTTTTATTTTAATGTGTAATAAAGCAGTGCTCACAAGCAAGTTTTAATGGGTTTTATAAATGAATGTAGACACAGTCAGTGAGTATTTAATGCATTAACTGAAATCCAAGGACTGAAATGCAAACACCGAGATATGATCTGTCATGCACACAGAATGATGTTTTATTTCAATAATACATACATAGGAAGTGGTGTGACTGACCTTGGAAAAAGCAGCAAAGGACCATCATATTGACCAGGTAAATAGATTGTTTTATCCTGATATTAGTTGCTTTAAAAAGCTGAACCCAATGTGGATGCTGAAGGCTCATCCCTGTTGAACTGCCTGTTAAATGTGTATCCATTTCCTGGTAGGGTTAAATGATCTTAATACTGCTTTTTGCTTTTATTTTAATTTTAATCTTGTTACTTCTGGTTCAGGTAATACAAGCACTACTTCATGGCATACAGGGTGAGTCATGCAATCAGGAGTTTGCTGGTTAGAGTTGCCGATTGTAGTCCGGGGGCTCACGTTGCATTGACTTTTTGACACACCCGAGTCCCGGTGGTGTCCAGGCTGGGCCATACCTCCCAGGGTTCAGTAGCTCATTAACATCCTCTGTGGATGTAAAGAAGTTGTTGGCTTGACTGAAGGAACAGAGGTTGCTTGTTAATGTTCAGTCCACCAAGATCCGTGAGGTGACATTCAAACTGACCATTTCAAATTAACAGGAAGAATAAACAACAATAACATGGAGAAATGCATATTTCAACTGCATGTCGTGCGAAGAGCCTGCATTGTGAGAAATTTACATTTATAAAATGTTATATTGGCAGTAGGTGAGAGAGACTTTAAAAACTGACCATTTATATTGCCAATTGCATATAAAGATTGACTAAAAGTGTTTACTGGCTGCATTTCGGAGAACTGTTTTAAATTAAACAGCTTGTTGCTCTTCTATTTAATAATTGGGTTATAATGACAATGCAGCTATAGGAAGGTCAGCAGTTCAACCTGTTATTCATTTATGTCCCCATGCACAAATTTGAGTTGTTTGATGGAGTATGTGGTCTGGCTAATTGCCACAAGCAGGATTTTAGAACTTAGAAGGGTATCTTCCAAGTTATTTGACAAACATTCTTGCTGAAATGAAACATACCTGTCTAGGAGATTTGTTCTGTTTTCACTCAGTTGAAAACAAATGGCTCCGTTTTATTGACTTTTTCAACCTTTATCAATTTTAATCGGCCCTGGAGCAAGAAAATCTATTAAAGAAGTTTGCTTCCTCTAGCAGTGATTTATTTGAGTTTTGTTTCCAGCTAATACTGGTCCAGACAATGTCAAACTTTCATTTTCAGTTTAGGTTTAAGAAACAATTTAAATATGCATGGAATGCATTTTTCTGTAGCAAAAGGGTTACAGAACCCCAGCATTGTTTATAAGAGACACATTACTTTTACATTTGCAAGGGTAATAGAACGTGTTTGTTGTAAACTTTTCTAGGGCGCTCTAACGCTAGGTTATTGTTCTTGTGTTTTGTTTTCTGTTGAGAATAATTGTCGAATTGGGGTGTATAAAGCTTTTTTGTAAAGCAGTGAAATTGAAATAGCAGTGTCATTTTTTCAAACTTGTTTTTTGTAACAGTGAACATTCATGTAGAGTTCTGAACCATGTCATAACTTCACACATTTATATCTTGGGTTATGTCTTTGACTTTTCCTAAATTCTGGCGGATTTATTAAAAACCACAAAAAAATACTTTGTGATCCTTAAAGAAATGTAGTTTTAGGAAATGTTTGCTGTCAGAGTAGATCAGAGATGTGGTGTTTTTGTTTTTTTGTATATACCTCAATTTATGATTTTACAAAGACGTCCCCAGTAGCCCATCCAGTGAAGGCACGACCTGAGACGTGCACAGTGAGTCATACGATCAGAAACTTGCTGATTTTGAATGCCTCGAGTTCAGCAGCTTGGTAACTTCTGTTGCGGGTATGGTGGTTTGCAGCGATGGAGACATTTGAATTGGGCCTTTTGGAATTGATGATGAATAAATAATTTAAATTATAACAAACCAGGAAGAGTGTTTCTTCTAAGATTTTTTTTTTCTGAAGTAAAGTTTGTTTCAGTAATTCACAAGACAAAGTTTTACACATGCACATTTAAAGTGAAGGTGGGTCACAACAGAAGGCAATGAAGAAGATCCAATAACTGCTTGGGTTGTTTCTGTATGGTTTTGCTGAATCGACTCCAAGCAAAGACAATTGAAATTCAAATCAATCATTTGAAATGTGATAGAATCAGAAATTGTGTGTTGTGCCCGGATTGAAGTACACCCTTGTCGGTCTCTTTTTGGAGTTAATTTTCTAACGGTTAAATTTGAATTGATATTGCCATTTCTGACAAAGGGGAAATAAAAAGCAATAGGTATGAGCTAAACAACTTTGAATGGTTGTTAATGTAAATGACTTTCAGGCAGTGAATGTCAGAACAGCAGATTACTTTCTTTACCTCGGGTGTTTTTAAACCATCTCCTGTGGTATGGCTGACATTTATTCTTTTGTTGAACATGGGAAGCAAAGTAATTGGAGTCTGGTAATTTTCTGTCTGTGGCTGATGAAGATAAATCATAAAGAGTGTTGGAGTACACACTAACAATCCCACACTGGAATGCTCAAACATGAGCTCCAGCTAATGCATTATTTAAACTTGTTTTCTTTCTGATTGACATTCCAAAATTGCCCAACTTTCAGTAATGACTTTGGCTTTTGTATGCATTTTAATTTAATGAAATATTTATTGGCTTAATGATTGTATTTTGTGTCTTTTCAATAATATTATGAATATGCAATTAAAAAAAAAAAACTACAAATCCCACTTGTAGGCCACTTGTATTTTCTGTGTTTTAATTATACTGTGTTTACACGTACAACTCTGACCTGAACTGGCTCAGAGTTGATCAGATTAGAAGATTCTTATCACTTGAGCCACCCATTTACATTTGAACACAGACCAGGGCTGGGACCAGCCCAGTATGCGTGCACATAGCCACCGAACTGTAGTGCATACCTTTTTGATTTGCTAAATTTCATCTTCGTAAGTGTGGACTTGCATGCAGCGGTCCAGATACGCTGCGTCCCTGCTGTTTTGACTCATTAAAAAATCCCAAATACGGAATCAATTTTAATAAATGTGTAAAAATGTGCATAGCAATTTTGCTGCACAGCTTGTCTGCCTACCCTAAAACTTCCACTAACAACTACATCTCCCAGAATACAATGTTGTCGGTTACTAGGAAACTGTGCACAATAAAAACCCGCCCAACAAAACATTATCCAATCTGACTAGCCTTGTTGTCTTGCAGCCAAGCACAGTAAGAATAAAATAAATTCGAAGCTAATCAGGTTGAAGCGTAAACACCCCAGTCAAACTAAAAATCCAACTGGAACCATCGTCGGAGACAACTGCTAAAAAAAGGGTGCCTATAGTATTAAACTGTTTTATAACTTAATGCATTTCCTTATTTTATTTATCTGTATAGCTTCGTATTGATGTTAACATGTTCACCGAGTTAAGAATTTAATGTAAAATGTTTTGTTCTGTTTCTGTGCTTTATCTCTCTCTCTATCTATCTATCTATCTATCTATCTATCTATCTATCTATCTATCTATCTATCTATCTGTTTCTGTGCTTATCTTCAAAGTCATATTGGCTGTGGTCAATAAAGTGAATAAGAACAGCTCCAATTTGATTTGTACAGTAGTTCAAAGTAACATTGCAGTTAAAATGGAAGGCTCTTTTTAATGCCTATTCCTTTACCATTAAAGATTGTACAGTATTTATCGAGATTGCTCATGACTTGAAGGTAATGTTGCATCTTACCCCCTGAAAATAAGAGGGTAAGTTACCCCCACACCTAGCTTTCCCCCTAGTGATAAGTCTGTATTTCAAATAGGATTATTTGTAGCTTTTATTTTTGTGGATTATTTGGCTGTCACTGTAGTCTTGATGGCAAGCTGTGTTTATGCATTTTTAGAAAGTGAATTTCAGGAAAGAACAGAAATGCAGCACTCCGATTGGCTGAAACACTACAGCATTGAATGTCGACCCTTACAAGCACAGAGGTGTGTTTCTCCCTCAATTTCTTCACCCGAGCTATTTGTTACTGGGGTACCGAAATGGTGATGCACAAGGCAGCCTTGTAGCATTCCGGTCATTCTGCAATCATGCCCTTGCGACAGCTTTGGTATACTCACCCATTCAGTAATGGTTACATTTCGTACTTGAAAGGGAACATTAGGTTATTATAATAACCCTGGTTCCCTGAAATAGAAATGTAGCCAGTAACCTTCAACCGTTTAAGGCTAAAAACTGGTACAGTCCTAGTTTTCCTGCGATGTCTGGTAACCCTATTTACATCACAGCACTTACGATGATGCACTTTGAAAAATAAAGCCTAGACATTTAAATTGATTAAACTTCCACAAGCTTGCGGCTTTATTTTACAAATTGTACAATTGTTAGTGTCGTGATGCATATTATTAAACAAGTGCTATATGCAGGTCTAAGTGAAGGAAACCTTTCATTTTCTTGGTGACTTTACTGTTATGATTTGTTCATTCCAGATAGAGGTACCCACAAAACTGAACATTTCCTCCATATTGATACGTATCAAAATACAATCGCAGGTTGCATTTGTAGATATGTGTGAATGTATGTTTGTTTGTTTCTGTCAAAGTTGTCATATAACATTTCACATGTATCCCACATTTAATTTAAATGTCTTCATTATAGCACACATATAAACGTCTGTTTGTATTTGGAATCCTCTGCCTCTGTCTCTCAGCGTTCTGTCAAAGGTATTTTTTTGTTTTTGTCCAAATAACAATTCCAACTTCCTGTTGCTGTTGTCTGTGCCTGTTTGATGCTTGCAATGGGGGTGTTGCTCACGAGTATACGCACCAAACATGAGCTGTCTCAGGGACCTCTGCCTTCACAGTAGAACAAAAGACAGACCAAAGCTATCGTAGAGCCCCCCTCTGGAGCAGGCCACTTTTAGGATGGCTGGACCTGGGCCAACTGCATTTACACAACAAAAAAAATTACCTAAGCCATCTGAGTCGGCTTAAAAGTGGCTAGTCTAAACAGGGTTTTATTGTATCAGACTTTTAATAATAACTTTGAAATTTTGCTTCAGATTCCAGAACTTAATATTCATTCACAGATAACAATCTGCTATTTGCTTGTTACTTCAGTCAGTTGTAATATTTATTTGAATGGTTCCAAGGTATTTGTCTTTTTAACACCGGAATGTATATATTCTTCTGAAATTTATTTCCTGACACTTTACTTTCAGTTAATCAAATGCTATCCATTAATAATCCTGAACCACGAACACACTTTGATAAATATTTAAACAGCCACCTGTTAGTTTGTTTTTTTCTCTGTGAAGATGATGTAGGTGTTTATCTTTTAAAATTTGCAGAGCCCCACCTTGATGTGATATGATTGCAGTCATACCCTGGCAAAGTCTCTATTGGCATTTAACAGCATTTGTGCAGGGTGTATTTGCAATGCCTAAAGCAGACCTAAGGTCAATTACAATTGTAATTGTGCAATCTGTAATTGCAATTACAATGTAATTGTAATGGTATCTTTTATATTTGATCAATTACAGTTCATTGGCATTCAGTCATTATTGTATTTTCAACAACTTTTGGTGACCCCATTTGGTTGAAAAAGATTTCAGTTTTGTAAACCACCTAAAGACCTTTTAACAGCTGTGGTGGTGCAGTTGCTGAAATTTCCCCCAAAAACGTTGATTTTATTTTTTCCAAACCAGTAAGAAACAATAGGATGAGTGCAGTGTTCTCAGATTTACATTATGATAGGTTATTTCTAGTTTGGCAGCATTAATATATATAATATAACATTTTAAAAGAAGTGGTACAAACTTTGCATTAGAGAAGATTAGTAAAATTGGCAAATGTTGACCCCAAACCATTCAGGAGATAGAAATGAAGAGTGGGTTATTAATCATACAGCACAACACTTGCTCAGCAAACCTTGTGCTTATACAACACTAAAGGGATTTGATTTAATCTTATTAAATGAGGAAATTAACAAACAACCAAGATTCACTGTGGTTTAATGGGGGTAACACAGTATTAGAAAGCAATCACACTTGTGCATTTGCCAGAAAGTTTTATAGTTAATCAGAATAAAGGGAGGGGGGAGGGGGGAGGGGGGGATTTTAAATCGTGTAAGCAGACAAACATTTTGACTACATTGTTAGTTTCCAGATAAGAATGCTATGGATGGCATTAAAATATTATTTTTATATACTACAGGCTTATGAGAACCAAGGGAACAATATTTAACATGTCTAGGACTAGCATTATTATTATTATTATTTGTTTATTTAGCAGACGCCTTTATCCAAGGCGACTTACAGAGACTAGGGTGTGTGAACTATGCATCAGCAGCAGAGTCACTTACAACTACGTCTCACCCTAAAGACAGAGCACAAGGAGGTTAAGTGACTTATATATTTAAGCTACTTATATATTTAAACATATATTTAAGCTTGATTTTCTCACTGTATAAGGATATCAGGGTCTTTCAGAACAATGTGGTCATGTCCTTGGGCTTGTTTTTTTTTTTTTTAACTAACAGTACTGAAATAAGGCTCCATTGGTATGTTTTACAAATCTAGTATGAACCCTTTCAATGTAAAAAATAATAATTGTACCAAATTGTAGCAGGGGCTGTAATAAAACAAAGGTCCCAGGTTGAGGTATTGCATGTGTTCACTTAGTTTCACACTTTTTTCTGAAATTTGTGCCTGCAATGTGGAGCTCATGTAGCAGTTCTACAAAATGTGTGTACTCTGACATCCATCACTTCCCCACCATTTATATTTGGAACCTATATTAGTAGTAACAAGAATACACCAACTCATAGAAAGTGTTAATTATAAAAAGTTTAACACTTTGATTACATGCCTTTTACAATAAGGAATCGCAAGTCCACAATTGCAAACCAAGTTGATCCTTGTATCTGAGTTTTAGTCAGTTCTGATTACAATTCAAAGTGCCTTAAAACATATTTTTAGCCCTCAAAGTGATGCTAGAGTCTTACCATTATTTGACAGTGAATTAGGTTGTACATGGGTCCTAATGTGCATGTTTACCACTTGTTACGGCTACTTTGCTACCCTTGTTACTTGGCACACACCTGGTTATTTATTTAGAAAAGTAGGCCACTTGTTTCTTGTATGGTTGTATCAAGTCAAATTTTATTGAGCAGTAGAAAAGCTATGGAGAAACTACCAGTTTTTCAAGACATGGGCTCCTTTGTGTCCAGTGTAGCACAACAAGGTATGATTAAACTGTTGACAAACCAGTTTCGTCAGTCAAACTGAAATATGTTTTTCTTTGTTGGGTCTGTTTATAATTTTAGTTTAAGATATATAGGTCAAAGGAACTGAACACATTTTTATGCTTGTTTTGGAGTGGGTCTATACCAGTATATCAAATTCAGAAGTAAGTCAATAGAAGTTAATAGGGAATTACAGATGGGAGAGTCCAAGGAAATTGATCTTTTAAGCACAACAGTGTGTTTGATTCAGTTTTCCACTATGATTTAATGCAGTTGATTTATCTGCAAAAAATCATTAGCCTGAAGGAAGTTGGGACCATTTTGAAAACCATGGATATTGTGGGAAACATTGGGCTTTTGTGTTCTCAAGTACTGGTACTAGATCTGGTAGCATCTGTTGCCAAGTTATGCCAAAGCTATTATACTATGTTTATATGCATGTATCAAAGTTGACAGAAGAGCAAGATGGGCTTAATACAATTATTTGTTGTGTGTACATCTATCCAATGATGCAGTAGGTAGTCAAATATAAGATTCTCTATGGGATGGTATATGAGCTCTGAATTGCCTATTTCCACCATATTGATTTGTGTTTGTTTGGAGATGATAGGTACAGAAAAAAAAAAATCAATTCATAAAAAAAAGTTACAAACCTAAATTGCAGTGAACACTTGAGTTTCTGTATGGAATGGACACTTGTGTAGCCAAAGCAAGGATTAGTAACTGACCCCTTTTCTTGAAATGTAATTTGTAACTGATGGCTGGAATCCCACCTCATGACCCTGCTAAAGCCCTGTTTCTGACATTTACAACTTTCCAATATTTCTGACATTGCAGTCCACCTTCAGGTTTTAGATGTACAGAATAAAAAAAGAAGTCCTCATTTCTCTTCTACAGTAATATTTCAGATAGTTGACTTTTCGGATTTGAGGATTTTAAAAAACTCAATACTTTTTAATGACTTTCAGGAGTGACAGGCAAGGTAATACCAGGAAATGTATCATATCAACAGAATGTTAATAAAACACAAAACGTGTGGGGCCCTAAAGTTTGACGCATTTCATTACTTTCATGGTTAACCCTTTGCAGTCCATTTATTAATTGCACATCAGGTCCAATTTATTTTCACACGTGCAGTTAAGTACTTTTTTCCAGTCAAACTGGTTTAAAAGGCTCTGCATATCAACAAAGCACTCACTAGGCATCTCCAGCCCCGCCCCACCCTTTTGTTCGCTATCGCTTTCACATATGCTAACAAATAAATAATAATAATAATCGTACATACCGATCAATCATCTCCTGATCACTCGTTTTTATCACCAAACTCCTCAATAATGCAA
Organism: Acipenser oxyrinchus oxyrinchus; assembly: GCA_030684275.1. Taxonomy (NCBI): domain Eukaryota; kingdom Metazoa; phylum Chordata; class Actinopteri; order Acipenseriformes; family Acipenseridae; genus Acipenser; species Acipenser oxyrinchus. Next base: position 65,828,690 of record CM060252.1, on the reverse strand, counting down.
TCCAAGTCATTATTTTATTGCTATAACATCTCAAAAAAGCTCTGCAAATGTCCGTGATAGTCTCTGTGCGCTGATACAGTAACAGCCAGCTTGTTTCCTTATGACCGCCCCTATGTGATGCCAGGGTCAAGTATGACTATTCATGAGATACGCCTTTTTTTATTTTTTTATTATTTTTTTTTTTTTTATCGGCTTGTCTCGGCTCCCGTCACTCCCACTCGGCCGTTGAATGGTTTTCTCGGCTTTTTCCGGAGAAAAAAAGACTAGAAACACGTTTTTTGCGTTTTTTTGATGATGTCGGACAGGGTCCGACAATGGACCGGATAGGAATAATTGCAATGTCGGACCAGGTCCGACAATGGACCGCAAAGGGTTAAACATATGAGGAAAATAACCGGTGCTTGTTGACGCTCCAGTGCCTTCTATATTTCCTTGTGTGCTGCACAGGAAATGTGTGCTAACATTAGAGGATCCTCTAACATCATGAACTGTGACAAATTTAATTTCTGGTGGGTACAGTTCTTTTTCAGGAAGGCATGTGCATATAAGCTATATAAAAATGACGTCATTTTTTGGGCTTTTTTTTTTTTATCAAAGCGTACACTGCCCCTAACCTCTCACTTGTGTCCAGCACTAGTGAGTGCTTATTATTATTATTATTATTATTATTATTATTATTATTATTATTATTATTATTATTCTGACATCTCTATTTCAGACAACCTGTGTCTCCAGACATGTCTCATAGCCGTAATGTGACTGTGTAAACAGATGGTGTATGCCATTGACGTCTTAAGTAGGGGACACAGATCATTTGTAGGGGTCTACTTAAATCGCGGTAAATTTACGTATTTTTCACGGGTATGTTGCGGAATAAAATTAGGATTTCGCAGACTTGTTTAAACATTAAATAAACCTAAGTAGACAGTATTTCAGAACACTATAAAGCCTAAAAATAGTGGTACTTGCTTCCTTACTAAAACAGAGTGCTGTCATTTGTTAAAGGCGAGTATGCAGCATCCCCCTGCAGTTGACTTGTCCATACATTGAGACTGCACGTCTGCATCCACTAAATTGGTTGGGAGTTAAGGCAAAGCTTTGCCAAGTTATACAGATGTTTAAATCGATTAGAAACAGCCCAAAAACTCGGTTACACAAGGGCATCTGGTATACTTTAATAAAGTCAATGTATGCAGCACGTTCGTTGTCATGTTATTTGTCCCATCCAATAATTTATTTTATTAGTACCGAGTCAAAACAAAGAAGATGTGGCTATTCGGGTCTAAAATTCCAACTGTAAGCAGAAGGTTGAAGCGAGGTGGCTGTGCTGGATCGTTTAGTACTGATTTAACTTGCAGACAGGAATACTTCTTGTCTGCGCTGACTTTCCAGTTTGTTTTCTGAAAGCTGCTGTTTATTTACGTTCTGTTAAGTAGCCTCTGTGGTAGCCTTTTGTTTAATGTGTGATTCTGAAGCTAAATAGCGATCGATCGTATTTTCTCCAAATACACATTAAGATATGGAAAACAATTACCTCAGTCTGCATGTCGTTTCTTTGGGAAATATCTTAAAACGATCATCAGCCGAAATATACTTTGCTTTTTTTGTCGTCCATTTCTACTATTTTCCCTCCAATGCTGAAAACTAGATTTTAGCAACCTAAATCAATGCAACACCAACTTTGTCCCACCCCCCTCCTGCACAGTACAGGTCACATAGAAGCAGTAATGACGCACTGATAGGCTGATTAAAACAAGAACGTTAACTGCTTTGGAGAATTTATTTTGTAAATGTCACTTGTGGACTTTTTTTTTTTTGCTTAAGTGCAATGCACACAGGACGGCGAAGGAATAAAAAAGGGCAATCTATAGAAGGAAGGCATGTAGTTTGCGTCACTTGCGTTCTGCAGTAGTTCATTTAAATTAGTTCATTTAAGTTTTCTTTTTTTTTTCCTCTCCGTACTTGTTTGTATGCATTGGCCCCTAAGAGGTGAATTTCGCAGTGACCCCTCAATTTCACGATTTCCGCGAAATCGCGATTTAGGTAGGTCCCTAATCATTTGCATACATCTGACAATTGGTTTGATAAAATCTCTTGGTAACAATCTAAAGCCACTACTGGCCAGTAAAATAACCAGGCAGTAGTTTTACAAGTCAGAAATTACCGTATTATAATACAAATTTTCATAATTTATGCGTATGGGCCACAGACTAATTTTAGTGTTATGGAAACTTTTGGTTTCCAGACAAAGACCAACCACTGATAGTGGCTTCGCAATCACATTTGATACAAAACTTTTCTAGGATTTGTTTATGTGGGGAATTCAATACAAATGAACCCTTCTGGTTGAAGTTATTTTATAAAGCTGTTATCAGTTCTCTGCTAACAATTGTTTTAACCTACCATAGCTCAGAAACCCTTAACAAAACATTTCATAATAATTACAAACACAACAATTTTGTTTTACATATATGTAAAACAATTTAGTTTTACATATATAGACAATTTTACATGTCTAGTTGCTAGGGCAGCAGTGTGGAGTACGGTCAGGGCTCTGGACTCTTGACCGGAGGGTCGTGGGTTTAATCCCAGGTGGGGGACACTGCTGCTGTACCCTTGTACTTTTACCTAGATTGCTCCAGTAAAAACCCAACTGTATAAATGGGTTATTGTATGTAAAAATAATGTGATATCTTGTAACAATTGTAAGTTGCCCTGGATAAAAGTGCCTGCTAATAAATAAATAATAATAATTTTGTTCTCGTGTTTCCTTTTGGAAACAAGATTTCTGCAGTCTTTGTGCACTGAAGGGGGTCAGGGGAATTTAAGAAAATGCACACACTTGTTTGACTTGCCATAACTTGAGTCTGCGCATGAGGTAAATGTTCCGGGGCCAAAATATTCAGGCTCGGCCTTTAAAGAGTTAAAACACTCAATTCAACTTCATTTGTCCCTGTGGTGCATACTAAAATGATTTTTTTTCTTTAGATTTTGGATTAGTTCGGTCCCAAAATTTGACCAAATTCTAGCAGTTTTGTACTCAAGAAGTTTTGTATGTTTACAATGGAAGAAAGAAGGTTGTCCAGAATTCAATTGTCCTCCTTATTTTTTCAATGAAATGAGGAACGTAACAATTAAGAGTTGCAGGGACATTATTAGTGTTTTATAGTGTAGTTGTGTAGAAGCTTGAAGAATATCCACAAAGGGCAGAAGTTCAGAGAAATATATTCTAAGTTTGCCTGTCTGATAGGGGATGTGTCGGATATGATACAGGTCCTGATGGAGAGGGAGTTAAGATGGAGAGATTGTACTGTGGTTACTTGTCTTGTGCATTCTGCAATTCTTTCTATTTTTTGTCAAGTAAAATAATTGATCAAAAATGTATCGACCTGAAGCAAATACAAGTTTCCATATCGACATACCCGATTCCTTACCAGTTAATTGGTGTTTGCCACCTTCTGACTTGTGTGTATTTCTTCATGTCTCTATTTCCTAAATAAGCAGCACATAGTTGTAAATGTACCGTTCTTTACTCTCTTGATTTATTCATAACTCTGCCTATGCATTGTGCTTTGTTTTGCTTGCTTGGTCGGTAGCTGTGATGGATTTGTGCATCCTTAATGATATTTATTCCTTTTACTTCATTACACATAATCCACCTGTGCTAGATCTTCGGGCCTGTGTTGACTTTCTACTCTGCTAGAGTGCTTATCAGCTTCTCCACAGGCAGCTCAATTTGAATTTCAAAACTGAAACTGAATGAATTTGTGTCGCTTGTTGAGCTTGTGTACTCGGCCATTTCTTCCCTGCTATCTGTATGCTGACTTGAGAATGGAATGCAAGTTTGCTTCTTTTTGTGCAATCACTAAAGGGAATCTGACCCAGTTCATATCCAAATTCTGAACAATTTTTTGATTAATTCCACAATAAATAGTTTTGGCCTCTAATGCATACCAGACCAAAAATGTGATGCATTTGGTATTTAAAGTATTAATGCTATACTGTTGGGCATGTCAAGCACATAGATTTCCTTTTCAGCAGCAGCTAAATTGATATCCTTTCAAATTAACTTATGAAATGTAACTGAATTAAAAAAATGTGCCCATGTGTGTAATGCCCAGGGGCATATGATATTGTGTAAATTATCTGTAAGATCCTTTGTGATATTGTTTCACTATTTCTGCTATGGAATAAATATACAAATATAACCTGCCATCACTAGGGATGATAATGTAGACACCAATATGAAACAGAAAGCAGCAAGAAAACTGCATTTTTCATAAAAGGTATTCAGTAAGGATGCAATGCTGACCTGTGTTGTGCACAGAGAAGCACATGGCTAATTTAAATTGCATGGGACATTTTGCAAACAGTCAATACTTCCACACCACAGAGCAGAACAGTGCACGTAATATCAAGGTAAGCAAATTATCATTTAAAAAAAAAAGACCTGTATCATTTCAGTCTTGTTGTGAGATGCTGCAGCAAAATAGGAAACAATCTGCATTTTCTTTCAGAATGTATAATTATTACAATGTACTTTGTTACATACCAATCATTACATACATGTATTTCTACAGTGTCACATTTACTTTACATACTGTGTACTTACTGTCTTAACATTCTATTAAAGAAAATTGATGATAAAATGAATTGTATCTTTTTAATAAGCCAGTGTATTTCTGTATGTTGGGTCTCATCCCAATATTTCTGTAACCAGACTGACAGACTAACTTCAAAGGCTTCTCTTCACACAGCATCTACAGTATATATTATGTAATGAGTTTTTTCATGCCTTATGGGGCAGTTCAAATCACTGGACGAATGAGTGGAATGATTTAAACACCTGTCCAAAGATTTTGTTTGTTTGTTCTCCCACATTCTCGTAGGCCCTTTATTGGGAGCTTTAAAACCGGCTTAAAAGTGCTAAATATGGTTAGCATCTACGCTACATAGAGCTTAGTACCGTACTAGAGACCACCTCAGCAGGTGCTGAAGACTTGCGATAAGTGTACACTGTTGCACTTGGTTGTTGCAGCAAGTGCTTAAATAATAATGAAAACAACTGGCGTAAGAAAAAGGGAAAATTAAAACACAGTAATACAACTACAAACTAAAGGTGCTGCTTATGCAGTGTCCCCCACTGTGGCTAAACTGGTCCGCTCGGGTCTCCAACCTATTCTCTACCATTCACTATACACTGGGATGGCCTAGGTTCTCTCAGCTACCTACACACGTCCCCCCTCTGGTATGTAACAGTTATTTTCCTTTCTCTTATTTAATATCGGCTGTGCTTGTTCGAAGTTGCTGAAGTTCTTGGCTCGGTTTTTATTTACACCGGCTTCCCAACCCAGCGTCACTAGGTTTCCCCTGTTATGGCCACACGCATGAATAACAGAGCGTAGTTCTTATAGGTCCCGCCCCCTCCTTTTAACCACACGGAGAAAGGGAAAGACAACACACCCTAACCTCTCTGTGTCACTGCTGTGATTGACAGGCGGAACTTATAAGGCTCTCGACCTCCCCCTGCAGGATGATGCATGTGCCAGATAGCCAGCACAGATCTCCCCTGTTACAGCACCTTTATTAATGTGAGACATTATTTTAAACATAAAATACAGTGCATGATGGTATACTATTGTATTAAGTCCTGCTGTCCACTACACTGCTAGGAACTGTAACCAAACTTTTTTAATGGTGTTTGTATGCATTAAGCCTGACCTAAACATGAAGCGGTACTTTTGTGTGGGTGCTTGGAACTGGATTAATTAAAACATTTGTATTAATTTAGTACAGTTCTCGATCAGTTATGTAGTGTGGACATAGCCTTATTTGACCTTCATCTGCTCCATATAAGGTGCCATGGCGAGTACCCTAGTTTGCTGCAAACATAAATGCACAATGGAAATTATTTGAAAGTGTGAAAGTAAGCATAAAATTAGATGAGTGTCAACCTTGAAATATCATGCTGAGAAGGGATAAATTAGCATGCAGTAAATACGGTGGTTGGAGGCTAAAACAAGTTTTCCCTCTACTGTACAAAATGTATTTTCAGTTTGCAATACAATTGTATGAAAGTATACAACATTTCAGTGACCTGCTGCATTTTAAAATGGATGGTGGATGGGCCAAAGAGTGGTAATCGAGTTCTGTGAAACCAGCTGTATAAGTTTACAAACAATGAAAGACATTGCACCCCACTTGGATCTGATTTCAACTGTTTTGATAGGCTTGCTTAAATCCCATGTGTCAAATAGGTTGGAGCCTTTTTAATGTGCACATTTAAGGATAAAGAAGAGCTCAATAAGATATTTAACACCATGTACTGTACTTATAGATTATTTATGGTATTATGGCTATTTGAGATTTTGTGTATCTTCTTTTGAGTGGAGTAATGCATTACTATGGGTACAGGTAATAAATACATAAATTGGTATAATAAATGAGTTATAGCAAAAAAGCATTTGAAAGAAAATGTAAATTTAATCTTTTGTGACTACAATGTTGCACATATAGATGTGAACAGTATAGTGTGTGCTCTGCATGCAGGAATTCTACAAATATTCAAATAGGTGACCCACTTGAGTACTAAAAAGCATTCCTCGTGGAGGAACGTTTTTCACATAAGATTTCAATCTAATAAATGTGGTATTATATGTAACCCCTTTTTTTAAATTGATTCTTTCATCAGAGACATTTCCATCTTCCACACTGCAGTTTTATAAATCCTTTGATGTAAGGCAAATCGGAGCATTACAGTTATTTGAAAATCCCCACACATTTTGCCATACAAAATGTAAAGCCTGAAGACAAACATGAATGAAAGAAAATATTCAAAGTATAGATTTTAAAAAAATCAAACAAATGTTACATTAATCACAAGCTTTGTTAAAGGATAGAAAATTCTAGAACATTTGTGACATCCTGAACAATGTTAGATTGGCTTAGAAATATTTCTAAAACTCTTAACCTGCTGAAATCAATGCATCTTGCAACAGCATGAAGGCTGGAAAAATATAGCCTGTAACTAAAATACAGAAAAAAAAACATGTCTGTACATTGAGATGGTCGCTAAAAATCTTGACCTCCTTGGTAATGAGATTTACTTGTATAACAGTAGCTATATGGATAATTGACATTCACCCAGAATAGACACTTGTATGCCATGTCATTTCCCAACTAAGCATGAATCTTCACCTATCCCAGAGGTGTATAGAGGCATAGTAATTCACTACTTCTCCTTTTTTTCTCACATAGTCTTGTAGAAGTGATTTATTGGTATTTGTCTGTGAATGTGAAAGGTGACTATAATCAAGTTAAAAAATGGACAGCTAGATTTGTCAACATTTCTTGGTATTTTAAAGTACTTTCACTAACCACAGTATTCCTTGTAGCAGCTGAGCATTGCTTAGATTGCAAAGACGATTTAACATTGCGCTGGGGAAGAAATCAACATTAAATTACACACATAATGGGAAGTTTTATTTTAAAAAAAAAACATACATTCTGTTCTAATGAGATTAGAAAACATAATGGTTAGTATTTTTTATTCACCTACCACATATGATAGCCTTATTTTATGAATTTCGAATGCATGAACAAGTACATTATACACGTCATTTGTACAGGTGCTTATGGTAGAGTAAAGGACGTTCAGAAAAGCATATTTGCATACAATGTGAAACGGACACCTTTACTTGCATAATTACATCCACACAACAGAATAATGCCAATAATCTGCCATTCTAGGCACTTGCAGGTAATTTACACAAGCAAAATAATGTCAAACACTGTTTTGGCAATAAACAAAATTCAGATTAACATTGCAGAAATCTATTCTGCGACCTTATATTGGAGGTACTGTAGGCTGTACTTTATCAACATACTGGGTGGGGGTGGGACTTGTAATGCTTCAAAACCCTTTGAAAGTTGTAAGGAAGACCAGTTCTAAATATAGAAAGGAATAAAATATTGGTCTGTAGAACAGAAATACCCACAGATTAAAAAGAGAGTGATGGCAAAGTCTGCAATCCTGACAGAACAAGCTTTATAAAACTAAATGGCCTCCTGACATTATCTTATCTCTTGTTCTTTAGTGTAAAAAAAAAATACTGACTCATATAAATAGTATTGGTAGCATAATGAAGAGAATTTAACCTTAGATGCAATGAATTAGCTCGGGCAATGTTCCATTGTTTTTTCATCATTGAAAAGGTTAGTTTGATTTTGAGAGGGGCAGATGGTTATACTACATGAATATTACAGTGCCTGTGAGCAATGAATGAAAAAGCTATATACCAGTTCTGCTGTTTGCAGCTTATTAAACTGTATAAAATTAGTATTTTGTTAAAGATTGAACTGTCATTATTTAGCAAGATGTTTTAATAACCCTTAGGGCATGCTGTCTCCTTGGTTTTTTATTAATTAGTACTGAACTGTAGTCATTCTAATTTCCTGTCGGGTGAAAAGATGTTCTCCTGCCGAACTCTGATCATTTTAAATATCAAACCATTTATGAAGTGGTGTTTGTGTTTGTTTTTTTTTACTCCCCCAAAAGCTTTTGTGAGAAAACAGATGTGGTTGCCATTGTGAATATTTGTTATTGGCTGTTGGTGTAGAGTCCATTCTGGATTGTGTAGTCACTGAAATTAGATTTCAGACAACATAGAAACAGCATATGTTTAAAGGTTTAACATAATCCAGCGTATAATGCTAAATGAACCCATCAACTAGGCCAGTTTTAGTAACTCACAACAGAGAATGTCGAGGTTTTTATACAAAGCTCAGTCCCAGTATCAATGCATCCTTTATGCTGAAAATACATGTGAGATGGTGTTGCTTTGAGATGCATGACATGAAAGAATGTGTTATAAAGGCACTGTTGTCCGTTCATTGGTGTGTTGACATATAAAACTATGTGGGATGTTTATATCCGAAGAACTGATTACATATAGCTAGGGCTTTTAACTTTTTGGGGGTTTTATTTTCCAAATCTCTAAATGTTAATTAGTAGTTGTTAAGCTGTGTCTGCATCCTAATGAAGAGAACTAACCACAACTAATTTAAAGACTGGATTTAAGATTAGTTTTTTTTCTTTGCTACAAATCAAGGAGATTTTAAATGATGGACTTGCTGTCAGTGTATACTCCATTCTGGGTATTTTATGCTGAAAAGAACATCTGTCAGGACAACTGTGTTAAACGTGTGAAAATAACAAAAGCACAACGATAAACTAGGCGACTGCAAGAATGAAATGCAATTCGGATCGACGAGGAGTAATTAACAATTTGTCACGTCTGTTTTGAAATAAAAATTAAGCAAAACAGTCAAGCGTAGTCAAGATATGAAGGTAAAAACAACAGACATTATTTTGTAATTGACAGCTGAGTTTTAATTAATCGGCTCAAAATAAGTTTAAAGGGACGTCATGTGATCAGAAATAAAACCCGAAAACTTCAAGCCCTACAGAGTAAAAGATGTGTTTTTAAATGTCTTGTATTTTAAATGATACATTTTTCATTGTTTTATTACAGCATTCAGTCGTGTGTGTCGCAGACCAACATTATCTAATCCTATGTGGCTTCATTTTGATGACCACTTAAAAAAACAAATAAAGGAAGACCATGTGTGTCCTGCCATATCTCCCATGCTGTGGTTTTTAAACGGTGCGATTAGTGATTTCCAAAGTGGGAGGCAGAAGGGGTTAGCAAATAGAGAAACTGACTTCCGCTTTAATGTGGAATACTACTTATTGTGCGTTCCTTATTTCCATTATATTAAACATCCCACCATGGGAGCTCGTATTGGGTACAGTGCAAAACCTGTAGCTGTACAATATACAATGTGATAAACATTATTGGTGCTGTGAAAAATAGATTTTTATGAAACAATTTTTTAGAACTAAATAAACTTAGTTACTAGAAGTAATATATTTAAGCATTCATTTTGTTAATGCAGTTATTTTAATGCTATTTTTCCCAATGTTAAACCCAACACAAATTTGGATATGTTCTTGTAATAAAATGAATCAGTTTGGAATTAATTACTTCACACAGGTATGAAGTATGAGCTTTATATAATTAAAAAAAAAAAAAAAAAAAAAAGGTTTGATAGAAAGCTATCACGTGCGGAGAGGCAATCATTTTTCAAGCTAGGTAGTCTCACAGAGACTTGTATGTGCACTACAAGGCTTTGAGTCTGCAGATGTGGGGCGGGGATGTATCAAAAGCTGTATTGCAGGCTTGCCTGAGAACATGCAAGAAACAATAAGACCTGCTTTGAGACTTTGTTTGTTTGTTTGTTTGGATCCCACAGGCAAATGTTTGGCCACCTTTAAAATTCCTTAGGTGAAAATGATAATGAGGCCACCCCTCTAATTTTTGGCCGACACCTGGCAGTAGCGCCGGCATAAAACATGGTACAAAATCACTTCATAGGGAAGTGTCTGAATGCGCCCACCTAATGCCACAAAATCTGGTGCCAACGACCTTTGCCTCAGCCTTTGGTGCCTTGCCCTGTGATCAGAATTGGGCCCATAATGCCTAAAATCTGTGTTAGTGTAGTATAACAAATGAAACGTTTGACAATTTAAAAAAATATATATATATAAATGAACAACAAAAACTAAAACATTTGCTAAAAGATTCAAATGTGATCATGAACAGATGGCAGGAAACATTATATATTCATCATTCATGCCAACAGCATTTGGCAGTTGTAATTGCTTTACAGGTGTTTACTGCTTCTCTATCATGAAATGAGACATCTCTGAGCACTCTTTGTACTAAACTGACAGGGTGACAGTTGTTCTAGTTTTAAGGATGGATTCATTGGCATAGAAACCTACACCTCGGATATATAGCCTGGGGATTGTAAAAAAAGTTGTAGAAAAGTTCAAATCATTTTACTAGGACACAAGTCTAACTTTACCACAACAAATCATACGATCTGTAGATGCCAAACAGCATGAAAATATAGTATATAGGCGCTAATCTGAATGCAAGTTTATACATTTCCCAATATCCTTTGCACTCAGCTGTTCAAACTAGGGCATTTATTTTTGTTCCCTTTTTTTTTTTTTCTCTGGGAGGGTTCCAAAATAATTTGTATTTACAGGAAATGTGTCATGTGAATTTGTATTATAAAAAGTAATTTACAATAAGTGACTGCTAAATTAGTCCGGAACCTTGTACAAAAGTCAATACTATCAGGAAATGAGTCTAATCCTGTTTGTTTTAATGAGAATTTACTTTTTAAAGTAAGCATTTTAGTAGTTCTTAAGCAGTTCTATTGCTAATATAAGATTATTTTTTTATAAATGTTCTTGTGCATGTTACCTGTACATTTGCAGAATGTTTTATAAAAGTGAAGCTTAACCTGCAGTTTGTGTTCTTAACATTGTGCTTTATGTTAATTAGCCATGAGGTTTTCCCCTGTGTTCCAACACAGAAGCACACAACTTTTCCTTGTGTCCCATTTATTTTGTCTACTTTAATAGAAAAGTGTGTTATGCATTACATATTTATATAGTTAATGTGTAATGTCCAATTGAAAGATATTTTTTATATTTGTTATTTAGTATACCAGTATTTTGTAAATGTGAACGTGGCAGCCTTAGAAACCACCAAATATGTTTAAGTATCTCAGATATAATGACTGTAGTTAGCAGTCTGATTTTGAGATATATAGTTTTGGTATGCATTTTGCATTTAATAAGTCATATATAAATTGCAGATTCATGCCTGTTTCACAATACATACCAGTATCCAACAGGGAGGCAGCTTAGCTGCACTCTTTTTCTGGTTTTACATTTTACTGTAAACATGCTCTTGGATACTGCAAAGGTTGTGTTGAAACTTAGTTTTCTAGTTATTTAAGAGAATATACATAGAATAGTTTGATGGTTTTTATGTACATCTATAAAGCCTGTAGTGAAATCATATAGGAGGCTGTGTGGTCCAGTGGTTAAAGAAAAGGGCTTGTAACCAGGAGGTCCCTGGTTCAAATCCCAGCTCAGCCACTAACTTATTGTGTGACCCTGAGCAAGTCACTTAACCGCCTTGTACTCCGTCTTTTGGGTGAGACGTAATTGTAAGTGACTCTGCAGCTGATGCATAGTTCACACACCCTAGTCTCTGTAAGTCGCTTTGGATAAAGGCGTCTGCTAAATAAACAAATAATAATAAAAATAATAAATTAGAAAATAAACCATTTCAACTATTTATTTTTAAATTTAAAAACAAATCACCATACTATGTTTTTAATCAACAAAACATGTATCTATCGTAGAAATTAACAAAGATTTTTTTTTTTGTTTAGTTGTTTTTTTTGGGGGGGTGGGGGGTCAAGCTAAATAATTCCAACACAGTTGAGTATTGAGGAGGTTTGAGGTAAACCTAGCAAACTGACGTAGTTTGGGGATCAGTCAGCAGCATTTTGAAATGACATTTTCCCCCCAGAGAAATGTTTACCTGAGTGCTAAGTAGGGCTGAGGTGATTTAATATAGGTAACGGTGAAGTAAACAACCCGATTTTTAGATGGAAGCTATAAGATTATTGACAATGTTTTCTTTTAAATCATTAAGTGTCCTACCAAATAAAACAGTAGTTTGTTTTGCCTCTGCTGTATTTGATTTCTGATATTTATTTAACGTCACGGTCAATACAGCATGCACTTGTGGTGTTCAAAATGTAGGACAATCAGTTGCAATATAATGTGGCGTTGGCACATTTGATTATGAAATACATGTTCTAAAAATAAATTAGCTGAACACACCCATTTCCAATAAGACAACACAGTAAGCTATGAGTATTACATTTTCACTACATAATGCACTGTGTAATAACAGCAAGCATAACTGACAGTATATGTTTTGAAAAAATGTAAATTCAGCTTTCAGATGTTTTCAGCTCACACAGAAGTTGTACAAGGCCCTTCATCGCACAGGTCCAGAGTATCTCTTCAACCGGCTGACCTGCTATGTCCCTGCAAGCTGAGGTCCTCTGACGGGTCTGCTTCTTATACCCAAGCTAAAGTGCACCACACTCAGAGCGCTCTTTTAGCTTCATTGTCCCGACTCTCTGGAACTCTCTCCCAGCTTTAGTGCAACTAATCAACTCTCAAGACCCCCTTGTTCTCTTTTGCTTTTAATGCTCTCTGAGCCTGATATCTGTTATTAGCTGTTGTCTAAATTGCAATTTCAGGTTTTTCACCTCATCTTGTTCGTATAATTCTGCTTGACACACGCATCTGCAATGTTTAGAATTCACATCCTAGCCTTTTATTTAATGTATTTGCATTGTTTTTTACTGTTGTTTTTAATGTGCTATGCCCTGTATTTCAATGTATTTAATGTATTATGCATTGTTCCTACTATCTTGTAAAGCACTTTGGGTTGGTCCACAAAGAAAGGTGCTATATAAAATAAATATTGATTGATTGAATTGCAAAAAAGATGAACTTATTGAAATATTATGAAGCAACTTTTTTTTTTTTTTTCCTAATATGTAAAGTTAAGGCCTCTACACACCGGATGCAATGCGACAAGTGAATCGCATCGCATCACATCTGGTGTGTGTGGAGACCTAAAAAATAAACGGCAGCTGCTGTGACTGGATTAGCCTAAAAGCTAAAGGTTTGGTATTTCAAAACTAAATGGTTTGTTAATATGAAGTGAACCATACTATGCAACTAAACATATGTGAACATGGGTTAATTGTGTGTTGTAAATTAACCCTTGGTGGTTTTTGGCTCCAACATAAAATAAAATTCTGTTGACAACACATCTGCTGTAAAATGTTAATTTATAATACTTAAACATGGAGTAGCAGCAAATAAAGATGCTTATTTCTTCAGTGGATCTGATGCATTTTAAAACTTGTTTCTGTGCATACAAAGTAATTAATCAATTTGTTCACAATTAGCCATTTGTAGCTACCTGTACGAAACTGAACCTTCAACCAGATGTTCTAAGAATCTGTATTCTGTTCTTGGCTGATCGTTGATGCCAGATCTTTAAAGTGGGCAAGCATGATTTTAGATTTAACACATCAGATTTAAAAATAAATAAAAAAAGAAATATCTTCAGTTTAAAGATTACATTTCAGTCTGCCCTGCACATTTTATTTGGTCGGACCGTGTTGGTATTGGATTACACTCTGTAATCCATAGGGTTTTAATAGTCGCAATTTAACATTAACCTGGATTGACACTCAAGATAAATCAACCAGCATTAGATGAAGAAAAGGCTGATTTCTTCTGTGATCTTCTTAGGGAAGTCCATTTTTGCACTTTTTTGGTACAACAAATCAATTGTATTACATGACTGGGTTCATTTTATGGTGATAAACAATGCAGTTGAACACAATTTTGTGCATTAAGCTCTGAAGTGTTAAAGGTGATGCTACTAACACTGTGAATGTTTAGCAATTTCTGATTTTTGCCCACTGAAAAGAATTGCCTTTTACTTTTATTGGCAAGCAAAGTGATGTCACACTCATCTCCTCTTGGTTCTATTACCAAAGAATCCTTCAGGCAAATGTAATCTTTTCAAGGGAGTTTGGGGAGTATGATTGCAGAAGGCCTAACACATTTGAAGTGGAACAGTTGAACGTTTTCATGTGTTTGTATGTTTTAAATAGCATTTCTTCTAAACATTTTCTTTTTTGTGAAGAAAATGTGTAACCTTTAAAGTCCCAAATAGGATAATTGCACTAAAATTAACTTTTTTATATAGTTTTATTCTAATGGGAATGATCGGTCGTCCATATTTCAGTTTTGCATATTTAGAGTAGGCTGTTCTGATAATCGGTAGATTTGCAAGCATAGATAATATTGTTGGAGAATATTGCTGATTCCCAGTGCCAGCTATGGCATGAGATATTGTGATTTATTTGGCTTAGTAATGAAAGCCCTGTATAATTCTGTTTTAATTATCTTAAATGTAATCCCTGACACTCAGTTTGTTACTTCCATATAGAATGATTTCATGGATGTCCTGGGATTTTCAATGCAGCATCAATACATTGTCAAATTAGGCTTAAGAACTATTTAGTAAAACCTGTTTTGTTGTCTTGCAAAATTTAATACATTGCATTACAATACTGATCTTGGAAGGTATTGGTTCTCCAATCATTTTGGAACATGACAGTTTCATCTCTGCAGTAATGGCAAGATGCTTTCTATTGTCACTTGTAAAGGCAGGCATATTATCTTCCCAAGTCCCATGGGATATTTTTTTTTTCTTTTACCCAGTTCAAATCAATCTGAAGCAGTTTAGTCTGATAGCTATTCAGAATAATCCCAAGCTAGGGAGTGTTTTAGTTCAGAATTAGCCAGTCCTGGTACGGCATGTTAGAACCCCTTGGAGTCCCTTCAGAAGCATTGTTAATCAAGCATTAACCTTGGCTCATTACATTCAGGTCTGTAAGTGCAAGAATAGTCACTCCCCTTTGGAAATAGTCTGGGTTTTCCAAACAAAATTAACATTTAGGTTGAAAAACATGAAAGACTGAATTTGCTAGTTTTAATGTCGTTTTTATAATTGGGGCTTCTGTTTTTCAGTTTTTATGAATTTTCATTTTTCGGTGCTTTATTTTCGCTTTTTATACTGTATTGTTTTCAGTTACTTGCCAAAAGTCTTCTGCATTTTATCTTGTCACAATATGTATAGCACTTGACAGTACTTGCACACTTCAACTATACCTTCTTTCCTTTGCTGTCTTCCACAATGAAATCCTTATGGTCACGGGCATATTCTTCTGGGGTTTGTATGTGTTTAGGCTTTTTTTTTTTACATTTCGCCACATTTTACAATTCTGTTTTAAATTCCATGTTCCTTATCGAACTGTAATATAGCTTTAAATCTCACGAGCAAGAACTTTTTTTCTAATTTTAATCTTGGTTTTAAATCTTGCAAGCGTGTTTCAATCCTCCAATAGAAATGTAGGAATTTGCTGCCACTCAGTAGTTGTGGTGAGTTTAAAGTATTCAGAACGAATCAATGTTTTTCCGGTGTTTATTGGATATACACTGATTTCGTTTATAATGTATCTGTTAAAACCCCCAAATCAGAAGCCCTATTTATAATACACTAGCTATTTTCAAGAAATTTGTCTCTTGAAAGACAACTTTATGGATATCTGGTCTAAATATGCATGTCTAATAGTTTGTGTATAATAGTGTTTTGGCTGGGTCTTTGAATATGTAGGGATCGAGTTTTACAGTGTATATTTTCATCATGTTATAACCCTAAAGTGGCACAATATTACAGTAAGAAAATGTTGCCATGGTACAAATGCATGTTTTACAATTGACATTTTAATCCCTCAGTTTAACTTCACATTTTCCAGTGTGTTTACAACAGAAATGTGCAAAACCATTCTTTCAAAGGTGCTGTTCTTCTGGCATGTTTGATTGGCATTTTGAAAGATTATTGCAGAGGCCGTTCAGCTCTGAAAGATTTATAAAGAATTTTAGTAATACTTTTGCATCTCCAAGAACAAAACCATTATGATAAAACATGTACAGTCGGGTGGAATGTGAAATCTGAGTGACATTAAGAACGCGGGTGACCAGAAGTAGTAATCTTATTGCAAACAGAAGTGGCTCCTGGTGCAATTAAAAAAACTAATCCTTGTGTTCTACACATGAATCAAAAGTTGGATGTTTGTTTTGCTGTTTAATGACACCATCTGTTCTATCACATATATAAAAAGATGGATTACTTCCGCTCTAATCACTTTCCTTCACCAAAAACTATTTGCTTGTTTAACTGGAATTTGAACAGAATTAGTTACATTGGATGGTTTTCAAAGCTATCTGTGCCAGCCTGGATTTATTGCAGTGAAGTTTACGGTTAATTTTTGAGCTTTTCATTATTGTCGAGGAGACTTTAATCTTTTAGTAGTGAATGCTTCAATATGTTAAGTTGTACAGTTTAGGATTTTTTAAAATTTTTTATCCACCACAGTTTAATGGTGCAGGTTTGAAGTTATTGATGCTGTCCAAGTTTGCTCAAACTAAATACAATGTTTTGCAGAGTGTGTCAAAAAATATTTCAGAATGCAATAATATAGGCATGGTACTTTTTTATATATATATATATATATATATATATATATATATATATATATATATATATATATATATATATATATATATATATATATATATATAAATGGTGTTGGTAATGCACTGATTTAAATGTTGTACATTTACCAGTTGTGTATGCTTTTCTCACCAATAGGAGTCACTTTAGGTTCTCTATCTGTCGTACAGGTATGTCAATGAAGTACTTTGTTACAGCAATTAAGATGCAAAAAGCCCATTCATTTTGGACAGCCACAGCATTAATACCTAAGTGTGTGTATGTGTGTGTGTGTGTGTGTGTATGTATATATGTATATATATATATATATATATATATATATATATATATATATATATATATATATATATATATATATATATATATATATATATATATATATAGTGTGGGTGCACACAGACCAAGCAGACAGTAGTTTCCAATCCCAAGTTGGTTTATTAAACTTCACAAAACACAAAAATAAACTTGCTAAACACTTCACAACAGAAAATACCATCCTAGTTGTGAGATGTGATGTAAAGAAAATAAACAGTTCAAACAGGATTTGTATAACCAAAAAAAAAACAACCAAAATGTAAACTAACTGGACAGTTCACCACATCCAGTTGAATTACTTGGTTCCAGGGTTTTACCAGGTTGGTTGTTGGCTTCAGCTTGTCTCCAGCATGTAATAACCAGCGGCATCTATTTCCCCGTTGCTGTATTCCCTTCCAACAGCGCCGACCCAGGAAAGAAGATTTTAGTTGCAAAGTCAGTTCTTTTAGCTTCTGTTTTATATTGACGGTCCGTCTTGGTTGTATATATATATATTATTATTATTATTTTAATGACTTACATCTTAGTGTCAACTATCTACTTAATAAATGAGCTTGTAGTATTAATCCTCAAGGTGTCTGTACTAATTGCAGTTCCTTAAAACATTCAGCTTGCTTTTAATGTATCTCGTTACTTCAGACTTGGTCGCTTTTTTATTTTGACATGCTCCCAGACATACTGATTCTTGTTTCACAGCACTGGAAAGGTTTTATTCCTCCAGAGGAACAAGTTAAGAGGTCACACCTTTTATAATAGTTCTAGCATTTTCACTCTTTGTAGGACATATATCTCCTTTTAATTTTAAGATCTGAAAAATGCATTGGGATTTTAGCAGCTAAGCTGTTGAGATCGATAGTGTTTATTATAGAGGGTTGTCTAATCTGTAAAGTTAATGCAGGACTTCACAGCTATCGATTTACAGCTGAAGGATACACACGCTGTTAATCATGCACAGAGGCAATAGAATAAACATCATTGAAGTGGAAGGACAGGTACATTTGTCTGTAGTGCAAATATTATTGCTCTTTGTCTTAGGCCTTGGATGGGGAAAGTGGTGTGAATGCAGCAAATCTGGAACACATCTTCTATTAAATTGTTGTAAATGTATTGTCAGCATGTTGACATTTAAATGGATATGGTACAACTGATTCTAAATGTATATATCAAATCTTGGAGGTTCATTCAATTTTAGATTAACAATCCAAACTATTAGGCTACTGCCAAAAAATGGTAGTTCAGAATGCATGATGTACTCCATCAGTCTATTTTCTGTGAAATATAGTACAGTACCTCCTTGGCTCACTCTGGCTTTAGGTTTACTCCTGTCTAAGGAGGAGGAGACGTGATTTTATCAGATTATGATGGAAAAAGAGTGCTGTCTGCCCTCTTGGTTTTGTGCTGCTTGTTTGGCATGTTCTGATTTGCTCCCTCTCCTTCTCTGTTTAAATGTGTAATATAAATGGTGAACTGTTTTTGACCAGTTCAGATATATTACTGTAAACATAATGGTCATACTTCCAGATATTGTTTTTTTTTTTCTTTATAGTTCCTACACAAGACCTGTTTTTTGATGCTGTTTAACTTTGTGTAAATCTTTAGAAATAGCTTCCTGTCACAGGTTTGGTGATAACTTTAATGTATTTCCCAGTGAATGACAGCTAGATAATGGGTTGTTTTTAGGTTACAAGTGGGTCCAGGGAGAGTCGTGTTTTGCCCTTGAATCCTTTTAACTTTCCAGTGCTTTTTGTTTCTGCAATTATCTCTGAATGAATAACTGAAGATTGCTTTTACAGAGAGGCACTGATATTGAACTGTCATTTCACATGGTGTTGAGAAAGTCGTAAAGAAATGTAATTTAATTTGTTATCTCAAGGTATTTAATTAATTCTTTGTACTGTCGAGAGATGACATTGGGTCAGCGGGTTATAGCTACCTGCCGTTCATCTATTACAGTTAACCTGTGGTGTATTGCTAGAACATTCCTTTCTATACTTTTAAATGTGCATGATAAGATTTCCCCTAAATAAATAAATAATGAAAACTGTATTTCATTCTCCTCATGGGCTATCTAGCTTTACTTCTAGAAGATGAAGCCCTTAAGTACTACCATTTTAAAACTATTTTTCCCCAATTCCACTTCTACTAGAAATGAGATATAAGCGCTTGAAAATGTGAGACACGAAAATAAATTCATTTTAAAGTTGCAGTTTTAAACATTCCAGGTCCACATTGGGCACAATATACTACTGAACAGGTTCCTCTGAAACTGACATTAGTTTTAACTGACTTAGTTTTTTCTAAGTCTGGGGTGGGGGGAAATTGCAAAATGTCCACCTTCAATATGGCACACTTTATCCTTACAAATGGCACACTATATGTACACTAACTAATGTACACACAGTAATGGTATTTTGTTAGATATAAATAATTGATGGTTTGTGAAATACTATCACCTAAACTATGTACATTATCTATGTACAGTATTTATACAGTTTGGCAATTGTGTTCTCGCAAGTAAAATATGGCATTGTTTTTTCATTTACAGCTATTGCATTAACATCTGTGGTCACAAATAGGTAATATGTTGACACATATTCTGAAACTAGAATTTCAGTTCTATGTGTATAGTGAGTATCAAGAAGATCTCTTAAATGCTTTGAAAGATCTGACCTCAAACATGGGACCTTTTCAGAGCGATGAGACTGGAGAGCTTATATTTTGGGATTCTTCCTAAAACACTTCCAGGTACTTCAATATGCTAGGTCATAAGAATCTTAGATGGTCTATTTTGGTGTGGAATGACCTGTATATAATTTGTTTCACAATTGCAATTGTGCAGGAGAATTCAAAAGCCAGTTGACAAGTTCTCATATATGGCAGAGGAGAAAGTGTCCACCATAGACAATCAGTTTGGAAGTCTGTAGGAGAGTGGTATGGTTGACACTTTATGGTTGTAGACTATTTCAGACAAGTTGGTTCTGCAGTGGATTCAGACATGAATTAGTATTAATAGCTGGTCTCATAAATGAACTCCTATTGAATTGCAATCTGAGCATTGATTGTTTTACTAACAGCTTAATTGGTCATGTAAGAGCTTGTTACCTATAGACAGTGTCTATTCAAGCTCAAAATAAAACCAAAAATGGATCAAACGGCTCTACAATGGCACTCCACTACAAGTCTCCAAGCTAAATGTAATTGCTGGTGGATGGTATGCTAACAAGATTTGTGTCTTTAGTCTTTGTTGTATAGCTTACAGATAGTCAATTAAAACTTGTAGTTAATAGAAACATTGCCACCTATGTGTACATATCATCTTTACAACTGGCTATAGATTAGTCATACAAGCCAGGGCTCCATCGCCCATCTCGATACCAGCATGTAATCCTAACTAGTACTGTACTCCACTGAAGCAAGCAACAGCCCCAACTGTACTATTAATGTTTTATTTTTTTATAATATAGAAAATACATTTTTAGTAGATAACTTTTTATTTGGCTGAATTACATTTTAGTTGCAAGATGGTGCAGTGTTATGTGGTACTGTATCTTGTAGAATGCTTGTGGTCATCATAGGAATAGCTATACTGTACATAATGAAATGATGTACAGTATAGCTGTAATATTTTTGCTAAATTTCTTTAACTAGTAGTAAAATTGGACTACTGGTATTAGTGTAATTAGTATCTCGCTTGGTGGGATGATGGATCACAATCCAGAATATGTTGACTCTCTTCCAGGGTGATGTATTGGCTAATTTAGTAGCTTTAAAAAAAAGTGTGCCGTGACAGCTGGAGTTGCCTCATGGTTGTTCTAATAGCATCTGCTCACAGTTTTCTGATGCTTAGCATAGTTTAACATTTTTAATTTTCATTTTCTCTTTCCAAATATTGACATTAAATCCTAATAATGGCCTCCTAATCTGTGGATTTTTACTGTAGTATTTGATCGGCAAACAAACTGATGCATTCCCAGAGTTACTGTAAATTCCCTCAATGGCTATTACAAAGGAAACACTGATCGGTCAGCTACACGAATTAACTTTTCCTCCTGTGATAAACACATTTTTTCTAGTTACTAATGAGGTTTTTCAGTTTGTTTTTTAAATTTACTTTGGTTGTATACTGTATCACATTTTCGGTGGACGATTCTCTATGTAACAGAATCCCGTGCTCTGTAATGCAGTATTGCTTAATACCAATTTAAGTATTGAATGTAGAGGCCTGCCAAAAAATTGGCATACCTGATGGATTTTTGGCATTTTATGATTTGACATTGTTATTTGTTTTTGTTTATTTAGTACTGTTTTAAAAGCTGATATAAGGGTAGTTACACCACAATCAAGTCATAGGGTTAGTTTAGAGATTTGCTTGGCTACTAACAATACCCATTTCTGACACTACATTGTTTCTCTGTAGGTATAATTCAGAAAATGTAAATAACAAAAATATGTATACATTTTCTCCTAGAACCAATGAGGACACCCAAAAGTTTGAAGATTGCAGAGACACAGGCCAGATTCATTGCAGTGGACTGGGAGTCTTTGGGCTACAACATAACACGCTGTCACACATTCAATGTCACCATTTGCTACCACTACTTCCATAGTAATAATGAGAGTAAGGCTGATTGTCTGGATATGGACCCCAAGGCACCCAGGCATGTTGTTGGAAATCTACCACCATATACAAATGTGAGCCTCAAGATGATCCTTACCAACCCTGAAGGAAGAAAGGAGAGTGATGAGGTGGTTATCCAGACAGATGAAGATGGTATGTTTGTGTTTTTTTTTTGTTTTGTTTTTTTAACCTATTCTTGTATATAGCATATAGCTTTCAGCTTGTTTGTACACTGTACTCATAATAATCAGGAGCATGCAGGAGACAGAAAAAAAAAACCTCACTCCTGTTGGACCGGCAGGGCATTTTAGAACTCGCTACTCCAAAGGATTAAGACCATTTAGCTTGCAATACACTATACAATTGTTTTTTAAAAATCACCTTTCATGAGTTATCACAAAGCTCTGAATAACTAAGAATAAGTCAATCAAAAAGACATGTTTTTAACCAATTTTATTTAATTGTGAAATTAACTGAATAAATGAAATACATGTTATAAAAATAGGTTGACTTTACTATTTGCTCATAAAGTAATCTTTAGAAAAAACAGCTTAATTCCATTGTTTAACTGTTCTTGAGCAGGGGAAGAAATTGTATTGTCCTTTGTCAAGGTTTTCCCATTCTTACCATAACTAACATGTTTAGTGGAAAAGATGTAGAGGATTCAAGAAGAGTAGATTTGTATCAGCGACTCACAAAGCTGGTGTGTTCAAGTGTAGTAAATGTATGCCTTTTTGTTTTCAGACAGTGTGCTTTCTGTAACCTGAACAGTCTGTTTTTAAAGACTCAAATAACATGCCATTTCTTGCAGGGCAATAAAAAAAAATAATCTAAAGCACTACAACTTAGTGTGATTCAGTACAGAATGGCAGTAAATGAGTGTAAATTTGCTGCAGTCGTGGTTTTTTTAAAATTTAGTAGTCGCCAATTGTTTATCATTTTCTCCCAATTTAGAATAGCCAATTTATTTTTAGGCTCAATTCACCACTACCACCCCTGCGCTGACTCAATGAACACACCCTGTCCTCCAAAGCGGTTGATATCAGCCAACCGCTTCTTTTCACACTTCAGACCCACCATGCAGCCACCTCAGAGCTACAGCGTTGGAGGACAACGCAGCTCTGGGCAGCTTACAGGCAAGCCCGCAGGCGCCCGGCCAGACTACAGGGGTCGCTGGTGCGTGGTGAGCCGAGGACACCCTGGCCGACCTAAACCCTCCCCATCCGGGCGGCGCTCAGCCAATTGTGCGCTGTCGCCGTCCACGGTCAGTAGTGGAATAGCCTGGACTCGAACCGGCGCTGTCCAGGCTATAGGGCGCATCCTGCACTCCACGTGGAGCGCTTTTAACTAGGGAGCCCCTCTGCTGCAGTCTTTTATAATTCAGGCAAGGTTGTCAATCGTGGAATTCACTGAGTTCATGCTGCTCTGCTTTCAATCACGTTTGAAGTTTTGGACACTACTTACAATACCTTTTCTTGAGTGTCATGCACAGCACAGAGGGGCTGTCACAGCGGATGAGTGTATCTGGTGTTACTGCATGAGATTAAATACCAATCTCCTTGGTTAACAGTTCCAATGTCTTCAAATGCCAGCTGTATGAGGAGTTCCAATGAACTTAAATGTTTAGATTTTTGTCTGTGGATGTACTTGGCTTCATTAATTTATTATTAATGTTCCAAATTGTGTTTCTAGTCCCACGGGTCATTTAATCATTCATAGTCTCCAATACATCCCATGTGGAATACAAATGTTTCTTACTACTTAAACAGGAGATGATTTGATGCTGTTTGCTTAATGCACGGGGCTCTCCTAAACCAGTGTTGTTGTTTTGCAATCTGCACTGATGTGGTTTCTTGAAAATAAAATAAAAAGTTTACTTTGTGAGGCTTGTTGGTTGATTCCTCATAATTTAAAGGAATTGCAGGCACAGTTGTTCAGTGCTGTCATCTGCTATGAAGGCAGGTCTGATGTTTACCATGCAGGAGTCTTTCACATTCTGAACATTGTTTAACAGCCCCCATCTTACGACGTACACAGCTGAATAGAAATAAACGTCACTTCAACCAAAAAAACGAAACAGGACTTTTGTAGGGGGTATTTTCATTATGCCTTCCATGGTTGTTTTGCAAGCCTTAATGAGAGATTAAAAAAAATAATAATTACTGTACATGAAATAACAATCCATGTTTTTGTTATGTCGATATTTGTATGTTTCACAATTTCATATCATATATATAGCAAATAATTAAAGGCTGCCTTCGGAAGTAAAACTCTGTAAATATATCCTTTTCTATTCAGTTACATTTGGAAAAAAATCTACACCAGTTTTGCTCATTCAGCTGTTCACTGCTATTTGTGATTATCCGAAGGTTTCAGCAAGATTTAGGTCACAGTTTTAGAGGGACTTGGATTTAGTGCTGCAGGAGTGTCTGTAGTTTCAACTGAAAGGTATATTGTCTGCTGAAATAGCTTCTGAGTAGATTATTTTACATTTGTTTTCAAAATATCCAATTGCCTGACAGTTTGGATGAAATGGAGCCAGTTCTACTTGCCAGCAACTCCACAGCTGTAATTTTTGTTTTCAAAATGACTTGCCTTTCTTGTAGTGCTGGTCTTATTAAATGATTGGTATTGGATCTTTTAAACTGAAACTGAAAACCTTGTTAACCCCTACTTGGGGATGCAATTCCCTGCCCTTCTTAAGCAGTTTACTCTTTTACATGTACAAAGATAATACTTTATCAAATTGTGAATGTTAAGATACTTGGCAAAACTTATTTAGACTATCAGTGTTCCAAGGAGGTGCCTATAAATATGTATTTACATACACATACATACATTTTTACTTGTATCTATAGAAATGTTTATTCAGAATGTGTGACAGCCATTTGTATGTGGCACTTCTAACACGGAAGATTGTCTTGCCACTTTCATTCTAGAGGAAAGAATGCAGAAGGTAGGCTCTGTCACACCACTGTCCTATATTTGAGACTATGAACACTAAAGAAAGGAGGATCTGTATTTGGAAATGGTTGAAATAATTTCAGTAGTTTTGTGAAATTGCCTATAGTCAAGTATTTAATGAAACAAAATCTTTTCACAATTTTTAATGCAGTGCCTGGCCCTGTTCCCAGTGAATCAATGAAAGCTGCGCCATTTGAAGATAAAATCTTCCTCCACTGGAAGGAGCCTTTGGAGCCCAATGGAATCATCACTCAGTATGAGGTAATAAAAGCTGCTATTGAACTATGTTGTCAGGCTAAGAAAACAGACATGGCTGATTTCGAATGCAATATACGGTTACACTCTTGCAAGGTTTTGAAGGATTACTAGGCTGACAAATTCTGCACGAACTACATACAGTAACCACATTATAGAAAATTGATTTCAACATCAACACTTTTGTTGAATGTGATGGCAGCAAAATGTCTGTCTACATTTTTAAATTCACAAAAATATTAGCTTAGCACTGTAGTCCAAATGTCAAGGAAAGATTTAAAGATGTTAGGATCCGTTTGCAATGATAGATACAGAACTGTTTTCTGAAAATTATCAAATAATTAAATATTGTGTTTTTATCTAACTTGGTACTTTATAAAATGGCTTGGATAAATTAACGTCCTCATTGGCAGAACAAGATCACAGATAATTATTACTGCATGGCTAGGGTTTGATAACCTCTGCAGTTCAAAGAGCGCCTGCCTCAACAGCTTACACTTCTCACTGCCAAATGGAGTAGAAGGACTTCAGGTCTCTTAGATATTAAGCATCTTTTATTCGTCAAGCATGAACAGAAATTAAATAGAATCCTACAATTTTTTAATAGTGATCAATTTCCTTGGATTTTTTTCTACAATATTAATGACGTTCTCTTTGGCCATGGCGATAGTAAGTCCTGGGCTGAAGTATCAAATTTAGCCAAACTGCAGGAACTGAATTAGGGTTGGAGAGTGGCTGTTTTGGATCTTAACAACAAAGAGGATATCTATCGATCTATCTATCGATCTATCGATCTATCTCCCTCTATTGCACCACGTCATGCACAAATGACATTGAGAAAAACAATCCCTTGCAGTACTAAAAAAAGTTTTAGATTGTATTGTACCCTATTAATTACACATGACTCCTCTTCTATGTAATAAAACCTCTGGGATTATTCATGTGATCATCTTGACTGTTAAATGAGGAAGTACTCAACCTCTGCTACCTGTCAAAGCACATGGCATAACAGCACCATGGTAAGTTCATTTTAAGGGGTAAAATTTTACATAAACCCAATTTAAAAAATATTTTTAGTTTTTTAATGTGTTGTGACAGTAGAATTCATTTTTGGGATAATTTTAAGTAAATACATATTAAAAAACATAAGAAAACTGTGTGTCATTTATAAATGACATTGTGCAATTTCAGTGACTATAATTAACATTTTGATTAAGTCTTTTGCTAGTTTTACACAATGTGATTATCTGTTTCATAGGTGGATGTCAACACATTTTATGGCAGGCAGATTAGAAATGGTACAGTTTCTGAAAATAGAAATGATAGTGGGAGTTCAGATGAGGAAAGAATAGAAGATTCTTATGTTCTTCCTGAAGAACAAAATAACAGCAGTGATAGCAGTGGCGAGGAAAGTGTAGCTGAAAATGATGATGAAGTGTCACTACCAACATCATCACATGTGGCAAATAAGAAGCCTCTGGAGAAACACGAAAAGAAACGTCATCATCCAAACACTGTAATGCCTAATGCAGACATCAGGAAAGATGGAACCGCTCACTGGCCTCACTTTGTAGAGAAACAAGGAAGATGCCAAAATTCGGGATGTGATGGTCAAACGAGGGTGAAAAGCCAAAAATGTGCCGTACACGTATGTTTCACACCAAAGAAAAACAGTTTCTTGGTGTTTCGTGAAACCTAAGGTGTGTCTTAACTTCTGAAAATATCAATAAAATAATAATACAATAGAATAAAAAAAATATAACACAAAACAACTGTTATTGAATGGTGTGTTCAGTATGTTCATTTGATGTTTGAAATGTGATGCTTTTTAATCTATGAATTTAAAAAATATATACATTACTTTTAAAATAAATTATATGTGCATGTTTACATTTATTTGCACATTACATTTTCAGTACAATAAATTAACTTTTTATAGTTTCATTCTTGTGTTTTATTATGATTCTTTAAAAAAATTATGAACTGTAGTTGCACATTGTCATGTATAAATGACATTCATCCCAAAAAAAGTCAAAGGTCAGATGTGTAATATTAAGTTATAAAATTAATCCTTGGGTACAGTAAAGTTAAAATACCAATATTTTTCTTTATATATATATATATATATATATATATATATATATATATATATATATATATATATATATATGTATATATATATATATATATATATATATATATATATATATATATATATATATATATATATATATATATATATATATATAAAATCTATCTATCCTAGGTTCATATTTTCAGGAATATGGTATAAAAACTTAAATGCATTACGATCATTGCAGACTTCAGTGTGTGTTATAATTTAGGTCTTCTAGTTTTCGGATTTTATTTTTGATCACGTGATGTCCCTTTTAAACATATTTTGAGCCAATTCGCTTTCTTAATCGAACACTAATTACCAAAGGAAGTTGTTTCTTTTTACCCTCATATCTTGATTGAGTTAAACGACGTGCATTGATCTCACCTGATTCTTTTTCAACCTGCTTTTCGTTCTGGTTCTAACTGTCAAATTCAGCTTATTAATTTCCACTGCACTAGTTTCTAGTAGTGCGTCGCTAATTTAAACAATCTGGTATTCAGTTAAGGCTTAACAACTATTAACCCTTTGCGGTCCTATGTCGGACCTGGTCCGACATTGCAATTTTCCCTTTCCGGTCCAATGTCGGACCCTGTCCGACATCATCATCAAAAAGACGCAAAAAACAGGTCTCTAGTTGTTTTTTCTCCAAAAAAAGTCGAGAAACCTGTTCAATGGCCGAGTGAGACTGATAGGAGCCGAGAGAAGCTGGGATAAAAAAGGGGTGTACCTCATGAATACCGATAGACCCTACACCACATAGAGAACACGGACATAAAGAAACAATATAGCTACTTCCGCATCCAGTGCTCAAAGAATATCAGAGATATTTGCAGAGCTTTTTTTAGATGTTATAGTAATAACATAACGACTTAGATCGCATTATTGAGGAGTTTGGTGATAAAACGAGCAATCGAGATGATTTATCGGTATGTACTATTATTAAGAGTTATTTGAAAAATATAGTGAACGAGGGGTGGGACGGGGCTGGAGATGCAGTACTGAGTGTCCTGTTGAAATGTAGTGCCTTTTAAACCGGTTTTACTGTGAAAAAAAAATACTTTTAAACAGATCGCCTAAAATAAACTGCGCGTGTGAAAATAAATTGGACCTGATGCGCCTGACACGCACTGAGTAAATGGACCGCAAAGGGAGGGAGAGAGATGGAAAATAAAAACCGAAAACTAGAAGCCCTAATTTATAATGCAGTGAGGAATTTTGACTGATTTTTATAAGAACAGTAACCCACACCAGGATGTGTGGTAAGACATATCTTACTGCGCTTCTGGGTGCATAAGGTATGTCTTACTACACATCCTGTTGTGGGATATTGCTTACTTCTGTCATTCAAATGTTACATTATGCATAGCTAGAAAAGCTGTGTGCTTTTATTTTGCTTTAGCTGTTGAAGTCTAAAAGCGTTCAAAATTGAGTATTTCTACACTGAAAACAAATGCTTTGTAAAATGCATTTTGAATTCCATATTTATTTACTATAAATAAAATTGCTTTAAACATCCAGTACTGATGGCTATACTTAACCAATAACTAAAATGGAGAAACTGACCAACAAAGTGTTCTAATCCAGTAATCCCAGAAGCAAGTAGTTCCCTTGTCAATGCAAGTAATTCTATTAATTTTCAAAGGTATATTAAGCTTAGTTGAGTTTCTTAATGTTACAGGAGAATAAATTAATTATTTTTTAAAGAAATATCCCAGAAGTAGAACACAGATGGCAGAGTTTGTGCATTCGTATTTTGAAAGATCTGATTAACATTGCACTTTCAAATTTACAGTAAATGTGGAGTGCCCTTATCTTCAGTAGGTTATTACTGAGAATAACTTGGCTTTCAAAGTGTTTACCTTTTAAGATGTTACTGTTGCTGCTGCATTGTTTTTAGGTAAACATTTTGGCACAGTTTGTGCAGCCAGAACCTCTTGTCCAAATTGCACATCTTTTTTATAAAAACTCCTTACACACGACATTTAACTTAAATAAGTTAACGATTATCTGACATGCAAGCAATGCTGGCAGTAAATGTGCTCTCGATTTAAACATTTTTTCTTGTTGTTTAATATTTATTCACCATCCTTTTGTGAAAATATATTGCAATAAGGTGGTGGTTGAGATGCTTGAAGGTATTATGAAATACACATTATTTAATCATCTTTTCCCACAGAATACACATTTTTTACAATTTTGGAATTGACTCAATTTCGAAATCAACTAAACCTTTTTCTGGACTTGACCTCTGAAGAATTTCAGGGAACTCTTAATTCTTTTTCATGGAAGCGTTCTAAATGTCTTCAGGCAATAGGCTGGATGTCTGTGCGAAAGATTTAATTGAACAGGCACTTCCTGCTGAAATAATAAAAATACAGTGCTGTTAAGAATTCTAGTAGCAAGTCAAAGGTTAGAAATCAACATCTGTTGCATACATTCAGCTTTCATTACTATAATAAGTCTACTGAGTGAGAGAAACAATCAAAATCCTTTTCAACACTGGTAGAAGCGCAGCCGCATGGTGCGCAGGGTTAGTCATATAGCTCAGGTTCGCGTCCTGGCTGTGTGAAGTAGGCTGGTCTTCGCTGGGGACTCTGAAGGGAGCTTCGCATTGGCTCGGGCGCTCCTGTGGGTTAGGGAGGTAAAACTGTCAGGGACTCTCCTCATCGCTCTACAGCAAACCTTGCTGGCCAGGTGCCCAGTGTGCTCAGGGTGGACACCTGCAGGGCTGGCCATTTGTTCTCCAGAGGCTGGTAGCTCGCTGACCTCCGCTCTCGAGTTCATGGGTGAAAAAGGAAGCTGGCTTGGTCGTGGGATCGGAGGACGCCCACTGAACCTTCGGGTCTCCTAAGCCATGTGAGGGAACTGCTGCAGTGAGGGGAAACGTGATTGGGTATTTCAAATTGGGAGAAAATAGGGGGGGCAGGTTATAATTGGACATAAATTTAAAAAAATAAAATAAAAAAGAAATTGCTCCAATACAGTACCTAACTTGTCTCTTACTGTAACAGTGAAAATCATGACTTAAGACATGACCCACCCCTCCTCTAATACTTCTTTATTTTCCTAACAGATAAGTTATAGCAGCATTAGGTCATTTGATCCTGCAGTCGATGTGGCAGGACATCCACTGACAGTTGCATTGCCATGGAACAGCACACACCATGTATTCTCACAGCTGCATCCAGGTACCACCTACCAGTTCATTATCAGGGCCAGCACTGTGAAGGGGTTTGGGACACCAACTGTTGTGAATGTCACCACCAACATATCAGGTAATTCTAACAAAATGTCATATTAAAAAAATGAATGATTTCCTTATAACCCAGATACTAAGGTTGCTTTGTGATGTAGATTTTGGATATGTACTAGAGTTTAGATTTTTTACATGTGGACCACTCATTGTAGCAGGAAATGTTGCCTTTTTTTAAACTTTTTTTTGCATGACAGTGTTTCCTGGTTTCAAAATTGCTTATTAAATGTGCTTATTTCCATTGCATTTATTTACATTTACAGCTTACAATATATATTTGTTTTCTATTAATTTTAAACCCTTAGTGTTGATTAATAGTCTGAGATGACAAATGACAATCAAATTTTAAAAGAAAAGTGAATCATGGCTAAGCGCATTCCCTTGAGGGCTTCATTTGAAGAACTATTAAAAGCATAGAAAAATAAGTTACATATTTCAACCTCAAAGACCCCATTTAAAACTGAAATTAAATTTGTATCCTTTTTTATGTTTAATATAATTTCACAACTAACTTACAGGCTGAGTGAGGCAAGTGATATAATACAGTATACATGTGGTTATTCATGTAACATATAATGTATCACTGATAAACATAATACCAATATAAATTATATAGGTGTATGTAATATATATATATATATATTTTTCTGTTTCCAACCAGCTCCTTCAATACCAGATTATGATATGACTGAAACTTGTCTTAATGAGACTGCTACCACTATTACTGTACTGTTGAAACCTGCCACGGCCAAAGGTGCCCCAATCAGGTAAATATGTGAGCTGAGCTCATTTGTAGATTGACAGCTAATAAAGTGCTTCAATTCCAAGCTGGATTCATTTGACATTTGCTGTCAGAAGGTTTGTTTTTCTTGGTTAGGTAAAGTCTACAAATAGACCTGTAGTTAATAAGAGTAAAACTCTTCTGGGAATTTAGATATTCAAGCCTTGAATCACCCACCTATCTCTTCTGTTTGATTTGTTTGTCAGGCTCTTCCATTTCATTTCCCTTCCTTTATTGGTATCAGTGAGGATATAGAGTTTGAAGCTAGTTGTCATAAGAGATTTGAAGATAACTCTAGCCTCACCAGTTCAGTAAATCAACTATTATGTGGTGTGCTTTTGTATAGGACTGGAAAATTTGAAACGCTGGGAGTGGAGAGGAAGAACAACAGCAATGAATACAAACTATTTGACCTTTTTTCTCCCAGTGGCCCTTACTAGAAATCATGTTGTAGCTATTTAATAAAGCTTACAAACATGCCAAATAATTAAGTGTGCTGGGTTGTGTTAATTCTGAGTGATATTTCGCTGTCCTCATCAAGTCACTAATGAAAGACAATTTATTGATTTGCCTTGGTTTCTAAGGAGGTCAACTAGAAAGACCTGTGTTTCTTCAAGGGTTTCCTTTTTGATTTGTGGTTTTAAAGCTTGTTAAAATTAGTCAATTTCATTTTGATTTGACTTAAGGAGAGAACTCGGGTGCCCGATTTCTTCTCAATTTATTTTTTATGATGTACAAGTGTGTTTGTGACATTCATGTTTAGAGGTATGTAGGCAATGTGAGCCGTTACTTTGGTATATTAAGGATGTATTACAAGAAAGCCAGGATCTGTTTTAGATCATTTAAAAAAGAGAGAATTTTTTTTTAAAAATTGAAAATTCAATGTAGATTTTTGCCTTGAATAACAGTCTTCAGTATAGGACCAAGGGTGCTGAATCATTTTTTTTTTTGGTACTATAGTATCAAAGATCTGAAGCATGAAAGGAGGGGTGTTCTTAATCGCCTATGTTGTCATTGCCTCCACTAAGATTCATGAAGGATACAGGCTTTTTTGTAAATCAATAGCCAATTTGTATCTAGGACCCTGTTGTTCCCCCAGCTATGACATTTTCTTAGGTTTTTGAGAAGCGTTGGATCAAGCAAAGGGCTGTCTAGACCAGGCACTGGAGATGGATTGAAATTAATCTGAATAACATTTTAAAATAAATTAACTTTCCAGGAGACAGAGTGCATAAGGCAATGAAGAAAACTAGAGCAGGACATGGTTACTAGATACACAATACTTGGTAGATCACTGCCGTCTGTTAATATTGAATTCATTCAGAATTATTGCAATCTTTCTTATTGCAATTCATCTTAAAGAACCTGGTTGAAGGATTTCTGCATTGCCATAGCTGGACTTGAATAACATAATGGCGGCAGCAAATTTGACAGTGCAAGCTCTTCTAAATCTTTTTACAGTAAAATGTACATAGGTCATAGGATTTTCTGAACGTATGCAAGCCAAAGCTTTGGTTATTTTGAGAACGCCTGAATTGGTGCTTGAGAGTTAACAAACTGTGCTATCTGCTTTGGTAGTTTGTAGTGTATCATTTACAAGTGATACAGAAACGAAAGTCTAATTTTGGTGGAGTGGACAGATTGTGTCCATCTGGGCCTGTATTATGGTGTGTCTCTTTTATATTTTAGATCTGTGAAGCTTTCAGTCACAATAGATGCTATACTGTTGCAAGGTCATGAGGTGGGGAAGGCTATCATTAGATTCTGTCACTATTGATATGACAACTGTAGACTGCTGCTGTAAGACCGGCCTTGAAGCAGACATGTCCGGCCTTGAAGATGAGTTTTGTATAGTACACTTTTTTATAAATGCTCTGTTCGAACTTTGTGGAACATCTGTTAACACTGGGTTTAACCTGGATTTTGCATTATCATACAAGTTTTATATTGAACCAGTTTTTCATGTAGCACTGTATTAACTTGTTTCTATCTGCCACTGTGATCGAGTTGAGAGCAGCTTTAGAACTGGTCCTGTTCAATGGTATCGGTCCAATTCAGCCACAGACAGAGTTGTTCAACTCACCCAGTGGCAGGATGAAAAAAGTCACAGTACTTTTGTCTTAAATACATTTTAGAAACCATTATTGGTAAATAACAAATTCTCAAAAGATTTACTTTGCCTTTTTTTTTCAAATGTAGCTTGATAATTCTTTCATGGTATTTGGAATTCCCTTTCGTTCTGTTTGTGATCTGTTTTTGCTTATTGCCTAAGCATGCTTGTATGATTTATTAGTGTAAACTGTACATTTATCTAGGGATGCATTTGCTTCTTGCGTGACAATTTACATTTCGTGCATATGCGTTTTTATATTTGGATGTTAAGCCTATGTGTTGTGGTTTTGAACATGTATTGTTCAATAAAAAAGAGGCTTTAGCAGTATTCTGCAGACCTTTTGAACAGTGAGCAAAAATATGCTGGATTTGTATTCTACCTTATAATGTAAGGGTTCACAATGTCTCTTTATTCACAGTGCCTACCAGATTGTTGTTGAAGAACTGAACCCTCACAGAAATAAGAGAGAGGCAAGTTCACTGGATTGCTACCAAGTACCGGTCACCTACCAGAGTGCAGCCAGTGGGGGTTCTCCATATTATTTTGCTGCTGAGCTGCCACCCGGAAGCCTGCCTGACCCAGCTCCATTCACAGTGGGAGACAACAAAACATACAATGGGTTTTGGAATCCACCTTTGGCCCCGAGGAAAAACTATAACATCTACTTTCAGGCTGTGAGCAGTGTGGAAAAGGTAAGAATGGCATACATCTGGTCTCTACATTTTTCCTCAAACCTTCATACTTTATTATACTCAGACCACTTTGCCTTTTTAATATCTTCTAATGACTTTAAATCAATGAAAGAGACTTATGACAGCTTGCCCATCTACTCACAAATATGTCCCTTTTTCCCTGCAACTACAAATGATTTTTTTTTTTTCTGTTGGAGTGGGCTGATTGAAGAGGAAGTAAATGTGTGTCAGTGTATTAATACATTTAAAACATGCTTTGTGATTCCTTTTCTTATATGAGAGGTGGAAGTTATACAATATACTGTAATAATGTGAGTGAGGATTAATAAAGTATTATATTATGTACACATTTTTTTCACAGAAAAACCTGGTTACATTTAGGTTTTATATTTTTATTCTTCAGGGCAAGTAAAGATATCCGTCATCATTGACCTGCTGTGTTTTTTTTTTTTTTTTTTTGGATGAGTCTTTATACCCCCGTTATTACTTTCATTCCTTCACGATCAGCTCAGTTGACATTTAATCATTTCCAGCTCTTGCCAATGCTGAATACATATTAAGGAAATGATACACAACAGGAAGTTAAGCACTGTGAAGGACTCCAGGTGTGAAAGAACATATCTTTACAAGTCCCATGCTGCTGTTGACATTCTCTTCTGATTTCATTTATTTATTGCCCTGGTAGAAGAGCGCTGCACTGAATTGTAAAAAAAAAAAAAAAAATCCTTAGTTAGGTGCACTATTTCTTGTTTGCTTTTGAGAGTAATTCAACAGCAAAAGCATCCTGATTCCACAGTTTCTGTTGCCTAGCAAACCTCGGAGACAAAGAAAACAAAGATGCAGGAGTAGATTGATTACATTGTACAAGTTTTAAGGAATTCTCTGTGAAGGCCAAGTATTATCAGATTGCTCAGCAAGGGCCTGCATTTATACATGTGTCAAATTTACTTGTTTATATGGATGAAGCGCAACTCTGGTGCTTTAGTTACACTAAATCTGTCTGTTTTTGTTTTCTCTTGATAGGAAACAAAAACTCAGTGTGTGAGGGTTGCAACAAAAGGTAAGAGATGTTTTCTTTCAGGACAGACTTTGCAGGCTATTTCAAAGTACTGTAATTAAATGTGGCATTTCTATTACAGCATTTTTCCCGTGCCCACTTGTACTGCCAGCAGAGTACTTTTACTTACTCAGACCTCTTATCTGATAATGGAATTGCTTCTTTTTATTCTTTGTTGTTCAGCCAAATGGATACTGTTTCAGCTGCAGGCTGGATTTAGGCAGAATAAAGAAAAGCTTATTTGTGCTAATAAAGTGGTTCTGGTCTGGTGCACAGCTTGGGCATTAGAACAGGATGCCAAGCAACACCAGATTGGTGGATTTCAAAAATGGAGCTTTCTTTTTTGTAAGCTATTTGTGGGTTTTAAAGATATCGGGAGCAAACAGTCATTGTTCTACAAATTTTATGTAATTTAAGTTTTATCTTTTCAAACTATGAACAAATTCTTCTTCTTCTTCTTCTTCTTCAAACATCAACCCTTTATACTGTGTGGTATAATTAAGCACCGCTGTGATGTTTTTGTAAATCTGCCAACATATTTCCAACTGCTAATATCTTATAAACCATATGAGATGTAGTCCTTTTAATTTCTTTTCAATGCAATTTCTCTGGCAAAATCTAACCTGTGGTGAATGTTGCTGCCATAATGTGGTCCTTAGAATTTTCTTGGTTTCTGGGTGACCAAATGCTTTGAAATATTGGCTTCATAATATCTACACAACTGTATTCTATGACCTCTGTCGAGTTCAATTATATTTATTTTAGAAGACAAAAGTACTCTTCTGCCATTTTACAAAACTGTCATAGCCTCATATTTCTGAGACCATTTGAGTTAACGGCTTCATAATTGCACAATTATATCAGCACTGCATGCTAAATGTGGGATTAAACTTGATATTGACCTCTGACCAGAGGTCGAGTAAAAATGTACCTTTTACTGCCATATTATAGTAATATGTGGCCATATTGAATACAGACTATTGGATTAGACATGACATTTCCATTAATGACCTTTTGAATGATTATTTTTTCACCCCCCAAAAAGTTGGCTCTGTGTACAGTTTAAACAGCTTGATACACAAATTATTATCCAATATAAATTACGTGTTTTTTTGCACGTACCAAATTATTTTTCAAAATGATCTCCATGTTTTGAATTGTGCATAATATGTAAATTTAATTTACGTTCAATGTAAGGTAAAACTAAGTTAAAGTGAGAGTGTAGCTGGTTCCTGCATTATAATGATGAAGGCATGAGTGGGACTTAACTACTTGGTTTATTTTGAAGTGTTAACTTATAACTGGTTTTACTGTGTTATGGATAAATTCAGTGTGGCTGGCAAAATTTAAAGAAATAATACTAAAAACAAAACAAAAAAAACAGCTGTCTGATATAAAGGTGTTTACAAAAAGCATATATGTCTATTATACCCATTACACCTATAAATATTTTATTTGCCTGCTGAGTAGGGATAATAGCCAATTAGGCTGCCAGGAAAGCAAGCTATTAGTGTGGAAAATGTAAACTCTCCCCACTCTATTGGTACAGTGGGGCTGTGTAATGTTGTACATTATTTCAACAGTTGCACAAGTAAAGTGAATAAAGATTTGTGCAGCAGTGCACATGTGATGCTAATACATACCATGAATTGAGTATTTTGGGAAATTTGGATGCTTTTCAGAATCGCCAAATGACATCTTGTTATCCAGATGCCCCAAAGCATAAATCTAGTAAAAGCTCTGCGGATTGGGGCACGTTAGGTCAGTACTTGGGTCAGCCGCACAGATGCTGCATTTTTACTTTTCAAGTTAAAAGTAAGCCATTTTAAGACAGTAGTTTTAGATGCTCAGAAATAATGGCATAAAAATATACGTTCTGGTTAGGAGTTCATTTCGGATATATTGCTTAGTATCTAGTAAAATAAAAATCTCTCCTGGTAAATCAAGCACTAGGTAGTACTGCAAGGTCAATTCCTTAATACCTGAACCCACCAAATGAACCCGCTCATGTAAATGTTGGTGTAATTTCAGTACAAATGTGACTACTTTAAACAACTCTACTATTCTATGAAAGTTGAGTCTCCCTAAAATTGATTTAAAAGAAGCAATGTGTCACTATTGTACAACAATAATTCTTATAATTGACATTTATAGTTATATTTACAATTTAAAAACAAATATTTTGCTTTAAGTACACAAGAGGAAAATGCAATTATTGTAAATTTGCTCTTTACCATAATTTTGTAAAGTGAACAGTGGTATTTCTTTAGACAGTTGCAATGTGAAAATTTAGTGAAATAATGTCTACAGCAGCATAAACCAGGACAGGTAGGAGTTACTTCTAATTACAGCTCCAGAGCTCTTAGAGCAGGCAAGTGAAATATTATTGCCAACTTGTGTGTATCTCAATGGTTCTCATCTATATATTTTGAATGACCTTGAGTGGTCTTCCCATGTGATAATTCATTGCAGTAGACTTGTTACGAGCTGCTCTGGCTGATAGTTGCTGTAAGCAAAGCTTGTGTTTCCTCTAGGTAATTTTCTGTTAAAGCTGGGCTGTAGAATAGAATATCCTATAGAAAGGACTGTCGTGTAAGGCAGTTCTTGGTTGTTGTAAAATGTGTGTATATGTGTTGATACAGGTTTGAAACTGAATCCTAAAATCAATGTTGCTGAAAAAAATATCTATCAACTGCCTCTACAGTTGGCTTTTTCAAAAATATTTTTTTCCTTTTTTTTGTGTGTGGGGAGGGGAGGGAGGGGGGGCGTCAATTATAATTGCATGCTTTAATACAGATTATTTCCCCAATTTGTTTAGCAGCAGCTACAGAGGAACCAGAGGTAATACCAGATCCAGCCAAACAAACTGAAGTGGTGAAAATTGCTGGCATAAGTGCTGGAGTTCTTGTTTTCATCCTGCTCCTCCTGGTTGTCATATTAGTTATCAAGAAGAGGTAAGTTGCATTTTCAGTAGCCTCTGCCAATACTCATGTGTAATACCTTTTAGTTTTCCATGTGCAATTTGGGACGATATAAAATACATAGATTTTGTCATGCCATTCACATGTAAAGCTCCTCATTAGACATTTTAACACATAGTACCTTGGTCTCTGGTAAGGTAGGGGATTAATCTTCTTCCAAGATCAATTAGTCATTTTAAAAATGCAGTATCAATCTGAAAAAATGTCCTGTTGAAAAGGGAAATATTTACATTTCATAAATCTTATGTAATCTCTGAAATAGCAACAAAAATTGGAGATGCACAGTAATAGTGTTATTTTAGTTTGGGTGCATGATTAAATCGGACATGGACTGTTTTTGTAAATAAAACGAGACAATACTAATAACCTACTCAATGCTATGGTATGGCACAGTATCATTATGTATCCTAAGTATTTTTTTTTTTTTAATGATAATTAACTAAACAGTTATTCAACATTCAGAAAACATTAGCACCATCTATTGGATTTTTCAATTTATTGCATCCTTGTTGATTATGAAATAGAGAAGCTTGGATGAGTATCTTCCTACCTAGAATAAAATTACACAATTTAATAGCTTTTTTTATTCACTTTTTTTTGTAAAATTGGCTTTTTATTCTAGATCAGCAATTACAGACCTGGGTATTATAGCTGTTATATAATTGTATCACTTCATGATCTATTGGCCTTAATGTGAAATCCAATGCCAGAAAACTCACTAAAATGTAGAATTCATTTTTTTCATTTAAAATATCTGCTTTCACTTTATCATCAGTTTCACTTCTGTGCTAGACTTTATACATCCCTAGCTTACACATTATACATCAAAACAAGAGAGAAGAGAGTAGAGAAGTTTTAGGATATATGACAGTGAGAAAATGTGTTTTAAAAAAAAAAAATAGAAATAGCAGAATGGAGACATCTGTGATGTTGTACAGCAAGCACTGACAGAACAGGAGGCAAATCAAGCCGTGACACGGACAGCCTGATGAGTAATGAATATCTTTAAATGACTACTAATTGGCAGAACAATCTAGGGGGCTCCAAGATTGTTCTGCCAATTAAGATTCATTTAAAAGGCTTTTTGCTCATTTAGTCTGTGCCACAGCTTGATTTGCCTCCTGTTCATTTCTTAAACATTCATATTCCTCTTTTCTGAGTTGAACACCTATTGGCCAAAACACCCTCATGATTTTGGTCGGTATATGTTAAGAATATTGTCCCAGCCCTGTGAGTGATAACATGGAAAGGACAGAAATAAAGCTGAAGGGTGCATTACAAACTGCAGGTATTGGGGTTATTAAAGGAGATTGTACTGTACTGCATGATGGTTGAGAATGAAGCACAGGATTGTTGTGAAAAGGACTTGGCTGTATACTGACTTGAAACATGTTTTAAAAACTGATATGTAGAATACAGGGCAATTTGATATTTTGAGTTTGAATTGCGGTACTTTTAAACAGTTCACAAAAGCACCTCGGAATGCAGCACCATTTGCAATCTCTGCTCAAGTCCCAGCACTGAATGGCAGGGAGAGTTTAGGGCAGGATTATTATACTATGAAGGGAAGTGCACTTTGTGCTGGCCAGGTCTGAACATAAAATTCATTTTTTTAAAGGGAGGCAGGGCGATGGGTTGATTTCATAAGCCACAGTCAAAGTACCAGTTAGGTCAGATTACTGATTCTTTAGACTAGAATGACCATAAGAAGAATAGTGTTTTTTTTTTTTTTTCCATTGAGTC
The DNA here is from genome assembly GCA_030684275.1 of Acipenser oxyrinchus oxyrinchus. Classification (NCBI taxonomy): domain Eukaryota; kingdom Metazoa; phylum Chordata; class Actinopteri; order Acipenseriformes; family Acipenseridae; genus Acipenser; species Acipenser oxyrinchus. The sequence goes on along the minus strand of CM060252.1, from coordinate 65,788,691 downwards.
GACAGGATGCTTTTTAGAATTAATTGTTGCTGGCAAATCCGCAGATACCCAAAGCAGCGGTTACTGTTTCATGTAAGCGCAATATAGACCAATTTAATTTCATTGTCTGCCATTTAAAAAATATTGATGTGAATGTCTGTAAAATGACTGAAAAGTAAGCAATACATAAGGGAATGCTAATATATGTTGGTGTTTAAAAATGTCAAATTAATGTGACTTATAAGTTGCAAAAATGTGTACAATAAGACTGGAGGGGTGTATTGAAAATCAGAATGGTTGTTGCGAGCTACACCACTCATGCATTGCGGCTCAAAACCAACTTGAGACATATTGTGTGGTAATATATTCTGACCCATAGTCTCTAAATAAAATGTGTTTCATCTCAAGAGAATTTGTTTATTTTTGTATGAAGGTAAACTGATAAAGGCTATACTGGGGTTCAATTTGAATGCAATTTAAGATACTATTTCTTAAGCAGATTTTTTTTTTAAATGGACCATGTGTTGACATTGTCAGTAATTACTACGATGCAATGAGTAATTCATTGTCCATAATTACCAAGATGTAGGGAGTTACTTAAAAAAAACAAAAAAAAAACATAATTGGATTCCAATTGCATAATACACCACTTTAATTATGTGATGTGGAATTTTACAATATCACAAATACCGTTGGTTATTATGGTCATGCAAATTGGAAGATACTGCATCTTTAAAATGTACCAAGGAGTGATTTTCATTTTTAAATACATTTTCTAAATTGTTTTTCAATAGGCAATAACTATTATACGACCACACTGTCTAGCTATCTACAACCATACTATCTAGCTTTTTACAAATGTTATTTACTAAGATATTATGGTTACTGTGTATTGATGGTGCAAGGCTCCAATACACAAGGTAGATCAAAGTAGGTTTCAAACATTGACCCATACATTATTGTCAATGCATGGTTAGAAATGCATAATCACATGTTTGGTTTTTTGAAGACTGAAATAAATATTGCATGCAATTGTCTATAGTGATTTCCTGCACAGCCAGTTTAATAATACATAGTTTAATCGCACGCACTGTAATAAGAAATGCATGAATAAATTGAAATGTTAACCAAATGAGTGGTTTTCTCACATTTATTTTCTGCTTTTGTTGATATAACTGATTCACACTTTGCATTCACCAATTAATCTTGATTTTTACTGTCTCTGATTTGCTTGCCAGGAGGAGCTACTATTCTTATTCATATTACCTGTAAGTAGAAAACGGGTGCATTTTTACAGGACTTTAAAATATTTTAAAGATGCAGTATCCTTTTTCAATGCAAAACACTGAACAGTCAGAAAATTACATAAAGAAAAAAAATACATCATACATTGGTTCCCCAGACACTTTTTCCATATCTTATTCAAAAGAAGTTGTGCTTAATATTTGAAAAAGAATGCTGCATTTTGTATGCATTCAATTCAGTGTCTTCTAAGCCTTTGTTAGAAAAGTACTTTCTAGGGTGTGATTTAATAAGTCTACCTTTTTAGAGTGAGTAGGTTCTGAATGTAGTGAGTAGGTTTCTTGCATTTCCCTTACTATTTTACTAGTTGCAATCATTCAGTGGCTGTATTCCTCCAATATTCCTCCAATATTCATATTCAGTTATTTAAATCTTACCTGGCTTTTAGGTGCCAGTACTTAACAGCCTTCCCCCTTCATTTCATTTAAATCATGTGATGCTGGCTTTTTTGCCCCATTTTATATAGAGAGAGTATGTGGGGCTGGCAGAGTTTAAAGGTCACATAATCACATGATTTTAAATGGAATGAGAAAGGCTGTTCAGTCTCAGGAATTAGGATTCTTTTAAACAAGCTCAAAGCCAGGGAAAGGCAAATCTAGAGACATGCTAATGCCTCAAAAAAACTCCAAAATAAAAACTTGTAATTGCAAAATACCAAAAATAATAAAGGAAATGTGAAAAGCAATACATCTATTTTAAGCTGCATACTCTTTTAAAATCTACAGCAAAACTGAGTTGTGGGGAAAAAAGTGCCTGGTTTACAGCTAATTTCTTGTAATTGCAGAGTTCATCTGCCTCTTACTGTCAATGTAATTACAGCAGTAGTCTCTTTTATACAAAACTATGAATGTATATGTTTGATATTGCTTTATATTACTTTATGTAAAATGTTATTTAATTGCTTTGAAAAAAGGTATTAAACTGTGTGAAACAAGTATTTATTTTGAAGGAATGAAACACTGCTGTTACTACGGCTACTGCTGTGTGTGCCTGTTTAACGCTAGTTTCCAGTTAAGTGGAAATTGCTATATCCAACAGATAATTAGTTTCATAATATCATAGCATGAAATAACACAATTTCACTTCAGCTCCTGCTGAAACCTCCATCTGCTTGCTTTTTTTATGCAAAGGAGATCATCTTGATAAATAGTTTTCACTTTTGCATGCCTTAGATGCTGGCTTAATTTCTTAATTTATTAATCACATCAGTTAAGTTGCTGTCAACAAACACTAGAGAGACGAGGTGTGAACTTCTACATAATTTAAAGAAAGGTACAAGGATAGGAACTGAAAATAGAAACTTGGTTACCTTTTCTGACACTGTGCTGTACTGAACTGTATATTTAAATCATTAGTCCGTTTTCAGGTTGAGACCGTGAATCTGCAGTAATGCAAGTTGTCAGCAATACATTTCTAGTTTCTTTCTCTGCTTTTTTTCATTGATTTATTATGAGTGTTTACAGTGCTGGAAATTGAGCTTATGAATCACTTTGAATCAATATATCCTAGAGGTAGTGGTGATTGGGGGGGGGTATTAGTGATAATGTTTCTGCATTTCCACATGCAGCTGATCACTAAATTGATTTTTGTAAATTATAGCAAACTTGCCAAGAAGCGGAAGGATGCCATTGGAACCACCCGTCAGGAGATGACTCACATGGTCAATGCAATGGACAGGAGCTATGCTGATCAGAGCACGCTACATGCAGAGGATCCCATGGCTGTTACCTTCATGGACTCTCACAAATTCAGCAATAGGTGTAAGTACCAGGAAAGTTCAGGGATAAAACACCAGATATTGGAAACGTGTGAGAAAGCTGTGACGTTTCCTTTGCTGTGGAAAACATGTATTCTTGGTAGAAGTTTTAAATGACTGTAGTATTGGAAATACATTTATTTTCTGTCTGCATATCCTTTTAACAGAGGTTATTAAAAACCACACTGGGTATGACTGTGCTTCACCTTTTGCAGCTTCCTTGAAGATATCAGAGAGATTATACATCTAGTGCAACCAAGTGAAACTAGAAGCAGAAAAAAAGTTTGTTTTGATGATGGGATTGATGTCTAATGTCTGTCATTTTTTGTTTGCATTGGTGGTTTATTTACTACAAAGAAACAGCAAGGTTTTTTGGGGCTTTTACAAGCTATTTTTGCACTTAATATCTGCACTGAGTAGAAACTGTTTTCTAGCCAGTAAATGTATTGTAAAAGTTTTATAAGTAAGCCTATCACAAAACACTTTCTGATTTTATAGGAAGAACACCCACCACTTCTAAAAATAAATGACTAGTTACAACACATTATTATCAAACAGATATAATACTTCTGATTGCAGTTCTGATCTTTATTAAAATTTATTTGTCATTCTTCATTCATTTCATAATCATAAACTACAGCAATGGAAGCCAATTAGATCATTGAGATGTTGACTTTTAATTAAATTAATACCAGTAGTTTAGACAATGTAAGACTTAAGGTTCTGACAAGACCCCATATAATGTAACATTAATAATTTACTATCTTTGAACATGGAAAACATTACAATACAGTGTGTCTCTAGAGGTCTCCAGTAAGGGCAGTACATAAATTGGCATGTTTTTTTATTTTTTTTTTACCCCAAAGTAAAAAAATAAATAACAAATGTTTGTTTGTCTGTTCGTGATGAATAAGCAGTATGTGGCTTATTCAAAATACAAAAGGTAAACTGCGTTCTTCATGAGATTTATTTTCCCACAGTGCCCAATGATCCACTTGTGCCGACTGCTGTGTTAGGTGAGGACCTAGTCCTTTGTCACCAGTCCCCACATGGCTTGTGTTTCCTTGCATGTATTAATTCTATTCATATGTTGTCCATGCTGCAGCTGGGGAGGGATTTATTTAGGGGGAAGTATGGGCCTGTTGTACAAATAGACAATTGCTGCACACTTATCAGAAATTGCAGATATCTACTCTGTAAACCCAGCTTATACAGACAAAGGGTAAAACTTCCAATTGTTTCCAGTTTTTCAGAACAATATGTTACTTATTCCTACAGCCAAAACCAATATTGAATTCCAAATTGATTGGAGCCTGGCCGTCCTACAGTTAAGGCATGGCAGATTTTCAGACTGTGAGGCCTTGAAACTGATCCAAGTTATTTGTTGTACAGGCTCGAAACCTTTTGAACAGCCTCTGGCTTTGAATCCATATTAAACAACCCCAGTGAACAGAATGGACTTTTTACACTGAGGTTGAGTTTTGTCTCAGGCCATTTTGTTTCTGGAGCTGTGAAAAAAAATATCCGCAGAACTGCCAGTTTAAGTTGTCTATTTGTTTACAGACAACTGCATTTTCAAATTAGGCAAACAACATTGCTTCTATCCGTTTAGGTCCTTTAGAACTTCTTGTTTTAAATTAAATGCATGGCATTTCCAATTTTTCAGCCATGTTTGTTGTGTGTGTGTTTTTATTTTATTTATTTATTTATTTTTTTTATATAAAGATAATTTGCAATATTTTTAAATGTAAACCTGTGTGTAAAGACTGTACAGTAAGTACACAAGGTTAGCTGCACTGGAAATTAGTTGTTTGACCTTTTATAAAGGCAACCCCAGACTACATTAGAGAAGTTTATAAAATAAGTTTAGACTTAAATTTAGATTCGGTTTATCTGACATAGGCATAGGACCTTAATCACTGGTTTAGACAATTTTAAGGCACAGCAGAAAAAAAAAAACATAACTGATGCGGCCATGTGCCTTTTTCAGCTTCTACTTTAAGTAGAATGCAATTTGCAACAGTCTTATTTTGTTAACATCAAATGTGATTGTTTTCCTGTGGCATGTGGTGTTTTGTGATGTGCGGTTGGCTTTCATTTCGTTGCTACCAGCAACCATTGTAAGAAATGCATTATAGTATATTTAAATTAAAGTAGTAGTACATTTGTTGCCAACATATCCATTGCATAACCATATTAGTTTAGAAAGGTATAATGTGTTTATTTTTTTGCAAATGTGATTTTGGCTTAAACCTTTTTTTTTTTTTCTTTGGTGCCTCATTGGTAAAGTGCCAATAACTGGTAAGTGTGTATTTTTAGGTATTTAAGCAAATAACCTTGTTCTTTAAAAAAAAAAAAAAAACACATTCTGAGGTCTGAGTGCAGTGTTAAAATCGCAAAACAAGTTAACCATCTTATCAGAAATTAACTTTGCGAATCAAGTGAAGCATCTGTAAGCTGGTTATAATCAACAGATTATGTTTGACAGCCTTGTGTCCAATTTGATTACAGAGCTTCATCACTTTGTATAGTACTTCTGCCTTTTAATTACTTTTATTGATGGTTTGCCAGAAGCTGCATAATGTGAAATACTGTTAGATTGGTTCTTCACATAGGTTCACTAGGCAGCTGGTCCCTAGCCCCTACTCTAAATGCCATAGTACTAATAAAAAGGAGACACGAGTTGACTGCATCAAGATAAACAAAAAAACACAGCTGACACAGTACAATTTTGTTGATATTGCTGCTTTTAATTGTAGGGAACACATTTACCTTTTGGAGGGTCAAAGGTTTAAATCCAGTTTGCGAGAAGCGGCTGGAGGCAGTCACAATGTAATTGTGGTTTTGTGTGTGTGTGTATGTATGTATGTATGTATGTATGTATGTATGTATGTATGTATGTATGTGTGTGTGTATATATATAGATATATATAGATATATATAGATATATAGATATAAGGGGCCAGGGCCTGTGTTAAGTAAAGATGTGCAAAGTTTTTACTTTGATCATAAAGGATATTAAATAAATTAGGTATTATCTTTCCCATTTACCTAAAAAAAAACACAAAAAAAACTTTGTACCGATTTGAAATAAATGTATGCACAATAGTATTTCTGAAAAAATGTAGTTATTTTAATCCCTTGTTTGCATGTGTTATAGTACAGTAATGCTTACAAATACACTGTGCCTCTGTAAACCACCTCTTCAGTTAACCCTTTGTCGGAGTCAATGCGCTGAAGTTCTCCTCAGTGGTGATTTTTAAAGGATTAACTTCTATAAATTAGAAAGTGACACAGATTTCCTAAGTAACCAAATGAAGGGGGAAGTCTGTATAGTTAACTAGTTTAATAAGCTACAAGTTAACTAGTTGTTAAATATTGTACACTTTAAAGGAGAAGGAAACTTCTCTAGTATTTAGCTGTGTGTATTTGTTTTGTATCCAGTTCCTCAACATACTTCCAGTGTCTTAATTACAGTAATTCAGTCCTATAAAGACACAAGGGACAACAGCAAGGTTCACAGCGTACTCTAGTTGATGTCAATATCAATAATAAAACTATTTTGCTATTGAGCGACCACAGACAACTCATTTGATAGGTTTTATGTTTTGGGGAAATCTGGAAAATCAAACCTACTACAATTCTGTGAGTTTATCTGAATGTAATTCTTTGGTAACAACTGGGTTAGTATGTTTATTTTGAAATGCTGTAGTTTCCTGCCCTGTATTCATATTTTTTTTGTCTACAGCCTTTTACAATTTGCACTGTAATAATTTAAACCATTCTTAATAGTTTACTAATTTCACTCATCTGTAGCTTAACTGATAAGTGAAATGCTGTCACTGATTCTCTGCTGCATGCAAGTTGTACTTACATGCTGTATTTCCTTTCTCCAGATGAAAACCACACCGCAGCAGCAGAGTCGAACAGACTGCTGGATGTGCCACGCTATCACTGCGAAGGGACGGAGTCCCCCTATCAGACCGGACAGCTTCATCCTGCTATCAGGGTGGCAGATTTGTTGCAGCACATTAATTTGATGAAGACTTCTGACAGCTATGGATTCAAAGAGGAATACGAGGTTCGGTTCTACTGGGAACATTATTATTCCATTTGCATAATATTGCACATTACTGAGCTGTGTACCAACCAATACTATATCATTCTAAATAGAAGTAAAAAAAAAAACCCCAGGTTTCGAAAAATTCCTTTACACTAAACCTCAACTTGAAATCCCCATCTCCACCTGCAGGATTTTAGTTAACCAAAGGTTTACAAAAAAAGATGCAAAATGTATGCATTAAAGAAGAGTTTTCAAAATGTAAAAGTAAATACATTTTCTGTAAAAGCAGTCTTTTATAGTTAAGTTTGTTAACTTTTATAGTTAAGTGTGTTAAATAGTGTTTCAGAAGTAAATGAAAAGCAGCCATATTTTAGCCATATTTTTGATGGCAACTTATTTGAATAGTAGATATTTACCATTTCTACCAGTAATTTTATCTTATTTTAAAGCTTTTATTTTTTGTTCTTTTTTTCCCTCTAATGTCACTAATTCACATTAGGAATGTATCAAACCTAAAGGTTTTTGAAAGCATTCCAATTTGCTCCCAACAGCCTATGCGTGCAGAGTTCAATATAAGGAATGTAAAGTAGACTATTCAAGTATGTGTAAACTGCAAGTTATTTTGTAAGGTTTTGTTAAGTGACCGTGTTTCCTGCAGCATCAGCCCATGTAGATCAGCTTTGTCTCTCTTCATGGTTGGATCAGTGACCACAGCTCGTAAATGTGGGGTGCATTTCCTGTAAGCATGCTAGCTGTTCAGTGTAAATGTCAAGAACTCTGTTGCAGCTTCATAGCTTTTGCAATCAAAAATAAACATACAATATCCATCTCTATTTTTTAATGATTTGTACACTGAAACTGTTTTGATTTATTTGATTTTTATTATAATTTTTTGTTTTGGTATTTCGTAATAGCTTGTATATCAATTTTATGAAAAATATTTAATTCAGCTAATTATAAGTTTCTTTAAGAAGCCTGTCCTGTTTGTTTAATTTGATTACGGTGCAATAACATTATGATGGAATTATATTCATTGCTAAATTTCTTTGCATGCAACTCCTCCTCTGTATTGCCACATTGTCTCGTCTCTCAAATACACGAGTATTTATACAAAACAGTCATTTTATAGGTATCTGACCACAACAAACTTGTTTTATACCGAAGTCTTCTGTATTTAAATCGTAAATAAAATATGATGATAAAAATGACATCTTTATTTCATTTCATTGTGTTTAGAGTTTCTTTGAAGGCCAGTCTGCTTCATGGGATGTAGCAAAGAAGGAACAAAACCGAACAAAGAATCGCTATGGAAATATAATTGCATGTAAGTGTGTGTGTGTCTAGATAGATAGAGCACACAAGAGAGATCTGCTGGATATTTGTATGGGATGATTCATCTTGGGGTCTTCTCAATATACTCAAGTTGGGTAATATTTTCTTATAACAAAAATATTGTTTTTTCAGATGACCATTCCAGAGTTATTTTACAACCTATGGAAGACGACCCCTCCTCTGATTACATTAATGCCAATTACATAGATGTAAGTCTGCATTTTTACATATATGCTACTGCATGTGAAACCTTTTTTGCATGGGTTGTCTCAAAGTTGAATACAGCTTCTTTTATTTTTTTACTTGTTCGAAGTGCTTGGATTCACTGACATTGTTGTGCTTTCTTTCACACCTGGCTTTGATTTGGGCTGTAGATATGGCTGTACAGGGATGTAAGTATCACTATAGGTGAACAACTACACTACATTGTATTGTGGTACTTTTTAGTTGTGTTAAAACTCTAACATCATCTGTAATAGTTTGTGACTTTTTTTTCTTCTCCATTTCATGCCCGTATACATTTCCACTCGTTGTAGTACTATAATAAACTTGTCATGGAAGACATTGTCCTTATTTTGATGTTTACCATAATAGAGGGAAATGAAATTGGTTTACATATTCTAGCCTCAATGGGTGAATGTATTTAATACACCTATATCCCGCAAAAAAAAACACCACAATAGATCTTTCTAGAGCCATTTATAGCCCAGGGAATCCCCCAGGATTGCATCAACCAGTTATTTGTAGGATTATTTTTCTTAGGATAGTAACAGATGCAATCCAAGATTGATTTCCCCAGTGCTATAAAATGCTTAAAATCAACCGCCAAGTAACTTTACAGACTACCATAGTCTTGTACTGTAAACAGAATAAAAAGGTTATTAACTTTTGTGCATCTGTATACAGGTCTGCACTATTGAAAGAGTGCAAGTATAAACGAAGATATAAACATGATACAATTACATGTAATAACAGCTACCACGTTAGACAATTTATTTAAAAAATAAAATAAAAATGTAAAAGTACATTTGTTCTACATGTAGTTCATCAAATAACTTGGTTCATGAAAATCATTAATGTAGGTCTTGTTTTCCACCAATATGTTTGTATGTTTGTTATTTTAATACATGATGCACTTAAACTGAAATGTCATTTTAGGGATATCAAAGGCCAAGCCATTACATCGCTACTCAAGGTAAGAAACAGCATTATATGTACAATGATGTCTTACCTGATAAGTACAAGGTCGTCTTGGGGTGTGATTCTACATTAGTTCAGTATTATTTGTTCGACTGCTAAGGAAATGAAGGCGTGTACTTGAGGATACTGATGTAGCATGTTAGAACAGTTTCCCAATGTCAACACCAGTTCTTTTGATTACTATATTTCAGCCAGGCTTGTGTTTTATCAGCCCCTAAAGTATTACTATTTTAATTGTAATGTTATTAGTTAAAGGCTTATTCATCTTGCATACAATCAATTAAAATATAAATAGCATGTGACCTAGAGCTCTCTCTCTCTCTCTCTCTCTCTCTCTCTCTCTCTCTCTCTCTCTCTCTCTCTCTCTCTCTCTCTCACACACACACACTTATTTGAATAGTAATTCAGTTTTGGTTTCATTAATTCTACTGGGGAAAAACTGCTCTTAAACATCTGTTGATCATCTATTTTTTCCTGGAAGAAGAATCAGGGGGTCATGATTTGAAGTCTTTAAAATCTTAAAAGTTGACAGTTAACCCAAACCATTACTTAAAGCGCAGTAGAGAAACCAAGATCACAGTGCAAAGTTCTAAATTAAATGTAGATTTAGGACAGAGGGAAGGAGGCACTTCACACAAATAAGGGGTAAACACTTGGATCCTTTAAGACCCAACGTGATAAGGTTCTGATGTCAATCCACTACTACAACTGGATGGGCTGAATGTCCTCCTCCTTGGAATTCAGTTTTTCTTATGTTCTTAAAGCTCACATATGACAGCGTTATAAAAACCTGCCTCTCCAGTGGATTAATAAAAAGAAAGTTCAGTGTTTTCAACTGATAAAAAAAATGCCCTACCCCTATAGGGGTTAAAATGTGAAACCATTAAAGCCCTTTTGAGTGAACCAAGGCCTTTCCGAATGATATGCATCCCTGAAAAATCATCTTGTATGTTGTGTTCTCCACTTAAGGTCCAGTTCATGAAACGGTGTATGATTTTTGGAGGATGATCTGGCAGGAACAATCTGCATGTGTTGTGATGGCTACAAATCTGGTTGAAGTTGGACGTGTGAGTATATTTTTGGTTTTGCAGGAATGTGCTCGGTTTGATTTGTGCATTTTTTATAAAGATACTGTAGTATAATGTACTAGAATATTTATTGATTACAAAACTCCAAATGGTCATGTTTTATGTTTACACCTCATGTAGAAAGTATGTTTTGGTTTCATTTTGTTCAGCATTTTCCTTTGGTTTGTTCAGGGACAAAGTTAATAAACTAATCCTCCGTATTTTAGTGGAAACACACAAGTACCATATTTCAAATAATTGAATATCACTTGTACAATAACACACATGGCTGTTTTTTCCTTTAGGTAAAATGCTACAAGTACTGGCCAGATGATGCTGAAGTATATGGAGACTTCAAAGTGACGTTCATGGAAGTTGAGCCACTTGCAGAATATGTTGTCCGAACATTCACATTGGAAAGGGTAGGCAGAAGCACATTTATTACTTTTTTTGTCAATTCGAATAAACAATTATGTTTTATTGGAAAAACAAAAGTTTTAAACAGAACCGCAAGAGTTAAAACAAGACATGCAGCATGATGAGGTGAAACATACATGATTTTTTACACTGAGGAGTAAAAGTACACTGAGGAGTAAACAGTTCCTAAGTTGACCAGATATAGTACATTACAATATGATTGCTGAGCTCCAAAACATAACTTCCAAAAAAAAAAAAAAATACATCAGATGGTGGATTTCTTGTTTCGACTAACTTTAGAATTCCCATTTCTGAGAACTGTAATTTTATTAGTTACTTTGTTCTTCCTGTCGGCCAACTAATTGATGAATCTGTTGAGATTTGTATCTGATTTTAGGTATACATATTTTTTTGCAGAGAGGCTTCAATGAAATGCGTGAAGTGAAGCAGTTTCATTTCACTGGCTGGCCTGACCATGGAGTACCTTACCATGCAACTGGCCTGCTGTCATTCATACGACGTGTCAAAATGTCAAACCCACCCAGCGCAGGTCCCATTGTTGTTCATTGCAGGTAAGAAATATACGATGCAACAGCATTCGTTAATTTGTGTAATAGTTACAAGTTCAATGTTTTCTTTTTTTCTTTTTTCAGAAAAATTTATGTAAGCCCAAAACTAAATGTATGCAGGATGTGGTTATGTAGACAGGGAAGCAAATATCTTTTGTTTCAGCAATGTTTTAACTAAACTACCACTTACTGCTATATTTATATATTTGTTTATTTATTTGTTTATTTGATTTACACACATGCACGCATAATTTTTGCAAGCTGAACCACCGTACGTCTTTCTGTGTCTGAGTTTCTGGTCTTGATTGTTCTAGTGCTGGAGCTGGAAGAACTGGCTGCTACATTGTAATAGACATCATGCTGGACATGGCTGAGAGAGAGGGAGTTGTGGATATTTACAACTGTGTGAAAGCCCTGCGTTCCCGACGAATTAATATGGTTCAGACAGAGGTATTGCTTTATTTATTTCTTTATTTTACACATTTTCATGTCGAGCATTGTGATGGCTGTCTAAACACCATTGCCAATATTTTCTCAAAATAAAGTGGTACTTTGGAAAAATCCATCTTTTGCTTTTTTCACAGGAACAGTACATTTTTATTCATGATGCAATTCTGGAAGCGTGCTTGTGTGGGGAGACGACAATACCTGCTTGTGAATTCAAGGCTACCTACTATGATATGATTAGAATAGACTCACAAAGCAACTCTTCTCACCTAAAAGATGAATTCCAGGTAAGTATATTTGACACAGGCTCAGTAACGTTGCTCTAGGTGTGTGCTTCAGACACACACACACACACATTTGACAAATTAATTGTTCTCTTTATATTCAGATGATGGATAATCACTTTCACAATTCGTTCACCATTGACTATATATATATATATATATATATATATATATATATATATATATATATATATATATATATATATATATAAGCCAGTTTGCCATTACGCAACTTGGACTTTAAGGCATTTTAATCTACCAATCCTTGAAAAAACGTAGAATGTGATGTATTAAATATCAGTTTTTAATATAACTAGTATTTATAATAATATTTTCTAAAAGTTGTTGTAAATGAAATGCAACTTTAGTTTTGGTTAACTTTTTTTTTTCTTTCTGTTGTACAGACGCTGAATTCTGTCACTCCACAACCCCAGCCAGAAGACTGCAGCATTGCTCTGCTCCCCAGGAATCATGAGAAGAATCGTTTCATGGACATGCTGCCTCCAGACAGATGTCTACCTTTTCTTATCACTTTAGATGGAGAAAGTAGTAACTACATCAATGCTGCCCTTATGGATGTAAGTGCCTGCCCATGTATCTTATATGACTGCTAAATAATCATTAATAATAAATATCCAGGAACCACATAGAAAGCTAGAAACAAATCCAGTTTTTTTTGTTTTGTATATAAAGTACATCACTGATGACTTCTGCACTTGGCATAAGTTTTTATAAGGGAAAAAAATGCAGTCAAGAGAATTTAAAAGTTATTAGAGCAGTAACCGTATTCTATGTTAGCTATTCAATACTGTTGTCACATATTTAAGTAACTTGTTTGTACTCCCTTGATTTGAAATTAGTTTTTTTGTATGTTAAGCTTGGTCTGTGGTGTGTGTGTGTGTGTGTGTGTGTGTGTGTGTGTGTGTGTGTGTGTGTGTGTGTGTGTGTGTGTGTGTGTGTGTGTGTGTGTGTTGGTGGTTTTTTTTTTTTAAATTGGCTGAAATAGTACGAATTAACTTTTAACTTTTAACGTGACCCTGCACAGAATGGAGGTAAGTAAAATAACACTAAGGGGTCCTCCAGAGGCTCGCCTGGTAAAAGCACAGCCACATGGTGTGCAGGGCGGGGTCAGTCCTGGCTGTGTGAAGTCTCCGGTCTTCTCCAGGGTTTCTGGAGCGAGCATCACATTGGCTCTGGTGCTCCCGCAGGTTAGGGAGGCAACTGTCGAGGAATGTTTCTCCTCATCACGTTACAGCTGACCCAGGCGGGCAGGTGGCTAGTGATCTCAGGCAGTCACCTACAGGTTTTTTGTCCTCCAGAGGCCAGTAGCTTGCTGATCCACTCTTGAGTTCCTGGGTGTAAAAGCATGAACTGAAGCTACTTCAGTTCTCCCATGATGTGTGGGGAATTACATATATATATATTACACACATATATACATACACACACTGTACTATCGTATACATGTTTTATTTTTCAAGTAATAGTCATTTTTTCATAAACGTTACAAACTCTTGGACTTTTTCTAACCAAGCCATCAGAAGAATACCAGGTAATTTATTATTTTAATTATTTTTTTACATAAATAAAACTGGATTTGTTTCATGGCTTGACTAATGAAAGCTATACAAAAATCTAGCCTTTTGTTTAAGCATAAAAGTAGAGCAATTTTCAAGTAATAGTGGACATTGAAATATATTACCAAGATTTTAAGTTGGTTAGTTCTAGGTAAATGACAGGTAAACTGTATATTTTGCTTAAAAATGGGAATATTAAAAAGGGCTTGGTTTGTACCAATAAGTTGGTCATTTTAAGAGCATGTTAATGATTAGTTAAATAGTTTGATACTTTGGTCTTCACTTCGGATTAAGCTTCTGTAGGCAGTAGTTAACTGACTGGTAAGGGAACAATCCATTGCACATTTGTTTTAAAAGAAATATCCAATTAGTGAAGCATTTCTTGTGCATGACAGTTTAATTACCACATTTATAATATATGTTTTGGTGTTAATTGTAGCATATTTGACTAATCTGCTTTTACCATTTGAAAAATATTTTGTGTTTTACATAGCTGGGTATTAGTTTTGGTAAAGTATTTTTGTTCTCCCCAGAAGCCACAAAGTGAAATTGTTTTGTTCTACTTTTTCAGAGCTATAGACAACCTGCTGCCTTTATCGTCACACAACATCCTTTGCCCAACACTGTAAAGGACTTCTGGAGGCTGGTTTATGACTATGGCTGCACTTCATTGGTGATGCTAAATGAGATAGACCTTGCGCAGGTAGGCAAGATTATTTAGACATTAAAGAAAATGTTTACAAAATATCTACCGACTCCCCGAGTGGCGATCCAGTAAAGGCGCCCACGTGGAGTGCAGGATGCGCTCTGCAGTCTGTACGTCGTGAGTTCGAGTCCAGGCTATTCCACAGCTGACCGTGGACGGGAGCTCCCAGGGGGGCGGCGCACAATTGGCCGAGCGTCACCCGGGAGGGAGGGATGGTTAGGTCGGCAAGGGTGTCCTCGGCTCACCGCGCACCAGAAGCCCCTGTAGTCTGGCTGGGCACCTGCGGGCTTGCCTGTAAGCTGCCCGAGAGCTGCGTTGTCCTCAGACGCTGTAGCTCTTGGGTGGCTGCATGGTGATTCCGCAGTGTGAACGGCACACGCTTCGGAGGACAGCGTGTGTTCGTCTTCGCCCTCCTGAGTCAGCGCAGGGGTGGTAGCTGTGAGCTGAGCTTAAAAAATAATTGGCCATTCTAAATTGGGAGAAAATAAGAATGACTAAATTTATAAAAAAAAATAATAAAAAATCTACCACCAATATTGATAAAACAAAATTACTATTTTTATTGCCTGCACATTTGTAATACCAGTGTGTTAGACATGCCTTTTGTCCTTAATGAATTACTAGATCCCAACTGGTGTAAATGCTGCTTTTATTCTTTTCAGTCTACAGTTTTTTTCCCCCAACTAAACCTCAAATAAAGTGTCTGCTATTTTTATACATGCTTTATTGAATTTACAGAAATGCTCTTAGAAAATGAAATAAAAAGAGGCTGTGTGGTCCAGTGGTTAAAGAAAAGGGCTTGTAAGCAGGAGGTCCCCGGTTCAAATCCCACCTCAGCCACTGACTCATTGTGTGACCCTGAGCAAGTCACTTAACCTCCTTGTGGTCTGTCTTTCGGGTGAGACGTAATTGTAAGTGACTCTGCACCTGATGCATAGTTCACACACCCTAGTAGTAGTCTCTTTAAGTCGCCTTGGATAAAGGCGTCTGCTAAATAAACTAATAATAATAATAATAATAGCTTTGTTTGCTTTAAGATGCTGACTTTGTTTATTTCTGTTAAGGGATGTCCACAGTATTGGCCAGAAGAAGGAATGCTCCGATATGGGCCTATCCAAGTCGAATGTATGTCTTGTTCCATGGATTGTGACGTGATAAGCCGGCTTTTCAGAATATGCAGTCTTACCAGAGTAAGTAAAGCCCTCTAAAACCAATTTCAAGCACTTTAGCACTTTAGAAACCTTTCATATTCATATGTATTTATAGTATAGGCAACTTTACTGAGAAATGCAGTGTTTGCTTCTGTCTTGGATTTAAAAATTAGTTTGGAGAGCTCTAATATGTTTTGTAAGGCAGTCTCATCCATCATTTTACTCAACAAGAAAAATAGCTTAGAGTATTATAGATTAATGAATTTTTACAGTTTTGCATATAAAGATGCTCTATGATGAAGTGCAGTGGCAACAAAATTAACAAGGAGTGGACAGATTACTTTTATAAACCGAAATACTTTATTTAAAACATCTGCCAAAGGAGGACTTAACAGCTGAGCCAGCTTTGAATACAACATATAAGCGAGAAAGAATCTACCCTCATACAATCACAATAATTAAATGACTTTGCTTATGTATACTTATTACTCTGTAAATTATCGCAGACGATCTTTCATCCTTTTTAGGTTTAAAATATGTATTAGTGTTGAATAAAAAGGCAGTCTCTACTGGTCAGCAAGTGGCACTGTATTCCCAGATATACACCCTTAGATTTCACGAAGATGAAGTGCTCTCTGCTGGATTTCACTTTTGCTTACTGTTGATATGTTGCATGTAGACTCCAGTTGGTCTATAGTCAAACCTAGTTTACTAAAATTCACTTTGCTCCTTGTAGCCACAGGAAGGTTACTTGATGGTACGGCAGTTTCAGTACCTCGGATGGGCACCTCACCGTGAAGTACCAGCATCCAAGAGATCTTTCCTGAAGTTAATTCTTCAGGTTGATAAATGGCAAGAGGAATGTGAAGAAGGAGAAGGGCGGACAATTATTCATTGCCTGTGAGTAATATTGTTGCCTGTGAACATTGACGTTTTGTGAGATTTCATTTATTACTTCTGCTATTGAAAGCAAAATTATTCTTGTCACTCCTGAACTGTAGTGAACTTGTGCTGTGCCAGCTCTTGCATTCTGCGAAAAAATAAACAAAAAATGGAAATGCGTTTTTAAAGCATTTTTAATGTTTAGTATTTGATTATTATCAATCATAAAATGTTTTGTATTGCATTTAGTACAACTAGTCTAATCGCATATTGAACCAATACTTTAAGCATCACTGTGAGGGTAACTTGTATGGATGTGAACATTCGCTTCTACTTCCAGAAGTGCTAATATAGCATAAACCATTTCAGCTAGCAGCTTCATATTTTCAGTGTTATGGAAACTCCTTCAGACAATCTTACAACACCCTTTTATTTTTACTAGCATCATACATGGTACACAGCTGTACTCCTGTGATTCTCACTCATATCACTAGCCATTTTAGATAGTGTTTTAATACAGTACATGCTAATGTTTGGTGCACACAACTAATGGTATTTTTAGTTAGATTCCATTATCCGTGTTGTCCAGTAAAAATGAATCCATTCATTGTTTTAAAAGCTGGCCATTTTACTGATATAGACCCACACTCTTTAACATCCTGAGTCTCTCTCAAAGTTCAATTACATGTGGTGTTCACTCAACATTGATCGTTTCATTGCCACACTGTTGGTACACTGTTTTTTCTTCTATGATTCACTCAACAAAGTGGTGTCCTGCGGTTTTTTATTTAATGAAATTGTGAAATTTGTGGTTGTCGTTGCAGGTTAATAGAAATATCTCTCTCTCTCTCTCTCTCTCTCTCTCTCTCTCTCTCTCGCTCGCTCTCTCTCTCTCTCTCTCTCTCTCTCTCTATATATATATATATATATACAGTACTGTGCAAAAGTTTTAGGCAGGTGTGAAAAAATGCTGTAAAGTAAGAATGCTTTCAAAAATAGACATGTTAATAGATTATATTTATCAATTAACTAAATGCAAAGTGAGTGAACAGAAGAAAATCTAAATCAAATCCATATTTGGTGTGACCACCCTTTGCCTTCAAAACAGCATCAATTCTTCTAGGTACACTTGCACAAAGTCAGGATTTTGTAGGCATATAGTCAGGTGTATGATTAAACAATTATACCAAACAGGTGCTAATGATCATCAATTCAATATGTAGGTTGAAACACAATCATTAACTGAAACAGAAACAGCTGTGTAGGAGGAATAAAACTGGGTGAGGAACAGCCAAACTCAGCTAACAAGGTGAGGTTGCTGAAGACAGTTTACTGTCAAAAGTCATACACCATGGCAAGACTGAGCACAGCAACAAGACACAAGTAGTTATACTTGCATCAGCAAGGTCTCTCCCAGGCAGAAATTTCAAGGCAGACAGGGGTTTCCAGATGTGCTGTCCAAGCTCTTTTGAAGAAGCACAAAGAAACGGGCAACGTTGAGGACCGTGAGACGCAGTGGTCGGCCAAGGAAACTTACTGCAGCAGATGAAAGACACATCATGCTTACTTCCCTTCGCAATCGGAAGATGTCCAGCAGTGCCATCAGCTCAGAACTGGCAGAAAACAGTGGGACCCTGGTACACCCATCTACTGTCCGGAGAAGTCTGGTCAGAAGTGGCCTTCATGGAAGACTTGCGGCCAAAAAGACATACCTCCGACGTGGAAACAAGGCCAAGCTTACTCAACTATGCACGAAAACACAGGAACTGGGGTGCAGAAAAATGGCAGCAGGTGCTCTGGACTGATGAGTCAAAATTTGAAATATTTGGCTGTAGCAGAAGGCAGTTTGTTCACCAAGGGCTGGAGAGCGGTACACGAATGAGTGTCTGCAGGCAACAGTGAAGCATGGTGGAGGTTCCTTGCAAGTTTGGGGCTGCATTTCTGCAAATGGAGTTGGGGATTTGGTCAGAATTAATGGTCTCCTCAATGCTGAGAAGTACAGGCAGATACTTATCCATCATGCAATACCATCAGGGAGGCATCTGATTGGCCCCAAATTTATTCTGCAGCATGACAGCGACCCCAAACATACAGCGAAAAGTCATTAAGAACTATCTTCAGCGTAAAGAAGAACAAGGAGTCCTGGAAGTGATGGTATGGCCCCCACAGAGCCCTGATCTCAACATCATCGAGTCTGTCTGGGATTACATGAAGAGAGAGAAGCAACTGAGGCTGCCTAAATCCACAGAAGAACTGTGGTTAGTTCTCCAAGATGTTTGGGCCAACCTACCTGCCGAAGTTCCTTCAAAAACTGTGTGCAATTGTACCTAGAAGAATTGATGCTTGATGCTGTTTTGAAGGCAAGGGTGGTCACACCAAATATGGATTTGATTTAGATTTTTCTTCTGTTCACTCACTTTGCATTTAGTTAATTGATAAATATAATCTATTAACATGTCTATTTTGAAAGCATTCTTACTTTACAGCATTTTTTCACACCTGCCTAAAACTTTTGCACAGTACTATATATATATATATATATATATATATATATATATATATATATATATATATATATATATATATATATATATATATATATTTTTTTTTTTTTTTAACCATTTGTTTGTGTCCCTTTGGGTAGTTTCACTTTGGTAAAAGATAGTCAAAACTACAAATAGATGTGTATACTGGATATAAAGCCTACTACAACCACAGAAGAATCCAGGATAACATGTTAACAACCTGGATTCTCCCTTTACTTAATGTGAGAAAAACAATTGCACACGAGCGAATGAGCACAGCCTTAGTTACCTCTGTCAGCCACACCTGTGTGGGGCTTTAAAAAACAGTGAAGAACTCTGTTAATGCTCTGCTTTAGTTCTTCAGTTCATTGTCCTGCAGTCCCATCCATCAACTCTACCAGCAACTTGACTGGTGTTTTTTAATAAAGCTTATTTTTCTATATTCCTTTCCTGTTGTAGTTCCTGCTCACTGTAATATGTATGGTAAAATAGTTCTAGATAAGGCTACGATTGACATCCCTGGTGGCAGTTTTGTTTTCTATTGCCTAACCGCCTCAGACCTGAGGGTCCCCTGTTTGCAGTTTTTTTTTTTTTTTTGTTTTTTTTTTTTTTTTTTTTTTTAATAAATGGTGTTTTCTTGACCTTAAGCTGTAGGTGAGTTGAAAGACTGATTGGAACAAAGTCCTGCAGTGGGATGGATTGGAAGAGCCAAGGTTACCAACCCCTGATTTAAAGGGATAAGTTGGTCCTAGTTTAGTGTTTCCAAAAAAAAACACACTGTTTTAATACAATATGAACCACACCAGGAGGTTCTGTAAAGGCTCCATTTTAAATGCATTCAGTGTCTTTGAGAAATCCTTCTAAACAAGATTGAATAACATGCTTCTCTGACTTGAAATTATTAGTCAATAACTCAGATGTGGTAATGCATTGAAATAATAGAATTGACAAAATAACACTGAAATCTAACATCTATTTGTCTGCAGAAATGGAGGAGGACGCAGTGGAATGTTCTGTGCCATCAGCATTGTGTGTGAAATGATTAAGCGGCAGAATGTGGTGGATGTTTTCCATGCAGTGAAAAGTCTTCGCAACAGCAAGTCAAACATGGTGGAAAGCCCAGTAAGTTATTGAAATAATAACATAAACTGTAACTGTTTAGAAAAGTTGTGTGGTGCTACAGATATTTTACAAACTTGAATGTTACAAAATAAGCAAATGGGTTGTATAGTAACCACAAAAACCTGCTATAAATGGCTTCCTATTTGCTTGTGTTTAAAGCGGTGACAAACTTTTTTTATTTAATTTTTCTTTACCAGGAAAAGAAAACCAGTATGGCATTGCTACTTACTGCTCGTAATTGTTTTGTGATAACATGACAAGAAAAATAGCATTAGACAGATCCCCTCTAACCACATCCTCTTCATACGCTGCAGTGCTGTAAAATATCTATTCCCACCTATTTCAGTGTACTACTATCTCTAGCTAAGCCTTCATGGATTGTCTTTTGGAAATGCCCTTTTTAGTTTGTTTAAAATGCATACAGTATTCTGCTTTAAAAGAGAACACACAAAGGTCTAAACCAGTACCATGCGTTTGCACCGGGCTTGTGGTTACAAATGTTTTGGTGCTTCTAAAATCAAGCCGAGTAGTTAATTAGCAACATGTCAGCCTGCCATGCATCAGTTTATTTCATTGAATGATTAGCATTTTGTATAAAAGAAGCTGCTTTGGAAGTTCTTGTTGTGTTTTGTTTTTTTTGGCATATAATACGATTTAATCTTAACTCTCATGCTTTTTTTGTGTGTGTGCGTGTGTAGGAACAATACCGCTTTTGCTACGACCTGGCCCTTGAGTATTTAGAGTCTTCTTAACGGGATCAAACATACTACATCTGGCATTTTAACGTGTCAGGGTTCCAGTTTGAAAGCAGAGCAACGGATGAAGAAATGAAAGCAGACTGTCTTCAAGACAGACATTTTTTATTTTAAATATCGCATTATAATTCGTAATATGCTGGAAATCTTAAAAATAATGATGTAATTCATTTGTAAATGTATTTACATTGTATCAAGCAGTGTTTGGTGCCACATGATTAAGACCCGATCGTGGGTCAAATTTGCTTTACTATTGTTTTACATGTTTCAATGTTTTATGTGCAGCCATTGTAAAGGATAACACTAAAGCCAACGTGTTGCATGCATGCAAAAAATAAAAAATGTTTTCTATGTTAATGCTTTTTTTATAACCAATATTAGTTTATCGGAAATGTGGTCTTGGATGAGTGCACTCTTTATACGAAAGTGCTGGCTTAGTAGCATTTGTAATGTCCAATGATGGCTGGTTCACATTCTTTATTCATAGGGGATCTAAATCATAAGCCAAAGACTTTAGTGTAAATATGTCTATATGGATAAAGCACATTGTTTGTATTTATTGTTTACTTGCATTCCATTTGAAGGTTGAAGAAACAATCATTTTCTGTTTTTTTTTTAATTTTATTTGCTGAATTTAAAATGCTATCGTTTTTATGTAGTTTATTTTTGTATGTGTTAGTGAAAGTAGTACACATTTTTTAGACCTCTACATGTTATAGTGATTTAATTTGTGTAAATGCTTGTCAAATGTATCCATGCAGATTAAGATTTCAAAAGGTCTATTCAAAAAAAAAAAAAGGACCAAACAAGTTGTTATATTTTTTCCTTAATGTCATATTTTCTCACATGTATTCGTACTTTGAGCAGGAAGAGAACACATGTGAACGGTATTAGCTGAAGCCTGCTGGGTTTTACCATTTTAAAGGAGTAAATGCACAGCTTGAAACATCGAGGTGGAAGCAGAGCATTAATAAGGCATGTAAGACGAGATAACGATTAGCTCATATTTGCAGTTTGATCAATCATGTTTATTTTGATGTCGGTCAATGTTGGCTTTTGGCTGTAACAAAGCAAACTTTGAAATTAAAATATCATTTTGAAATCCAATTGTCTTATTGTTATTGAGGGTCCTACTTAACAGATAGTGGTGTGTAAATGTAATGTATGTTGCTCCTTGATTCTGGATATTACAGTAAGTTTGTATGTGCTGTAAAAAGAATATACAAAAAAACTGGTGTTTTTATCAAGTAATTGAGAGCATATCAAATAAAACTAGACCAATTAATAAACATGCCAACTACACAGCTTTGTCACTGGACTGCATTTTATAAATCACCATAGTGGTTTATTAAGATTAATGGATATACATTTTATTTATCTACTGTACATACACTATCATAGTATAACTAATTTATGAAAAATATAATCATGCAAGTGAAACAAAGGAGGTGCTTCGGTGTCTGTTTTTTTGAGGCTTATCACTTTGTGGTTAGTTTATTGTCTAAGTTCCGGATTAGTTCCACCCATATTTTCACTTGTAGGGTAAGCTGCAGTAAGGCAGCAAAGACTGCTTATAAAATACAATACAAAAGATATGCTAGTTGTTCTCTCAATAAAAATGACATAGAAATGCCTAATACGCATAAGCTGTCTGATGTCAAGTGATTTAAAATATATTCTTAAATAACTGAAATAAAATTGTTGATGGGACGTTCTCGTCAGAAAATCCAATTAAAATGGCGTTGACACTGCAGGAGTTTACTTACTCTTTAGATCCAAAGGCCCTTCCTAGAATAATACAGATTCAATCTGGGATCTATTTTCAAGGTAAGAAATTAAGATTTTCTCTGGTTTTATATAAAACTGTCAAATTGTGAAGCTTTGTTTACAGGTGTTGTGTAAGCAGTTAGTCATTTAGAGTAGATAAGCAAACCTTTTAAAGGTATAATATAAATGTGTGTGTGTGTGTGGAACAATCTAGCTTCAGTTGATACAGAGATCTATCTCTCTCAAGTATGATTTTTTTTGGAGAAACTAAATGAAAATTTCAAGATACTGTAACATAATGGATACCACAGAAGTGCAGATGATTCTGAACTCAGTGGACTGCCTAATGTAAGTGTTTATGTTCAGTTACTTGGTCTTCAGATGACCATTTGTTATCAGACATTTATGTGGTTATGCTTGGGTGTGAACTATGAAATAAGCTGTGACTGCAGTGGTTTTAAAAAAAACCCACCCTTCAACCCCCAAATCCTTCATATTACTTTAAAAGGTTATTGTTAAAAAAATGAAAAAAAATAGTTCCACAGCAAGCTTTCTCTACAGTGTGTACTAAAAGACATCGGACGCACAGGTTTCATGAATGTTGAATAATACTGTAAACTTATTCCAGAAATTCTTGATTCAGGGGATCTATGGAGATGCCCATCCTTCTGTATGCTTTTCATGGTTACTTGTTTTTAATATAAACCTAATGTGAATGTAAGTCAATGTATACACATTTTTTAAAATAAATGTTTTTAATAATCTTAATCTAGTACAACAAAAAAGTAATATTATACATACCTATAGACAAACCACATTAAAAGAGAAAATAAAATAGGGGATAAAATAGGGTTGAAAAGACAGCAGGAGGGAGAAATGGCTACACATACAAGCGGATTCAAAAGATGATAAAGGCAATGGAGCGATAAAAAGGTTTTTGGGGGATCAGAATCAAAAGATGTCTCACGAAGGGTGAGAAATGGGTTCATAAAATAGTTGAAAGTGGAAAATAAATAAATATATATAAATTAATCCATTCATGAAAAATAGATTCAACTATTACCACTGTGCCACTGCTTACAGTCCATTAGTTCATTTTACAAACTCCCTCAAAATATGTCCTCATGCTTAACGTCTGTCCTCTCTTCACACAACAAAGCAAAATGTCAGGCAACAGAAAACAAATTACAAAATATGCTACAAAACAAATATGCTGTAAACACTAAAAAATCATCATAAAAACTTCGCTTTCAGGGGTAGATGTACTAAGATGGTCACAGCGATAACATAGCACAATTTGCAAAGTATACATTTTGTCGTACATACTATGAGAAAATATATTAATGAAGAGAGCCATAATATACTAATTTAGATATTTGTTGCATCATCTTAGTGAGATCTCTAGCATAGCAAGAGTAGTGCGACATTTTCTGAATAAATAATGAAAGGCAGTTTAATCCCATCAGATTCTATAATGGGACGCCCACCTTCACCCCCAAATAAATGTGTTTCTATCAAAAAGCGCTTCATAATAATACAGTAACCTCTCATTATACCGGATATGTTTGTCCGACATTAGGGTTTAAAAAAATAAAATAAACGCACACATACATTTTATAGTGCTCAATGTATTTTAAATGTAAAAATCATATGTAAAAAACCTATACAGACAGTAGTAAAATAAAATACTTGGCGCACTTTCTTTTTACTTTAGCCTGTAGGCTATTGGTAACACCAAATAAACCATGCTGCTGCATTAACAAGTTACTTATGGAACAGTGAATTAATATGAATTACAAAGGACCAGCAACAAATTTTGCATTATACCACTAATATGTATTATCATGAGTAGCCTATTAGCCAATGTATACTGTCAGTTTTTATTTAAGTTAGTCAGGGGTATAGTGCTAAATTGTGCACAATTACAAACCACCTGCACATTAATAGAATAGGTGTGTTTCCTGTTCTTATACAGATGCTCAGAATGAACTTGAGGGGTTTACTACACACGTGTGCAGTCTAGTGCTCCCAACACAACGGGGAAACCAGAAATGAAATAGAAATTTGTTTTCAAGGCTTCTAAGTACATGCTGCTTTTAGGTAAAAATAGGTATTTGGGTGTTGCCCTCAAAAAGGCATTGAGCTCAACTGGCAACGCACGAGAAAAAGCGGACTGGGAAATGCCAGCAACAATTGCGACTGTTTGAAAACTTGCTTTCAAAAGTTAACAAATTAATGCAATTGGAAGTGTCGCAATTGCCGGAAGCTTTAGTATAGCTCATTATAGTATTTGAGAACCCTCATTTGCTCCACCCCTTTTTGTGACATTATGCACGAACGCCCCTAATTGTATTTTCATGTAAGTCTGAACCGCAAAGAAAAACTGCTGCCGCAAAGCATTTCTTAAAAAGTCACTGATGGGAAACTAAAGGCCCCTCGGGAAGAACTATAGTTACCTCCTGCGGTGTCAGGCATTATAAGCTATGTTTCCATCAACGAGACCCCATTACAGGTTTCCATTAAACTGGATTCTAACTAACAAACCGCTCTACATAATGACGTCACAAGCTTAACAAAATGGTTATCGCACACATTTTCTTGATCCGAACAGAAAACAAAAAGTTTGATGCATTTCCATCCATTTTTTTCTATTCACTCGCTAGACTAGCGTCTAATCTCTAGCAAATAACCATTCTGGTTACATAACGTGTTGCTGGCCTGAAAATCAACCAGGAAGGAATGTGTGTGTGTGTGTGTATGTGTATATATATATATGTGTATATATATATATATATATATATATATATATATATATATATATATATATATATATATATATATATATATATATATTTATCCAAATTAAAAATAATTACCATTGTGCAACTTTTCATATTTTTTGAAGCTGTACTGTTTCCCTCATATGCAATTTAAGTAATAGTTATAATAATAATAAACATAAACAGACATAATGACAGTCCAGTATCAGATACCCTCCGGAGATAGCTTCACTGAAACCTAAAAGAAGAGGTTTCAATCCTGTTTGGGGAAAATTAATAATTTGTTTTTGAACGGTCAGGGGTGGAATTAAAATACACAGAGGCCAGAGATCATGCCAAGAACTGGTGTAAAAAGATGATGAAAATATTAAACATGTCTGCAGCGAAAGAAAACAGGAGGGTCACGTGTATGAGGCATTTGTAAACTTGGACCAGAGAGACGCACAGAATGAGCTCTGTCTTGCCTACGGTTTGGAAAAAGCTATTACAATTTACAACAGGTAACGTCTTTAAAGAAATGGCCACAAAAATTGACTCCAATTCCTCTGCCTTCCAAAGACTGCACTGTAGTGCATAAACTATTGCCAGAAACAATGAGAAATTTGGCGACTGCCTTTTCAGCTAAACCCTGAAATCAGCTGTAAAGCTACTCTCTGTGTGTGCAGAATGTGTGCTGAAAGCACTGACCAAAGTGACACGAGTCAATTTATTATTTACAATCATTTTTTAACCTAACAGAAATATCTGGAGTCTGTAATGCAGAAAATATAAGTGCAGCCATATTCAGTTGTTTGGAAAATTAACAAAATGATGATCCAGTACATAAAATTGTGTGGTTTAAATCTGACAGTGCATCAGTAATGCTATCACAGCATTATGAGGTATGTTTATTTTATATTATAATTACATACTGCTTTGTAGTTTTTTCATATAGGCTACTTAACGAAAAACTGACATGAAATACTTCTGGTAGACTTTTGCGATCTAATTTTGTAGTTTATTTGATTAAATGGTGTTTGATTAAATTATGCTAATGTAGTGTGTATTTTTTTTTTAAAATTATGTCTCAATCCTAAAATGATATGCTAAACTATTACAACAATTTACTCAAAGCCTCCACTAGTGTTTTCTACTATTATAACAACTTTGACTTGCAAAGGTGTGGATACCTGAAGCATAATCAACAAGTACAGAGAAACATCATCTGTTATTGACAAACCCAGAACTGGAAGACCCAAAAAGCTGTCTAACAAGGATGAGCAATATATGAAGATAATATCCTTAAGGAATAGAAAGAAGACAAGCTTTGAATTGACAACAGAACTGGCATAAGGCACAGGTGTTGTTGTCCATCAAATCAACAGTACGAATATCACTCTTGAAATCAGGACTTAAAGTATGTGTTGCAGTAAGAATACCTCTGTTAAGAAAGAGGAACAAGACTAAAAGGCTAAAATATGCACAAGATCACAGAATTTGGACTATGGATCAATGGTCAAGGTGCTTTGGACTGTTAATGGATGGACAACGACATCAACCATTTTTTTATACGCATGAGTTTTAGCTCATAAAAAAAAGTTTAATGGAAACATAGCTATAGTCTGCTGTTGGTAACTATAGTTCTTCCCTCAGGGGCCATAGTTTCCCACTATACACCTCCTCTCCAGTCCATATTTTATATATATATATATATATATATATATATATATATATATATATATATATATATATACATACACACTACCGTTCAAAAGTTTGGGGTCACTTAGAAATGTCCTTGTTTTCCATGAAAACATACATGAAATGAGTTTGAATAGGAAATATAGTCATTGACAAGGTTAGAAATAATGATTGTGTCCTTCAAACTTTGCTTTCGTCAAAGAATCCTCCATTTGCAGCAATTACAGCCTTGCAGACCTTTGGCATTCTAGTTGTCAATTTGTTGAGGTAATCTGAAAAGATTTCACCCCATGCTTCCTGAAGCACCTCCCACAAGTTGGATTGGCTTGATGGGCACTTCTTACGTACCATATGGTCAAGCTGCTCCCACAACAGCTCAATAGGGTTGAGATCCAGTGACTGTGCTGGCCACTCCATTATAGACAGAATACCAGCTGACTGCTTCTTCCCTAAATAGTTCTTGCATAGTTTGGAGCTGTGCTTTGGGTCATTGTCCTGTTGTAGGAGGAAATTGGCTCCAATCAAGCGCCGTCCACAGGGTATGGCATGGCGTTGCAAAATGGAGTGATAGCCTTCCTTCTTCAAGATCTCTTTTACCCTGTACAAATCTCCCACTTTACCACCACCAAAGCACCCCAGACCATCACATTGCCTCCACCATGCTTGACAGATGGCATCAAGCACTCCTCCAGCATCTTTTCATTTGGTCTGCGTCTCACGAATGTTCTTCTTTGTGATCCGAACACCTCAAACTTAGATTAGTCTGTCCATAACACTTTTTCCAATCTTCCTCTGTCCAGTGTCTGTGTTTTTGCCCATCTTAATCTTTTCTTTTTATTGGCCAGTCTGAGATATGGCTTTTCTTTGCAACTCTGCCTAGAAGGCCAGCATCCCGAGTCGCCTCTTCACTGTTGACGCTGAGACTGGTGTTTTGCGGGTACTATTTAATGAAGCTGCCAGTTGAGGACCTGTGAGGCGTCTGTTTCTCAAACTAGACACTCTAATGTATTTGTCCTCTTGCTCAGTTGTGCACCGGGGCCTCCCACTCCTCTTTCTATTCTGGTTAGAGCCAGTTTTGCTGTTCTGTGAAGGAGTAGTACACAGCGTTGTACGAGATCTTCAGTTTCTTGGCAATTTCTCGCATGGAATAGCCTTAATTTCTCAGAACAAGAATAGACTGACGAGTTTCAGAAGAAAGTTCTTTGTTTCTGGCCATTTTGAGCCTGTACTCGAACCCACAATTGCTGATGCTCCAGATACTCAACTAGTCTAAAGAAGGCCAGTTTTATTGCTTCTTTAATCAGCACAACAGTTTTCAGCTGTGCTAACATAATTGCAAAAGGGTTTTCTAATGATCAATTAGCCTTTTAAAATGATAAACTTGGATTAGCAAACACAACTGATGGTTGCTGATAATGGGCCTCTGTACGCCTATGTAGATATTCCATTACAAATCAGCCGTTTCCAGCTACAATAGTCGTTTACAACATTAACAATGTCTACACTGTATTTCTGATCAATTTGATGTTATTTTAATGGACAAAAAATTTGCTTTTCTTTCGAAAACAAGGACATTTCTAAGTGACCCCAAACTTTTGAACGTTAGTGTATATATATATATATATATATATATATATATATATATATATATATATATATATATATATATACTCCCTGTTTTTAACCCTAAAATAGCAAACCAAAAATATTTGTTAAACATTAAGCTTTGTAAAACAGTATGCATCAGGGACTGGCAGTTGTTACAAATTATATTTATAACTTCTCTGTGTATGTGGAACAATAAAAATTAAAAGATTAATGCTGGGAGAATTAATTAGAACTGCCCGCTGTATAGGTTTTGCTAAGAGTTATGGCTGATGTTGCTTCCAAAGGTGTCACTCAGTTTTGTTAACTTCACATGAATCGAGAGTGGGAGGATCATTTGACATTATGGTAGATGGAAAATGGCTGACGGGTCTTTTTTTTTTTTTAACTATTCCTGGTCGATAGGGCTTAATAAGTTTTCTTTATTCTGAGCTTTATCATCTCACCCACAGAAAATCTTTGAAGTGGAATGAGAGTGCAAGATCATCTTCCTCAGAGAATACATTTTAAATATTCTGTGCTAAAAGCATAATATATTCATAACAATTCCATACATTAAAACACGAATAGCTGATTTAATGTATACTATTATAAAATATTCTCTACCTTTTGTTTTTATTCATTTTTTGGCACTTATGCTATTTCATGTTATAGCAATTTTACTCTAAATGGATCTGATTTTTTTGTAAGAGAAGAAAAAAGTTTAGATAAATCTCCATTTTAAAGATTTTAATGACAGAGAAACAGCCATGTAAGCTAGTGCATTGGAGCAAACAGAAAGGAAAACATTATTGAAACCTTTCTACAAGAGTCTCCTATTGTTTTTTTATAATGAACCACCATGTGGTTAATCTCAAGCGTTTGAGTCCAAATAAAGATTGAGATTGCTGATAGTCGAGGGAATTAGAAAGTTAGAGAGTAGGAACGATTACATAAAGGCATTACAAATATAAACAAAACTTAAAACTCTAGCATAATTTGCACGGGTCTAAACAGATGTCTTCAACTTGGTCAAAAGCAGAGGATGTCTAGTAACCTCCCAGACGTGGACTAGTTTTCATCAAGAAAAGTTGGTAAATTCATAATGAAATGCGATGCTGTGGACAGAGAGGGCACTTTTGTGCATGATTTGTAAATAATGAACCTGGTGTAAATAACTTGTGCAAGATGGAGAAAGAACGAATCGTATCAATTAAATGCCTTTTCATTTGCCGAAGGCTACACGGGCGTTGACCACAATGAATAACTGTTTCGTCCCTTTAGTGATATGTGATTCCATACATACCTTCAGATGGTTTTTGTAAGAATCAGCAATTATGTTTTGTATTTTCGTCTGTCCCCAATTTGTTTATTTTGAATCATAGAGTTTTACCGAACAGTAGAATATCATATAATATTCTATTATGGTTTATTTAAAGGCTGGTATTGCTTTGAGACGAATACCCTGGAAATGCTTATATCAATTCTAACATAACACTGGCATGGTCAATTCGCACAGGATGCCTGAGTTTGAAATTGTACAGAAGGTCCTGATATCCTGTAAATAAATCTGAGGACCTCTGAGAAAATTATCTGATACAAAGAAATGAACTGTTCACACAGAACAAAATGTCACTGATGTCGGTAAATATTCTGAGGTCACCTGTTTATGTGGTGATTTTTAGTTCCGTGCGAAATCAGCTTTAGTAACATGCAAAGTCACCCAGGCTGATGTTTCATTTTGCCTATCTTTTAGCAGTCCTGGCAACGTAAACTGTGTGAATCAGTACTGTCCAGTGGTTAAAAACACAGATTATTCCATATGCTTTGTTAAAGTTTTATTTGCTTTATCCTTGTGGTGCCTCTCTCCTGAGCAGTGCAAAGGTTTTACATGAAGGACCTTTACCTCAAATCAAAGTTCTGATTTATTTCACAAGCCTTCTGCATGTATACAAGAGGGTTATTGAGCAATACTCAAAAACATGTGAGCATAGGGTGGATTTTTCCATTTTTGAATGCAATCAAAATCTAAACATGACAAGCTAAAATGGTTAATATATTTTAAGAAATATAAAATGAGAGTGCTCAGGAAGTGATTAACCCTTTCAATGTCTTTCAATTAAATAAAGTTTAAACACACAATTGCCTTGAGGACAAAACTCATTTTATGTTCCTGTAGTATTTGCGACGGAAATGTTAATGTCATTTTTTAACCATATGTTCTGTTTTAATCATCACTAATTTGTGCCATTTTTATCCAATAGATATGCAATGACATTATAGACTATATTAAGTAGTGCTGGGACGAACACGGGATTGTCATGTTTGGATATTTGCTCATAATTTAAATATTCGTTTGGATATTTGTTCGTTTTCAAAAAATAATAAAGCCCATTATATTGTTCAGAACGCAGGCAGAGGCAGCAGTGGCAGGGGGCGTGGCCCCTGTATGTGTGCCTTTATTTTACAGCAAGACGTTACAATATGTAACACTTTAAATTTAAAAAAAAATACCCCAGGAGTAAAGAATACATTGTGTAGGCCTTGCTTTATTCCACTGAAATAACTACAAAACAAAGGATGCCAAATAGCAGTTCAAGTTAAACGTTGTTTTGTTTATTCCCGAAATAAATAGTACATAAAGTTGACAACGCATTTTATTTATTTTTTACTTTGTCATTCCTTGCCATTGCCATTTCTTCATAGTAAACAGTGGCCATAGACATGTTTTCATAAAGTAATAACATGAGGCTTACTTGTGCCTTTTTGTAGATGAGCAAGCAAATGAAAACTGAAATTTAACTTTAAACACTTCAAATAAAACAAACGTGGTAATGGCGTTGTATATACAAAGGTGAAAAAAACTCACCGTTTTGGTTCTCGTTTATTACATTCCACATAACAGAAAGTCGCAACAAAAAATATAGAATATATACAATCTATATAAAAACATCTGATTTATGTATCCGAATACATGTCAAAAAATATCCATTCAAATATTTTGATATTTGTCCCAGCACTAGTATAAAGGAATGTGCAGTTACTGTGCCAGAAGGTTATGGATGTAACCCCGGGTCCCTGAAAGAGAAGACGACCACCAACCGATACTTTTGGGATATGCCTACCTTAGGTAGGTATTCACTGAGCATTTTATGTCAGAGCTGCCGATAGGCCCCTCCGTGGAGTGACGTCCTCGGCCCGCCTGCCAAGGGAATAAGTAGTCGTTCCGCGGAGCTCACTTCCTCTGTTGCATCAAACCCGCGAATGCGAGTGATGCGACCTCGCAAGGTTTGGTGGTCGTCTTCTCTTTCAGGGAACCGGGGTTACATCCGTTACCTAAACCTATCGATTTCAGGAATTCTGAATATTGCTTTCCATGAATCCTGGGCTACCCTGTCTGAAGCTCATCCAGACTGAGATTAAATCAGAGACTGGACAAATAACTATGTCAAAAACAATGTAATGGCAGACTAAGGAGTCAAAAGTTGGAAAAGAATAGTACACTTTTACCGGTCATATTTGATTGTGGCTCATCTTGAATTGTTCTGTTTGTTATTGTCCTGGATATCCTTGGTGATATTGCAACACAGGAGAAAATTGTTCTATATGTATGCAGCATTTTATCTGTTGGTTGGACAAAACTTCAATAATTACATTTTTTGCTGTTATTGATTTTTCAACCCTGGCTCAGTGCATCTAACCTTGTTGCCTCATGCTGCTTCTATTTTGTTGGAGATATTTCTCTGTTTACTCGCTTGCCTGTTCATTTTCACGTCATGCCTGAGAGGATTTCTATTGTTTTTGTGCTTTTCATTATACATCTTATGCCAACCTCTTCATAATTTTTTTTTTATTTTCCTTGAAAACTTTGTACTGTAGGGGTATGAATTGTATAATTGATCATTGTTGCTTATTTTTTAGGTTCTGTGTATGAGATGTTTGGGAATGAATGTTGTCTTCCTACTGGTGAAGTGATAAAGATTATAGGCTTAAACATCTCAAAATTATCAGCAGAGATACAGAAAGAAGGCCCAGGCAGCACGTGTATTGAGCTACCTCTAGACTACCCAGGTAAGTACTGTATTATACAGCAAAACTATTACTAATATTATTTTTCTCTCCTATAAAATATAAAGAAAAGCTAGATTGTGTAAAACTGCAGGAAAATGTCCCACTGTATAGTAAATTACATTGTGCCTACAGTGGAAAATTATGCCTGTATAGAAATAAAGATATACCATTAGCTCTACCATTGTAATAATAATAATAATAATAATAATAATAATAATAATAATAATAATAATAATAATAATAATAACAGTTAAATCTAGACAGTCCTGTAGATATCAGAACACAGGTGTGTAGGCTACGCTTACAGCATAATAATAATAATAATAATAATAATAATAATAATAATAATAACTAGAACTGCCTGGCAGTTTTACTGCTCCTAAGCCTCTGTACCAGTACCAAACACTTAAGCAATTACTTGAAGATGTGGGTTTATTTCTTGATATTTGACAAGTTTGAAATCAGTAAATTCACCAGTTCTCCAGAAGAAGATTTTGAAAGTTTTTTCAAAAAAATGCATCAGTCGGCCATCTTGGTTCACGCACAAACACCATTTTTGAAAAAGGCAATTGTACTGATACAGACATGACTCGTATTAGAGACAGGCGATTATATATATAATCCAGGGCTGGCAATGGAACGTGAAACAAGCAATGTGATTGGTTGAGCAAGGTTCCAGCTGTCCGTATATTGGATGGATACGGACAGTTGGAGCTTTGTCACATATTTTAAGTCACTGTGCTGCCTCACATAATTTAAACTAAGTCAATCAATCAATCTTTATTTTATATAGCACCTTTCATAGTGGACCACCATCACAAAGCGCTCGTATCAAGTACCAGTAGCCATCTTGCTTACACTCACTGATGTACAGCTGTAACTATGAAATGGAGTGACCAATTACCAGCAAAAAATCCCAAAGTAGTAAGTAGGCATGTCGATTTGGATGAAGAACAATTAAATGAACTGGAAAATAGCAAAACAGAAAAATACCACAAAAAAAAATCGCTCACCCTGACTTTGCTACTTCAGCTATTTTTAGTGGTTTGTAAACGGTAAAGAAAAACACAAAAAGAGACTTGTACACATTATCCACCCCTCTCTGACACAGCTCTTGAACAAATTACTGAAATCTGAGACGTCGTTGAATTTATTTTGATTCCTCACGTCTGTTCTGCTCAGAGTGTGGGCACTGACAGGAAGAAAAAAAAAAAAACTCAGTGCTGTCTCAACTCCGCCCCCAGCTGTATTTATTTCAATGGCAATGTGCACACTATCAAAAAATGATTTACTTTCTTTTACATGTTTTAATTGAATTAATTTACTCATCTTAACTTAGTGTGTAGTTCAACATGGGACTACTTTATTTGGCGTAAGGATATTTAATAAAAAAACACTATTCATTTTTTGCCTTAAACATGATTTATGCTTTTTTTTTCAAATCCACTGTTTTACCTGGATTATAAATGCAATAAGACCCTTTAGGGCGTCCGTATACGTTGAATATATGGACTTCTCGGGGGTTGAAGGCTCACACTGCTCTGAGGGTTGTTTGTTTTTTAAAAAACAATTATACAATTTCATAACTCTATTGTACGATTACTGACTGTACGATTACTGAGGTATATCTCAGCTCCTCTCTGTGTCAGAAATGGAAAGAAAGGAACATTGGTTTAACATCAGAATTCATTTGAACCAAGATGTATTTATATATATTTTATATTAAAAAAGTCCAGTGTACAGAACACTATAATGTAAGGAATAGAGTCTATGTTAACCTACATAAACAACAAATCAACACACAATATATGAATCTGACAGGGATGTCGATAATTCACAGTACTGTTTTTATATCAGCAATGACATGATAGCAGGTATCAGTAGACAGGTGATACATGCCACATGCCACTGCTTATCCTTGCCTGATACGATATAAATGCACTTTTACTCTTTTTCAGGTCTTTTCAAGATTGTAGCAGACAGTGAGGCTTACTATACCATTGGGGATATTGTAAAATCCTTGCATATATGTCAAAATAGGCTGGGTCAGCCTGTCTTTAAGAGTACTGTGGACATTACACTGAGCAATGATACAATACAGCAAGGAGAGACTATCATGTTCACATCTCTGGGGGAGAGAAACTCTGAGCAGTTTGTGAATACTGAAGTTATGCGGAAAGATAAAAAGCACACTTTTACACTACCACTGTCCCAGCAAGGGGAGTTTTATGAATGTGAAGATGACCAGTTTTATACATTGAAGGAGATAATAGAATGGAAGTTGCCCAAAGGCAGAAAGCGAGCTGTGAACTTGGCAAAGACCTCAGCCATAAAGGAATTTACATTCTGTGAGCTTCCTGAGAAT
The DNA here is from genome assembly GCA_030684275.1 of Acipenser oxyrinchus oxyrinchus. NCBI lineage: Eukaryota > Metazoa > Chordata > Actinopteri > Acipenseriformes > Acipenseridae > Acipenser > Acipenser oxyrinchus. Next base: position 65,753,310 of record CM060252.1, on the reverse strand, counting down.
TTCAAAGGAGAACTAACTCTTACACCGGTTTATGAACTACAAGCAGTTATGAAATGTAGGTGAAACATTTCTTTATGTATTCCTTCAAATGACATGTTTTGTTGTTGTAGGACCTGATTCAGTAGAATTATACCATGTGAACATTATTTCAAAGCCTTTTGTACCATTTATTGTATGTCTATGATCACTTAGGTCAAAAGGACCCCACCCAAGAAAATACAAAATTCACACTGCCTGAGGCCAGTTAACAATATTAACGAATAAATAATTAACTTTTTTTTAATGCTTCAACAGTCCCAACATATATCATTTCAACATATGTTGTACTGATCAAAAGTCTATCATATAAACCAATAACACCCCAATAAGTGTATGTAATTTAAAATAAAACATACTAAAAAAAAGTTACGTAACATGAAATATAATCATGGCACCTATTTCTTTTCATATGGCTTTTATACCTATGTTATCATTTATGTTATAATCATACAGCTGCATGTTTATTTGTTTTAACAGTTCGCAAGGATATTGTGCACATACCATCCAGCCTTGATGTTGAGGTGATAGATGTTACAGATAAGTATGACATCAACTCCTTTGTGCAGCCTTTGTCAATCAATGACATCTTTAACAGACCTGGTAACAACTTTCCTATTGTGGCTGAAATAATAGAAGGCCCTGAGCATACGGTAGAAAGTTTGAAGTTCCTCAAATCTTGCAAGGAGGTTATCATTCACCAGGCCTTCCAAGCCAAGAGAATCCTGGCATCCGAGATAAGGAGTGATGCTCAAAAGCATTTCTTGATTCCCTGCACTTACAATGGGAAGTTCAAAAGAAGGCCACGTGAATTTCCAACTGCTTATGACTTGGAAATTGCCAAGAGTGACAAAGAACAGTTACATGTAGTGGCAACCAAAGCTTTTGAATCTCACTACGAAGGACTGGAAACTGTTTTTGTTGGTGACCAGTTCCTAGTCCAGCATCGTAAAACTAGTGAGGTCATATATGGTGGGACCCAGAAGACGGTGGAAGCTCTGGCCTGTGAGAGAATTGAAGGCAAAGTCTATGAGCCTGTGCTAATCCCCATGTGTATGGAAGGAGGCTTTGTGGAAGTGATACATGATAAAAAGCAATACCACATCTCTGAGATCTGCCACAAGTTCCACTTGCCCTTCAATGTTAAAGTGGCCATGCGTGACCTTTCCATTGGGGAGGACATTTTAGCTACCATGCTTGGGCTGCATCTAGAAGAGGAAATCACTGAACCTTGCCTTCTCATTACTCCTCTAAAAAACCTGTCTGAGTGCTGGGAAATTCCAGTGAATAGGATCAAAATGTCTCTCCAGCTGCTACATAGACCAGATAAAGGGACTGAGCCTCCTCCTGTGAAAACAGTGGTGGAAGAGATCAGTGAAGACTGCTACTACACCCTGCGGAGGTATGTGAACGCCACACTGCATCCTCCTCCACGTCCTCCAAAGAAACCCCTGCAGCCACCATCCAAATCATTTAAGCTTGAGGTACCCCAGCCAAAGAGACCTGATGCTCCCAGCTCACCAAAGGTAGGATAGTTTCTGTGTTAAAGAGCAGTTTTGCAGGAGTACAAAAATATAACGCTGTATTTAATCACACGGTGTTCCCGCTCTGTAAGTATAGTTTCGAACATGTTTCATCTCAATGTTTACATTCTGGAGGCTTTTCAAACTTTCATGTATAAAATGCAGGGTGCGCTTCATTAAGAGACTTTAAAAGATGTACTATGTAAGCAATAAGACATGAGCAGGTGTTTATTGTGCTAGAATTATTGTGCCCTGGGGCGTAAGAGATTTATCTTATTATAAAGATGAATCTCTACTAATTTATATCTTTCAATAGAACAATTAGAAATTATAGAAATCACTTTTTAATCATTTTTTTAAAACTGCCCAAATACTTATGTAAATATATTTATACAACAAGCAGGGTTGATATATCTGCTGATTCCAGACCTGTGATGTCACATACATTTTTATACCACAAGCATTTTTGTTACTCCACCTCTGTGGGATGGAATTGCCTACCGGTATTGTGCCTAATAGTGTCACCTGGCCAGATTTGACACCTTAGGTGCCAAATAGTGTCGTTGCCAAATAGTAATAATGTGCAATATATTGTATAACAATATTGATTTCATATTTTAATTGTTTTACATTCTTTGTTTATATATATATATATATATATATATATATATATATATATATATATATATATATATATATATATATATATATATAGTGTATAATAGGCCTAAAGTTAAGATATATGAAGGTTGAGATACTCAGATGTAGTGTACATGTTCACAGCAAAGCCATTTAAATGTGACACTTTTTGGCAGACAAGATTCAGAGATGGCGAAAAAATCAACTAGGCATGCACATAGACTACATGTAAGACACTTTTCTTCCTATGGGCCTAGTTTCGAAATACTGCTGAAATTCAGGACGGAGTTGCACTTAGCACTTAGTAGTTTAAAAAAAAATGCCACCAATACATGTTTTATAACAACTTTAAAATGTCTGAAATAATATAAGATTTCCTTGAGAATGAGTTTAGTCAAGAAATGCCAGTTACCGATCTGCCTGTAATCCCTTCATTAACACTGGTAATGGAAGGAAACAACAGATAGGCTTCAAATTGACACACTCTGCTCAAGGTGCTATCTAAAAAGACTGTTGTGAAAATAGGGTTTGAAATTAATCTGCGCCAAATTTTGATCCAGCAGGTAAAATAATCCCTGAATTAATTGATTTAATATAAAAATGTACACATTTTATTGCTATTTATTTTACAAATATAATTGTGGTATGAACAGAAAACTGAATGGTCGCTCGTAGTATTCGTTTTTTATTCGTCACAGGACATTCAGCATCCTCTATATACAAGTTCTGAGATACAGTATTGAATAACATATATATATAAACATATTTTCTGAACAGTATGACATCACAATGGACCGTAGTTACTGGCAGTACTGTACCTGCTGTTACAGGTTCACACAGGTTTTGTTTATCACAACTAATCTAAAAGATTCACAAATAAAGCAAAGGTTGTGAAAGCTTCACACTGGCCTTGGTTTGAAAGGACTACGTCATATAGTTTCAAATATCAAAAGTTAGGGTTAGGGTTAGGGTTAGGGTTAATATTATTCTGAACCTCACCTTAGTCTTTTGATATTCATGGGGTCAAAATAGTGCCTTGCAATGTTCTATTGACAATCCCCCAAAAAGAATTAAAAGAAACCAAGTGGTATATTGCTATAATTGCTGAAATAGGAAGACGTTGTCTGTTTAAGACCCAGGGGCTTAATTAGTTACATGACATACTGTATACTCTTCAGCCTCTTGTCCCAGTTCTGTTACACACTCTGTTGCAGGGCAAAAGCCCTGTTTGTTTAAATAGTGTGTGTGGGAATGTAAGGTTGGCAGGGATGACGTTAATTCTGTCCCTGCCAACGATCTCAGGTGTGGTAATTCTCCAATTAGGTAATTGAGTGCTAATTGGAGAATGGCCACCTGTATAAAAGGGAGGAGAAATCCTTTGTGGGGGAGAGAGGGAGTTAGGTGAGCGAAACTGAGTTTTGAGTATAACTGCAGTGAAGGCAAATGCCCAGCCTACGTATTCTTGTGTTGGCCCTCATGCCCTGTTTATTTGTTTCTTTGTTTTGTGCCTGTTAAATAAATGTGCGCAACAGCACTTCACTGCAGCTTCTGTCTCTGAGTCTCTAATTCCTGTTGGTGACATATTGGGCCACAGCGTTACCCTGTCACAGGTGGTCAGAGTGGGATAGCGTCCCCTAGAGACTCAGAGCAGAAGCTGCAATGAAGCACTGTTGCACAAGCATGGATGTCAAGTCATTTCTTGAAATCAAATGCAAACAAAACTGAGTTACTGGTGGTAGGGTCTAAACCCCAGCTTTACTCTCTCCCTGGGTTTTCTTGCTCCTTTAGTGATTGTTTCCTTAATGCTTACTTGGCGGTCTGAAGTTTAGGTATTCAATTAGACTCTAGGTTAACGTTTGACACACGCATATCTACACTGATGAAGGCAGGGTTGTTCCACCTAAAGAAAATCTCTAAAGTCTGTCCTTTCCTGTCTCCCAGGGATGCTGAGGTCCTTGTTCATGGCTTTGTTACTTCTTGCTTAGATTATTGCAATGCCCTTTTTGCTGGTCTTCCTGCTGGCTCTATTAATCGTTTACAGTTGGTACAAAATGCAGCAGCTAGAATCTTGAGGGGCACTAGACAGACTGAACACATTACTCCTGTTCTTGCGCATTTCCAATGGCTACCTGTCTGTTCCCGTGTCTCTTCCAAGATTCTGCTGCTGACATACAAGGACCTACTTGGTCAGGTTCTTACATCAAGGACCTTCTTGGCCTATACATCCCTGGGAGACAGCTTAGGACTTCCAATTCTGGACTTCTTAAATGCATTTCATCTAAGTGTATTACTCTTGATGAGCGTAGCTTTACTTGCATTGCCCCTCCTTATGGAATTCTCTGCCCAGTTGCATTTGAAATTCTACTTCAGTTTCTCAGTTTAAAACTTCTCTCAAAACATACCTCTTTTCAGCTGTCTTCTCTTCTTCGGCTTCCTAGGTTTTGAAATATGAACTGAGATGTTTTATCTTGTTTTTATGCTTACACTGTTTATCAATGTATTTGGAAAATTCTGTTTTTATCTTGTTTGTAGTTAAGTTTACAATATTTATAAATTCATTTGTATAATGGACATTTTGATTGTGCAATGGCACTATATTTAAATTAAAGGTATTATTATTATGTATTGTTATCTTGTTCATATTTTGCCAGTGGATCACAGAGCCCTTTGACATATTAACCACTGAAAAAAGCCACTGAAGAACTCCCAAAGCAACTACAATTAGCATTACACTTTACGCACCATATAAGATATATAACGATAATAATCATAATGATAGAGAAACAATGAAACTGATCATAATGATGTTTCGTATGCAGTGGTGATTAAGTGGTTCTGCTCTGTACAGGCACAATCTGACTTCCTGTTAAGCTACTGCAGTTCTCTCCTGTTCTTGTAAGATATGATTGATAATATAAAACGTTACATTTTCTTTCGTCTATGCAAAGAGATATTTTAGAACTAGTTTCTTGAGACAGGGAATTTGAATAACAGTAATACCTAAAGGACCCAAATATTTGTGGCTGCTTATGCTGGTTTCTTATTCAAGGTGCATCTGTTCTTTATTTTAATTCAAAAAAGGAAAACCTTCCTGGAGTTTACTAGCTGAAGATGAGCAGATGACTGCTCAGGTGACCATGAAGACATGTTTTATTATATAGTATTTTGTTATTCCCGTCGGTTCCATTTAGACGAATATTTCATTTTCCAATCTTATATATGCATAGAAGGATGTGTAGTACAGATACAGTGTACATCCTTGTACAGAAATTAAGCCTTGGCCTAGAATTTCACAAATGTTGTCCCTTATTCAGAAATTCATAAAAAAAAGCTATATTTAGTGATAATTACTAGTTTACAATGTTGTCTGATTATTATTCAGATGATTGATTCAATAAAACACTCCTGGTATGCTATATTTTAATGAACATTGTCATTTCTTTAATATTCTTTTTTTCAGAGTCCACATGTAAATCCCCTAAAGCCATTTAAACCAATCAAAGTCGTCTCCCCAGAATTGAAGAATGCCACACCACAATATGAGTTTATGAAGATAACAGCAACAGAAAGCAACTTGCAAAAAGGTTAGTTAAACTGTTAAGACCCTTAACACACAGCAACTACATGTTTGTTTAAAAGTGAGTTTAGACCTTGAAGCTAAAATGAAACAGAATCAAAAAGAGGGGTTTTTAGCTACCTGCTGTTTACAGTACTGTGGCGCAAACAGAATTGTCTTAAAGTGATAGCTAAAAAAATCTTATGAATTGTGCATTCCCATTTTTATGTCTCATGTGGCCAGTTTTAAAAGACATACATGTTATAGTAAATATCATTTGTTTTATTATTATTTTAAACATGGTACTTGGTATTACACCTAGGTAAAGACATTTCGGTGTGCAAGCTATATTTTCATTGGTTATTTCACCTGGATGGTGAAACTGTCCCCATTTCTCAATGGCTTCTTTCCTGTCATCAACTAACCAACTACTGAGATAATGTACCTGACATGCTTTCAGCCAGCAAAATGCTTTGACCTTAAAGACACTGTTGAGGTGAAATAACCCAGGACGTGTAAGCCAAGCAGATATCCCGAGACTAAGGCTTAGGCACTGAGAACTTTCTGTATCCTAAAGCAGTATCAGATTTTTATTTATTTATAATAACAATACATGTTTGCTATAACATGTGTTTCTTTCAAAACTGCACATTGAGACTAATATAGGTGCAAAACAAGATCTATGGAATTATTTTGTTAGCTGCAATTACTTTAAGTTTTTGTATCCGGGCTTCTTTTCCTCTGTAGTCAGGAGCTCAGAAAAATTGACGAAGGAAGAAGATGATGATGGACATGACTATGAATATATTGATCAGGATGAAGTTGAGGACATTAGAAAAAAGTTCCAGGAAAAACACACTGAGAACAAGACAAACTGCAAGCAAAGGACAGGCAACCAGTATGAAGAACACATGTGAAAGGTTAAAAGTGAAATTGTATCGCACTGGTATTGTACTTGTCAAAAATCAATTTGAAATACAAAACATGTTAGAAAATATTTCATATGGAAAACTTCTGCGAACACCTACTGTAGATGTGAATCTGCTAATAATGAACAAATGTCAATCTATAAAGGATGTTAGTTTTGCTATTGACATGTACTGTACCCTTTATAAAAGTTTACTATAGTAAAAGTATAGCAAAGTTGAATTATGCATAATGAAACCATGGAAAAGCATTGGGAAGCACTGTAAATCACAGACATGGCAGGTATGGTAAAGTATAATAATTAACATGGTAAACTATAGTAAATACATAGTAGAACAATGGGGAAAGCTGTAAAATGCCTGCAAATGTATTGCAGTAAACTTTTGTAAGGGACAGTACATCAGGTTTGCCACAACTAACGTTCAAAATAGTTCAGACAGTTATTCAGATTGTATGTAACTTTATGTCATTTTAGAATTATGTTTTTGTATATTCCTAAATTGTTCAGGCATTGTTACCATAGTCATATTAGTGCTAGACTGTTAATAGATATGTACCAAATCTGAGAAAACTCATCGTAAAATACATTCTTGTTTGATTCTTTTTTTTTTCTTTAAATTTATATTTATACTGTACACAGATTAACTGAGATCAATCATTATTTATAACCATCCATCTGTCAATAACTTCTTAGCACATTAATTTGAACAAACTGTAGTTACATTGAATGTATGATTTTTTTTTGTTTGCTTTTTGTTAAAATCTTGCCTGTCGTGCATTTCCGGTTTTGTTATTTAAAAAAATAGTATCTGCTATCATGCTAGGCTTAAGAAAACATGTGCTTGCATGCTTGAATGTCTTAGGACCTAGGTAATTTCAAGAGACATGCTTTGCCGCCAGTGGCATGATTTGACTGAAGACAATGCTGAGGTAAAATGACCTTGGAAGTGAAACAGTAACAGGCTACCTGAAAGTAAGGCATACAAACTGCAAGTTTTCCTAACATTTAATTATAATTATTTAAATAAAATGAAGAGCCTGACCGACAGCTAACTTCAAACTGCCTTTTTGTTCAAATATGGCATATTGTATCTTATTTTTAAAATTGCATCCATTGATGTGTTTAGTTTTTATTCCAGTATGCACTCCAGTATTAAAAAATATTTTACTTCTAGTATAATATGGATGACCACAAGAGTCAACAATAACATTCTCACAATACCTCGGCTAAGTCTTTTATTCAGGTATCATGTTATTGCCTCGTGTTGTCCAGTGATTTCTCCTTTTTAACTTGGCTATTTTTTGTTTTTGCTCAGCTAAACATGTACTTGCTCTCATTTTACTCTCTGTTACATGCAGTCTGTCTGCATTCTATTCTGGTCTGTATACCTTCCGAAGTCATTTATTCTGCCTGTCTGCTAATAAAATTGTGTTTTGGGTTCAGTGAGCTGATTGTGTAGCATGTCCTTATTATGAGCTCCAGTCTAAGGAGAACTGTGAAGCTGTCCTACTCCAGGCTACTGGCATCTTTTGACAAGAAGGCAATAACTGTTAGAAAGTTAATCCATTGTTGCATATTGCTCACTATCAGTAAACACTTTCTTCACTACACTGTTTACTTTCCTTATTGCACCATGCACATTAGATAATATGCAACTTAGTGAATGCAAAAAGGTTTGGAACTAGGCATGGGCAACATAAGCTCAGTCAAGATGCTGCCTGTGTTTATAATACAAACAGCATTTTTTAATACAGGGGCTTTAGCATACGACATTAGCTACCTTGAATCTATGTGTGCTGTATTACGGCTGATTTGAGGTTAATGACTTTCCAGTACTAGGAAAAGCCTGAAAATAAACTGAAATAAAAAATAAAAAAACAAACAAGTAAAAAGTCCTGATGTGCTGATTTGCAGTACTTCACATGATAATGTTATTAATGTAAAACACACGTTTTGTTGCCAATCTCTGTTAATCAAACAACTTTCAGAGCCACAGTTTTAACAGGATATTGAGGCTTTTTACAGCAGTTGCAGAAGAGCGGAAAGCCCTACAGTATTTGCATGCAGCTTTGTAATGCTGTAAAAGTAGCATTATTGAAAGCTGCCTTTGGGTTTACTCCTGATGACATCCTAAAAATACTTTTTAGAAACAAAGGGTAAGAATAAGCCAGCTACATGTACTTAAAGAAAATTAATGACAAATGTGTTGTGAGTTCTGGATGTAGCAATTGTGCAATACTTGGTGACTTGTTATAAGTTGAATGTTGTGGTTTTTACCTGGGTTAAGTAATCTCTCTCTCTCTCTCTCTCTCTCTCTCTCTCTCTCTCTCTCTCTCTCTTCTCTCTTCTCTCTCTCTCTCTCTCTCTCTCTCTCTCTCTCTCTCTCTGTATACAACTGTCTTTTGTTCTGTATTTATAAAATGTTGTCTGTTTCAAGCAAATCAATGTTGCCACTTTTTTACAAATACACCCAGTCTAATTCCTCACAGAATAAATGTTTCTCCTGATACTCACACCCTTTATGAACTAGACAAACATCAGTCATATTGACACAATATGCTTCAAACGTTTTTAAAGAAAACACTTACCAGTGTATAGTACGTCAACAAATTACATTTAATGCTTGTACATTTGTGAAGAGACGATATTATAATTAATTGTTATGGTATTTTGATTGTCCCAAGTGCATTTTCGTAATTTTTGTTATGTTTTACATTTTATTTATGAACACATTCTTGTAAGATTAATTCGAATGTAAATTGGTTGCAGATAGGGAAACTTCAGTGCTCCGAGTACATGACTATTAATGATCAGGGCAGGCTTGATTTCTGCTCAGTTGAACCATAACATAATAAATTCCAGACGGGACAAACTTAAGGTTCATTGCCATGTTCTCCAGCAGATGTCGGCCCTTTGCTCTCCCTGGTTCAGTGCACATAGCCCGTCTCCACAGCTTCAGCAAGCCTCCTCCTTTAAATGAGTAATTTGTATTGTGTTAATAAACAGTGCCCCTCAAACCTTATGCAGTCTTTGACATTCATAAAAGCAAACTGTATAAAAATTGCAGAATGTACGGTGCAATATAACTGTGACTTGTTGAATCAATAGCATTATCACCTGTAATCAGAAGCAGTACAGATCTCATGAAAATGAAAAATTGGTGCAGTAGTAAAACCTTGCCTTTGCAATGTAAACTGATATTATACAAATGGTCCTGACATGATCATTGCAAATTCTGCCACATACAGCGGCTGTCTTTGTGGTCAAATTGTAAAGCAGATTCTTCAAAGGAAGTGTTCTAACCCCGAAATAATTAACAACATATATATATATATATATATATATATATATATATATATATATATATATATATATATATATATATATATATATATTTATGATATGTGCATTGTACCCTGCTTAAAATGGCATATACATAAACAAGTTAATTATCTTAATTTGTTGTTTCTATTCTTTTCTGATACCTGATACCTACCTTCTGATGTCCAAACTTTTGGAAGCCTATGACCTGATAATCATTTCTTTCTGACAGGTACACAGTCTTTGTAGGTGACCATGTCTACTGAGAACATTTAATGATTTGCTTAACAAACTTGATTGGCATGGTATGTGTGTTCTGTGAACCTGCCGTTTAAGTTATGACTGAGTTGTAGCTAGCTGACTGGGGACACAAATAAGAGCAAATTATTCTATGAACTAAAATATCAAAGAGAAAGCTTTGCAAAACTACCCAAAAACATTCCTAAGGCTTTAAAAGCACAGTCAAATTCAGATACACTGTTCAGATGCTTCAAAATAATTTAGATTATTACCCAATATTGTCACAAGACAAAATAAAAGAGCTTTACAATGTATTGTATTTCTCTGCAGTAAATTCCACAATTGGGATATAGGATGTATGCCATTTTATCAATTCTGTAGCATTTTATTTCCTATATGACTTGATTGACTTACTGCTATACTTGTGATGCTTTTATTTATATATAAACATTATGCATTTCAATTATGAATAAATACTTACAGTTAAGAGTATCATATTATTTCCACTTCTAAAGCCATTATAAAAATCACCCTTTCCTTTTCCCTTTCAGAATTACTGCTTACTATTTCTATATATTTTTAAGCCACACGGGGGTGCTTGTAGTCTGATTTACTCTTAGCAGACTTTATGTAACATGTCATGACTAACTACAGTGGTTCTCAGAACAAAAGATTTGTTACACTTTCTGGTTGCCATTATACTTTAATATGGCAGGAAGCTAACATAAAGTGAAGCAGTGGGGGTTATAAGAATGCAAGCCCAGACAATGACAACAGTCATCCAATTGGGCTGAATGAAAGCTTAATGTAGGGGATTACTGTGTGTCTACTGGGGTGTAGCCGCATTTAAGAAACACAGACCCATAGGATCCCCTGTAGTGATTCTTAACTAGTATTTGTGGAACAAAATGTGGAACATTTCAATGCAAACTTTCATTATGTTTTGTAGCCATCGAGACACCCTTTGTAATAAGCTACATCCATGCTTTTTGCTTTATATGTATTTTGAAATACTTACATTGTAACTGTGTTTAAAGAGTAAGTAGCAGGGTTCCAAAAAATATAGCGTTACATGTCCCCATGTGTTGCTATAACTGTTTAAATAAGGTACCTATAATTTTTCTTTTCATTGTTAACATTTATAACTTTAAAGCCTGTTTGAAAGCTCTTTTCAAAATGTCCACTCTAGTGCACTGATGGTGCAAGTATTATTGCCCACATTGTAACACAACAATAACGATTCATGATGTGGTACAGAACAGAAAAGCCAGAGCACCTGTGTGCCGGGGTGCCCCGCCCCTGTGCGTAGTTTGTGTTTTATGTTGTATGTGGGGTGTTATGGATGGTGTGTATATATTGGTGCAACAGGTATACTGTATATTGGGCTATGTAGCACGAGTGATTTAAAATGTATATTTGTATTTAGGCACAGGGATTACATAAATCAGTTCACGTGCCGGGATTCAAGTGAATGATTAATTAGCAATTGAGTCCCGGTACAGCTGGATATATAGAGGCATGAATCACTCACTCAGGGTTGGGTGTTCCGTGTGGAGAGAACTGGAGAGTGAGTTGGGAGTAAGCTTTAGGCTGATAAATACAATTGCTATTCCTAGTGGTTTTTTACCAGTGTGATACTTGTTTTATTTAGTGTTTCTCCAGTGTTTGTTTTGTCTGTCTGTTTTGGCCATCTTGCCATTTTGAGTAAGTGTTCTGTTATGTTAAACTTTTTATTTATTATTAAATCTGCGCACCAGCACATTCATTACACCAGTCTGGTGTTGATCTCAATTCATAACCTGACCTGACGTTACCCTTAAGCCACCCAGGTCACATATGGTGTCGGAGTGGGATAGCGCCCCCTGGAGATTCAGACCAGGAAGTGCAGGTATAAAAAAAAAAATTGGGGAGAAAGAGCCAGAAAAAGGTGAGGCAATAGCAGCGCGGGGCCGGTCGCTAGTCCCGCCACCTCTCTGCCACGTCTTCCTCACCTGCCTGGAAGGAGAAGAGTGGTGCTTCCGCTGTGGCAAGGTTGGGCACGTCTCATCTGACCAAGCCTCCCTGTGGCAGGAAGTGGAACTGGTGCCACAGGCACAGCAGGAGGGCAGCTGGGATGCCTACCTCAGCGCTCTCGAGGCCTTACAGGGAGTGGGGCCACTTCATGGTCAACTGCCCCCTCCTCCAGGAAAAGAAGCATCAGTCCCCAGCAGCCGAGGGACATCCGCACCAGTCTCTAGTGTTAGAGGGAGAGGGAGGCCTCCACCACAAGAGGGAGACTACCGTCTGCTCCAACCTCTACCGCTAGAGGGAGACTACCTGCAGCTCCTGCCTCTACCACCAGAGGGAGACCACTTGTTGCTCTCACCTCTACCACCAGAGGGAGACCTCTTTGTTGCTCCCACCTCCACCACCAGAGGAGCTGAAGCTACCTCTCGAGGATAAGCTCCTGCCTGATCCTGCCGAGCCTGCATCGCCTACGGCTGACATGCCTGCAATACCTGGGGCTGCCATGCCTGCAATGCCTGTGGTGGCCTGCTCGCCATCGCCTGGGGAGGCCTGCTCGTCATTGCCTGGGGAGACCAGTTCACCACCGCCTGGGGAGGTGAGGACACCACCCCCACTCGCAGCAGTTGCACTGCCAGAAATTCTGGGGCCGGAGCCCAAAAGAAAGGACTTGCCGGCTACAGAGAAGGGGGAGAGGTGAGGAGGCTACCTCCACCTACAATAGTTGCACTGCCGGAGTACGGAGCGCTGGCACCACTGCTGGAGTGTCCCGCACTGAGGGCAGCATTACCACTGCCAGCACCACCACTGCCGGAGTGTCCCATGCTGAGACCAGCATGGCCGCTGCACCAACGCCACATCCAGAGTGCACTGCACTGCCACAACTACCTTTGCTGGAGGAGCCAGCCTTGGTGCTGTCAGCACATCTGCTGACAGCATGCCGTTGCCAGCATTGCCGCTGCCAGGCTTGTCGCTAGTAGCATTTCCGCTGCCAGAATGTGCCAACCCGCTGTCAGCCGCTCCGCTGCCAGCGGTGCCAGTGGAGGAGGACCTTGCCCCCCTGTCAGCATTTCCGCTGACAGGATTACCCTGGCTGGAGGAGCCAGCCTGTGCAAGAGCAGGCAGGTTAAAGAAAAGGGCTTGTAATCAAGAGGTCCCCAAACTGATTGTACACATGGCAAACACACCATCATAAAAAAGAATGGATAACAGACTTAATGAACTTTGTACCTCTCATGATTATTAGATAATTAAATTGTATCCAATAATAAACGAACAAGACAGGTTCCAGAAGTTCTCGAGCCAAGTGACTTATATAAATTGACAGGGGAAACTTAACATACAATCAGCACTCACATATCCGACCCTATAAAATTTTGACTTCAGTGACAGTTAAAAGAATGTGACCCATATCTGACTATTTCATTTTGGCCCGTTCCAACCCTTGTTCATTTTTCAGGGAACACAAAAAAAAAAAAATACAATGTCAAAAATATATAGCTGAAAGACTGTGTTTTAAAATAAGTAAGCTTCCATTTAGATGTACTGTAGGTGGTTTTGTTGGGACAGTACTATATTTTCAACAGAAGAAGTATTTTAATTCAGAACTAGATGACTGTGAACACGTCCAGTGGTTAAAGAAAAGGGCTTGTAACCAGGAGGTCCCCGGTTCAAATCCCACCTCAGCCACTGACTCATTGTGTGACCCTGAGCAAGTCACTTAACCTCCTTGTGCTCCGTCTTTCGGGTGAGACGTAATTGTAAGTGACTCTGCAGCTGATGCATAGTTCACACACCCTAGTCTCTGTAAGTTGCCTTGGATAAAGGCGTCTGCTAAATAAACAAATAATACTAGCAAAAAAAAAATACTAATTTCCACTGACAGGATTGCATGGACAACATTGCCTCCCAGGACTATGAGCGGGACTGCTGGGTTTTTAAGGGGGGTGGCCTTTGAGGCTATGTGTGCTGCGCACAAGGGGGGAGATATGTGGCGGAGTGCCCCACCCCTTGTGCGTATTTTGTGTTTTATGTTGCATGTGGTGTGTTATTGTTGGTGTGTACATGTTGGTGCACAGGTTTATAAATTGGGCTATGTAGCACGAGTGATTTAAAATGTATATTTGTATTTAGGCACAGGATTGCACAATCACTTCACATGCAGATAAAATGTGTATTAGTATGTGGACATGGGGATTGAACAAATTAGTTCATGTGCCGGGATTCAAGTGAATGATTAATTAGCAATTGAGTCCCGGCACAGCTGTATATATAGAGGCACGAATCACTCACTCGGGGTTGGGTGTTCAGTGCGGAGAGAATGGGAGAGAAAGTTGGGAGTAAGCTTTAGACAGATAAATACAATTGCTATTCGTGCTGGTTTTACACAAGCGCAATACTTGTTTTATTTAGTGTTTGTTTTGTCTGTCTGTTTTGGCCATGTTGCCATTTTGTTTGTATTTTGAGTAAGTGTTCTGTTTTGTTTAAACTTTTTATTTATTATTAAATGTGTGCACCAGCGCATTCAGTTAAATATTGTTCACAACTCCCAAGGATGGGAACAAAAATTGTTTAGAAAATGATTTCTGTTACACAGGTCCATACCTAAAAATGTGTTTATCCTTTGGATCCAGTAGAAAATGACAAGGGTATGGTTTTCCTCAGCACTGAGGTCCTCAATGTAGGGGGCATTATCACCATCCACAAGCACCCTCCGGGGCAAACGTGTCTGGAACCGACTGGTCTCTTCGTAGTTGGTGTGAAAGTGAGTAGCAGCAATAAATTCAACAGTGTTGGCCCAGTTGACACCAAAGCTCGCTTCAGGTCCAGAGATATATTTTAGGCTGCAACATAAGTATTCCAGTTATTCTAAACACCACCACATTTATGAAATCACTGGTTCTAATCACAAGGCTTTAACTCATGGGTTGTTTTTATGATAAAATGAGTTTGATATTTATCAAACTGTTCTTTACTGTTAAAGAAAATGCCAATAGTCTTGAACAGTTTCAGGGAAATGTCTATAAACAGACTTTGCTAAATATTCTTTAAACAACTCATGCATTAAAGCTTTGTGACTAGTCTAAATTCTGAAATAAACAAAAAATAGATGTAGTGTTTTGATGGACTTAGATATCAAGTTTATCTCTGCTTTAAAATAGAGTAATCTACAGTGCTAAACAGTAGGACTGGCTTGAATAAAAACATTGAAAAACAGTTTACAAAACTAAAAGAAAAGAAAATATTTTTGATTGTGCTGGTAATTACTGGTAGTACTGGTGGTAGCATTAACATTAAACCTTCCATGATGGGGCTCAGTTAATAAGAATTTGAGTAGGCTGACACATCTTTAAATATTTATGATTGATTTAAATGTTACACACCGTTCTGAGAATTTAGGTACTGCCACTATCGATGCTCTGTGTGCAATCCACATGTAATACAAGATTTGATCTTGATTTTCTGTATCCTGATTTTTAGAACTACTTCTTTTCAGATGCTGTATTGAATGAAGATAAAGAAAATTATTTGTTCCAGTTCACCACATCTTTCATTTATAAGTGCAATCTGCATTCCAAAGACACGTGTAGGAAGACATACAGGGACTTGTCATAACAAATACACTCAAAAGGCCCATTTTAATTTTATTTCAAGTATCTGTGCTAAATGTATTGGTCTGACTAATTACAAATAATTAAACCTTGGGGATTTTATGTATTCTAATGCTCCTAAAATCATGCAACACTGCAAGCAATAATAACCATTGTTAAAATATATTTACATTTAATTACTACACACTACAGCTCTTGTAATTTGAAGTACTATAAAGCTATATGGCAGTTATGTACAAAAAAAAATAATGTGACTAACATATGTAGCCTCTTGATAAACTTGTCAAATGTGATTTTTACTTAGCCTTTAATAACACCTAGTGGTCAAATATTGTAACTGCTATCTTTTACAGGGAATTGATCTGAATATAATGCACACATATTATAGAATATATAAACAGATTCAGCTGATAGGGATTCGGGTTTGAGTGGAGTGACCTCACTTTCAGGCTAACCTGGGTTAAAAAACAAAACAAAACAAAAAAACAACTTGAATCTCCATGAATAAATATAATGATGAAAAGATTGTAAGTACTTAGAAACCAAAAATACCCAACGTAAGATAAACACCTTGGTATTTGGGATTTTTTATGGAAACGTGTACACTACTGTAGAAAGATGGTTGTGCAGTATTATGGAGCGTAATGTTATAATACAGTTACCAATATTAGAAATCTAATTTGAAAACCTGAGTTTGACATCTCAACATAGGTATGCATCCAACAGTCATTTAGTACCTCGAAAAAGGCCTTCCATTTAATCATCATGTCTGGAATCAATGAGTGGCAGCCTGAAACTGTGTAGCAGAAGTCATCTGCCATCTCTCCCGGTGGCAAAATCTCAAATTCAACAGGCCAATCCTCAAAAAGGCCTGTTTCTATAGCAGCCAGGAATGGGATGGCAGCGAAGTAGTAATTTATACCTAGGAAAAGCATACAAGTTTAAGGTTACAGATTTCAAATTCAAAATTAATAATGTATGTGTTATGTTTTCATTTATTTTCCAGAGATTAACAGACAATTGTAAAAGCAAAAAAGAAATGTCTAATATACATTGTGTTGTCAATATGTTGCTTAATACTACACAAAGAATAATAAGCCTTTTATAATGATGCTTATTATAAAGCTGTTTGTTTGCTGCTTGCATGGTACTGTCCATTAACTTTAAAAGAGAATATGTTTGTGTACAGACCTGTCATAATTAAGTCAGTTGGGGTTGTCTATGTACTTATGGCAAGTCCCTATTTATATTAAAATTCAGAGAACATGTGAAACAGTATGGTCAGTACATCTACCACCTGAAAAATAATGACATGTACGGTACAGTACAAAAACAGTCAAGTTAAACAAGACACAAGGGCATACACTGTTGAAACAAAATGCATTCACCTATTAAGACCAATCTCCCCTTGGATGCAAAATGCTCCATCTATTACTACGGTATTTTGCTTTTAAAAGAAGAATAATATTTTTCAATACTTAATGAAACACTCTTAAGAATGTGACACTGTGGGATTCTTGCAGGCAACTGACAGCATTGACAGTTTCCAGAGCCAAAGAAAAGGTTGTGGAGCATACTGTACAAGTTATTTTTTGTTCCTTTTTTTGTACAGGAGTGTGATAGGTTTGGTGTGGGTGATCTGCTGACAGACGGGAGAGACACAAGAAAGCTGTCTTTGAAATCCCCTCAGGTGCACAACATTTATTGAGATTTTTTTCTTTTTTAGCACACAAGAAAGCCACAGGCCATGGACATTGGTCGTAGGCGACAATACACAACCGTGTATAAAACAGAAATACAAAAATGAGAAGGAGGTCATGCTGACACACCCCTGCTAACAATACTTTAAAAATAGCCTAAACTAATCCCTGATCCTTTTCAGCAAAACCCCAATCCCGGTTGCACACTCATTGATTGGTTGTTAAAAACAGAGAAGTCCTTGTTGTCATGGTAGTACAGACCTGTTTGGTCTTGGCTCTCAGCCCGGGGGTGTGTCAGGGTATCCTTTTCATAGCGAGATGCTCCGCTGGGACATGCCAACCAGCCGGTCAAGGAACCGCAGCCGACCAATCATCTGCTGCGATTCCCTGTAAACAGCACATGCTTTCCCTGTTACATGGAGCATATCTGGCTGTTTCTAACTTAGCCACTGTTAAGAGTTAGAGTTTAAAGAATGTAAAACTCTAAGGGCATATACAGTGCCTATAGAAAGTCTACACCCCCTTTCAAAATGTTCACCTTTTGTTGCCTTATAGCCTGGAATTAAAATGCATTAAAATAGTTTTTATTTTCATTTATCTACACATCCTACCCCACAACTTCCAAGTGAAAAAAAATATTCTAGAAATTTGTAGAAAATTAATTAAAAATAAAAACTGAAATAGTTTGGTTGGATAAGTGTCCACCCCCCTTGTAATAGTAATCCTAAATTAGCTCAGGTGTAACCAATCGCCTTCAAAATCACACACCAAGTTAAGTGGCCTCCACCTGTATTAAATTGTTGTGATTCACATGATTTCAGGATAAATTCAGCGGTTCCTGTAGGTTCCCACTGCTGGGTAGTGCATTTCAAAGCAAAGACTCAACCATGAGCACCAAGGCGCTTTCAAAAGAACTCCGGGACAAAGTTGTTGAAAGGCACAGATCAGTGGATGGGTATAAAAAAATATCAAAGGCCTTGAATATCCCTTGGAGCAAGGTCAAGACGATTATTAAGAAGTGGAAGGTGTATGACACCACCAAGACCCTGCCTAGATCAGACTGTCCCTCCAAACTGGATGACCAATGGCAACTTTGCAGGAGCTACAGGCTTTTATGACCTAGACTAGTCAAAGTGTCCACAATATCCCAAGCACTCCAAGCCTGTATGGTAAGGTGGCAAGAAGGAAGCCATTACTCAAGAAAGCCCACCTTGAATCCCATTTGAAGTATGCAAAAAAAACACTCAGGAGATTCTGTAGCCATGTGGCAAAAAGTTTTGTGGTCTGACGAAACTAAAATTGAACTTTTTGGCCTAAATGCAGTGTGTTATGTTTGGCGCAAACCCAACACAGTGCATCACCCAAAGAACACCATCTCTACTGTGAAGCATGGTGGTGGCAGCATCATGTTATGGGGAGGTTTCTCATCGGCAGGGACTGGGGCACTTGTCAGGATAGAAGGGAAAATGAATGTAGCAAAGTACAGAGAAGTCCTTGAGGAAAACCTGCTGCCCTCTGCAAGAAAGCTGAAACTGGGACGGAGGTTCACCTTTCAGCATGACAATGACCCAAAGCACACAGCCAAAGCTACACTGGAGTGGCTATGGAACAAAAAGGTAAATGTCCTTGAGTGGTCCAGTCAGAGCCCTGACCTAAATCCAATTGAAAATTTGTGGCATGACTTGAAGATTGCTGTCCATCAATGCTCCCAAGGAACTTGACAGAGCTTGAACAGTTTTGTAAAGAAGAATGGTCAAATACTGCCAAATTTAGGTGTGTAAAGTTGGTAGAGACCTATCCCAACAGACTCACAGCTGTAATTGCTGCCAAAGGTGCTTCCACCAAGTATTAACTCAGCGGGGTGGAGACTTATCTAATTATGATCTTTCAGTTTTGTATTTTTAATATATAATTTTTTCTCAATAAAACCTTTTTTCCCCTTAACAGTGTGGAGTATGGTATGTAGATAAGTGGAAAAAAATCCTCATTTAAATGCATGAAACTCTGAGGCACTGACACAACAAAATGTGAAAAAGGTCAAGGGGGTGTAGACTTTCTATAGGCACTGTATAGTACAGTAGTACTGAGAACTTGATTGCCTGAGGTTTCTTAATCAAGGTAGTTAAACTGCCTCTCTGGATAATCTCCCAAGCAGGGTTTACTGTATCTGCTGCCCCCAGCTTGTATTCACTCAGTTGAAATGAGTAAACTGTATCGCAGAACGAACTCATAAACCACCAAACAAGGTTAAGTTCAAGAATACAAGGTACCAAATAATACCAAGACATTTTTATTTTTATTTATTTATTTATTTTTATTATTTTCTCCCAATTTACAATATCCAATTATTATTTAAGCTCAGCTCACCGTTACCACCGCTGCGCTGACTCGGGAGCGGCAAAGACGAGCACATGCTGTCCTCCGAAGCAGAGGACAACGCAGCTCTGGGCAAGCCCGCAGGTGCCCGGCCAGACTACAGGGGTCGCTGGTGCGCAGTGAGCCGAGAACACCCTGGCCGACCAAACCCTCCCTCCCCGGGCGGCTCAGCTAATTGTGCGCCGCCCCTGGGAGCTCCCGTCCTCGGTCGGCAAAGGAATAGCCTGGACTCGAACCGACGACATCCAGACTATAGGGTGCATCCTGCACTCTATGCGAGTGTTTTTACTGGATGCGCCACTCAGGAGCCCCATACCAAGACATTTTTAAAAATAATCAATACTTACAGGCCCACCAGCTCTTGACAGAGATGCACAAATGATCCCCGGTTTGAGTACCACAGGATGAAGTATTAGTAGGATCAGCTAATCTACCTTAAAGAAAGATATATAAATTTATTGATGAAATGTATATACCTGTATATTGGTAATAAATCCTATTTTTACAGAAATGCGAGTCAGTTTTTATAAGGACCCTTCCCCTACTTTTCTGATTTTTGTAGGATAAACTGACATCTTTTCATATTGTTTACTTGACAGTTTATTTTAACGATCTAAACAGCGACAGATCTAAATACTGCCTCTCTTTAACTGTAAAAATCCAGCTGATGTTATTAACCTATTAACCACACAAAATTCAATAGCAAATTCAGTGAACAGAGGTGTGCATTTGAACATGTTCACAACATTATGAGGAGCTGCGACTGTTACTTAAATATAAAATAAAACCAGATAATATTTCCATACCTGTGTGAAACTGCCATCCGTGTTGCAAAGGCAACCCCCACAGCACATTGCCTGTATTATTTGGGCCCAGGAAAGTCATGTACTTAGCTGTTGCATTAAGCAATAATTTGTACATTCCCATTCTCTCTATATAGTTCCATGGGTTGATGACAATTTTGTTGTTCTGTGAAGTAAATTCATCCAGCGATTCTGGCACATCTTTCCAGAGAGGAGGAGGGGGGTAACCAACATGGCCAACACTTCCTCCTGCATGCAGAAACAGTAAAAGTAACAGTGGAACCTTGCTTGTCCCAAACAGATAGCTTAAGACCATTTTTGAGCAAACCAATAAACTACTACACATCTGTTGGTTTTCATCTCTTTTATGCTGGTAGAAACACTGACTTTTGAACTGTGGTATGCTGAAATGATCTTTTCAGTTAAAGCAATTCATTTGTTATCATTTGTTCAGCATGTGTTTAAACTTGCAAGTATGTCAGTACTGTCATTTACAGCACGGTATCTTGAAATATTTATTCAATAGGGGAATGAACCCGATTACATGTCAATGGCCTGTAAACCTAACCATCATCTCAGATAACCTGCAGAAGATTGATTTTTGTAAATATCAAAACACTGAAGTGGTACTGTTGGAAACATGTGCTAACATGAGCCTTTTTCTCAACCAAAAATAAAATATCATTAACTCTGACAAAACTGACATTGATAAAAAAAAAGCATACACTGTTCACTAAGAAGAACTTGTTTTCCATCAGTGAACTCCCAGAAGTGTGTCGTAATAACCACTTACCCGAAATGATAACTTGATAATAAATGGACTTTGGAAGGTGCCTTTATAAATCCTGTCTCATTCTAGAAATGTGTCAATGGTCAGTAACCCGTGTAAAGTCAATCATGGCTTTACATGCTTGCTTTAATACCTTTTTCTGCCTTTTTTTCATCTACAGATTTACTTCTGCAGATACGTATCTTGCAGCAGTTTATGAACATGCTGTCAAATTGCCCAGTGTTCAGGATCGACCCGTTTCTCAGGAAGAGGCCTTGTCTGCAATGAATCTAAACTTGAATGTTTTGGAAGATGCAGTCAAACAAGCTGCTAAAAAGGTATTTAATTTTTATTTATTTATTTTTATTTCGTATGAACTACTTCCCCTCAGAAAAAACAGATTTGTTGTTGTATAGATCCAATACAGTACTTCCTAATCTCTCATTGTCTAGGGCAGTGGTACTCACTTTTTTTTTCCAGTCCATTTCAGTCCAGCACCTTGTTCCACCCATATCTTAACTTACTGATTAGGACCTGATTAGAAAAATAACTTGTTGGAACAGACTGAAAGTGCCATAAATAATCTCCATCCTAGCTGTCCTTTTTTCAAGTATTTTGCATTTGTTTAGGGAGCACGGATAATTGTGACACCAGAAGATGGGATTTACGGTTGGTCTTTTAACAGAGACACCATTTTTCCTTATCTTGAAAATATTCCAGACCCAAATATTAATTGGACTCCTTGCACCGAGCCTGACAGGTACTGTTATTACATTATGACAGCCATTAAACAGATTTGCAGTATTTTCTATTATTACATAATTATTTGTTTATTTGGCAGACGCCTTTATCCAAGGCGATTTACAGGTGTTGTATAATAATTAAAAAAGGAAGCACTCAAAGTGCTATGCAACTAAGTATTATTGGATTCTCAAGTTTTACAAAGAAGGTTGTACTATGCTATTATTTCTAATTTGTGACCTGGAGTCAGGCTTACTGCACTGTCAACTAAGCCATCATTAAACTACTGCAAGTTATATGGGTGTCTATGTAAGAAATTGAAATATATTTCCTCCTTTTTTATGATGTCAGGTTTGGCCGAGCTCCAGTACAAGTCAGACTTAGCTGTATAGCAAAGAATAACTCTATTTATGTTGCTGCCAATGTTGGAGACATTAAACCATGCAATGCAATTGATCCTAAATGTCCAAAGGATGGTCGCTATCAATATAACACTGATGTAGTGTTTGCTTCAGATGGAAAATTGGTTGCTCGGTATCACAAGGTAAGGTTTATGCTTCTCGACTATCTTAGAAATTATGAGAAAAAAGCATGTTTAATGACCCCTATACAGAGTTATACAATGCAGGTATGTACTGTAGCTGTAACTGTTCATTAGCTATCCCAGGTCCCAAAGTTGAAAGGAGGTAGGGCCATTAACTTCTTAAATGGTTTATATTAAAGATGAACACACCAGGTATTCCAAATTCAAAAATAACATTTCAAAACTGTTGAATTAGTGCTGTATTGAAAATAGGGTTGAACAATTGAATCATAATGTTATTGATCTGATTGTATTCACTTTCATTAACTAATATTTGGTAGAGTTACCCTTGCATTTAACAATACATACTGCACACGCTGCCAACTTTCATCTGTCATTTTACATGGAGGTGGATATGTCCTTTGTTTTGTACTTAGACCCAACTTGGTCACAACAACATCTATATGTGCTTTGAGAGAGAAAATGGCCAAGTCACCAAGCAGACATTCAATAGCAATGGAGGTTGCTTTTTGGCAGAGAAAATTGTAGTTTAATAAATGAACTATTAGGAACACTTATTATCCTTTTATTTTATATACAGTTGTAGTCAAATACTCCAGTGGAAATTTATAATTTCTAGAAATTTCTCGAAAACAAAGAATTTTAGGAAAAATCTTTTGTAGCAAAAGTTTTGCTTTTGTGGATGAGGGAAAAAAGTTACAAGAAATAGATGTCTACAATTAATTATTTCAGTATTTTTTTTGCAAAACTCACAAAATGCTAATTCAAAAGTATTCATACCCTTTGATGCTATAATAGATGCTTTTGTGTATTTTCATTTGCAAGTGAACTGTGACATTAGGGCCATATCAAGCACTATATTCTGAAATGTTGAATACTGACTTTGGATACTGTTTTAATTATGGAACCTGTGTTGTTGTTTTTTTAATCTTTTGCTAAATTGCATTGCCTTTTACATTGTATGCAGTTCTGTGCATGGGTAACATTTAGATTTCATTTTGCTTTTGGGTTGTTAGTGGGGAATTTTACATACTGCTTCAATACGTACCAGATTTAAAAGTATGTTTATTTGTTTATTTAGCAGACACCTTTATCCAAGGCGACTTACAGAGACTAGGGTGTGTAAACTATGCATCAGCTGCAGAGTCACCTACAATTACGTCTCACCCGAAAGACGGAGCACAAGGAGGTTAAGTGACTTACTCAGGGTCACACAATGAGTCAGTGGCTGAGGTGGGATTTGAACCGAGGACCTCCTGGTTACAAGCCCTTTTCTTTAACCACTGGACATGTTCACAGTCATCTCGTTCTGAATTAAAATACTTCTTCTGTTGAAAATATAGTACTGTCCCAACAAAACCACCTACAGTACATCTAAATGGAAGCTTACTTATTTTAAAACACAGTCTTTCAGCTATATATTTTTGACATTGTATTTTTTTTTTTTGTGTTCCCTGAAAAATGAACAAGGGTTGGAACGGGCCAAAATGAAATAGTCAGATATGGGTCGCATTCTTTTAACCGTAACTGAAGTCAAAATTTTATAGGGTCGGATATGTGAGTGCTGATTGTATGTTAAGTTTCCCCTGTCAATTTATATAAGTCACTTGGCTCGAGAACTTCTGGAACCTGTCTTGTTCGTTTATTATTGGATACAATTTAATTATCTAATAATCATGAGAGGTACAAAGTTCATTAAGTCTGTTATCCATTATTTTTTATGATGGTGTGTTTGCCATTTGTACAATCAGTTTGGGCAGTTTCACAATATTTATATGTCAATGCTTTTACAGAGATTGTGACCTTTTCACAAGTTCATTCTAAATCCCACCCCCTTTGATTTCCTAATTTGGGAAACTCTATACTCTAATTTCAAACCTAAAAACAACACCCTGTGTGCAGTAATACAGCATGTGCACACCAGAGGTCAGCATTGTGAAATCTTTCATGCCGTAATAAAAACCAACAACCAATATTTTATATATTGCATGATGGCTTCCTTAGATGAGTGAAATGGATATACATATGTATTTGTTTCTTTCTGTTTCCTTTACATGTTTCTTTGTTTTTCTTTTCAGTACAATCTTTTCTTAGGAGAAAAGCAGTTTGATCAGCCTGCAGAACCTGAGTTTGTAACATTTAATACTACATTTGGAACTTTTGGCATTTTTACCTGCTTTGACGTGTTGTTCTACAATCCTGCTGTGTATCTGGTTGACAACCTCCAAGTGGACACTGTCCTGTTTCCTACAGCATGGATGAATTTGCTTCCTCATCTAACTGCTATTGAATTCCATTCAGCGTGGGCTATGGGTATGGGGGTCAATTTCTTAGCTGCAAATACTCATAATACCACCATGAACATGACAGGTACGATTACAACGTATAAACAAGTTTTTCATTTTTGTGTTCCAAAACTTTTGATTTAAAGTAAAAACTGTAAAAAATAAATACAAATAAAAAATGAGTGACTTGCCAAGCAGTCTGGAGGAGGGACTACAGGATATAATCCAGGGCCCTATGCGGTGGACAAATGGTGCCCCCCCTTTCAGCTAAACAGTATCTTTAAGTGGTTGGTAGCCTGGACAGTCTTGCACTGTTTATTGTAGTCTTTTCTGGTTAGTAATCGGTAGCAAAGCAGTCTAAAAATGATACTGCATAAAGTATATACAAAAAATACGGTTTTGTCACACTTAAAAATGTTGCTATAAATTCAGTAACTTGCATCATCAGAAATTAACTGTTCTTGCTTTTTGTGCCTCAAAATGATTATGTTTTCCTGACTTTTAAGCATTCATTAACTCTGCTCTCCTTTTTCTCTTTTGAGATCCAGAGGTATTTACACCATTTCTCCCTCTCTCTCTGCCATTGCCCTTTTTTTTTTTTAGTTAAGATGACTATTTTTATGCTGATAACTTGCTCCAATATCATGTTCTTTTTTTCATGCGTGGTTTCTGTCCACACAGGTTTTAAGAACAAAAGAAAAATCTGCCTTTTCAATGAAGCCATTGAGCGCACATTTATAAGCCCCAATGAGACTTTGAACATCTTGTCAGAGGTGTTAATACATTTCAATAATTACATCTGAAAAATACAAATTAAATAGGTAAAATCTGGCAAGATTAATATTTGACAAGTGCTAGGGTGAGATGCCTTGCAGACAGTTTGACCTTCTTGGCCCTGTTACATTACAATACCTTAAAAAATATTTCTTTTTATATACTTTTATAACTTGCTTGAATTGCTGTTTTCAGGAAGTGGAATATATGCACCAGACAAGGCCAGAGCATACCACTATGATGCAGAAACAGATAATGGACATCTGTTGATTGCTAAGCTAGACATCCATCCCAAGCTATCCCCACATTACACTGCTGTGAACTGGAGCCTCTATGCAGCAGGCTTGGATACAGTCTCTGAAGACAATGCTGTTTTTAATGGAACTATTTTCCAAGATGTGTATACTTTTATTACACTAAATGAGGCTCAAGAAAACATTAGTGTCTGTCAAAAAGACCTGTGCTGCCATTTGAGTTATTCCATGAAAGAAAAACAAGAAGATGAATTGTATGCATTGGGTGCTTTTGATGGACTGCATACAGTTGAGGGACAGTATTACTTACAGGTAATGTCTAACAGTCCACGAAAAATACCGTATTTATCATATGGAACTGTCATATGCAGTTCCGTATGTCATATGCAGTCCAAAGCTCTTTTCAAAATGGCCGCTCTAGTGCACTGATAGTGTAAGGATTATTGCCCACATTGTCAAACAGGTAACACAGCAATAACGATCCATGATGTGGTACGGAAAAGAAAAGCCAGAGCGCTTGTTCTTAAGGGTTTTCTTTTTTTTTAATCGCAGTGATTTCTCAAACCCCAGTGCAATACAGCAGCTATTTTAAAACAGACTTTAAAGTTATAAGTGTAAAAAGTTGTCAGGATGTTAACAATGAAAATAACAATTACAGGTACATTATTTAAACAGTTGTAGCAATACGTGGGGACGTATTGTTTTCAGAACCCCGCTACTTACTCTTTAAGCAGTTTGTTGAACATGTGGGAAAAAAGACACAAACAAAGATTTTGATGAAAAGTTTACTATTTGCAAGAAAGTATGACATTTCAGACAAGTAGGCTACAATAAATATTTTATTTCTCTCTCTCTCTCTCTCTCTCTCTCTCTCTCTCTCTCTCTCTCTCTCTCTCTCTCTCTCTCTCTCTCTCTTTCTATGTATATATATACTGTATATATACAGTAGTTTACTTTAAAACATGTGTCATGTTTCAAATCGTGACTATAACTGCATTTGTTTGTTTTGCAGTTCAAATGAAGGGTTTTAATGTATGTGGGGTTTTTTTTTTACCCCCAACGTAGGCAACTCCCATGACCTTTGTTCTTTACCAATTCATACATTTGAGGTTTTTGTCTTTCTGCTTGTATTCTGACACAGGTATGCACTTTAGTGAAATGCAAGAACCCTGACTTGAAAACCTGTGGGGAACCTGTAGAGAATGCTTCGACAGAATTTGAAAAATTCTCACTGTCTGGCAGCTTTGGTACAAAGTATGTTTTTCCAGAAGTCCTGCTCAGTGGTGTGCACTTGGCCCCAGGTGAATTTGAGGTAAGACAATAATGCTTTTCCTGTGCTTCCTCTTCTGTTATTTCAGTCCTTCATGAAACGAAAAGACTGGCTATGTTTATTTTATGCTTTTAATAACAAGTTTAGCACAACACTGGACAGCTGTTTGGTCATACACATCATAAGAAACTTTTCCTTTCCCCTGTTATAAACACGTTTTTAAAAAATGGTGTCCTTTCCTGAAATCTACTTTATTTATTTATTTATTTATTTTTTTAGGTATTAAATGATGGTCGTCTTAGAAGTGAAAATGGAACCTCCAAACCTGTTCTAAGTGTCACTCTCTTTGGAAGATGTTATGAAAAAGACCAGGATGTTATATGGATTGTTTGAAATATTTAGTTCATTATGCTAATAAAACATCCATTATAAAATAAAAACAGCATGCTGTCTTTATTTTCTTCCATTTCACAGTCTCTTGCTTTACCAGAGTAGAACTGAATAACAAATAAAATTAAGTGACATCACATTTGACATGGTTTTGTACTTTTAGAACCCTTTTATCCACTATGTAGTCCCAGAGGCAACAGGCTTTACAAGAATATATCCATATATGTTGTATAAAGAAATTTTAAAAATTCAAATAAGAAACAGGGTTGAAGTAATGGGCCTGATTTTGCTGTAAAATGCAAACATGAAGGGCAAGGTGCTTTATGTTTGCCCAGAATTGCACCATCCCCTTAATGTTGTGATTTTGAAGGGAGTTTGAGCTGGTCGCTGGTGAAATTCGGTTAGTGCTAACCAATGAAGAAAATGTGGGAGTCCGAAGCTGTTAGCAAATAAGGAGCAACTGATATTCCCTTTAAGAAAACTGTGCCCCTAGTGATTGCCTTTGCTGTGATCTTAATAAAGGTTTTTTTTTATTGCCATTGATTGCATTATTTGTTAATGCAGTAATTAGAAATATTTACATTCATTGAGCAATTTTGCATATGTAATTACAGTGTTTTAGTATGTTCATAAACATAAACTATTTTTCTAATACATACTTCCAGCCTTTTGCCATATAGACCTGACTTGCCGATATTCGTATTTTCCAAGTAATTACCTTTAAGAAATGTGTTGTTCTGTAATAATTCAATGGAATAAAATGTGTTAATTACTCAACACAAAGCAATGTGGCCCCTCGGTTTCCCTTGTTTGCACAATTATTGCGTTTCAATCAATAACATCTGACGGTGTTTTTAATAGAACTTTTAAACTAACAATGTATTATGGGATTGTAGTCCTCTGATTAAACTCGACAAATAAATACAAATCCCAGTTTCTACAGTGGTAACTCTTGAGTTAGGTTTAAAGGGGAAGGGAAACGGTGGGGTTTTGTGCCTTAAAATGATTTACAAAGTCATAAAAAAAACATTTGCCATACAAAACACATCATACTTATCATATAATACAATAAAACGACTTTTAAAAATATGTAAACCGTCACTTCCTGTTAGTGTGTTCCGAAATACTGACAGTGACGTCACTGGTTGGATAACTTGACCGGCTGGAGGATTTAACATAACAGAGATGGTGAATGTCACGTCGGGATATGCACATACCTGGGAACAAAAGATCTTCTATGTTAATATATTATATAGAAGATCTTTGTGGGAACTCTCCAGGTTTGTTAAAAGTACTTTACCTAGATTGCTCCAGTAAAAACCCAACTGTATAAATGGATAATTGTATGTAAAAATAATGTAATTGTATGTAAAAATAATGTGATATCTTGTAACAATTGTAAGTTGCCCTGGATAAGGGCGTCTGCTAAGAAATAAATAATAATAATAATAATAATAAAGCCCCCAAACAGGCAAAAACACTTGTTAGTTCAAATATTCTGTTTTCTATTTACTTCAAACATATTATTTCTCTTCAGAGAGTTTATTTCATTCTGTTCCTTAGTAGATCAAAATACATTTTAAAACATTGTTCTGTCTAAAAAGGGTTACTTTTTCTTTTTGTTAATTTGCAATACCTAGCCTCTGTGTTTAAGAACATAAGAACATAAGAACATATGTTTACATAAGTTTACAAACGAGAGGAGGCCATTCGGCCCATCTTGCTCGTTTGGTTGTTAGTAGCTTATTGATCCCAGAATCTCATCAAGCAGCTTCTTGAAGGATCCCAGGGTGTCAGCTTCAACAACATTACTGGGGAGTTGCTTCCAGACCCTCACAATTCTCTGTGTAAAAAAGTGCCTCCTATTTTCTGTTCTGAATGCCCCTTTGTCTAATCTCCATTTGTGACCCCTGGTCCTCGTTTAGTTCCCCAAAAACTATGACTTCATTTTCAAGCTAATTAAACCTGCCTGCTTCTGCCAAGGTTAACACAGGCTTCCGCAGGCAATAGTGCTTATTAATTTAAAGATAGGGGAAGCCCTATTGTTAAGTCTGACCGGCTTCCAAGAGTTTATATGCACTCTAATAACAAAGGCACACAGACAATAATATTTCTACTGGTTGTATATTCTTTAAAACATAGTACAGTTATTACAATATTTTGACATTATCAGTTAGTACTGACCTTACACATTCACTAATAATATTTTTCTACTGTTATACTAGAATACACAGGAATATAGAATCTTACAATATTCTTATAGACTAATACAGTGTACATAATAACATTTTTTTCTGAATAGTGTGTTTTAACAATTTGTTTAATATTTCTGCTGACTTTTTAAAATACATTACAGTCATTACAATATTTGTTGCAGATTCACAAATGCTCAATTTGTATCACAAATGCTCAAAGATCAGCCTGCTTTCAGTAGCAGTGACAGTCTTGGGTCAGTTTCTGTTCTCAGTGAGTCTGTTAAAGCCATCACAGGTGTGGGTGACAGTCATTAAAAGTCTGATACCTGCAAACTTAAATCCTGTTAGCTGGGCTCCCATCTGTTACAATCTCATTCCCATCATCAGTGGGAAGACTTCATATAAATTAAGCTGTTTCTATCAAAGAGCCATCCATCTCTGCTGCATACACCTTTCACTCAAAAAAGGTGCTAGGGAAGACAGGTTTTAGGGTCACTCGTGAGAGAGCGACAGGGGAAACTGAGTCAATGGGGACATGGCATACAAATATAGCTGCTGGTACACTTCCAGCATAGAGGGGGATCTGCCCGCCTCAAGCAGATCTTGCAGAAACTGTAGGATAGTTGCTATAGGGCAATAAATGGGGTCATGACCTTTGGTCATACACCAATTTTGAAAACACTTCCACTTATAGGTGTACAGTGCTCTTGAGTAGGAGGCTCTAGCATTCTGCAGTGTTCTGACAACAGCGCCTGAGAGACCTAAGGCAGACAGACGGTCCCGTTCAGGGGCCAGACCCATAGCTGGAGTCCGGTTCTGGGTGCCAGAGAGTGCCTCTTGCCTGACTGGGCCATCTGGGGGTCACTAGGAGAAATGTTGTCTCTTCTCTCCGAACTTTCTCTAGGAAAGCCGGGAGCAATGGTATCGGCGGGAATTCGTATAAAAGCGTTCTGGACCACTCGTGCGATAGGGCGTGGACGTCTAGTAGACTGCCGCAGCAGTGGAGGGAGAACCATAGTAGTAGTAAACCCCGCTTAAAGCAGGGAATCAATCAGGGGCGAGTTTATGTTTATGAATCAGTGAAAGTTTCATGCCGTATTGCACACTGTACACAAAATGGATCATTTTGTGGTGCGTGAAAAAGAAAAAAAAAAGAGACCCTATTCTCAGTCTCCAAGCAAGCCCAAATTTCCCACCGACTGCATCAGCAGCACTGGTATACTGTATATTGTAACGCTCCATGAAAAATAAACAAGTTCACACAGGCAGTATTCATCCAAACTGTTTATTGTGAACACAGGTAAAAGAAATAAAAAGAAAAGGACCGCTGTCAGCTGCGGACCACGGCAAAGAAATAATAATAATAAAATAACTTTTCTCAGTGTCTCACTTGCTCTCCGCTTCACAGCGCTGTTTCAAAATGATTATGCCAGAGAATATGTGAGTATATATTTATATTAAACATTTTCCTTCATATAAAGCTACAGATTTTTTTTTCAAAATAGGTAGTGTTAATCATGGGTATGTCAAACTATATAACAGAGCAAGTGTAGTAATCAAATATCTCTCACAAAATAGTCTGCCGAGGCTGTCGTTAGTTTAGACTTGACTGTAGAAAGCGTTCAATAACTCCTAGTTATCGACAGCATTTTGCTGTTGTTCACTCTTATGAATAGCAGGTTGACGCTCAGGACAGATGAAAACTTTATACAAATGAGGTAATCATTACCCTTTCTCTCAATTTGTTACAAACATGCCTTCATAGACGGAATCCGATCATGTACTCCTATTTTCTCATTTCGACAGGTGTTAACCCTTTATGAATAAACCTCAATGAGACTTAGTGGAATGATATTTTCGAGTTTGTTATAAACTAGTGCCTGCTTTAAAAATACTTAAATTGCACATTCTGTTTAATATATTTTAGGAATAAGAATGATGTTGACAAAGCGCATCACGCTATCTCGTTGTAAACAGGCCCAATTGCTGCCTTGCTTTCATTTCAAATAAACCTCCACTTACCTGGTTAGTATAGAACTTGGCAAAATCTTTCAACATGATTCTTCAAGGACAAAACTTTGTACAGACTGATGATGTATCATAACATTTGCATTAGTGATTATTATTATTTGTTTATTTAGCAGACGCCTTTATCCAAGGCGACTTACAGAGACTAGAGTGTGTGAACTATGCAGAGTCACTTACACCAATGTCTCACCCAAAAGACGGAGCACAAGGAGGTTAAGTGACTTGCTCAGGGTCACACAATGAATCAGTGCCTGAGGTGGGATTTGAACCGAGGACCTCCTGGTTACAAGCCCTTTTCTTTAACCACTGAACCACACATCGATGGCAGATCATTTCCAGTGGCAATGCAATCGTTCCATAATAAGAAGTAATGGTAGCTAAAGTGCAACTACAATGGTATAAGCCATTGGTAAAATAGTACTACAGCAGTAATATATTCTGCTTTAGGTTCCCTTTATTGCTTCTACTGCTTTACAACCTGTGATGCGGATTTGTGCACGATGTTGCTGGCTTGATGTAGTCTGTTTGAAGCAGTTTGTAATTTGTGTAGCTGGTGTTAATTAATAGGCCTTTGTCTTTAAGAAGCCCTGTAAAATGATCAATCTACTTCTGTGAAGATATAATCTCTGGTTGTAAATATAATTTTATCTCATAAATATAAAAATTAAACTGCATTTGTGCTTGTCCTCCCCTTTCTTGTGGTTCTTACATTGCTCTTTCCCAATAAAATAACCTGTGCTGGTAAATTAGGGCAAAATTGGGAAACACAAATTTCAGTTTTTCTTTATAAATCTGGCGTAGTCGGATTAATGCACGGTGTAGCAGTGGTGGCTTAGCCTGGGTGTAAGGTTTTGAATTTTTGGGGTTCTAAAAAATATTTACAGGTGGCAGCCTTAACAGTTATATTTGCATAAAGACCTTAATTTCCTTAGATATTTAAATATGCTCAGGATTTCCATGCACAACCAATTAGAAAAATCAGATGACTAAATGCCACATGGAAAGAAAATTATTTTTGTAAGTTATATACCATAGCCTATATATATATATATATATATATATATATATATATATATATATATATATATATATATATATATATATATATATATGTAAAAGAGCTCACCCACTCGGGTTCGTTGCCCCTTTAAAACACAACCCAGGACACAGAAATGGAGTTTAAAAGCGGTTGCGCTATTTTTAATACACACAAAACAAAACCAAACACAAAATAAACACCTAACTCCGTTTTTGGAGCTGACAACACAGGTTATTCCCTGACTAACTTCGCAGGGACGGCTAAGCCGTTTACCTGTCACAAACTTCACAAACCAAAAAATAACCACACAGGTTTAATACAGCACTTTTCTCACGACGGCTAAGACAGAGCCCTCTATCTGTCTTCTACTCAGCAGCCGCCCCGTGCAGACTGGCTGCACGTCTTAAATACCCTGCACCCGGTTCTAATTTTCAATCACCCCAGGGTGCAGGGGATAATAAACAATAAAACAATTAGCCACTGGGGCATATGCACGTGTTTTGTGCAGGGAGGATTTTAACCCCCTCCTGCTGTCTTACATATATATATATATATATATATATATATATATATATATATATATATATATATATATATATATGTTTACCACTGTACACTGTAAAACTTAAACACAATTACTTCTTTCGAGTATTTTCTTCCTCCTATCTAGTCCATTATATTTGCTATTTAGTTACTCCAATTGTTGCATTATCCCCTACATACTTTTTCCCATTTGTTTTCTTTTTTCAGGCATACATGGTCTTTTAAAATGTTAAGCATTGTTTAAATATAGGTGGTCGATTCGTGATGTCATCATTTTGAACTGACTTTGCAGTTGAATGAAGTTCTGAGAGGTGCCTCAGGTATTTTTTATTTATTTATTTATTTTTTTAAAGCAGGTGAAGTCACCCATACCAATGTTGAGAATAAAGCATCTCAAGCTCAAGGTCAGCTTTTACTGATACTTTCGAACTCCAATAATCTTGCCACAAAACAAATCAGCCCTATTACTTCCCAGGAGCACTCTGATTTTAGTATGTTTAATTTAGCAATCTACTAAATGATTGCTCAGGTCACCCTGCAAGAGTGGATCTACCCGATACGGGAAAACAAGAATACCAAAACACAGCCCAAACAACACATGAGCAGCACAGTAACAGTTTAATTTATAATACTGGCTCTTTAGTAACAGGAAGGATAAATGTGTTGACTATACAAAAGTAATTGCAATACTAAGGGTTAGTATAGTATATTACACATTATACAGGTTTTGCAATATACAGGGTATCTTACTTCAGTACCAACATGCCACTCAAAACATTTTTTCACTTATAACTTTTGTTATCAAAACAAACTGTACCATTATGGAAGTGCCTTAGAGGCAACTATACCATGAGTTACGCCGGCTGCTTCAAAAAATGACATGGGATTGGAGTTTAATGACCAGTGTTGGGGTTTGTTGACCTCTGGGAAACGTGTTATCTCAAAGGTAAATGGAGGTGAACATATGTTGTAATAACGCTGATAAAGCAAGTCTGCAATATTAGACACGCACTCTATGGTCTTTGGAGGTTTGCACTGCTGTATATAAAACGTCCGTGTAAGAACTGACCGAGCTCAGAAGCAGCTGACCTTGAGCTAAGGTACGTTTGTGAAGATTTTCTCTTTAAATAAGTTTCAGTGTGCTAAATACTTACATCTATAATTAAATGGACCATGTGAAAAGAAAAGAAAAAAGTATTTAGTGGCAGTAATAATTGTGTACAGTGTAAAACAAGGTATTGCCTTTCATGCATAGTAATTAATGTGTATTAATAAGCTTTGGTTGGCTTATTTAAATTCACTGATTTTGTAGGGTTATAGGGAAACATCTGTGTATGACGGGAATATATGTGCTGCAAGTGCATTTGCGAAATTGACGGACAGCTAGAAAACGACTTAGTTAATACAAACAGTACATTTATGAATACTCAATAAGTTATGTAAGTATGTATTACTTTCATGTTGCAATATATATATATATATATATATATATATATATATATATATATATATATATATATATATATATATATATATATATATATATATATATATATATACTTTTATAATACTTAAAGTGTAATTGCTGGCCTTGAAAATGAAGAGCTACCTACAAAACACTATAATATGACTTTTACAGATTCGAAATTATTTTCCTCTAGGAAAAGAGCATCCAGACTCCAGGCTGGACATAGAGATGGATTTCAGTCAAAGTGGTACCAATAAAAGCACACAGTTCTGTTATGAATCAGTGAGTGGTTCATGTCCTAAACCAATCATTTCTATCAGTATGCGTGTCGCAAAGTACATATTCCTGGTGACAGCAATAGCATTAACTGTTTGTGGAAACCTGTTTGTCATCATCTCCATAGCACATTTCAAGCAGCTTCACACACCCACAAATTATCTCACCCTCTCTCTGGCAGTAGCTGACTTCCTTCTGGGAGGATTTATTATGCCACCCAGCATGATCAAATCAATTGAAAGTTGCTGGTATTTTGGAGACTTTTTTTGTAAAGTTCATACCAGTACTGATGTAATGCTTTCCACGGCTTCCATTTTGCACCTGTCCTTCATTTCAATTGACCGATACTATGCTGTGTGTTATCCTTTGAGGTACAAAACTACAATTACTGTATTTGTCACACTTAACATGATTTTCATTAGCTGGACTGTGTCAGCCATTGTTGGATTTGGAATGGTATTTTATGGGTTAAATATACAAATTATAGAGGATTTATATTTCAAGAACTTTGACTGTGTAGGTGGTTGCATTCTGATACAAAGTGAAGCATCAAGAATGGTTTCCTCTTTCCTCTCCTTTTACATTCCAGGACTTATAATGATAGGCATTTATCTGAAAATATTCCTTGTGGCAAGACGACAGGCCAGGTCAATTAGAGATACAGAACAACAAAGGCAAAACACTGAAGAAAAGAAAAATACAACAGCAAATAAGAGAGAGAGAAAAGCTGCGAAGACACTAGGGACAGTGATGGGGGTCTT
Source organism: Acipenser oxyrinchus oxyrinchus (assembly GCA_030684275.1). Taxonomy (NCBI): domain Eukaryota; kingdom Metazoa; phylum Chordata; class Actinopteri; order Acipenseriformes; family Acipenseridae; genus Acipenser; species Acipenser oxyrinchus. Next base: position 65,717,236 of record CM060252.1, on the reverse strand, counting down.
TCTCGTATCTTGGTTACCATTTTTCTTGTTCAACATAATGAGTCCATTTTCTTATTACTCAACTCCACCCCTTTTAGTAGATGCTCTGGTCTGGTTTGGTTATTTGAACTCAACATTTAACCCCTTTGTCTATGCTTTCTTTTATAGCTGGTTCAGAAAAGCGCTCAGAATTATTGCACTTGGCAAAATCTTTCAAAACGATTCTTCAAGAACAAAACTTTTTGAAGAGTAATATTAATTCATTTTTTTATCTTTACATAGTTAACAGCACTAAATGTTAAATAATTGTGCCCTTTTTAATAATCAGTTACACCTTGAGATTTTTTAAACTACTGTGATACAGAATTATATTGTAGTAATTTTTCCAAAGAAAGTATTTAAGAAATGAGGACATTAGTGTGATAAAGATTTATTTTCTTTAATTACTAATTTGCATATTTTAATTTAAGAGTAAAATAAATATTATTTTAATAAAATGTATTACTTATCTGTGGAATTTATTAATGTAAATGCGTATGGCTAGATATAGCATTGCTGTATGCAGAAAGTGTGTGTAGTTTCGACAGCATCACACCGTTTGAGTTCTATAAGACTGTTTTATGGATTGCTGCATGAGGAGCTTGTGAGGTGTGTACTGCTTGTTTGATACTGAAGCCACTCTGAGTGAGCACGCTGTATATTCTACTATATGGAATAAAAACACTGCACTTTTACTGTAAAGTTATCATCAGCCCTTCTTTCAAAAGAACCACGCTGGGTAAATTTAATCTAAAGTTTACACAATTGGTGGCTGAATGTTTTTAGACATTTATTTTATTTTATTTTATTTTAATTTTATTTTAAGTGCCTGTTTACTGCAAAGTTCAACTTGACCTTTCTCGATACAGAAAAATAAACAATATGCAGACTGAAGTAGCTTACTTCTTCAATACCAAACAAATGCACACCACACTACACATCATGCTGCAACCAATCAAAAAGTAATTATAGAACTCAATCAGCAGATTCGTCAGAGTACATTTAAGTGCAATACTGAATAAACTAAATGCCATTTCTACATACAGCAATACTGTATTAAACCATATGAATTTACATTACTAAATGACACATAAGTAATATAGTTTATACAAATATTATTATTTGTTCTCTTAAATTAAAATAAGCAAATTAGTAATTAAAGAAAATAAATCTGTATCACACTACCAAAGGATTAACATCAAAAATGAGATTACAGTAAACCCTGTATTACTGGTCACCCAGACTAAACAGTCATGATGTACACTAACCCTGAAGCATCTTCCAAATCAAATCTAAACTGAGTCCTATTAAATTTTTTTCAGACAACATCCTTAGCTTGGAACATTTTAACCCAATTTGCAGTTGTCAACCAATGACATATCTGTGCTATGTATTTGTTTTGTGAATGGATATTGTATTGTTGCATATGTAATTAAATGTGTTATACAATTTATGAATGAGTCTTGCTGCTTCCTGTGATCTCCCCCTGGGCACCTTTGTAAATTAAAATGATTAATAGTTTTATTTTTCCTGGTTAAATGTTTGAAAATATCTATCTATCTATCTATCTATCTATCTATCTATCTATCTATCTATCTATCTATCTGTCTCATATAGTCGCAGATAGACTCATGTTTACAGTCCATGAAATGAACCACTAGATTTGATATAATCCTAGTTTATTAAATGGTCATTGAGTTGGTCATCGAGTTGTATACAGTAATTAGAGTTGTACACAACCAATATGCTATTGGTATACTTTATCAATGTATATTTCAAAGATGCACAGTGATAATGCAATGACTTTACAGTTTTTATTTGGCACCATCAAACACAGACCAAGTTAAATCAAGAATACAAGAGAGAATAGCTGCATGGTGATGGCAGAGGTCTCATGAAACAAAGACACAAGTAAAATCTGCAGGTATAAACAGCGTAAAGAGGGGATGTGCAGGTGGGGTATGCCTGTGCTTCGCAGCTTGATTTTAAAATGTAAGACACCAAAGCAATGCCAAGTTTGCTGTTCATGTTATATTTGTTACTTAAACTATAAAATAAATATATCAATGTATGATAAGTAGGTTTTAATTATTATGTTTTGTCGGGGGGTTAGGATGAATAGCTTAGCTAAACCCCGAGAAATTCACCTGTCTGACTGTTTTTTTTAACAGAAACTTCTAAAAATTGCTGTGAATAAGGTTTCTAAGGTATGCCGCAGTATCATATGAGAAATTCTATTCTTTAACTTCTTTATGCTTGTTATTATCAATTCATCCATTTTTGTCGCATTGACACAACAACCACTGTAAGTGTCCTAACAATTTCATTTTATTTACTCATAATACAATTAAAATGAAATTGAAAATACATTCATGTTTCATGTCTAACAGGAGACTATAACATGTGGAGTGCAGAACTTAAACATAGTGAAATAGGCTGATGAAACTGCATCAAATTATGTACAAAGAATACCACACAATGAATCACTGAGAAAATCTTTCGTACCAGTATTAGTAATTAGTACGGTTTTGTTTGCCTATCAACATAGTTCAATTCAACTACCCATTTAGTAGTGTCTTGATTGCTGGGCTGCTGTTTAAATTGCTTTCCTGTAAATAAATAAGCCAGTGCACACACATATACAGGGTTCACATTATCAAGTAATAGTCACACAGTACCTAAGGGTTAAACATATTTGTCGGATCTTCTACAGGAGTGTGTGATGAAGATTTGTGCAACATCAAGGCAATTATCATGTCAGCACACAAAGATCCCCCCAGAAGAAGTTTGGCCACAGCAATTTTGCAGAATTCTAAACAATTTATATATTTATTTTTCATAGTGTGTGGGTTCAAACCTTACTTTTTTTTTGGATAACTTAAAATTTGTATAGAATTAAGAATGTTTGAAAAAAAAAACACTATCTTACTTGCCAGAATCATAAACAAATTAGAACACATAATACATTTAAAAAATAAAAGTATGATGTTGATGGCCTGTACAGAAAAAGGCATGTAGGGTTTGTATTGTTAAAAGTGTGTATAACAATAATTTGGTTGTTTTTTTTTATTACTATACTGTATAACTGTCAAAATGGAAATGTCAACAAGAACCTGCATTAAACAAGTACTTAACAAACCACCATACATTCACAATTCATTGAATGAATGTACTTCAATGTTAATATAGTAGGTCTATAAAACAATCAAATATAATGAAAAAAGGGATGATAACACCAGCTTTATTGACATCAGCAGAAACAACTGACTACAGTGTAAAGACAAAGCTGTTAAAGTGCTGTTATCTCAGTGCTAATTACAACACCATCTTGAATAAGATCAATTGAACAAGGTACATTATTTTGTAGTATTGTATGCAATCTAACAGAAAAAAAATGAAAACCCCAGAGAAGAGGGCATTATGTAGTGAAATATGTGTGTGTACAATTCAGCAAGTTTCTATCCTCATGTCTTATTCTCAATAACAGAATGATAATACTGCATGTGTATAAGTCTCCAGTGGCTACCTCTGATCCAGTTAAGCGTGTACTTCACCGGCACTCTTTACTGTGTCTGACATACAGTGTGCGAGAAAATACACTCAACTTGATTAGATGTAGCCTCCAAACACTTATAAACATATACATATTATATAATTAAATCGAAATAAAAAACAGACGGAAAGCTGATATTAACATTTAATCTGTTTTTGTAGAACCTGTTGTGGTTTAAATGTTTATATATTTTTTGTGATTGACATTTTGAGTGCAAGATCTACTGATATACTAAGTGTAGTTGCTGCTGATAGGTTCCAGTGGGGATGTGATTTATAATTAATGTTAACGGTGGAGAAAGGAAAAATAGAAACAAGTGAATAATCTCTGTGAATGGCAGCTTTCTCCTGCCATCATCCTTACATCCAGTAACATAAGCCCAGCTACACACAATTGAACAGAAAGCATATAGAGAAAGCATGCAGTATATATTTTACAGATAAAGTGGTTAACTGATCTTATGGAAGTTTATTGAAAATCAATGCCTTACTATAAATATTATGACATTAATGAAACCATCACATACAGTATGCCACTACTGTTTTCTCATAATTTTATTAAAAAATAACTCAGTTCCTTACATTAAAATTTTGCTGTAAAACTAGTGGACTGAATGTGATTTTCCTGTTGACCTCAGGTTATCTGAAACAGGGACAGTGTCCTGTTACTGTCTTCTTGGGCACATTTGTGTTTGCAGGAGATGCTGCAAACATGGTATATTTGTTTACAGGAAATTGTAGCCAAGGATTTGACCTGTTGTGGACTTCACTTTTGCTAAGTCTCAAATTTGAAGTTTGCAAGAAACATGTTACAGCAACCATATATTTTCATTTGAAAACTTTCTCGATCATTTCACATGGAGAGTGAAATTGACCGAACCCCAGTATTTCCTGTCATTAAACAACCAGCTGCTTCCATAAACAACCATATGACTCCATGTTCACTGGGACAGTTTGGTGCAGTTCAGGCTTTTCAAATCATATCACAATGCATTCTGGTATGTTTTACCGGCCTCGCGTACCTTTAACTTGTTTCATTCTTTAAGAAGTAGGGCTACACTTACCAGAATGCATTGGGGTGTGAGTTAAAAATCCTGAACTGTCCCAAACTGTCCCAGTGAACATGGCGTCATGTGGTAACCCTAGATATACAGTGAGTTTAATACATTTAAGTCCAACCTAATGCTTTAAAATGTAGGAGAAACTTGTTCTTAGAAATAATAATTAAACTAAGAAATTAAACCAAACAATAATCTTAATTAAACATTATAGAATATTATGCCAATGACAGACCACCTAAAATGCATCATGTTGGAGAGCTAACAGTATGTGTACTGTAAAACAGAAAAATATTTGAAATATGTTTTTCTGTTCTTTTTCTTACATCATTTGTTTGCTGAAATCCCAAGTGTACATGGTCCTTAATATTCTCAGAGAGGAATAGTCTGTTGTCTATGAAGTTAATGGAACCAAAATATTATGAAAACAACATGTTTAATTGACAGCAGGTGAAAGGTTTTAATTAAGCCCTATGGTCAATCTGACTTCGGCCAGATGACTGGGGAAGGGGTAGACTAATATAATGAGTTAATCACAAAGGGATATACAAAAACAAGGGCAAACTTAAAAGTCATTATTGTTCAATTAACACATTTCTGAACTGTCAAAACAGATTTGTTTTCCACGTGTTTGTCCTCCATGTGATTAATGATGTGCTGTGTTTCTATAGTTCTTTAAACCCCCTATAAGCACAGACACACTATCACTTTACCTCAGTTTTAGATCAACTTGTATTTACCATAAATAATCTATTTACAGACCTTCATATTAAAAGCACCATAGCAAGCCTTGCAGTAAACATGCTCCTACCCATACTGTAACTTAGTGGATAATAAAACCATTCACAACACACATATTCTTAAGATATACAATTACATGGACAGTTGCCAAAAAAGCAGAAGTATTAAAACTCTGATATTAGGAAGCAAGAGCAGGGGCATGCACGTGAAAATAATATGATGGTTACAGAAATAATCTATTCTATACAGACACAGTTCTGCATATCTAACCTTACAGACTATTTCCATCAAGCTGCTGAACACATCAAATGATTACAAACGCTGCATTGCTTCTGTGAATAAGCCTGCCAACATAGTAATTGTTTTGTTTTTCTTTTCAGGTAAGAATACTAGAACACACTTGTAATGCCTGCAATACTAAATAGTGTTCAAGGCTCCTGTGTCAGGTGCGGTCAGAATTATTTGCAGAACAAGGAAGAGAATGTGTGAGACTTTTGGCCCCCTTCTGCAATACATCAGTCTTTACATACACAAAGCACAGTGTGGAACAGGTACTATAAGATGAAGTTTCACATACGAACAGCTAGTTGAATCTACACCAATGAGAGGCATGCGTAAAATAACAGCCACAAACTATAAATCAGGAAAAAAATTATAATACATCAAGGGTACGAGCGAAACTTTGATATTATAATGAGATTCGTACATATGCATGTGACAGGACGGCTGACGAGGTGACGTCAGGCCAGAAGCAGGAAGGAAAACAAACAAGTACTGCAGGGCAAAAGACGCTTGTGGCGCTGTTTATTTTGAAGCACAAAAATAAAATAAAATGTTTAGAAGGTATTTATTTTTATATACGATTATAAATAATATTTAATCCTGTGAGTTAATATTACCCCTTGATTCATAAAAATTTTTTTTTTTAAAAACACGAAAGAGTAAGACATGGCTGCTTTGTTTCTTGGATATGTTGCAAAACCTGGCAGACCCTCATTGATTCCATCCCATGAGGTCTTCAGGCACTAATGGAGCAGATATGAAGCAATGCACATAGAACAATGTCCTTTTTTTAGTGCTGTTCCAGTTACAGAAGGCCCTGAAGGGGCAAGTAGGCTACAATAAATATTTTATTTCTCAATATATATATATATATATATATATATATATATATATATATATATATATATATATATATATATATATAGTAATTTACTTTAAAACTTGTCTCATGTTTCAAATCCTGATTATAACTGCATTTATTTGTTTTGCAGTTCAAATGAAGGGTTTTAATTTATGTGTTTTCCCCCAGCGTAGGCAACTCCCATGACCTTTGTTCTTTACCAATTCATACATGTGAGGTTTTTGTCTTTCTGCTTGTATTCTGACACAGGTATGTACTTTAGTGAAATGCAAGAACCCTGACTTGAAAACCTGTGGGGAACCTGTAGAGAATGCTTCGACGGAATTTGAAAAATTCTCACTGTCTGGCAGCTTTGGTACAAAGTATGTTTTTCCAAAAGTCCTGCTCAGTGGTGTGCACTTGGCCCCAGGTGAATTTGAGGTAAGACAATAATGCTTTTCCTGTTGCTTCCTCTTCTGTTCTTTCAGTCCTTTATGAAACAAGTTTAGCACAACACTGGACAGCTGTTTGGTCATACACATCATGAGAAACTTTTCCTTTCCCCTGCAACTGTTATAAACACGTTTTTTTAAAAATGGTATCCTTTCCTGAAATCTACTTTATTTTATTTTTTTATTGTTTTCAGGTTTTAAATGATGGTCGTCTTAGAAGTGAAAATGGAACCTCCAAACCTGTTCTAAGTGTCACTCTCTTTGGAAGATGGTATGAAAAAACCAGGATGTTATATGGATTGTTTGAAATATTTAGTTCATTATGCTAATAAAACATCCATTATATTTCACAGTCTCTACCTTTACCAGAGTAGAACTGAATAACAAATAAAATGAAGTGACATCACATTTGACATGGTTTTGTACTTTTAGAACCCTTTTATCCACTATGTAGTCCCAGAGGCAACAGGCTTTACAAGGAAGAATATATCCATATATGTTGTATAAAGAAATTTAAAAAATTCAAATAAGAAACAGGGTTGAAGTAATGGGCCTGATTTTGCCGTAAAATGCAAACATGAAGGGCAAGGTGCTTTATGTTTGCCCAGAATTGCACCATCCCCTTAATGTTGTGATTTTGAAGGGAGTTTGAGCTGGTCGCTGGTGAAATTCGGTTAGTGCTAACCAATGAAGAAAATGTGGGAGTCAGAAGCTGTTATCAAATAAGGAGCAACTAATATTCCCTTTAAGAAAACTGTGCCCCTAGCGATTGCCTTTGCTGTGATCTTAATAAAGGTTTTCTTTATTGCCATTGATTGCATTATTTGTTTATGCAGTATTTAGAAATATTTACATTCATTGAGCAATTTTGCATATGTAATTACAGTGTTTTAGTATGTTCATAAACATAAACTATTTTTGTAATACATACTTCCAGCCTTTTGCCATATAGACCTGACTTAGGATTTATATCGGAACTGTGATTTGGAATGTGTGTTCATTAACCAGTAGTCAATGCCATACTACACAGTAGGGGTGTGCCGATATTCGTATTTTCCAAGTAATTACCTTTAAGAAATGTGTTGTTCTGTAATAATTCAATGGAATAAAATGTGTTAAATACTCAACACAAAGCAATGTGGCCCCTTGGTTTCCCTTGTTTGCACAATTATTGCGTTTCAATCAATAACAACTGACAGTGTTTTTAATAGAACTTTTAAACTAACAATGTATTATGGGATTGTAGTCCTCTGATTAAACTCGACAAATAAATACAAATCCCAGTTTCCACAGTGGTAACTCTTGAGTCAGGTTTAAAGGGGAAACGGTGGGGTTTTGTGCCTTAAAATGATTTACAAAGTAATAAAAAAAAACAAAACATTTGCCATACAAAACACATCATACTTATAATATAATACAATAAACGACTTTTAAAAATATGTAAACCGTCACTTCCTGTTAGTGTGTTCCGATATACTGACAGTGACGTCACTGGTTGGATAAGTTGACCGGCTGGAGGATTTAACATAACAGAGATGGTGAATGTCACGTCGGGATATGCACATACCTGGGAACAAAAGATCTTCTATGTTAATATATTATATAGAAGAGCTTTGTGGGAACTCTCCGGCTTTGTTAAAATTGTTAAATAAAGTTCCCTTTGAAGTCGAAAATAACCATCAAGGTATGGGATATTGCCGTCAGGCAGTAGGGATTGGCTGAGCTTTATAGCAAAGCTGCCGATAGGCCTCTGCGCGAGCTGCCGTGTAAGACCGCCCCCCTGGGAGCTTACTATACGCAGCGTGCAGAGACTCATTTCCTCTTTTGTCTTCAGCATCGGTAGCGTAGGTAATAGAGCTTAACTGATTGTACTCACTAAGCTTAGGCTTGAGAAGCTGGTTATTGCCCCTTCTCCGAGTTTATTTCAGTTATACTCTTCAGAGTAATTATTATTATTTGTTAATTTGGATTATATATTTGTATATTTTTTATATTACACTTATATATTTCCTTCACGCTTTGCTTCAGCATCGCGTTTTTGTTTACTTTTGTGGTCTTCGTCTTTCCTGTGTTAATTGTTAATAATTATTTATAATTATTATTGTTGTGTTTTAGGGTTTTTTGTAATAAAATTGTATATATTGTATATATTTTTGTGAAGGACGCGCGCTGCGTTGGCCTTGGCTGTACGCGCATTTGTAGCCCCGGTCTTGCCTTGGCTAGACAACGTGTGTGGAGCCTGCACTGCAGTCTCTCATATATTACCTCTGCGGTGTGTTCTACCAACCACGTGGTAGCTATACTGTGCCCCAGTCACACAATCACTCCATAGTGTTGCTGCAGCGTCCCAAAAAAAAAAAAAAAAAAAAATTCCCATTCACTATACAGAGGAAGACGACCACAAAGTATAATTCCCCAGTACCAACAGACGCAAGACGCTCTGTGCTCGGCGCTCGACGCACGCACCTTCAGTGCTTGACGCCGGCGCTTCGGTGCTCAACGCCGGCGGTCGACGCCGGTGCATTTCCATCGACGCACGCACCGGTGCTCAACGCTTCGGCTTCGGTGCTTTCGACGCTTGGCGCTCGATGCTCTGCGCTCGGCACTCGACGCACGCACCTTCGGTGCTCGGCGCTCGACGCTCAGTGCTCGACGCTTGGTGCTCGGCGCTCGACGCTCGGTGCTTGACGCTTTGGGCTCGGCGCTCGGCTCGACTCTCGGTGCTCGGCACTCAACGCTTCGGTGCTTTCGACGCTCGGCTTGATGCTCGGTGCATTTCCATCGACTCACACACCTTCGGTGCTCAATGCTTCGGCGCTCGGTGCTCGACGCTTGGTGCTCGATGCTCTGCGCTCGGTGCTCGATGCTCTGCGCTCGGCACTCGATGCACGCACCTTCGGTGCTCGGCGCTCGATGCTCGGTGCTCGACGCTTCAGCGCTCGACGCTCAGTGCTCGACGCTCGGTGCTCGGCGCTCGGTGCTTGACGCTTTGGAGCTTGGCGCTTGACGCTCAGTGCTCGGCGCTCGACTCTCGGTGCTCGGCACTCGATGCTTCGGCGCTCGACGCTCGGTGCTCGACGCTTCGGCATTCGACGCATGCACCTTCGGTGTTTGGCGCTCGGCGCTTAACGCCGCACCTCAACACCGACGTTTGTCGATTCAGCGCTTTCCGCTTGGTGCCTGGTGCATCAACGCTACACGCACACGCACCTCGACGTTCGACACTCGGTGCATGAATATGTCTTTTCACCTGTGCGTCACTTGCCAGGCTATGTTGCCTGCGAGTGACCCACACGAGGATTGTGTGGCATGCCTGGGCCCAGAGCACACCGCATCCGCCTTAGCGGACAGGACATATTGTGGCTTGTGATCGGGGTTCCAAACCCGCACCCTTCGCCAGAGGGTGAAGAAGGCGGTTGGTGGGCATTCACCCTCCTCGGGGTCATCCCACACCGCCTCTGCCCCGCCGTCATCCACGGCGACTCCGGCAGTCAGGATGCGGCTCTCCAGAAGCCCATCCTCCCAGCTCACATCTGGTCAGAGGTCCCTGCCCAGACGCATGCGGGAAAGCTCTCGCAGTCCTGTCATGCGAGATCCCTCCCCTCGCAGGTAACGCCCCCATCGGGAGTCCAGGTCGCGCTCAAGGTCACCGCGCCGGAAGGGATGGTCCCGCTCCCCTTGCCGAGACAGGCGATACAGGGACCGATCATGTGTGGCGGAACTGACCTCCAAGATGTCTCAATTTATGATAGGGCCAGCAGTCCCTCGATGTCCTTGGCGAATGTGGCGCCCCCGGTCTCACACCAGCTTCCACAGCCAATACCAGTCCCCGTACCTCAACTACAGGAATGGGACATTGATGCTGTCTCTAGGAACGCATCTGACGGGGAGCCTCTGTTGGAGGAGGACAGTGCAGAGGCAGAGTTAACCTCCCAGCCCTCTGAGCAGGACATGGAACTGGAGCTAATGGATACCAACGACCCTATGTGGTCATTGGTTGAGAGAGCAACCCACCACCTGGGTGTGGAGTGGCCTATGGTGGAGCAACCGTGGCGCTCTTTATTTGAGTCGCCCTCAGCTCAGCCCCTTCAATCAAGGATGCTCCCAGCATTCCCTGATTTCATAAAGGAGGTGTAATCCACCTGGGGGACTTCAGCCTTTAACATGCAGGGGGCAACAGAAGCTGGGTTGGCATCCTTCCCATCAGTGGACGCTGCGTTCGCCTCGTTGGTGAAGACGCCAACGCTGTCAGGGCTGACAAAGGACCCTGCATGTCCCAACAAGCAATGCAGGATCACAGAGGTACACCTCAAAAAGGGGTACTCTGCGGCTACAGAGGCGGTCAGGCTATCTAATGTAGCCAGTCTGCTCACTGTTTACCAGGCGGCACTCATTAAGGACCTGCCTGAGTGCCCACAGGGCTGAATTGGGGACGGTCACTCAGCTGCTGGTGAAGCTTGCCCAGCTGAATGTGCAGGCTCAGGGCAGGCGCATTACGTCTCTGGTAGTGGCCAGAAGGCAGCTCTGGCTCTCGCAGGCGAGGGTGCAGGAGCCTGATAAGGCCCCATTACTGGATGCTCCTATTACGCCGGGACACACGTTTGGCCCAGCGGTTGAGGAGATGCTGCAGTATTCTGCTAACGCATCACAGCAGATGGCAAATATGTGGCCACATAAGCCCTTTCAGCCTAGACGTCCACAAGAGCACCAGTGGCGTAGAACACCACCGCAGCACCAGTCGCGCCGAGGGGGCACTAAGACCTCTCCTTCAAGTACAGCAGCGCGTGGCCAACCTCCATTTGTAAGACCGCAGCGTGCGGGGTGGCACCCTAGAGGAGGTGGCAGGCCATGCCCTCGTGGCTCTGGCCAGGCCCCTCACGAACAAGCGCAGCCAAAACAGCCCTGAGAACTCCAGGCAGCTGTTAACCCACCCCTATACTGTCCCACAGCTCCAGCTCTGGCAACATTGCACCGACGACATCTGGGTGCACAAAACTATACTCACCGGGTACACCCTTCAGTTCTGGTTAAACCCCCTTTCGAGGAGTGGTGGTAACTGCAGTGAAGGACTCGGTTCAGTCCTCAGCTCTGAATGTGGAAATACAGGCATTGCTCAGGAAGCGTGCCATTCAACAAGTAGACCCTGCTCTGATCGACCAGGGGTTCTATTCCAAATACTTCCTGGTGCCCAAGAAGGATGGCGGGCTCCGTCCTATTTTAGATCTGCGAGTACTGAACAAATACCTGTGAGTGTTATCGTTCAGGATGCTTACGCACAGGCACATGATCCAGTCAGTCCGACAAGGCGTCTGGTTCACCACCGTGGACCTGACAGATGCGTACTTTCACGTTCATCTGCCCGGGTCACAGGAAGTATCTGCGGTTCTCATTTCAGAGCAGGGTATATGAGTTTTGTGTCCTTCCATTCGGCCTGTCACTAGCTCCTCGAACCTTTTCGAAATGTATGGATGCCATTCTAGCTCCTTTGCGGGCTCAAGGCGTCCGCAGTCGAAGGAGCAGTTGGCACAGCACACAGTGATGGTTACAGACCATCTTCAGCGGCTAGGTCTGAAGGTCAATTCAGAAAAGAGCCGCCTCATGCCGAGCCAATAGATCGAATTCTTGGGTCTGCATCTGGACTCTGTGTCCATGGAAGTGACCCTGTCGACACAAAGAGTTGCCTCGATGGAGCGGTGTCTCTCCCTATTCAGGTTGAGAGAAACAGTCAGCATGGAGCTGTGTCAGCACATGCTGGGGTTGATGGCTGCTGCCTCGCAAGCCCTTCCTTTGGGCTTACTACACCAGAGACCTCTGCAGGCCTGGTTCAATGCCTTCGCGTTGCATCCGCAGAGAGACAAACACCGCAGGTTGAGGGTATCCCGAATTTGCTGGGTAGCACTACGCTGGTGGAAAGTTCCGTCAAACATCCGCCAGGGCATACGCTTGGGTCCCATCTTCCGGAGGGAAGTCATCACGACCGACGCGTCCAACCAAGGTTGGGGAGCAGTCTGGAAAGGGACAGGGACCCGTGGAGTGTGGTCAGGACCCTGGAGGTCAGCCCACATCAATGCTCTGGAGCTCAGAGCGGTGACCTGGCCCTTCGGCACTTTTTGCCAGTGCTTCTAGGGAAGCACGTGTTAGTGCGGTGAGACAACACCACGGTAGTGGCATATATCAACCGCCAGGGCAGTCTACGGTCCCCCGGTCTTCACCGGATGGTAGCACGGTTGTTGCTATGGGCACAACCGCGGTTAACCTCTCTTCGAGTGGTTCATCTACCGGGCAGAGTCAACCATGCAGCGGATCTCCTATCCAGAGGAGGCTCCATTGATGGCGAATGGCGTCTTCACCCTCAGGTGGTAGAGCGCATCTGGGAATGGTTCGCGAGAGACCACGCACTGCCCCCTATGGTTCTCGGTGAAGGACCTCGACAGCCCCCTAGGAGTCGATGCACTGGCTCACAAATGGCCGCCAGGGCTCCTATATGCATTTCCACCGATTCCGATGCTCCCCGCCTTCTTAGAGAAGGTCAGGGTAGAGCAAGCAACAGTGATCCTGATCGCTCCTCGGTGGCCTCGGAGAATATGGTTCCTGAGTCTGGTACAGTTGTTGCACGGTTGCCCGAGGGATCTCCCTCTGCGAGCGGACATATTGTCCCAAGCCCAAGGAGGGCTATGGCACCCGAACCCCAAGGTCATGCAGCTATGGGCTTGGCCCCTGAGCAGGAGTGCCTGTCTGCCTTAGGGCTTTCGACGGCAGTGATTTCGACCATTCATAGTGCCAGAGCGCCCTCTACTAGGTCGCAATATACGTACAAATGGCAGTTGTTTCAAGATTGGTGTCTGGCTGAGGGCCATGACCCAATATCTTGCCCTATGGCAGTAATATTACAGTTTCTACAGAAACTGTTAGATGAAGGGAAATCTCCCTCTACACTTAAGGTGTATTTAGCCGCCATATCGGCTTGCCATGTACGCATTGACGGTTTAACACCAGGTTGCCATTTCCTGGCATCTCAATTCCTAGGACAACCAGTTTACCATCATGGAGCCTTGACGTGGTGCTAGAAGCCCTTACCAAGGCACTTGTTTGAGCCTCTCCACAGTGTGGATATGAAGCTTGTGTCTATAAAAAACGTGTTTTTGCTATCAGTGGTATCAGCAAAACGCGTGGGTGAGTTACATGCACTTTTAGTGCATTCATCATGTACTCATTTCGCAGGAGACGGCTCTAAAGTCTCCATGCGTCCAAATCCGGCCTTTTTACCCAAGGTCATATCCCCGTTTCATATGAACCAACCAGTCGAGTTGATGGCGTTCCATCCTCCTCCTTTTTCTTCCCAGAGGAAGAAGCGGTTACATGCTCTGCCCGTGCGGGCATTGAGGTGTTATATTGACCGTACAATGACTGTGAGGCAAACAAAACAGTTGTTCATATGCCATGGTTCTAGGACTTTGGCTCAGCCGTTGTCTAAACAACGCCTTTCCCACTGGATAGTGGATGCTATTAAATTAGCGTATGAATCTGCAGGCCTTCCGCCACCAGAGCAGTTGAAGGCGCATTCCACTAGGGGTATGGCGACATCCTGGGCCCTCTTTAGAGGGGTGCCGGTGTCTGACATTTGCGCTGCAGCCAGTTGGGCTACTCCGCATACTTTTACGAGGTTTTACCAGTTGAATGTACTGGATTCCTCTGCTCCACTATTTGGAGCATCTGTGCTACACTCTATGACGCCTCAGGATGCGGACATATAGAGTGGTTGACAATAGGGTGTTAACTATTCCACCTTAGGACAGGTGTCATTGCGAGCATAGGCGGCTGGGGCGGCTCGCGTAATGCGTAGATGTATTGCCTATGCAGTTGCGTTATGACGTAAGTCTATCCTACTGCCGAGAATCCTCCTTCCCGACGGCTTGGGTACACTGTTCCCATACCTTGATGGTTATTTTCGACTTGAAAGGGAACGATAGGTTGCGGATGCAACCCCGGTTCCCTGAAAGACAAAATAACCATCAAGCCGCGAGGTCGCTCCGGAAGCCTTCTTGGCCTCAAGAGCAAAAGAGGAAATGAGTATCTGCGCGCTGCGTATAGTAAGCTCCCAGGGGGGCGGGCTTACACGGCAGCTCGCGCAGAGGCCTATCGACAGCTTTGCTATAAAGCTCAGCCAATCCCTATTGCCTGAAGGCAATATCCCATACCTTGATGGTTATTTTCTCTTTCAGGGAACCAGGGTTGCATCCGCAACCTATCGTTATTATGGTTTGAATAAAAAAAAATATATATAAATCGCTTTCATGATACATCACACGTTCTACTGCATAGTATCAGCCTTTGCTGAGCTGAGTCGCTGTGTATTGCCAGCCCTCCTTTTCTTTACTGTTGTCATCAGACTTTGGATAATAAATAAACCACCATTTCACCAGTACTTTGTTGTTTGTCATTATCTTGAGTACTGCATCACCTCTACACCTGTACACTGCAAACCACTTTGCCACACTGAGACAGACTTTTAACTACAATTTCCCTGTAAATAAATACCTCTGTTTATTTCTGCATTAAAACTTAAATAAATGCAACACTGTGGCTTTTTTAGTTTTAAATGTAACATTGTCCAACAGCTGCTTTTTCTTTTGTAATACAAAAGCCTCTGTATTTTTGGCTGACAAACATCATCCCAATTAAAGTCGCTACCTTCCTGATAAGAACTGATACTGTAGACAACTTTTCTAATTTAAAGTTTTCATTAATTTGTATAATATAATGAAAAGAACGGACATTGCACCATAATACACCTTATTGTGGTACCAAAAGGTATTTCATTAGTTAATTTTTCTCATTATAGAAAGACCTTGGATTCAAAACTGCTGATGACCAAGTCTTGCTTCGATGCCAAAACCTATTGTTTCATGCCTATCACCATTCTGCTACAAGCAGGTAAAGGCGAGGTTACCAATTTAATTATATTTCTTTAGCAGATCCACTGTATACTGCAGTTATTAAATCCAGTTTACACTTTATTGTCTTATATACAAACTTAACAGCTCCTCTGTTATAATAAAACATTTGCACTTCTATTATATTATACCTTATACCTGTGTTTAGCTTAAAGACTTCAGATCAAGCTTACTTCTTTCTCCAAATAAGATACATGACTGTGAATCCATTAAAGGCTTGTTAATATTGAGAAATATAGCAGCATTATTAAGACTTCTGTTAGGGCTCTGGTCTCTTGACCGGAGGGTCGTGGGTTCAATCCCAGGTGGGGGACACTGCTGCTGTACCCTTGAGCAAGGTACTTTATCTAGATTGCTCCAGTGAAAACCCAACTGTATAAATGGATAATTGTATGTAAAAACAATGTGTAAAAAATAATGTAATTGTATGTAAAAATAATGTGATATCTTGTAACAATTGTAAGTTGCCGTGGATAAGGGTGTCTGCTAAGAAATAAATAATAATAATAATAATAATAATAATAATAATAATAATAAAGCCCCCAAACAGGCAAAAACACTTGTTAGTTCAAATATTCTGTTTTCTATTTACTTCAAACATATTATTTCTCTTCAGAGAGTTTATTTCATTCTGTTCCTTAGTAGATCAAAATACATTTTAAAACATTGTTCTGTCTACAAAGGGTTACTTTTTCTTTTTGTTAATTTGCAATACCTAGCCTCTGTGTTTAAGAACATAAGAACATAAGAACATATGTTTACATAAGTTTACAAACGAGAGGAGGCCATTCGGCCCATCTTGCTCGTTTGGTTGTTAGTAGCTTATTGATCCCAGAATCTCATCAAGCAGCTTATTGAAGGATCCCAGGGTCTCAGCTTCAATAACATTCCTGGGAAGTAGCTTCCAGACCCTCACAATTCTCTGTGTAAAAAAATGCCTCCTATTTTCTGTTCTGAATGCCCCTTTGTCTAATCTCCATTTGTGACCCCTGGTCCTTCGTTTAGTTCCCCAAAAACTATGACTTCATTTTCAAGCTAATTAAACCTGTCTGCTTCTGCCAAGGTTAACACAGGCTTCCGCAGGCTATAGTGCTTATTAATTTAAAGTTAGGGGAAGCCCTATTGTTAAGTCTGACCGGCTTCCAAGAGTTTATATGCACTCTAATAACAAAGGCACACAGACAATAATATTTCTACTGGTTGTATATTCTTTAAAACATAGTACAGTTATTACAATATTTTGACATTATCAGTTAGTACTGACCTTACACATTCACTAATAATATTTTTCTACTGTTATACTAGAATAAACAGGAATATATAATCTTACAATATTCTTATAGACTAATACAGAGTACATTATAACATTTTTTTTTCTGAATAGTGTGTTTTAACAATTTGTTTAATATTTCTGCTGACTTTTTAAAATACATTACAGTCATTACAATATTTTTTGCAGTTTCACAGATGCTCAATTTGTATCCCAAAGATCAGCCTGCTTTCAGTAGCAGTGACAGTCTTGGGTCAGTTTCTGCTCTCAGTGAGTGTGTTAAAGCCACCACAGGTGTGGGTGACAGTCTGATACCTGCAAAAAACTTAAATCCTGTTAGCTGTGCTCCCATCTCTTACATTCTCATTCCCATCATCAGTGGGAAGACTTCATATAAATTAAGCTATCAAAGAGCTATCCACCTCTGCCACATACACTTTTCACTCAAAAAAGGTGCTAGGGAAGACGGGTTTTAGGGTCATTCGTGACAGAGTGCTCAGGGAAACTGAGTCAATCGCGTCTGAGAGCACTAAGGCGGACAGACTGTCCCGTTCAGGGGCCAGACCCATAGGTTCTGGGTGCAAGAGAGTGCCTCTTGCCTGACTGGGCAATCTGGGGGCCACTAGGAGAACTGTTGCCTCTTCTCTCCGAACTTTCTCTAGGAAAGCAACGGTTTTGGCAGAAATGCGTACAAAAGCATTCTGGGCCACACGTGCGATAGGGCGTCGACGCCTAGCGGACCTCCGCAGCAGTGGAGGGAGAACCATAGGGGGCAGTGAGTCATCTCCACCATGGCAAAGAGACCGACTCAGGCCCTCCCGAACCGTTTCCAAATGTCTAAGACATAAAATGTTTACAGTAATGAACAACTGTAGTTCCGATAGAAATTACTTCTGTTAAACTATAGTATTTTAAAGGGACATCTGATGCGAATGCACGCATATTTTTTTCAGTTGTTAAAAACTCAAGTCCTTTGTATTTCTTTTTTTTTTTATAATTGAAGTGTTCTAATTGAATGTAAGTTGTGCCTTTTTGTTTAACTATTATGCACAACAGTGTTTTTAGTTATTGGATCTTCTGTTAAAAAAAAAAAAATAAATAATGTTTGCTCTTTATTTTTAAAGTAAAACGTCAATGCATCGATTATCGTTGATAAATGCCTATACGATAATCAAATAAGATATTAGGTTGCCGATTGCACCACTACATAATTTTATATTGTCAGTAGGCTTAAATTATCTTCATTTTATTTATTTATTTTGTTTTGTTTTTAGTTGGCAAACATCAAACGTTACAAGGCAATAAAAGGTTACAATGCAAAAACAACATTTAAATACAGTATAGATTAAGCTTATTTATAGCATTCACTGTACATACAGTGGCAGCTCATCATAAGAGGCTACGGAAGCTAGCCTACGTGTAATTTTGCAAGTAAAAAAGCTTACCTTACTTCATGCTTTCCAAGGTCTACTGTATTGCTACTGGCTAACATATAGCCTCAAAATGGTTGGGATTCTGTGTGTATTCCGAGTGCAATAATCCTCTGTCTGTCACGTTTTACTGTATTTGTATTGACTACATGATGCAAGCTTGCGGCTAGCCCCTACCACTCATAATTAGTCTGTTGCCAGGCAGGGTATGGTTCATATGTGGCTACTCCCTTAAGTTTCGATTTCCATATACAGTATGTACTATATTGTTTATAACGTTGTAGATTTGTTTTAATTCCTATGCCATCTTCCTCGCTTTCAATTGAGGAAAAAATAAGAATAAAAAAGAACAATAAAGGTTGTCCAAAGCCTAAATTGGACCTTCTTCAACAGCGAGGACAAAAACGAAATTGCCTTTTTAGTTGCTCATAGAATGAAAAAATGAAATGGTAGCCTGCAAGTATTCACAGTTTGGTTTTTCAAACCGGCTCTTCATCTTCCCTGTGGATTTATATATCAGCAGTAAAAGCAGGTTTTGTTTTGTTGTTTAGCCTCCCACTTATTAAAGTCAGGAGCAACTACTGCTGTACAGGGAATCTACATATGTGAAATTTCCAAAGGGGTCTGCACCTCCATTGAAACATTTTTAGGGGTCTTTTCGTACATGAAAAGGGTCAAAACATACCTGCGTAGTTACTGGGGATGAGAGATTGAGCAATCTTTTGGTCATTGCGAGCCAACCTGGCAAAGTAAAAGCATTAGATTTTTGCCAAGATGAAAGCGAGGCGCTACTACCTTTTATTTTAGTTTATTTGTGATTATCTGTGTAAACATGTCATTTAAAACTTTGCTACATATTTTTACTTTCGACATTCGAAATACTGGGCTTTTTAGTCGAGATAAATAGAATAATTTGTGCTGTAAATGTTGCTGTAAAGGAAATTTTAAATTTACCGTTAACTGACTTTGCACGAGAAATGTCGGTCTCACTTTAAAAGCTGCCGCCACTGTTTGTCTACCGGACCGCGTCATACTCCGACGTGACAGGCATGGAGGTTTATGCAAATTAGCTCAGTGCTGCAATGGATTATGGGCGTTGTAGTTAAATTGCAAGTACGAACCGCAGTACAAAGTAGTGATTACAAATAATTTAGATTAGTAGTGATTACAAAAATACCGTATTATAAACGGCCTATCCCCAGACTGAAAATAAAGCGAATTATGTATTCGCCTAAATAGAAATCGGTTAAAGCCATCAATCCTTGTTTAGCAGTGACTTTTAAACGTGCCTTGTACAGATCTACGAGTCGACTAGGCCCCAAATAAAAATAATCTGTGTCAATGTGAACCCAATCCGAGAAGTTTCTAATATGTTTTAGCTATATGACCCGACAGAAATATATTATTATTATTATTATATAGCACACATTTAGCACAGGCCTGGTTTATCCAAGGCAATTCACAATGTATCGAGCAAAGCAATATCCAACATCACAACACAACCACAACATTGCCATAACAAATTCAGCCACAAGAAATGCTCAAACATTTAATATTGAAACCATTTACATTCTGTGTTGTGTTTTCAGGTTAAAAGGTAAATTGATATATATATATATATATATATATATATATATATATATATATATATATATATATATATATATATATATTGATTTATATATATATTAAATATCCCCATCAAAGAATCACACCTTCTCCTCATAAGCCAACAGCTAACATACAAAATAATATGGCATTATGAATTGAAAGTCTGCATTCTATGTAAATTTAAGGTTAAAAACAACAACAACATCAATGTGTCTAATAATAGTAAATTAATTATACCGTAGGCGAGGGTAACGTTAAGGACAAACTTATTCAATACTATCACGATACAGAGACCAGAGGCTTTATGTACAGCAAATTACTTCTTACCTTTCTGTGCAGCCTTGTTTCCAAAATCATACTGGCTATGTCCATATATATATATATATATATATATATATATATATATATATATATATATATATATATATATATACAGTACTGTGCAAAAGTTTTAGGCAGGTGTGAAAAAATGCTGTAAAGTAAGAATGCTTTCAAAAATAGACATGTTAATAGATTATATTTATCAATTAACTAAATGCAAAGTGAGTGAACAGAAGAAAAATCTAAATCCAATCCATATTTGGTGTGACCACCCTTTGCCTTCAAAACAGCATCAAGCATCAATTCTTCTAGGTACACTTGCACACAGTTTTTGAAGGAACTCGGCAGGTAGGTTGGCCCAAACATCTTGGAGAACTAACCACAGTTCTTCTGTGGATTTAGGTAGCCTCAGTTGCTTCTCTCTCTTCATGTAATCCCAGACAGACTCGATGATGTTGAGATCAGGGCTCTGTGGGGCCATACCATCACTTCCAGGACTCCTTGTTCTTCTTTACGCTGAAGATAGTTCTTAATGACTTTCGCTGTATGTTTGGGGTCGTTGTCATGCTGCAGAATAAATTTGGGGCCAATCAGATGCCTCCCTGATGGTATTGCATGATGGATAAGTATCTGCCTGTACTTCTCAGCATTGAGGAGACCATTAATTCTGACCAACTCCATTTGCAGAAATGCAGCCCCAAACTTGCAAGGAACCTCCACCATGCTTCACTGTTGCCTGCAGACACTCATTCGTGCAGCTCTCCAGCCCTTCGCGAACAAACTGCCTTCTGCTACAGCCAAATATTTCAAATTTTGACTCATCAGTCCAGAGCACCTGCTGCCATTTTTCTGCACCCCAGTGCCTGTGTTTTCGTGCATAGTTGCTTGGCCTTGTTTCCACGTCGGAGGTATGGCTTTTTGGCCGCAAGTCTTCCATGAAGGCCACTTCTGACCAGACTTCTCCGGACAGTAGATGGGTGTACCAGGGTCCCACTGTTTTCTGCCAATTCTGAGCTGATGGCACTGCTGGACATCTTCCGATTGCGAATGGAAGTAAGCATGATGTGTCTTTCATCTGCTGAGGTAAGTTTCCTTGGCCGACCACTGCGTCTACAGTCCTCAACGTTACCCGTTTCTTTGTGCTTCTTCAAAATAGCTTGGACAGCACATCTGGAAACCCCTGTCTGCCTTGAAATTTCTGCCTGGGAGAGACCTTGCTGATGCAGTATAACTACCTTGTGTCTTGTTGCTGTGCTCAGTCTTGCCATGGTGTATGACTTTTAACAGTAAACTGTCTTCAGCAACCTCACCTTGTTAGCTGAGTTTGGCTGTTCCTCACCCAGTTTTATTCCTCCTACACAGCTGTTTCTGTTTCAGTTAATGATTGTGTTTCAACCTACATATTGAATTGATGATCATTAGCACCTGTTTGGTATAATTGTTTAATCATACACCTGACTATATGCCTACAAAATCCCTGACTTTGCAAGTGTACCTAGAAGAATTGATGCTGTTTTGAAGGCAAAGGGTGGTCACACCAAATATGGATTTGATGTAGATTTTTCTTCTGTTCACTCACTTTGCATTTAGTTAATTGATAAATATAATCTATTAACATGTCTATTTTTGAAAGCATTCTTACTTTACAGCATTTTTTCACACCTGCCTAAAACTTTTGCACAGTACTGTATATAAACTCTTCGTAGAATGAAACTTAATAAATGATATCTTCTGCTCCAGTGTGCTGCCGTCGTCTTTTTGCTGTCATAGTTACAATATTTTTAAGAGACTAATTATTGGCAAAAGTTTTATCAGGTTCCACAATTTCAGTACAGATCTGACCTCCCTTCACACGTAATCTGTATTATAGACTGCCCCCTTCTGGAAGGAGGCATAAATAATTTTGTATTTCTGTTTACTCTTGTTCATATTTAATAAAATACCAAGTATCACAATTAATGCAATTAGTATAAGGACAAACTAATAATTCTATAAATCCTGTTTTATATTTAAGTACAATTAGCCTAATAAAGTTATGTACTAATATAATAATAATAATGCATCAATTATAATAATAAACTATAATACTAAATATAAAAATGTCTGTTATTATTTTAAATTAAAAAAACTTTATTTACATAACTTGACAAATGTATCTTTATATTTTACACAGATCTATAGCAATGTCAGCCGATTCTTGGACAGTGGAAGAAGTTTGTGAATGGCTGGAGGAAAAAGGCCTGGGAGAACTTAAAGTCACGTTTGTAGGTGAGGTGTAGTCAATGGCATCAAACCTTTATCAGTGTCCAAAGTGTTCGGTCAAAGAATTTTCATTCTCCAAACTTCTAAAACATCTTCAGCTATATCATGAAAGTGAACATAATTTTTCTGTAAACTGTGGCATTGATGGATGACCCCGACAGTATAAAAGAATCAGGTCACTTCAAAATCACGTTCGAAAACACCATCGCCTGCTTGACATCTGTACTGATCATGTTCACCTACTGGAAACACCCCAAAATTATGAAAGTTTAGATTTACATGAGGAGTGTAATGATGATACTCAAACAATATCCAGGTCAACCTTTCAAGAGACTGTTGTAGGTCTGACAGATTCTTTCAAACGACACCTTGCATTGTTTTCATTTAAACTGCAGGAAAAACATGTTGTACCAAGAGTAGTCCAATCCACTGTTATTGATGATATAAAAGATTTGTTCAATTACTTTCATGGCCAATATATGGTGCTGCTGAAAAAATGTCTAGAAGAGCACTCTGTCAACATCGAAACTGATCCTCAGCTGAAGTACTTGACAGAATCTGATTTACTGTAACAGTGCTTTAGTGTGGTAAATGAGTATCAGTTGGAAAAATACTGTGTAGAAGAACTTTCATTGGTTGAGCCGGTGGAATATATATTTGGGTTATGATACAACAGGAAACAGGAAAGATTTCAATACATTCCACTGATAGATGTGCTTAAATTACTTCTGACCAACAGAGATATATGGCAGCAGATAGAAGAAAGGGATGAGAGTAGTGAAGAAGCTATTACAGACTTTTGTGATGGTAGCATATATAAAAGCCATGAGTTTTTCACCAGTGGTGAAACATTGTTGAGAATTCACCTCTATAATGATGAATTTGAAGTTCTAAATCCTTTGGGGTCGAACAAACTTATACACAAAGTGTCAGGATTCTACTTTGTTCTTGGAAACCTTCTCCCTAAGTACAGATCGAAGTTGAAAAATATTCACACAGTCATCCTTGTTCGCAACCAGTTGGTAAAAAAATATGGTTACAAATTAATTGTAGAGCCCCTTGTTGAGGGAGTTGAAATCGAAATCAATGGACAACTGCATAATATAAATTGTACTCTTGTGACCTTATCTGCTGACAACCTAACAGCACATGCACTAGCAGGATTTTCTGGGTCCTTCAGTAATGGAAGAGTCTGTCGCTATTGTCTGTGCCACTACAAAGACATAGCATAAAAAAAATTGTGAAGAAGACTGTGTTATCCATTCATCTTCTGTACACAGTTATCACCTGCAGTGTGTTGAAAATGATCCAAGTAGTAGGTCTGTCTATGGTGTCAATGGACCTTGTGTGTTTAGTATGTTGCCATACTTTGACGTTACCAAGGCATTTCCTCCAGATGTAATGCATGATTTTTTGGAGAGTGTAATTCCACAAGTTTTGAAGCTACTGATAAAACAGCTACACAGAGAAGGAATTGTTACGATATCAGAGTTAAACAGTAATCTCAAAAGTCTAAAACATGGTCAGAATGACTCTTCAAACAAACCAGTTTTGATTTCTGAAAGACTGTCAATTGAGGGGAATCTTTATGGAAAGGCCATAGAAAAGTGGACATTGTTTAGAATCCTCCCATTTCTAGTCAGGAGTAAAGTTCCTGAAGACAACGACCATTGGAGATTATATTTAAAGCTTCGAGAAATAGGTGATATCCTCCTTGCACCCACCTTAAATCGCTATTGGATCAGCCAATTGGAATGTCTGACTGAAAATTTTCTCTCAGACTTCAAAACAATTGTTCCCAGATCATTTCACTCCCAAGATACACTTTCTTGTGCATTATGCATGCCTCATTCAAGAATACGGAGCTCCGAGATCTTACTGGTGCATGACATTTGAGGCTAAACACCAATACTTTAAAAAAGTGGCACATTTGATGAACAATTTTAAGAACGTTTGCTATTCTTTTGCCAAGTGAAACCAAATGAGACAGTGTTGGGAATGGCAATCAGAGAGTGCTTTTGGAAATGATAGTGTTCCACAATCAACATTTGAAGTATGTATTCAGAAAATCCCAAAAGAATTAAAGACCTTTTTTGAGGGCTGCCTGGAGGTTGCAGAAAGCACATTGCCAGATTCAGACACTGTCTGGAAGACAAAGGAGGTTGTAATTGACACTGTTAAATATGCTGTTGGTGACTTCTTCATAGTTGATTCAGTACATGGAGAAGAAATTCTGCAGTTTGTGAAAATCTTATACATTTTGCAATTTCGTACCCAATGGTTTGTGTGTGGAAAGCTATATGTGACAAAAAAAACTTAATGAGCATTTGCACTCATTCTCAGTAGAAGACTCTCACAAATGGTTAGCTTTCAAACCAGGAGATGAACTGGATTACCATGCACTGGATTGTTATCAAGATGAGAATGATAATCTTCACATTGTTCTTCTACACTGTCTATTTAAGTAGCACAGCACCTAGAATATGCAAACAAACAGAACAGAGCACAACAGGTAAAAAAAAGATATAGTATTGGAGGCAGAAGATTAACATTCTTTATATATTTTAAGGGTTAAAAATACTGTTTTTTTTTTAAACATAACATACAGTTGTGCATAATTTACATAGATTTAAACTACAACTTGTCTGTGATATGATATAAACCTTCACATTTGTGAAAAAAATATAATGTTCTAGGGATGGGTGGGTTTACCGGTTTGAGGTTTATCGTGGTTTAGATACATTACGGTATAGATCACGGTTCCTTTTCGCTGCACGCGATTATTGTAATTACGAATTTACAACGGTTATGACAGTCCACCACAAAGTGTAAAAAAATAAAGTTGCAACGAATGGGGCCGAATACCAAGTTTAATACTCACGAGCTGTCTCCCTTATTTTAGAAGCTCACTGTTGACGCATTAGTAGTACTCTGTCTGCTCTCTCACCTTCCTATTAATCATCATTGCCGCCATTTTGTGTTGCAAAGAGTGCTATACATTATAGTGTCATTAACAATGTCTGCTTCCAAACGAAGCAATGACCATTCAAGCCTTTGTGATTTTCCTGAGGAAGATCTTTTCCCACCCGCAAAACGTATTAAATCTAAGGCATGGATGTATTTTGGATATAAGAAAAAAGACGGCGTATTGTTTGTAGATGGAGTGCCGTTTTGTACACGTTGCAGAACATCGGTTTCTGCTCGTGGTGGAAACACATCTAACCTTTTTACACACCTCAGGGACCATCACCCTGCAATTTATGCAGACATCTCAAAAGTAAGTTATAAATACAGTAGTTATAGTCTTCTCTGCTATTAAATAATAACCAATATTACTTAATGTTTGTGTTTTAAGCAATGTGACCGATCATTTCTGAATTCAGCAAATAAACTGCACTTTATTTATTTATTTTTTTTGTACGTTTTAATTTATCTACAGTATAACACATTAATCAGATGTTAAAAAACTGCATCACTTTAAAAAGACGAGGCCTGCAGCACAGCATTCTTTTGAGCAAAGGATAAATATTAATAATGCTGTACTGTGGCAGTATAATAAATGGTAGAACTTCACAGTGTTCTTTTAAAGTTAAAAAAAAAAACATTTAAAAAATGCTGTGCTTTTTTGTTTTTCATGGTATTGAAATATAAAATAGTCTGTAGAAAGCATTCTGTAAAAAGTTGTGCGATATATAAAATTAAATTTTTTGCGTTATGTTTGAAATTTGGAATTACTGAGAATCTCTCATTTACAGTGTTTCTCTTTCGTCAGGCTAGTTGCAAAAAACAAGGTTGTAGATCAACATCAGTGCAGCCAAACATACTTGCATCTTTTGAGAAAGGAAAGAAATTAGATGACAGCTCCAGTCAGGCTCAGGATCTAAACGCTGCTGCGGCTTACTTCATTCAAAACAAATGATACCTTTTCAGATAGTGGAGAAGCCAGGGTTTAAAAATCTAGTGTCAAAGTTAAACCCACAGTATAGGCTACCTTCCAGGAAACATTTTTCTGCAAAGGAAATACCCAAGATGTACATTGCACTACGAAAAGAAGCTGAAAGTTCACTCTCAGAGACAGAGTGGTTTTCCTGTACAATTGATCTGTGGACCAGTAATGGAGGCAATGGAGAACCTTACATGAGCCTGACAGTTCATTACATATCAGAATGGACATTACAAACTGTCTGGAAACAATTTTCATCCCCCAGGACCATACCACTGACAATATTCAAGCCTTTTTTCAAGAGCTCCTTTCTGAATGGAACCTCAACATCTGCAACCTTGCTGGAATAACTGCTGACAATGGGGCAAACATGAAAAAAGCCTTTACAGAGCTGCTTGGATTGCATGCAGTGTGGCTTAACTGCTTTGGCCACAATCTGAATCTGGCCATTGGAAAGGCTTTAAAACTGAACAGAATAGAAACTGCTGTGAGAGCTTGTGGGCAAATTGTTCAGGGCTTTAACCGCAGCTGGAAAAGGAGAAGGGAGCTAATCAAAAAGCAGGCTGATCTAAATGTACGTCAACACACCCTAATCCATGATGTGGTTACCAGGTGGGCTCCACTTATTCCATGGTGTCTCGGTTCATTGAACAACAGGCTGTGTGTGTTGCCCTGGCATGTGATAGAAGTACATGGCATTTAATGCCAAGAGACACAGATATTGCCGCCCTTGAAGATGTGTGTAAAGTTCTTGGACTGTTGAACACCTTTACAGATTCTCTAGCTGCTGAAAGCTATGTCACTATATCAGCACTGAAGCCAATCCTTCATCATCTGACAAATGATCTGCTCACAGAAGAGACTAATGACAGTGAGTTGGCCAAGCACATGACGGCTGCCATAAAGGATGATCTGATTGCAAGGAACTCAACAGACAACATCAAAAAACGGATTGATATTGCTTGTTTCCTAGACCCCAGATTCAAGGACAGCTTCTCTGAAAATGTAGAGGACATAACTGCCATCACAGCAAATGAGGCAGTAGTCACTGCTACTGTTAAATTGTCCCAGCAAGAGGTACCCACAGGAACAGAGAATGCTGCACAAGGTAGCACAGGTGAAGGCTCGGCACCAGGTAGCCTTTGTCAGCTACTGCAGAACATTACCACAAAGCAGCAGCAGCAGCAGCTACAGAGGAAACATGCTGAAGTGGATGACTCTAATGAAACCAGAGCCAGGAGTGAGATCTCTCGCTATTTAGCTTTGCCACAAATCACTGCTGAAAAGGATCCTCTGATGTGGTGGAATACTCATGCAGCAGATCTACTAATGTTAGCTAGTTTGACCAAGAAAGTCCTCTGCATACCTGCTACAAGTGTGCCATCTGAACAGGTTTTTAGTTCTGCAGGTCACATTTCAACACGATTTCCGTCAAACTTAAAACCAGAAAAACTGAATATGTTGGTGTTTTTACATCATAACCTAAAATGAAAATTCAAAAGCAAGGGCATATTGACTGTAAATGCTGGTGGTGGTGCTTGTGTTAATGCACTAGTTGGGTATAAAGTTGAACTGAATTTCAATGGTTCACAAAGAAAAACATTGAAAAAAACTATATTGTACTTAATACAAAGAAAACATCTTTAAGGTTAATGGTTTATTTGGCCTCAGTTCAGTTTTAGGTTTTATATTCAGAAATGTATATAGACAATCCCTACCATGTTCTACCTGTTTAATTTTTAAATTATTTTCATGCTTAATGCATTCCCAATAAGTATTAAGTATGAAAATACAAAACTGCTACAAAAAGGAGAAGCGGAAGTGCTTACGGAAGTGCGTCATGCCATAGAAACTTGTCACACCCCCAGCCTGGTCTGAGTGTGCGTTCACGGTGCTTTTTTGCCGGCTGCAAAGCAGATGGTTTCTGCGCCTGATGTCACCCGTCTATGTTGACGGAGCGTGGACAGCTTTGGGAGATCTCCCAGGCAGCAGAAGAGCAGACGGAGAAAAATGTGACGTCAGCTGACTTAATTGACTTCTGAATTCTGAAGCTATTTAAGTTCCCTTCATAAAACCTGAGTGTTAAAATGACAGATCAAATAAGACACACAGCCCAACAACAGAAAATATTTCAAAAGTTCATTTTTATAAATTAACACATTCATGAATATTATAGGTGTGTGTGTACTTGTATGTAAAAATAATGTGATATTTGTAACAATTGTAAGTTGCCCTGGATAAGGGTGTCTGCTAAGAAATAAGATATATATATATATATATATATATATATATATATATATATATATATATATATATATATATATATGTGAACAGTCAAAGAGACCCTCCCCGATCATCTTGCGCTTCCTGGTCTTGTAAATGGCCAGTTTAGCAAGAGCCAGGAGAAGATTCACGAGGAGGTCTCTCATCTTGCTGGAGCCACGGACAGGGTGCCTGAAAAAGAGGAGGGTGGGGGAGAAATGCAGCCAGAACTGCAGCAGGAGGTTCTTCAGCAGCAGGAAGAACGGCTGCAGCCTGGCGCACGAAAAATAAATGTGACTTACCGACTCGGACAGACCGCAGAAAGGGCATGCGGCGTCCGAGTCAGTAAAGTGACGCAGGATCTCTCCTGACGCGAGCGCTCCGTGCAGGACCCTCCATCCCAAGTCCCCAGCTCCCCTGGGGACCAGCGGGGAGTACAGGGCCTCCCACTGGGGACTCTCGCCCTCCTGGGGTCGGAGGGGCTCCCGCCAAGCGGTGTCTCGGCGGGAGAGCGAGGCGGGAGCGTTATCAGTACAGGGTCCTCCTCGACACGGATCGGAGGGTCGAGGAGAACTCGAGATCCTGCTCAGGTTGTTCTCGGGGAGGCCGAGGGGTCCCGCACCTTGGGTTTGATCAGCAGGACCCGGTGAGCTGTGGGTAGGGAAAGATGGTGGCTCCCGGTCCTTAGGACCCCCTCGAGATACCTGACAGAGTCTGGGTGCAACGCTGCTTTGCACTCCCGGATCGCTCGGCTGGCCGTTCTGACGGTCCCCCGAGCCGCTCTGGCAACCAGCGACTCGGGAGTCAGCAACTCCGAGCGTTCGCGATCCAGGAGATCCCAGACTCTGGTCACCTTGGCCGAGATCAGCACGCGCCGCACCGAGGGGGACCCCAACGCCTGGGGGTTGTGCAGCAGGGGCTATTTGGGACAGAGAATGATCAATGTTGACACAACTTTGCCCCCCAACTTTGCAATACTAAGGGTTAGTATAGTATATTACACACTATACAGGTTTTGCAATATACAGGGTTTCTTACTTCAGGACCAACATGCCACTCAAAACATTTTTCACTTATAACTTTTGTTATCAAAACAAACTGTACAATTATGGAAGTGCCTTAGAGGCAACTATACCATGAGTTACACAGGTTGCTTCAAAAAATGACATGGGATTGGAGTTTAATGACCAGTGTTGGGGTTTGTTGACCTCTGGGAAACGTGTTATCTCAAAGGTAAATGGAGGTGAACATATGTTATAATAACGCTGATAAAGCAAGTCTGCAATATTAGACACGCACTCTATGGTCTTTGGAGGTTTGCACTGCTGTATATAAAACGTCCGTGTAAGAACTGACCAAGCTCAGAAGCAGCTGACCTTGAGCTAAGGTATGTTTGTGAAGATTTTCTCTTTAAATTAGTTTCAGTGTGCTAAATACTTACATCTATAATTAAATGGACCATGTGAAAAGAAAAGAAAAAAGTATTTACTGGCAGTAATAAATGTGTACAGTGTAAAACGAGTTATTGCCTTTCATGCATAGTAATTAATGTGTATTAATAAGCTTTGGTTGGCTTATTTAAATTCACTGATTTTGTAGGGTTATAGGGAAACATCTGTGTATGACGGGAATATATGAGCTGCAAGTGCATCTGTGAAATTGACGGACAGCTAGAAAACAATTTAGTTAATACAAACAGTACATTTATGAATACTCAATAAGTTATGTAAGTATGTATTACTTTCATGTTGCAATATATATATATATATATATATATATATATATATATATATATATATATATATATATATATATGTGTACTTTTATAATACTTAAAGTGTAATTGCTGGCCTCGAAAATGAAGCGCTACCTACAAAACACTATAATATGACTTTTACAGATTTGAAATTATTTTCCTCTAGGAAAAGAGCATCCAGACTCCAAGCTGGACATAGAGATGGATTTCAGTCAAAGCGGGATCAATGAAAGCACACAGTTCTGTTATGAATCAGTGAGTGGTTCATGTCCTAAACCAATCATTTCTATCAGTATGCGTGTCGCAAAGTACATATTCCTGGTGACAGCAATAGCATTAACTGTTTGTGGAAACCTGTTTGTCATCATCTCCATAGCACATTTCAAGCAGCTTCACACACCCACAAATTATCTCACCCTCTCTCTGGCAGTAGCTGACTTCCTTCTGGGAGGATTTATTATGCCCCCCAGCATGATCAGATCAGTTGAAAGTTGCTGGTATTTTGGAGACTTTTTTTGTAAAGTTCATACCAGTACTGATGTAATGCTTTCTATGGCTTCCATTTTGCACCTGTCCTTCATTTCAATTGACCGATACTATGCTGTGTGTTATCCTTTGAGGTACAAAACTACAATTACTGTATTTGTCACACTTAACATGATTTTCATTAGCTGGACTGTGTCAGCCATTGTTGGATTTGGAATGATATTTCTAGGGTTAAATATACAAGGTATAGAGGATTTCTATTTCAAGAACTTTGACTGTGTAGGTGGTTGCATTCTGATACAAAGTGAAGCATCAAGTATGGTTTCCTCTTTCCTCTCCTTTTACATTCCAGGACTTATAATGATAGGCATTTATCTGAAAATATTCCTTGTGGCAAGACGACAGGCCAGGTCAATTAGAGATACAGAACAACAAAGGCAAAACACTGAAGAAAAGAAAAATACAACAGCAAATAAGAGAGAGAGAAAAGCTGCAAAGACACTAGGGACAGTGATGGGGGTCTTTCTCATATCTTGGTTACCATTTTCCTTGTTCAACATAATGGATCCATTTTTTAATTACTCAACTCCACCCCTTTTAGTAGATGCTCTGGTCTGGTTTGGTTATTTGAACTCAACATTTAACCCCTTTGTCTATGCTTTCTTTTATAGCTGGTTCAGAAAAGCGCTCAAAATTATTGCACGTGGCAAAATCTTTCAAAACGATTCTTCAAGAACAAAACTTTTTGAAGAGTAATATTAATTCATTTTTACCTTTACATAGTTAACAGCACTAAATGTTAAATAATTGTGCCATTTTTAATAATCAGTTACACCTTGAGATTTTTAAACTACTGTGATACAGAATTATATTGTAGTAATTAAAATTAAAATAAACAAATTAGTAATTAAAGAAAATAATTCTGTATCACGCTACCAAAGGATTAACATCAAAAATGAAATTACAGTAAACTCTGTACTACTGGTCACCCACACTAAACAGTCATGATGTACACTTAGCCACTAACCCTGAAGTATTTTCCAAATCAAATCTAAACTGAGTCCTATTACATTTTTTTCAGATATCTTCCTTAGCTTGGAACATTTTAGCACAATTTGCTGTTGTCAACTAATGACATATCTGTGCTATGTATTTGTTTTGTGAATGGATATTGTATTGTTGCATATGTAATTAAATGTGTTATACAATTTATGAATGAGTCTTGCTGCTTCCTGTGATCTCCCCCAGGGCACCTTTGTAAATTAGATGATTAATAGTTTAATTTTTCCTGGTTAAATGTTTGAAAATATCTGTCTGTCTATCTATCTATCTCTCTATCTATCTATCTATCTATCTATCTATCTATCTATCTATCTATCTATTTATCTATCTGTCTATCTATCTATCTATCATAGTCAGAGATAGACTCATGGTTACAGTCCATGAAATGAACCACTAGATTTGATATAATCCTAGTGTATTAAATGGTCATTAGAGTTGTATACAGTAATTAGAGTTGTACACAACCAATATGCTATTGGTATACTTTATCAATGTGTATTTCAAAGATGCACAGTGATAATGCAATGACTTTACAGTTTTTATTTGGCACCATCAAACACAGACCAAGTTAAATCAAGAATACAAGAGAGAATAGCTGCATGGTGATGGCAGAGGTCTCATGAAACAAAGACACAAGTAAAATCTGCAGGTATAAACAGCGTAAAGGGAGGATGTGCAGGTGGGGTATGCCTGTGCTTCGCAGCTTGAATTTAAAATGTAAGACACCAAAGCAATGCCAAGTTTGCTGTTCATGTTATATTTGTTACTTAAACTATAAAATAAATATATCAATGTATGATAAGTAGGTTTTAATTATTATGTTTTGTCGGGGGGTTAGGATGAATAGCTTAGCTAAACCCCGAGAAATTCACCTGTCTGACTGTTTTTTTTTAACAGAAACTTCTAAAAATTGCTGTGAATAAGGTTTCTAAGGTATGCCGTAGTATCATATGAGAAATTCTATTCTTTAACTTCTTTGTGCTTGTTATTATCAATTCATCAATTTTTGTCACATTGACACAACAACCACTGTAAGTGTCCTAATAATTTCATTCCATTTACTCATAATACAATCAAAATGAAATTGAAAATACATTCATGTTTCATGTCTAACAGGAGACTATAACATGTGGAGTGCAGAACTTAAACATAGTGAAACAGGCTGATGAAACTGCATCAAATTATGTACAAAGAATATCACACAATGAATCACTGAGAAAATCTTTCGTACCTGTATTAGTAATTAGTACAGTTTTGTTTGCCTGTCAACATAGTTCAATTCAACTACCCATTTAGTAGTGTCTTGATTGCTGGGCTGCTGTTTAAATTGCTTTCCTGTAAATAAATAAGCCAGTGCACACACATATACAGGGTTCACATTATCAAGTAATAGTCACACAGTACCTAAGGGTTAAACATATTTGTCGGATCTTCTACAGGAGTGTGTGATGAAGATTTGTGCAACATCAAGGCAATTATCATGTCAGCACACAAAGGTCCCCCCAGAAGAAGTTTGGCCACAGCAATTTTGCAGAATTCTAAACAATTTATATATTTATTTTTCATACTGTGTGGGTTCAAACATTACTTTTTTTGGGGATAACTTAAAATATGTATAGAATTAAGAATGTTTGAAAAAAAACACTCTCTTACTTGCCAAAATCATAAACAAATTAGAACACATAATACATTTAAAAAATAAAAGTATGATTTGATGGCCTGTACAGAAAAAGGCATGTAGGGTTTGTATTGTTAAAAGTGTGTATAACAATAATTTTTATTTTTATTTTTTATTACTGTACTGTATAACTGTCAAAATGGAAATGTCAACAAGAACCTGCATTAAACAAGTACTTAACAAACCACCATACATTCACAATTCATTGAATGAATGTACTTCAATGTTAATATAGTAGGTCTATAAAACAATCAAATATAATGAAAAAAGGGGTGATAACACCAGCTTTATTGACATCAGCAGAAACAACTGACTACAGTGTAAAGACAAAGCTGTTAAAGTGCTGTTATCTCAGTGCTAATTACAACACCATCTTGAATAAGATCAATTGAACAAGGTACATTATTTTGTAGTATTGTATGCAAACTGAGAAAAAAAAAAATGAAAACCCCAGAGAAGAGGGCATTATGTAGTGAAATATGTGTGTGTACAATTCAGCAAGTTTCTATCCTCATGGCTTATTCTCAATAACAGAATGATAATACTGCATGTTTATAAGTCTCCAGTGGCTACCTCAGATCCAGTTAAGGGTGTACTTCACCGGCACTCTTTACTGTGTCTGACATACAGTGTGAGAGAAAATACACTCAACTTGATTAGATGTAGCCTCCAAACACTTATAAACATATACATATTATATAATTAAATCGAAATAAAAAACAGACGGAAAGCTGATATTAACATTTAATCTGTTTTTGTAGAACCTGTTGTGGTTTAAATGTTTATATATTTTTTGTGATTGACATTTTGAGTGCAAGATCTACTGATATACTAAGTGTAGTTGCTGCTGATAGGTTCCAGTGGGGATGTGATTTATAATTAATGTTAACGGTGGAGAAAGGAAAAATAGAAACAAGTGAATAATCTCTGTGAATGGCAGCTTTCTCCTGCCATCATCCTTACATCCAGTAACATAAGCCCAGCTACACACAATTGAACAGAAAGCATATAGAGAAAGCATGAAGTATATATTTTACAGATAAAGTGGTTAACTGATCTTATGGAAGTTTATTGAAAATCAATGCCTTACTATAAATATTATGACATTAATGAAACCATTACATACAGTATGTCACTACTGTTTTCTCATAATTTTATTAAAAAATAACTTGGTTCCTTACATTAAAATTTTGCTGTAAAACTAGTGGAGTGAATGTGATTTTCCTGTTGACCTCAGATTATCTGAAACAGGGACAGTGTCCTGTTACTGTCTTCTTGGGCACATTTGTGTTTGCAGGAGATGCTGCAAGCATGGTATATTTGTTTACAGGAAATTGTAGCCAAGGATTTGACCTGTTGTGGACTTCACTTTTGCCATGTCTCAAATTTGAAGTTTGCAAGAAACATATTACAGCAACCATATATTTTCATTTGAAAACTTTCTCGATCATTTCACATGGAGAGTGAAATTGACCGAACCCCAGTATTTCCTGTCATTAAACAACCAGCTGCTTCCATAAACAACCATATGACTCCATGTTCACTGGGACAGTTTGGTGCAGTTCAGGCTTTTCAAATCATATCACAATGCATTCTGGTATGTTTTACCGGCCTCACGTACCTTTAACTTGTTTCATTCTTTAAGAAGTAGGGCTACACTTACCAGAATGCATTGGGGTGTGAGTTAAAAATCCTGAACTGTCCCAAACTGTCCCAGTGAACATGGTGTCATGTGGTAACCCTAGAGATAAAGTGAGTTTAATACATTTAAGTCCAACCTAATGCTTTAAAATGTAGGAGAAACTTGTTCTTAGAAATACAAATTAAACTAAGAAATTAAACCAAAAAATAATCTTAATTAAACATTATAGAATATTATGCCAATGACAGACCACCTAAAATGCATCATGTTGGAGAGCTAACAGTATGTGTACTGTAAAAAAGAAAATTATTTGAAATATGTTTTTCTGTTCTTTTTCTTACATCATTTGTTTGCTGAAATCCCAAGTGTACATGGTCCTTAATATTCTCAGAGAGAATTAGTCTGTTGTCTATGAAGTTAATGGAACCAAAGTATTATGAAAACAACATGTTTAATTGACAGCAGGTGTAAGGTTTTAATTAAGCCCTATGGTCAATCTGATTTTGGCCAGATGACTGGGGAAGGGGTAGACTAATATAATGAGTTAATCACAAAGGGATATACAAAAACAAGGGCAAACTTAAAAGTCATTATTGTTCAATGAACACATTTCTGAACTGTCAAAACAGATTTGATTTCCACGTGTTTGTCCTCCACGTGATTAATGATGTGCTGTGTTTCTATAGTTCTTTAAACCCCCTATAAGCACAGACACACTTTCACTTCACCTAGGTTTTAGATAAACTTGTATTTACCATAAATAATCTATTTACAGACCTTCATATTAAAAGCACCATAGCAAGCCTTGCAGTAAACATGCTCCTACCCATACTGTAACTTAGTGGATAATAAAATCAAACACACATATTCTTAAGATATACAATTATATGGATAGTTGCCAACAAAGCAGAAGTATTAAAACTCTATATTAGGAAGCAAGAGCAGGGGCATGCAAGTGAAAATAATATGATGGTTACAGAAATAATCTATTCTATACAGACACAGTTCTGCATATCTAACCTTACAGACTATTTCCATTAAGTTGCTGAACACATCAAATGATTACAAACACTGCATTGCTTGTGTGAATAAGCCTGGCAACATAGTAATTGTTTTGTTTTTCTTTTCAGGTAAGAATACTAGAACACATTTGTAATGCCTGCAATACTAAATAGTGTTCAAGGCTCCTGTGTCAGGTGCGGTCAGAATTGTTTGCAGAACAAGGACGAGAATGTGTGACTTTACTGCTGTAAAAACAACACTCACTATGTTGTGAGACTTTTGGCCCCCCTCTGCAATACATCAGTCTTTATATACACAAAGCACAGTGTGGAACAGGTACCATAAGATGAAGTTTCACATACGAACAGCTAGTTGAATCTACACCAGTGAGAGGCATGCATAAAATAACAGCCACAAACTATAAATCAGGAAAAAAATGATAATACATCAAGGGTACGAGCGAAACTTTGATATTATAATGAGATTCGTACATATGCATGTGACAGGACGGCTGACGAGGTGATGTCAGGCCAGAAGCAGGAAGGAAAACAAACAAGTACTGCAGGGCAAAAGACACTTGCGGCGCTGTTTATTTTCAAGCACAAAAATAAAATAAAACGTTTAAACAAAAACACTCTGCTCACAGAGCGAAACAAAAGATTTAAACAAAGCAAATCACGAACACTAATTACAACCCTACGGTCCGGCTGGGCAGCAGCCTTCACGGATCCTTAAGCTAGTTGTTGTTTTTACTTTCGGTTTTATTTCTCTCGCTCTCGTTCCTCCTCTCGAACACCCACCCCGAGCAGGGAGAACTGCAGGCTTATATGCCGGTGACCATTAATTAATTTGGGAGATGGCCACCTTCTACACAAGGTTTTTAAATTGTGGATGGGGCTTCCCATCCATGCTGCTAAACAAAACCTACGGCTCTTCGCTGTCACATTTAATAAAACAATAACAAAAACACTGCTACGCTGTCATATTTATAAATAAATAATAATAATAATAATAATAATAATAATAATAATAATAATAATAATAATAATAATAATACAAAACAAATACAAAATAATAAATTGCACCGGGGCGGAGGGGTACCCCGTTCTAAAAATAAACAATACATTTATGGCATGGCTTTGCCCCGCCCCCTTTTCATGTGCAGGGCTCCTCGCCCTGCCACACTGCATATGAAAGTAATTTGAAACGAATAGTCGTAACTAAACTACCGCAGCAGGGATGAAACTAAGTTACAGGAGTGAAAATGACTTTAATACATCGCAGGTAGGTCTATGAAGTCACAAAAACCTATGAAAAGTCAAGATACGAAAGAAAAATCAATGATATATAGAGCCCTAGATGTTTTTTTTTTTTAAATGTTTGGTTTATCCCAAAACAACTTTATTAAGGAATTAGAAGTATTTATTTTGATATGAAAATAAATAATCTTTAAGCCTGTGAGTTAATATGACCCCATGCTTCAAAAATAAAGCACAGGAAAGAGAAAGACATGGTTGCTTTATTTCTTGGATATGTTGCAAAACCTGGCAGACCCTCATTTATTCAATCCCATGAGGTCTTCAGGCACTAATGGAGCAGATATGAAGGAATGCACATAGAACACTGTCCTTTTTTAGTGCTGTTCCAGTTACAGAAGGCCCTGAAGGGGGTGTGGACTATTTCACTCTCCAGATGAAATGACCCAGGAAGTACAAGACAGTCTAAAAGCATGGTTTGCAAACAGAGAATTATCTAACCTAGTGTATTTCTAACCTACAATTTTTTTTTGTACCCATGACTTTTTTATAATGATTGTAATGATACTGAATTTTTTCACATTGCTCCAATATTGCAACATTTATCAAGTTTCTTGATTGCTCAATCTGTCGGTTTGTTTCGTCAATGTTTTAAAAATAAAAAATAACATTTTTTACACTTTCAACCTGTTTTCAGTCAATTTCCTCCACTGAATGTGAAAGCTTCTATCCACTGTGAGTGCTAAGTGATTAAGTGACCATGTAAAGCTAGTGATCTTATCCTGTAGGGGGAAATGGTGCTGGGCTTTTTTTTACAGAACATGTACACAGACACATGCATGCTTTTGTGACTCTCCAAATACATTGCCTTGTATTGCACTAAAACTACATTATTATTTACATAAGTTAATCTATATACCAAATTACTTTAAATGATTATTTTCACATGCTGAATCATGCTGTCTGTTTTTATGAATAATCTCAAAAGTATTGTGATTTAACAGCCACTACTGGAATGCATTACAACTTTTAAATGAAACTTTCTAAAAAACACTGAATTTCTTTAAAAAAAACGGAACTCCCGGACCTCTGTACTGTTCTGCCTATATGGTTACGCCAGCCCTGGTCACCATGTGTGTTAACCAGGATCCTAGTGTTGAGGAGCAGGAATTATTTTAGGGGATTCTAATCCCATCCCAGGATATCTTACTGCATGTCAGGAAGAGGATTCCTGGAGCGAGACTCCCCTTTTAGTGGGAGCAGTGCTGAACCGGATTTTTGGCAGCTTTAATTTTGAGCTATTTTCCCACTGTCTTTTGTTTTGCATTTTGTGCATTTCTTTTGTTTACACTGGTGTGAATGTCTTTCCACACTTGGACTACCATTGGCGGCTACTCGTTTACTGCAACTGCAATTGTGTAAATATTGTAAATAAAACCTGTGTGGCGTATCAAATGCAAACTATGTTTCTCGAATCTCTCGCAGTGAATACCCACACCCTTTCTACAATAACTAATTATTGACTTCTAATATAACAATCTTTTACTTAACATAATAACCTTTTAAATCTATTTAGTGACTGATCAATAAAGCTTATTAGTAGTGTTAAGGTATTTTTTTGGTCCCTATCCAAATTAATTTTGCGTTGACCAGTCACTAATTGTGTGTCTTAATGTGTTGCAGGTGTGCACAATTATGGTCTTAGGGGTCCTCTTTCAGGTCTTAATCAGTTTATTGTTAAAGCACAGACCTCAAGGACCAGATTTGTGCACCCTTGCATTTCACTGGCTTCACTGAAAAATCAAAGGGGTTGTGTATTGTTGCTCTTACTCTTCTATTAGGACAATTGGCCAGTGATATGTATTGCCTTTTGATCTATTTGTATTTGATCTATTACTGTTTCTCTTGCTTTTTCCATGTGTGTGTTGCACTCATTTTGTGTCTGTGTCTGCCTGCTCTCTGAGCCAGCTGTCATTTTGTAACTCTCCAGCTCTGTCGTTGACTCTTTGTTAGGTCACCTGGCTACCTGTCTGGGTGGCTATGATTGTTAAAGTGGAGATGGGATTTACGCAAATGAGGGTGAAAGGTGTATTTATTTATTTAATTAATTAAATAATTAAAGTGTTGAATAAATTGTTGCTGTTTATTTAATCATAAGGTATAATTGTAACTGCTTAGTTTTAGGTGAATACTATATATATATATACTATTTCTGAGAGTGAGCAGCTTGTTTAAAGGAAACTGGATCTCCAGCGTTCATGGCACAAATATACTCAGAAGAATTGTGGGTTTGTATAATGAAGTTATCTATGAAGTCATTGACAGTAGGCAGGAGTAAGGTTTTAATAAAGCCCAGTGGTCAAGATGACTTTGCAAGTTTCCCAGCTGTCATAAGATTAGTTAGGCCAATTATAATGAGCTATTCACAAGGGGAACTTTTGAATACACCATAACAATATAGCAGTGTGCTGTTGGTTTAATGACTATAAAGATCCCTTAGAGAAAATAAAAAGTGTTTTGACTTGCATTCTAATTTCTCAAGATATTTTATAACTAAACCACTGCAGTAATGGAAAACTTAAGAACCTGTCAAAACATTAGTAATTTGCCACCTAATCTTTTCGAGGATTAATGTTTGACAATCATGGTTTTAAAGTTAACCAAGCACTAGCATTAGCCTACTATCACTACATTCTTTTCTTCTGTGGAAGATTATTATTATTATTATTTTTTTGCTTGTATTTTATATAATGACAATGCTATAAAAGTAAAAGCTGATGCAGCCTCCTGGTACAAAATCACTTCTGTGCTGTAGCTCAGTTTCACACCATTGGTCAAGCTCTGCATCTAACTGCATCAGGCATTGTGAATTGATTTTAAAATCTGTATATTCTGATTAAAGTAAGTAAGTAAGTAAATAAATAAATAATTGTGTCTGACTCTTGTTTATAACTCAATTGACAATTTGTGACCCTGCAGCTTGAACAGCTCAGCAGACAATGTGTTTCTACTTAGCATTCAACTAGTAGAAAGGGATGTCTAATATTGAACAAATCAGGGTTAGCCAAGTAGTTGAATCACAGGAGTATCTTTTACAATTCTGAGTACAACTACAGTAAAAGTCTAATTAGCATCTACTTTTTCTAGGTGGAAATGCAATACAATTAAATCTGTCTAAGTGGCTTGAGAGACTAATTAACCCTTTCAGGACCAAGCATTTTTCAGTGGGATGCTCCCCCAGGACCAGGCACTTTCTGGCTGTAGTTGACTCTCTTCCTATACAAAATCACAAAAATCAATTTTTAACAGTAACCTTGCAAACGGTGTCCTTTTTTTTAGAACACTCTGGGGAACATTATAAAATACTTCAGAAACCATACAATACTTTTCGCTTTTTTTTCAACACAATGTTTTTTCTTTTTTTTATGTTAAGTAATTTTTATTATGTATTCTGCTTAGAGATACTTGTATAAATGTGTTATTCTATGACCCGAGGGACCTTGCAATACTTCCTGAAAGTTTTGTTGGAAAATATTGATGTTTGAGCAGATTACAAGACATTATTTCACCTGAGTGATTGCAATGACATAATACACATTTATTCATACTGAATCAGGCACACTTACTGTCGATCAACAGGCGATCAACAATCAGATTAAAAAATGTTACTCGTCTCTTTAAAATTTTGATTTTCCTGAGGATGATACACTAATTAATGCTTTTTTTGAAAATGTAACCATCCCCAATGTTGATCCACAGTCCAAGGCTAGGTTGGAAGAAGCACTCACCAATGATGAAATTGCTTCTGTAATAGGCGTGATGCAAAGTGGTAAATCACCAGGCCCGGACAGGTTTCCCAGAGTTCTATAAAGAGTTCTTATTAAGCTCTGTTTGCTGAATATTTCTCTAATTCAGTTTTACACCCTACACTGTATAAAGCTTCAATATCATTACTTCTAAAGAAAAATAAGGACCACCATGACTTCAGCTCTTATCGGTCATTTTCCTCCTTAATGCAAATCTTAAAGCACTTGCCAAGGCTTTAGCTCGACGCATCAAATCGGTTCTCCCCTCCATAATCTCTCTAGACCAAATAGGCTTTGTTCAGGGTAGACAGTTGTTCTTTAACCTTAGACGTCTCTCTAATATTCTATATTCCCCTTCAGACACACCTGTGCCTGAGATGCTTCTCAGAGAAGACTTTCGATTGTGTTGAGTGAGATTATCTTTTTATGAACTTACAGAAATTTAGTTTTGGTCCCAATATTATTAACTGGACAAAACTACTGTATGTATCTCATCTTGCCTCAATACATACCAATAACATGCATTCAGAATATTTTCCTGTCCACTGTGGAACCAAGCAGGGGAGACCTCTCTCTCCACTTTTATTTGCCTTCGCAATTGAACCTCTGTCTATTACACTGCACAGCAACCATGGCATACAGGGTTTAGTCAGAGGGAGGCGGACACAGAAGGTCTCGTTGTATGCTAATGACCTTCTTTTGTACATTTCTGATCCTGTTTCCTCCCTCCCCCAAGCACTTATTATTTTCCAAATTCTCAGGCTATAAAATTAATTTACACAAAATCGAACGTTTCCCTATCAACTTGGCTGCTGGACATTATAACTGTAATAATTTTCCTTTTAAAATCGCCCATGATAAATTTACATACCCTGGGATAACTGTGACTCGTTCTTATAATAATCTTTTTAGTGCTAACTGTAACCAGAATGTACTAAACAAGACTTCAACTGTCGGTCATCCTTACCTATTTCACTTACTGGCAGAATAAACTCTGTAAAAATTAATATTCTTCCAAAGTTTTTATACCTCTTCCGATGTATTCTTATTTTTATTCCAAAATCTTTTTTCCATATCCTTAACCGTTCAATCTCTTCATTTACTTGGAATAATAAGGTGCCCCATATTATTATTATTATTATTATTATTATTATTATTATTATTATTATTATTATTATTATTTATTTCTTAGCAGACACCCTTATCCAGGGTGACTCACAGTCGTAAACAAAAATACAATATTCAGAGAATCCTTGCAGACTAAAGCCTACAGTGGTATTGGTTCTTCCAAATGTCCAGCTCTATTACTGGTCTGCCAATATTCGCAGTGTTTTGCATTGATTACAACTAGGTTCCCATCCGGATAGACCTGAGTGGCTGCATATAGAGGAAAGCTCTTGTAAAGCCTCCTCCCTATCTGCTCTTGTATGTGCCCCACTTCCATTATGTTTATCTAAATTTAGTAAGAACCAGCTTGTTTGTCATTCTCTGCAGATCTGTGCACAGATTAGACAGCATTTCGGGTTAGTCTGTCTCGATTTTTGTCACCATAGACGAAAATCACCTATTTTCTCCTTTAGTGCAAGACTCTGCTTTCCGTATTTGGCGCAACATTGGCACTTCAAATGATGACAATTTTGCCTCATTTGAACAGTTGTCACAAAAATTCAGGTGATCTCTTTCGAGGCTTGCAAATTCATAATTTAGAACATAATATAGTTGTGCAGTTTCCCTCTCTGTCTCCTTCATCCCCTGTTGATTCTATTCTAGCACTGAATCCTTCATCAAAAGGCATTATGTCTACCACCTACAGCCATATTTTAACAGTTAGTTGTCCTTCACTAAAAACATGAAAGACTTTATGGCAATAGGATATTGGGTCTGACATGTCGAATGGCACCTGGGAATCTATTTACACCGTCTTCACTTTTCTAAAACTAAATTAGCCAGAATCTACCCTGGATTGGACCCTACTTGTGACATATGCAAGCAAGCACCTGCCTCTCTATTTCATATGTTTTGGTCCTGTCCTGAGCTGACACCTTTCTGGTCTTCCATTTTTGAAACTTTTTTTCAAGTGTTAGACACACCCATTGATCCCTCACCAATTGTTGCACTCTTTGGAGTTGTACCAAGAGGAATTGGTCCATCTAGGATGCAGTCTGACGTTCTGGCCTTTGCAACTTTATTAGCTAGATGCCAAATTTTATACTGTTGGAAGCAAGCTGCCCCTCCTCTGTATGTCCACTGGATTAGGGATCTCACGCAGATACTCTAGTTGGAGAAAAGTTGGCTGTCCCTACTACTGTCTATTTTCTCTCTACCTTTTTCCCTTTAATTTAGCTGTGATTTGTATAGCTTGTTATTTTCTGCGCTGCATGGATCCATGCATTTGCACATGTTTTGTATTTGATTCTCAAAATGAGTAAACAGAATTGTTAGAAAAAAAAAGCTTTTAATATTTACATATTCTTTGTTTATGGTGAATTGGTTGTAATTTATCAGTTATTTAAGGCTTTTTTGTATTAAAAATGTTTTGTGTACTGACATTTATACATTTAGAAGCATTGTAGCAGGGCAGTAGTAAGCCCTGCTGTTTAAATGTATTTCTTTATTTTAGAACGGGGTTTCCCCCTCGCCCCTGTGTTATTTTGTATTTGTTTGTTTTTGTATTTATTATTTATGAGGCGGTGAAGTGCCGGGTGTTTTGTTATTTTATTTATTTAGAAATGTATTTAAATGTTATTTAAATTGTTTGTATTGCTTAGTAGCGTGGATGGGTAGCCCCATCCACAGGAGTTTAAAAACCTCGTGCAGAAGGTGGCCATCTCCCAAATTAATTAAGTGATTAATTTGTTGCTAATCGGGAGATGGTCACCTGCATAAAACCTGGCAGCTAAGCTGTTAGGTGGTGGGGTGTATTAGGAGTGAGAGCGGAAATACAGGAACAGTGACAGCAGTTGCCCAGCCTGACCTGTGTTGTTTTGTAGTATTTTGTGTTCGTGATTTGTTTTATTTAAACCTTTTATTTTCGCTCTGTGAGCAACTCTTTTCTGTTTAAATATTTATTTTATTTTTGTATTTAAATAAAACGGCGCCACCGCGTCTTTTTGTTTGGAAACTGCAGTATTGTCAGTTTGTTTT
This sequence comes from Acipenser oxyrinchus oxyrinchus, assembly GCA_030684275.1. Lineage (NCBI taxonomy): Eukaryota > Metazoa > Chordata > Actinopteri > Acipenseriformes > Acipenseridae > Acipenser > Acipenser oxyrinchus. The sequence goes on along the minus strand of CM060252.1, from coordinate 65,672,407 downwards.
AGTTCCTGCTTCTGACCTGACGTCACCGCCCAGCCACCCTGTCACATGTGGTGTCCTGCGTGGGATCACCAGCGCCTCCTGGACGCAGGCAGAAGAGGATACTGCAGATTTTTTTTCTCGTTTTTTTGTTTTTTCTAATGTGTGGAGTGAGAAGGAGAGTGAGGAAGGAGAATGGGAGGAACGGGAGGAAAGAGGATGGGAGCAGCAGGAGAGAGGTGAGAGATGGTTGTCATGGGACCCCACCCAACTAGGACCCCCGTACTGGGACACAGAACAGGAGCAGTGAAGGGCTGAAGGGGCCCCCCTGTGTGTCATCTGCAAGGAGTTTGGGCATGACCAGGAGGCCTGCCCCAATGAAGACTCCTTCTTCTGGAAGGCCTATTCAATGGAGAGGGTGTCCTGTGCATCTGGGTGGTTTTGGCTGCGGGAGCAGCAGACCCCATCACCTCCACAGGCCAAGGGAGTAAGGAAGGTGAGGAGAAGGAGGCAGAGAGGGGACACGGACTTCGAGTGGGAGGAGCCCGAACGTCCTGCACCTGAGTGGGAGGAGCCCGAACGTCCTGCGCCTGAGTGGGAGGAGCCCGAACGTCCTGCGCCTGAGTGGGAGGAGCCCGAACGTCCTGCGCCTGAGTTGGAGGAGCCCTAACGTCCACAGCCCAAGAGGGGGGAGTCGGTGCGTCCACAGCCCAAGAGGGGGAGGTCGGTGCGTCCACAACCCAAGAGGGGGAAGGCCACAGCCCAGATATCCGCCAGCAGAGGGAGAGTTCCTGCTGGTTCCGCCTCCACCTCCGTGGGAGGACTGTGTGTCGCTCCCACCTCCGCCAGCAGAGGGAGAGTTCCTGCTGGTTCCGCCTCCACCTCCGTGGGAGGACTGTGTGTCGCTCCCACCTCCGCCAGCAGAGGGAGAGTTCCTGCTGGTTCCACCTCCACCAGCAGAGGGCGAATACCTGCTGGTGCCACCTCCACCGCCGTGGGAGGACTGTTGGTTGCTCCTACCTCCGCCAGAAGAGGGAGAATACCTGCTGGTGCCACCTCCACCTCCGTGGAAGGACTGTGTGTCGCTCCCACCTCCACCAGCAGAGGCAGAATACCTGCTGATGCCACCTCCACCGCCGTGGGAGGACTGTTGGTCACTCCCACCTCCACCAGCAGAAGTTCCTGCTGGTTCTGCCTCCATCGCCGCCACCAGCAGAGGGAGCATGCCTGCTGGTTCCCCCGCTGCAGCCAGAAGGGGAGGAGCCCCTGCCGCCTTCGCAGCAGAAGGGGAGGAGCCCCTGCCGCCTTCGCCGCAGCCAGGAGGGGAGGAGCCCAGGCCGCCTTCGCCAGGAGCAGAGCAGCAGGAGCTACCTCTAACTCCACCACCACCCAAAGGAGAGGAGCAGGAGCTGCCTCTCTCTTCAAGACAGGACGGACCGGGACAAGATGCTGGCGGTCCGCAGCTGCCTTTGCATAGGCTGCTAAGAAGAGCAAGGGGGAAAACCGCCGGGTTGCAGCGGCTGAGAAGAGGGCCAACCCCAGCACCACCGCTGGTCCTGGCTCCCCTCCTGCAATCGCCTCCCGAGGGTCCGCTGCCGCCCTGTCGTGCATCGCCCGGGGATGCCAGTTCGCCACCGCCCGGGGATGCCAGTTCGCCACTGCCCGGGGATGCCTGCCTCGCACCTCCCAAGGATGCCAGCTGCTCCGCATCGCCCGGGGCTGCCTGCTGCTTCGCATCGCCCGGGGCTACCTGCTGCTCCGCATTGCCTGGGGCTGCCTGCTGCTCCGCATCGCCTGGGGCTGCCTGCTGTTCAGCATCGCCTGGGGCTGCCTGTTGCTCCGCATTGCCAGTGGAGCCGACAGTTACAGGGTACTAGGGAGAAGTGGAGCTCCCGTTGCCGCCTCCATGGCCAGGGGCTCCCCTCCCGAGTTCGCCTTCTGAGGGTCCATCGCTGCTGCTGTCGCCTCCCGAGGGTCCGCCGCTGCTGCCGTCACCTCCCGAGGGTCCGCCGCTGCTGCCGTCGCCTCCCGAGGGTCCGCCCCTGCTACTGTCGCCAGGGGTCATCGCCGGCTCTGCTTCTCCTAGGGTTGCTGCCTGTCCTGCTTTGCCTGGGGATGCAGAGGGTCCTGCTTCGCCTGGGGTCGCCGAGGGTCCTGCTTCACCTGGAGTCGTCGCCGGCTCTGCTTCGCCTGGGGTCGCTACCAGCCCTGCCATGCAGCAGGAAACACTGTGGCCAGAGCCCCAGGGAGGGGAATTGCCGGCCATGAAGAAGGGGGGGGGGGGGAGGTCAGGAGACCAGCTCCCCCAGCCGCACTTTCGCAGCAGGAAATACTGTGGCTGGAGCCCCATGAAGGGGAGCTGCCGGCCACGAAGAAGGTGGGGGGAGGTCAGGAGACCAGCTTCCCCAGCTGCACTTTCGCTGCAGGAGATAGTGTGGCTGAAGCCCCGGAAAAGGGAGCTGTTAGTCACAAAGAAGTGGGGGGTGGAGGACATTCCACCATGGTCACCCCCAGAAATACCTTGCTTCCCCGTCTTCCGGGACTTTGAGACTGAGGTGGGAGTGTGCGTTGCAAAAGTGTGGGGGAGGGGATATGTAGCAGGGCAGTAGTAAGCCCTGCTGTTTAAATGTATTTCTTTATTTTAGAGCGGGGTTTCCCCCTCCGCCCCTGTGTTATTTTGTATTTGTTTGTTTATGTATTTATTATTTATGAGAAAGCAAAGCGCCGGGTGTTTTGTTATTTTATTTATTTAGAAATGTATTTAAATGACGGCGTAGCCGCATTGTTTGTATTGTTTAGTAGCGTGGATGGGTAGCCCCATCCACAGCAGTTTAAAAACCTCGTGCAGAAGGTCACCTGCATAAAAGCCTGCAGCGCTCTCAGTTCGTGGTGGGGTGTATTAGGAGTGAGAGTGGAGAGAAAACGAAACTTAAAAATTAAATTAAGGAACAGTAACAGCAGTTGCCCAGCCTGACCTGTGTTGTTTTGTAGTATTTTGTGTTCGTGATTTGTTTTATTTAAACCTTTTATTTTCGCTCTGTGAGCAAGTCTTTTCTGTTTAAATATTTATTTTATTTTTGTATTTAAATAAAACGGCACCACTGTGTCTTTTTGTTTGGAAACTGCAGTATTGGTGTCAGTTTGTTTTAGTTCCTGCTTCTGACCTGACGTCACCGCCCAGCCACCCTGTCACAAGCATTTATTCATTGGAACTCATTTTTTATGTATGTGTATGAAAAAAATTGAACCACAGGTCTCCTCCACCCAGCTGCACATATGAAGTACCTGTTACTTTTTTGTTGAGAATTTCACCCCTGCCTTCCAGTAAGTACCCTCAACATTTTTCAAGATTTCTTTTTCGCACTCCATTTTTTAATCGATTAATCAATCGTTTTTTTTAATCGATCAAAGCCCACAGGTGTAATTGATCAATCAATCATGAATTGATTAAAACCCCTAATATATATGTGAATTGATTGCATAATAAGCAGTACGGGTTACTGTAGACCCTTTAGTAACTTGTATATTTTGTGACCTCTCTACTGCTATATCCATCACCCCACACTACAGGGAGGATGTTTCAGGCATGCGTATTGATGAATAATAAGTGACTTATGCTGTGCACGAATTCTTCTAAAATTCTGCACTGCATTGTTGTACACATTTCCAACAAGTGTAACTTTCAGACTTCTTTCTAGTTTTGATACAGTACATGTTATATTGTCTTTGAAAATGTGCCTCAATTACAGACTGGAAAAAAAAAGTCCCATAGAAGTGTAATGTGAAACAACTAGTTTAGTGATTTTTTTTAGTGAATTTTTTTAACAGCTATAAGTTGCTATAGCCCTTATAGACTGAGCATTCTGTAAATATTATGAAACGAAACTGCTGTTGCACACTATTGTTAACCAAAATCTCAGTTGCATGGTTGGTATCAAGAGAGAAAGGAGGTGTAGTATTGTTCATAGCCATAGGATGCCTTATTAGTAAGGTCACTCATGGTGTCCATTTAAGAATGACACCCTAATGACCACTGTTTTGTTTACCACTAGAGATGTTGTATCTGCTTATGGAACATTGAGGCAATTACATATTTTGTAAAATAAATGGTGCAGATGCACACGTGGCTGTGGTTTTAAATATGAAACTGTCATGTGAAAAACAACAAGCAATAGAAGCACAGCGGTGGACTTTGAGGTACTGTTTATGGATTTTCTATCAAAATATGAAATGTGTTGAAAATGTAGTTTCAGGAACCTTGACAATTCCAATGTATTTGGTGTTGAAATGCATTAATGAAAAATGAAATAGTAACATTTTTGTTGACATTCTCTACAAAATTACTCACACTTTTTATTGAGCGTAGCAATGAATTGGAACTGCAAAATTGTGAACTTTTTATTCCTTGTTTTCTGTCTCTTTTATACGCTAATTAATATTATATTTGTCATCCTTCTCTGTTACCAGGAAAGGCAGTTCATCCATAAGTACATAAAAAAACTTTAAGATATGTAGCAATATAAAAAGAAACTAGGTGAACATTTTGTCTTTTACAATGAAAGGTACCAGTAACAAAAACTGTCAAGGCTTTTGATTCCTTAAGAAGTAAACCTTGATATGTCACTATTTTAGAGACTTCAGTTGCAGGATTTCTGATATATATTTTCACTCCAGCTATAGTCTACAACTGTAAGCTAGGCAGAGAGGCCCTTTTCCAAAACGAAAAGCTTCATCCACATAGAGCATTTGACTTAGTCACAGAGAAGAGGCTCTATTGTGTAGTTCCTTCAATTATGAAGAGGCAGCAAAAAGAGTGCTGCTATTAATTATGAGTAGGAAAGTGCTTTTGCCCTTTAGGATACAACAAAGCAAGTATATAGTGGCATTGCTCTGTTTATGTTTTGAGCATCTTGAATGCTAATTGCTAAATGCTCATTTTTATGACATGACCAATAAAAAAGGTGTTTTTAAAATGTAATTTTAAAAGCCACTGCCTATCTAATATTAAACATATTATATATTTTTCTCTAGGTAATACATTTTGGAAAATGAATTTCAATCAAAGTGGGATCTCTGGAAGCACACAGTTCTGTTATGAATCTACACTTGGGTCATGTCCTAAAATCACCTTTCCAATCATTGCCCGTGTTCCACTGTACTTGTTCCTGGGGGCAGCGATCACAGTCACGGTTTGTGGAAACCTGTTGGTCATCATCTCCATAGCACATTTCAAGCAGCTTCACACACCCACACATTTTCTTCTCCTCTCTCTGGCAGCTGCTGACTTTCTCCTGGGAGGATTTGTAATGCCTCTGAGCATGATTCGATCGGTTGAAAATTGCTGGTATTTTGGGGACTTATTTTGCAAAGTCCACACCAGTACAGATATCACGCTCTGCACAGCTTCCCTATGGCATATGTTCTTCATTTCCATTGACCGCTACTATGCAGTGTGCCATCCTTTTAGATACAGAAACAAAATTACTGTATTTGTTACAGTTAACATGATATTCATTAGCTGGACCTTAGCTGTAGTTTTTGGATTTGGAATAATATTTCTAGAATTAAACAAAAAAGGTATGGGAGATACATATCATCATTTTGACTGTGTAGGAGGTTGCTTTCTGGTTCAAAGTGCCGCATCAGCCATTATTACATCTTTATTATTTTTTACATCCCAGGATTTGTTATGATATGTATCTATCTTAAAATATTCCTTGTGGCAAGAAAACAGGCCAGGTCAATTAGAGACACAGCACTCCAAAGGCAAACAGCTGAAGAAAAGAAAAATACAACATCACTAAAGAGAGAAATGAAAGCTGCAAGGACCCTGGGGATCACAATGGGGGTCTTTCTAGCCTGTTGGTCACCATGTTTTGCATGCTTTAATGTGGATCCTTTCATTAATTACTCAACTCCACCTATTTTAGTGGATGTTGTGGCCTGGTTCGCTTATTTAAACTCTGCGTTTAATCCTTTTATTTATGCTTTATTTTATAATTGGTTCAGAAAAGCATTCAGAGTTATTGTATTTGGCAAAATCTTTCAAAACGATTCTTCCAGTATACAATTGTTAACTAACTAACTAATGTATGTGTGTGTGTGTGTGTGTGTGTGTGTGTGTGTGTGTGTGTGTGTGTGTGTATATATATATATATATATATATATATATATATATATATATATATATACATTATTTTTTAAAAATGGTCCATGTTTTTGTTGAAGCCCCATGTCCTTTTTGGAACGGTTTAAATTACAGAATGAAACATTAACTTCCACTGTTTCACTTGCATTAAATACTTGTTTGCAATGGTAATCCAAGTTGATTCCCCAGTTCTGTAAAAAATGGACTAAAAAAGTATAAACTGATCAAATTTTATTTGTAAAGAGTATTGTATAGTTTTTGCTAGTAGACTATTTTTTTTTAAATTCAAAACCAGATAAGAAAAAAAATGCTGTTACCTTTGTTAGCATAATTATCTTCTACTTATTATTCCAGTATAACCTTGAAGTTACAAACATTATGCATCTCTAAAACAAAAAAAAATCTAGATTACAAAGAAAAAAGTAGCTATTATGCATTTGTGTTTAATAAAGTAATGCTTTAATGAACAACCACAAGCTGTATGTAAATTCCTTCTTTATTAATGTTAAAAGTACATATTTCTGTTTTCATTGATCTTTACATCTATTACATATGTTTTTAAAGTATTCAAGTGACAATAACCTACAATATATTTTAATAGCACTTCCCATTTCCAACATTAGCAGTTCTAGTTTGAAGCTTACAGTTGAAACTGGGTTGTACTACACTGTATTTCCTGTAGCTTGTATATCACTGTTCTGGTATATACTTAGATATTAATGAGAAATATAAAATATAAAACATTAACTTCCTTAAATCTGTTTTGGTTTTTGTAAAATATTTGTTCATGGCAATAGAACTTGAAGATTTACATTGCTCTTTATTGGTTAATGAGCTCCATGGCTGTGCAGCTGTTATGTGAGATACCAAACCAGTTTGCTTTTGTTAAATATCTGTGTTTTGATAAATGTTGTAAACAAAACATGATTTTGTACTGTAAAGGCTCAAACTATTAAAATGTATAACTGTACTGGATTGTTTTACCACTAATGCAAATCTATTTTGAATGTAATGGTTCACAGTAAACAGCCATAATCAGCATGAATAATAGATAAAGTAAAATATAAGTGTTTAAACAGGAGAGATGATGTTCAAAATCTTTAGGGACATGCTCTCAAAGTTTATTCTAGTATATTCCCATTCTAGTTCTAAAAGAATCATGTTTTAATGAAGTGTTTGTTCTTAACAGCTCTCAAGTTTTAATTGAACTATGTTTCCATAACACAAATGGCTCGACATTTGCTGCAGATGAATCAGGAGGACTGCTGATATGGATGCTGATGCACACTGTAGTGCAGGTAAACCGCAAGCTCAGTTCCATGGGGTGGTGCCAAGAGAGAAGAGGTGTAGTATTGTTAATAACCCTCTGGTAATTTGTTATGGAATGCTTCACTGGTACAGATGTACACATCATGGGTAGGTTATGACACAAGCATTCACTTTTTACACATGATGACATTTCCATCCAAAACTCTTCACACTGTATTAAGTGAGTGCAGCCACAAATTCATTTTTAATCCTAATACATTTGACTTATTGTATTCCTTGCTCTCAGGTATATGAACAAAGCAAAGCTGGTAAACTCATGACCAACAAGAGTTGGGAATGAGATTTTTCTTTACTGGTTTCCTACTGGCTACCCAGCAGATACTGTATAGAAAAAGGTGAAAATGTTCCGATTAATTAGTGTTGTTTAGGTGTGCAGACAATTTGCAGTAAAAGGATTTTAACCAGCATTAAGGCATCCGTTTTCAAAAGCTGGTAATTGAACTTGCATTAAAGTCAGCTTTAACAAAAAAAAAAAAAACATGTATGGTTTTTGTGGCTAATCAGAACACACACATATATATATATATATATATATATATATATATATATATATATATATATATATATATATATATATATATATATATATATATATATATATATATATATATATATATATATATATATATATATATATTCATTGAAAATATACTAGATGTGTTACGCTATTGTACAATATTTAGGAGAGGAATATCTATATCTTTTTTTTCTGTTAAGAAACTCCAATGTAGTCCTAAAGTTACAAAAATATCACTTTTGTCAAAGTGAGTTTTTATTTCCAATACAACACAACTTTAACTTCACCCTTGTTATATTTTGTTTAACTCTGAAACATCAGTGAAGGTAAAATCCTATAGAACAGCCCTCATCCTAGTGTTATAATACCAGTACACATGTCACACTTTGCACGTCTTCACTATTATCTGTCTGTTCTTCGTGTCCATTGACCATTCTTATTCAGTGGCCTATTCTCTCAGCTATAGAAACAAAATTACTTTATTTCTTAAAGATAACATGATATTCATTAGATAGACTTAAGCTTTGGTTATTTATTTAAACAATAATCAGTGCTCATTTTGAAGCTAAAGGTTATGTGGCATGGCTACAGAACTGCCCTCCTGTCACTTTAAGAGTTAAGGTTGGAGCCAGTGAGGGTAGGACAAGCCCCTATATTTAAGGCCAGAAACCCCAACACAAAGCATGGTGGTAATTGTTTGTATGTAGCAACGGGAGATGAATGAAAGAAGTAGGAATATTGATCAAGCTGTTTAGTTGGGGTGGCTGGTGAGTACGAGGTTATTTTAAAAATGCTTGTTTTGTTATTTTTATGTACTCACGTTTATAGCCTAACTCTTTATTTTTTAATAAGAAATATATATTTTATTTTTATAGAAAACTACTTTATTTTTCTTGTTTTCTCCCCAATTTGAAATGTCCAGTTATTTTTATTTCAACCTGGCTAACCACTGACTCGTGAGAGTTGAAGACGGACACACGCGTCATCCGAAATATGAGGCCATGCAGCCCTCAGAGCTGCAGCGGACCACGAAGCTCTGGGTAGCTTACAGGCCGGCCTGCAGACGCCCGCCAGTCTACAGAGGTCGCGGTGCGCGGTGAGCCGAGGACACCCTGGCTGACCTAGGTGTGCACCGCCCCTGGGAACTCCCATCTACGGTCGGCAGTGGAATAGCCTGGACTCGAACCGGCGACCTCCAGGTTATAGGGCGCATCCTGCACGAAGTGCCTTTACCGGGAGCCCCTTGAACTATGACGTTGTTTATATCATAGAATGCACCTCAATAAGGACTTCCTGTAAACATTTTATTATTTTTCTTTTTTATCTGCCGACTTAATAACTGTAAACTAAATGGTAAAATGTAAAATGAGAATGTACTTACCAATGCAGGGAGTTGGGATCCTGGGGAGGAGGAGATGTGCAGGTTCCTGAAAGAAAAGAAAATTACTAATTAATTACTAATTAAAATTACTAATTAATTATTCACTTGAATCCCAGCATGTGAACTAATTCTGTGCAACCCTGTGGTCTAATATTATTACATACTTTAAATGCACGTGAAGTGCAATCCCCATGCCTAAATACAATTATATTTTTTTATGCTAAAGGAATACTGCAGCTACCAGTCTCCGCTCTAACCGAGGAGTTTAAGTGTGCCAAGGTCCGACTGGAAATTACATTAATAGAGTCACAAGACAAATGCGTAAGGGAGGCAGCACCTGTGCTGAAAACTGGAGGAAAGTGGACGGCAAAGAAAGCTGTGGAAGATGCAAAGGCTGCCCTTTGAATTGGTGATATCATGGGGCAAGTTCAGCTTGGAAGAGGGGTCTTGGTCTCAGTTCAGCTCCTCCTACATGGTACAAGGCAGCCTTAGCTCAACCGAGGAAGCTGGTAGTCAATGAGGTGCAAAAGCAGGAGGAGAGGATGAGGTGCGTAAAGGCCGTTTCCCAGGCCAAGCAGGGAGAATGGATGAGATGGGAGAGTGTGGAACAATGCAAGATTGGCTGGCAAGACCTATGGTCAATGGAACAGAGCAGGATCAGTTTCCTCATCAGGTCAACATATCATAATCTCCCATCACCACAGAACCTAAACCTCTGTGTAGGAGAGGATCCCTCATGTCGTTTGTGTTCATCATCTGCAACATTAAGGCACATTTTGACAGGATGTAAGGTGACTCTTAGCCAAGGATGGTTTACTTGGCGCCATGACCAGGTGCTGCGATGTTTTGCCTTAGCATTGGAAGACAAGCGTAACATGACCAATAAGTTGCCACCAGTTCCATCAAAACATTACACACAAAAGACAACATTCCTCCGCCCAGGAGAGCAACCACCAAGAAAAGCCTTGTGACTTATTATATTATATTATATTATATTATATTATATATATATATACCCCACAACTTCCAAGTGAAAAAATATTCTTAATTAATTACTAATTACTAATTAATAAGCCACTTATAATTCTTAAGTAATTACTAATTAATTAATTACATTATTAAAAACAAACCTCAAGAGAAGACAATCAACAACAATACTTTTGGGATATGCCATAGGTCAGGTATTTACTGAGCATTTTATGTCAGGGCTGCCGATAGGCCCTCCGGGAGTGACGTCCTTGGTCCCGCCTACCGAGGGATTAAGTAATCACACCGTGGAGATTACGTTCTCTTTGCATTGAACCCACAAATGCAGTGATGCGACCTCGCAGGGTTTGCTGGTCGTCTTCTCTTTCAGGGGACCATTCCATTCTTCTCTTTCAGGGGATCGTTCCCTTTCAATTTGAAGACGACCAACAACAATACTTTTGGGAAAGTATATCAAAGCCGTCATGGGGCCATCTCACTACCTCCAGACTAATCTTTGTGGTGTGAGCGTGCAACCTCAAGGACCTTTGTGCCTAATGAAGGCATAGAGGGATCTACCACATTGAGTCAGGAGAACCTGGTGAATGTATGTGGAATAGCCCAGCTAACAGCCGTACAGATATCAGTCAATGAGGCACCTCTAAAGAGGGCCTATGACGTCGCCACTCCTCTGGTAGACTGTGCGGCCATCCTCTCAGGTGGGGTAGGCCAGCATTAGTATATGCAGTCCTAACTGTGTCCACAATCCAGTGGGACAGTAGCTGCATCGAGAGGGCTTGACCCAGAGTCCTTTAACCATGACAGACGAAGAGCTGGTCAGACTGATGCAGCGCTGTCGTCCTATATACATAACATCTCAATGCCTGAACCAGGCAGAGAAAATTCAATCTCCGATCCTTCTCCGAAGAAAAAGGTGAGGGATGGAAAGCCTCTAGTTCCATTGATTGATTCAGGTGGAAAGCTGTAACCACCTTAGGGAGGAAAGCGGGGATTGTGTGTAATGACACCCTTTTTCCATCATCTCAAACGTGCATACAGGAACTGTGCACTGACAGAGCCTGTAGCTCACTAACTCGCTTAGCAGAGGTGATGGCTAACAAAAAAGCTGTATTCATAGAGAGATATTTCAACGCTATGGAATGTATAGGATCAAACGGGGGCCTTAGTGACAGCCTCCAATACCACATCTAGACCACTCGGGGAGGACGTCCTTCCTAGGAGGATGTAGCCGCCGAGCACCCTTTAGAAAATGGGTTGCCAGAATATGAGCACCAGGGGGAACTGAGTCAATAGGGATGCGTCTGTTGTCACCACCTGACGGCTGTGGATCACTCCCATCCTTACGCCTTTGCGCAGGTGAGAAGCTTGCCTCCACCAGCATAGGGCTTCCCAGCATACGCCAGACACGATAAGCCGACACTGTCTGTCGCGTTTGGGGTGTAGCCGGAAGGCACTGAGCCACGCTTGGATCTGGCGCATGTGGAGTAACCCCAGTTGAATGGCTGATGAAGCTGCGGCCATCAGACCCAATAGTTTCTGGCACAACACCAATTGTACTGTGGATCCTTGTTGAAACAGGGCTAAACAGTTGTGAATGGTGGCCACTCTGTCGTCCGACAGGTAGACTCACATTGTAACGGAATCCAGCTGGAGACCCAAGTAAACCGTACTTTGCATTGGTATTAATTGTCTTTTGGCGTTGTTGAGGGTGAGCCCCTGTGTCGCCAGATGCTCTGTCACAATCGCCGTGTGGGCCACTGCTCCTTCGTGCGACTGGGAGCAGATCAACCAGCGAGCACCCAAGAGTCTGAGGTGCAATTGCACCAGTATTGTAGCTGGTGTCTTGAGAAGGGGTGTGTCTGAGGCCTCAAGCCTTGAAGGGCCCTGCTGGGGCTGCTGAGACTGGGGTGGAGCCTGTCTGGAGGCTGTCTAGGGCGGTTCCGTGGGAACTGTCTCCCAGAGCACTGCTGCATTGGGGCCCCATGTCCAGTATTCCCCGTCCTTGCCGGGGCCTCAGGTATTAGTTGTTGCGGAAGCCTGTAGGCAGTCGTCAGGTCGCTAAGCGGCGCAGTGGGGATCGGAACTGTCCGGGTTACCGTAGTTAAGGGCGGACGCCAGCGCTTCGTCTTATCCCGCATGCGGAGCACAGGAAGGGAGTATCGCAGCCACCTATCGAGACGCCTCCCGCTCTCGGTGGGAGCGTTGCAGTAGCTCCTCCACCACTGGCCTGAAGGTATGGCCAGGGGAGATAGGCACATCTAATTTGGCCGACTTGTCCGCATCCGGGACCTTGGTCTTTGACAAAACTGTCCGCACGCCACTAGAAGACCTGTCAGGCTTGTGCCTAGGGCCTGCCCATGAAAGCCTAAAATTTGTAGCAGCGCACCGGAGACCAAGCGCAGCTCTGAGGCTACCAGCTCAGGGAGGGGCGCCGATCGCAGGATGCCATCCAAGTAGGCTGTTAGGAGACCTGCCATGTTGGCCAGGAGCGTTACCTGAGCTTCGGCTGCGTACACTTTCTTGAGGTGGGCCTCTGTGATCCTACATTGGCCGTTAGATCATATAGGGTCCTTGGACAAACTTCCTACCGGAGGGGCTCATTCCAGGGAACGTGGAGGAAATTGAAGGCTTGCTCCATGAACGCTCGAACCGAGCTCGATGGAGGGGTAACACCAGTCTCTGAGTCAACCTCAGAGCTGGGGCCCGTCTCCTGTGTATGTGTGTGTGTGTGTGTGTGTGTTTTCAGCATTCATTTTTCTTCTCGAATATTTAATACAGTTTATTTTTCAGGTTTTTCAGAATCCTTCTACAAGGAAGTGACCACATACTGTAGATAACAACAGTTTGTGTGTTAGTGTAATACAAGTATGATTGTAAAATGCATGGTAGGTAATTGGTATAATTAGTGTACACTATCATCAATAATTTGGCTGTAATTCTGTTTATATAATACCTTATCATATTTCTAAAAAATATTCATATTCAATTGGATAAGTCTCCACCCCCCTGAGTTAATACTTGGTGGAAGCACCTTTGGCAGCAATTACAGCTGTGAGTCTGTTGGGATAGGTCTCTACCAACTTTGCACTCCTAGATTTGGCAATATCTAACCATTCTTCTTTACAAAACTGTTCAAGCTCTGTCAAGTTCCTTGGGGAGCGTTGATGGACAGCAATCTTCAAGTCATGCCACAAATTTTCAATTAGATTTAGGTCGGGGCTCTGACTGGGCCACTCAAGGACATTTACCTTTTTGTTCCATAGCCACTCCAGTGTAGATTTGGCTGTGTGCTTTGGGTCGTTGCCATGCTGAAAGGTGAACTTCCGTCCCAGTTTCAGCTTTCTTGCAGAGGGCAGCAGATTTTCCTCAAGGACTTCTCTGTATTTTGCTCCATTCATTTTCCCTTCTATCCTGACAAGTGCCCCAGTCCCCACTTAGGTAGTATTGAGTAACACAAGTCCCCACTTGGATAGCGCAGAACGATTCTCACACTGTTTTTTATATTAAATGTATATCTTTCAGGTTTCAAAATATGAATTTCTTTCTCCGTTTTTATTTTTTTGTATATAGGCACATATAATTAAATTAATGTATTTTAAAATGATATGTTATGTAAATATTATAATTTAGATATTAAATATGATATTTATATATTGATATTTAGTATGATAAAAAAATTAGCAGTTAATGAAAATCTTTCATCGAAATAATCTTATGATTATAATTAGTTTAACTGAAACAATATTGAAACTGTGTTTTCCATTACCTTTTAAAAGTATTTAAATCTCATAATAATTTACAAGCATACTGTAATCTAGAGCAAAGAGTTATAATTTAGAGTTGTTAATAACAGACATGAATGAAAATTGATGAGTAGCTTAATAATTATTAATACTGAGATAGTTTGGAGTCCCCACTTGGATAGTGCGAACGGCGGCTCACACACGGCTATGTGTTTGTGCAATATAAGTACACTATGCCAGTACATTGTAGGTAACTGGTATAAAATAGTTATAGTAATTAGGCTGCTAACTGTGCTTTCAATTTTCTATCAGTATTAAACGTCACCAGGTTCATAATCCTTTATATAAATACCCCCCACATTATAGTCCCCACTTAGATAGTATTGAGCGACACAAGTCCCCATTTGCATAGTACAGATTGATGCTCACACACTGAAATACTGAATATCTTTCTCCATTTAGATTTTTTTGTATATAGTGCCATATAAATAAATTAATGTATTTTAAAATTATGTCAGGTAAATATTATAATTTAGACATTATATACGATATAATATTTATATATTGATATTTAGTGTGATAAAAATTAGCAGAGTTAATTCAAATTAAGTAGAAATAATCTTATGGTTATAATTAATTTAGCTAAAAATTACAAATTAGCTTTTTAAAACATTCTCATAATCATTTGCAAAGATTCTGTAATCTAGAGTAATGAATTAGAACTTCAGAACTACTAAATGCTGAATTGTAAGAAAGAGGAAGATGAATCTGCAACATGTCTGTGTAATGGTTGTGAACAGCAGGACTCAGAGTGACTGCGGCTCAGACACAGTCCTACTGCAGGCTGCGCAGGACCCCACTTTGTAGCGTAAACGTGGTTTAAGTCCCCACTTGGTGGTTTATTTTTTAAATATATTTTTTCTAATGTAAACAAATATTATCAATGTTGAGCTTAAAACATAATTTTCTCTATACATTTGGTTTAAAGAAAATTGTTGGGAAGTCATGGTGCCCACTCATAGACCCCACTTGGTAGCATAGACGTGTATGTGTGTATGTGTGTGTGTGTGAGTGTGTGTGTGAATTGATTGCATAATAAGCAGTACGAGTTACTGTAGGCCCTTTAGTAACTTGTATATTTTGTGACCTCTCTACTGCTATATCCATCACCCCACACTACAGGGAGGATGTTTCAGGCATGCGTATTGATGAATAATAAGTGACTTATGCTGTGCACGAATTCTTCTAAAATTCTGCAATGCATTGTTGTACACATTTCCAACAAGTGTAACTTTCAGACTTCTTTCTAATTTTGATACAGTACATGTTATATTGTCTTTTGAAAATGTGGCTGTGAATTACAGACTGAGCATTCTGTAAATATTGTGAAACGAAACTGCTGCTGCACACTATTGTTAACCAGGAATCTCAGTTGCATGGTTGGTATCAAGAGAGAAAGGAGGTGTAGTATTGTTCATAGCCATAGGATGCCTTATTAGTAAAGGTCACTCTCATTGTGCCCATTTAAGAATGACACCCTAATGACCACTGTTTTGTTTACCACTGGAGATGTTGTATCTCCTTATGGAAAATTGAGGCAATTACATATTTTGTCAAGAAATTGGTGCAGATGCACACGTGGCTGTGGTTTTAAATATGAAACTGTCATGTGAAAAACAACAAGCAATAGAAGCACAGCGGTGGACTTTGAGGTACTGTTTATGGATTTTCCATTGAAATATGAAATGTGTTGAAATTGTAGTTTCAGGAACCTTGACAATTCCAATGTATTTCGTGTTGAAATAAACAACTAAATAGTAACTTTTTAGATGACATTCTCTACAGAAATTACTCACACACTTTTATTTAGTGAAAAATTGGAACTGCAACAATTGTGACTTTTATTCCTTGTGTCTTTATGACCTAAGCAATATTATATTTCATCCATAAATACATAAACATGGTAAGATATGTAGCAATATAAAAAGAAACTAGGTAAACATTTTGACTTCAAGTATTTTACTATGAAAGGCACCAGTAACAAAAGCTGTTCATATCTGTCAAGGTGTTTGATGCCTTAAGAAATAAACCTTGATATGTCACTGTTTTAGAGACTTCAGTTGCAGGACTTCTTTTTTTATTTCCAATATATATTTTCACTCCAGCTATAGTCTACAACTGTAAGCTAGGCAGAGAGAGAGGCCCTTTTCCAAAATGAAAAGCTTCCTCCACATAGAGCATTTGAATTAATCCTGTAAATGAACACAGACAAGAGGCTCTGTTGGGTGCAGAGAAAAGAGTGCTGCTATTAATTGAGTAGGAAAGTGCTTTTGCCCTTTAGGATACAGCAAAGCAAGTATATAGTGGCATTGCTCTGTTTATGCTTTGAGCATCTTGAATGCTAATATTTTTATGACATGACCAATAAAAAAGGTGTCAAAAATTAAAGGTGTTTTTTTAAATGTCATTTTAAAAGCCACTGCCTATCTAATATTAAACATATTATATATTTTTCTCTAGGTAATACATATTGGAAAATGAATTTCAGTCAAAGTGGGATCTCTGGAAGCACACAGTTCTGTTATGAATCTACACTTGGGTCATGTCCTAAAATCACCTTTCCAATCATTGCCCGTGTTCCACTGTACTTGTTCCTGGGGGCAGCGATCACAGTCACGGTTTGTGGAAACCTGTTGGTCATCATCTCCATAGCACATTTCAAGCAGCTTCACACACCCACACATTTTCTTCTCCTCTCACTGGCAGCTGCTGACTTTCTCCTGGGAGGATTTGTAATGCCTCCCAGCATGATCCGATCGGTTGAAAATTGCTGGTATTTTGGGGACTTACTTTGCAAAGTCCACACCAGTACAGATATCACGCTCTGCACAGCTTCCCTATGGCATATGTTCTTCATTTCCATTGACCGCTACTATGCAGTGTGCCATCCTCTTAGATACAGAAACAAAATTACTGTATTTGTTACAGTTAACATGATATTCATTAGCTGGACCTTAGCTGTAGTTAGTGGATTTGGATTAATATTTCTAGAATTAAACAGACAAGGTATCGAAGATTTATATGATCATTTAGACTGTGTAGGAGGTTGCTTTTTAGCTCAAAGTGCAACATCAGCCATTATTACATCTTTATTATTTTTTTACATCCCAGGATTTGTTATGATATGTATCTATCTTAAAATATTCCTTGTGGCAAGAAAACAGGCCAGGTCAATTAGAGACACAGCACTCCAAAGGCAAACAGCTGAAGAAAAGAAAAATACAACATCACAAAAGAGAGAAATTAAAGCTGCAAGGACCCTGGGGATCACAATGGGGGCCTTTTTAGTCTGCTGGTCACCAATTATTACATGCTTTAATGTGGATCCTTTCATTAATAACTCAACTCCACCTATTTTAGTAGATGTTGTAGTCTGGTTCGCTTATTTAAACTCAGCATTAAATCCTTTTATTTACGCTTTATTTTATAATTGGTTCAGAAAAGCATTCAGAGTTGTTATATTTGGCAAAATCTTTCAAAATGATTCTTCTAGTATACAATTGTTAACTAAGTAATGTGTATGTGTGTGTATGTATGTATGTATTTATATATATATATATTAAAAATGGTCCATGTTTTTGTTGAAGCCCCCTGTCCTTTTTGGAACAGTTTAAATTACAGAATGAAACATTAACTTCCACTGATTCCCCAGTTCTGTAAAATGGTCTAAAAAAGTAAAAACAGATCAAATTTTGTTTGTAAAGAGTATTGTATAGTTTCTGCTAATAGACTTTTTTTTTTTTTAAATTCAAAATGAGATTTAAAAAATAATTGCTGTTAACTTTGTTAGCATAATCATCTTCTACTTATCATTCCAGTATAACCCTGAAGTTACAAACATTATGCATCTCTAAAACAAAAAAAATCTAGATTACAAAGAAAAAAGTAGCATTATGAATTTGTGTTTAATAAAGTATTGCTTTAATGAACAACCAAAAACTGTATTAAAACCCCTTCTTTATTAATGTTAAAAGTACATATTTCTGTTTTCATTGGTATTTATATCTATTAAATATTTTTTTAAACTGTTCAAGTGACAATAACCTACAATATATTTTAATAGAACTTCCCATATCCAATATTAGCAGTTCTAGTTTGAAGCATACAGTTGAAACTGGGTTGTACTACACTGTATTTGCTGTAGCTTTTATAGACATTTTACTTTATCACTGTTCTGGTATATACTTAGACATTAAAGAGAAATGTAAAATATAAAACATTAACTTCCTTAAATCTGTTTTGGTTTTTGTAAAATATTTGTTCATGGCAATAGAACTTGAAGATTTACATTGCTCTTTATTGGTTAATGAGCTCCATGGCTGTGCAGCTGTTATGTGAGATACCAAACCAGTTTGCTTTTGTTAAATATCTGTGTTTTGATAAATGTTGTAAACAAAACATGATTTTGTACTGTAAAGGCTCAAACTATTAAAATGTACAACTGTACTGGATTGTTTTACCACTAATGCAAATCTATTTTTAATGTAATCATTCACAGTAAACAGCCATAATCAGCATGAATAATAGATAAAGTAAAATATAAGTGTTTAAACAGGAGAGATGATGTTCAAAATCTTTAGGGACATGCTCTCAAAGTTTATTCTAGTATATTCCCGTTCTAGTTCTAAAAGAATCATGTTTTAATGAAGTGTTTGTTCTTAACAGCTCTCAAGTTTTAATTAAACTATGTTTCCATAACACAAATGGCTCGACATTTGCTGCAGATGAATCAGGAGGGCTGCAGATGAATCAGGAGGACTGCTGATATGGATGCTGATGCACACTGTAGTGCAGGTAAACCGGCAAGCTCAGTTCCATGGGGTGGTGGTGCCAAGAGAGAAGAGGTGTAGTATTGTTAATAACCCTCTGGTAATTTGTTATGGAATGCTTCACTGGTACAGATGTACACATCATGGGTAGGTTATGACACAAGGCATTCACTTTTTACACATGATGACATTTCCATCCAAAACTATTCACACTGTTAACTAATTGTACTGTATTAAGTGAGTGCAGCAACAAATTCATTTTGAATCCTAATACATTTGACTTATTTTATTCCTTGCTCTACGTATATGAACAAAGCAAAGCTGATAAACTGGTGACCAACAAGAGTTGGGAATGAGATTTTTTCTTTACTGGTTTCCTACTGGCTACCCAGCAGATACTGTATAGAAAAAGGTGAAAATGTTCTGATTAATTAGCGTTGTTTAGGTCTGCAGACAGTTTGCAGTAAAAGGATTTTTACCAGCATTAAGGCATCCGTTTTCAAAAGTTGGTAATTGAACTTGCATTAAAGTCAGCTTTAACAAAAAAAAAAATGTCTGGTTTGTGGGGCTAATCATATATATATTTCATTGACAACAAACTTGGTAAATGCTCAAGAAAATGCACACCACCTCAATCAGTGCTCAAAAATGTTACAAAAATTTCTCGTTTAACCTTTTATTCAGCAATTCCGTTTTTAAAAGAAAGATTTTATTCAGGGAAATAAAATGTTTGTCATTTTTCTGTGGTATTTTATGCAAGGGGTAGGGAAGAAACTCTGTTAGCTTTAATACATTGTTTATTAAAGGAGCACTCTGTAGCTTGTACACCATCATTTACAGCAATGGAACTTACGTAACATACAGTACATAACTTTTTAAAATACATGACTTGAAACATCAGACCACAAGCTCTGCCCATGATAGTCATATGCTGGGAACTGTGGAAATTTACAGCAGGGAATGTTTTTTGACTCCTTAAATATACCTGGATGTGTTACGCTATTTTCAAACTGTACAATATTTAGGCAAGGAATGCCTATATCTTTTTTTTTCTATTAAGAAACTCCAATCTCATCTTAAAGTTACAAGTATCGCTTTTGTAAAACTGATTTTTTATTTCCAATACAACACTCCTTTAACTTCACCCTTGTCATATTTTGTTTAACTTTGAAACATCAGTGAATGTAAAATGTTATAGAGCAGCCCTCATCCTAATGTTGATCTACGTATTGCTTAGAGCCTCAACACAGAGGAGATGGCTGGCCATGAGGTGGTTTACCTTCAATGAAGTAAAAAATGAACAGTTAAACTAAACAATGATGATGGGGGTAGTAAAAAAGATAATAAAATGATTTACATGTACAGTCCAAGAATGTACGCTGATTTGTTCTTTAGAGATACAAAAACAAAAGTATAAGCTGAAGCAAAAGATTATACAAAGGAATGGACTATCTCCGTTGTAACGGTTGGCTATCTGGGGTGCCAGGCAAATGCATAATCTACCATATTTAATTGTCACCAAACCGCTACTAGGACATAGTAATTCACTTTTCCATATGTGACACCACTACACCCTATATATGCCCAGGGAATAATAACTATGTAATTGAAATAAATAAATAATTAACAAACAGGACAGAAAAAGTAAACAGCTAGGAGAAGCATTGAGGAACCATGCAATCCTCAAGCATTTATTACGCTCTACAAATAACAAGCAGGCCTCTTGGTTACTGACCGTGAACTAACAAAGGAAAATATACTAGTTAAATTACATCAATTGACCAAATCACACTATTAATTGGTTATACTGAGCCCAACAGGTAATTATATTGCACATCACTATATATTGCGCAACCAGTTATATTGTACTCAAATAAGTTATTAAACCCAATAAGTTTATATATATATATATATATATATATATATATATATATATATATATATATATATATATATATATATATATATATATATATATATATATACTATATATATATACTCGTTACACATATTGTATGCAAGTAACTAATAAATATACTAAACATAACATTTTAAATAGTTAGCATATAATAGATTAGTTAATCATCAATTAATTAGTTAACTATTGATTTGTCTCAAACCACCAATTTAAAATCACAAGTAGCATTTAAATTTCAAAATTAAGTGATCAATTAATCATGATTTAGAAAAAACCATCAATTATGCTATATTGTTTATAATTTGTCCTTAACTGACACTATTCTTAACTTGCAATAGTCGATAAAACTAGAGTCAATGGCACATTTATGCTATGCAAATATAGAAATAATAAAACTATATAGCATAACTAATAAGGTTACAATGCATTGCAATACAGGAAAACAATTTACAATTATATAGCATGTAATCCAACAAACAATATATTAATTAAATGTTGCACAAGAGTTCCAGCACGTTTATCCAAAGAAGCAGGGGAAATGAAAGAAACAGAAATAAAGTGCATCTGTGTTTAGAACAAATCGCAGTAAATGTCCATTAGTTTAAGAGCAAAAAACTAGTAGTACGCTCTCCTTTTCCACCGTAATAATGAATCAGCATGAAATAGTTAAGACAGTTCGATGAAAATGCAATTGTCCATATCAAGAAAAGTATAAACAAAAGTTTATTTTCTCAAACCCGATGTAGATTCGGCAGCAACACGTCTCCCCAGGTTCCACCACGCACTCCAGTCACAGCTCTCACCGCAACACTGCAACACAGCTCACTTGAATAGTTTGTTATTTTTCTTTACTCTTTTCTGTAAAACATCCAACAGCTATACTTACAAAAACAAACAAAACACAGCTAAACTTGTCCTCAGTAGCGTGCCGCCATATTTTCAAAACTTTCTTCTTTCTCTGTCTCTCTCTTGCTTAGCTCAACCATATCTCCCGCAACACACCTTGCGCACAACGTCTTTTTTTCCCCCGTCCTGCAACAGTGCTAGCTTTATATCCCTGCCCCTGCAATCCCATTGTTACGTAATTATCTTTTTTTTTTTTTAAAGGAAGCAAGTAATATATAACCAAGTACCGACACATTTACCCATCGTCACACCCCCCATACGGAGCTGAAACGTGGAGGAACAACAGACTCTTCCATCTCTTTTTCTACAAATCATCACTATCTTCATTAAAGATCTTCATCACGTTCCGCTTCTCTTGCTCCTCTAGTTCAGCTACAGTAGGATAGCAAGGCTTGAGATTGGAAATGTGAATAACTCTGGCATCCTCACCAGTCTCCTCCATAACTACCTGAAAGTTCACAGGTCCCACTTGTTTGATAATTCGGTATGGGCCCTTCCATCTTGGAGCAAACTTTGCAGTATAACTGGTAGCAGCTTTAGATTGGGGATGATTACGAACCCAAACTCGATCCTTGAGGTTAAAACCAACGTCCCTGCGGTGTTTATTATAATTTCTTTTCTGTCGTGCTTGTGCTTTACTTACATTTTCTTGCACGGCAGCATGTAATTTACTTAACCTAGACAGTAACTCATAACTAGGCAAGTCAGGCCTCACATTATGTTGGAAAGCTTTCTCCAGGGGTCCACCAAGGGTACGTCCCAAATTCACTTCAGCAGGAGTGTAACCAGTAGATTCTTGTACTGCTGAGTTGATAGCAAATCGAAATTCGCAAAGATATCGATCCCACTTCTTATGCTGATCCGACACATAAGACGCCATCATAGGTTTCAGGGTGCGATTCACACGCTCAGTTAAATTAGTCTGAGGATGGTAAGCAGTTGTCAATTTTTGCACCACTTGCCATTTCTCACACACCTCCTGCAGCACATGAGAAATAAACTGTGATCCTCGATCAGAAAGAAGATAATCAGGGGTTCCCCAACGAGTGAAGATCTCTCTGATTAAAATTTGACCAATAACTTCAGCAGTGGCTTTTCTTAAAGGGAATAATTCTACCCACCTTGAATAGTAATCCACAAATCACAAGAAGCTGGGTATTCCCTTTTGCACTCCGTGGTAGGGGACCCATGAGATCGATCCCTAGCATCTCCCATGGACGACCAACAGCAGTTTGTTGAATCTTTCCTGCCAACCGTCTAGTTTCTGGTTTTAAAGTTTGACAAACTGTACAATTACGTACATAAGTAACCACGTCCTTCCACATCTTTGGCCAGTAGGCAAGTTTCTGAATTCGTTTCAAAGTTTTAAAACGTCCAAAATGCCCACTGAAAGGGTTGTCATGGAAAGCTACAAGGACCTTGCTTCTTAAAGCTGCTGGAACATAAACCTGATAGTGATTTGCTCCATTCGGGTTTTTCACTGTTCGGTAAACCTTATCCTCCACAATGGCAAATTTGTCAGATATATTAGAGCCAGCCTCTTGTTCAGAAAGAAGACCTGTGTATATTCTTTTTATTTCGGGATCTACGCTCTGAGCTCTCCAGATATCTTCATCACTCAAAGGGAATGAATCCGCACACTCTTTTCCTTCCAAACTACGAGTCTGCATTCCCAACAGGGTATTTTCTTGTGTCTCAATGGGAGCACGAGGCAAGGCATCAGGAGCGCAATTTAATTTTCCTTTGCGATATTCCACGGTAAAGTTGAATTCCTGTAACCTCAACACCCAGCGAATTAACCGAGAGTTCAGATTGCTGATATTAAAAATCCATAATAAGGAAGAATGGTCAGTAACTACTGTGAAATATCTCCCCTCTAAATAATGTCTCCATCTTTCCAGGGCCCACACAACAGCCAAACCTTCTCGTTCCACTGTTGAATAATTCCGTTCTGAAACTGCCAAAGTATGACTGGCATAAGCCAGGACGACTTCTGAGTCTGGAGAAACATGCTGTACCAATATAGCACCAAGTCCATAGGCACTGGCATCAGTGTAGACAATGAAAGGTAACTTATTATCTGGATGCCCTAACACTGGTGAAGAAGTCAAGCAATCTTTTAATGCCTGAAAAGCAGTCTGACATTCAGCAGTCCAACTGAACTTGGCGCCTTTCTTTTTTAGTGCATTCAATGGTTCTGCAATTTGAGAAAAATTAGCCACAAACCTGTGGTACCATCCAGCAAGTCCCAGAAATCTTTGTACGGCCTTTACATTAGTTGGTATTGGAAAATTCTGAATGGCATCAGTTTTAGCAGGGTCAGCACGCACTCCTCTCTGAGTTACAATGTGACCCAGAAATTTAATTTGCTGTTTACAAAACTGGCATTTCTTTAAATTTAAAGTCCAGCAACTTCCAATTGATTTAAAACAGTCTGAATATCTTGAAGATGCTGTCCAACAGTTGCCGAGTAGATTATAACATCATCAAGATATTCAAAACATATTTTCCCTCTTAAATCTCCCAAGACTCTTTCCATTAATCTTTGGAAGGTAGCAGGTGCATTTTTTAATCCAAAAGGCATAACTCTAAAATGATACAGTCCAAAAGGGGTCACAAAAGCCGTTTTGTCTTTACTGTCTGGATCCATTTCCACTTGCCAATAACCACTCTAAGTCCAGAGTTGTAAAGATTCCAGCTCCAGAAAGTGATTCCAAGATTTCCCCAATTGTTGGTAAAGGATAAGCATCATCAATGGCCCTGGCATTTAGTTTCCGATAATCCACGCAAAAACGTTGGGAACCGTCTTTCTTTGACACAAGGACAATAGGGGAAGACCAAGCAGAACTAGATTCTTCAATTACACCCTTCTCCAACATATCCATGACATGCTCTTGAACCACTCTCTGCTTTGCAATAGACAAGCGATAAGGTCGTTGTTTAATAGCAGCTTCATTAGTTATGCAAATTTTATGTTTAACAAAGGATGTTTTACCAATTTTAACTTCACAGACTTTCATGTTATTGCACAATAACTGGTGCAGTTGTTCAGCATCAGTTCCCAACAGGTCGGCATTTTGCATCACCTGGTTGATAACATCTTCAAGAGAAAGAGACTCGATCTTTAGAGTCCCAGAAAAAATTCCCCCATAAGGTGAAATAGTAGTGTACAATGAGGTACAAACTCGTATTCCATCCTCAACTTCAGAGACAGGAAGCCAACTTGCTAGAGATCCCCCTCCTGGCTGGAAAGAGAACATCTGCTGCTTCTTATCATAGGGGAAGCTATATGTCTGACTTCTCACATCAATCACAAGTCCTGTAAGGGTAACAAAATCCAGTCCAAATACAAGAGCATATGCCAATTGTGATTCAGACAAAACTAAAGTAGGTAAAGTCCATCTGAACCCATGCATTTGATATGTAAGGTTTACATAACCCAACGGTAAACTTTCTTCACCATTGGCTAAAAACAAAGTCACTTTACCTTGAGTCTGCAGCATGTCATGTGGCTGCTTAAGCTCTTTCCAAAGTTTTTCATTAATCAGGGTATACGTAGCTCCAGTATCCAAAATAGCTTTCCCAATCCATCCAGAGACAGTTACTGGTACAACCAATTGGCGCAAAGCAATTTTTTCAGGATAACCTTGTTCTATTTTTTTCTTCCAAGAAACAGATTTCCCTGCTACTTGTGAATCTTCAACCACAGCTGACAATGTGGTCTCCTTTCCAAAACTACCACGTTTTGATTTATGAAAAGCAGTAGTCTTATTCTGAAAATTCTGTGCAGTCTGATTCTTGTACTGAGGACACTGACCTGGGGAATGACTTCCATTGCATCTCCAACACAAATAACTGAATGGCTGATTTGCTCTCACTGCTGCTTTATTATCCACTTTAGAGGAATTCGTATTAGAACTCATAGAAATAGCCATTTTCTTTTTCTCATATTCCTGTTGATTTTGTCTATCCTTTTCAAGTTGTCCCACCAACCGTACCAGTTCTTCAACGCTCGTCACCCGTCCACGCAGTTGACTGACAAGCCATGGATTTGCATTTTTCAGGATCAGCTTCAGTACTTCAATCTCAGTTATACTGGGTTTCCATCTTTTATATTTTCATTTTCTAATTGTACTTTAGTTCTAATTCTTTCCAGTAACTCATCTTCGTAATCTTCAGAAAGAAATGCTGCTCGAAAACGCTCTTCAAACTCTTGCCAACTAACCACTTGTGTTCTGGTAATCTCCCACCAATCTCTCGCAGTTCCATGCAGGACACTTCGGAGAGTTGCAAGAATTTCTCCATCTGCCATAGGTCTTAGTGCCAAGTAATCTTTGCATTTCGCTATATATAATAATGGATCAGAATCATCTTCCGGACATCCATAAGTAGGAAAAGTCAACTTAATTGGAAGATTCTTTTCTCTCTTTGTAATAGGTGATACAGCGTTACCAGACACCTCTGACAAAGTACTTGGAGTGGGGAGTGCAACGATCGGCAAAGACGGCTTAAAAGTTTCTAATCGTTTTTTCAAATCAACCTGACCCCGGTTAATATACTCAACCAAAAGATCAATTTTCCCTAACACTTCCTGTTTTAAAATCAACATCTCAGCCCCCATCTGAGCTTTTAACTGACTCAGCTCTGTTGCAACTTGATGCACAGATACCTGTAAAGTACTTGAAACAGTGCGATATTCCTCCTGCAACTCCCACTGCAATTGCTCCATATTCCATTTTACTTCCTCTCTCATATTTCCTGTTTCTTTAACCTCTTCATTTTGTGACTGCACCCAATGCTCCTGAAGCACTTGAGTTTCTTTAATGGCATTTTTTATACCCTCCTGTGGCAATGTGCCCCGCCCCTGTGTGCATGTGTGTGTTATATGTTGTATGTTGCGTGTGTAAATGTTGGTGTATAGTCATTGGTACACGGGATATAAACGGGTGTGTGTTTCACGTGTGTTTAAGATGTAATTGTATTTAGGCACGGGATTGCACATCACTGCACGTGCATTTAAAGTATTTAATATGTGAGCACGAGGTTGCACGTAATTAATTCAAGCATTTATTACGCTCTACAAATAACAAGCAGGCCTCTTGGTTACTGACCGTGAACTAACAAAGGAAAATATACTAGTTAATTACATCAATTGACCAAATCACACTATTAATTGGTTATACTGAGCCCAACAGGTAATTATATTGCACATCACTATATATTGCGCAACCAGTTATATTGTACTCAAATAAGTTATTAAACCCAATAAGTTATACATATATATATATTGGCACTTAATAAACTCGTTACACATATTGCATGCAAGTAACTAATAAATATACTACACATAACATTTTAATTAAATAGTTAGCATATAATAGATTAGTTAATCATCAATTAATTAGTTAACTATTGATTTGTCTCAAACCACCAATTTAAAATCACAAGTAGCATTTAAATTTCAAAATTAAGTGATCAATTAATCATGATTTAGAAAAAACCATCCATTATGCTATATTGTTTATAATTTGTCCTTAACTGACACTATTCTTAACTTGCAATAGTCGATAAAACTAGAGTCAATGGCCCATTTATGCTTTGCAAATATAGAAATAATAAAACTATATAGCATAACTATGCATTGCAATACAGGAAAACAATTTACAATTATATAGCATGTAATCCAACAAACAATATATTAATTAAATGTTGCACAAGAGTTCCAGCACGTTTATCCAAAGAAGAAGGGAAATGAAAGAAACAGAAATAAAGTGCATCTGTGTTTAGAACAAATCGCAGTAAATGTCCATTAGTTTAAGAGCAAAAAACTAGTAGTACGCTCTCCTTTTCCACCGTAATAAAGAATCAGCATGAAATAGTTAAGACAGTTCGATGAAAATGCAATTGTCCATATCAGGAAAAGTATAAACAAAAGTTTATTTTCTCAAACCCGATGAAGCTCAACCATATCTCCCGCAACACACCTTGCGCACAACGTCTTTTTTTCCCATCCTGCAACAGTGCTAGCTTTATATCCCTGCCCCTGCAATCCCATTGTTACGTAATTATCTTTTTTTTTAAAGGAAGCAAGTAATATATAACCAAGTACCGACACATTTACCCATCGTCACACCGCTTACAGAACTTAGTAAGTTGTTGTATTTTGTTCTTGATTTTTTATTTATAAAGTATAGACTGTGCGTAATATTCAAGGTTATCTTTTGTGTTCTAGGTAAAGAGTATATTTACACGGGCTCCATATAATATTAATTTCAGTTATAGTGTGACCGCTGAAAGCACAAAATGGTGTGATGAATTATTATTATTATTATTATTATTATTATTATTATTATTATTATTATTATTCCACACAAACAACATCGCAGAGTTATGAAAACGCATACATAAGTAGATGCCTATGGCTGGACAACCAGACTGGCGTCCCTAAATGAAAAAGTCACATGGTTCGACCGCCATCTTGGATCTCGTGGAAATTTTGGGAATTTTTCAAAACTCTTGCCGTTAAAAACAACTTAAGGTGGAACTATGACGATGGTAGCAGATAGTGCAGCAATGGCCTATAAAAACACATATGTTCAATCGAGGTCGATTGAACAATTACTTTGCCCGCTACGCTATTCAACAATCTTCTTGTCTTAAACCGCAACGTCAATCGACACCTAAATTGGCACGCATGTTCATGACCAGGTCCTTTCTACCCTTTGTAAAATCCACGCTTTTTCGTTACAAAACATGGCCGCGGCGCGCAAATAACCGTTTCACGACGGCTCTATTTTCATACATTCGTGCATAAATCCAAGGTGCAATACACTACAGTCATGAAACTTTATATGACCATAGAGACTCACGTGAAGTACTGGTGATATGAAAATGACACATTTTGGGCACATGGTTTGGCGGCCATATTGATAATTGTAAAAAAACTTTTGCAACCCATAACAAGAACACCATTGCACTTATGCTCTTCAGTGTCAACACAGTTGTACAGACCATTGGAAAGTCATAACTGCTGAAGACTGAAAACGATTGCTCACACGGCGCGGCGGCCATATTGGAATTTACGTTGAAATTTTAACTCCTAGGGCGTGCCGACAGGGTCAAAGTTATAATGTAACACGTATAGGAAGTCATATGTGCTGTATGAAAAAATGTCATCACCCGTGACCTCTGACCTCTCCTTAAGGTCAAACAGTGATGTATGACATCATCAACATACGCAACTGGCTATAAAACTGCCTATAACTTCTTATCGGCTGCACCAAAATACACGAAATTTGACACGGATGTAGAGGACTATGGGATGTTGTGCCATGGTCAATATGGCGGCCTTTGGTGGTGTGGCAGCCATCTTAGATTTAATGACAATTTCGGGGAAATTTCAAAAGTCTTCTCATATTTGTGCCAAAATTGACACAGTTAGCACAGTTGTGATGATAACGTTTCATCTATAATAACCAATGCGATTAAATTTCACGATAACTGCTTGGAAGCCTTTATAGTTGCTAGCAACTCTAGTTTTACTTATTATACTGAAAAATAACTGCATTTTACAAATGCAATGTTCTCTGAGTGTATTGAACCGAATGTTGCTTAAACAAAAGTCAAATCCAGGGGAAAAAAAACAAACTAAAAGATCTGAAAAATATTACTATTTTTGTATTATTTTTAATTTTAAATAATGGTAATTACCTTTTATCTATTCGTGGCATGCTGTTTTCATTCCGATGAGGAGACTCCCTAAGCCTATTTCTTGCAAACAGTCATTGAGTCGCCAACTTCGCTCGATGTACACACAGGAATATGAAGACGAGGTGGGTGGGAAGCAATCTGAAAAATTAAAAAATGACTGGAGAGTGTACAGGATGTTACATACCTTTCTGGTGGGCTGTGATGTGTAAATTAAACAAGATTGGTGGTGCACAGTCGATAGAATAGCATATATAGGATTTGGTTAAATCTGATAGTGTCAGAACAAGTAGTGTTGAGAGAATCTTTTTTGCATATAGTTTTGTGAGATATTAAACCTGGCTGAATAAACCCATACAATAACATGGAGCTGGAATCGATCACTCACACTACGGTTCAGTTCACAAGTCAAGCAACACATATAGCCTCTTTTTGTTTCATACTATATATAGTCAACCTCTCCAGAAACGTATAATATGGAAATAATTGGGATATTCCTCCCTGGCAACACTGTGGCACATGTTTTATATTGTTGAAAATGAAAAGTACTAAAACTGTGGTTTTAATGGTTACACAGCCGTAATAAAAGAAAACAGATAAAGGGGACAAATGCTGACTGCATACATATCTTATAATTATATATAATGTGGTTAACCCTTTAAGGATCAAGCATTTTCAGTGGGGTGCTCCCCAGGATCAGGTTTTTTTTTTTTTTAGCAATAGTTGACTCTCATCCTATAACAATTTACTAAAAATCTCTTTTTACAGTAGCATCTTAGAATTGGTGTCCTTTTGTTCAGAACACTCTGGGGAACATTATAAAGTATTTCAGAACCCATATAAATGTTTTTTTTTTCCAACACAATATATATAGAAAGTCTACACCCCTTGAACTTTTTCACATTTTATTGTGTCAGTGCCTCAGAGTTTCATGCATTTAAATTATGATTTTTCCACTTAGCTACACACCATATTCCACACTGTTATTTTCGATTGGATTTAAGTCTGGGCTCTGACTGGGCCACTCAAGGACATTTACCTTTTTGTTCCTTAGCCACTCCAATGTAGATTTGGCTGTGTGCTTTGGGTCGTTGTCATGCTGAAAGGTGAACTTCCGTCCCAGTTTCAGCTTTCTTGCAGGGGGCAGCAGGTTTTCCTCAAGGACTTCTCTGTACTTTGCTCTATTCATTTTCCCATCTATCCTGACAAGTGCCCGTCCCTGCCGACGAGAAACATCCCCATAACATGATGCTGCCACCACCATGCTTCACAGTAGGGATGGTGTTCTTTGGGTGATGCGCTGTGTTAGGTTTGTGCCAAAAATAGCGCTTTGAATTTAGGCCAAAAGTTCAATTTTAGTTTTGTCAGACCACAAAACGTTTTGCCACATGGCTACAGAATCTCCTGAGTGTTTTTGCATACTTCAAATAGGATTCAAGGTGGTCTTCCTTGAGTAAAATACAGGCCAGATTTGTGGAGTGCTTGGGATATTGTTGTCACATGCACACTTTGACCAGTCTTGGCCATAAAGTCTATAGCTCTTGCAAAGTTGCCATTGACCTCTTTGTAGCCTCTCTGATCAGTCTCCTTCTTGCTCGGTCATCCAGTTTGGAGGGACGGCCTGATCTAGGCAGGGTCTTGGTGGTGCCATACAACTTTCACTTCTTAATAATCATCTTGACCGTGCTCCAAGGGATATTCAAGGCCTTTGATATTTTTTTATACCCATCCCCTGATTTGTGCCTTTCAACAACTTTGTCCCGGAGTTTTTTTGAAAGCTTCTTGGTGCTCATGTTGAGTCTTTGCTTTGAAATGCACTACCCAGCAGAGGGAACCTGCAGGAACTGCTGAATTTATCCTGAAATCATGTGAATCACTACAATTTAACACCTGTGGAGGCCACTTAACTTGGTGTATAATTTTGAAGGCGATTGGTTACAGCTGAGCTAATTTAGGATTGCTATTACAAGGGGGGATGGACACTTATCCAACCAAGCTATTTTAGTTTTAGTTTTGTATTAATTTTCTACAAATTTCTAGAATATTTTTTCACTTGCAAGTTGTGGGGTAGGATGTGTAGATCAATGAAAAAAATATATATTTTAATGCATTTTAATTCCAGGCTATAGGGCAACAAAATGTGAAAATTTTGAAAGGGGACTTTCTATAGGCACTGTGTGTGTATATATATATATATATATATATATATATATATATATATATATATATATATATACAGTACTGTGCAAAAGTTTTAGGCAGGTGTGAAAAAATGCTGCAAAGTAAGAATGCTTTCAAAAATAGACATGTTAATAGATTATATTTA
Organism: Acipenser oxyrinchus oxyrinchus; assembly: GCA_030684275.1. Lineage (NCBI taxonomy): Eukaryota > Metazoa > Chordata > Actinopteri > Acipenseriformes > Acipenseridae > Acipenser > Acipenser oxyrinchus. The sequence goes on along the minus strand of CM060252.1, from coordinate 65,640,640 downwards.
TCAATTAACTAAATGCAAAGTGAGTGAACAGAAGAAAAATCTAAATCAAATCCATATTTGGTGTGACCACCCTTTGCCTTCAAAATAGCATCAAGCATCAATTCTTCTAGGTACACTTGCACACAGTTTTTGAAGGAACTCGGCAGGTAGGTTGGCCCAAACATCTTGGAGAACTAAACACAGTTCTTCTGTGGATTTAGGCAGCCTCAGTTGCTTCTCTCTCTTCATGTAATCCCAGACAGACTTGATGATGTTGAGATCAGGGCTCTGTAGGGGCCATACCATCACTTCCAGGACTCCTTGTTCTTCTTTACGCTGAAGATAGTTCTTAATGACTTTCGCTGTATGTTTGGGGTCGTTGGCATGCTGCAGAATAAATTTGGGGCCAATCAGATGCCTCCCTGATGGTATTGCATGATGGATAAGTATCTGCCTGTACTTCTCAGCATTGAGGAGACCATTAATTCTGACCAAATCCCCAAATCCATTTGCAGAAATGCAGCCCCAAACTTGCAAGGAACCTCCACCATGCTTCACTGTTGCCTGCAGACACTCATTCTGTACGCTCTCCAGCCCTTCGCGAACAAACTGCCTTCTGCTACAGCCAAATATTTCAGATTTTGACTCATCAGTCCAGAGCACCTGCTGCCATTTTTTGCACCCCAGTTCCTGTGTTTTCGTGCATAGTTGAGTCGCTGGCCTTGTTTCCACGTCGGAGGTATGGCTTTTTGGCCGCAAGTCTTCCATGAAGGCCACTTCTGACCAGACTTCTCCGGACAGTAGATGGGTGCACCAGGGTCCCACTGTTTTCTGCCAGTTCTGAGCTGATGGCACTGCTGGACATCTTCCGATTGCGAAGGGAAGTAAGCATAATGTGTCTTTCATCTGCTGCAGTAAGTTTCCTTGGCCGACCACTGCGTCTACGGTCCTCAACGCTGCCCGTTTCTTTGTGCTTCTTCAAAAGAGCTTGGACAGCACATCTGGAAACCCCTGTCTGCCTTGAAATTTCTGCCTGGGAGAGACCTTGCTGATGCAGTATAACTACCTTGTGTCTTGTTGCTGTGCTCAGTCTTGCCATGGTGTATGACTTTTCACAGTAAACTGTCTTCAGCAACCTCACCTTGTTAGCTGAGTTTGGCTGTTCCTCACCCAGTTTTATTCCTCCTACACAGCTGTTTCTGTTTCAGTTAATGATTGTGTTTCAACCTACATATTGAATTGATGATCATTAGCACCTGTTTGGTATAATTGTTTAATCATACACCTGACTATATGCCTACAAAATCCCTGACTTTGTGCAAGTGTACCTAGAAGAATTGATGCTGTTTTGAAGGCAAAGGGTGGTCACACCAAATATGGATTTGATTTAGATTTTTCTTCTGTTCACTCACTTTGCATTTAGTTAACTGATAAATATAATCTATTAACATGTCTATTTTTGAAAGCATTCTTACTTTACAGCATTTTTTCACACCTGCCTAAAACTTTTGCACAGTACTGTATATATATATATACAGTATATATACAGTATATATATATATATATATATATATATATATATATATATATATATATATATATATATATATATATATATATATGTGTGTGTGTGTGTGTGTGTGTGTGTGTGAGTGTGTGAATTGATTGCATAATAAGCAGTACGGGTTACTGTAGACCCTTTAGTAACTTGTATATTTTGTGACCTCTCTACTGCTATATCCATCACTCCACACTACAGGGAGGATGTTTCAGGCATGCGTATTGATGAATAATAAGTGACTTATGCTGTGCACGAATTCTTCTAAAATTCTGCAATGCATTGTTGTACACATTTCCAACAAGTGTAACTTTCAGACTTCTTTCTAGTTTTGATACAGTACATGTTATATTGTCTTTGGCAATGTGCCTCAATTACAGACTGGAAAAAAAAGTCCCATAGAAGTGTAATGTGAAACAACTAGTTTAGTGATTTTTGTTAGTGAATTTTTTTAACAGCTATAAGTTGCTATAGCCCTTATAGACTGAGCATTCTGTAAATATTATGAAACGAAACTGCTGTTGCACACTATTGTTAACCAAAAATCTCAGTTGCATGGTTGGTATCAAGAGAGAAAGGAGGTGTAGTATTGTTCATAGCCATAGGATGCCTTATTAGTAAAGGTCACTCATGGTGTCCATTTAAGAATGACACCCTAATGACCACTGTTTTGTTTACCACTAGAGATGTTGTATCTGCTTATGGAACATTGAGGCAATTACATATTTTGTAAAATAAATGGTGCAGATGCACACGTGGCTGTGGTTTTAAATATGAAACTGTCATGTGAAAAACAACAAGCAATAGAAGCACAGCGGTGGACTTTGAGGTACTGTTTATGGATTTTCTATCAAAATATGAAATGTGTTGAAAATGTAGTTTCAGGAACCTTGACAATTCCAATGTATTTGGTGTTGAAATGCATTAATGAAAAATGAAATAGTAACATTTTTGTTGACATTCTCTACAAAATTACTCACACTTTTTATTGAGCGTAGCAATGAATTGGAACTGCAAAATTGTGAACTTTTTATTCCTTGTTTTCTGTCTCTTTTATACGCTAATTAATATTATATTTGTCATCCTTCTCTGTTACCAGGAAAGGCAGTTCATCCATAAGTACATAAAAAAACTTTAAGATATGTAGCAATATAAAAAGAAACTAGGTGAACATTTTGTCTTTTACAATGAAAGGTACCAGTAACAAAAACTGTCAAGGCTTTTGATTCCTTAAGAAGTAAACCTTGATATGTCACTATTTTAGAGACTTCAGTTGCAGGATTTCTGATATATATTTTCACTCCAGCTATAGTCTACAACTGTAAGCTAGGCAGAGAGGCCCTTTTCCAAAACGAAAAGCTTCATCCACATAGAGCATTTGACTTAGTCACAGAGAAGAGGCTCTATTGTGTAGTTCCTTCAATTATGAAGAGGCAGCAAAAAGAGTGCTGCTATTAATTATGAGTAGGAAAGTGCTTTTGCCCTTTAGGATACAACAAAGCAAGTATATAGTGGCATTGCTCTGTTTATGTTTTGAGCATCTTGAATGCTAATTGCTAAATGCTCATTTTTATGACATGACCAATAAAAAAGGTGTTTTTAAAATGTAATTTTAAAAGCCACTGCCTATCTAATATTAAACATATTATATATTTTTCTCTAGGTAATACATTTTGGAAAATGAATTTCAATCAAAGTGGGATCTCTGGAAGCACACAGTTCTGTTATGAATCTACACTTGGGTCATGTCCTAAAATCACCTTTCCAATCATTGCCCGTGTTCCACTGTACTTGTTCCTGGGGGCAGCGATCACAGTCACGGTTTGTGGAAACCTGTTGGTCATCATCTCCATAGCACATTTCAAGCAGCTTCACACACCCACACATTTTCTTCTCCTCTCTCTGGCAGCTGCTGACTTTCTCCTGGGAGGATTTGTAATGCCTCTGAGCATGATTCGATCGGTTGAAAATTGCTGGTATTTTGGGGACTTATTTTGCAAAGTCCACACCAGTACAGATATCACGCTCTGCACAGCTTCCCTATGGCATATGTTCTTCATTTCCATTGACCGCTACTATGCAGTGTGCCATCCTTTTAGATACAGAAACAAAATTACTGTATTTGTTACAGTTAACATGATATTCATTAGCTGGACCTTAGCTGTAGTTTTTGGATTTGGAATAATATTTCTAGAATTAAACAAAAAAGGTATGGGAGATACATATCATCATTTTGACTGTGTAGGAGGTTGCTTTCTGGTTCAAAGTGCCGCATCAGCCATTATTACATCTTTATTATTTTTTACATCCCAGGATTTGTTATGATATGTATCTATCTTAAAATATTCCTTGTGGCAAGAAAACAGGCCAGATCAATTAGAGACACAGCACTCCAAAGGCAAACAGCTGAAGAAAAGAAAAATACAACATCACTAAAGAGAGAAATGAAAGCTGCAAGGACCCTGGGGATCACAATGGGGGTCTTTCTAGCCTGTTGGTCACCATGTTTTGCATGCTTTAATGTGGATCCTTTCATTAATTACTCAACTCCACCTATTTTAGTGGATGTTGTGGCCTGGTTCGCGTATTTAAACTCTGCGTTTAATCCTTTTATTTATGCTTTATTTTATAATTGGTTCAGAAAAGCATTCAGAGTTATTGTATTTGGCAAAATCTTTCAAAACGATTCTTCCAGTATACAATTGTTAACTAACTAACTAATGTATGTGTGTGTGTGTGTGTGTGTGTGTGTGTATATATATATATATATATATATATATATATATATACATTATTTTTTAAAAATGGTCCATGTTTTTGTTGAAGCCCCCTGTCCTTTTTGGAACGGTTTAAATTACAGAATGAAACATTAACTTCCACTGTTTCACTTGCATTAAATACTTGTTTGCAATGGTAATCCAAGTTGATTCCCCAGTTCTGTAAAAAATGGACTAAAAAAGTATAAACTGATCAAATTTTATTTGTAAAGAGTATTGTATAGTTTTTGCTAGTAGACTATTTTTTTTTAAATTCAAAACCAGATAAGAAAAAAATGCTGTTACCTTTGTTAGCATAATTATCTTCTACTTATTATTCCAGTATAACCTTGAAGTTACAAACATTATGCATCTCTAAAACAAAAAAAAATCTAGATTACAAAGAAAAAAGTAGCTATTATGCATTTGTGTTTAATAAAGTAATGCTTTAATGAACAACCACAAGCTGTATGTAAATTCCTTCTTTATTAATGTTAAAAGTACATATTTCTGTTTTCATTGATCTTTACATCTATTACATATGTTTTTAAAGTATTCAAGTGACAATAACCTACAATATATTTTAATAGCACTTCCCATTTCCAACATTAGCAGTTCTAGTTTGAAGCTTACAGTTGAAACTGGGTTGTACTACACTGTATTTCCTGTAGCTTGTATATCACTGTTCTGGTATATACTTAGATATTAATGAGAAATATAAAATATAAAACATTAACTTCCTTAAATCTGTTTTGGTTTTTGTAAAATATTTGTTCATGGCAATAGAACTTGAAGATTTACATTGCTCTTTATTGGTTAATGAGCTCCATGGCTGTGCAGCTGTTATGTGAGATACCAAACCAGTTTGCTTTTGTTAAATATCTGTGTTTTGATAAATGTTGTAAACAAAACATGATTTTGTACTGTAAAGGCTCAAACTATTAAAATGTATAACTGTACTGGATTGTTTTACCACTAATGCAAATCTATTTTGAATGTAATGGTTCACAGTAAACAGCCATAATCAGCATGAATAATAGATAAAGTAAAATATAAGTGTTTAAACAGGAGAGATGATGTTCAAAATCTTTAGGGACATGCTCTCAAAGTTTATTCTAGTATATTCCCATTCTAGTTCTAAAAGAATCATGTTTTAATGAAGTGTTTGTTCTTAACAGCTCTCAAGTTTTAATTGAACTATGTTTCCATAACACAAATGGCTCGACATTTGCTGCAGATGAATCAGGAGGACTGCTGATATGGATGCTGATGCACACTGTAGTGCAGGTAAACCGGCAAGCTCAGTTCCATGGGGTGGTGCCAAGAGAGAAGAGGTGTAGTATTGTTAATAACCCTCTGGTAATTTGTTATGGAATGCTTCACTGGTACAGATGTACACATCATGGGTAGGTTATGACACAAGCATTCACTTTTTACACATGATGACATTTCCATCCAAAACTCTTCACACTGTATTAAGTGAGTGCAGCCACAAATTCATTTTTAATCCTAATACATTTGACTTATTGTATTCCTTGCTCTCAGGTATATGAACAAAGCAAAGCTGGTAAACTCATGACCAACAAGAGTTGGGAATGAGATTTTTCTTTACTGGTTTCCTACTGGCTACCCAGCAGATACTGTATAGAAAAAGGTGAAAATGTTCCGATTAATTAGTGTTGTTTAGGTGTGCAGACAATTTGCAGTAAAAGGATTTTAACCAGCATTAAGGCATCCGTTTTCAAAAGCTGGTAATTGAACTTGCATTAAAGTCAGCTTTAACAAAAAAAAAAAAAACATGTATGGTTTTTGTGGCTAATCAGAACACACACATATATATATATATATATATATATATATATATATATATATATATATATATATATATATATATATATATATATATATATATATATATATATATATATATATATATATATATATATATATATATCATTGAAAATATACTAGATGTGTTACGCTATTGTACAATATTTAGGAGAGGAATATCTATATCTTTTTTTTCTGTTAAGAAACTCCAATGTAGTCCTAAAGTTACAAAAATATCACTTTTGTCAAAGTGAGTTTTTATTTCCAATACAACACAACTTTAACTTCACCCTTGTTATATTTTGTTTAACTCTGAAACATCAGTGAAGGTAAAATCCTATAGAACAGCCCTCATCCTAGTGTTATAATACCAGTACACATGTCACACTTTGCACGTCTTCACTATTATCTGTCTGTTCTTCGTGTCCATTGACCATTCTTATTCAGTGGCCTATTCTCTCAGCTATAGAAACAAAATTACTTTATTTCTTAAAGATAACATGATATTCATTAGATAGACTTAAGCTTTGGTTATTTATTTAAACAATAATCAGTGCTCATTTTGAAGCTAAAGGTTATGTGGCATGGCTACAGAACTGCCCTCCTGTCACTTTAAGAGTTAAGGTTGGAGCCAGTGAGGGTAGGACAAGCCCCTATATTTAAGGCCAGAAACCCCAACACAAAGCATGGTGGTAATTGTTTGTATGTAGCAACGGGAGATGAATGAAAGAAGTAGGAATATTGATCAAGCTGTTTAGTTGGGGGTGGCTGGTGAGTACGAGGTTATTTTAAAAATGCTTGTTTTGTTATTTTTTGCGTACTCACGTTTATAGCCTAACTCTTTATTTTTTAATAAGAAATATATATTTTATTTTTATAGAAAACTACTTTATTTTTCTTGTTTTCTCCCCAATTTGAAATGTCCAGTTATTTTTATTTCAACCTGGCTAACCACTGACTCGTGAGAGTTGAAGACGGACACACGCGTCATCCGAAATATGAGGCCATGCAGCCCTCAGAGCTGCAGCGGACCACGAAGCTCTGGGTAGCTTACAGGCCGGCCTGCAGACGCCCGGCCAGTCTACAGAGGTCGCGGTGCGCGGTGAGCCGAGGACACCCTGGCTGACCTAGGTGTGCACCGCCCCCTGGGAACTCCCATCTACGGTCGGCAGTGGAATAGCCTGGACTCGAACCGGCGACCTCCAGGTTATAGGGCGCATCCTGCACGAAGTGCCTTTACCGGGAGCCCCTTGAACTATGACGTTGTTTATATCATAGAATGCACCTCAATAAGGACTTCCTGTAAACATTTTATTATTTTTCTTTTTTATCTGCCGACTTAATAACTGTAAACTAAATGGTAAAATGTAAAATGAGAATGTACTTACCAATGCAGGGAGTTGGGATCCTGGGGAGGAGGAGATGTGCAGGTTCCTGAAAGAAAAGAAAATTACTAATTAATTACTAATTAAAATTACTAATTAATTATTCACTTGAATCCCAGCATGTGAACTAATTCTGTGCAACCCTGTGGTCTAATATTATTACATACTTTAAATGCACGTGAAGTGCAATCCCCATGCCTAAATACAATTATATTTTTTTATGCTAAAGGAATACTGCAGCTACCAGTCTCCGCTCTAACCGAGGAGTTTAAGTGTGCCAAGGTCCGACTGGAAATTACATTAATAGAGTCACAAGACAAATGCGTAAGGGAGGCAGCACCTGTGCTGAAAACTGGAGGAAAGTGGACGGCAAAGAAAGCTGTGGAAGATGCAAAGGCTGCCCTTTGAATTGGTGATATCATGGGGCAAGTTCAGCTTGGAAGAGGGGTCTTGGTCTCAGTTCAGCTCCTCCTACATGGTACAAGGCAGCCTTAGCTCAACCGAGGAAGCTGGTAGTCAATGAGGTGCAAAAGCAGGAGGAGAGGATGAGGTGCGTAAAGGCCGTTTCCCAGGCCAAGCAGGGAGAATGGATGAGATGGGAGAGTGTGGAACAATGCAAGATTGGCTGGCAAGACCTATGGTCAATGGAACAGAGCAGGATCAGTTTCCTCATCAGGTCAACATATCATAATCTCCCATCACCACAGAACCTAAACCTCTGTGTAGGAGAGGATCCCTCATGTCGTTTGTGTTCATCATCTGCAACATTAAGGCACATTTTGACAGGATGTAAGGTGACTCTTAGCCAAGGATGGTTTACTTGGCGCCATGACCAGGTGCTGCGATGTTTTGCCTTAGCATTGGAAGACAAGCGTAACATGACCAATAAGTTGCCACCAGTTCCATCAAAACATTACACACAAAAGACAACATTCCTCCGCCCAGGAGAGCAACCACCAAGAAAAGCCTTGTGACTTATTATATTATATTATATTATATTATATTATATATATATATACCCCACAACTTCCAAGTGAAAAAAAATATTCTTAATTAATTACTAATTACTAATTAATAAGCCACTTATAATTCTTAAGTAATTACTAATTAATTAATTACATTATTAAAAACAAACCTCAAGAGAAGACAATCAACAACAATACTTTTGGGATATGCCATAGGTCAGGTATTTACTGAGCATTTTATGTCAGGGCTGCCGATAGGCCCCTCCGGGGAGTGACGTCCTTGGTCCCGCCTACCGAGGGATTAAGTAATCACACCGTGGAGATTACGTTCTCTTTTGCATTGAACCCACAAATGCGAGTGATGCGACCTCGCAGGGTTTGCTGGTCGTCTTCTCTTTCAGGGGACCATTCCATTCTTCTCTTTCAGGGGATCGTTCCCTTTCAATTTGAAGACGACCAACAACAATACTTTTGGGAAAGTATATCAAAGCCGTCGCGGGGGCCATCTCACTACCTCCAGACTAATCTTTGTGGTGTGAGCGTGCAACCTCAAGGACCTTTGTGCCTAATGAAGGCATAGAGGGATCTACCACATTGAGTCAGGAGAACCTGGTGAATGTATGTGGAATAGCCCAGCTAACAGCCGTACAGATATCAGTCAATGAGGCACCTCTAAAGAGGGCCTATGACGTCGCCACTCCTCTGGTAGACTGTGCGGCCATCCTCTCAGGTGGGGGTAGGCCAGCATTAGTATATGCAGTCCTAACTGTGTCCACAATCCAGTGGGACAGTAGCTGCATCGAGAGGGCTTGACCCAGAGTCCTTTAACCATGACAGACGAAGAGCTGGTCAGACTGATGCAGCGCTGTCGTCCTATATACATAACATCTCAATGCCTGAACCAGGCAGAGAAAATTCAATCTCCGATCCTTCTCCGAAGAAAAAGGTGAGGGATGGAAAGCCTCTAGTTCCATTGATTGATTCAGGTGGAAAGCTGTAACCACCTTAGGGAGGAAAGCGGGGATTGTGTGTAATGACACCCTTTTTCCATCATCTCAAACGTGCATACAGGAACTGTGCACTGACAGAGCCTGTAGCTCACTAACTCGCTTAGCAGAGGTGATGGCTAACAAAAAGCTGTATTCATAGAGAGATATTTCAACGCTATGGAATGTATAGGATCAAACGGGGGCCTTAGTGACAGCCTCCAATACCACATCTAGACCACTCGGGAGGACGTCCTTCCTAGGAGGATGTAGCCGCCGAGCACCCTTTAGAAAATGGGTTGCCAGAATATGAGCACCAGGGGAACTGAGTCAATAGGGATGCGTCTGTTGTCACCACCTGACGGCTGTGGATCACTCCCATCCTTACGCCTTTGCGCAGGTGAGAAGCTTGCCTCCACCAGCATAGGGCTTCCCAGCATACGCCAGACACGATAAGCCGACACTGTCTGTCGCGTTTGGGGTGTAGCCGGAAGGCACTGAGCCACGCTTGGATCTGGCGCATGTGGAGTAACCCCAGTTGAATGGCTGATGAAGCTGCGGCCATCAGACCCAATAGTTTCTGGCACAACACCAATTGTACTGTGGATCCTTGTTGAAACAGGGCTAAACAGTTGTGAATGGTGGCCACTCTGTCGTCCGACAGGTAGACTCACATTGTAACGGAATCCAGCTGGAGACCCAAGTAAACCGTACTTTGCATTGGTATTAATTGTCTTTTGGCGTTGTTGAGGGTGAGCCCCTGTGTCGCCAGATGCTCTGTCACAATCGCCGTGTGGGCCACTGCTCCTTCGTGCGACTGGGAGCAGATCAACCAGCGAGCACCCAAGAGTCTGAGGTGCAATTGCACCAGTATTGTAGCTGGTGTCTTGAGAAGGGGTGTGTCTGAGGCCTCAAGCCTTGAAGGGCCCTGCTGGGGCTGCTGAGACTGGGGTGGAGCCTGTCTGGAGGCTGTCTAGGGCGGTTCCGTGGGAACTGTCTCCCAGAGCACTGCTGCATTGGGGCCCCATGTCCAGTATTCCCCCGTCCTTGCCGGGGGCCTCAGGTATTAGTTGTTGCGGAAGCCTGTAGGCAGTGCGTCAGGTCGCTAAGCGGCGCAGTGGGGATCGGAACTGTCCGGGTTACCGTAGTTAAGGGCGGACGCCAGCGCTTCGTCTTATCCCGTACCGGAGCACAGGAAGGGAGTATCGCAGCCACCTATCGAGACGCCTCCCGCTCTCGGTGGGAGCGTTGCAGTAGCTCCTCCACCACTGGCCTGAAGGTATGGCCAGGGGAGATAGGCACATCTAATTTGGCCGACTTGTCCGCATCCGGGACCTTGGTCTTTGACAAAACTGTCCGCACGCCACTAGAAGACCTGTCAGGCTTGTGCCTAGGGCCTGCCCATGAAAGCCTAAAATTTGTAGCAGCGTACCGGAGACCAAGCGCAGCTCTGAGGCTACCAGCTCAGGGAGGGGCGCCGATCGCAGGATGCCATCCAAGTAGGCTGTTAGGAGACCTGCCATGTTGGCCAGGAGCGTTACCTGAGCTTCGGCTGCGTACACTTTCTTGAGGTGGGCCTCTGTGATCCTACATTGGCCGTTAGATCATATAGGGTCCTTGGACAAACTTCCTACCGGAGGGGCTCATTCCAGGGAACGTGGAGGAAATTGAAGGCTTGCTCCATGAACGCTCGAACCGAGCTCGATGGAGGGTAACACCAGTCTCTGAGTCAACCTCAGAGCTGGGGCCCGCCTCCTGTGTATGTGTGTGTGTGTGTGTGTGTGTTTCAGCATTCATTTTTCTTCTCGAATATTTAATACAGTTTATTTTTCAGGTTTTCAGAATCCTTCTACAAGGAAGTGACCACATACTGTAGATAACAACAGTTTGTGTGTTAGTGTAATACAAGTATGATTGTAAAATGCATGGTAGGTAATTGGTATAATTAGTGTACACTATCATCAATAATTTGGCTGTAATTCTGTTTATATAATACCTTATCATATTTCTAAAAATATTCATATTCAATTGGATAAGTCTCCACCCCTGAGTTAATACTTGGTGGAAGCACCTTTGGCAGCAATTACAGCTGTGAGTCTGTTGGGATAGGTCTCTACCAACTTTGCACTCCTAGATTTGGCAATATCTAACCATTCTTCTTTACAAAACTGTTCAAGCTCTGTCAAGTTCCTTGGGGAGCGTTGATGGACAGCAATCTTCAAGTCATGCCACAAATTTTCAATTAGATTTAGGTCGGGGCTCTGACTGGGCCACTCAAGGACATTTACCTTTTTGTTCCATAGCCACTCCAGTGTAGATTTGGCTGTGTGCTTTGGGTCGTTGCCATGCTGAAAGGTGAACTTCCGTCCCAGTTTCAGCTTTCTTGCAGAGGGCAGCAGATTTTCCTCAAGGACTTCTCTGTATTTTGCTCCATTCATTTTCCCTTCTATCCTGACAAGTGCCCCAGTCCCCACTTAGGTAGTATTGAGTAACACAAGTCCCCACTTGGATAGCGCAGAACGATTCTCACACTGTTTTTATATTAAATGTATATCTTTCAGGTTTCAAAATATGAATTTCTTTCTCCGTTTTTATTTTTTGTATATAGGCACATATAATTAAATTAATGTATTTTAAAATGATATGTTATGTAAATATTATAATTTAGATATTAAATATGATATTTATATATTGATATTTAGTATGATAAAAAAATTAGCAGTTAATGAAAATCTTTCATCGAAATAATCTTATGATTATAATTAGTTTAACTGAAACAATATTGAAACTGTGTTTTCCATTACCTTTTAAAAGTATTTAAATCTCATAATAATTTACAAGCATACTGTAATCTAGAGCAAAGAGTTATAATTTAGAGTTGTTAATAACAGACATGAATGAAAATTGATGAGTAGCTTAATAATTATTAATACTGAGATAGTTTGGAGTCCCCACTTGGATAGTGCGAAACGACGCTCACACACGGCTATGTGTTTGTGCAATATAAGTACACTATGCCAGTACATTGTAGGTAACTGGTATAAAATAGTTATAGTAATTAGGCTGCTAACTGTGCTTTCAATTTTCTATCAGTATTAAACGTCACCAGGTTCATAATCCTTTATATAAATACCCCCCACATTATAGTCCCCACTTAGATAGTATTGAGCGACACAAGTCCCCATTTGCATAGTACAGATTGATGCTCACACACTGAAATACGAATATCTTTCTCCATTTAGATTTTTTTTGTATATAGTGCCATATAAATAAATTAATGTATTTTAAAATTATGTCAGGTAAATATTATAATTTAGACATTATATACGATATAATATTTATATATTGATATTTAGTGTGATAAAAATTAGCAGAGTTAATTCAAATTAAGTAGAAATAATCTTATGGTTATAATTAATTTAGCTAAAAATTACAAATTAGCTTTTTAAAACATTCTCATAATCATTTGCAAAGATTCTGTAATCTAGAGTAATGAATTAGAACTTCAGAACTACTAAATGCTGAATTGTAAGAAAGAGGAAGATGAATCTGCAACATGTCTGTGTAATGGTTGTGAACAGCAGGACTCAGAGTGACTGCGGCTCAGACACAGTCCTACTGCAGGCTGCAGGGACCCCACTTTGTAGCGTAAACGTGGTTTAAGTCCCCACTTGGTGGTTTATTTTTTAAATATATTTTTTCTAATGTAAACAAATATTATCAATGTTGAGCTTAAAACATAATTTTCTCTATACATTTGGTTTAAAGAAAATTGTTGGGAAGTCATGGTGCCCACTCATAGACCCCACTTGGTAGCATAGACGTGTATGTGTGTATGTGTGTGTGTGTGAGTGTGTGTGTGAGTTTGTGAATTGATTGCATAATAAGCAGAACGGGTTACTGTAGGCCCTTTAGTAACGTGTATATTTTGTGACCTCTCTACTGCTATATCCATCACCCCACACTACAGGGAGGATGTTTCAGGCATGCGTATTGATGAATAATAAGTGACTTATGCTGTGCACGAATTCTTCTAAAATTCTGCACTGCATCGTTGTACACATTTCCAACAAGTGTAACTTTCAGACTTCTTTCTAATTTTGAAACTGTACATGTTATATTGTCTTTTGAAAATGTGGCTGTGAATTACAGACTGAGCATTCTGTAAATATTGTGAAACGAAACTGCTGCTGCACACTATTGTTAACCAGGAATCTCAGTTGCATGGTTGGTATCAAGAGAGAAAGGAGGTGTAGTATTGTTCATAGCCATAGGATGCCTTATTAGTAAAGGTCACTCTCATTGTGCCCATTTAAGAATGACACCCTAATGACCACTGTTTTGTTTACCACTGGAGATGTTGTATCTCCTTATGGAAAATTGAGGCAATTACATATTTTGTCAAGAAATTGGTGCAGATGCACACGTGGCTGTGGTTTTAAATATGAAACTGTCATGTGAAAAACAACAAGCAATAGAAGCACAGCGGTGGACTTTGAGGTACTGTTTATGGATTTTCCATTGAAATATGAAATGTGTTGAAATTGTAGTTTCAGGAACCTTGACAATTCCAATGTATTTCGTGTTGAAATAAACAACTAAATAGTAACTTTTTAGATGACATTCTCTACAGAAATTACTCACACACTTTTATTTAGTGAAAAATTGGAACTGCAACAATTGTGACTTTTTATTCCTTGTGTCTTTATGACCTAAGCAATATTATATTTCATCCATAAATACATAAACATGGTAAGATATGTAGCAATATAAAAAGAAACTAGGTAAACATTTTGACTTCAAGTATTTTACTATGAAAGGCACCAGTAACAAAAGCTGTTCATATCTGTCAAGGTGTTTGATGCCTTAAGAAATAAACCTTGATATGTCACTGTTTTAGAGACTTCAGTTGCAGGACTTCTTTTTTATTTCCAATATATATTTTCACTCCAGCTATAGTCTACAACTGTAAGCTAGGCAGAGAGAGGCCCTTTTCCAAAATGAAAAGCTTCCTCCACATAGAGCATTTGAATTAATCCTGTAAATGAACACAGACAAGAGGCTGTGTTGGGTGCAGAGAAAAGAGTGCTGCTATTAATTGAGTAGGAAAGTGCTTTTGCCCTTTAGGATACAGCAAAGCAAGTATATAGTGGCATTGCTCTGTTTATGTTTTGAGCATCTTGAATGCTAATATTTTTATGACATGACCAATAAAAAGGTGTCAAAAATTAAAGGTGTTTTTTAAATGTCATTTTAAAAGCCACTGCATATCTAATATTAAACATATTATATATTTTTCTCTAGGTAATACATATTGGAAAATGAATTTCAGTCAAAGTGGGATCTCTGGAAGCACACAGTTCTGTTATGAATCTACACTTGGGTCATGTCCTAAAATCACCTTTCCAATCATTGTCCGTTTTCCACTGTACTTGTTCCTGGGGCAGCGATCACAGTCACGGTTTGTGGAAACCTGTTGGTCATCATCTCCATAGCACATTTCAAGCAGCTTCACACACCCACACATTTTCTTCTCCTCTCCTGGCAGCTGCTGACTTTCTCCTGGGAGGATTTGTAATGCCTCCCAGCATGATCCGATCGGTTGAAAATTGCTGGTATTTTGGGGACTTATTTTGCAAAGTCCACACCAGTACAGATATCACGCTTAGCACAGCTTCCCTATGGCATATGTTCTTCATTTCCATTGACCGCTACTATGCAGTGTGCCATCCTCTTAGATACAGAAACAAAATTACTGTATTTGTTACAGTTAACATGATATTCATTAGCTGGACCTTAGCTGCAGTTAGTGGATTTGGATTAATATTTATAGAATTAAACACACAAGGTTTGGGAGATACATATGATCATTTAGACTGTGTAGGAGGTTGCTTTTTAACTCAAAGTGCCGCATCAGCCATTACTTCATCCTTAATATTTTTTACATCCCAGGATTTGTTATGATATGTATATATTTTAAAATATTTCTTGTGGCAAGAAAACAGGCCAGGTCAATTAGAGACACAGCACTCCAAAGGCAAACAGCTGAAGAAAAGAAAAATACAACATCACTAAAGAGAGAAATGAAAGCTGCAAGGACCCTGGGGATAACAATGGGGTCTTTCTAGTCTGCTGGTCACCATTTTTACATTCCTTAATGTGGATCCTTTCATTAATGACTCAACTCCACCTATTTTTGTAGATTCTATGCTCTGGTTCGCTTATTTAAACTCTGCATTTAATCCTTTTATTTATGCTTTATTTTATAATTGGTTCAGAAAAGCATTCAGAGTTATTATATTTGGCAAAATCTTTCAAAATGATTCTTCCAGTATGCAATTGTTAACTAACTAATGTGTGTGTGTGTGTGTGTATATATATATATATATATATATATATATATATATATATATATATATATACATATATATATATACATACATACATATATATATATGTAAAACAGTCCATGTTTTTTTTTTTTAAACTCTCTGTCCTTTTGGAATGCTTTAAATTACAAAATGAAACATTAACTTCCACTGTTTGACTTTGAGCATTTTACAGCACCAAGACCTACCTGGATTGCATCAAATGCTTATTTCTAATTGTAATGGTAAAATGGTCTAAAAAAGTATAAACTGATAAAATTTTGTTTGTACAGAGTATTGTATACTTTTTGCTAATAGACTTTTTTTTAAAATTCAAAACAAGATTTAAAAAAAAATACATGCTGTTACCTTTGTTAGCATAATCATCTTCTACTTATTCCAGTATAACCTTGAAGTTACAAACATTATGCATCTCTAAAACAAAAAAATCTAGATTACAATGAAAAAAGTAGCTATTATGCATTTGTGTTTAATAAAGTAATGCTTTAAGAACAACCACAAGCTGTATGTAAACCCCTTATTTATTAATGTTAAAAGTACATATTTCTGTTTTCATTAGGTCTTAGCTTGTATAGACATGTTACTTTATCACTGTTCTGGTACCTACTTAGACATTAAAGAGAAATGTAAAACATAAAACATTAACTTCCTTAAATCTGTTTTGGTTTTTAAAATATTTGTTCATGGCAATAGAACTTGAAGATTTACATTGCTCTTTATTGGTTAATGAGCTCCATGGCTGTGCAGCTGTTATGTGAGATACCAAAAGTTTGCTTTTGCTAAATATCTGTGTTTTGATAAATGTTGTAAACAAAACATGATTTTGTACTGTAAAGGCTCAAACTATTAAAATGTACAACTGTACTGGATTGTTTTACCACTAATGCAAATCTATTTTGAATGTAATGGTTCACAGTAAACAGCCATAATCAGCATGAATAATAGATAAAGTAAAATATAAGTGTTTAAACAGGAGAGATGATGTTCAAAATCTTTAGGGACATGCTCTCAAAGTTTATTCTAGTATATTCCCGTTCTAGTTCTAAAAGAATCATGTTTTAATGAAGTGTTTGTTCTTAACAGCTCTCAAGTTTTAATTAAACTATGTTTCCATAACACAAATGGCTCGACATTTGCTGCAGATGAATCAGGAGGACTGCTGATATGGATGCTGATGCACTCTGTAGTGCAGGTAAACCGGCAAGCTCAGTTCCATGGGGTGGTGCCAAGAGAGAAGAGGTGTAGTATTGTTAATAACCCTCGGGTAATTTGTTATGGAATGCTTCACTGGTACAGATGTACACATCATGGGTAGGTTATGACACAAGCATTCACTTTTTACACATGATGACATTTCCATCCAAAACTATTCACACTGTTAACTAAATGTTCTGTATTGAGTGCAGCCACAAATTCATTTTGAATCCTAATACATTTGATTTATTTTATTCCTTGCTCTCAGGTATATGAACAAAGCAAAGCTGGTAAACTGGTGACCAACAAGAGCTGGTAATGAGATTTTTCTTTACTGGTTTTCTGCTGGCTACCCAGCAGATACTGTATAGAAAAAGGTGAAAATGTTCTGATTAATTAGCGTTGTTTAGGTGTGCAGACAGTTTACAGTAAAAGGATTTTAACCAGCATTAAGACATCCGTTTTCAAAAGTTGGTAATTGAACTTATGTTCATTGACAACAAACTTGGTAAATGCTCAAGAAAATGCAAACCACCTCAATAAGTGCTCAAAAATGTTACAAAACCCAATGGATACATATCTCTTTCATGTTGACATGTATTTTAAAATTTCTCGTTTAACCTTTTCGATTCTTTTTTTAAAATAAAGATTTTATTCAGGGAACTCAAATGTTTGTCATTTTTCTGTGACTCTGTAGCTTGTACACCGTCATTTACAGCAATGGAACTTATGTTACATACAGTACATAACTTTTTTAAATACATGCCTTGAAACATCAGACCACAAGCTCTGCCCAGGACAGTCATATGCTGGGAATTGTGTAAATTTGCAGCAGGGAAAGTTTTTTGACTCCTTAAATATACCTGGATGTGTTACGCTATTTTCAAACTGTACAATATTTAGGCAAGGAATGTCTATATCTTTTTTTTTTTTTCTATTAAGAAACTCCAATCTCGTCTTAAAGTTACAAGTATCGCTTTTGTAAAACTGACTTTTTATTTCCAATACAACACTCCTTTAACTTCACCCTTGTCATATTTTGTTTAACTTTGAAACATCAGTGAATGTAAAATGTTATAGAGCAGCCCTCATTATTATTATTATTATTATTATTATTATTATTATTATTATTATTATTATTATTATTATTATTTATTTCTTAGCAGACGCCCTTATCCAGGGCGACTTACAATTGTAAGCAAATACATTTCAAGTGTTACAGTACAGGTAATACAATAAGAGCAAGATAAATACAATGACAAGTTCAAGCAAGTACAAGTGTGGTCATCCTGATCTACATATTGCTTAGAGCCTCAACACAGAGGAGATGGCTGGCCATGAAGTGGTTTACCTTCAATTAAGTAAAAAATGAACAGTTAAACTAAACAATGATGATGGGGGTAGTAAAAAAGGTAATAAAATGATTTACATGTATAGTCCAAGAATGTAAGCTGATTTGTTCTTTAAGATACAAAAACAAAAGTATAAGCTGAAGCAAAAGATTATACAAAGGAATGGACTATCTCCGTTTACAGAACTCAGTAAGTTGTTGTATTTTGTTTTTGATTTTTTATTTATAAAGTATAGACTGTGTGTAATATTCAAGGTTATCTTTTTTGTTCTAGGTAAGTAGTATATTTACACGGGCTCCATATAAAATTAATTTCAGTTATAGTGTGAATGCTGAAAGCACACAATGTTGTGATGAATCTATACTTAGGTCATGTCTCAAATTGACCTAGCTAAACAGTATCCGTGTTCCATTTTACCTGGTGCTGGGGAAAATAACTACAGATGCTGTTGGTGTAAATTGGTTGGTCATCATCTCCATGGAACATTTCAAGCAGCTTCACACACACCTAAATTGACTTCTCTCTCTGGATTTATAATACCAGTACACATGTCACACTTTGCACATCTTCACTATTATCTGTCCGTTCTTCGTGTCCATTGACCGTTCTTAATCAGTGTGCTATTCTCTTAGATACAGAAACAAAATGACTTTATTTCTTAAAGTTAACATGATATTCATTAGATAGACTTTAGCTTTGGTTATTTATTTAAACAATAATCAGTGCTCATTTTGAAGCTAAAGGTTATGTGGCATGGCTACAGAACTGCCCTCCTGTCACTTTAAGGGTTATAGTTGGAGCCAGTGGGGGTGGGACAAGCCCCTGTATTTAAGGCCAGAAACCCCAACACAAAGCATGGTGGTAATTGTTTGTATGTAGCAATGGGAGATGAATGAAAGAAGTAGGAATATTGATCAAGCTGTTTAGTGGGGGGTGGCTGGTGAGTACGAGGTTATTTTAAAAATGCTTGTTTTGTTATTTTTTCGCGTACTCACATTTATAGCCTAACTAAATATATATTTTATTTTTATAAAAAAAACAACTTTATTTTTCTTGTTTTCTCCCTAATTTGAAATGCCCAGTTATTTTTATTTCAACCTGGCTCACCGCTGACTCGTGAGAGTCGAAGATGGACACGTGCGTCATCCGAAATGTGAGGCCATGCAGCCCTCAGAGCTACAGCGTCGGAGGACCACGAAGCTCTGGGTAGCTTACAGACAGGCCTGCAGACGCCCAGCCAGTCTACAGGGGTCGTGGTGCGCGGTGAGCCAAGGACACCCTGGCTGACCTAGGTGTGCACCGCCCCCTGAGAACTCCCGTCTACGGTCGGCAGTGGAATAGCCTGGACTCGAACCAGCGACCTCCAGGTTATAGAGCGCATCCTGCACTCCGTGCGAATTGCCTTTACCTGGAGCCCCTTGAACTATGATATTGTTTGTATCATAGAATGCACCTCAATAAGGACTTCCTGTATTTTTTTTTTTTTTTATCTGCCGGCTTAATAACTGTAAACTAAATGGTAAAATGTGAAACGAGAATGTACTGACCAATGCGGGGAGTTGGGGTCCTGGGTCTGGGGGGAGGAAGAGATGAGCAGGTTCCTGAAAGAAAAGAAAGTTTGTTTGTATCTGAATGGTAGGGTGCACATGACGGCGGAGTTCATTTAATGGAGGCCTACGCTCAGTGAACTTGCACTGTCTCTGTTAAGAAAATAACTGAATTAATATTAACTTTAATCCAGCTGAGTTATACAGTGAATTTGCACTTAAAACAATAAAGAAAGATCTAACCAGGAAGTTAGCATAATTTCTTTAAGACTAAAGAAAGATGAAAGTAAAACTTACCGATTTGGGGTTGCCTGTCTCTCTCTCTCTGTGTGTGTATGTGTGTGGACAAAAGGGGCACGCGCGATTGAGGTGCGCTTTTTGAAATTGATAGGGGACGCACATAATGCAATTCTATGGGGAGGGAAGTATCAAAGGAAGAACAATGGTTTTATAGTCCATGAAAGTACCTCAGCCATGAAAACCAATAAGTATTTATGACTAGTTAAAAGAAATGTAATGTTTATATATTGCCTATTTTAAAGTAAGATATACATATTTTTATATTTAATTATTTGCTATGTTTCAAGGGGAGGGGCTAAGTCTGGGTATAATGGTGCATTTACACTGGCCTTTTTTTAGGACGGCTTAGGGCAGTCTCAGCTCTTTTTTCTGCAGTGTAAACGCAAACAGTCGACTCTCAGGTCCGTCGGAAAGGCTCACGCATGACGTGAGTGTTGCTCAGCTCCTCCCCCACGGAATCTAAACAGGAAGAAGCTGCATTGCCGTTGCAGCGTCACAAAAAGAGAAGAACGACTTGAGACACTAGCGTTGTGAATATTTGAATTTATGAACTGTTTATATAGGGGAGTATTTGTAAATATCTACGTTTAATTATTAAGTTGTTGTCAAAAATGTACATACCCCACATATCCATACATTGGGCTATGTAAACTTTTGACGATAACTTTTTTGCTTTGTTAAACAGGTGCAGACGCCAGTGGACGTCAAAAAAACAAAGCGTAATATTTGAGTATGTTGGTGAGAATTATTGTAAAAAAATGCTATCAAAAATAATTTTATACAAAAACTATCCAGGATTGTGTTTTTCCCAGTTATTTTATTGTAAACCACTTAGTTATTGGTTTAGTTTCAAACACTCTTTAACACACTGGCCTTTTGTTGTTTGTTTTTATTGTTATTTAAATAAATATTTTGATTGTACCCATGATTAGCTTAAAAACGCAGAATAGTTTGGTTTTTTTTTACAAATGTTTTTTTGTTTGTTTGTTTCTGACATCCACGGCGTGAACTGGGGAGAGTAAGAAAGCAGAGCTGTCATAGTGTTGTGGGGTGAAACTCAAATCCAGAGTGCACGCTAAGCGGAAACCCAAAATAAATACATACATCGAGAAATAGCAGCAGGTCTGGTGAACCAAGGTCTGTGCAAACACATCATGGCAGCAACCAGGACCATTCACCCCCAACCACTACCCCTCACAGGAATTTACCCAGAACAATGAACGTGTACCTGTCCCGGTGCCAGCCTCACCTCACACCTGGCATTGTCTGTGAAAGTTGTCTCTCAATAACTGTAGAAAAGATATCTGTGCAACCCCCTCTCTACACTTTTTGATTATAGTTGATCAGTTACACAATTGCGTTTTACATGTGATGTTCTAAGTTTTAAATAAAGATTGTTTTAATTATTTGCGGTCCCTGTCATTTCCCCCCGTCTTGCCCAGCTGCACTGGCTACCTGTAAAGTTCAGGATTACTTTCAAAACTCTTCTACTCACCTACAATGCCCTTCATTACACAGGTCCTGAGTACCTCCTCAACTTGCTGACCCGCTATGTCCCTGCCCGCAAGCTGAGGTCCTCCGACTCTGGCCTGCTTGTTATCCCCAAGCAAAAGTGCACCACACTTGGAGAACGCTCGTTCAGCTTCATGGCTCCGACTCTCTGGAACTCTCTCCCAGCTTTGGCGCGTGTTGCTCCCACCGTCGCTCGCTTTAAATCAACTCTCAAGACCCACTTGTTCTCTCTTCCTTTCCATGCTCTTTAAGCCTGATATCTGATATCTATTAGGTGCTGCTATGTTGCGTCAAACACTGTCTAAACGAATAACCATTTTTCTTGTAGACTGCAAGATAAGTATATATATTTTTAAGACGATTCCCCGCAATACGGTGGTTTGGGGAGGGAAAAACTCGTCATCCCTTCAGTGGTCGTTATGATGTCACCGAACACGTATTGTAATTTAGATGGTATGCGCGTGCATTCGGACTGAAGCCGGCTCAGGGCACAACCGCAGTGTAAACGCTACGTGAAAAATGATAAGAATCTCTGCGATCAGACGGACCTGAGTCGGCTTAGGTCCGAGGTGGCAGTGAAGACGCAGCATAAATAGCCTGTATCAAGCCCCACACATAGTTGGGTTGGTTTCCTAAACTGGTTGGTACTGAGTCAAGGGCGAGACGGAACCTGATTTTCAGAATATTGCCTTCTTGTGATAGTCAAGTGTTTATTTATTTATTTATTTATTTATGTTTTGTGGTGTGGTCTTGTTTATTTGTGGCCACAGTTGTGCAAAGTTCAATCCTGTTCCTGTGTTCCTCACTCCTATATGGATAATAAAAGAAAGACATCGTGGTGCAACAAAAAACTCCTCTCATCGCTTGGTACTTTACAACATCTTACATTTTGCAAACTTGTTTCCAACACAATCCAAGAGCTTCCAGACTTCTTTAACTAAAAGTATTACCCATAAAACTGGGTGTATCAAAATCTCAAATCATGTAATTAAAATGTCTCAAATAATGATTTTATTCATATAAATAAATAAAATCAAAGTGGAACACAAAAGCAACTAATCAGCATCCTACATAAAAACCAATATGCAAATATAACCAGAGTGGTATTATTTTGTGGTGTGATAGAGAACCGGGTCGCTGGTTCTTGCCCAAGTGTGGGCCTGTGAAGGCGATTGCCCAGCCAGGACTGTCGGAATGGCCCGGAGTCGCTGAGAGGCCAGGATTTCAGAAACAACAGAACAGAAGCAGGTCAGCTTAGGAGATGTGGATCCCAAACCACTATAGAGAGGGTTACCGTTGAGTAGTAAGGTACCTGGAGAGGGACATTCCTTTTAGTGGGACAAGCGCTCATTTTGTGTGGCAAACTTTTATTTTTAGCTTTTGTTTTTGCTTTTATTTGTTTATTAAATGTGACAGTAGGTCTACCATCGCTGGTACCCTAGTGTCAGCTCGGTGTTAAAATTAAATCTGCGCGCCTGAGCAGCGTATCAACACCAATGCTCTGTGTCTGTCAGTATTTTCCAGTGACTAGCCACATATGTAACACGTCACCCTGTTACATGCGGTATTCGAATAAAACGTAGTACGAATAAAACGTGTACTGCGCTTGCCCGGGCATGCGCAAATGATTTGAGCTCAGAAAACGCCCAGCCGGGATATGATGTACTGAGTTTGGCCCTTAAAGTTCTTAATATTGTTATTTTTCACAATTCAGCAAATGTATGTGACTAACTGATGAGCAACAAATTGGATTTTCTAAAATAGTAAACATAGACGATGTTGTAGGTGATCTACAGTTCGTCTTGTTTGTAGTGATTTGTGCAGTTATCAACCACAGCACTTCCGAATCAATGTGCCCTTAATTAGAGCCTGTATTGCTGGAGATCTCATTTTAAAAGGCGTCAATATAACATTTTAAATTATGATCATAAGAGATGTGTATTTTAACTGCAATAGCCTTTAAAGGTATGGGGCTATACTAAGATCACAACAATAACTGAGCAGTATTTTTGTTTGTTTTTGCCGATCGCTTACAGCCCTGTTAATGCCTTGCATGCCATTTTTATTGACTGTTCTACCCCTGCATGTCTTGGATGGTATCAACAAAGGTGTTTGTTTGTACTATTTATTAGTCTATTATTATTATTATTATTATTATTATTATTATTATTATTATTATTATTATTATTATTATTTTTCCTCACAAACAACATCGCAGAGTTATGAAAACGCATACCTAAGTAGATGCCTATGGCTGGACAACCAGACTGGCGTCCCCAAATGAAAAAGTCACATGGTTCGACCGCCATCTTGGATCTCGTGGAAATTTTGGGAATTTTTCAAAACTCTTGCCGTTAAAAACAACTTAAGGTGGAACTATGACGATGGTAGCAGATTGCAGCAATAGATAGCAGATAGCAGTGCAGCAATGGCCTATAAAAACACATATGTTCAATCGAGGTCGATTGAACAATTACTTTGCCCGCTACGCTGGATTGGCGCCAAATATTCAACAATCTTCTTGTCTTAAACCGTAATGTCAATCGACACCTAAATTGGCACGCATGTTCATCACCAGGTCCTTTCTACCGTTTGTAAAATCCACACTTTTTTGTTAAAAAACATGGCCGCGGCGCGCAAATAACCGTTTCACGACGGCTCTATTTTCATACATTCGTGCATAAATCCAAGGTGCAATACACTACAGTCATGAAACTTTATATGACCATAGAGACTCACGTGAAGTACTGGTGATATGAAAATTACACATTTTGGTCTTATGGTTTGGCGGCCATATTGATAATTGTAAAAAAACTTTTGCAACCCATAACAAGAACACCATTGCACTTATGCTTTTCAGGGTCAACACAATTGTACAGACCATTGGAAAGTAATAACTGCTGAAGACTGAAACCGATTGCGCTGCATAGCGGCAGCCATATTGGAATTTACGTTGAAATTTTAACTCCTAGGGCGTGTTGTGCAGTCATCAATCACAGCTCTTCCGAATCAATATGCCCTTAATTAGAGCCTGTATTGCTGGAGATCTCATTTTAAAAGGTGTCAATATAACGTTTTAAATTATGATCATAAGAGATGTGTATTTTAACTGCAATAGGCTTTAAAGGTATGCGGCTATAATAACATCACAACGATAACTGAGCAATATTTTTGTTTGTTTTTGCAGATTGCTTACAGCCCTTTTAGCAAGTTAATAAATGCCTTGCATGCCATCTTAATTGAGTGTTCTACCCCTGCATGTCTTGGATGGTATCAACAAAGGTGTTTCTTTGTATTATTTATTTACTTATTATACTGAAAAATAACTGCATTTTACAATGCAATGTTCTCTGAGTGTACTGAACCAAATGTTGTTTAAACAAAAGTCAAATCCAGGGGAAAAAAAAACAAACTAAAAGATCTGAAAAATATTACTATTTTTGTATTATTTTTAATTTTAAATAATGGTAATTAACTTTTATCTATTTGTGGCATGCTGTTTTCATTCAGATGAGGAGACTCCCTAAGCCTATTTGTGTGCTTTGGGTCGTTGTCATGCTGAAAGGTGAACCTCCGTCCCAGTTTCAGCTTTCTTGCAGGGGGCAGCAGGTTTTCCTCAAGGACTTCTCTGTACTTTGCTCCATTCATTTTCCCACCTATCCTGACAAGTGCCCGTCCCTGCTGACGAGAAACATCCCCATAACATGATGCTGCCACCACCATGCTTCACAGTAGGGATGGTGTTCTTTGGGTGATGCGCTGTGTTAGGTTTGTGCCAAACATAGCGCTTTGAATTTAGGCCAAAAAGTTCAATTTTAGTTTTGTCAGACCACAAAACGTTTTGCCACATGGCTACAGAATCTCCTGAGTGTTTTTTTGCATACTTCAAATGGGATTCAAGGTGGTCTTCCTTGAGTAAAATACAGGCCAGATTTGTGGAGTGCTTGGGATATTGTTGTCACATGCACACTTTGACCAGTCTTGGCCATAAAAGTCTATTGCTCTTGCAAAGTTGCCATTGACCTCTTTGTAGCCTCTCTGATCAGTTTCCTTCTTGCTCGGTCATCCAGTTTGGAGGGACGTCCTGATCTAGGCAGGGTCTTGGTGGTGCCATACAACTTCCACTTCTTAATAATATCTTGACCGTGCTCCAAGGGATATTCAAGGCCTTTGATATTTTTTTATACCCATCCCCTGATTTGTGCCTTTCAACAACTTTGTCACAGAGTTTTTTTGAAAGCTCCTTGGTGCTCATGTTGAGTCTTTGCTTTGAAATGCACTACCCAGCAGAGGGAACCTACAGGAACTGCTGAATTTATCCTGAAATCATGTGAATCACTACAATTTAACACCGGTGGAGGTCACTTAACTTGGTGTATGATTTTGAAGGCGATTGGTTACAGCTGAGCTAATTTAGGATTGCTATTACAAGGGGGGATGGACACTTATCCAACCAAGCTATTTTAGTTTTAGTTTTTTATTAATTTTCTACAAATTTCTAGAATATCTTTTTCACTTGCAAGTTGTGGGGTAGGATGTGTAGATCAATGAAAAAAAAAATAATTTAATGCATTTTAATTCCAGGCTATAGGGCAACAAAAGGTGAAAATTTTGAAAGGGGACTTTCTATAGGCACTGTGTGTATATATATATATATATATATATATATATATATATATATATATATATATATATATATATATATATATATATATATATATATATATATATATATACATATATATATATATATATATATATATATATATATATATATATATATATATATATATAGTACTGTGCAAAAGTTTTAGGCAGGTGTGAAAAAATGCTGTAAAGTAAGAATGCTTTCAAAATAGACATGTTAATAGATTATATTTATCAATTAACTAAATGCAAAGTGAGTGAACAGAAGAAAAATCTAAATCAAATCCATATTTGGTGTGACCACCCTTTGCCTTCAAAACAGCATCAATTCTTCTAGGTACACTTGCACAAAGTCAGGGATTTTGTAGGCATATAGTCAGGTGTATGATTAAACAATTATACCAAACAGGTGCTAATGATCATCAATTCAATATGTAGGTTGAAACACAATCATTAACTGAAACAGAAACAGCTGTGTAGGAGGAATAAAACTGGGTGAGGAACAGCCAAACTCAGCTAACAAGGTGAGGTTGCTGAAGACAGTTTACTGTCAAAAGTCATACACCATGGCAAGACTGAGCACAGCAACAAGACACAAGGTAGTTATACTGCATCAGCAAGGTCTCTCCCAGGCAGAAATTTCAAGGCAGACAGGGGTTTCCAGATGTGCTGTCCAAGCTCTTTTGAAGAAGCACAAAGAAACGGGCAGCGTTGAGGACCGTGAGACGCAGTGGTCGGCCAAGGAAACTTACTGCAGCAGATGAAAGACACATCATGCTTACTTCCCTTCGCAATCGGAAGATGTCCAGCAGTGCCATCAGCTCAGAACTGGCAGAAAACAGTGGGACCCTGGTACACCCATCTACTGTCCGGAGAAGTCTGGTCAGAAGTGGCCTTCATGGAAGACTTGCGGCCAAAAGCCATACCTCCGACATGGAAACAAGGCCAAGCGACTCAACTATGCACAAAAACACAGGAACTGGGGTGCAGAAAAATGGCAGCAGGTGCTCTGGACTGATGAGTCAAAATTTGAAATATTTGGCTGTAGCAGAAGGCAGTTTGTTCGCGAAGGGCTGGAGAGCGTACACGAATGAGTGTCTGCAGGCAACAGTGAAGCATGGTGGAGGTTCCTTGCAAGTTTGGGGCTGCATTTCTGCAAATGGAGTTGGGGATTTGGTCAGAATTAATGGTCTCCTCAATGCTGAGAAGTACAGGCAGATACTTATCCATCATGCAATACCATCAGGGAGGCATCTGATTGGCCCCAAATTTATTCTGCAGCATGACAACGACCCCAAACATACAGCGAAAGTCATTAAGAACTATCTTCAGCGTAAAGAAGAACAAGGAGTCCTGGAAGTGATGGTATGGCCCCCACAGAGCCCTGATCTCAACATCATCGAGTCTGTCTGGGATTACATGAAGAGAGAGAAGCAACTGAGGCTGCCTAAATCCACAGAAGAACTGTGGTTAGTTCTCCAAGATGTTTGGGCCAACCTACCTGCCGAGTTCCTTCAAAAACTGTGTGCAAGTGTACCTAGAAGAATTGATGCTTGATGCTGTTTTGAAGGCAAAGGGTGGTCACACCAAATATGGATTTGATTTAGATTTTTCTTCTGTTCACTCACTTTGCATTTAGTTAATTGATAAATATAATCTATTAAAATGTCTATTTCTGAAAGCATTCTTACTTTACAGCATTTTTTCACACCTGCCTAAAACTTTTGCACAGTACATATATATATATATATATATATATATATATATATATATATATATATATATATATATATATATATATATATATATATGTGTGTGTGTGTGAGTGTGTGAATTGATTGCATAATAAGCAGTACGGGTTACTGTAGGCCCTTTAGTAACTTGTATATTTTGTGACCTCTCTACTGCTATATCCATCACTCCACACTACAGGGAGGATGTTTCAGGCATGCGTATTGATGAATAATAAGTGACTTATGCTGTGCACGAATTCTTCTAAAATTCTGCAATGCATTGTTGTACACATTTCCAACAAGTGTAACTTTCAGAATTCTTTCTAATTTTGAAACTGTACATGTTATATTGTCTTTGAAAATGTGGCTCAATTACAGACTGAGCATTCTGTAAATATTGTGAAACGAAACTGCTGCTGCACACTATTGTTAACCAGGAATCTCAGTTGCATGGTTGGTATCAAGAGAGAAAGGAGGTGTAGTATTGTTCATAGCCATAGGATGCCTTATTAGTAAAGGTCACTCTCATTGTGCCCATTTAAGAATGACACCCTAATGACCACTGTTTTGTTTACCACTGGAGATGTTGTATCTCCTTATGGAAAATTGAGGCAATTACATATTTTGTCAAGAAATTGGTGCAGATGCACATGTGGCTGTGGTTTTAAATATGAAACTGTCATGTGAAAAACAACAAGCAATAGAAGCACAGCGGTGGACTTTGAGGTACTGTTTATGGATTTTCCATTGAAATATGAAATGTGTTGAAATTGTAGTTTCAGGAACCTTGACAATTCCAATGTATTTCGTGTTGAAATAAACAACTAAATAGTAACTTTTTAGATGACATTCTCTACAGAAATCACTCATACTTTTTGTTGTGCATAGTAACGAATTGGAACTGCAACAATTGTGACTTTTTTATTCCTTGTGTCTTTATGACCTAAGCAATAGTATATTTCATCCATAGATATGTAAACATGGTAAGATATGTAGCAATATAAAAAGAAACTAGGTAAACATTTTGACTTCAAGTATTTTACTATGAAAGGCACCAGTAACAAAAGCTGTTCATATCTGTCAAGGTGTTTGATGCCTTAAGAAATAAACCTTGATATGTCACTATTTTAGAGACTTCAGTTGCAGGACTTCTTTTTTATTTCCAATATATATTTTCACTCCAGCTATAGTCTACAACTGTAAGCTAGGCGGAGAGAGAGGCCCTTTTCCAAAATGAAAAGCTTCCTCCACATAGAGCATTTGAATTAATCCTGTAAATGAACACAGACAAGAGGCTGTGTTGGGGACAGAGAAAAGAGTGCTGCTATTAATTATGAGTAGGAAAGTGCTTTTGCCCTTTAGGATACAGCAAAGCAAGTATATAGTGGCATTGCTCTGTTTATGTTTTGAGCATCTTGAATGCTAATATTTTTATGACATGACCAATAAAAAAAGTGTCAAAAATTAAAGGTGTTTTTTAAATGTCATTTTAAAAGCCACTGCCTATCTAATATTAAACATATTATATATTTTTCTCTAGGTAATACATATTGGAAAATGAATTTCAGTCAAAGTGGGATCTCTGGAAGCACACAGTTCTGTTATGAATCCACACTTGGGTCATGTCCTAAAATCACCTTTCCAATCATTGCCCGTTTTCCACTGTACTTGTTCCTGGGGGCAACGATCACAGTCACGGTTTGTGGAAACCTGTTGGTCATCATCTCCATAGGACATTTCAAGCAGCTTCACACACCCACACATTTTCTTCTCCTCTCTCTGGCAGCTGCTGACTTTCTCCTGGGAGGATTTGTAATGCCTCCCAGCATGATCCGATCGGTTGAAAATTGCTGGTATTTTGGGGTCTTATTTTGCAAAGTCCACACCAGTACAGATATCATGCTTAGCACAGCTTCCCTATGGCATATGTTCTTCATTTCCATTGACCGCTACTATGCAGTGTGCCATCCTCTTAGATACAGAAACAAAATTACTGTATTTGTTACAGTTAACATGATATTCATTAGCTGGACCTTAGCTGCAGTTAATGGATTTGGATTAATATTTATAGAATTAAACACACAAGGTATGGGAGATACATATGATCATTTAGACTGTGTAGGAGGTTGCTTTTTAACTCAAAGTGCCGCATCAGCCATTACTTCATCCTTAATATTTTTTTATATCCCAGGATTTGTTATGATATGTATCTATCTTAAAATATTCCTTGTGGCAAGAAAACAGGCCAGGTCAATTAGAGACACAGCACTCCAAAGGCAAACAGCTGAAGAAAAGAAAAATACAACATCACTAAAGAGAGAAATGAAAGCTGCAAGGACCCTGGGGATAACAATGGGGGTCTTTCTAGTCTGCTGGTCACCATTTTTTACATTCCTTAATGTGGATCCTTTCATTAATTACTCAACTCCACCTATTTTTGTAGATTCTATGCTCTGGTTCGCTTATTTAAACTCTGCATTTAATCCTTTTATTTATGCTTTATTTTATAATTGGTTCAGAAAAGCATTCAGAGTTATTATATTTGGCAAAATCTTTCAAAATGATTCTTCCAGTATGCAATTGTTAACTAACTAATGTATGTGTGTGTGTGTGTGTGTATATATATATATATATATATATATATATATATATATATATATATATATATATATATATATATATATACAGTATATCTATATCTATCTATAAACAGTAACATGTAAAATAATCCATGTTTTTTTTAAACTCTCTGTCCTTTTGGAATGCTTTAAATTACAAAATTAAACATTAACTTCCACTGTTTGACTTTGAGCATTTTACAGCACCAAGACCTACCTGGATTGCATCAAATGCTTATTTGTAATTGTAATGGTAAAATGGTCTAAAAAAAAAAGTATAAACTGATAAAATTTTGTTTGTACAGAGTATTGTATAGTTTTTGCTAATAGACTTTTTTTAAAAAAAATTCAAAACCAGATTAAAAAATAAATAAATGCTGTTACCTTTGTTAGCATAATCATCTTCTACTTATTATTCCAGTATAACCTTGAAGTTACAAACATTATGCATCTCTAAAACAAAAAAATCTAGATTACAAAGAAAAAAGTAGCTATTATGCATTTGTGTTTAATAAAGTAATGGTTTAATGAACAACCACAAGCTGTATGTAAACCCCTTATTTATTAATGTTAAAAGTACATATTTCTGTTTTCATTGGTCTTTACATCTATTTCATATGTTTTTAAAGTATTCAAGTGACAATAATCTACAATATATCTTAATAGCACTTCCCATATCCAACATTAGCAGTTCTAGTTTGAAGCATACAGTTGAAATTAGGTTGTACTACACTGTATTTGCTGTAGCTTGTATAGACATTTTACTTTATCACAGTTCTGGTATATACTTAGACATTAAAGAGAAATGTAAAATATAAAACATTAACTTCCTTAAATCTGTTTTGGTTTTTGTAAAATATTTGTTCATGGCTCCATGGCTGTGCAGCTGTTCTGTGAGATACCAAACCAGTTTGCTTTTGCTAAATATGTGTATCTGAGTTTTGATAAATGTTGTAAACAAAACATGATTTTGTACTGTTAAGGCTCAAACTATTAAAATGTATAACTGTACTGGATTGTTTTACCACTAATGCAAATCTATTTTTAATGTAATCATTCACAGTAAACAGCCATAATCAGCATGAATAATAGATAAAGTAAAATATAAGTGTTTAAACAGGAGAGATGATGTTCAAAATCTTTAGGGACATGCTCTCAAAGTTTATTCAAGTATATTCCCGGTCTAGTTCTAAAAGAATCATGCTTTAATGAAGTGTTTGTTCTTAACAGTTCTCAAGTTTTAATTGAACTATGTTTCCATAACACAAATGGCTCGACATTTGCTGCAGATGAATCAGGAGGACTGCTGATATGGATGCTGATGCACTCTGTAGTGCAGGTAAACCGGCAAGCTCAGTTCCATGGGGTGGTGCCAAGAGAGAAGAGGTGTAGTATTGTTAATAACCCTCTGGTAATTTGTTATGGAATGCTTCACTGGTACAGATGTACACATCATGGGTAGGTTATGACACAAGCATTCACTTTTTACACATGATGACATTTCCATCCAAAACTATTCACACTGTATTAAGTGAGTGCAGCCACAAATTCATTTTGAATCCTAATACATTTGACTTATTTTATTCCTTGCTCTCTAAGTATATGAACAAAGCAAAGCTGGTAAACTGGTGACCAACAAGAGCTGAGAATGAGATTTTTTCTTTACTGGTTTCCTACTGGCTACCCAGCAGATACTGTATAGAAAAAGGTGAAAATGTTCTGATTAATTAGCGTTGTTTAGGTCTGCAGACAGTTTACAGTAAAAGGATTTTAACCAGCATTAAGGCATCCGTTTTCAAAAGTTGGTAATTGAACTTACATTAAAGTTAGGCTTTAACAAAAAAAAAATGTCTGGTTTTGTGGCTAATCAGAACACACATATATACTGTATATACTATATATATATATATATATATATATATATATATATATATATATACAGTACTGTGCAAAAGTTTTAGGCAGGTGTGAAAAAATGCTGTAAAGTAAGAATGCTTTCAAAAATAGACATGTTAATAGATTATATTTGTCAATTAACTAAATGCAAAGTGAGTGAACAGAAGAAAAATCTAAATCAAATCCATATTTGGTGTGACCACCCTTTGCCTTCAAAACAGCATCAAGCATCAATTCTTCTAGGTACACTTGCACACAGTTTTTGAAGGAACTTGGCAGGTAGGTTGGCCCAAACATCTTGGAGAACTAACCACAGTTCTTCTGTGGATTTAGGCAGACTCAGTTGCTTCTCTCTCTTCATGTAATCCCAGACAGACTCAATGATGTTGAGATCAGGGCTCTGTGGGGGCCATACCATCACTTCCAGGACTCCTTGTTCTTCTTTACGCTGAAGATAGTTCTTAATGTTTGGGGTCGTTGTCATGCTGCAGAATAAATTTGGGGCCAATCAGATGCCTCCCTGATGGTATTGCATGATGGATAAGTATCTGCCTGTAATTCTCAGCATTGAGGAGACCATTAATTCTGACCAAATCCCCAACTCCATTTGCAGAAATGCAGCCCCAAACTTGCAAGGAACCTCCACCATGCTTCACTGTTGCCTGCAGACACTCATTCGTGTACGCTCTCCAGCCCTTCGGCGAACAAACTGCCTTCTGCTCCAGCCAAATATTTCAAATTTTGACTCATCAGTCCAGAGCACCTGCTGCCATTTTTCTGCACCCCAGTTCCTGTGTTTTCGTGCATAGTTGAGTCGCTTGGCCTTGTTTCCACGTCGGAGGTATGGCTTTTTGGCCGCAAGTCTTCCATGAAGGCCACTTCTGACCAGACTTCTCCGGACAGTAGATGGGTGTACCAGGGTCCCACTGTTTTCTGCCAGTTCTGAGCTGATGGCACTGCTGGACATCTTCCGATTGCGAAGGGAAGTAAGCATGATGTGTCTTTCATCTGCTGCAGTAAGTTTCCTTGGCCGACCACTGCGTCTACGGTCCTCAACGTTGCCCGTTTCTTTGTGCTTCTTCAAAAGAGCTTGGACAGCACATCTGGAAACCCCTGTCTGCCTTGAAATTTCTGCCTGGGAGAGACCTTGCTGATGCAGTATAACTACCTTGTGTCTTGTTGCTGTGCTCGGTCTTGCCATGGTGTATGACTTTTGACAGTAAACTGTCTTCAGCAACCTCACCTTGTTAGCTGAGTTTGGCTGTTCCTCACCCAGTTTTATTCCTCCTACACAGCTGTTTCTGTTTCAGTTAATGATTGTGTTTCAACCTACATATTGAATTGGTGATCATTAGCACCTGTCTGGTATAATTGTTTAATCATACACCTGACTATATGCCTACAAAATCCCTGATTTTGTGCAAGTGTACCTAGAAGAATTGATGCTGTTTTGAAGGCAAAGGGTGGTCACACCAAATATGGATTTGATTTAGATTTTTCTTCTGTTCTCTCACTTTGCATTTAGTTAATTGATAAATATAATCTATTAACATGTCTATTTTTGAAAGCATTCTTACTTTACAGCATTTTTTCACACCTGCCTAAAACTTTTGCACAGTACTGTATATATATATATATATATATATATTCATTGAAAAACAAACTTGGTAAATGCTCTATTAGCATTATCAAGTCAAGAAAATGCACACCACCACAATAAATGCTAAGAAATGTTACAAAACCCATATCTCACATATCTCATTTATGTTGACATGTATTTTAAAATTCCTCATTTAACCTTTTATTCGGCGATTCTGTTTTTAAAACAGAACCCAAATGTTTGTCATTTTTCCGTGGTATTTTATGCAAGGGGTAGGGAAGAAACTCTGTTAGCTTTAATACATTGTTTGTTAAAGGAGTTAATTGTTAATGTTTGTCATTTTTCTGTGACTCTAGCTTGTACACCATCATTTACAGCAATGGAACTTACGTAACATACAGTACATAACTTAAATACATGCCTTGAAACTCCAATCTAGTCTGAAAGTTACAAATATCGCTTTTGTAAAACTGACTTTTTATTTCCAATACAACACTCCTTTTTCAACTCTAAAAGTTGAAGTGACACTGATAGTGATACGTCGGTAAAGGAAGGACCCTATGCTACTTGGCCTACTCCACCACAGAAAAAACGAAGCACCTGTGCAAATTCAGAGAGTAATGGGTTAGGTTGTTAGGTTGTACACGTGGATTAGGAAAAGTGCAAATGATTCAACACGTTGCTTACATTTACATGGTAACATTCCTATACAGAGTGGATAGGTATACTACAAACACTATTTTATCTCCACACTTTATTATCTAGCTATAGCCAATGTAACATATCCAATGTTGAGTCCTTGCTATACAGTACACACAGGCAGCATGCATATATACACCTGATTTAATACAATTATTATATATTCTATCCATCTGTTTAAATGAGGGAGCACAATCACATGTAAACATTTGAAATTAATGTAGATTCCGCAAGCTTAAATGTACATATTGTTTTAACGCAATGTTATGGTCTGTAGCAACTTATGAACACAACTAATGGTCCTGAAATGTATATATTTAAAGTAAGCATACATCAGTAGCCTATTCAATAGTTTCTTGCTTCACATTGTACTATAGGCTATACCGCTATCAGTGTATATACTAAAAAAAAAATAAAAACTGGCACATGCATTAAAAGACTTGAAATAGAAACGTACCACTTTTTGACATTTTCTGACATTACACGGGTCACATTTTGGTACGCGTACCACATTCTGACGATGTACCACTTTCTGGCCTTACACCAGGATAACACCACATTTCTTCTGTAAAAACGAAGGGCAGCACAATCAATACAATTAGTTCATTAAAACCAGTTCCAGGTGTCATATAATTAAGAACAATCTTTAACATTGTAGGGTGTGGTAATTTTATTAATTTATAATGAATCAGTCAATTCTACTTTTATAATTATTTTAATTGTGCAGTTTATTGAACAATGAAAGATTATTCTAAAACATATGATTATAGTCAATGCATGATTATGTTTGTTTACATTCATTGGTTATTCAAGATACAGAAACATTACAATTATTGCAACCCATTCTTCTAGTCGAATAATGGTAGTCCCTTAACTCGCAGCCAAAATAGTAATTAGACATTACCTTCAACTGGGAATGCCCTTCCAGACCAAACTGTGTCCTGCATGTGCCTATATGGTAAAGCATTGTAGAATAATGTTTGGATGTAATGATCTGCAAGGATTATCGTTTTTTCATTTGAATGTTAAATCAGACAATGTAAAGATATTTTAATGTATGGGGTGTGATGCAGCTCACCAAGTAAAGTTGACTCATCTGGGAAAACTAGAATGCAAAGATGGGAGACCTGCTACCAGAATTCAGGTCTCCTGCAGATATCAAGTACCCAAAACTGTCACACACGCTTGCGATGGATCCCGGACCTTGTGGTCACTTTTAACCAACCTCTGAGAGCAGAACCGGAGAAGGATTTCCAGTCCTGCTAGGAGCGCTCTGATATCCTGGACGCAAACTGGATACTGTGTTCAAAAGACCATTGGAAGAAAAATAACTGTTAAGGGCAATAATATTATTGTAAAACTATTAGTTTAGAAAATATTAAAAAGCTAGAAGCAGAAATATTGTGTTAGCCTAGCCTAGACTCAGTGACACTATAAAACACTGACCTAATTTACTAACATTGATGGAGCACCTTGGAATAAACGTATAGTTAAGTTTCTTATCAGCAGCTGCAACTTAAAACAGGACAGCTTCTCACTTTTTTACTCTTATTGTGTTGATCAGTGGCAAAAGCTCCTAATTAAATCAATTTTGATTCCATGTTGTAACACAATAAAATGTGGAAAAGTCCAAGGGGGGTGAATACTTTTGAGAGTCACTGTATATAGTATACTGAATTGTTAACAATTAAACAAGTAATTAATTAGAATATAAGAAAATAAAGGAATAAAAAAAGGTTGATAGAATTAAAAGAATTCCCCTGGGTCCTGCTATCCTGCTTGTTGCAGCCCACCTGCTACATTATGGTACCAGGAAAATATATTTTAACAACCAAGGCAGAACTCACTGACATAGCAGGTGTTCCAATTCAAGGGCCCCTCACTTTGATAATGTTTTATCCTAAGTGAGAGGCAACTCCAAGGTACAAGAATATATATATATATATATATATATATATATATATATATATATATATATATATATATATATATATATATATATATACACTACCGTTCAAAAGTTTGGGGTCACTTAGAAATTTCCTTGTTTTCGAAAAGAAAAGCAAATTTTTGTCCATTAAAATAACATCAAATTGATCAGAAATACAGTGCAGACATTGTTAATGTTGTAAATGACTATTGTAGCTGGAAACGGCTGATTTGTAATGGAATATCTACATAGGCGTACAGAGGCCCATTATCAGCAACCATCAGTCCTGTGTTCCAATGGCACGTTGTGTTTGCTAATCCAAGTTTATCATTTTAAAAGGCTAATTGATCATTAGAAACCCTTTTGCAATTATGTTAGCACAGCTGAAAACTGTTGTGCTGATTAAAGAAGCAATAAAACTGGCCTTCTTTAGACTAGTTGAGTATCTGGAGCATCAGCAATTGTGGGTTCGATTACAGGCTCAAAATGGCCAGAAACAAAGAACTTTCTTCTGAAACTCGTCAGTCTATTCTTGTTCTGAGAAATGAAGGCTATTCCATGCGAGAATTGCCAAGAAACTGAAGATCTCGTACAACGCTGTGTACTACTCCCTTCACAGAACAGCGCAAACTGGCTCTAACCAGAATAGAAAGAGGAGTGGGAGGCCCCGTGCAAAACTGAGCAAGAGGACAAATACATTAGAGTGTCTAGTTTGAGAAACAGACGCCTCACAGGTCCTCAACTGGCAGCTTCATTAAATAGTACCATCAAAACACCAGTCTCAACGTCAACAGTGAATAGGCGACTCCGGGATGCTGGCCTTCTAGGCAGAGTTGCAAAGAAAAAGCCATATCTCAGACTGGCCAATAAAAAGAAAAGATTAAGATGGGCAAAAGAACACAGACACTGGACAGAGGAAGATTGGAAAAAAGTGTTATGGACAGACGAATTTAAGTTTGAGGTGTTTGGATCACAAAGAAGAACATTCGTGAGACGCAGACCAAATGAAAAGATGCTGGAGGAGTGCTTGACGCCATCTGTCAAGCATGGTGGAGGCAATGTGATGGTCTGGGGGTGCTTTGGTGGTGGTAAAGTGGGAGATTTGTACAGGGTAAAAGGGATCTTGAAGAAGGAAGGCTATCACTCCATTTTGCAACGCCATGCCATACCCTGTGAACGGTGCTTGATTGGAGCCAATTTCCTCCTACAACAGGACAATGACCCAAAGCACAGCTCCAAACTATGCAAGAACTATTTAGGGAAGAAGCAGTCAGCTGGTATTCTGTCTATAATGGAGTGGCCAGCACAGTCACCGGATCTCAACCCTATTGAGCTGTTGTGGGAGCAGCTTGTAATATATATATATATATATATATATATATATATATATATATATATATATATATATATATATATATATATATATAATTAGTTTTAGAGAAGACCTCATACATTCTTACCTTAGAAAAATGGGAAAAAGCCTGGTACTGTATATTATTAGTTTTAAGGAGTAGCCTTGCACCAGAAAGTATTATTAATTTTAGAGATATTCCAGTCAAGTCAATTGTGCAAATCTTACTGTTTATTCTAAAAACCAGTTTAGATTTAAAAGAGAAATAAACGTGGAGATGAGAGAAAGACACAGAGGAGAGAGAGACAAGGGGAAACAGAGCAGAGCACCCGCAGGAGTACGACCAAGTGGAGATGCAAGAGAGAGAAGTCGGGGACCAACAGACGGGATGAGATTTGATTGCTGCTGCGGTCTCCTCTACCTTGTTAAATTTAAGTGTTTACTTTGATTGCTGCTGTTTCCTATTGTTATCCCTACGTATATATCGAGTGTCTGGTCTGTAGGCTTGGGCTCGGTGGTGGAGTGGCATCCCCTGCTGTGGGCAGGTTAGACTGGCGACACCAATTTGGGGAGTAAGAGAACTGGAGACATATCCCCCACTGACGAGCCAGCTTAACGGTACCATTCTGGCGGCTTTAATTATGTTAGTCCTAAGATTTATTGTTTTACCTGTCTTGCCTATCTTGACTGAATTTTGTAATGAAATTGTCCTAATTCTTACCGTGGTGTTGTCTTGGTGTGGTGGGGTTTGGTGCTGTTCCCCTTTGTGGATGCCTCGGACCTGTGTGTTGAAACAAAGAGAGAAAACCATTATAAAATTGTTCTGTGCTTATAGGCCAGAACTGGCATAGTCGGGACTATTCATTTTTTGCCTAGGTAAATCTGGCACTAGTTTAAGAGCTGCCATCAGCTAGACTGGATAAGCTACATAGCTGTACCAACAACAGATATGCAAACAAAGTGTAAACAAAATAATTACAAAAAAACACAAACCTAAACAGTGGGAAACACAGCTAGTAAAATAAGTTTGCCAAACAATTGGCTCAGCGCTGCTTCCACTATAAGGGAGGTCTCCCTACAGGGACCTTCTCCCTGACACACCCTCTATATACTTATTGGCATTAAGAATCCCCTAAACTGCTGTCTATTCTGGAACAATAGTAACCCTGGTTCCACACACAGTGGTTGCATAGTTCTTTTTTTTCTCTTTACTGTACATCACAACGCACAAAGGATTGCAAAATGCCACCCCTCGGACCGCCATTGTCTGGCTCATCAGCCTCGAGGGTGTGTCAGTTTTTCATCTGATAAAGCATACGTGTTATTATAGTATAGAGGCTGGCAAATGTTTAGAATTTGTGAAAGATAATTATTAGATGGTGAGGCAAAGTGGCTTGCAGTGCACCGGTGTAGGGGTGAGGCGATTATGAAACAGAAGACAGACAACAAAGTTCACAATCCAAACAGGTTTTATTTTTATAATCGTGGTCTGGTGACCACAAAGACTAATCCCAGGCAATACACAACAATGTGTATTGCACTGTTTTCAAACAACGGGTTGCAGTCCTGAAATAATAATACAAGTATTAACACACACACAAAGGCACACACGATCACAAGTCCACAGTGAGTGGTTTACGTGCAAGTGGTGAAATACAATTTATTGGTGTACAATGGTGAAGTGTACAAATGGCCTTACAAGCGACAGCTCCCGGTACGTGTTAGCCGTCTAATAATAACAAACAAGTACAATTACAATCCGACAAACAAACAAACACTGAACACTCACAGTAACTTTACTCTCGGTCTTTTTAGGTTCGTCTCAACCATAAACAAGGAACAGATCGCTTAGCCACATCCCCTTTTGTACCTCTAGTCACGCCCCCTTGGTTAGCGAGAGCAACCGTTTCTCCTCCAATCCACAGTTGCCACATCGCTTCCCTTCTGGGGCGATGACTTGGTGTACCGTGGCACCACCCCCTTTCTAGATGGCCAACTTCCACCTTTCCCTGGAATGAATTGTCCGACAATCCAGTCCGGGGCACTCTGTTCCCTTTGCACAGCAACCGCACAGGTTGGGAGGTAGATTT
Source organism: Acipenser oxyrinchus oxyrinchus (assembly GCA_030684275.1). Classification (NCBI taxonomy): domain Eukaryota; kingdom Metazoa; phylum Chordata; class Actinopteri; order Acipenseriformes; family Acipenseridae; genus Acipenser; species Acipenser oxyrinchus. The sequence goes on along the minus strand of CM060252.1, from coordinate 65,600,323 downwards.
ATAACTAAGATTCAATCTCTCTCTGTCACAGATGGCCAGTGTTATTATAAGTGCTAGTATAATTTACTGTAGCAACAAGCGGATTCAGTCTTTTTAGTAAGCACCTGTCACTGATTTGTTTTTGGGATACACCACCAGCACTGTGATCATATGTGATACCAAGTTTATCTCATAGACAGAAAACAGGCCAGATCCATTAAAGATGTATTACACCAATTTCACACTGCTACAGGAATTTCAAGGCAAAGGGAAAGAAAAACAGCCAAAACCTTAGGGATTGTGATGGGGTTTTTTCCCATCTGCTGGACTCCATTAATTGTGTGTAACATCATGTATCCCTTTATTAATTACTCAGCTCCACCAATGTTGCTTGATGCTCTAGTCTGGTTTGGTTACTTGAACTCTACATTTAATCGCCTCATTTGATTGTCTTTTGTAATTTCTTTCAGTGTTTGCAATACTGTCATGTTCCTTTCGTAGCATTCAGGCTCAGAGTGGTCCTCACACAGAAAATAATTTTGACCGAATGGGAAGGTTTTCAGTTTACAGTATGCCCTGTTCACCCGCCCATTCTGAATTAATAGGCTTTGGCACACAAAGTAGCTTTTTCATCTTGTTTTTACATTTATTATTCAAGCACCAAAAGCTTTGCACTCCCCATGTCGCATGCTATGGGTTTTCACCAGTGTATCCCATAAACCCATGCGCACATCTTTTGGCCTATCAGGGAAATCAGCGACTTGACATCATGTTGCTGCCTTAAAGTGTTCCCTCAAGTGTTATTTGACCCAGAAAGTGGACAAAGAAATTGAAAACATCATTAAATGCGAGACTTGTTGACCAAATCGGTGCAGGAAGAAGCATTTATTGGATATGCAGAACACTTGGAGAGCTTTGTTATTTTTGGGTACAGGTACCCTTTAAATCCTGAGTCATGACTCAGATTACTTTCGTATTTGCTTTTGTAACCAGGTAAAATGTTCCAGACATTACGAAAATATAATTGGAAGCAATAAATAATGTATTTACATTAAAATAGTCTAAAAGCACGCGTTTTGCATAGTTGTTATGCCATGAGAAAAATACTGTGATTGTCTCCTAAACTATCCACCGAGAACACTGTCTGCTGCAGTCAGCAAGATAATAACTTGTGTGCACGAGACACTAACCTTTCTTAGTTCCTTTATGGGTTCCGTAGAAATCCTATCACTTTTTAAAATTTATTTATTTTAATAAATACTGGTTTATTGACATCTTTCATTCGCTGTGTGCTTTGTTATGTAAGTCAGACATGGACTTCATTCAAATATTAAATTAATATAAAATGAAGAAAATGAAAACTAGTAGTTTCCAAAGAGATAATGTGTTAATTGAAGACATAACCACCAGTTTTGTTTTCCTACAGCTAATTTTTTTTCATTATTTCAAGGAAGCGACACATTAAATATAAACCAAACACAGACGTATGGATGTTTCACAAAGCAAGTACCAGTGTAATATTCAGCTGCTGTATTTGTAAGAAAAATAATGACTAGTTGATTTTTCCATTAAATACCTTGATATATTTTATGACCTTCCAAATGTACCTGCATACATTAAAAAAAAAAAACTGCATAAAATATAAAAAAATAATAAGCTCTATTTTATGAATCTGTAGGAAGCATTTTGAAAGTCAGCCATATCAGGTGACTCAACAGCAGTGATGTCATTGGATGTCATATTAGTATTTCTATACATACCTGTCAACATTGAGTTTTCAAAATAAGGGAGCTTTTGTAAACTGAAATCTTAGTGGCCTACACTAAAGTGAATACCTACATAAGACAAAGGCATACAACTATTCCACTATTACTTGGTAGAATGATAGACTGTGATACGGTCTCCTTCTAATTACTTTTAAAAAGGAAAAATATCAAAACAGAAAACAACCATGACATGCTTCACAATCAAAGTATCTCTTGGCCCCTGTGGTGCTTATTGTACTGTAGTTGTAGGTGGCTGATTGGCAACAGCCACAATACTTTGTAAAGCAGTCCATTGCAGTTGATTTTGCATAACAGCAAAGCATACATTAGAGAGTGACATGAAGACAGGACTCCTGTGGGTCCCACGGGATTCCATGATGCACGGGAAAAAATTGTGTTTAATTTTTGCGGGACGGGATGGTACAGGAGTGAAGCTCATGGGAACGGTCAGGACCGGGAAATAAAAAAAATAAAGCTCTCAGGACGGGCGAGAACGGGATTTAAGCTTCTGGGAATGGGAAGGAACGGGACTACTCTGCCACCAGCAGACAGGAAGAGTGTTTTTTTTTGCTCTTTAAAGTCATTAAAGAGCCTATGACATGGAATTTGAATAATACCCGGAAATTCACAGAGGGCGATCTCCATTTCCTGGTTTGGGGCCAGGAGACTGTGATGTCACAGAGGGAGATATCCGCAGGCTATCTGCATATGCCAGTATGGCTGTCAGTGAAAGTGAGAGTAGCCTAATTTGATCAGTTTCAGACACCTTTTGTGAATGTGAATCATGAAGTGATGGATCTGAAGTAGAGAGAGAAAACAGGGATTGTCTCCCGTATCAATTCGAGCCGTATGCCTCCGAATCAGAAGGTTCAAACTCGGAGAGAGACTCCGACAACACCAGAGGACGGACCAATGGGACAGCAGATGTCCGCGGGGAATCAGCGTCTTGGCAACACTGAATGGTTAATAAAAACCCTTACGTTTAACATAGATTGATACTTAAAATATTTCATATTACCCATAATTGTATAGTTATGTCAGTCCTTTAGTTAACAATATTGATAATATCGCCCTGGATAAGGGCGTCTGCTAAGAAATAAATAATAATAATGATAAATGAATTATTGATACTAGCAGAATAACCAAATGCTGTGGATTGCTAATGGAATGTATTTAACATATCTCTATATATACATGTACATATGTACAGTATATTAAGGATGTGCACATTTGAGGTCTTTATGAATATTACCCCTAATCATAATGCAGAGATGCCAACGGCTACGATTTGGCCATAGCAGCTACTATTTTGGAGTTTCTGCTACGGCGCTACGTTGAAGGGGTATGTATAATACTACGATTACACATTACTAGAAGTTTATACACATTATATTGCCTGATGGGTACCTTATGTACAGTTATAATTTTTCAGAACATAAATCACAGTGTGACTGAACTGTACCACGCAGAAATCATAATTTGTTCGTAGCACTGACAGTTTGCTTAGTATTTGCTCTATCAATTATTTTTACATGTTTTAAGGAATATTTGTATTACAATTGGTTAGGCTGGAATGTATATAAACATTTTTATAGAGAAGACGTGGAGCTGGCAATCAGTGTTGTCTATGGAGAGCTGAAGTGTTGTAAAACATTGTTGTGTTTCTCCAAGGTAAAAATTATGATTTCACACAGTGTTCTGAATGACCTGTCCATTAGGTACTCTTGAGGTTAAGTCTGAGGCTTGGAGCAATGTATATAAACTTCTTTACTTATTGTGAAATTTTACAGGAGCAACAGACAACACCAGTTTTAGGGTAAGTGTGGAAAAGCTAAGATTTGCATTAATCTGAACAAGCACTTTTTCATGACAGTCATATGGTTAGAATTTTTTTATTTTACGAAATGAAAGCTGATACAGTCTGTTTAATATCAATTCTGTTAATGTGTTCTTTGTTTGGGACAAGTCCCAAATAATATCACTGATCATTATTCCACCACACTTTATATCACTTTGTGAAATAAAAGCAACAGACTATAGATTTATCTTAAATAGAAAATATTTATCTGGGTTTGTGTGGTGAACACAGCTCCTAACAGTATCACTTGGCTCATAGTGGCATCCAATGAGTGACACATGAAAGGGAAACAGTTTTGTTAGCTGTCAAGAGGATTTACAATAGCTTCTGTTTAACTGACATTAAGCTGAAGAAAATTGCAGCCCATCTAAGATTTTATATTGCTCAGAAATTTTAGTTGGGTCATTAGGTTTAAAAGAAAAATATGTCTGTTTGTCATCAACTTATTGTACATGTGAAATCTCACATGCTTGTCTGCAAATTTCACCCCCAATGGTAGCATACAGTATAGAGCAGGAATAGAATCAGATCTATGATGGCAGCTTGAATAAAGGTCGTAACCAACCATCAAGCTTGCCCATAAAGTAGCACAATGCAGCATAATGCAACTGCAATGTTTATGTTTGTGTACTCTTTTGATCTTGAGCTAGTTCAATTTGTTGACTACTGATTGGAAATATGTTATTACCATAAAAGAGTAATTTAATGTATTGTATCAATACTCATTTTGTGGTTTGCTTATTTTGCCAGATTTATTGCTTTTCATTGACCAACATTATGCTGTCAACACAGCTGTAGCAAATTAGTTCCCCTGTAGAAATTAGTTCCCATTGTTAGTGATCATTTAAGAATATTTATCTGAAGTTAATATTTTTCTCTGCAAGTACCCAAGTGTGCATAATTGTGCTATCCAATAATTTGGACAACTCCACAATAGGAGTATCCAACCTGCACCTCTTAAAATCAAGAACATTTTTCAGATTCTGGACTGGAATGTACTAGAAGAACGACATCTGTTTGGGAAAGAAAAAAAAAAATTATTAAACTTTGTTCTTACAAATAACCTGGTCATATATAAGGAAACTAAATACACTTTACATTTTCTCTAGGGACAAAACCGCTATGAAAGAGAAGAGGCCCCTACAGGAATGAGCTCCAACTTTAGTAACACTGCAGTCATGATTTTGTGTTACGAATCTATAAGTGGGTCTTGTCCTAGACAAGTTCGACCATTCAGCATTCGTTTTCCAATGTACATGTTCATGGTAATAGCAATAATAGTCACAGTGTTGGGGAACCTACTGGTCATCACCTCCATAGCACATTTCAAGCAGCTTCACACATCTACAAATTACCTTCTCCTCTCACTAGCAGTATGTGACCTTCTCCTGGGGGGATTTATAATGCCCTGCAGTGCCATCCGATCAGTGGAAGGCTGCTGGTATCTGGGAGACTTCTTTTGTAAAATCCACACCAGCACTGACATCATGCTCAGTACAACTTCTGTTTTCCACCTGTCTTTCATCTCTATTGATCGCTACTTTGCTGTTTGCGATCCGCTGAGATACAGAACCAAAATTACACCTGTTGTCATACTCATCATGATTATCATCAGCTGGGTGGTTCCTGGGGTAATATCATTTGGAATGATTTTTTCAGGCCTCAATTTAAAAGGCATAGAGGATTTTTATTATGGACAGGTTCACTGTGCTGGGGGCTGTATTGTGTTTCTCAGTGAAGCTTCGGTCTCCTCTATCCTCACTTTGTTTGTCCCAGGCCTCATCATGTTGGGCATTTACTTAAAAGTTTATCTCGTAGCCAGAAAACAGGCCAAATCCATTCATGATGTCACACAACAATTTCACACTGCTACAGGAATGTCAAGGCAAAGGGAGAGAAAAGCTGCAAAAACCTTAGGGATTGTGATGGGGGTTTTTCTCATCTGCTGGACTCCATTTATTGTGTGTAATAGCATTGATCCCTTTATTAATTACTCAGCTCCACCAATGTTGCTTGATGCTCTAGTCTGGTTTGGTTACTTAAACTCTGCATTTAACCCCATAGTGTATGCCTTCTTTTACAACTGGTTCAGAAAAGCACTAAGGATTATTATGCTTGGTCAGATATTTAAAAGAGATTCTTCTCTAACTAAATTATTTGCAGATTAAAGTATAACACCAATGGGTTTCTGAGTGTATAGCTGTTTATTCTGTTATATATACAATATGGGTGACTTATGTTGCTCCAGTCAAAAATGCATTTTTATTTATTTTACCATTTATAACTTTGAGCTGAAAAAATCCCAGTTGTGATTTTGACATAATTTTGATGGACCTTTAAGAGTTTCTAAGTCACACTTGTTTCTACTTAATATGTATAACTTTAATAAACTGGTAAATATTTGCAATCCAATGCAGTGAACAAAGTTGTTTTTGTTTTATAAGATTCACAGTTGCCCTAAAAGTAATATGCATAATTTGTTCCAGGAGGTTTTCCAACACGGGGGTATATTAAGTCTAAAACTAATGATGTGCATTTTGAGAAGCTGTGAAAACTGTTTTCCAGTTTGAAGTTTCTCTTAAACAGCAAATCAAACAATTCCTGAAATTTAAGGTGCTGCAAAATGGGGGGAGAGGTAGAAAGCGGGGATGTCTTAACTTTTGGGAGGTAACAAAGTTACCATTTCCACAAATCAACCAACACTTACTGAAAAAAAGAAAGGACTGGAATGAGGCAACGCATGAAAAGGACAGAATGGAAGAAAACATGTATTTTCTATTTTAATAATTGAAGCATCTTGCCTGGATAGTTATGTATTTAGAAGCATAAAGAAGTATATTATTATTTATTTCTTAGCAGAAGCCCTTATCTAGGGCAACTTACAATTGTTACAAGATAACACATTATTTTTACATACAATTACATTATTTTTTACACATTATTTTTTTTTATATTATTTCTTAGCAGACACCCTTATCCAGGGAGACTAACAATTGTTACAAGATATCACATTATTTTTACAATTACATTCTTTTTTTTTTTTTTACACATTATTTTTTACATACAATTACCCATTTATACAGTTGGGTTTTTACTGGAGCAATCTAGGAAAAGTACCTTGCTCATTTACAGCAGCAGTGTCCCCCACCTGGGATTGAACCCATGACCCTCCATTTTACAATAATAATATGTAGTCGCAAGAATGCAAAAAAGATAATAACAAATTAAGTAGATCTTCAGATTTTTTTTTTTGGAAGGGGGTGTGATACTTGAATACCTATGTAGGCTGTAATGTTTTCTTTTCCTATTACATTCTGTTACATGATCATCAACATTATGTTTATGTTGCTGAACCAGGTGTTAAATGCATTTAGGGGCAACAGAAAGTTAAAAAAAAAATAAAACACAGCTTAAGTTGAATGTTTATTTTCCTATATTTTGGAAAGTTTTAAAATGTGTATTGCAGAAAGATTACAATAAAATGAACAACTCTTTTTGTTGTTGTTGAAAATATAGCCTACAGTTGAAACGTTCCAATACTGAAATAAAATACATAAATAAACATTAACAATTAATATCTCAGCTAAATATGTTTATGAAATATTGTTCATATAAAGTCTACAAACTGTAAAATTACTCACAATCACTAAACAACAGAGCATTTGAACAATGTATAACTGAATTACAGCATTCAATGGTTTATAGTAAAACTTGTCTAACAGCCAGAAAAGTGTTCCAGATAATACAGTGTGCTGGTTTATAGAGGTAGCTACTGTAAAATGTAATACTGTACCTAGAAAAAAACATATAAATGACAAACTAATGTAACACTTTCAAGAACACTATTACTATACATTAGGAGTATTGTCCAGTTATACCCTGTAATTCAAGGATTTTATACATTTTACTCTCCATTATGTAAACATGTATTTCACTACAGACATACCATAACAGTGGGCCATGTGCGTATTTAATTTAGGCACTATAGTTGATTATAAACATAACTATCAAGTGACTTGATGCCAGACTGCACAGTAAGGTGTACACTTGTTTTAGCCAGACAAGACCTACAAATCATGCCAGACTCCATAATCGACAGGTTTCATATTGTAAAGGGTATCATGCAATCATTTTCAATAGGGATTTGGTCAGAACCCTAAAATGATGCTGATATGTAAAGATCCATGGTAGACAGGTTTAACTGTGTATTTGGTTACTGTCTCTTTAAATAATAAAAACACATTAAAAGTAAAAAAATATCAATGTATGTTGTTAAAAGCTTTGTGTTGTTTACACCTGTTTAGTTTATAGTTGTGTTTGGTGTACAGTTGATGAAGCTGTTTGTTTTTGTACAATAATCAGTGAAATAAAATTATAAAGTAGGGGAAGGGAACTGGGAGTCGAAAATGAAAATAAATGATTATAGTTGTCTGTTTTACTCTATCCTTTTTCTCTTTCTTTTCATCTCCATCAAACACAACCTTCTCTCACTCTTCTCCCCCAATCCTCCCAGTCTTTTCCCTGCACCCCCTGCATGCACACATGCACAACATGCAATCCCTGCATGCATACACCCCCATGCAACCCCTGCATGCATACACCCACCATGCAACCCCTGCATACACCATGCAACCCCTGCATGCACACGCCCTCTCTACTCTATCCTGATTCTCCCCCTCCCCCCAGGATCACTACACTATTTTATATTTCATGTATATGTTTTCCTATTGTTTTTTTACGCTGTAGGAGCAACTGCAAAGCTGTCTTGAAAAAATGACCTCTGTTACCGTAATGTGGGTTCTGCAATGTTTGGACGATTGTGCTTTTATACCACTTTAAAATGACACTCCCCTACAAGATGCTGCATTAGAGAAGCTCTCCTTTGTGTGGTTTTAATACCAGCATTTATCCCGCGTTAGCTAAGGTGGTGCACAGAATGTAGATGTATTCTGCTCCATGGTGCCCTTGTAGTTATCATGTGCGAGTTCATTCATATGACTGTGCTTTGGGCACACATGGTTTATTTCACTTTCAAATCCACATATTTGCTGCTTGATATATAATCTGTTAGATGTTGCTATGTGTAAAGTACAATCTTACGGAAATAAGTAGATTATTTATATGACACATCAGTATGTATGTAATCAAGTCACATGAAAAATGTAATAATAATTTTGTTACTACAAGCACTATCTGCTTGTGTGTGTGTTTTTATTGTATACATTTCAAAGCTTATTTCCTATGTGCCTTAACTATCTGCAAATTGATTTTTGTCTACGTAAAATGCCAGTTGTGTTGCCAAGAAACACGTATTACAAAAATATACTATTATTGTGCTGTATTTAAAGGAAATATTGAATCAACGGATTGACATATCAAGGACAAATAAATGTAATTAAAAAAATATATTGCATGACTAAACCATTTGTCACCTACTGTAAGTAGTACTTGATATTTACTTGCAAGCAGTACATAATAAACAAAGCTCTGTCTGCTATTTTCATGTGCCTCTGGAAATACATGCAATGGTTTGCACACTCGTACTGCATTTCAGTGAGGCACTGTGTTTACATTTCCCCAGGCTCTTGAAAGCTAAGTTTGGCTGCAAAAGCAGTGTATTGTGGAGGATGTAGTTCTTTAGAGAGAAATGTGCATTACATGTATGTCTCATCCACTTCTCAGAGAAAATATTTCACAATCTCATTTTCTCATTTGAATTTGATGCAGTATACCGCTCAGATGTTTCTTTTAAAACCACATATAAATCTGAGCTTTTCCACATTTTCTTATATGAAGCATGCACATAATATGGTAAAGGTGAATCTGAATTTTGTAATGGTATTTTATTTGATGCTGTTAGGGAAGAATATGTATGGATGTAGGACAGCAGTGTGGAGTAGTGGTTAGGGCTCTGGACTCTTGACTAGAGGGTTGTGGGTTCAATCCCAGGTAGGGCACACTGCTGCTGTACCCTTGAGCAAGGTACTTTACCTAGATTGCTCCAGTAAAAACCCAGCTGTATCAATGAGTAATTGTATGTAAAAGTAATGTGCAAAAAATAATGTAATGGTATGTAAAAGTAATGTGCAAAAAATAATGTAATGGTATGTAAAAATAATGTGATATCTTGTAACAATTGTAAGTCACCCTGGATAAGGGCATCTGCTAAGAAATAAATAATATAATAATACTGGGAAGGCAGCCCTTCTGGGAGTTCTAGCTCTTGTAAAACATGTAGGACTAAATTAACAAAGATCCCTGGTTACTCATGGAAAGTAGCCTTAGCAATGCACCATTGCCACACACTTCCTCAGGTGGGGAGATACTCTGTATTTATGGATAAAGGAGGGAAATGGTGGGGTGCTTAGGGGCTGTTGTCCAGGTAACATAATTGTACTAGCTGAACATATGAATATGAGTATGCAACAGCCAGGAATATTTTTTAAGGTCCGCTTGATCCAGCTTGGCAGCTTGGTGCTTTCAGGGAAGGGTCCCAAATGCACATCATTTTCATTTAAGATTTTTTGTTTTTCTTACTGTGCACTGTTTTACATTGAGAACCTTTTGTTTAAATAACAAAAAAAAATCTAGTGCTAAAGAAAGCCAATTTCATAATCTTAATCAAATGGTATCAGTTTGGCTACCAGGTCTACCAGGTCTCTGTATTTCACAATACATGTCCATTACTCATGAATGGAAACTACCTAATGTTAGGCATATTCAAAAAGTACTTTAGGAGTAGTAGGTAGTGGATGTGGTGAATATTACTCCTGGTCCTGAGGTTAAGTAACTTGTATTTATTAAAAACACATTGTACATGAGGTGTAGATGAACAACTCAGGGGCTGCACCTCCCTCTTGTGCAATTTAATGTAAAGCTAATTTAAATATATATTTTTTCCAGAAACAATTAGTATGCATATGGAGACTCCCTTTTCCAGGTTAAACAGTTAATTTGTTTTCGGCAACAGTAAACCTGGTCCAGACCTTCAATAAACCCTCTGTTAAAAGTAAATTATTTTTTTAATTAAAAAAGCACATATTCTGTGTCCCTCACAAATCCCTTTTTGTAACCCCTGTTTGGTTGTAGTTTACCAACCTGCTCCCTAAAGCTCCAGTACAAAATGCTTAGGATGATGCTGTAAATTGAGGGTAAAGGCTTCATACAACACTGACATCTACTGGGAACAAAATTACATTGCAAGATTTAAAAGGAAAATATGCCTAATATTTATTTTAGGTTTTCACTCATTGCTATTTTTAAAAAAATGTGTGTAAATTGTAAAAAAGAAAAAGAAACAATTTCAGTTACTCCATTCCCTGCAAATTCCACATCATTTCAGAATGAAGTATAGATTCAGTCAATTTTCATGAGACAGATTCTAAAAATGTCTTTACCTAAACAAGACAATTATAATAAGTTTTTGAGGATGTACCGTTCACGCTGTACAGAATATATTAGAAATTAACTTTCCAGGAAATTACACACATTTGTAGTGGAAAATGAAATTTTGATAAAGAGATTTCACTTCTACCCATTTTTAAACCCAGCAAATCACTGTATGTCCCAGATTAGACTCCCAGAAATTTGGACAGTACTCCAACAGAATGTACTGTAATAGATTTTTTTCAAAATGTTCAATTAGTTTGTCAGTTATACTTTTCTCTAGGTACAGTATTTTACAGTAACTACCAGCACAAATATAGGAAAACAAACATTCAACATAAACAGTTTTTAAAAAACTTTTTCAATTGCCTCTAAATGCATTTAATACCTGAGTCAGCAACACAAACATAACATAAAAAATAATAGACTAAATTAAGAAAAAAAAAAAAAAAACATTACAACCTACGCATAGGCCTAATTCATTTGTTTGCAAACATTTTTATTAAACTCACTTATTACATTTTCACCCTACTGACATTTGTTATTCATCTTTTTACCATTCTTGAGACTACCTATTAGTATTGTAAAATGTTAAAGCAATCTAGCATATAGTCTACTGAAAACAATAAAAAAGGGCTTGTATACTTCTAAATACATTTTGGTAGCGGCCGGCATAAAAAGTTACGATAGAATACTTATCAGCAATATGGAGTTTCATTATACACCCGATTGCTTTATTAGTGTATATTATGTGAGGTCAAATTGAGGTATGTTTTTGACACGTGACCGTTTTCATAATAAATTACATCCAAGTATGTATTGTTTCACCACTAGTTTTCAAATGCCATGGCGTATGTTTTTTATTATTATTATTTATTTCTTAGCAGACGCCCTTATCCAGGGCGACTTACAGTTGTTACAAGATATCACATTATTTTTACATACAATTACCCATTTATACAGTTGGGTTTTACTGGAGCAATCTAGGTAAAGTACCTTGCTCAAAGGTACAGCAGCAGTGACCCCCACCTGGGATTGAACCCACGACCCTCCAGTCAAGAGCCCAGAGCCCTAACCACTACTCCGCACTGTTTTTTAGTGCTGGGCCCATGAATGCATTTAAGTGGGATCATCACGCATGCTAGTTCCCAGTTTCAAAAAAATGTGAGTAAATGCAATTAGTAGTCAAATCACATTTGCGAACCATGAATACAAAACGAAGAGCTGGCGGACAAAGTATAATTTTCATTGACTGAGCACAGCAAAGACAATCCAAAACTGTAAACCTCATTTATACACGAAAAGAGGTACTTACAAATGTTTTTTTTTTATTTTTTATACATACAGCCCTTAATCTAGATCATCAAAGTGCCTAAGTGTTATGTTTGGGAGCAACCACCATTTAGTGAATCAAGTTTTGCATTGCTGTCAATACACAGTACCTGTTCATTTTACCTGATCACTCGATGGTTCTGGCTTGTACAAATATAGAGGCATTTAGTGTGTATTACATATGTCTAGCAACTGGAGCTGAAGAGCTACATCAAAACTCAGGCCAAACCACCTTCACACAGAGTAGATCAAAAAGTTAAAAACCCAGCATTTGAGTAATTGAAATAAACCACTCAGGATGATTGTACCTTACCAGGGTAAGGGGGACAGTACGGTGTGTGAAAATGTAATGTGGCGCTATCTACTAATTCAGGAAACAAAATGAGGTATGTGTCTTTAAGAGAGGCTGCCCCTCCTCGATAGAGGGAAGAGGTTTGGCAGCACTGAGTGCAGCTGGTTGTACACTGGATGTAGTGAAGTGGGCTGCTTTTTCCTGCTTTGTATACCGTTTGTTTTTTAATCTTTTAATAAGCCAGAGTTTATACTGATGTAACCCTGAGTGTAAGAAAACAAGGCCTATTGTTATTTTCTTAATATCTACTGAAACCTGAGAGTAAAAATGACCAGACACAACAAACAATTTCAAATCACAGTAATCAGGTTTTATTATTAACATACGGTACAGGTAAAATTATACAGAGAAATTCGCTACCACTAGAGTTTATGAATTAGCCCTGATACAGATTAACATAAAGTAAAATACTTATCTATTGACCCTGGACAATTGGCAGAGAGAGAGAGAGAGAGAGAGAGAGAGAGAGAGAGAGAGAGAGAGAGAGAGAGAGAGAGAGAGAGAGAGAGAGAGAGAGAGAGAGAGAGAGAGAGAGAGAGAGAGATTTTCCCATCAATTTTATCACTTTTTTTTACTGTATTTTATACATCAATTTGTTTATATATTTATGATGCATTGTATATATACATGTATGTATTGCATTGGCAACACCTGCTATTGTAAGTCATGCCAATAAAGCACCATTGAATTGAATTGAATTGAATTGAATTGAGAGAGAGAGAGAGAGAGAGAGAGAGAGAGAGAGAGAGAGAGAGAGAGAGAGAGAGAGAGAGTAGCAACCATTACAAGTATTGAACTAGTTGAGTTCTCAGAAAGAACAAGTCAATTAGTCAATTAAATGATTATTAAAATTGTTGAAATTACCAGATGTTACATGAGCTACATATTATGTTGTGAGAGTAGATTTCTACATTTCATCCCACAAATTCATTTGTTTGTTCTTTTTATTCAGGATCACAGTATTTCTTTGTGTAGTTGCCATTATGTTCTTCTTATTATTATTTGTTTATTTAGCAGACGCCTTTATCCAAGGTGACTTACAGAGACTAGGGTGTGTGAACTATGCATCAGCTGCAGAGTCACTTACAATTACGTCTCACCCGAAAGATGGAGCACAAGGAGGTTAAGTGACTTGCTCAGGGTCACACAATGAGTCAGTGGCTGAGGTGGGATTTGAACCGTGGACCTCCTGGTTACAAGTCCTTTTCTTTAACCACTGGACCACACAGCCTCATAATAATAATAATAATAATAATAATAATAATAATAATAATAATAATAATAATAATAATAATAATAATAATAATAATAATAATAATAATAATAATAATAATAATAATAATAATAATAATAATACATCACCTCGATAGCTGGAATTTCTCAATTAGAGCGTGATGACCATGGCAGGCACTTGCTGATCTAGAATGCTTTACTTTTTATGTCTATGGTGAGAGATAATCTGGCAACTGGAGCTGAAAACAATCAGAAATGTAAATGTAAAGAATCAGAAATGTAAAATAATAGTTTAATGGACATTGGGAAAGAGGTACTTAAGACCTAGCTATTATTAGACAAGCAAATTAGGTATTAGTATCACTGTATAATATATTACAATTACTGATTTACATTATCTGGAATAACTTGTGTTTTTGTGTATGGACAGACAGACCCCCGTATATACAGAGAATATACTACTCTTAATGACTTAATATCAAATGCCATCACAATTTACTAAGAGGTTTTATAGATATATGGACAAATGCAGTGAGAAATACAGGATGTTGTATAGGGGATTACACTATAGCCAAAACCATACCGTGTCAGTGAATTTGTTTTGTGCATCATAAAAGTTTAAAAAGAGCCATTAAAAAAATATTTATAAAAATAGACAGATGTTTAAATGAAAAGTGTATTTTTTAATGCACTTTGTTGTATTAAGAGAAGAAGGCACTTCTGAAATGTTGTGGTATGAGATGCAGTATATAAAGACTTAATGGAGAAGCAGGCCCTCGTTACAATGGGAATCGAAACAAAACACTATTAACCCCCAAGCTGTCCCCTCCAACCACTGCACCACCTCCCTCAAAAGTATCTGCAACACCAGTAATGTCCCTCCTATCATGAACATGTTGCAGTCAGATACCACTCCCAGCTCTCATGCCTCTTCATTAAACAGCGAGGAAACTGCAGTATAGTAGCTAACAATAAAACCAAATCTTTAAAACATATCACACACACACAAATAAATTTAAAAAACTCAATCAAATATAGTATTTCAATGGAATGAAATCATTATATAAAATATGCATGAATATAAAGATCTCCAAATCATTTAGTCATTTTCTTTAGATAACCTATCCTTGGTTCAAACTTTTAAACACATTAGAAAGTTTAAGAAAACATCCAATACAGCTGCTGTTGTTTTTGTTGATTATTGCATGGAACATTACACTGCATCCAATTACCCTGCTGTCTGTACCAGCACAGTCTCCAAGGAACCACAGTTGCTAGAACACAGATCATTAGATCATTAGATAATGTTTGGTATTTTTTGACACCTTGAAGCCTGGGAGACTTGCAACATCATTAATACATAAAATGAGGATAAGTGTTGATAGTGCCCTCTGCTTGACACATCATCTGTCTAACAGAGTAAACAACTAATTTATAAGGGTGTTTGTGCAATTGTCAGTTCAACTTACTACAACAAATCCCTCAGACATTTAACTAAGGTGGCAAACTGTAAATGCTGTACCATTACTACAAATAGGGCACAGTGGGTATACTAATGCAAAGCTATCCATTAAGTGTTGACAAAAACAAACACCATAAAAAATAATGACCTGAAGAAATTTGATAGTATGCCTCTATCATGCATACTTGACTTGTTCATGTCCAATATTAATTTGGTGATCTTTGGTACTATGTAAAGCCACTGCTTTAAGAAACGTACAGTATATTTACTTTAATAGCCACTGTATATGGCTCCGTATAAGGCAGAAGGTGACACAATTTATGAGTATGATGATTTTTACTGGTACTGCAAGTATGTGTGTTGCCGATTCAGTGGGCTTTAACCGTTATGACATGATAAATATAATAAACCAGAACAATTAAAGGCATAAATGATGGTTGTACTGTAGTAATGTTAATAGGTAGGTAGGGAATGCATATATATATATATATATATAGATGGGTTTCACCCTTAACATACATGTATCTATTTCCAGACCCTTGCCAGAACAGACTATTACACTTGCATGCTTACAAACCATTCATTTGTTTTGTAGGATCACAAAATATACCAAAAAGGGATACAAATCTACAAATGTGCATATATATACGTATATATATATATATATATATATATATATATATATATATATATATATATATATATATATATATATACAGTATTGTGCAAAAGTTTTAGGCAAGTGTGAAAAAATGCTGTAAAGTAAGAATGCTTTCAAAAATAGACATGTTAATAGATTATATTTATCAATTAACTAAATGCAAAGTGAGTGAACAGAAGAAAAATCTAAATCAAATCCATATTTGGTGTGACCACCCTTTGCCTTCAAAACAGCATCAATTCTTCTAGGTACACTTGCACAAAGTCAGGGATTTTGTAGGCATATAGTCAGGTGTATGATTAAACAATTACCAAACAGGTGCTAATGATCATCAATTCAATATGTAGGTTGAAACACAATCATTAACTGAAACAGAAACAGCTGTGAGGGGGGAATAAAACTGGGTGAGGAACAGCCAAACTCAGCTAACAAGGTGAGGTTGCTGAAGACAGTTTACTGTCAAAAGTCATACAACATGGCAAGACTGAGCACAGCAACAAGACACAAGGTAGTTATACTGCATCAGCAAGGTCTCTCCCAGGCAGAAATTTCAAGGCAGACAGGGGTTTCCAGATGTGCTGTCCAAGCTCTTTTGAAGAAGCACAAAGAAACGGGCAACGTTGAGGACCGTAGACGCAGTGGTCGGCCAAGGAAACCTACTGCAGCAGATGAAAGACACATCATGCTTACTTCCCTTCGCAATCGGAAGATGTCCAGCAGTGCCATCAGCTCAGAACTGGCAGAAAACAGTGGGACCCTGGTACACCCATCTACTGTCCGGAGATGTCTGGTCAGAAATGGCCTTCATGGAAGACTTGCGGCCAAAAAGCCATATCTCCGACGTGGAAACAAGGCCAAGCGACTCAACTATGCACGAAAACACAGGAACTGGGGTGCAGAAAAATGGCAGCAGGTGCTCTGGACTGATGAGTCAAAATTTGAAATATTTGGCTGTAGCAGAAGGCAGTTTGTTCGCCGAAGGGCTGGAGAGCGTACACGAATGAGTGTCTGCAGGCAACAGTGAAGCATGGTGGAGGTTCCTTGCAAGTTTGGGGCTGCATTTCTGCAAATGGAGTTGGGGTTTTGGTCAGAATTAATGGTCTCCTCAATGCTGAGAAGTACAGGCAGATACTTATCCATCATGCAATACCATCAGGGAGGCATCTGATTGGCCCCAAATTTATTCTGCAGCATGACAACGACCCCAAACATACAGCGAAAGTCATTAAGAACTATCTTCAGTGTAAAGAAGAACAAGGAGTCCTGGAAGTGATGGTATGGCCCCACAGAGCCCTGATCTCAACATCATCGAGTCTGTCTGGGATTACATGAAGAGAGAGAAGCAACTGAGGCTGCCTAAATCCACAGAAGAACTGTGGTTAGTTCTCCAAAATGTTTGGGCCAACCCACTTGCCGAGTTCCTTCAAAAACTGTGTGCAAGTGTACCTAGAAGAATTGATGCTTGATGCTGTTTTGAAGGCAAAGGGTGGTCACACCAAATATGGATTTGATTTAGATTTTTCTTCTGTTCACTCACTTTGCATTTAGTTAATTGATAAATATAATCTATTAACATGTCTATTTTTGAAAGCATTCTTACTTTACAGCATTTTTTCACACCTGCCTAAAACTTTTGCACAGTACTGTATATATATATATATATATATATATATATATATATATATATATATATATATATATATAATAGCACCACCCCTTAATTCATACTGTAATCATTAAGCAAACACATTTACATACTTATTATAAAACAGATTTAGATGTATAAAGAAATACAATCTGATCTGCGTTTGATTATTACATATTATGTCCCTCCACAATATAGATTTAGAAATAGAACGAGTAAACAAAAATCATAGCACTTCCTCCTACTTCTTATATTTTGTCTGTGTATAATTAACTTTGTCTATTTCACTCTCACACTAACATAATATAAAACCACAGTATAAATCATACACAGCTGCAGTAGCAAATAGAGATTACATGGGTGTTTGTTCATGCATATACTTGCAAATAAACATGGAAACGTGGAAACACAATCAAAATGACAAAAATCCTGTCAATCAAGCAATGTAAATAAACACAGTCTGGCTGGTTCACAAAGGGCTTGGCTGTCTGTATGTGAAGTCTGAAGGATTGCCATAGTTACCCAGCTAAGAAAGGAGGCATTGTGTAACAGGCAGTGTGTGATACACAGCTGTCACAGATTCTGTCCCGTCAGAGAGATGGGATGAGGTTAAAAGCTGTAAAAGCCACGAATGCAGATGATCCTCTTATGCATAGTGGTTAAGATGCTCGTTTAGTGTGCAGGGTCGCTGGTTCGGATCCAGCCTCCGTCCTGTTGAAATAGCATGGAACTGAACATAGCCGATGGTGGCTACCCAAAGACCACAGGGAAACAGGCATAGCCGACAATACACAAAATAAATTCCCCATAAACGAGCATATTGGTTTGATCAAATTCGAACCGTTAGGTAATGGTAGTGAATGAAGAGCAAGTGCCTCAGCATACACAAAGAATCTCAGGTAAGGATTAGGTAATTAGGTAAAAGTAGGTACCTGCCTAGGTTTGTGGGCTTACATCTTCAACTTGTCAGAGATTCAGCTGTAGAAGTGAGGCTTCCCAGAGTTTATAGAAAAAAAAGAAAATCTTGCCTCTCCCATTTTAAAACATTCTGCCTACAAGCACTCATGGACCCAATGGCTTACTGCTTTTATATTCTCTTGCTATTACTGCCATGTGTACAGGACAATGTATCTTGAAGAATCTGCCTTATCCCCAGTGAGCATTTTTCAGACCTACATAATTTTTTAAAAAAATGTATTTATTTACTTATAAAATTTACAGTGCCCAATTATTTTACCCTTGAATTTTCTTCCTAATTTGGAACGTCCAATGATGTTCCCTCAACACAGCAATTCCCCACACAGCTCAGGAGAACTGAAGGTTCAGTGGGCGTCCTCTGATCCCTCGACCAAGCCAGTGTCCTCTTTTACACCCAGAAACAGCAGCTTATGTCAACAAGCTACTGGTCTTTAGAGGACATAGGTTAGCCCTGTTGGTATCTGCTAGAGCTCTCCAGGAACCTGGCCAGCAGGGTCCGCTGTAGCACGATGAGGATCAATGGTCCCTGCCAGATTTGCCTCCACTGCCAATCCAATCCCACGCTCCCTCCAGAATCCCCAGCAAAGACCGTTGACTTTGCACTGCCAGGATGCAAACCTGCAGTCTCATGACCATATGACTCCCCCTGCACATCATGCGGTCAAGCTTTTACCAGGTGAGCCACTCGGGGACCCCTCAGAACTACATTATTAAAAGTAATTTAATCATGAAACCACTAGAGATGAAACCACAACCTCCATATTGTACTCATGGGACCAGTTAGCTTGCCTTCTAACTACTGCTACCTTCTAATTAAAATGTAACTGAGTCATGCAACTTGGTTGTTTCGTTGATGTATTAATCAAGCTACAGGTTGCTGTTTGAATAGCTGTATTTACTTTATTTAATCTTTATTGACCAATAATAATTGCATTTCCAGCTCAACATGACCACTAATCACCACAAGCTTTTTTCATTTCCACTGGGATCGAAATATGTCTTTCCGTTTCACACAGTGGCATTGCACCGCTTATCTTACTTATTGTGTCTGTTTCTGTATAACACTCCATTCTGACCAATCAGATCACTCCAGTGATTTGTTGTACGAAATAAAAAACAAATACATAATTCAGTCACTAAAGCACCATGGAGATTACTGCAGAACAGAGCATTGTAAAAATGTCAAGATCTATTAGTATCCAAGAATGAACAGCACACATTTAAAAGCCTTGTTGTTTATGAGATCTCTGAGTGGTTATTTCCTTGTACATTACATGAAAATGTTGCTTAAGTATTCCACAGCTTCATGTTCAAATTACATTTGCTATAGTTTTTCTTAATTGGTTTTACCACAGTTTATATTAATAATTTAAAAACAACTATTATATTTTGTATTGATTTAACTTAACATATTACAATGCCATGTTTAATACAAAGATCGATGCATACTTTACTTCATTTTTCATTGGAGGGGAGTAAACAAAAATTTAATAAACCTGGATGTGACCATTTGTTTTGTCTTTATAGAACGGAGAAAGAATACCCAATTAATTTTAACAATAATGCCATGCTGTTTGTGCTTTTCAATAAGAAGCTAAGTAAAGCACAACACAATTTAGAAACATCTGACCAGTGGAGACATTCAAGTGATCAATCACCATGGAAGCATCTTAATTTAATGGCTCCGATGTACATATATGTATTCATGATTATTTGAAAACTGAGCTCACATCTAATATAGACAAAGCATTATACTTTTCTGCAATGGTGGATAAAGCCGTTATCACCCGCAACCATATGCATGTTACACACAGTGCGTACCTTTGATTTGCAAAATTTGTATGCAGTGGTCCACATAAGTTGCGTACCTGCCATTTTTACTCGTTAAAAAATCCCAAATATGCAATCAATTTGAATAAATGCGTAGAAATGTGCTGAGCAATTTTGCTGCACAGCTGGTCTATCTCCCCTAAAACCTCCACTAACACCTACATCTCCCAGAATACAATGTTTTCAGTTACTAGGAAACTGTGCACAATAAAAACCCGCCCAACAAAACATTATCCAAAATGGAGAAAACAGGAAAATTCATCAAATACCAGTACAGCAATTCAACAACATTACGGTATACTGGGAAGCAAAGACAGGTGTTGAACACGACACAAATATGAAACTTCAATTTACTACGGTAAACAAACAGACTTCACAAAAACAAAACAAAAAGTATTAGAAAAAAACAAGGGACGGGAAATGGCCATATGGTCTACTTCTTCAAGCTACTGTAAACACTACAACTAATTATAACAAATAAAGTGCACCAAAGTGAACAATAAAAAGCCTGAACTTGTATCTCGGGCTTCTGGTGACATGAATCCTCCACCTTAGGTCTCATCATTTATCTTGCCACAAGAGTGTATTCCTTTTATTATTATTATTGTTATTGATGTTTTATTTTTGAACTACCTTTTTTGTCATGTGTAACAAAAGGAAATTATGTTTCAAGCCATGCTTAGGGGATGAGTAATGATTAGTTGTAGTGATT
Organism: Acipenser oxyrinchus oxyrinchus; assembly: GCA_030684275.1. Classification (NCBI taxonomy): domain Eukaryota; kingdom Metazoa; phylum Chordata; class Actinopteri; order Acipenseriformes; family Acipenseridae; genus Acipenser; species Acipenser oxyrinchus. The sequence continues at coordinate 65,579,129 of CM060252.1, read as the reverse complement.
GTGAGAGTAAAATGATTAGAAATAGAACCAGCATAAAAGATTTGTGAGCTAGTTTTTCCCCTAGTTTAAGTCTGTATATCGAATAGGTTTATTTGTAGCTTTTATTGTTGTTGTGGACTACTTGGCTGTTACTGTAGTTGCTGTTCTGTCTCGATGGTAACACGCTGTGTTTATTAATTTTTAGAAAGGGAAACTCAGGAAAGAACAGAAATTCAGCACTCTGATTGGCTGAAACACTTTACAGCATGTTGATGGCAAATGGCTCACCTGGTAAAAGCAGGGTGAGTCATACAACCAGAGATTGCAAGTTCGAATCATGGTTGTACGAGGCAGCCGTAATTTGCTGGGGACTCCTGGGGGATGAGCACTGCATTGGCTTTGGTGCTCCCAGGGTTGGGGAGGTGGGATCTGGCTTAGATTGTTTCTCCTCACCGCTCTGCGGCGACCTCTACAGGCCAGGTGCCGAGTGAGCTTGGGGGCGGAGATTTGCTGGGCTGGTCTTTGTCCTCCCGAGGCCTGTGGACATCTACTCTCAGGTTCCTGGGTGTAAAAAGACGCAGATTTGGCTCGTGGGATCAGAGGACGCCCACTGAGCCTCTGGTCCCTTAGCTGTGTGGGGAATCGCCACGGTGAAGGAGAAGAAGAAGAATAATTGGACATTCCAAACTGTGAGAAAATTAAAAAATAGTTGGAGATTCTAAATTAAAAGAAAAAAAAAGCGTCTGCGCCACAGTTCGAGGCTATTGCAAGGCCATTGCTACACAGACGTGCGCTGAGAGGAAGCATGTGTTTGTTTACATCAAGGAGGAGAGTGTCCGCTTTGCAGGAACTATTACACAGTGTTTTGACGAATTTTGCTCCTTGCTGAATTTTGCACTACTTTGAGATATGTGCATGCGTGAGTGTTTCGTTGTAGTTTGTCCGTGTGATTACTTAAGCTATTAATTTATTAATCACGTGGTTTACCGTGAATTTTCAGTACTATAAATTAAATGTACATTTTAGACAATAAAACAGTATAAAAACATCAAAACACAAAATGGCTCGTGAATGGCCATTTCCTCACATTACGTTTCTTTAAAATGGACCGATGTTACAGATTAATTGTACATACAGTACTGTGCAAAAGTTTTAGGCAGGTGTGAAAAAATGCTGTAAAGTAAGAATGCTTTCAAAAATAGACATGTTAATAGATTATATTTATCAATTAACTAAATGCAAAGTGAGTGAACAGAAGAAAAATCTAAATCAAATCCATATTTGGTGTGACAACCCTTTGCCTTCAAAACAGCATCAATTCTTCTAGGTACACTTGCACAAAGTCAGGGATTTTGTAGGCATATAGTCAGGTGTATGATTAAACAATTATACCAAACAGGTGCTAATGATCATCAATTCAATATGTTGGTTGAAACACAATCATTAACTGAAACAGAAACAGCTGTGTAGGAGGAATAAAACTGGGTGAGGAACAGCCAAACTCAGCTAACAAGGTGAGGTTGCTGAAGACAGTTTACTGTCAAAAGTCATACACCATGGCAAGACTGAGCACAGCAACAAGACACAAGGTAGTTATACTGCATCAGCAAGGTCTCTCCCAGGCAGAAATTTCAAGGCAGACAGGGGTTTCCAGATGTGCTGTCCAAGCTCTTTTGAAGAAGCACAAAAACGGGCAACGTTGAGGACTGTAGGCGCAGTGGTCGGCCAAGGAAACTTACTGCAGCAGATGAAAGACACATCATGCTTACTTCCCTTGCAATCGGAAGATGTCCAGCAGTGCCATCAGCTCAGAACTGGCAGAAAACAGTGGGACCCTGGTACACCCATCTACTGTCCGGAGAAGTCTGGTCAGAAGTGGCCTTCACGGAAGACTTGCGGCCAAAAGCCATACCTCCGGCGTGGAAACAAGGCTAGCGACTCAACTATGCACGAAAACACAGGAACTGGGGTGCAGAAAAATGGCAGCAGGTGCTCTGGACTGATGAGTCAAAATTTGAAATATTTGGCTGTAGCAGAAGGCAGTTTGTTCGTCGAAGGGCTGGAGAGCGTACACAAATGAGTGTCTGCAGGCAACAGTGAAGCATGGTGGAGGTTCCTTGCAAGTTTGGGGCTGCATTTCTGCAAATGGAGTTGGGGATTTGGTCAGAATTAATGGTCTCCTCAATGCTGAGAAGTACAGGCATATACTTATCCATCATGCAATACCATCAGGGAGGCATCTGATTGGCCCCAAATTTATTCTGCAGCATGACAACGACCCCAAACATACAGCGAAAGTCATTAAGAACTATCTTCAGCGTAAAGAAGAACAAGGAGTCCTGGAAGTGATGGTATGGCCCCCACAGAGCCCTGATCTCAACATCATCGAGTCTGTCTGGGATTACATGAAGAGAGAGAAGCAACTGAGGCTGCCTAAATCCACAGAAGAACTGTGGTTAGTTCTCCAAGATGTTTGGGCCAACCTACCTGCGAGTTCCTTCAAAAACTGTGTGCAAATGTACCTAGAAGAATTGATGCTTGATGCTGTTTTGAAGGCAAAGGGTGGTCACACCAAATATGGATTTGATTTAGATTTTTCTTCTGTTCACTCACTTTGCATTTAGTTAATTGATAAATATAATCAATTAACATGTCTATTTTTGAAAGCATTCTTACTTTACAGCATTTTTTCACACCTGCCTAAAACTTTTGCACAGTACTGTATATACACATACTTTGTGTATATAAACCATGCTTCGCGATATTGTATAATTCTTGCTTACATTTTGATTTACTGAAACTTGCATTTAACATTTAATATTAACACTAACATTGCTTGGATTATGCATCAATCTTTTCATACTACTATTCACAAATCAGTTACTGTGGTGCAATATTTCACTGCTAATATGACTACGGCTTACTACTAATATTGTACTCGTATTACGCATGTAATGTATGGAAGAGGGTGAATGTTGTAGATGGTTAGATGATTTTAAATGCGTTTACCTTTAATTTTAGTCTCTAAATACATATTTAAAAATTATAGTCGTCTGATGCTAGATATATAGAGAGTTCACGGTAAACCATGCTGATGAATAAATTAATAGCTTAAGTAATCACACGGACAAACTTCAATGAAACACTCATGCATGCGCATATCTCAAAGTAGTGCAAAATTCAGCAAGGGGCAAAATTCGGCATGACAAACAGAACCCCTCGACAGTAAGACTGTGCCTGTGAAGGCACTTGCCCAGCCAGGACCGTCGGAACAGCACAGTCGTTGGGAGGCCGGGACTTTGGAAGCAACAGTAGTAGATCAGTTTAGGGGATGGTGATCCCAAAACAGTACACAGACGGTTATTATAGAGTACTAGGTTCCTGGAGCGGAACGTCTCGTATAGTGAGACTAGCGCTCGTCATTTTGTGTGGCAATTTTAGCTTTGTTTTCTTTTGTTTTCTTTATTAAATGTGACACTAGGGCTACCATTGCTGGTACCCTAGTGGCAGCAAGTGTGATGAAAATACATAACTGAAATGCATTGCCACACAAGTAATAATTTTGTTTTTCGGTTCTCAGTGTTTTCACTTGCCCGCTGTCAGCACCCCCCTAGCGCAGTCTGAAGATTGCATGCGCCTCTGCCCTAGAAAAGGGAATGCTTTACTTGCTTAGCAACGGTCTGAACCTGGTTCGACACAAACCAACAGCATGGCGTCGCCAGTTCGTTATTATGTCGTTCGCGTTCCCTGCAGTGTGCAGCATTGTTTATTTATTTATTCGCTCCAGCAGCCTTAAGGACCAGCACTACTATAAATGTTTATTTAGAGTCTGAAATGTAAATGCACGTTTCATAACACATATTAAACACCTATATAATAAATACAGGGTTCTCCCCAGCAATTCTGCACAGCCGGGCGGCAGAACATTATAGCCGGGAGCACATTTTACGGAAAAATAAACTTAATACCTTAAATATATAATACGACAAAGAATTTGAAGGTGTTGTCTTTCGTTGACTTTATCTGGTTGCTGTTTATGTTCTACTGTACATTTTCTTTTTCATGACTGCTTTTTATTATGGTAAATTACCGTGCTTATTTAGGCACTCTACAATTTGACTGGGGAACGACACAAAAACACAAAACAAAACAAAAAAACAGTAATCTTTTGACTTGTTAGTGCATGTCTGTTTTTGTTTTTCGCTGGTCTACATTTTTTGAATGCAACTGTTCATTTTAACCATTTTTTTACACAACAGTGCTCACACATGTTTGGTCACCATCATAACTGTTGCATGAAACCGGACTGTAATAATCCAGCACCTCTGCGCTTAAGCATTTGTAATTTTATATCAGCTGACAAGTGTTTCGTTGATATCCCATCAAGCCTTTATTCTTCAAGGCGTACAGCCTCTATACATGAACCCCCCAATATCTCTCACAAGCACCTGGGTACATATTTTTACAATCTCACAATAAAAGGAATAGTTGTTTTTTTTGTGCATATGTATAGCTATTGTGCACTATATATCACCTTACAGTATAATAATACGACAAAAAATTGACTGAATGATAATACCCGAAAATCTTAATATTTTTAATAAAGTAGCCTGCGCAAATATAGTATTAGGCAGTGGATTGTGCCGATCGCCGGTTTATTTTGAAAACTCTGCATTTATTGTCACTATTTTTGCTTTGAAAATAATCAGTTATTTTTGTTGCTGTCTAACGTAGCCTCTCGAAGTGCTTAACACAGAAAACCTGCCCCTTCAATTCTCTGATTGGTTAAATGTTGTGTCAAGATGTAACACAGCTGACGTGTTTTTTTTTCACCCAGCAACGTGCAAGTGATGTAGTCTGCTAGAAGCGCAATCAATCCTCATTGTTAAAGGCACAGTAGCATCTGCAAGACTGGTGGATCAGGTTTTTTTCAGCCGGGCGGCGACAGCCACTTCGCCGGGCGGTGCACCTGGCTGAAAAGGCCTGGGGAGAACCCTGAAATATGTATGAAGTATGTATGGTATTTGGGCTGCAGTACCAGCGTGTAGACCACAAGAGGTCATTGGTTTGCAGGATACATGTGTGTGAAGAGTGGACATGAATTGCCAATTGTAACTGCAAATGGTAACAGGCGTAATGAATTGAAATATTATTATCTAGCCTGGCTGAGCTATTTGAAGCCTGTTTGTAGCAGAGTTTCGGGTTAAGGAGTAGAAATACATGAAAACTGTGTTAAATGAAAGCAAATATTGTTTTTTGCAACGTGTGTTCGCAGGAAAACGGCTTAGCCATCCTGTTATTAGTTGAGGAGTGAAGTTTGTGTTTAGTTTAGTTCCCTAAGAAGAGCTAGGTGTTTTTTTTTTGTAAACAATATTTATTTTCTGTAAATAAAGTTTTCTGTTTATTTAAACAAAATCTTCGTGAATATTGTTTATCACTGCCGACCACGTTACTGCAATACCTAGAAATTTAGTTAATTGTCAGCAAATGTAGCTTTTATAGAGCCAATACACAGAGCATTCTGCCAGCTGCAAATAAGTTTAACAACAACTTATCTGACCTTGACTTGCTTGTATCTCAGTACTACCAGTACAGGAATGATGGAGACTTGGATTTTGTGTTTTGTGCTTGGACTGTGGGTTTTTGTGCTACTTCTATGAGTGCAGAGAGATAGGTAATTAGCAATTTGTAGAACTATTAAACTACATTTCATACATGTAATGCATGCAATCATAAACAATACCTAAACAAGGATTGTAAATTGGGCAGTGGGCTGCAGCAAATGTACAGTAGTAGAAAGATTGTAAGCTGGGAAATGCTGGTGTCACACTGGCGCTAAAGATGTGCTTGGTGCCAAATCGGGACCACCCTTGTAATGCCAGGTGAATTCTGTTACAGAGGAAAAATACTAAAAAATTAAATTTTGAAACAGAACACTTAAAAACATGAGGTAAAAGAAAGGTGAAAAAAAAAAACATTTAAAATTATTTACCCGTTAATGATTGGAATGTTTTACCAGAGACCTTAAGGAATTCACTTTTGAAGAGCATTAATGAATTGCACATTTTTTATATGGTAAATAATGTTTTTGTGTATATCTTATATTTTACCATACCATGCTCGAAGCCACTATTTGCAACCATATTTCGAACAACCAACATAGGTCCCACGTGCATTTTGGAGAGTAAATGCCATTAGTCTATAGAGAAATAGTCAATACCTTTTAGATTTCTACCTAATGCAATAAGAATTAAATAACAAAACAAACACCAGCAAAGTAAATATTTAAACAGGATCAATTTCTGACAGCTTCACACAGTAAAGGAGGGTTAAGTTACTAACAATGGCAGATAAGCAGGCACTTGGGTAAATATCAGTTAAATCTGTCCAATGACACTCAGGAGGTTAATGGGGGTGTAACCTGATGTAATAGCTGTGGGAACAACTTTTATTTGACAGCCACAACAACTCTTTTTATATTCTAGGACACCGATTTGGTGAAGCATTTGGATTTAAAAAAGTAAGAATTGTACATGGAAAAAAGAAGCTGCAGTGGACATAACAGCAAAAAGCTTTGGAAACACAGTGTGCAGGGTGACTATAAGGTGAGATTTACAATATGCTAACAAGCCATGAACATGTTAGAACAACCATGTTAGAAAGATATACTCATTTATATTTTTATTTAAATTGTCTGCTGGACTTATACATTTATATAGTTCTATTCATTTTTATGGAAGTGTTTTTTTTAAATGAAGATACGTGGAATGAGTTTTGTACTGCAGTGTTTTAATCAAATCACGGAAAATGACTGTATAGTGTGGAGATTGATTGATCATTGGCTTATGTTGTTAATTAGAATATGTAACATTGACAATAGAACAGTTTTTGATTATTGAAATGTTTTTAAATAACTTAAAGTTTAGAAGGAAGATTGTATTAACATACAGGGATATACAATAAGAAAAATGTTCAATTGCAACATTTATTCCAAGGGCTTTGAATATCTGTGTATCCTTTTATTAATTAAACTATGTATTTGGGGTTCTCATTTGTCTGGAAGTTTTATTCAAACCATAAAACTGTATATGACACAGTTCAAGGGTCTTATCCAAGGGTTTTTAAGGAATGTATTTCATAACAAGGGAATACATCATCACAAGGTTTTGTGACTTTTAAATTCCATTGTGCTCATGTTATGGTAAAAGTCTGAATTTGGTCAATCTTACTTTTTACCAGTAAATGTCAACATTTACCAAATAAAGTGGTAAATGTCAGAAATTATGATGAAATAGATTGCTTTTCAGACATTTACCAGTTAATCTTTTGATTTGCCAAAGCGTATTGATAAATGCAGGTATGTCATTGAATTATTTATTTATTTCTACATATAAATTGTCAATTAACAAAAACCATTAAGGTCGAACAATATATTTATTTCTGTATACACATTTTCTATTAACAAAATAATCATTAATGGTCTTACAGCAATGCACAATTGAGCAATTTAAACTAGTTCAACATGGCACTGAACAATATTGTGATCCACTTATGTAGAACAACCAACATTCTGGTAGATTTGTGTATGAAACAATTCACAGTGGTGTTGAAGGATATTGTACTCCAAATACATAGCACTTTGATGAAAAATATAATTCTGTTAAATGCAAATTAATCATTTAGGCCCTTTGTTTTTTCAACTGAAAATCACACTGGTTATGACACAAAACGTCACAAAGACAAGTGGTGAATAGATATATTTACATACTGCCACATGGTAGACTCTTCTGGCACTTGGAGTTACACGGGACTCCTGAAGCCTCACAATAGCACTTTTTCTTGGAACACTTTTTATTGCAAATACATCGTTTGAACCCTTGCCCACCAGAAAGAGACTACTTAGAAACTATTTCCCTGTCATGTTGACAACTACATCAATACGCGAAAGTGATTAGAAAGACATTCAGTTATTAGCCAAAGGCACTTGGTTATTCTTAAGATTTACCAGTAAATGTCCTAAGTAAAGCAATATTATGTTTATTTCAGACATTTACCACTTTACTTGGTAAATGTAGCCTATTATTGTCTGTTTTGCAGTGCTTGTTTTAATTAGTGATACATATGGCAGCTGTTGATATTAAGTGGCACTGCACACTGGCAAAAGTGATGACGCAGGAAAGAGTCTAATATGAACAAAATATTAGTCACGTTCATACGCATGAACACAAATAATATCAGAGGTTTTTTTAGTTTAAGGTTCATGGTAACATAGAATATATATATATATATATATATATATATATATATATATATATATATATATATATATATATATATATATATATATATATATACACACAAATCAACCTTCAACCTACTGAGCTGAAACTAGTGTCAAAGAAAAGGTAAGACAGGTTACCAAGATAACCATTCCACATATTTTCTCTTGTGTCCCAAACAGTATGTGTTCCCTAGGTGAAGAAAGAAATTGGGAAATGGTACAACTTGCCATAGTCTCTCCTATGTCTAATAAATGGTAATGTTTGACATTTGATTTTTTCTTTTTTTCATTTTAGGTTCTACAAAACCAATAACATTCTCGAAGACCAAGACCAAAGAATAATGATGAATTTTACAGTTTTTATTCATGAAACACAGTATTGTTTTGATAATTTGAATGGATCCTGTCCAAAAACACTTAGGTCTACTGTTATTCATGTTGCTATGTACATATTTATGGCTGGTACAATATTGATTACAATAAGTGGAAATTTGGTAGTCATAATTTCCATCTCACACTTCAGACAGCTTCACTCTCCAACCAATCTCCTTATCCTTTCCTTAGGGTTTGCTGACTTACTTTTGGGTACAATTGTTATGCCCTTCAGCATGATACGTTCTGTTGAAACCTGTTGGTACTTTGGAGATCTGTTTTGCAAAATCCATTCCAGCTTTGACATGATGATGTCAACAGCATCTATTTTTCATCTTTGTTTTATTGCCATTGACCGTTATTATGCTATATGTAATCCTTTGCGATACAGAACAGAAATAACCACGTCGGTAGCTGCTATTTTTATTGCGATCAGTTGGGTTTATTCTATTATGTTTGCTTTTGGGGTGGTGTTTTCAAATATAAATTTAGTTGGCATTGAGGAATTTGTCATTTCAAATTCCTGTGTGGGCACATGTGTACTGGTTTTTAACAGATTGTGGGGCGTACTTGTAACCATGTTAGCAATTATTATTCCAGGAACAATTATGATATCGCTTTATATAAAGATTTTATATGTGGCCAGAAGACACGCCAGAGTGATAAACAAAATGCAGAGCACAAAATTGTCTCTGGATGAGAATAGAAAAGAAATCTCTCAAAAAAAGGAGAAGAAAGCTGCTAAGACTTTAGGAATCGTCATGGGAGTATTTCTTCTTTGTTGGCTACCATTCTTTATTGCCACCGTTATTGATCCTTTCGTTGATTTCTCCACACCTGTCATTTTATTTGATGCCCTAGTGTGGCTAGGTTATTTTAATTCTACTTTCAATCCCATCATCTATGGATTCTTTTATCCTTGGTTTCAGAAAGCATTCAAAATAATTGTAACTGGCAAGATCTTCAAAAGTGGCTCTTCATCTACCAACCTCTTTACAGAAAACCTGTAAAACATGATTTAAGTAGTAAAAGCATAGTGATTTGCTATAAAATACAATGGCTTTATTGAAATTATGTTATTTGCTCACTGTTTGTGTATATTTAAACTGTACAATATTTGTCATAGAATTCAGAACCTCAGATTGGCCAGTCTAAATGGGTCCATTGAACAAAAAGTATAAAAAGAACCTGCCTTTTCCTTCCTTTGCAATCTACACATTATTGAGTATCAATCAAAGATAATGATAGTCTTTTTGAAAGCGTAATTTTATATGAAATGATCTGATACCCTGCCAATTAAATGTTCTAATATTTCAAATATACACTGATGCTGTGTTCAATAATTCTTCAACTTTAGTGTACTGCAGTCAAAGAGGATGTTTTAGGCCTGTACCCATAACAGTAACAGGACATTTTTCTGTACATTAAATATATATGTTGTTTTACAAAACAGAAGTTTGCAGAATTTTCTGAGGACCCCCTGAGCAACCATTGTAGACCCCCGTGGGTCTCAGGACCCCATGAACATAGTAGTTCACGTAGTGTGTAGACTGCAAGACAGTGACAAGACATTGTTTCATGTTTTGCTACTAACAAGCTTCATTCTGTTTGAATTTGAGTTTGAGTTAAATGTTTTTAGTGGTCTGTGTTAGATACCACTAAAAACTATAGCTTTCTTTTTTTTAAATTACATCACAATGCATTTTTGTACTTGTACTCCTGCACATCTTAAAGAAAAGAACCAGGTAAAAGGCAACTGAATGTGATGTGAAAAACTTAAAGCCATATGGTCACACTTGTTATTCAGTTATCATGCCATCAGTATAATAGACATCTATTCACCTAGGTATGTTAATGTTGATGACTTACTGTACAGCGGTGAAAAGCTTTCAAACATATTTAGAGGTATATTACAATGTGATCCATTACTCTTTTGAAAATAGATCTGTGAACTATCCCAATCTAAGTGCACCTGTAAATTCTGAAATTAAAGAAATCAACACCAATTACAATTATTTTTGTAATGTTGTTTGTATTGTACAGTATGTGATTCACTTGGAGGGAGGAAGTGAAGTAATTCCATGCCCAGTTGGGTAGTTTTCATGTTACTCATTAAAGATAAATGAGACTATGGGGTGGCGTTTCCCTGGGGGTGCTCTACCACTGCTAACTGGTGTTGTGCCAATCTTTTAGTAACCCTACTCTGTTTTCTTCCTGTTTATTGGGTTATAATTAGGTTGGCATAAAAAAGGTTTCATGAGTAAGTGGGAGGGGAGAGTACGCCCAGCCAATAAAAAGAGGATTTGCAAGCATTTTAAAGGGAGTGTCAGAGAACAGTTCCGTTGGTTAGGCTGTATATGTTGCCATGGAAATAAAATTATAAAGGCCAAAAAGAAGCACTTTTCTGACCTTTTCTTTCCTTCTGCACCACACTGCAATAGAACCTGTGGGGTTTTCTACAATACTTTTTTCTTAGGTTGACATTCAGTAATATCTCATTAATACAATGAACATGAACTCACTCAGATAAGTAATGCTGTGTGTGACCTACTGTATTGCGGTGAAAAAGTATCCATATATCTAATTCAAGACAAGACACTTCAAAACACAGCAAATTAAAAAAAAAAATGGGTGCATTCCATTTGGGAGAAAAACACAAACCACGTGTCTGAATTGGGTTATTCCGTGGTATGTTTTCTCATCCCTCACATATGGAACAGTGCATGATTTACCAGGAAGCTGTGTGGTCCAGTGGTTAAAGAAAAGGGGCTTGTAACCAGAAGGTCCCCGGTTCAAATTCCACCTTAGCCCCGACTCATTGTGTGACCCTGAGCAAGTTACTTAACCTCCTTGTGCTCCGTCTTTCGGGTGAGACGTAATTATAAGTGACTCTGCAGCTGATGCGTAGTTCACACACCCTAGTCTCTTTAAGTCGCCTTGGATAAAGGCATCTGCTAAATAAACAAATAATAATAATGCAAAACAGAATGTGTAAATAAACCATTATTTTTTGGATAACTACTGCAAGATGTATTTATTTAAAAGACAAAATAATAGAAATTAATGGTTTTACATAGCACCTTTAATGACAAAGTTATTCTAAAGTTTTGACCTATCAGGCTGTGACAGGGATGGCTGAGGGTGGTGACGTCAGGCCAGAAACAGGAACTGCACAGACAAACACTTTCGGTGCAAAAGCGCACTTGGCTGTGTTTATTTTTAAACAAAATTAATTAAAATATTTAAACACAAAAAAAACACTTCTCACAGAGCAAAAATAAATATTCAGACAAAACAAAAGTCTCTAACACAAAAACAAACCAATACCTAAGGTCAGGCTGGGCAGTTGCTTTCACTGATCCTTACTTTTACTTTAGTTTTAGTTTTGATTTTGATTTTGCTCTCTCGCTCCTGTTCTCTCCTCTAGAACACCCACATCAAACACAGAGCTGCAGACTTTTATGCTGGTGACCATCTCCCATTTAGCAACAAATTAATCAATTAATTAGATCAGGAGATGGCCACCTTCTGCATGAGTTGTGTCCCCATCCCTGCTGCCAACAATAAAACAAAATGCACAACTGTCATTTATATACATAAATAAATCACCGTAATAATAATAATAATAATAATAATAATAATACAAGCAGGACTTTGCCCTACCTCCTCTAATAGTGTGCAGGGCTCTCTCCTGCTGCCCTGCTACACAGGCAGATATGCTTTTGGAGTGATTTTAACAATAGAAGAAGTTCTGTCTCCCATAGATTTAAAATAACACAAAGCTGGTATTAGAAGTTCACAGAAAACTGATCTTGTATTTGTTATTTTGAGAAATGTTGAGAAATATGTGATTCCAAACCAGTCGAGTATAAAAATCCAGCTCTGTACCTTGTGTAATCATGGTTTTGAACTTTAATTGTTTTTGTTTGTTATTAAGTGCAGTATTACAAGTGAATATCTTGTTGGAGAAACACAGACCTGGACAGAGGAGAGCCGGTGGACTATTTATGCTGCTGGAACTAACAGCCTCACAGAACCCCTGGATTAATGGATTGGGGGCTTGTGGCAAGCCCTGCCTGAGGCATGTGGGTGTGGGGGGGTATTGGGTAAAATCCTCCCTTGGGAATGTGGCTGGAGCTGAATTGAATAAGTGATTAAATAATTAAGTCTCCAGCCACAGGTGTATACATAGGGTGATCACGGGTGTTAGAGAGAATTAGTGTTGGAGTTAATGTTGGTGTTAGGAGGTTCGTTAGTGTGTTTGTGTAGACATTTGTTGTGGCCCTTGCGCCTGTTATTTTGTTATTGTGTTTTGTTTGTGTTCTGTTTAGTGTTTTACTTGTTAATTAAACATGCCATTTGCACTTTGAACTGGAGCTTTTCTGTGCCTGAGTCTCTATCCCTGCCGATAACATCCAGGACGTGACATTACCCTGTCACAGGGCTTTAAAGGGATCATCCTGAACCTGGTTATTTTGGACTTTATTATTTTGTGTTTGGATTATAACTTCATGGAAGTTTTATTATTTAATATGAACAGTATATAAAAATAAAACACTGTTGAACTTGAACTTTACCAGCCTTGTGTGACTTTTTTTCTGTAAATGCTCTTTACCACATACTTGGACCTCAAACACGTGGATTATATATAGACCAGGATTATAGAAAATTGATACAAAAATCTTGCTCAAGTGGCTCCAGCGGCAGAATTGTATTTGGTGACTTTCGAACAGGTAGTAGAAGCTGCCCAGTGGCCACTGGGCTCGTAAGCTGGCCCCATTTCTATCTGGAAGCTAAAGCAGCCTATAGAGCTATGGATGCGGTGGACACACAAAACTATGAACTAGCAAAAAGTGCTATACTTCACCGCTTGGGCATAACAGAGGAGACATATCGGTTGCACTTCCAGGAGTACTATATTCCATCAGGAACCACATCTCGGGTGGCCACACAGAATTTATGCCAACTTTGTTGCTGTTGGCTAAAGACGGAGACCAGGACTGTCGAAAAGATTACGGACTGTATGGTAATTGAACAGCTGCTTCAGGTCCTTTCCCTGGATGCCACCGCAACCAAACGTCAACCCTGGAAGAAGCGGTGTGTCTGGCAGAAGCCCTTTTTCCATGAGCCCTTGAACCTGAGCTGCACCGAAGACTCCCACCTGCCCCCACCCCCAAGCCATGGAGACCAACGGAGAAAGGTAAACTGCAAGGAGGGCAGCCGGAAACCCTCTCCATGGGTTCCATGGCTGGCCCTACGATGGGTAAAAGAAGCCCCAGTGTGCCACCACCTGTAATTTGCCATAAATGTCATGAACTGGGTCACATCAGTACCGAATGCCCCGATGGAATGCGATGTGGTGAAATCCCAGGGACCCACTCAGGGAAGTAGCAATGTACATAATCGGGAGAACCCGTATTTTGTTTCAGTACAGATTGGGTCTAGGAATAGCCAAGCTTTAGTGTACTCCTGGTGTGGGCAATCTATTATTCAAACCTCGCTCTTGGGTGGTTTGGTTTGGCAGCCACTGGGGTCAGTAGCAATCTCCTGTATCCATGGAGATGCCAAAACATATCTGTGACAGGGTCTTACGTCACGTGCGTGGATAGCCGCTGTTTACAAAGTACAGAGAGACATTGGGGGGTGGAGTTGAAATGCCGGCACAGGCGCGCAGGATTTATTAATACAAACAAAAATGAAATAAAGATGGTCATGTGACGTTACCAGCCATGGTAACGCACAGAGGACACATAGAGCAAGCTGTACAAAAGGCAAAATAAAACACAGTACAAAAACTACAAATAAAAGGTGCCCCAGAGGGCGAGCGCTCGCCTTATAATGAGGCGTCCCGCTCCAGGAACCGGCTACACTACGTAACCCTAGCTATACATCACATGGGATCACAATCCCCTAACTAACCTACTCATGAGCCGGTATTCATAAACGACTCCTGCTGCTTCATACAGCCTTGGCTGGGTATTGCCTTCACAAGCACCGCTTGCAGTCTCAGGGTTGCGTAGCGGTCGTTCCTGCAGAGTGGACCTTCACCTCCTTAGTATATGCCGCTCCCCTCTGGCGCCCGTCTGTAAACAATAATGTAATTAAACAAATCAACTCCAAAACGACACACAATTAACCAATTTCCCCATACAAATTATATCCACACTAAATACACACGTGCAGGGCAATCGCCCTGCAACAATATCCTACCATTAAAGTTAAAATCCGCGTTCAGGATCGAAGCACACACTTAATCACAGTATGATAGTAGGGCGAGACTGGCCCTATTTTGACCACCTGATTATGGCCCGACCTGTGTATGTCACTACTCGGAGTAATCAGACAGGTGAAAAGTTGATTGGTGAGATTTTTTCCCTGGGACCCAATCTGTTTAATCCCTCTTTCCCCCTAGGAAAATCAAGAGAGAGTGTAGTGGAAAAAGCAGAGGGAAACCAAATAAGAGGCTGGCCAATCAGGGAAAAAGGAAGGGAAAAGGGGTGGTGTGATAAAGAGAGAAAGCATTGATGCTGTAAATCTCCCTCCCGATTGGAAAGGGTGCCGGGTAAGGTTGGTAGTACACTTCCCCATAGACGGGTCAACTTGACGGTGGGCGGAAACCGGAAGTCGGCCATCTTGGGGAAAGTGTGTAACTACAAGTATTCTAAACAACTCCATTGCGATCAGATACGGGTCAGGCAGTGGTTGGATAAACCATGGCAACGGGCTGATTGCAGGGAGGACTTTGGTGGTACAAAGGGGATGCAGTTGTGTGAGTATGGCCTCTTGCTCTGAATACGTAACTTACGGCCGGAGTCGTGTCTGTTTGTTTTGTTTGTTACATGTTGTCTTTTTGTGTCTTATAGAGGAGGGGTAAGGAGCCAGGGGCTGCAGCCACAGAGCCAGCCCACCCAACTAAGCACAGCACTCAACTCATAACACCAGCACTCACCACAACTGTGGGGATTCATTGTTATTGTTTTGTTTTTGGCCTGCAAGCCAGCCGTGTACCCTCCGATACCATCACTGGTAGAGGGGCAGCTCCTTTCTGTTTATTTAATAAAAATACAGACATTTTTGGGAGACTAATACTGTCTGAACATTCAATTTATGTACCACACCTCTCGCACTTGTCACAGGTGGGTATTCAATTTAAGAAATAGGAGCATGCTGAAAAAAGCATGTGCAGCAATGTTCTGTATTCATAGGGTGCTAAAGGCTGTAACATTAATTTATCAAAAAATATAATACAGTTTCTTTATTAATAAACACACACACGTTACAACAAGAGACGCACATCACAGGTGCCAGAATAAATAAACAGTGTATTAAACTTTCCACAAAGTTTAGCTTTTAAGTTATCTGGATGTAAAAAGTATCTGTAATATTGGTATTTCCAAACCTTTTTTGGGTGGTGGAGTTGGCACTGGTAGCTGCAGGAGCTGGTATGGACGTGGAGGTTGTGGTGTGGAACTTGCTGGTGCAGGCCTTGTTGAGGGCAGGAGCCCAAGGTCAGTTGTTTATAATTTTTGGTAGTGGAGATTTGAATTGTCCTGGGCTGATGGAGTCTTCAGGGTACAAGTCTGACTGAATCAGAATGCTGTAGCTGTGTAGACACACTATTTCAGTTCCACCCTCACCACTACTGTCCGACAGACCAGAGTAGTAGCTGTCGCTGCAGCATTCAACGTCTTTTTTCACATTTTGTTGTGTCAGTGCCTCAGAGTTTCATACATTTAAATGAGGATTTTTTTCCACTTATCTACACACCATACTCCACGCTGTTAAGGGGGAAAAAAGTTTTTATTGAGACAAAAATTATATAGTAAAAATACAAAACTGAAAGATCATAACTGGATAAGTCTCCACCCCCCTGAGTTAATACGTGGGGGAAGCACCTTTGGCAGCAATTACAGCTGTGAGTCTGTTGGGATAGGTCTCTACCAACTTTGCACACCTAGATTTGGCAATATTTGACCTTTCTTCTTTACAAAACTGTTCACGCTCTGTCAAGTTCCTTGTGGAGAGTTGATGGACAGGAATCTTCAAGTCATGCCATAAATTTTCGATTGGATTTAGGTCGGGGCTCTGACTGGGCCACTCAAGGACATTTACCTTTTTGTTCCTTAACTACTCCAGTGTAGCTTTGGCTGTGTGCTTTGGGTCGTTGTCATGCTGAAAGATGAACTTCTGTCCCAGTTTCAGCTTTCTTGCAGAGGGCAGCAGGTTTTCCTCAAGGACTTCTCTGTACTTTGCTCCATTCATTTTCCCTTCTATCCTGACAAATGCCCCAGTCCCTGCTGATGAGAAACATCCCCATAACATGATGCTGCCACCACCATGCTTCACAGTAGGGATGGTGTTCTTTGGGTGATGCGCTGTGTTGGGTTTGCACCAAACATAACGCTTTGCATTTAGGCCAAAAAGTTCCATTTTAGTTTCGTCAGACCACAAAACTTTTTGCCACATGGCTACAGAATCTCCTGAGTGTTTTTTTGCATACTTCAAATGGGATTCAAGGTGAGCTTTCTTGAGTAATGGCTTCCTTCTTGCCACCCTACCATACAGGCCAGATTTGTGGAGTGTTTGGAATATTGTTGTCACATGCACACTTTGACCAGTCTTGGCCATAAAAGCCCGTAGCTCTTGCAAAGTTGCCATTGGCCTCTTGGTAGCCTCTCTGATCAGTCTCCTTCTTGCTCGGTCATCCAGTTTGGAGGGACGGCCTGATCTAGGCAGGGTCTTGGTGATGCCATACACTTTCCACTTCTTAATAATCGTCTTGACCGTGCTCCAAGGGATATTCAAGGCCTTTGATATTTTTTATACCCATCCCCTGATCTGTGCCTTTCAACAACTTTGTCCTGGAGTTCTTTTGAAAGCGCCTTGGTGCTCATGGTTGAGTCTTTGCTTTGAAATGCACTACCCAGCAGGAACTACAGGAACTGCTGAATTTATCCTGAAATCATGTGAATCACTACAATTTAACATCGGTGTAGGCCACTTAACTTGGTGTGTGATTTTGAAGGCGATTGGTTACACCTGAGCTAATTTAGGATTGCTATTACAAGGGGGGTGGACACTTATCCAACCAAGCTATTTCAGTTTTTATTTTTAATTAATTTTCTACAAATTTCTAGAATATTTTTTCCACTTGGAAGTTGTGGGGTAGATGTGTAGATAAATGGAAAAAAAAATATTTTAATGCATTTTAATTCCAGGCTATAAGGCAACAAAAGGTGAAAAATTTGAAAGGGGGTGTAGACATTCTTTAGGCACTGTATTATCACTGTAAGTGTGTACCAACTGTTCATTTTTGAGACTGGTGGTACTAGTAAGGACCATAGGGGACTAACAATTTGTGCTACACATTTTATAGTGAAAGCTAGCTAGGTGGAAGGGAAATAGGCCTGTTTAGGGTAGTTTCAGCATGCAGTGGCCCAGCAACAACATTCATGTTCCAGAGGACCATAGACTGATTTTGGAAGAGGTACTGCAGCATTGCCCTCTTCATGGGCTAAGTACCGGGCTGAACTTGAAACACTGCTGCTGGTATTAGACCAGTTCCTTGTAACAGTTTTCTTATGGGGCTGTGTTGGGTTGTCTGCCATAATTATCTTTGTTTAGTAAAGGGAAAGATGAAACTGTGTCTTTATAATGTCTTATCAACTTGGGTATTGTATTCTCTATTATAATTAAAGTTTTCAGCACTGATAGACAACACTCCCAGTTTCAGACTTATTTATTTTAATGCCAAGGGTGGTGGTATGTACATTGTTGACTTTTGATGAGATGACTAAGAGAAGCCTGCAAAATGTATTTATTATTTATTTACTAGTTTTGGAGGGATTTCAGTTGTTCATTGTGATGGGGAGACAGTTATGTGGTAAGTAGTACACACAGTATGTATGTGAATAAGATGAGATGAATTAAACAAACCAAATCTGCAAGACTTTATATTCATTATTATTAATTTGCAGTTATTTTACTGAAAACTAAGTTTGGTCAAATTGAATAGGTTTCCCTTTTGGCAGCATACACAACTCACAGGAAAAAAACACACTGCTTGAACTAAATTAAAAGGTGAATTATTGTTTATTTTGCATGCATTTAACTCCAGAAGTACTACTAGTACAGTACTATTAAATAAGACACCAACAAATGCAACACAAAAACAGCTTACCAAAATTATACACTAGTTATTTTTTTCTTTAAAAAATTAAAATACAGTAAGTTGCATGGTCGAGCACACATACAAACTGAAGGACTAGCCTTGAAAAAAAAAAAGTATATTTGCATACATTATTTTCTTTTAGAAAGGTTCTTAGGAATTACCTTTTTCAATGTAAAAGTAACTATATATCTCTGGAAAGAGTTTGATTCTGAACCAAATATTCTGTTTTTCTGACCTTCTTGCTCATGTAACACAGAATGCCACTGACACAGTTCCACACTGTGTCAGAGACTGTCACACGGGTTGTGCTTTGTTTGTACTTGTTGCTCAGCGTGACCCTAGTATTTACAGCAATCAAAAGGTGTTAATTAAATTGCAAAATGACTAATATTTACAGCTGTGTAGAGCAATTGAATAGACTTAAATGTTTATCTTCCATTTCAGAAGAAAATGAAAAAACATTTTATCTTTACATAAAATTATGTTTTAGAAACTAGATTTTTTTTTTTAGGTTATGCACGCTTAAATGCAAAACTTTTAAGAAAATGTAATAGCATGGTTGTCATAATACTTTTTTTACTTCGGAATTTTATAACAAGCAAAATAGCATTTGAATAAACAAATCCAAATGTATAATTGCTCCAAACTTTGATGAATTTGTTTATTTTAATAAACTCCTAAAATAATAAAACATATCTGCAGGACAAAAGAAGAAAATATACTTACCAGAAGTAACACTGAAGAAATTATACTATTTTTTTTCTATTATTCTTCAGTTGCTTACAATTTTATCTTAAAAAGACAACACAACTTTAAGTAAATACAGTAAATAAATAAGATAATATATCTATCAATTTACTTTTTAGGGTTTTCAGCAAAAACTAAAGTAATCAAACAGGCAAAATCAAACAGCTATAAGAAACAGCTGGAAACAAGCTCACCAATCAACAATAAGACTCACAAATGAAGAATCTTATCTTGTTATATGTTAGGATCACGTATACACAGCCCTCTTTTATATAAGGTAGGCATAAGGTACACGTCAGTGTTTGCATACATTCTGTGAAAAGTGCAAATTCTCTTGACAGTTAATAAAGCATATTTATATTACATATAACACCCTCTACTCCAACCTATTGTAATAAAAAACAACCCCTTTGTCAGAAAGTAGGAGTGTCTTTAGTGAATAAAAGTATCTATAAATAAATGTATTATTTGCACGACTCATTTTCTAAGGAATGCTGTTGTTAGTGACACTGAATAATTCTAAACAATACGATTTTTTTACTATTTGGGTATAACTGCATCTAGCAATAATATTCAAGTACTTAGTGGAAACTATTTAAAGGTAATGGAGCTTCCTACAGATCACAGACTGGCAAACACAGAACAGTTTTGCTACCCATCAGTTAATGGATCTTGTCCTAAAGATATTTATTCAACGACAACTTGGATTTTTCTCTACATTTTGTTTGTGGCTGGGATGCTGGTTACAATATTTGGCAACATGGTGGTGATGATTTCCATCTCTCACTTCAAGCAGCTGCACACACCGACAAACATGCTTGTGCTGTCACTAGCCCTTGCAGATTTCCTTCTGGGGGTATGTGTGATGCCATTCAGCATGATCAGATCTGTTGAAACCTGTTGGTATTTTGGAGATGTGTTCTGCCTACTGCACTCCAGCTTTGACATGTTTCTGACTTCAGTTTCCATTTTCCATCTGATATCCATTGCTATTGACCGCTATTATGCTGTATGTGATCCACTGCATTATTCTTCCAAAATGACCATACCTATAGCATGGCTGATGGTTGCAATAAGCTGGGTGATTTCAGCTATATACACATACAGCCTGCTTTATTCAAAAGCAAACATACAGGGGCTGGAAGATTACATATCCTCTGTATCTTGCGTAGGAAACTGTGTTCTTTGGTTCAATACATTATGGGGAACATTGGACACATTAATAGCCTTTTTCATGCCTTGTTCTATAATGTTGGGCTTGTATGCCAAAATCTTTGTAGTGGCTAGAAGACATGTAAAGCAAATTGAGTCAATGACTGACCAAATGTATTCTGCTGCAGAGAAAAAAAACAAAATGTCTCAAAGATCGGAGAGAAAAGCAGCAAAAACTTTAGCCATTGTAATGGGTGCCTTCATCCTTTGCTGGCTGCCTTTCTTTGTTAACTCTGTTGTTGATCCATATGTTGATTTTTCTACCCCTCCAATTCTTTTTGATGCCTTTGTATGGTTAGGTTACTTTAATTCTACTTGTAATCCAATCATTTATGGTTTCTTTTATCCATGGTTTCAGAAAGCACTGAAATTGATTGTTACCTGTAAAATATTTGGTCCAGATTCTTCAAACATGAACTTATTCCCTGATCATGTTTAAACATGTAATCCAGCACCAATAGGACATGTTGAGGTGATTGTTTTTTATTTGGTTTTATTTTTTTGTTTTCTGTTTATTGTATACTTTGTGTAAAATAACATCACATTTTAAGGTTAAACTAATTTACTGAAATGTTGAAAGAGATAGTGGGATATGTTCAGTCGATCTAATTTGCTGTATGTAACAAGTAAATATAAATAGTATGACATTTTTCATAGTGGTATTTTACAGAAAAATGTGAAGAGATTTAAACCAGAATGTTTCTATGACAGATGTTTTTTTTGTTTTTGTTTTTGTTTTAACCTACCAGGGACCCCTGTTGTGCTACATATGATGTAAGCAAATAAGAAATTCAAAAATGTATGTAATTAATTAATTAATTTAATGTATTATTTTATTATTTGTTTTATCATACAGTCATGTTTTTTTTATCTTAATACCAATGTGTATAGATTATATACTGTATATCCCACTTCTCGTGCCTTATTACATAAAAAAAATATATATATTTTATTTTCCTAACTGGTGTCTGTCTTACATTATTATTATTATATTACATTATGTTCTGCAGCTGTGCATTTCCATTTCTTTTTATTTTGGTTGGGATATTAGTAATGCATTTTTATTAGAACCAGTGTTATCTGAATTTGTGTAATAATTCACTTCGTACAATATACATGTCCTTATGTTTAACGTCCTACCTACTCTATTGTAACACTCACGATTCATCCTGTGTACTACACAGCAATGTTATTTTTTAAAGGTAAACAATATATGTTGTAAAAATAACAAATGACAGCATTGCTGTAAGTCCATCTAGTGCATCTGATGGGCTTTGTGAAAAAATATATAGCGATCTCTTAGTCCATACTATTATTCTCCAGTTTTCAGTTATTTATACTTTTATTGCTGTTTTTGCAATAACAATTATTTGATATTATGCTTTCTAATTATTTCAACAAAAAGAGAGATTTATTTTTTTTTTTAACTGAGGCTGGGAAGCACATTATCAGCCTTGTGTTGTGCACAGAAGGTGAAGCCTGTGCAAAACTCACTTCACTTAGCCTTCAGTTCAGCAACCATTTGTGTTGCAAATAATGATTTAAGCACAAACAACAAGGAATTAAACACAACACACAAAACACAATATTAAACAGGTAAGGGATTCAATGTTATGAAAATGTAGGCAAAAATAAGGGCATCCTTTTAATATTTGTGAATATGACAATGTTGATGGATGTATAGAAAGCATATGTTATTATTATTATTATTATTATTATTATTATTATTATTATTATTATTATTATTATTTATTTCTTAGCTGATGCCCTTATCCAGGGTGACTTACAGTCGTAAAACAAAAATATAGCCCTGGAAACAAAAAAACGGAAAAAAAATGACAAGGCAGTCACAACACATTACAGCAGCTGAAAGGCCCACAAAAGGGGAGTCCACATTAGATTATTGTGTCCCATCTAGAAATCCATCCCTTACCTCCACAAAAGATGACAATCTAAATAATAACCCCCACTGCAATGCGATGTGTGCAGTCACAGATTTCCTCCTAATGTCAGACCCCTACTACATTGCATCTCAGCCCTGCAACAGACTCCACAACTGATTCGCTTGGGAGAGTTTGTTACAGGGACTTACCTACCCAAGGGAATCAATTACCACCCTTTTCCAGATACCACAGGCTTTATTAGATACTCAAATTGCTTATTTTGGTATCCAGTTCTGCTTATAATGTTGTTATTTATTTATTTATTTATTTATTTATAAAACTGAAATGGTAGCCCTCTGACAAATTATACATTTGCCAATTAACAGATCACTGTTTAGCTTTACTGAAAAATATAATTTAGAAAGTACACATGCTGATGCTTACTGTACTACAGTGAAGTTTAATCAAATTTTCCATTTGATATTCATTGCTGTTGATCGTTATTTTGCTGTGTGTGAGCCATTGCTGTACACTGCCAAAATAACAATGTTTATGTCTTTGCTGTTTTCTCCCATTAGCTGGACAGTTGGAATACTTTATATATGTGCAATCATTTATACTAAAGGCGATACTGAAGGTGTGGATGGTTTCGATGCTTGTCCAGCAGACTGTATAATTATTTGTAATGCAGTATGGGGAACACTAGATACAATGGTCAGATTGTTCCTACCGTGTTCTGTGATGCTATGCCTTTACACAAATATTTGTAGGGTCTGATGTAAGGATAAACACAGTGCAAACAGTTGCAGCTGCAAAACCAGGTAATTATTTTGCACTGCAGCCTATGTAAGATTACTCAACATGCACTCAATAATGAGCCGCAATCATGATAATGAGGGTCGCAATGAGCGCTGCCTGTGCATCGGGGTATTTAGCGGCCACATTTACAGCCCAGAGGTGAGGAGAGTTAGGAGTGTAGAGAGCAGTAGGCGCTGTATGAGCACGAAAATCAAACCAAACAAAAAAATATGTCAGAGGAAGGGCAGCAAAGTCCTCTTGGCACATGGAAAAGAAAAGAAGGGTTTTCAGAGGAGGAGCTGAGAGCCCTTACGGCTGAGTTCACTCAGCATGAATAAAGTAATACAGCGGTTTTCAAACTGGGGTACACGTAACCCCTGGGGGTACGCAAGCTCATCAAGGGGTACGCGAGAAACATCCTGTAATGGCGGACAACGCATTTTTTACCATGTCGTACTTTAGTATGGAGGATAATTCATGCAGAAATTAAAAACATAATGAAATAAATAATGAAATAAGAAACAAATAAATAACAAAATAAATAAATAAATAATGAAATAAATAAATAAATACATAAATAACGTTTACTCTAAAAATCGGGATAAATGGCTTCCCGAAAGTACCTCGATCGGGACTCGGGACAAAGAGCCTAATCTGGACTATCCCTTTATCGGGACATCTGGTCACCCTAATTGCTTCTCTATGCAGTTGTGGAATTTACAGTCCTTTCAACTGTTTTTTATTTTTTTAATTTTTTTTTATTTAAAATTAGTTAAATATTCACCTATTTAGCAATTTTTGAGGATGTTAATTTGAATGTTTTTTTACAGCCGTCAGTTCTCGATTCCACGCTGACTCTAACCAGCAGGCCAGTTAGTAGATAGTCGAACTCACCAGCAACAGTGTCACGCCCTCCAGTATGATTGACGCTCAGTGAGAAATACTAGAGTGAAAAGATTGTGCCAAAATGAAACAAAACAAACAAACAAATAAATAAATGTAATGCATTTCGATTTGTATTTATTTATTTATTTATTTATTTAGTTATGTATTTAATTATTTATTAATTTTGGCACAAATTATCCTACATACTTCAGGACTTAGCAATCGAGTCAACAATGTTGAATCTCCTTTCAAATAAAACCACAGCCGTACTGGTGTATGTTTCCTTTCTGTTGGGTGAGGTTAACTCTATAAACTGGCTGTTGACAGTGAGTTAGCATTGAGCGCACACATGGATAATTTACATATTTAAATAACAGTCTGTGGGTTAAATTTTTTTTTTTTAAAGATTGTCACTGTATGATGTTACTTCTTTTAAAAAGGTGTAGTATTTACTAGGTAAGTTTACTTTCTTGAGTCTAAATGTTCAGTGTTAGTATTTTAATCAGTTCAGTGCTTTATCGATGTTTACGTTTTTAAATACAGTATTATTTAGTTGAGCAGGCAGCTGGGCCACCCAACTTCAGACAGTGAAATCACTCACTTGTTCCACGCTGGAGCTGGAGGGACACGACTGTTTTCTTTACTTACAATGCTTGTATATGTTTTTTTCATTATTAATGAATTTGTTGAGTGCATGAGGCTACGCCTCCGCACCGGTAATTATTAATAAAAGCAAAAGCACAATATTATTATTATTATTATTCAATAAATTGAATTGTGAGATTGAAAAATAAAACAATCCCTAAATCCTGGGATTGGGAAAAGTGTCCGGAACTGGATTCCCTACTCCAGACCTATTGATCATATCATACAGCGAGTGCCCATCAACAAGCAATAATTGTCTTGAAGCTGATTAACATGAACAGACTACTGCACTGAACACTTAAACATGAAAGCATTTTGCCAAAAGTCATTTTTGACTGCCTTTTATAAAGATCCCATTTTTACTTTCAACAAATTAGCTGGAAATATTCGCTTCAAAACAATGTACTTATTCTGGCTGGATTCGATACCGAACAAGACACACATATCATTTCACATGGTCCTAGCTCAACCAACCCCCCCCCCAAAAAAGAACCTATATTTGTAACTATTAAAAAATCTGTTTTCTCTCGACACTATTGCATTTGTTGGAAGAAATGCATGTATTTTGTTGAGAATTGCTTTTTGATTTTGTTTTAAATTGGAACCTTAGTTTTGTTTTTCAGAAGCATAACCTGGTTTTGGACTCTTAATTTGGACTCGTTTTGGCTTACTTATTGGAGTCTGGATTTTGAAATAATTTTACATGGCATTTTTATAATTGGTGCATTTGCACCATGGTTAACTAATTGTATTTTATTTAGTTCGTTTTTACAGCAGTTTTCCATTTACATACTAAATCTAGTAATTAAAAAAGGCCATATTTTTTCCTGTTTCCTGAAAGCTATTTCTTTGAAAAGTACCTTGTTAAGCATTGAGTCTACTATTGGATGTTCACCTATTTTGGGTGATACGTATAGATCCTATTGGCTGTTTATGTAATTGAATGATACATTTTAGAACAGTTATGTTAATTAATCTGTGGAAGTTTCTGGAAACACCAGTGTAGTAAAATGGAAGCTGTGCAGAAGACTCCTGCCTTCTCCTGAAGTGCTCAAAATAAAAAGAAGTTTGTTCTTTTGAAATTTCAAACAGTCTCCGTTTTACTTTTATTTTCATCTGTTCAATACATAACAATATCAGTTTAAGATTAATCAAATCCAGGTTTTAATGGTAACCAAACCAGTCCTTTCAAACACTCAGTTTGATGGAATGGAGTCATGGATGATACCTTAGTGCTTATGCTGGGAACATTAAAGTACAATTATGCTTTCTTTATATCTCATTCATGTATTTTCATTTAAAAATATATAGTAGAGAAAACCTCTTGGTTCATTATCTCAAGGTCTGTTTTCTGATTAAAAAAAGATTTTAAAATAAAAGTCTCTCAATCTTTTGAGCTCGACATTGCTCATACTGTGTTTTGTATTGTTTTGAGAAATTACATAATCATTTTAAAATGAAAGAGTGAACACCTTTGTGTTGCGCCCAAGATGGTGCTGGATGAGGAGGTGGGGTAAATGTCAGGGTGTAATACTATTAATTCCAGGTAAGAATGCATTTTTATAATTATTTTTCTAACCCTTTGTCTACAAGTTGTTTGGATTTCGAACTGACAACCCGGACCTTCCCCAGTGAGTGCACAGAAACCACACAAAATATATATATATATATATATATATATATATATATATATATATATATATATATATATATATATTTTTACAGGGAAATGATGCCATTGATATCAGCGCTAGTAATGCAAAAGAATATACACTAACATATTATTATTTATTTCTTAGCAGACGCCCTTATCCAGGGTGACTTACAATTGTTACAAGATATCACATTATTTTTTACATACAATTACCCATTTACACTGTTGGGTTTTTACTGGAGCAATTCTAGTACCTTGCTCAAGGGTACAGCAACAGTGTCTCCCACCTGGGATTGAACCCTCCGGTCAAGAGTCCAGAGCCCTAACCACTACTCCATACTGCTTAAAACGTTCATTCCTGCAAAAATAAAATAAAATTAAAAAACACCAGCGATGCAGTCCAATGTTGGCAACGTGTCATTTATGTAAAATAATAATAATAATAATTTTCAAAAAAAGAGAGTATTGTTATTATGTATTAATATTTAAAAGTTGAATATGTGAATAGTATATGTAGATTGCAATAATTGTTCAATTATATATATATATATATATATATATATATATATATATATATATATATATATATATATATATATATATATATATATATATACTGTAATTTGTTTATAATCAAATTCTTTATTTGTCAGGCTTTTTGTCCTGACTGTAGCAAACACTACCCAGTCATTTATTCTTCATTTGTAACAATAGAATGTTTCAATTGCCAAGCAATGACCTCTGGGAAAAGTCAGGTGGTATTAATCTACATGAATTACAGGGTTGAAGAAAGTTTATTGGCAGAAAAAAAACCCTGCAGATTTCACTGGCTTCAAATTGAATTGTCAGTTTATTCAAACTCAACTCCTGTGAGAGGGGGAGGATCTACCTGATACATATATAAAGAGAGAAAGAGAGAGAGAGAGAGAGAGAGAGAGAGAGAGAGAGAGAGAGAGAGAGAGAGAGAGAGAGAGAGAGAGAGATGCACAGTGAAAGCTTCTAGTTCACTCAAATGAGACTACATTCTGGTGTGTTTGTTTTTTTCTTGTCAAAGAAAAATGAATGGATTTGAAATTGGAATGGAAATAATTGAGCTTCAAGAACACCAAACAGTGCAGTTTTGTTTCCAGTCTGGCAACGTATCCTGCCCTAAAGAAATCCGTCCAACAGCAATCTATGTAATCTTGTATATTCTTTTGACTGGTGTGGTGATGCTTACAGTGTGTGGAAACCTTTTGGTGATCATTTCTATCTCTCATTTCAAGCAGCTCCATACACCAACCAACCTCCTTGTGCTTTCACTGGCTGTAACAGATTTTCTTATAGGAACAATTGTGATGCCTTACGACATGATTCAATCCATAGAATCCTGTTGGTATTTTGGTGACATATACTGCTCAATGCACGCTATATTTAGTCTGTTGCTGACTTCAGTTTCTATTAGTAATTTGGTATTTATTGCTGTTGATCGATATGTTGCTGTGTGTGACCCATTACTTTACTCTACTAAAATAACAATTCCTACAACGAGGTTGTTTGTTGCAGCGAGTTGGCTGTTTTCGCTATTTTACACAATGTTAATAACTTACTTTAATAATGATGCAGGACTATATTCTTGTCCTAGAGACTGTTTGATTGTGTTTGATGCAACCTGGGTTGTAGTAGATTTGATAGTTACATTTGTCTTGCCTTGTTCTGCAATGGTTACTCTGTATACAAAAGTGTTTATAGTTGCAAAAAGGCATGCAAGAGTAATACAGCAAATGAGTTCTGCTGATAGAAGCCAAAGCAACATACCTAAAAAGTCTGAAAGAAAGGCAGCAAAAACATTGGGTCTTGTAGTGGCTATCTTTCTTCTTGGCTGGGTACCATACTACGTTTACACTGTTGTTGAGGCATACATACATTTTACTTCTCCTCTAATAGTGACAAATGCTCTCACATGGATAGTTTATTTTAACTCCTGCATGAATCCAATGATTTATGCTTTGTTTTATCCCTGGTTTAAGAAGTCACTGGAACTCATACTAACATTCAAGATATTTAAACCAGCATCCTCTTTAATAAATCTGTTTCCAGGAAACCACTAGAATTCACATGTTCTATTAGATAATTTGTGGGGATAACTTTCATACAGTTATCAAATTATTTAAGACTATGCACTGGAAACACATAAGTGCATTCCTGTAAAAGTTATTTAAAGCAAGCCTGTGTTGAATTGTTTTTTTTGTTTGTTTTTTTTAGCAGTAACTCCTGTTGCTTTAGTAACAAAACTATTAACAGTTTGCTAAAAGGAAATGATTATTACTGTTATTGTTAATAGTATAATGTAATACTTAAAAATGTGACAATGCGCTTATCTGTTTTAAAATTACAAAGTGATTTGTAAAATGTGTTTTGATCTATGAAATGTTTGGTTGCTGTTTAGAATTTGCATTTGATTGCTATAATTCAATAAATAAATATTTGTGAAATGTGCTGAAACCTGTAACACAAGGGGAGGTAAAATGCAGTTGATAGAATGGTATCATTTCGGTCACATTTTTTATATTTGAACTTATCATTGGTGCCACAATTGTATAAACTAATAAAAAAGTGGTAAAGGTGTATAATTTCAGAAAGTATAATTATTATTTTTACCTTTTGCTGTCATGCCTTATCATTAAACCATTGTATGTAATGGCTCATTGTGGCAGGGTGTCTGTCTCTTAATGTCTTGCACATTCAAGTGCTATGTATTATTTGTTTATTTAGCAGACACCTTTATCCAAGGCAACTTACAGAGACTAGGGTGTGTGAACTATGCATCAGCTGCAGAGTCACTTACAATTACGTCTCACCCGAAAGACGGAGCACAAGGAGGTTAAGTGACTTGCTCAGGATCACACAATGAATCAGTGGCTGAGATGGGATTTGAACCGGGGACCTCCTGGTTATAAGCCCTTTTCTTTAACCACTGGACCACACAGCCTCCATATATACTGTATGTATATATTTAAATAACTCATTTATTATTTTGCACTCTTGTTCATTCATACACCAGCTCAAATATGTTCACAAACTGTACATATGCACACATTTAAATACAAAAAATAAAGATAATACTATTATTTGATTAACTTTGTGGAAAGGTTATGCACACAGACTGTAAGATTTGAGTTTGAACAAGATTACAAAGCAAGGGTACAAAATAATCAAAAAACCCAAGTTTCCAGATGGAATAAATAAGCTGCCAAAGGTTAAATTATTGATTACCTGCATATTAACGGAGTCTTCCCTCATCCAATCCTTAACAGCAGTAAGCAGGTGTATGATTTTTTTGGAGAATTCAATCAGATCCTTCTTTCCAATTCTCAAAATGAAGTCATATATATATATATATATATATATATATATATATATATATATATATATATATATATATATATATATATATATCTCCTGAAAGAAGTATGTACAAATTAATATGGATAACTCAATCTAATGTTTCTATGTCAGTTTATCACACTACTTTTAACCACCCATTGCTGCAATATGTTTTCTTATTTGTGTGTAATACTTACATACTTTCCCTGTCCCACTGGGGACTGTGGACAACCACATTCAACGTCCTTCATGTGTCTTTTTTAAAAGCATTATTACATGATTTTCATTGGGCTGTGGTTTTGCCCATTCCTAGGATGGCTCTGACACATTTCTCTCGTAGTCATCACTGTTTATCACTATTGCATTTGAGCAGTGATGCATTGCAACAGTGAAACTCCTTTGTTTTGTTCGTGGTGTTTCACCTCCAGACAACTTTCTTTTCTCACTCCATCTCAAATGTCGAATGCGAGCACTTAAGGATTTGCAGAAGAAAGACTGTGAAATACATTAAAACAAGGTTAAGAAAAGAGCAGGGGGCTGGAGTTTGAGTTTGCCAGAGAGATTGACTGCAGGTACACAGAAAACATTAATAATATACCAAAAAATAGTTTGAGAGTAACTTTAAAAATGCACTTAAAAATTTTAATTTGAAAATTCCTCTATGTCAAAATAACTCAGGCCAAATGTTCACAGACATACCCACGGTTCATTTCCTTCCTGCTTGATTGTGGGATACGTCTGGTAAAATCCAAATCCAATTCTGTGGTATGCTGTGGAAATAGACCCAGGTAGTAGCGTGCACTTTCCTCAATCAATTTTGACCATACCATGGTAGATTTATTTTCCTTCAGATGTCTTTTTACATACTCGCTTAATGGAGGCAGTAGGACATTCATATCTATGCTTTGCTTGTGAATAAAATAAATAAAAAATAAAAAATAACAACAATAAAATAATTAGCTAAACTGTTTAGATGACTCCTGGCTTAAAATGGTTTCATCATCCACTTCCGTTCCATCACTATTGAGCACAATTCCCTTTGGCTTGGATACATTCAGTTTCAATGAGGCTTTGAAAATCAGAAAAAAAAGATAAGAAAACAAACAAAGACAATAGATTTAAACACAGTAATGTAAGCTTTTGCTTTTAAAAATGATTAGTTGTTAGGTTAGTCTAAAGGTTTATATAAACCTTAATGTTACATGTCTGCATGCTTTTCTTTTAAAATAAATGGTTTGGTTACCTTTGTCGATTAGTTCCTGTACTGTGTCTGTCAATACCAGCTGCTTCTTTTGCCGTCTGCAGTCCCACACTTTAAATAGTGGCATTGTTTACTAAAATAATAAGGTTTAATTAAAAAAAAGAAAATATATATCATTTTAAATAATTCAAATATTTGACGTTTGACTGCAAGTTAAATAAACTTATTTGTGTGTGTGTGTGTGTCTCTTTAACAGAAAGCCAGTTTATATCTTATACCACACGTTCATATGTGGTAGCGTATCGCTTCGTGAGACACAATTTGCCATTGTAGCAGTGCAAACTGAGCGGCCATTTGCAATGCAAGTCTGTGTGAAACAATTATCATGTTTGTAGGCTTAAGCATGTAGGACAAAATGTGGCAATCGAAGAAAATAACCTCTGTCATTTGCACCACAAAGCAGGCTTTTGAATCGCAAACAAATACAGATTGTAAAATGCAAAATTCAGGCACGTCATCAACATGTTTAGATATTAGACCACATCCAGTCATGTATTCATGGATATCTATGACAATGCCATTACAGCTGTTGACTTCAAAGGTGTCAATGCTCCCAGTTTGCCTACAATACATATCTTCGAGATTAGGGTTGTCCTGAAGTCAGCCGTTATTCCATCCTTTATAATTTTTTTCTGTTGCAACTGCTTGTAGCACATGTACAACTGGAGTAGTGGTTAGGGCTCTGGACTCTTGACTGGAGGGTTGTGGGTTCAATCCCAGGTGGGGGACACTACTGCTGTACCCTTGAGCAAGGTACTGTACCTAGATTGCTCTAGTAAAAACCCAACTGTATAAATGGGTAATTGTATGTAAAAATAATGTGATATCTTGTAACAATTGTAAGTCGCCCTGGATAAGGGTGTCTGCTAAGAAATAAATAATAATAATACAACTGGTATTGCTTTGCCATGCTAAGTGGTACATTTTTTAAACACTTCCACTTCCTGCTTTTAAAAAAGGAATGTCTTGCCTCAAACTGCATGCACCAATGGTGATGTAGTGGGCCACAGCGCAGCATTTGAGAGGTAAGGTGTAGAAGGTAGTGCATTTTAGGGATGATGGATGCCCTTAGGTAAAGCCTAGCAAACATAGTATTATGATTGTAAACCAGCTGCTTAAGTGTTCCTACACTTTCTCTAAGCTGTATTTGTTGCCCAAAAAAATATTTGGATCAGCTTAAGAAAATTCCTCCACTTTGGTTTCTGCTCAGGTACTTTTTGGCCAATTACTATTGGAAGTACTGTAATTAAAGTCATGATACCAGTAGCAGTTTGCTTTAGTGTTCCATCACCGTTCAGATATGCTTTTTCGATTATTTCAGGTTTACTACCTGCTTCTAGGTAATTGTACCATTAGGCCCTAAGTCGAGAATTTAACCATGACAATTCAAAATACTTTTCGACATAAATTAAATTGTATAAAGTCATCTGCAATGTATAAGGTACAACACCTTCCAGAAGCACATGCATGTATGGATGTAACATGTACCAGGCCACTACACAAAGAAAAGTAACACAATTCTGTTAAACAGCTCTTTGTATTAATGCCCCATAGCTTACTCCAGTATTGCAGAGCTGCTGGACTCATGTCATCAAGAGCAACACATCTTTCCAGGTGTTCATCTGCATTCCTCAGACTAAAATCTGACTCCAAAAACTTCCTTTGCCTGTCTTGCCCTGAGGTCATACATGTTCTACAAGCCTTGAGTGCAAAGCTCATACTTCCTTTGAACCCCACTAACCAGTGAGATGCTAGTGTGTCTGTAGCAACAAAAATAAGAGATCCCTCAACAGTGTGCTCTCTGCCATTTATAGTCATTGGAATTCCTCCACTGGACAAAGTGTTTACTGTATCGATAAAGTCTTTCAATAAAGGTTGAGGTCTAGATTTTTTTAAGTCTACTGATTTTGCTATGGCAAGCAGCTGTTTAGTGCCAAATTTTGACCTATATTGTGGTGGAATATTGGCCAGACTGAAGTAGAACACTGTGATTTTATGTTTCTTTACATGGCACCCAACTGGATTCACTATTTCAATGTAATCAGTGTGCAATATCATTTGCAGTGCTGAAGGATTTCTCTGGAACAGCTTATGCTTTTGAACATATTCTCCATCATGCATAACTTTGTTTCCCTCGGGTGAGATTTCATTACACATTTCCATATGTCTGGTATTTCAAGAAGGGATTTTCAGCAAATGGGATGATGTACACCATGTGCTTTTTCTGAATAATGCATCCCTTGGCTGTTACAATTGAACTTTGCAATGGAACAGGAATTGGCTGCACAAAGTTGAAGTTTTTGCTGTAGTATTTCAGCCTTTTCTTATTGCTGCTCAAATCCTCTAAGAAGTTTGGCTCAGAAATGTCATTTATGAAACCTGTGTCAACACCTCTGTTATTAAGAAAGGAAGTGGAGGAGATAACTTCATTTACAGCTGTTTCTGATAGCCTATGTTCAGCTTGTAATGCTAATGCAAAGGTTGCATTGAAGTTTCTCTTTTTGCTGTCAGCATCAGAAAAACAACATGTGCTACATTCACCTGGAAATTTATCTTCACACAAGTCCCCATCTGCAATATCAATCGAATGTGCTACTACATCTTTGTGCTTCTTAGATAAGTGGCTCCTGTAAGTGTTCCAGTTTCTAGGAGAATATGAACATACTTTCTCCAGGTTCTACCACCTTAATGTGGTAGATCCTTCCCTGCCTTCATTAGGCACGAGGGTCCTTGACGTTGTAAGCTCACACCGCTAACCCTTGGGTTATGTGGTTCTGATGCGTCCCTCATATGCTGCCATTCCTTCTCTCTCGCGACTGCTCTGGTATACTTTCCCATAAGTAATGTTGGTGGTTGTCTTCGAATTGAAAGGGAACATTAGGTTACTTCTCGTAACCCTGGTTCCCTGAAAGAGAAGATGACTACCAACCACGAGGTTGCATCGGTCGCCCTTACGGGTTCAATGCAAAAAGAGAAATGGCTTCCTCAGTATGACGATTTTAATCCCTCGGTGGGCGGGACCAAGTGTGTCATCCCAGGAAGGGGCCTATCGGCAGCTCTGATATAAAGACCTCAGTAATACCTACCCAATAGGCAGGATTATCCCATAAGTAATGTTGGTGGTGGTCTTCTCTTTCAGGTAACCAGGGTTCCAATAAGTAACCTAACGTTCCCTTTCAATTCGTACGTTTCCATGCGCAGAGAACTGGTACACGAGTGAATCTAAGCTGCTGTAATAAAGCAAAATACCTTGTTCCTTGTTGGTTAATAATATGTTTTACTGCTTGCCAAAATAGTTTTTCAAATATCATTAGTGGGGTGTCATGTCGTTAGTAGTGAATACTGTTTCAACTCATTTATCCTACGACTCATTAATCAAAAATGAACTTGGAGGTGTAAAATGAAACTGACCATGTTGAAAACCAGCTGAGACGTTATATATATATATATATATATATATATATATATATATATATATATATATATATATATATATATATACATACATTTCCCTTTCATTCAGACAATGTAGCATATATGGGATCAGGTGATGCTGCGTATACTACCTTGGCTTAGAAATCCTACTCGTCCGGACGTCTGACAGTAGCTGAGGAAGCATTCAACACCACGCTTGGGCAAATACGGGTAGTGTTGCACTTGAAAGGGAGGTGGTGGATGCTGATGAAAAGGACTGAAGTGCAGCATTAGTTCGTTCCCAAAATTGCCACTGCCTACTGCACAGGCCCACCGTGGAGGGCGGGAGGACGGGAAATTTCCCAGGGCCCAATGCTTGAAGGGGGCCCTGATGAAGGGGGAACTTTTTTTTTTTTTTTAATATATAAAATATTTTAAAACAACTAGCCCTGCACAAGACCCTTTGCTTTCCACCACCACATTAAAAAGAAAAAACTCCCGTACTGCACACCGAGCCGATGTGCTTCTGTTGTGTAATGATTGTGTATCCAGGCGCTGTCAAACACTTCCTTTCACACAATGATTTGAACTTTCGCATTTCGTATTTTACTACACCAAAAAGCTAAAAAAAAAAAGGCATAGCAATTTTATGTATTTTTTTTAAAGATTTTTAAAAACTTTAAAAGAACCCTAAAGTTGCACAATATATACCACAGTATGAATTATTCTATTATTAAGATCTATAATTTGCTCAAAACAACGTGGTGCAGCAGTTTGTTAGAAAAATTGTATCGTGTAAAATAAATAAAGTACTTTCTTGAGACAGTACGGGGAAGGTTACCAGTGTTGCCAAGTCTCACAAGAAAAAAAAAAGGGGACCACCTTTCAAAACAAGCGCAATCCATGTTAGAGTATGGGTGTTTATGCAAATTCCAACCTGCGACTCTCAAAAAAAGAAGCCCAATCCCGAGTACTTCTCCCATTTCACATGTAAATTGCCTTGCATGGAAACCCCATGATTGACTACTCTGTTACCACGAGCTTGTGTTGACACTTTTTTGTGTTAGAAGTGCAAGTTGTGTTGATTTTTAACACAAAATTGTTGTAACTGATTGTGTTTAACAGGTTTGTTAGTGTAGTTTTGTGTTCAGATCAGCTATACAGACCAGGAATTAACAACTAAAGATCGGAGCACAGAGGTATCTTTCTTCCCTGCCATGTAAAATTCATTTTTAAGCAAATTTCAGAAACTGAATTTGAGGGGTGGCTGACATGAATGCTAAACAATCCTAAATAACCATGGCGTCCATGTATGAAGGTCTGCCGACACACTTTTGATCACATCCAATAAAAATTGATATGAAAGGTTTAATTTCCATTATTATAAATACAATAATAATAATTGTGTCTGTCCAAATCAGATGAGTAATTCTGGGAACCAGAAATATTTCCATTACCTCACAATTGTGATCAAAGCATGACCAGATTATCCAATTCAATCTGTTATACCCCATGATAGTTCTATTATGAATTTTAAAAATGTAGCTTTATTTTGTGTTTGTTGTACAGACCTTTTCCTCTTAGACCAAAATGAAACCATTACAATTCTTTCTTCCTTAGTAAAAACATATTTGTTCTTCTGAAATACTTGTTTACATTTTCTATTCAAAATTTTGTAAAATGTAATTTCTCCATATATTAATCCAATATTTCTACTTGCACTGTGTTTATTAGTATTTTAATGCTCTGTCGTGCGCAGCAATGACACTTACCTTTTTCATCACTTCCTTCAAAGTCTGTTAGTAGCTTGCTGTTGAATATCATGGTGGTCAAGAGGAGATCTCTATATTTTTCATTTTTAAAATGGTTCCCATTCAAAATAAAGAACTTTAGTAAAAGTATTTTTAG
Source organism: Acipenser oxyrinchus oxyrinchus (assembly GCA_030684275.1). Lineage (NCBI taxonomy): Eukaryota > Metazoa > Chordata > Actinopteri > Acipenseriformes > Acipenseridae > Acipenser > Acipenser oxyrinchus. The sequence goes on along the minus strand of CM060252.1, from coordinate 65,542,553 downwards.
ATTGTTATAGGTTCCATGATATTTTTTAGCATATATATATATATATATATATATATATATATATATATATATATATATATATATATATATATATATATATATATATACAGTACTGTGCAAAAGTTTTAGGCAGGTGTGAAAAAATGCTGTAAAGTAAGAATGCTTTCAAAAATAGACATGTTAATAGTTTATATTTATCAATTAACAAAATCCAAAGTGAGTGAACAGAAGAAAAATCTACATCAAATCAATATTTGGTGTGACCACCAACTGCCTTCAAAACAGCATCAATTCTTCTAGGTACACTTGCACACAGTTTTTGAAGGAACTCGGCAGGTAGGTTGGCCCAAACATCTTGGAGAACTAACCACAGTTCTTCTGTGGATTTAGGTAGCCTCAGTTGCTTCTCTCTCTTCATGTAATCCCAGACAGACTCGATGATGTTGAGATCAGGGCTCTGTGGGGGCCATACCATCACTTCCAGGACTCCTTGTTGTTCTTTACGCTGAAGATAGTTCTTAATGACTTTCGCTGTATGTTTGGGGTCGTTGTCATGCTGCAGAATAAATTTGGGGCCAATCAGATGCCTCCCTGATGGTATTGCATGATGGATAAGTATCTGCCTGTACTTCTCAGCATTGAGGAGACCATTAATTCTGACCAAATCCCCAACTCCATTTGCAGAAATGCAGCCCCAAACTTGCAAGGAACCTCCACCATGCTTCATTGTTGCCTGCAGACACTCATTCGTGTACTGCTCTCCAGCCCTTCGGCGAACAAACTGCCTTCTGCTACAGCCAAATATTTCAAATTTTGACTCATCAGTCCAGAGCACCTGCTGCCATTTTTCTGCACCCCAGTTCCTGTGTTTTCGTTCATAGTTGAGTCGCTTGGCCTTGTTTCCACATCGGAAGTATGGCTTTTTGGCCACAAGTCTTCCATGAAGGCCACTTCTGACCAGACTTCTCCGGACAGTAGATGGGTGTACCAGGGTCCCACTGTTTTCTGCCAATTCTGAGCTGATGGCACTGCTGGACATCTTCCGATTGCGAAGGGAAGTAAGCATGATGTGTCTTTCATCTGCTGCAGTAAGTTTCCTTGGCCGACCACTGCGTCTACGGTCCTCAACGTTGCCCGTTTCTTTGTGCTTCTTCAAAAGAGTTTGGACAGCACATCTGGAAACCCCTGTCTGCCTTGAAATTTCTGCCTGGGAGAGACCTTGCTGATGCAGTATAACTACCTTGTGTCTTGTTGCTCTGCTCAGTCTTGCCATGGTGTATGACTTTTGACAGTAAACTGTCTTCAGCAACCTCACCTTGTTAGCTGAGTTTGGCTGTTCCTCACCCAGTTTTATTCCTCCTACACAGCTGTTTCTGTTTCAGTTAATGATTGTGTTTCAACCTACATATTGAATTGATGATCATTAGCACCTGTTTGGTATAATTGTTTAATCATACACCTGACTATATGCCTACAAAATCCCTGACTTTGTGCAAGTGTACCTAGAAGAATTGATGCTGTTTTGAAGGCAAAGGGTTGTCACACCAAATATGGATTTGATTTAGATTTTTCTTCTGTTCACTCACTTTGCATTTAGTTAATTGATAAATATAATCTATTAACATGTCTATTTTTGAAAGCATTCTTACTTTACAGCATTTTTTCACACCTGCCTAAAACTTTTGCACAGTACTGTATATATATATATATATATATAGACACACACACACACACACACATACACACATATGTTACACATAGGCTATATTTGCATCTTGAGTAGTGACGTCAAAAAGTGATAATTCCTCTAGAGGAAAATACTGTACACTTGTCTCGATTTCAATCACTCAACAACACCCACAGTACAGAAATGTTCATTAATGATCAACAAAATGAGAATACTAAATAAATAAATATATAAATATATATATATATATATATATATATATATATATATATATATATATATATATATATATATATATATATATATATATATATATAGATATATAAAGCTGGTACATTTGTATTGCAGAGAAACAGGAAATTAAAACAAGGTAAAGGCAATCATCCAAATAAAGCTGAAGCACTAACGGATAATAGAATGTCTATACAGCACTGAAACACTACATTTAAAAAAATCCAGCTGTACTGCTGAACCTCCTCTTCTTTTTAATATTAGCATCACAAGGGTATCCATGTATTATACAAAATAATAGATGGGTCTCTTCAGTGAGTTACAGGAAAACAATTCCCTCTCGGTTTCTGGACAGTTTATAAATTACTCAACCTTCGGTCTTGTAATTTATGACGTCTCAGAAACCCCAGAGGGAATTATTTTCCTGTAATTCATGGAAGCCCATCTGTTATATATATGTGTGTGTGTGGGTGTGTGTTTTGTCTGTTATTTACACAATAGATTGTGATATTTATTTATTTTTATTCAAGCTCTTGGACTGAGTTGTTTCACCAAAATAAAAAAGAGAGATTAGGTTTTGAAATTTCACCCAGTCTTTTCTCGAACAGTATTCAGAATGATTGTGTGATCTTTCATTTAAGCGACACAGGCTTAAAATTCCATTTCTGGTCACGCTAGCTCCCTGGACCCATTGCTACAGCAAGCTCACAAACACTATAGGTCAACCTGTGGTAAACTCCAATAGTAAGACAAACTTTCACAGGGATGGTTTTGCAAACTCCAGATAACTCTAGTCCTACACTAGTTTACCTAAATTAAAATTAGGTATTCTAAAAGTAGTGATAATCAGGGTCTGTGAAGCCACTTGACAGTGTGTTAAAGTATGCCATTATATTGTCCCTTACAAAAAAATAATATACTGCAAGTATACTTGTGCCAAAATAGTTTGGTTTTAGTATATTAGTACAATTATTCTATATTATTTTGGCACAAGTGTGTCATATGTTACTTGTTTCTTGTTTGTATACTCTTAGTCAATTAATGGTACAACCAAAACATTTTTTTCTTTTTTAAAACAAAAATAATTTATTTTATTTAATAACAGGTTTATAGTATAGCATAAACATTATGCATGGACAAATGTGATCACAAAGTTCAAAGTTATAAGGCCTCCCCCCCCCCCCAAAAAAAAAAAAATAAAGCTGTTACAGGATTTACTCATAACTAAGGGCAGTACATGTGCTTATTTGAGTTACTGTATTGTACTTACAGCTTGGTTGTAAAAAGCCACCATAAAATTATCAGAATTTGAAAACAGTGCAAAACTGTAATTAAAACTGCTGGTTTTACTCAGGAGTAAATGTTTTACCAACTTTGGAAAATCAGGCCCATAGTTTACAAACAATGGTTAAATAATTAAGGAATAAATCTTGTTCCGGGGGTACACATAACATTTTACAGGTAAGCTGAAGTCAAACTTTTAGGGAAAAAAAAATTACTGAGAGCTTAGCTGTACAGTAGACAGAGGGGTGTAAATAAATAAATAAAAATATATATATATACAGTACTGTGCAAAAGTTTTAGGCAGGTGTGAAAAAATGCTGTAAAGTAAGAATGCTTTCAAAAATAGACATGTTAATAGATCATATTTATCAATTAACTAAATGCAAAGTGAGTGAACAGAAGAAAAATCTAAATCAAATCCATATTTGGTGTGACCACCCTTTGCCTTCAAAACAGCATCAATTCTTCTAGGTACACTTGCACAAAGTCAGGGATTTTGTAGGCATATAGTCAGGTGTATGATTAAACAATTATACCAAACAGGTGCTAATGATCATCAATTCAATATGTAGGTTGAAACACAATCATTAACTGAAACAGAAACAGCTGTGTAGGAGGAATAAAACTGGGTGAGGAACAGCCAAACTCAGCTAACAAGGTCAGGTTGCTGAAGACAGTTTACTGTCAAAAGTTATACACCATGGCAAGACTGAGCACAGCAACAAGACACAAGGTAGTTATACTGCATCAGCAAGGTCTCTCCCAGGCAGAAATTTCAAGGCAGACAGGGGTTTCCAGATGTGCTGTCCAAGCTCTTTTGAAGAAGCACAAAGAAATGGGCAACGTTGAGAACCGTGAGACGCAGTGGTCGGCCAAGGAAACTTATTGCAGCAGATGAAAGACACATCATGCTTACTTCCCTTCGAATTGGAAGATGTCCAGCAGTGCCATCAGCTCAGAACTGGCAGAAAACAGTGGGACCCTGGTACACCCATCTACTGTCCGGAGAAGTCTGGTCAGAAGTGGCCTTCATGGAAGACTTGCGGCCAAAAAGCCATACCTCCGACGTGGAAACAAGGCCAAGCGACTCAACTATGCACGAAAACACAGGAAATGGGGTGCAGAAAAATGGCAGCAGCTGCTCTGGACTGATGAGTCAAAATTTGAAATATTTGGCTGTAGCAGAAGGCAGTTTGTTCGCCAAAGGGCTGGAGAGCGTACACGAATGAGTGTCTGCAGGCAACAGTGAAGCATGGTGGAGGTTCCTTGCAAGTTTGGGGCTGCATTTCTGCAAATGGAGTTGGGGATTTGGTCAGAATTAATGGTCTCCTCAATGCTGAGAAGTACAGGCAGATACTTATCCATCATGCAATACCATCAGGGAGGCATCTGATTGGCCCCAAATTTATTCTGCAGCATGACAACGACCCCAAACATACAGCGAAAGTCATTAAGAACTATCTTCAGCGTAAAGAAGAACAAGGAGTCCTGGAAGTGATGGTATGGCCCCCACAGAGCCCTGATTTCAACATCATCGAGTCTGTCTGGGATTACATGAAGAGAGAGAAGCAACTGAGGCTGCCTAAATCCACAGAAGAACTGTGGTTAGTTCTCCAAGATGTTTGGGCCAACCTACCTGCTGAGTTCCTTCAAAAACTGTGTGCAAGTGTACCTAGAAGAATTGATGCTTGATGCTGTTTTGAAGGCAAAGGGTGGTCACACCAAATATGGATTTGATTTAGATTTTTCTTCTGTTCACTCACTTTGCATTTAGTTAATTGATAAATATAATCTATTAACATGTCTATTTTTGAAAGCATTCTTACTTTACAGCATTTTTTCACACCTGTCTAAAACTTTTGCACAGTACTGTATATATATAAATATATATATATAGTGGAATAGTGGTTAGGGCTCTGGACTCTTGACTGGAGGGTCGTGGGTTCAATCCCAGGTGGGGACACTGCTGATGTACCCTTGAGCAAGGTACTTTACCTAGATTGCTCCAGTAAAAACCCAGCTGTATAAATGGGTAATTGTATGTAAAAATAATGTGATATTTTGTAACATTTGTAAGTCGCCCTGGCTAAGGGCATTGGCTAAATAATATATATTTAAGACAGATACTGTCACCTATGCAGTGTTTTAAAACAAAGCCATGCATGAGATCACTTTTGCCATGTAACTTTGTTTACTTTTATTGTTATGTTGTTTAACTATTTAATACAAGTTTGATTTTGAATTTTAATAAAATGTAGATTTGCTTGCTTGTGTTTCGAAAAGGGAGAACCATTTACATTCATGTAGCAATTTAAAAAAGTTTGTGTGAAGGTAAGTTTTTAGCATGCTAATTTATCAAAAAGATTTTGTACATTCATTTGTAGCAACAGCTTTTCAGTGTCTGCACTTGGTGATGTGTTTATCACTGAATTGTCAGAGAAAAGTCATAGTTCACACACACTTAAAACAACTTGAAAGCCATTTGTTTAAAATGTGTGAGCAACATGAAAATTTGAACTGAAACTAAAATGGAAGGCTCTGAAGAAACTTTGTCTGCATTGTTTGCATATTCAACTGGTTGTTTTAAAGTTTATTTATTTATTTATTTTAAATTTAGTCGTCGCCAATTTTTTTACCCCGGTTTTCTTCCCAGTTTAGTATGCCCAATCATTATCTATATCCTCGGCTCACGGCTCACCGCTCGCAACCCCCCCGCCGACTCGGGAAACGGAGGCTGGAACACGCGTCCTCTGAAACGTGCTCCTGTCAAGCCGTCATTTTTCGCACTGCAGATCCACAGCAATGCCACCAGACCTATAGTGCCGGAGGACAACACAGATCTGGCGGCTCCACTGCAGAACCACAGGCGCCCTATCGGCCACAGGGTCGCTGATGCGCGGTGAGCCGTGGATTCCCTGCCGACCTAAGCCCTCCCTATCCGGGCAGCTCAGCCAATTGTGCGCCGCCCTAGGAACTCCGGTCGGCTGTGACATAGCCTGGATTCGAACCTGCGATTTCCAGGCTATAGGGCACATCCTGCACTCCGAGCGCAGCGCCTTTACTGGATGCGCCACTCGGGAGCCCCGGCAGAAGTGAATTTAATGGTTAATTATAATTCGCAATTTTGCATTTGACCTTGAAGGAAAAGGTCAAACTGGGTTATTTTTTTGATAGAGCATAGGTGGTTTCCTATGTGTGTTCCATAATAACCATAACCCTATCTGAGCTCTAAGGAGTTGTAAGCTGTCAAACATTGTGACCCCCCCAGAAAAAAAGTTTAAATTAAAAAAAGGTCTTACATTATTATTATTTTATTTCTTAGCAGACACCCTTATCCAGGGCAACTTACAGTCGTAAACAAATACATTTCAAGAAATCACAGTACAAGTATTAATACAATTAAGAGCAAGATAAAATACAATGACTTCAGTTCTAGTAAGTACAAGTATATTATAAAATACAAATCAATACCAGAGCAGATAACAGTGTTAGTGATAGTTACTTCAGGATACGATTAAATGCAAAATACTACAAATTGAATAACACTAGTGTCAGAGTACAGGATTAAATGCAGTAAAATATCAACTTCACTCAGTAGTTTACTTATGAGTGTACAGAGTTAGATGACAGGTACCAGCATGCACAATCAGAAAAGGACCACACAAGAAAAGGTTCCTGAATTATATTCAAAACAATTAGAGGTTCACGCCCAGTAGCCCAAACGCCAGAAGTACATTCTGCACCAAAAGTAATGGCATAAATCTTCAGATATAGTACAATAACTATACCAAGTTTCATATTAAAATTGGTGGAAAGCTGTAGGAGATGCGTGGATGAAAAAAAGGTCAGAAACAAAAATAATAATGATTAACATAAGAGGAGGAGGTGGTGGTGGTGTGATACATCTTATTTGACTAACTAAACAATTAAATCACAAGCTTTCAAGACCTCAACAGGTCTCTTCTTCAGCTGAAAGTAGGAAAGATAAAGGTTTACATTTAAAGGTGTCAGAACCAGAGTTGGGGTCAATTCCACTAATTGAACTCCAATTCAATTCCAATTTTAAAAATCAATCTAGTCAATTCCAATTCCACCCATGTATACATTCAGTTCCCTTACAATTGTGTCATTCCAAATCCAATTCTACCTCTAGTCCATGAAATTTTATAATATTGTATTAAAAAAAGATAAGGGACACTCACACAATACACTTTTTTATTGCCACTTTTAACAGCAATAATGATCATTTACATGTATGACAGTACAATATGCACATTCAAGAAATACAAGAGAAAATAAACTAGACAAACTATGTTGTACTATAGTACGTATTGCCTCAAAAGAAAGTATCAAGTTATGCATACAGCCATAAAGATTATCATCACTTATCAATGCTGTTACACCTGATCACCATAAGCTCTTCAAACTTTGCATCACTTAGATTGCACCACTCAGGCCTGAAAACTTACCTGACACACTAAAGAGTCTTTCTACAGGTGCAGATGAAGCAGGTATGGCTAGATCAGGGGTGCACAACCTTATTTTTGTGAGGGCCAGATCACAAAAAAGACAACTGGCCAAAGGCCAAAATGCACGTTGTAAAATGCAATGCATATATGAAACGTGCATTTTGGCCCTTGGCTAGTTGTCTTTCACAAAGTTCCCCCAATGATTTTCAATTTGTATGGTGTGAGCTTGCATGGGGGATGAAGCTCAGATAGGACCTCTGCAGGAACTTTCAAAATTGACCTCAGCATCTTCAGCTGGCTAGTCCACCTTGCGTCATTTGCAGTTTGTTGTGTCCCTCCAGTAACTCTGTTGCTTTGATGGATTTATGGTAATTAGACACTATTCTGGACATCTTTGCCATCACCTGTCTTAAAAGGGCCAGCCTGCTCCAGGACATCACAAACAACCAGCTGCAGAGTGCGAGCGAAACAGGGGCTATGCTTTGGTGGAAAATAATCCAGTTTGTCGCTCACACTCACCACTTCAATATCAACAGCCTCATCTTAGTCTTTGTCACCATCTTGGACATCCAATGGTGGGAATATGGTGAATGCCTTGACCATGTGGGCAGCATTGTCAATCGCAGTACCTGAAATCTTCAATAGTCTCCTCAGCAGTATGCACGCCCCTAAAACGCAGACAAGCCAACATGACAGTTTTTAGTGTGTAGTCCATGATGAAATGGCCTGTGATGCCAATAAAAGGAACTCATATCTCTACTTGACCACAGATCTATGGCAAGGTAGATGTCCTGGGCTTGCTGCATTTGACTCCTCAGTTGATCTTGAACACCGGAGGTGCTTTGAGGAAGTAGCTTCTGGCTGAGGTGTTTCCTGCTGGGCATGGTGAAGCATGGTCCAGCTGTGCTAAGGATGTTACAAAAGGCAGTGCTGTCTACAACAGACAGGAGACACGAGATCATTAGCAATGAAGCTAACACTGTTGTTGGTAGGCTTCACTTGGTGAGGATCTGTGGCCTCCCACTTTGGGTCTGAAGTCTGGCCAGAAAAATCAGAAAATGCCTCAAGAATGTCAGGGTTGTTTCTCTGAAAATGCACACACACACACATTTTATGTACGTACTACATTGAACAAATCTAGCAAAATAAGCAGTATTCAATTACCAGGTGAAACTTTAATCAATTTTCACCTTACAATACTGAACCCTAGATTCAAGATGGAATATCTAATTCTCTGTATAAAATCTGGCAAGATAGGGTAGGTTACAAAGGATAATACTAAATCATTCAGCAAGACCTGCTTAGTACACAGGCACCACTTGGCTCAAAGTGATCAAAGACTGAAGTCTTCCTTGACATTGTGGCACTTAAAGTAAAGACGACAATATTTAAATCATCAGGCAAAGTCTGTGGTCAAAAAGCAAGCAAAATGGTCTTTATTCCATTCCTCAGTTCCTCATCTAGTCCAGGGTCAATCACACATAGCGTTCTCCATTCCAGGTCCAAAATCAAACAATCCTTCGAAAACTCTCCAACACAGCAAACTACTCTCCAAAACACTCCCAGTCACCCTCCTTGTCTTTCCAAAAATGTACTCAACAAAGAGTGAGTGTAAGACTGGGTCTTAAATAGAGCTGTAGAGCAGATTAGCTTGTTCCAATTAATTGAGAACAGGAGTTAACATTCACATCACATTTGTCACACTAATAGACTCACTTGTAAAGATGACAACGAGCAATTTATCAATAGAAGTAGCTACTAGTGATCTGCCTATCTCAGGCTCCTCCTGGAAACTTAAGCTGTAATCAGCTCATCAGTCATGACACCTGTTGTTGTGATTGTGTGAATTCCATACAGGTGTGTTGACTACTGAGCCAGGCTACACTGGAAATACAATTCCTCAGATTTTTTAAAGCAATTCAGTGCAATAGTTTTGTGCAAAAATGGGTATTGTTCAGTGTAATTGAAATGGAATTGATAATTCCATTCACTAGAAAATGCCAATTCCAATTCAGTTCCAGTTCCACACTTGATCACACTTGAATTGGAATTGACCTCTGAATTTCAATTCAATTTAGAATTGTCACCAACTCTGATCAGAACTTTAACAAAAATAACCCATTTTGAATCACTACTATTCTAATGTATGGGAGAAGAACAGGATGTGTAGCCACATAACAAACAAAGACAACAACAAGGACAACTTAAATAAATAAATAAATAAAGAAATAAGTAAATATGAATAAACTGCAAATAAGCAAAAAGGTGTAACAGTACATGCCAATATATGGAAAGAAATTATAGTGTATATATATATATATATATATATATATATATATATATATATATATATATATATATATATATATATATATACATGCAATATGTGTAAGACTTTTGCACAGCAGTGTGTGTGTGTGTGTGTAATAATAATAATAATAATAATAATAATAATAATAATAATAATAATTTTCTGAAACGGTTAATGTAGGCCAATACTATTCATATCTAATAACGTTTCTAATACAACGGTAAAAATAAACTGCTGTAATTTGAATGTATACTGTGTGATTTGACAAACGGTGCGCCTGCGTACACACCAATCAGCTGACACGGGCATGATTCAGTCAGCAGGAAACAGACGGAAGAGAGTAAGCTACAGAATCGCGGTAAGCAAATGTCAACACAGAAGTGATTATAGTCATTGTAAAATAAAATATTAGAATAAGCATTTTAAAATCGTTTTGCACAGCAAAAAAACAACTAACAAACATATAAACTGGAAAATCTTGCCAATTTTGCCTTACTAAAAATGCTTTAACAAAAAAGTTAGAGAAAAAAATAAATATCTATCTATCATACACATGTGCTTTGCTGTTTTTTGTTTTTTTTAATCAATGTACTTGTCAGTAGAGAACAAAAGACAGAAGTTACATCGTCATATATTATTAGTTTCTTTTTTTTTCTTATCGTGTTTTGTTCACAGTTTGGCTGCGTATATAGTTCCGCATTCTATGGTGAATCTTGCCAACTTGCAGGTACGTGTTGGGTGCGTCTTGATGTTCGACAGTCGACGATGGGTCCATTTTTTTCAGTTTTGTTAAAAATCAAGGCCTAATCGACAATATACTGTGCGAGAGGAATATACTTGCTTTTCAATTCTATTATATTTGCCTTACCTCACAAACGTAATAGAGGAAATGCTGGCCAGTATGGAAACGTTGCTACCAGGAAGTTCTATGTCTTTTATTTTAAATGTTTGAGCTAATATCATATTGAAAGTGAATGCCGAGACTCATGGTTATAGTCAATGTGGAATATTTTACTTTCAAAAACTGAGTGTGTGTGTGCGTGTGAGAGAGTAAATGATCTTATTTTCTTTGTCATTTCATTTCTACACAAGTGTAGTTATTACATTACACAGTAACATTTGAGTATCAAATTCCGAGATTCGATTTTATTGCTGATTACTGCTGCAAATCTAGTCCCTTTTCTGCCTAAGAAACTGCATCTCCTCTCTTTGATTTCCACTTTTTATCTTTCTCTGCATATATTTTTTTCTATTGCATTTTCTTTATTAGTGTGCAGTGATACTGGTTCCCTGCACTGCTCTCACTGAAAAATAAATACATAAATTAATTCATACATAAACAAATTACCATGAGATTTACAGTCTGTATTTTATTTTAAAATAATAAAATATTGTACAGATAATCTCACATATAAGTATTTCATCTATGTCATTATAAACATATTTGTCAATCTTCATGTTTTAATAGTTTCACAAGTCGATGGATTTTGCATGCCCAATAAATAACTCTATATATACAGTACTGTGCAAAAGTTTTAGGCAGGTGTGAAAAAATCCTGCAAAGTAAGAATGCTTTCAAAAATAGACATGTTAATAGATTATATTTATCAATTAACTAAATGCAAAGTGAGTGAACAGAAGAAAAATATAAATCAAATCCATATTTGGTGTGACAACCCTTTGCCTTCAAAACAGCATCAATTCTTCTAGGTACACTTGCACAAAGTCAGGGATTTTGTAGGCATATAGTCAGGTGTATGATTAAACAATTATACCACACAGGTGCTAATGATCATCAATTCAATATGTGAGGTTGAAACACAATCATTAACTGAAACAGAAACAGCTGTGTAGGAGGAATAAAACTGGGTGAGGAACAGCCAAACTCAGCTAACAAGGTCAGGTTGCTGAAGACAGTTTACTGTCAACAGTCATACACCATGGCAAGACTGAGCACAGCAACAAGACACAAGGTAGTTATACTGCATCAGCAAGGTCTCTCCCAGGCAGAAATTTCAAGGCAGACAGGGGTTTCCAGATGTGCTGTCCAAGCTCTTTTGAAGAAGCACAAAGAAACGGGCAACATTGAGGACCGTGAGGCAGTGGTCGGCCAAGGAAACTTACTGCAGCAGATGAAAGACACATCATGCTTACTTCCCTTGAATCGGAAGATGTCCAGCAGTGCCATCAGCTCAGAACTGGCAGAAAACAGTGGGACCCTGGTACACCCATCTACTGTCCGGAGAAGTCTGGTCAGAAGTGGCCTTCATGGAAGACTTGCGGCCAAAAGCCATACCTCCGGCGTGGAAACAAGGCCAGCGACTCAACTATGCACGAAAACACAGGAACTGGGGTGCAGAAAAATGGCAGCAGGTGCTCTGGACTGATGAGTCAAAATTTGAAATATTTGGCTGTAGCAGAAGGCAGTTTGTTTCCCGAAGGGCTGGACAGCGATACGAATGAGTGTCTGCAGGCAACAGTGAAGCATGGTGGAGGTTCCTTGCAAGTTTGGGGCTGCATTTCTGCAAATGGAGTTGGGGATTTGGTCAGAATTAATGGTCTCCTCAATGCTGAGAAGTACAGGCAGATACTTATCCATCATGCAATACCATCAGGGAGGCATCTGATTGGCCCTAAATTTATTCTGCAGCATGACAACGACCCCAAACATACAGCGAAAGTCATTAAGAACTATCTTCAGCGTAAAGAAGAACAAGGAGTCCTGGAAGTGATGGTATGGCCCCCACAGAGCCCTGATCTCAACATCATCGAGTCTGTCTGGGATTACATGAAGAGAGAGAAGCAACTGAGGCTGCCTAAATCCACAGAAGAACTGTGGTTAGTTCTCCAAGATGTTTGGGCCAACCTACCTGCGAGTTCCTTCAAAAACTGTGTGCAAGTGTACCTAGAAGAATTGATGCTTGATGCTGTTTTGAAGGCAAAGGGTGGTCACACCAAATATGGATTTGATTTATATTTTTCTTCTGTTCACTCACTTTGCATTTAGTTAATTGATAAATATAATCTATTAACATGTCTATTTTTGAAAGCATTCTTACTTTACAGCATTTTTTCACACCTGCCTAAAACTTTTGCACAGTACTGTATATATATAATTAGTGTTTAAATAAAACAAATGTAAATATGGTAAAAACAAACTAGGTTAGCAACACTAAAATCGAAAGAAAAACAAATCATTACATGTTTTGCCAGGGAGTTTTTCTTGAAATGCTTCTAAACAGTAAACTTAAAAGAGAGGTCAGTAAAGAGAGGTCAGAGTCTGAGAGTAGAGAGAAGGAGGGTGAGTTAGTAGGGGAGACAGAGGGTGTTGGAGCAGGAGGGGGAGGGAGAGGTGGTTGAGGAGGGAGGAGATGGTAGAGAATAGTTTCCAGGGGTTGTTAGTGGAGGATTGGATAATAGATTGGAAATAGTAGCCTTTAGCAGAGGAGAGAGTAGAGAAGAAGGGAGTTTGGTTCTCTTCCATTTCTTTTCAGCAGTTCTGTTCTTGCCGTGCTGAGCACAGAGGAGAGCCAGGGTTGGGTTTGGGAGGGGCGGGGCGGGCAGGGCAGGACAGGTTGGAAGGAGGGGGAGAAGAGGGTGGAGGTAGTAGAGTCTATAGAGAGTTGGGAGAAGGAGTCGATAGGAGGGAGGTGAGAGAGCGGTGGAGGCAAGGACAGAGAGGGAGAGAGAGATGAGGTTACGGTGGGAGGTGACAGTGGGGGTAGGCGGAGTAGGGAGAGAGACAGAGAAAAAGAGATGAAATAGTGATCAGAGAAGTCCAGAGGGTGGAGGGGCAGCAAGCCCTGGAGAATGTGAGGTTCAGTTGGCGGCCAACTTTGTGGGTTGGGGATGGGGAGAGGGAGAAGCTGAAGGAGTGAAGGAGAGGAAGGAATCCGGCAGAGTGGGTGGGGTTGGAGAGATAGCTATTGAAATCGCCCAACAGGACAGTTGGGGTAGACATAGAGGGGAGGGAGGAGAGGCGATAGTTGAGTTCATCAAGAAAGTAAGCGAGAGGTCCAGGAGGACGGTACAGTACAAGGTGTTAACAGAGAATTAGTAGAGGTCAGGGAGGACAGAAAAGAGTAAGAAGGGAGAGAGGAGAAGACCAGTCCCACCTCCCCGTCCAGTGAGATGCGGAGTGTGGGACAGGACATAGAGAGAGGACAGGGCAGCAGGAGTTACAGTGTTATCAGGAGAGAGCCAGGTTTCAGTGAGATCAAGGAAATCGAGAGGTGGGAGGCAAAGGCAGAGATGAAATCAGCTTTGTTAACAGAAGAGTGACAGTTCCATTGGGCACCAGAGAGAGTGCAGGAGGGGAGATAGTGGGAGGGGGGAGAGGCAGAGGGATGAGGTTAGAGAGGTTAGGGGAGCTGCGGCGTGGGTGGGACAGAGGACAGGAGTGAGAGGACAGAATAACAAGGATGTGAGAGACAGTCATAGCAGGACAGGTGAGACAGATAGGTACAGTAGTAGTGGGAGCAGGAGCGGTGAGGGAGGGTACAGACCTGTCTAGTAGTTGGCGTCTCCCAGAGCGCTGCTAGGTTCGGATTTTCTCCTACAGCCTCTCCTCACACCCTCACTTTGCAAGGGAACTGGTTAACAGCTGCTAAAATGCGCTAAAGACAATACGTAAGCAATACAGTAGTTGCAATGCACTTCAATGGGATCACACAACTACAAAAAGCTGTGTGGAAACCAATCAAATTGCAAATTAACATCTATTCAATTTAACCACACTCACAACAGTACAGCAAATAATTGAAACACCACCTTAATAATGTTACTTAAATATAGCTAATGTTAAGAGTTGGAATGAGGCCAGGTAGTCAATGGGAGAGATTTGGAAAAGGTCCTCGCTCTACCTGTCCTCGCTCTGACTACCACAGCTCAGACTGCCCTTGGTCGTGTGGCCCTTAGATGGCTGGCGCTTAGAACAGCTGGCTTTCTAAGACACTGTCAATTTATACTGTCCTACAGGTCTAGAGCTGGTCCAGTTTCCACGCTATCTAAATTCACTTCAATCAACCACAGCTCTGAATACTTTAGACAATTAATTCCTTCAACCAGCTAATCAAGGATTCAATTGTACTTACCAAAATCGCTATTTTCTTCCTGTCTACTGCAACAGCTAAACACAATCCAAGCAGGTCAGACGCTAGAGACAACTTTTAGACACATCAAGTGGCATTATACTGTAATAAGTTAGATATGGTAGTAACATGAAAATACAATATTCTGCTGCCGGCACGACGATGCTCTGGGGATAAAAACGGGAAAAAATGAGCGTCCCAAGAAAGGTTCTGGGGACACTGGGACAAGAGTTCTAAAAGTGGGACAATCCTGTCACGTTAATCAGATTAGGTTTAGAACATTAGCAGAGGGTTAAACCCTCCCCCCCTCACATGGATGGCATTTGTCATTCAGTGCGCATATGTCCAATGCACATTATAAAACCTCTGATTGAAAAGGAATTTCTCAAGATACGCGAGTATGAAGGTACACCAGACATTAGGACGTTAGCAGGACTATGTTATGCAGACATTAAGTTTACCCGGCAGAAAACTATTTAGAATGTAAAGACACACTTGGATCATCTCCACGAGTGTGAACACAATATGTATTAATTGTTTTGCTTTCCAACTGTGTGTGAAGATGTTCATGTAGTGCTAGTTTGTAAAAGAGCTGTTTAAATGTAGGGAATTAAAAAGTAAAAGTAAACAAGAGGTGATTTATCAGTGTACCAAAAGCTGCTAAATTAACATATGAGGATGGTCTGTATCTATCAAAGGAGTACTTCCAGACACTGGATTTCTATGAGATTACTTCATGTTATAGGAAATTAAGTAAATATGTTATAAGTAAGGTCTGTCCTCTGCCTTGTCATGAAGAAATCCTCCACCCATAAATGTTTTTTTTGTTTGTTTTTTTGTTTTTTAAATAAAATTAGTTCACAATTATTAGGCTAAAATTTAAAATGATACGTTAAAAAAAAGCATCATTGGTGTGTTTTGTCTGTAATCTGCTTGGTGAAATGGACTCACACATCTTACATTTGTTTTTCAGGGGGTACTTCAAATGCTTCATCATGTCTTACCAATCAGGGACAGATGCTGATGCAAACCGCCTTGCACAGACCATAGGTTCAAACATTCAGAAGATTACACAGTACAGTAAGTATTCGTCAATATTTAGAGTATCTGTGTGAGAAAACCCAGCATCATTTTGTGATGATCATGCCTGGCAGCAGTGAATTTGCAATCTATTTTTAAAAATGTTTGTTGCAACAACATACCAACCAAACCTTTCACAGTTTCAGAAATCAAACTTTTATAGTGGGTTCCAAACTGTAAACAAATGTTTGGTGTGTAATTTCTACAAGAAAATCGGGGTTTGTAAGTACAAAACAAAAATCTGAAAAACGGTTTTAGTTGACAATGAATGTGAACACAGCTAAAGATAACATATACTTAGTGTTCCGCGCGTTTCAGGTTTATCTCAAATTTTACTGAAAAATTACAGGATTTTTTTTAAACTGGATGTCATTTTTTACTGATTTATACTTGATTTGTGTCTATTGTTCAATATTTTCCCAGTACTGTTTCCTAGGAAATACACAATATTTTGATCAAATTGCTGTTTTATTTTGACTCCGACATTGTAATAAGCAGTCCTACACTGTATCCTAGGATACAGCAGACATTTAGTCGTCAGAGGACAAATAACGTTCAAACGTGGTTCTCTGTCACTTCACAAACACATTATTACCTGATTATGTTGGCCAATCAAAGTCTGATTATTGTGGCAATTGCTGGGCATAGTAACTACTAGTGTGATCAAAAACTAAATTGAAATACTTACACGAAAATTTAATAAAAAGAAAGTGCAGAATGACTGTGTTAATGAGTTTGTCAGAGCTCTGTGCTTTGCTGGACAGCCACTGTTTCTTGCAGAGAGGTATGTATTGGTGACTTTGTGCGACAGTACTATCTGTCCATCAGTTAAACACTGCCTAGCCCACAGTCTTAATCGTAAATATTTGACAGAAAATGGTGATGCTTTAGTTGGCATTGATGGAAATTTCCAGTGTGATTGCACCACCCAGTTCTGTCAATTTTCTTTTCTTTTTATGATTTCAAGGCGAATAAACCTGGCTTGTTTTGTGATGATGTCATCTTCATTCCATCTGTAGATACTATTTTCGTCAGCTCAGCCATTGCCCAAACATTCGTAAAGTACCAGCTAACTTGGTAAAATGTGTCTTCGACCTTCACAGAATCTTCTTTATCATACATGCCAGCAACATTATTAATCAGAAACCAGAACTGCTACGCATCATATTCCACATGTAAAGTGTGTATACTGAGATTTTTTCCACGTGATTTTTACCAATGTTTCAATTAAAAACAATTTTTACCGATTTTATCCCTATTTTAATATCTGTAAAAAAAAAAAAAAATAAAAAATTAAAGATAAAAACCGAAAACGCAGAACACTACCAGCGTCGTACCCAGAGCTGCCATTCTACTTAGGTCAAACTTAGGTTTCAAGCTATAGCTGGCAGTATTTATATGACTGATTGGTATTTACTATTCAACCCCCAAATCTATGTTATACAGCAAACAAACAGAGAAAATGAAGGAGTACTTTTGTACTTTACCAGAATTTTTACATGAGCATCAGCATTGATGATGCAAAAAAACAACCTTGGTGTCCTCATAGCTAGTTCCGGCCATTAACACTACATATACTGTATGAGATGCCAATATTTGGAAATAAACACAGGGTTAAAAAAATACTTTCTATTTAGTTGAGAATAGGAAAGTTGTTATTTCACAATTACATTGTAAGCTATACAGTTCTACATCACAGCTATGGCCAAAAGTTTTGAATCACCCTATAGAATTAATTAATTTTGCTTCATAAAGTCGAATGAAACCTGCTGAATAATGTTAACATATTGGATTGTAGTTAACTTAACGAAAAACTGATAAAAAATGTGACATTTTGAAATCTAACATGAAATACTGTACTACTAATTTGACTTTATTTTTTTATTACCGTATTTGCTTGAGTATAAGTGGAGAAATTTAACCCCAAAACACAATCTTGAAGTTGTGGGGGGTCGACTAATACACAAGTAAAAAAAAGACCTTGTCAGCAAACCGTTCTGTTTCACTAAACTTATCACCTGTTTCAATAACAAATGAAAAAATGTTTAAAAAGAAATGTATACCCGAATCTAGCCCTCACAATGGGGGGGGCTCAACTTTTACCCGAGGTCGACTTTTACTCGAGCGAATATGGTATGCCATCCTTCTAGATGCTCTTTCTAATAAATTCTAGGTGATGCAAAACATTTGGCTGTAGCTGTGTGTGTTTACCATGTACAGTATGCATTTGTCATTGTTATAAGGAACATTTTAATTTTAATAACTGAAATTAAACCACTGACACAGGTGTTTCCTCTTGTGTACTGTTGTGTAAATTGTAATCTTAGTCACAGTCTTAGATTACTGCATTCAACTTGCTCTTTTATATCCTGTTTTGCATGCTGTTTCATAAGGTACACATTGGTTTTATAGATTAGTGATAATCAGCAGAGACTTAATGTAAAAAAAAAAAAGAACATCTGTCTTGTGTCTGTGTAGGTTGCAGGACAGTGCCAATATCTTGTAAATATAAAACATTTTAATGTCATGGTCTCTGATTTTGAGCCATTTGGGATTGACTGTTGAAAGCAGAATGAACAAGGTATTAACACCAGTTAGTATGTCACAATTGTCACCCAAGAGAAAAAAATGTAGGCACTGTTCAATGAAAGTAAAATGCAACTTGTGTGTCCCAGGGGGACTAGTTAACAGTGATAGGACATATGTTGTCTGAAATGGCAGAAATGCAGTGCCAATAGGATATCTTTCTTAACCTTTTGTATCTAAAACTATTGTTGCAACAACATATTGTTTAGATTGAATGTTACACTTAATTCAAATAATATGGGCCCCAATATATCTTTCACCTACCAGATTTCACTAGGACTCTAGTCAGGCACGGTGCCAGAATACACTTCCAGGGATGGAAATAAGACTCCCATTGCTCCAGCTTTGAATTCTAGCTTGATTAGCCAGTGTATAGTTAACAAGTTGAGGTACAGGTAGTGGACAAAAAAAATGGAAACACCAATGTAAAGTCACTTAATAGGGCATGGGCCACTATGGTATCCGGCTCTGTGTTCTCGGTGCCCCAGGTTGAAATTTGCAGTCAATTGATCTGTAGTTGCTTGTCTGTTTTGCCTTGCACTTCAATATTAATGCACGGATATCACGATCCTGGAGTATGCGCTTCCGCCCACTGTTGCCCTTTGCTGATGATGTCTTTCCCTCGGAGTTCCATGCCGACATCTATGGCAAGACAAATGATCATTTAGAGATATCTCAAATTGCATTTTAAGATCTCTTGAAATATTTAGAGATATCTATAAAACATTTCCAGATACCTCAAATTGAATTCCATATATCTTTAAGTGTACAGTTTTTAAGATACTAAAATTAATTTAAAGATATCTGTAAATCAATTTGAGATATCTAAAAATGAAATAAAGATATCTCAAATTGATTTACAGATATCTTTAAATACAATGGAAACCATATGGATTGTGCTAGCATGGCACGCCAAACTGTCATTTAGAGATATCTTAAAATGAAGGTTTTAAAGATCTCTCTAAATCATTTAAAGATATCTCTAAATAACTTCCTGTTTATTTAAAGATATCTTTAAATAAAGTCCTGTTCATTTAAAGATATCTGCAAATCAATTGAAGATATCTTCAAATAGCTTCCTGTTCATTTAGAGATATCTCTAAGTTATTTAGAGATATATCTAAATAACTTCCTGTTCATTTGAAGATATCTTTAAATGGACAGGAAGTCCATTGAAAACATAGAGCATTTTCACAGGAAGTCATTTCGAGATATCTTGAAATGGTTTAGAGATATCTCTAAATGAACAGGAAGTTATTTCGAGATATCTCTAACTGAACAGGAAGTTATTTGAAGATATCTTCAAATGATTTACAGATATCTTTAATGATTTAGAGATATCTTTTAAATGAACAGGATGTTATTTTGAGATATATCTAAATTATTTAGAGATATCTGAAAAGTATTTCAAGATATCTCAAAAACATTTAGAGATATCTTAAAATGATTTAAAGATATCTAAAAATGCATTTTAGATATCTCATTTAAAGCTCCATTTAAAGATATCTGTAAATCATTTTGAGATATCTCTAAATGTATTTTAGATATATTAAAATGATTTGGAGATATCTTTAAATATTTGAAGATATCTTCAAATATTTAGAGATATCTGGAAATGATTTAGAGATATCTATAAATGAATTTGAGATATCTAAATGATAATTTGCCTTGCCATAGACACCGTTGCTCGTGAAACATCAGCAAGTTCAGCTGTCTTGGTCACTGAAGCTCCTGCCAAACGTGCCCCAACAATCACCCCTCTTTCAAAGTCACTGAGGTCTCCTCTTACAGCCATGCTAGCCATTATTATAGGCAACCAGGCCTGTTCAGCATTTTTATACATGACCCAAACCATGCTGGGATGTTATTTGCTTAATTAACGCATGAGCCACACCTGTGTGGAAGCCCTTGCTTTCAATATACTTGGTGTCCCTCATTTACCCAGGTGCTTCCATTTTTTTTGTCCACTACCTGTATGTCTTATTGAACTTGTAGTAAAGCCAGGCACAGATCAAATTGCTATGCAGTGGGAGACTTATTTCCATCTGTGAAGGATTGACCGGCTGGACAAAAGCAGAATGGTAGCCACTGGAGCAGGAGTCCGATACAGTTCAAGCACAGGGTTGCACACTGTTATTAAATTAAATAAAAATGAAATACTTTTAAATATACACAAACAAAAGCTGCCAAGCAGGCTTCTAACAAAGTAACTATGCAGCAAAGCAGGAGAGCACAGAAGTCACTAGCCTCTCCCTAGAGTCCAAAACAAAACTACCTGCTAGCACAAAGAACTGTGCTTAAATACAGGTGGGTCAGGCTAAATTTCCAATCAATTAAGTTATTGAGCGTGACTAGCTGTATTCACATGTATACGTTTTCCCTCCAATCAGGTCAGGCAGTGTAATTCAGCCACATAGTCCCATGGCTGGCTGGCTTTCCTGATTGAGGGGGAACTGAACCGCAGTTGGCAGGGGGTTTTAACCTCTTTTTCTGCCAAAAAGACACACACTGCATGTACAACAACAATAATAAATGTATACACAATTTGTCACCCCATCCCTGACTTAGCAATCTTCTCCTCACGCACACTGCGCACTGCAATCATCTCTCAAACCACATGTTAAAATGGGTGGTTTGGGCTTGTGGATTCATGTCCCCTGGAGGCTAAATTGAGACCACTAAGCTTATTTCACTTGTAAGAAGAACCAGATTAAAAGCACACACAAAAACAAACTAAAAACATTTCATGATTCAAAGAGTTAAACATATAAATGTATACGTTATTATAGTAAACCCACAAAAGGGTTAGAAACTAGATATGTGCCCTGTCATTTTCTGCTAAATCTCTGATCTGATCACACTTACTAAAGCATAAATTAAGTGCATTGCACAATGTTGACAAAAGCAGAGTTGATTTAAACTGGAGTTCATCAATAACCAAGCAAAAAAACTGATGTATCTTGAAATTTTATATTCTTCTCCTTGGGCATTTCTTATATTTCCATAGAAATCCATTAGTATTTTCTTAAGATGTACATTTTCCACAGTTGAGATGTATTTAAATTTTTTTCTGTTTTAGCCAATCCGTTTTGCCCAATTTTCTCTCCCTCCGTTTTGCTATTTAATTGTTATTCATCTAACTCGGCATGTCTGCTTACTACTTTGGGGATTTTTTTGGTGGTTTAGTATCTTTAGAGACATCTATATTTTCAGGTAGTTGGTCATTCAGTTTTATAGTTGCTGTAACTTTGTAACTAAACAAGATGGATGCCAGTACTGTAAATTCTGTGAAGCAGCGCAGTGATTTCTAATATGTTAATTTGGATGCAGTGCTGAAAACACATTTTTGAATTCAGAAATTTAAGTTTAAATACTGAAGGATTGGAAGCTATTATTGGTACTTGATAAATATGTGCCGACTTGAAAGTCAGTCAGTCATAAGTCTGTTTTTCCATATTTCTGTATACTGTAGTTCTTTAGACGTTGGCATTGGAACGTGGTCCCAAGCTGACAAGCTGTTCATTCTCCACTGATCATAACAGGAGTGTTAAAAGCCAAGAGCTGTTATGCATTTAGCATGGTTAACACATTCCGAACTCTGAAGACGAGCATCATTTCGATCCATTTCAACATGTTGATGTCACCTTTTATCAGTGTAATCTGAGGCCTGTTAACACATACAGTGCTGTTTAAAAGGCATGCTCAGGTGTCTTTTTGGTCTCAAAGGCAGGACTGGATTAAAAAAAAAAAATTAAGACATTTTGTCTCCTGTGGGGGGGGGGGAGTTGTTTGTGTTATTATTATTAATAATAATAATAATAATAATAATAATAATAATAATAATAATAATAATAATACATATATGTTGAACAGTTTACAAGACATTGGCTTTATACTCAGTACACATTATTCTGAGATTCCATAGACCAAGTTCGATCATGGGTGTTGTACAAGATAAATGTACTCTTTCCTGACAATTTTTTTTTTTTTTTTTTTTGTACAAATGAAATGTCTGAATCAGAATCTTGTCATGCGGTGTAGTACTATCAAAAGCGTGGAAATGTATTACAAATTTACTTACCAGCAAAGGTCGTTGTAAATCATCACCAAATGTTCAACGATTTTTCAGAATCAAGTTGTACTCTCAGATGTATTCTTAATATTGTTTTCTATGTATTTAATCAGCTGCTGAAATCCAAAGGATTGTAAACCAGCTTGGCACACCACAGGACACCACAGAACTCCGGCAACAGCTGTAAGTTAAAATCTGTTATAATTTTTGCTTGACAGTAGGTGGCAGTATTAATCATCTAAAAGGGTGATACATAGAACCCTGTGAAATTATTTTTATTTTTTATAGTTTTTCGTTTTATTTTTCACAAATGTCATTTTATTACAGATACACATTAATAACACAACTCAAATACATGTATATCAATAGTAGTATAGTATACATCATGTTTTAACTACATACATATTTTTTTATTAAACATAATCCGATTTATTTATTTATTTTTAACATTTTGACAAACAAACCTCTGTAATACTGTAATAGTAGAAAGTTAACAGTACATGAGACAACCAGATTTTTTTTGTTTGTTTCAAATTTTAGCCAACAGAAACAACAGTATGTTAATCAGCTAGCCAAAGAAACAGACAGGTATATGAAAGAGTTTGGATCATTTCTACCAACAGCAGAACAGGTACTGTGTGCTTCTTTCTCATCCTCATGTTTTTAATTTGTGTATTCTGTGTATTTTCAGACAGGTTTTACTAAAGTTTAATTATTGTATAGAAAACAGGTCATTGGTTATTCAGTAAAGCAACTTAAATGATGTGAATTGGACATATTTAGCATTCACATACAGAAATGTAAGCTGTCTTATTTGGGGGAGAGGGACTAACAAATCACAGAATTTCCCTTGCAAGGCATCAATTCGGTGACAAAAAGCAATATACACTGGCTCGGGTCAAAAACCACTCCCTACGTGTCATGCTTGCATGTGCAACTTACTGTGACAAACAACAAGTACAACAGTGGCCCAAATCACAGAAACCTGTAACGCTGGACAAGACACTATTTAAAAAAAGAGAAGTACTTTTTAATAGTGGATGGCTTTAAATAAATACCTGTTCGAAACATTTGTTTTCCTATTAGATATGTGTTGATTAAAAGGGTGACAGGTTTGTTTATTTTATAGTTTTTATTCTTTGTCCTCATTTTGAATAGTACTAGCAGATAATATTTAACTACGACATTAAGCTTAAGACTTGCACTTCCTGTTTTTTTTTTTAGTTGTGGCCACTTTAAAGAGGAACCCCCCAGGCATACAACTTAAGAAATATTTCATAGGAACAAATGACATGCATAGACATTTTCTTTCTTTTGAACATGTTTAATGACCTACATTAATTTACCACTATTATTTTCGGATGCCCTATACTTTAAATTGATTTATTTCAATGTAGTGTTTTGTAGTAAATATTTGACAGAGCCTAAGCAAGCTTTCCAACAAACCTCATCTTACTTTCTTTTTCTTTTCTTTTGTTTTTGTAATTGTAGCGCCAAAGAAAGATACTGAAAGATCGTCTAGTTGGTGACTTTTCTAATGCGTTGGCTGCTTTCCAAAAGATTCAAAGACAGGCTGCACAGAAAGAAAAGGAATTTGTAGCCAGAGTGCGTGCCAGCTCAAGAGTGTCTGTAAGTAGAAAGCTTCTTTTCAAATGTCTGTTCATTTGTTGTGGGGTCTAGGGAGTTATATTTACCATTAATTATATATAACTGAGGATCAATCTAAAGTACACTGTGTTGCTAGTCTTTACTTGCACATATATTTGTTAATATATACTTAGGGCTGGACCAAATCAAACCTGACTGCTCTTGCAAAAGATTGTTTATGCGATA
Source organism: Acipenser oxyrinchus oxyrinchus (assembly GCA_030684275.1). Classification (NCBI taxonomy): domain Eukaryota; kingdom Metazoa; phylum Chordata; class Actinopteri; order Acipenseriformes; family Acipenseridae; genus Acipenser; species Acipenser oxyrinchus. The sequence continues at coordinate 65,517,910 of CM060252.1, read as the reverse complement.
ATATCGCTAGTTTCCATATCGCATTTTCTTTATCCCGAAATCAAAACTAACCATTTCCAATCCGCGAAAGGGGCGGAGAGAAGTTTCGCAGGAGTAGGAGGGACCGCCGAAAGCAACATGAAAACAGCATTGACCAATCCCCAGCCGGTATTTGTGACATTTTGAAGGGGCGGAAACAAGGCGGTAACATGCGAAAAAGCAGGCGAAGACAGCCAGGGCAGAAACAAAATAAAATAAAAATCTGTGTTGTACTACTGTTTTGTTTGAATATCAGTGAATGCTATTACAAACAAACTACTACTACTACTACTAAATAATAATCTGCTTTTGTTTAAAATACGGATGCGAGTTTGAAAGAAAAAAACACACACACTTGGCAATTACCTCGTTTCCACGACGTCTGCAGCATCGTGCTGCATTGTTCTGTCACTGTTATGAAAGCGTGCCACATTGTTTTCATGATTTTTGTAAAAATCCATACCATGCCCTGGCTTGTGTCAGCACCATGCAATGCCAGCATCCTCATACCCGACTGGCACGGTGCTGCCCAGAGCACTGTTGTGCACAAGGCTGTATAGTAACTGCACAAGAATGAAGATTTAAAAAAAAAAAAAAAAAAAAAAAAGTCAGTTAACAAAGAAACTCTGTGCGAGCATTATAAAATTAAAATGCTGATAAAAAAAATAAATAAATAAATACAAATTTGGTTTGAATAGAACATCCAAAAACCAACGTAACACTCGCCAGGATCAGTAACAGTACATATTATGTACAATAAGAGGTTGAATGAAAGCTTTCCAGTGCCGTGAAAAAAAAAAAAAAAAAATTGATTGCAGATTTTTTTTAAACAGACAGTCAGATAGTTGTATTATTATTATTATTATTATTATTTCTTCTGTCGAAAACCCAAAGCAGATTTAAAAGCTTCATCTTGATGCTTCTGAGATGACAGTTAGGCTGCCATTGTAGGTATTACGTAATTTTGTTATTTACACAGATTTATATGTTTCGAGGGGACCGCTTGGCATGCTGCCAAAATAAAATTTGTGCTCCCTTGTACTGGAATGGTGAGATTGTTCTTACATGCCGAGAATTTGGACTTCATGTAATGTTCTGTATAGGCCTACATGTTGAAGTACTTTAATATCTTTAAAGTGGTTAAAACATTCATATGTTCTTTATTAGTATTCTAGTTTGTTTATATTTGCTAGCCTCGAGTTTGATCTAAGTTCAATGTAATGGAGCACTGTGCCTTTAAGAAATGAATAATTTGAACAGAAGTAGGTGACGTCACAGATGGTGTGTGACTGTGTCCATGGACTTAAAAATAAAAATGTAGCATAGTCGTGGCTTACTACAAAGATAAAAAATAAAAGTTAATATATATCAAAAGCTTTACCATCACTGAAAGAGACAGTGCTCCACGCAGAGCTCTCCGTGAGTAGAAAAGAGTTTATTGTTTGTATTAAAGAAATAATACGTATTGCCTTATTAAACATTTAACTCAAACTAGTGCAAACAAAAAAAAAGTAATAAAGAAGAAAGCGGTCTTGTGTGTGTTTCGTTTAAGTGTGCAACAAACACAACATATATTATGATAATAGGCATAATACATAAAATAATATTTGATACTGTAAATTATTAATTTTAAATTCAGTGTTGTGTGCAAGTGTTCGATATATGAGGTCAGTGAGCGTCTTGAGGCATTTACTGGTTTTTGTTTGCAAATATCAGGATGTTTAGTGTTATTTTTTTACTATTTGCTTAATACGCGATAGCTTTCGACAGGTTCGAAGTTGACTATAGAATCCGGTCCTGCGAAAGTCTTGAGATGTGATTTATAGCTGGAAATGAGTAGATTTGGTCGGACGATAGCAAACCACTCCCCCTTCTCAACCCACTTGTAGTCAACAAGCGATAGCTGCTTTTTGAATGGCGAAAAGGGCTTGTTTTGGTTCTGCACGATTTCACTTGGAATTTTTCTTGTGTTGTATTACTGCGAATGCTTTTGCATCCTTGTTCGCTAAGTGCTCATTTTGATTTGGTCCGGCCCTAGTTTCTATGTAAAAGAACACACTCAATTTGTAAACAATTACAATAGCAAAAAATATGTTTATTAAAATGTCTTTGTATAGTCCAGTAATGGTGGTCATATTAACAATACATTTTAGCAAACAAAATAAACACAACAAAAAAAAAAAAACATTGAAAATGGATGCTTAGATTTGCAATAATCCAAAAACTAATGTATATAATGTCCAAGCATCACTTACAAGCAGTAAACAGAAAGCTTCGAAAACAAGTTAATGAGTTTTCTCACATATCATAGTAAATAAAGCTTAGCCCAATGGGTGCTGCATTGAGATTTAAGAAGGACAAGAAAAACAGACGGGTATGCTAATTGTTCCCTTAGGTAAACTATTCTGACATTCTATTCTAGGGTGGTTTGCCAGATGATGGAAGCCTGCTGTCCTTTGAAAGGTGAGAAGGAAAAATAGGCCGTATTCAATGTCACAAAATGACTGCACTCCTTAAAATCAAAGTCAAATGAACAGTTCTTAAAAGGTGTAAGTCCCACAAAATACTGTGAAAGTCTCAGTCGACATACACACTAGTAAATTAAGTCACAGCAATTTAAAAAGTATTGTATGTATTGCAAAGACATGATGATCTTAATTGCTGGAGTTGTTGTTTTAAGATCCACCTACATTCTTTTTTGTAGTAAATAAACTAACTGCTTCTTAGAAAATAGTCAGACTTCATATTTGCAAAATTAAATAAATAAATAAACAAGTAACACTTTTGTAGTGACGTTTAACTTGATCTGTATGTTCTCTCTTTTACCTTGGGTTATGGTTATTGGGTATTGTCAACTAAAATTGAACCACATTGTATTGTTATAGCTTGAAAAGGGCATCATACTCTGCTAGTTTTGCAGTTTAATCTTGAGTACAACTTTTCAAAATTCCAGGTTGTTTTACTGATAACCTCTTGTGATTCTGTGTTATATATAATTACTTAAACAATACATAATCCTATAAAATAAAACATTCCGTATCATAGGTTTAATGATCCAATCATTAAAAAATATGGATAAATATTGCTTGATTGAAGTCATGTTGCACTTACTACAAATTGTACATTTAAAATATATAGTTTTTATTTTCAGTTTCTTCATAATCTCTAAATTCAGCACTACATGTTCAATTGTATGTGTTGTGTGTGACCTTGGAAGCTTGGTCTATGTGTTATTGATATCTATAGATATTGTAGTGTGTTTATTATTTTATTGTTATTTATTCAAATACAAGAACACACATTTATTGAACTTAGAACGTATCAAATTCGAACCTCTAACCTTTTCAATGACAGTGAAAATCGGCCCCAAGCACAGGTACAAGATGATGCTATTAGGGAAGAGGACCTTGTGCTTATCAAAGAAAGAGAAACTTCCATAAGGCAGCTGGAGGTGATTATGATGTGCAATTTACATTACAATTTATTAATATATGTAGCTTTTTTCTCCAGTTATTATATCTTTATCCTGAGTCAAATATTTAAACATTTTTATATAAGGTTTTTGCATTGTTTTGAAAATTAGTTTTTTTTTTGTTTTTAAACATGCTCACTAACATATTTGTGACCATTTATTTTATCAGTCTGATATTCTGGGTATCAATGAAATCTTCAAAGATTTGGGAATGATGGTTCATGAGCAAGGTGACACAATTGGTAAGATTCATTTTTAGCTATTATTTTATTTATTTTGGGGGATATAAACCCTATCAATCATTTTGTGCACCAAAAAAACCCATCAACTTATAAACACTCCATCCTAGGTGTGTATTTGAATTATGCACCAGGGCTGGAAAAAGAGACTAGAAAGCTACTGTAATGATTTGCACTTAAAATGTTGTATATAAGATGTGTGCAATATACTTCAGGTTACAATATTGTGTATAGTATGCTATTTTTAGGTTTTTTTTGCAAGGATACTTCTGTCTTGAAGTGCAGCTCCATTCCAGGAAGCACAGGACAAGGAAATGATTCTCGGTCAGTTTCACAGACCTTGATTAGCACTAATCATGAATTACTAACTTCAGGTAGTCCAAAATCGGTACTTATTGGGGTCTGTGCTTTAAGACCAGGCAGTTATGGCAGCCCCATAAACTTTAATTTAATGCAACCCCTGGTCAGAGGATTACTTTAATAATTAATAACATAGTTGAAGGTTGCCTGATCCTGATCTATTGTGATTAACTTCTCAGAATAGATAAATCATTAAAGAACCTTATGGAACAATCCCAAACCTCCCGAGTGGTTATTAAGCTTTGTTCATATACACAACACATTTAATTGATGCATTTAGCACTTAGAACTACATAGGCACAGTCTGGCACTTTATTGTTTTTCAACTTGACTTACTTCCCTTGACAGGTAATGTAAGGTAACAACAATATTGACTTACATCCATTGTACTTAATTATATATATATATATATATATATATATATATATATATATATATATATATATATATATAAAGGACATATGTATTTTTTTACCATATTACATAATCACACATGGTAATATAACTTTAGAAAAGGCATACATAGGTATGTACTTTATAGCTGGTAAGATTTTAATACTGTTATTTTATTAGATTGTATTAGGAATGCATGATTGGACAAGAATGTAACCTTAATGTTTCTAAAATACTGCTTTAATAAAATCCTTGCAGAAAAAAACTTTTTTGTTTGTTTTCCTTCATCCAGACAGCATAGAGGCCAATGTAGAAACTGCTGAAGTGCATGTGCAGTCAGCCAATCGTCAGCTGTCCAGGGCTGCAGAATATCAGGTAAAGTCAGTGTCTTAATCCACAGGATCCATGGAAAACTGATCATTTCTGATAGCTTTTTCTGTTTTCTTTTAGATGAAACAAAAACAATAACGTGCAAAGATGGTTACAACCTCAAGAATACCACAACAAAACGTTGTGTTTTAGTATTTATTTTAATGTATGTGGTCTCTTTAAATCCTCTATTTATTAAAGCATTTTTTACCTTTTGAAGATTCATCCAAGTAACAGTATATACATGCAAGTCATATAATTAGACATATAAAACAACTAGACTTTGTTTTCTTGTATTATAATACCAATAAAAATGTTTGACTTTCAGTATAAAAAAAAAAATTATAATAGCATAATTGATATGTTTTTAGAACTGTGCATAAGCTTATCTTCATACAAGTAATTGATAAGTGGTTGATAAGATGAAAATACTGGTACAGTAGAATATATCTTACAACATAGCCTGGGGGCCTTAGGGCATGTACATGTTATACCAGTACAGTCGAAACTAACATAAAGCAAAAACAGTGATTAATACAGGCCCTAGTTTAACAAGTTTAACAAATGTTGCTACTTTGGGCCTTGCTTAAGAAACAGTGGATACCATGAATTATATATATATATATATATATATATATATATATATATATATATATATATATATATATATATATATATATTACTGCCTATAGAAAGACTACACCCCTTGAACTATTTTCACATTTTGTTGTGTCAGTGCCTCAAGAGTTTCATGCATTTAAATGAAGATTTTTTTCCACTTATCCTCACACCATACTCCACACATATATAATATACATATTAAAAATACAAAACGGAAAGATCATAATTGGATAAGTCTCCACCCCCGAGTTAATATGTGGGGGAAGCACCTTTGGCAGCAATTACAGCTGTAAGTCTCTTGGGATAGGTCTCTACCAACTTTGCACACCTAGATTTGGCAATATTTGACCATTCTTCTTTACAAAACTGTTCAAGCTCTGTCAAGTTCCTTGGGGAGCGTTGATGGACAGCAATCTTCAAGCTATGCCACAACTTTTCGATTGGATTTAGGTCGGGGCTCTGACTGGGCCACTCAAGGACATTTACCTTTTTGTCCCTTAGCCACTCCAGTGTAGCTTTGGCTGTGTGCTTTGGGTCGTTGTCATGCTGAAAGGTGAACTTCCGTCCCAGTTTCAGCTATCTTGCAGAGGGCAGCAGGTTTTCCTCAAGGACTTATCTGTACTTTGCTACATTCATTTTCCCTTCTATTCTGACAAGTGCCCCAGTCCCTGCCGATGAGAAACATCCCCGTAACATGATGCTGCCACCACCATGCTTCACAGTAGGGATGGTGTTCTTTGGGTGATGCTCTGTGTTGGGTTTGCACCAAACATAACACTTTGCATTTAGGCCAAAAAGTTCCATTATAGTTTCGTCAGACCACAAAACTTTTTGCCACTTGGCTACAGAGTCTCCTGAGTGTTTTTTTGCATACTTCAAATGGGATTCAAGGTGGGCTTTCTTGAGTAATGGCTTCCTTCTTGCCACCCTACCATACAGGCCAGATTTGTGGCGTGCTTGGGATATTGTTGTCACATGCACACTTTGATCAGTCTTGGCCATAAAAGCCTGTAGCTCTTGCAAAGTTGCCATTGGCCTCTTGGTAGCCTCTGGTCAGTCTCCTTCTTGCTCGGTCATCCAGTTTGGAGGGACGGCCTGATCTAGGCAGGATCTTGGTGGTGCCATACACCTTCCACTTCTTAATAACCGCCTTGACCGTGCTCCAAGGGATATTCAAAGCCTTTAATATTTTTTTATACCCATCCCCTGATCTGTGCCTTTCAACAACTTTGTCCTGGAGTTCTTTTGAAAGTGCCTTGGTGCTCATGGTTGAGTCTTTGCTTTGAAATGCACTACACAGCAGAGGGAACCTACAGGGACTGCTGAATTTATCCTGAAATCATGTGAATCACTACAATTTAACACAGGTGGAGGCCACTTAACTTGGTGTGTGATTTTGAAGGCGATTGGTTACACCTGAGCTAATTTAGGATTGCTATTACAAGGGGGGGACTTATCCAACCAAGCTGTTTTAGTTTTTGTTTTTTATTAATTTTTTACAAATTTATAGAATATTTTTTTCACTTGCAAGTTGTGGGGTAGGATGTGTAGACTTTCTATAGGCACTGTATGTGTATATATATATATATATATATATATATATATATATATATATATATATATATATATATATATATATATATACAGTACTGTGCAAAAGTTTTAGGCAGGTGTGAAAAAATGCTGTAAAGTAAGAATGCTTTCAAAAATAGACATGTTAATAGATTATATTTATCAATTAACTAAATGCAAAGTGAGTGAACAGAAGAAAAATCTAAATCAAATCCATATTTGGTGTGACCACCCTTTGCCTTCAAAACAGCATCAATTCTTCTAGGTACACTTGCACAAAGTCAGGGATTTTGTAGGCATGTAGTCAGGTGTATGATTAAACAATTATACCAAACAGGTGCTAATGATCATCAATTCAATATGTAGGTTGAAACACAATCATTAACTGAAACAGAAACAGCTGTGTAGGAGGAATAAAACTGGGTGAGTAACAGCCAAACTCAGCTACCAAGGTGAGGTTGCTGAAGACAGTTTACTGTCAAAAGTCATACACCATGGCAAGACTGAGCACAGCAACAAGACACAAGGTAGTTATACTGCATCAGCAAGGTCTCTCCCAGGCAGAAATTTCAAGGCAGACAGGGGTTTCCAGATGTGCTGTCCAAGCTCTTTTGAAGAAGCACAAAGAAAAGGTCAACGTTGAGGACCGTGAGAGCGCAGTGGTCGGCCAAGGAAACTTACTGCAGCAGATGAAAGACACATCATGCTTACTTCCCTTCAAATCGGAAGATGTCCAGCAGTGCCATCAGCTCAGAGCTGGCAGAAAACAGTGGGACCCTGGTACACCCATCTACTGTCCGGAGAAGTCTGGTCAGAAGTGGCCTTCATGGAAGACTTGGCCAAAAGCCATACCTCCGGCGTGGAAACAAGGCCAAGCGACTCAACTATGCACGAAAACACAGGAAATGGGGTGCAGAAAAATGGCAGCAGGTGCTCTGGACTGATGAGTCAAAATTTGAAATATTTGGCTGTAGCAGAAGGCAGTTTGTTAGCCGAAGGGCTGGAGAGCATACACGAATGAGTGTCTGCAGGCAACAGTGAAGCATGGTGGAGGTTCCTTGCAAGTTTGGGGCTGCATTTCTGCAAATGGAGTTGGGGATTTGGTCAGAATTAATGGTCTCCTCAATGCTGAGAAGTACAGGCAGATACTTATCCATCATGCAATACCATCAGGGAGGAATCTGATTGGCCCCAAATTTATTCTGCAGCATGACAACGACCCCAAACATACAGCGAAAGTCATTAAGAACTATCTTCAGCGTAAAGAAGAACAAGGAGTCCTGGAAGTGATGGTATGGCCCCCACAGAGCCCTGATCTCAACATCATCAAGTTTGTCTGGGATTACATGAAAAGGGAGAAGCAACTGAGGCTGCCTAAATTCACAGAAGAACTGTGGTTAGTTCTCCAAGATGTTTGGGCCAACCTACCTGCCGAGTTCCTTCAAAAACTGTGTGCAAGTGTACCTAGAAGAATTGATGCTTGATGCTGTTTTGAAGGCAAAGGGTGGTCACACCAAATATGGATTTGATTTAGATTTTTCTTCTGTTCACTCACTTTGCATTTAGTTAATTGATAAATATAATCTATTAACATGTCTATTTTTTGAAAGCATTCTTACTTTACAGCATTTTTTCACACCTGCCTAAAACTTTTGCACAGTACTGTGTATATATATATATATATATATATATATATATATATATATATATATATATATATATATATATATATTTCTGCATAGGACACAATCACATATTTTGATCTTGGCTAACTTGCCCCCTAACAAATCTTTATCGTACACTTTTCCCCTTTGTGTGCTTCAGATGTATTAATTTGCAGTAAAAAGAAGCACTATGTGGATCTTCCAGTTTTTGAATACTTTTCTTCAGCCCTTTTAGTGATTGGATTTGAGGGATTTCTCTGTAGTTTCATGTTTTTTTTCTTTTCTTTGTCTACTGATAGAGCAAATCCCGCAAGAAGATCTGCATTCTAATTGTGGTTCTCTCAGTACTAGCTGTTGTAATTGGACTAATCATCTGGGGTTCTTTGAAAAAATAAAGATGCTACAAGAAAGTGCATTTTTAAATATGTCACAGGCAAGAAAGTGCATTTTTAAATATGTCACAGGCATAATGTTTTTACCAGTTTTTCTTCTACTGCCTGAAAACTTAAGATTGCCAAAAGAGTAGCCAAAGTTTGTAAGAACAAAAATAAAATGCTTAACTTGTGCTAAAAAAATGAAAAGTGCTCTTTGCAGTTGTCATTTCTGTTTGTGTTTGTTTTCAAAGACAATATCATATTTTATAACATGTTAATAAATAATTTCTCAAGTACTTGCATTCCATACGACAGTGCTTGACTTGAATATGTCATTTTTTGTTATTTGTGCCATCACCTAACTGAGTGTTACCAAGAACATAGAACAACTAAAATGTTTTGAATAATTTTCTCTACGTCTCTATTATATTGATCATATTTGCACTAATAAGAGCAGTACATAAACGTGCACCTAATGTGCGCCTTTATAGAATGTAATATATGAATTGCATTACATGTTTAATAATGTTTTAAATGTTATAATAACAAAATTGGATTTCTGTTATTTTGTAAAATTGCTGTGGTTTAAAATGTCAGTTGTTATAATAAAAATCTGGAAGTCTGTTAATGTTTGTTGTTTTGTCTTTCACAGTAACAATGAACAATTTGAGGTGAAGCAGACTAACAAATCTTACGTATTTTTGTAGGTTTTCCATTTTCTTCTGTGTTGTCGTATTCTCTCACTCACTGCCGTCTTTTCATTCTCTGTCTTCAGATATTATGCAACATAACAGACCATGTCCTTGTTAATAGTGTAGTCCCTGGGTTTGGATTTTGTAAAGAAATAATCTTATTTAAATTAAACTGGATGTCGGCATAATCAGTTTTATTCAAGCACACCACCACAGCAACTGCCTGTGTTAATTTCTGGGCTGTTGAATACATGTTATACAGACAAGTTTATGAACAAATCGCATAATCTGCATCAAACAGCTTTGTAAGTATACTGTTTTTGTAGAATATCTTAAACTTTTACTTTAGATAGTATATTTAATTTAGAATGACCTAACTACTGAATGGAAAGATTGAAAAAGAAACTTAAAATCACACACACCACACACACACACACACACACATATATATATATATATATATATCTCAGACTCGTGACTCCAACTCGGACTTGAGTCATGGCCGCAAAAGACTTGGACACTGACTCTGACTCGAACATTAGGGCTCTGTGACTAGGCGATATTAATGACGAGTCCTTTTTTATTTTCTATGACATAAGTAATATTATGTTTACTATGAAACTGCACAATAAAAACCCACCTGTCAAAACATTATCCAATCACTGGTTGCCCTGTTGTCTTTGCAGCCAATCACAGTAAGAATAAGAAATTGGAAGTGAATTAGGTTGTAGCGTAAACACACACCCACATAAATCCAACTGTAACCATCGCAGACCAAGTATTTATTTTTTCCTCTTGCATTTTTTTGCAGTTTTATAAGGAATAAATGATGTCAGCATGGGAAACAAGTCAGTAATTGTTTCTCTTTACTACTTTAAACCGTATGTTAAGTTTTTTAAGCACTGTAGAAATACATTTCTAAAACTGGATTCTTGAAAAATACATCATTTGATTTTGCTGAGCTCCCTAAATCTGGAATGTAATGTATGTGTTTGCATTGAAAACAATAGAACATTCTAGACAGCAGGTAGACATATGGCAAATGACAGTTAATAGAGAAAAGTGTAAAGTATTGCACGCAGGCAATAAAAATGTGCATTATAAATATCATATGGGAGATACTGAAATTGAAGAAGGGATCTATGAAAAAGACCTAGGAGTTTATGTTGACTCAGAAATGTCTTCATCTAGACAATGTGGGGAAGCTATAAAAAAGGCCAACAAGATGCTCGGATATATTGTGAGAAGTGTTGAATTTAAATTAAGGGAAGTAATGTTAAAACTTTACAATGCATTAGTAAGACCTCACCTAGAATATTGTGTTTGTTCTGGTCAGCTCGTTACAAAAAGGATATTGCTGCTTTAGAAAGAGTGCAAATAAGAGCAACCAGAATTATCCCGGGTTTAAAAGGCATGTCGTATGCAGACAGGCTAAAAGAATTTAATCTATTCAGTCTTGAACAAAGAAGACTATGCGATGATCTGATTCAAGCATTCAAAATCCTAAAAGGTATTGACAATGTCGACCCAGGGGATTTTTTTGACTTGAAAAAAGAAACAAGGACCAGGGGTCACAAATGGAGATTAGATAAAAGGGCATTCAGAACAAGAAATAGGAGTCTCTTTTTTACACAGAGAATTGTGAGGGTCTGGAACCAACTCCCCAGTAATGTTGTTGAAGCTGACACCCTGGGATCCTTCAAGAAGCTGCTTGATGAGATTCTGGGATCAATAAGCTACTAACAACCAAACGAGCAAGATGGGCTGAATGGCCTCCTCTCATTTGTAAACGTTCTTATTATTATTTGTTTATTTAGCAGACGCCTTTATCCAAGGCAACTTCCAGAGATTAGGGTGTGTGAACGATGCATCAGCTGCAGAGTCACTTACAATTACGTCTCACCCGAAAGACGGAGCACAAGGAGGTTAAGTGACTTGCTCAGGGTCACACAATGAGTCAGTGGCTGAGGTGGGATTTGAACCGGGGATCTCCTGGTTACAAGCCTGTTTCTTTAACCACTGGACCACACAGCCTCCTTCTTATGTTCTTCTACGACAAAAGGGCTGATTGATAGTAAAAAAAAAGAATGACAATAACTTAATACCACTTAATTTACCAAAATGAAAAAATGTATTATGGATGCGGGAAAAAACACAATAACAATACGCTGTGCAGCGTCAACCTAGAAATCTGTCTGTGAACTTCATGTTTTTATACTATTATGAACCTACACAAAAAGGAAATACATATATATAAATATGTTTTTGTGTAAAAGAGAAAAGATAAAAATTGCATTGTCTGAAATCAAAGTAACTGAAGCACAAGCTCATACATGCATCACTGTATTATAGACTTAATAAAAGTGCAAATACAATGAAAGTGAAACATAACGTTTCTGTTTTGTAAAACAAATAATACAAATAATTCTAAATTTACTATTTAAGAACACAGTATATATACAGTTCTGGCAATGTCTAAGTCAGATTGGCAGAATTTACCCGAATTGAAGTCAGGTACTTTTGTGTAGTGTTATTTTCAGGTACGTGTTAAAAAGTGGTACTAAGCTCACATGCCTAAACAACTTCCGCTAAGAAACCAGGGAAGCGCCCATTCAAATCTGGTACGTTATGCTGTTTTCTTTTTTAAATTTAATTTATCATATTCTCCAGTCTTTTACATTGTTTTTAATGTAATTTATCATATTTTTCCACCATAAAAAAATTGTATGCAAATATTTATCATATGCAATACATTGGGTCTGGTACATTTTTTTTACTTGTGCAACTTTGCGGTGGACTGAATGTTTTTTTATTTTTTTATTTTTAAATTAAATGATCTGTTTCCAGTTTAAGCTTGCAAAAAAATCATGTATAATTAATGGTAAATGTACCTCTGTTTGACAATTGGAAAACACCCATCAGATCGCAATTGATTGCACCTGTACCAAAATTTGACAGTGTACCACTTTCTGACATTACAAGAGTCAAGTTCTGGTACACATACCACATGCTGACGATGTACCACTTTATAACACTACACCAGCTCTATAGTCCAGATCACGGCTTCTATCAAAGTGAAAAACAACGTCCACAAACTTGAACTTAAAGCTTATCTATAAACTTCAGGTACATTCAAACAGTATTCCAGTTCCAAAGGAAAAGAAGATAGTGACAGTGACACTACTACCACTAGTTTAATGAACATTGATTTGAGTTTGTTTCAAGGACTCGGACTCGAGACTCGAATGACCATGACTTGGACTAGGACCCGCCACTGACTCGAAATCAGCACTCGGGACTCTATATAGACAAGACAGATAGATAGACAGATAGATAGATAGATAGATAGATAGATAGATAGATAGATAGATAGATGCACAGTTGTAGTCAAAAGTTTAGTACTCCAATGGAAATTTATAATTTCTACAAATTTCTCAAAAACAAAGAATTTTAGCAAAAGTTTTGCTTTTGTGGATGAGGAAAAAAAGTTATAAGAAATAGATGTCTACAATTATTTATTTTGGCATTTTTCTTATGCAAAACTCAAAAAATGCTCATTCAAAAGTATTCATACCCTCTTGATGCTATGATAGTATTGTCTACAAGGTGCTAGAAATTTCAATATGATCATGCAGAACCTAATTCTAGAAAAGTCTAGAAAATGCTGGATTGTAGGTGACCATTCTTAGAGAGTATAAAAGGCATAGGATGATTGCTGTCATTACGGGAAAAAGTAAAGAGCTATCTGAAGACAGGGCACAGTTAAGGAGGCAGATTGTTCAGCCTGTTTTCCTAAATGATACCATGCTTACACTAGAATTAGCCCAGGAGAGCCGATCCATATCCTTGACAGAAAAGAAATAGCGAGGGCAACTTGTGTCGAGTGCAAAAGTCACATAGAATGGGCAGCTGCTGAAAGCCCAGAATGTACACAATGTATACTGAAAAACATGGTGTTACTTGCAACTGTAGTAGAAGAATGACCACAAAATGTATTTTTGCTAAATGTGCCAATACAGGATCCAGTCAGGAAGTTTTAACTAAGATTTTTTTTAGTTTATTAGTTTTCAAACACATTGTAACCACATAAGCACGAGAGGATGTGGTGACATCAATTAGGACAAGTTGGCAGCTAAAAGAGACATAAATACTGTAGTCAAACTATACCAAAATGTTCTCAGTCTTCAATCTCAACCGGAGCTCATGATTTGCGGATCCCAGCCTTTGGAGTTTGAAATCCCGAATCGAGACTCTGCCTGAAAACTCCTCACCTACTTGACATCACCTTACTTAAACATTTTTACAGTTAATTTGAAACTGTTTAAGAGCTGCAAACAATAAAAAGGCTAAATTAAGCAAATTATTAGTTAAATTAAGGGTTTAGTTAAGTAATTGAGAGCCAAGTTGGAACGAAAGTTAGAAGACAGATGGGGCCCAGAGGACCGGCGTTGAGAATCACTGCCCTAGAGGATTAAGTTGGTCCAGTGAAGACTGAGAGCTGTACTAACTTGTTACTACTCCTATGAATAAAATCCATGTATGTGTATTTCCAACATATAAAATAAAGTGCTTTTTTATTTAATAAAGCATTGAGTTAAACATAATTCTGAATGTGTAAATCAAATATCAAGTACATTGACAATAATTGAAATGACGTCCTTTTTTTTCCTCTTTTAAATGACATACTTATTTTTGACCATATTGCGATAATCACACTTGGTAATATCTGATTTATGGTAATATACCTTTAGAAAAGGCATACATAGGTATGTACTTTATAGCTGGTAAGATTTTAATAATGTTATTTTATTAGATTGTATTAGGAATGCATGGTTGGACAAGAATGTAACCTTAATGTTTCTAAAATACTGCTTTAATAAAATCCTTGCAGAAAAAAAACTTTTTTGTTTGTTTTCCTTCATCCAGACAGCATAGAGGCCAATGTAGAAACTGCTGAAGTGCATGTGCAGTCAGCCAATCGTCAGCTGTCCAGGGCTGCAGAATATCAGGTAAAGTCAGTGTCTTAATCCACAGGATCCGTGATCATTTCTGATAGCTTTTTCTGTTTTTTTTTAGATAAAAAAACAATAACGTGCAAAGATGGTTACAACCTCAAGAATACCACAACAAAACGTTGTGTTTTAGTATTTATTTTAATGTATGTGGTCTCTTTAAATCCTCTATTTATTAAAGCATTTTTTACCTTTTGAAGATTCATCCAAGTAACAGTATATACATGCAAGTCATATAATTAGACATATAAGTATATTGGAATTACATGCAAGTCATATAATTAGACATATAAATGTACTGGAACTACATACAAGTCATATAATTCAATACAACTAGACTTTGTTTTCTTTTATTATACAAATAAAAATGTTTGACTTTCAGTTTATAATAGCATAATCGATGTTTTTAGAACTGTGCATAAGCTTATCTTCATACAAGTAAGTGATAAGTACAGTGCTCACCCTTTATAACGCTATAGTGGGGAGCCATAGTTGCAAGACTGTGCTATTTGTGTTCCGCCTTATAACAAGTATAAAAGGGCTACTGTAATGGCATTATGGAGCAAATGGGAACCACGACCCTACCGTGATATAAACGAATATATATATATATATATACAGTGCCTTGCAAAAGTATTCAGACCCTTGACCAATTCTCTCATATTACTGAATTACAAATGGTACATTGAAATTTTGTTCTGTTTGATATTTTATTTTAAAACACTGAAACTCAAAATCAGTTATTGTAAGGTGACATTGGTCTTATGTTGGGAAATATTTTTAAGAAAAATATATATTTACGGCACACCGTCACGTTGAATTAATTAATTTGACTGTTGCCACAAAGGAATTTGTTTTCAGAAACTATTTGGGATGATTCAGCTCAATATGTAGGCATAATGGTAATGATACTTGTGACAATGAATGGTTGCACATGCGAGGCCAAGAAACCTGAACATTTTTTAAATGTTACTGAGTCTAGGGTTATGTCCTCCTTTTTGGGCCTCCAATCTCCGTCCGGGCGGATTTTCAAAAAATGAACGAACGTCCAGGATTTCGCCTGCTCGCCCCTTTGCTGCTGCTGATGCTTGCAGAACTACAATTCTTGTTGTGCCCTAATATCGCTGCACCTACACTGACAGCGTGCGGCTGTATTGTTCACTGGCTGGGGCCAGTGGTACTAAGGGGATCCGATCCTGGATCCAGGATTCGATCTTGCTCCTGTGACCTATTGGGTTGTACTAAAAGGATCAGAACTATATCTCTGAACTCTAAAGCGAGTGTGGCATAATGTACATTTTAATGGGAGGTATGAGAATGCCCCTTCAAATATATTTCTGGAAACGCTGAGGTTTAAATACAGGTACGTAAGAAAAATACAGTTTGCTATTAAAATGCTACTAGTACTGTATTGGTATTTAAAAAATTGTATTTAAAAAAAGAAAAGTACTTTGAAAGTTTCAGTTTCCAATCACTCAAAACATGTAGATGTTGTCTGAACATCAAACTGCAGCAGGGCACAGACGATAATGTAAACAGCACCGAGCTATGGTGAGTTCCAAACTTAAAACGTTTTTTTGTTGTTTAGCTAAAGTGATTTGGATATTGCAACCTGGATTTAAATAGTTGAGTTGTCCAAAACTAGCGCATATCTCTGTCCATCCATTTGCCATTTCTTTGTAACATTTACTGTGATCGCAGGCTGTATCCAAGTTTGAAAGCCGGGGTCTATGCGCCACACATGTCCAGATCCGCGTAGTAAAATACCTTTTCATGATCCAGCTCCAGTGAACCTGGATCCAATCCCATTTTTTGATCCCTTTAGGCTGCAAATCGGTTAGAGTGGTATGATGTGTGGGTGTGGCTGCTGCAGCATGGAGCACGGACTGAACGACGCAACATTCAGTTAAGTGGCAGGCCGAAATTGAAAGCTTACTCTTGTCTGATTGATTTTGTTGAATTTGTTCTAAACATCTGCCGTTGAGTTGGATGCAGTGACCTGCCACTGAACATAATGCCAAAACGAAAATGTAAATTTACTGAAGCACTTAAAACAACATTTCCGTGTTTTTGTGGCGGTTGAGTAGAATGGGAAGCTGAGTGAATGATATGCAGAGGTGGCACTTATGTCTCAGTTGCAAATAAAGGTGCTCTTGATTTAAAAGCATATAAATTGTGAGAAACACAAGTTTGTTTGAGGAGAGAGCTCATCAGCAAAGATGTCAGATTATTTTGTCAAACCAGGCGGCAAATCTGAGGATTCTGTTACTGCAGCAGAAGGTGTTCTAGCATTTCACACTGTCATGCATCATAACAGTTTCAAGTCAATGGATTGCACATCTGTCTTACTGAAAAAGATATTCCCTGATTCTGAGTTAAGTGCATGAACCAAGACGGAAGCAATTGTTCACTCTGTGCTTGCACAACCTTCTGTTAACACTGCTGTGAAAGCACTTAACGACATACCTTATTGTGGAGTTGCTACAGATGGAAGCAATCATGGTGCTGTGAAAACATTTCCAGTATTTTGACTGGAAGAACAGCGGGTTGCAGTCAAAGCTAATTCCAGAGCACGCCTAATGAGACTGCAGACGCTATTGCACAATACATAAAGGAAACTGGAAAAGAAGTTTGTTTGAGAAGTGTGTTGCATTTGCAGGTGACAGCTGCAATACAATGTTCGGAGGACTCCGGCGTGGTGAAGGAGGAAAGAACGTGTTTGAAAATTTAAAGAAGTTGTTGCAGAAGAGGACCTTAATCGGTGTGGGTTGCCCAGCACACATTTTGAACAACTGTGTCCATCACGGGGCAGACACACTTGATGTTGACATTGAGGGCATTATTTTTAAAACTATTTTCATATCTACACTTTCCGAACTGAGCTTCAGAAGGAATGCTGTGAGTTTGTTAACGTCGAATACAGAAAGCTACTTTATCATAGCAAGACATGATGGCTGTCCTTATTTCCAGATACTAGGCTGCTGCAGATGTTTCCAGCCTTGAAGTCTTTCTTCCTGTCACAGGACAAACCACCCACTGTGATTAAGACATTTTTGGAAGATGAGTTCAGCGAGATTCACCTTTGGCACATGCACTCACTCATGAGTGCACTCCATTCACACAGCCAAGAAATAGAAAGGGAAAACAACTCCATAGTGGAAGTGGTGAACTGCCTGAAGTCAGTGCACTGTCCTTCTTGAGCACAAGACCCGGAACTTCATGTCGCTGAAAGTTAAGAGACTACTGGCGCAAAAGCGCAAGGAGGTACTTGATGAAGAGTGTAACATATTTTGTGCTCAAGTAGAATGTCTGTACAGCACATCGTTAGAATATTTGAAGATGTGGATGGCACCCCTGGAAGATCGTTCTTGTTTCATGTGGATTGCCCTGAGTGGGACAACAAATTGGAATGATGTGGAATCTTATGCCAGTACCTGACAGAGAAGGGGGTGCAAATTGATGACAAGTGCTTGATCAGTTCAGCAATCTCAAGAAATTTGCTAGCACACCAAAAATGAACCGAATATTTCAACAGGTCCAAAAACAATGAATGTAACTCAGAACTGTTAAAGACTGCAAACAATTCTTCTTTGCTGTTCCCTCTCACAATGCAAATGTAGAGCGTGTCTTTTCACTGATGCAAAGCCAGTGGACAAAGGAAAGGAAAACTTGACTGTTGAGTCGCTGAAAGGGATCCTGCTTGTACAGTACAACTTCAGGCACACATCTTGCAAAGACTTTCAGAACTACTTGATGAGCAATCATCCACTGCTGAGAAAGACACGCTCTGCAGAGAAATATGCATGGGCACAAAAAGATACGCTCTGCAGAGAAATATGCATGGGCACAAAAAGAAGCAGCACAGGGGTGCACAGATTTGACACAGTTATCTTGCAAAGACCTGCATGATTGCTAAGCAATAGAGTATTGACTGTAAAAAGTTACATGTATGGCCATTATACTTGTTATACTTTGATGTAGGCCATTTTTTGTTGTTTTTTTTTAAAAAAAAAAAACATTTTCAGATGTTCAAAGTAGAAATAAACTTTACAGCTTAGTTTTTCCGTGTTCGTTTTGCACAACGAAAGGTTAATCTTTTATCTTAAATAAAAATTGGTCCTGCCAGTCAGCACCCAACCCCCGCAATATTTAACAACAGGTATAATTCGTTTGTTTTTAGGTTGCACATTCAACGTTCTTACTCCTATAATAGAATATGTGGGGTTTTTTTGTTCTGGAACATAAACGGCACAAAATTGCACACTAAGATTGATGTTAATCTACCAAAGTCAATGTCTTGTATTTTTTATTATATTTTATTTTATTTATTTTTTTATTTTTGGAGAGTTTATTCTGTAAACTATTGAAAACCAATAGAATCGAATTGGTAGTTGTTTTTATCACACACGTTTTATAAAAATAAGTAAATAAATAATAATAAAAAGATTTACCTCGTGGCGTGTAGTGCATGTAACATTCTGCTCGGGACATTCCGCTCGGGAGCGGCTTGATAATACACTTAAAAAATTATCGTGTGAGCTCTTTGAGTAATGAGATCGTATTGCCTAACACAGTTACCCTAAAGCAATAAATTATCAGACAGGCGGGAGCCTTTGGTGCAAAAGAAACATTTTAACATCGAATTGCCGGGAAATGTCTGCAGGATCAAGTCAGTTTAATGTGATTTGTTGAAATAGTTCACAAATGACTTATTATTGGGGGATTCTGCCCCCCCTCTTCCTCTCTCAGTAAATAACAATGTGAATTAATCTGGAAGTCACGCCCTCAGCTTCAATCTTGTAATCGTTTTAACTGCTTTTGGCACTTAAAACTTTCTCTTGAAAGAGAAAGAGAAAAAAGCATAGCACACTGAGGTACTGCATTTAAAAGCCAATTTTGACCATACAGGAGAACAAGACGTGTCTGTGCAGACAGATGACACTTGCACAAGTTTAGACAGTTTCAATCGGAGGACGGAATGGTTTCCTATGATGAAATGCAGTGAAGGATCTTGGTTTGATCGTCTGCTTTTAATGCTGCCTAAAAATTCAAACACCACAAGTCGAAACCTATAACGTTAAGTATATTCTGGTAAAGACGCGATCAGTGATTTTTTAAATATATATATATATATATTTGTTTTAGCCAATATAATATAAAGAGTCAATATGATGATACCCAACTTTGTTTCCATCCTGTTTGTTATTGTAACATCTGGACTGTGCCCGGCGTTCTGTTCGAGAGAGGTTTTTAAACACACGGCAGTGCTGGATGAGCATGGGAAATACCACCTGAAATGGAGATATGATGAAAAAACCATCACGTTTGAAACGGTGGTTGAGACCAAAGGATATGTTGGGTTTGGATTATCTCCCACCGGAGGAATGGCGTTTTCAGATATTGTAATAGGTGGGGTGGAAAAAGGTCAACCCTATTTACAGGTACGTTTCTGTATAACACTGGCTAAACAATACATTTAACAATTAACAACTTTATTATAACATATGAAGTGTGAATGTACATTAACAAAAATGATCAGGTGTATTCAGTATCTGGGTCTTTCAATATGATTTCTGTTTCCATATTTAGGTTTGCCACAGTTTCAATTAAATTGTTTTGAAAACAACAACAGCTACAAGTTTCTTCAAGTTCCAATGAACTTCCGAGGATAATTTAGTGATTATACTTTGCTATACATTTGGTGTACCTGCGGTCACAACGTTAATAAACTAAACTAAACTAAGTGAATCACCATATAATATGTCGTTTTAAAAGATAAAAACAACGCAGAAATACACTTTATTTGAACACTATTATGCTTAGAGGTAATAAAATTCTTCCACGCATGTATTTATTTATTTATTTATTTTACTCTGCGCACATTCTATTGTTGGGAAATAAATCTGATAAGGCCATGTTTTTTTTTTAATGCGAGGAAACATTATGTTAAACATTATAATGATTAATAACTTTTTGAAACGCATTTTTGTAGTTAGCTTCACTTCAACATTCAAACTACAGATTATTAAAGCCACATTCTAATTTTCACACAATATGTGCCAATTTAAATTCATGTACGAAATCTGTGTGTTTTGTTGGTTATTAGCAGTTATTACAGTAGTTATGTTATGCGTGATTTACATCTGTTGGGGAGATTCATCCTATACTATCAGCCTTTTCTGGTAACAATTCTGTTCAATGTCAGTAAATATGTTTCCACTGTGATTTCCCAGACAGCTGTGTGGTCCATCTATTAGAGCTACAAGATTTCGAATGGGTGAACTATATAACTACATAATCCATGTTCCAGATATAATAAATGGCACTTCCCTTTAAATTCGAAGTCTACAACCAACATTGCTTTTGGGATATGCCTGAGCATTTTATGTCAGAGCTGCCGATAGGCCCCTCCGTGGGGTGACGTCCTCCATCCCGCCTACGAAGGGATTAAACAGTCAACCAGCAGAGACCATTTTCTCTTTTGCCTCTCACCTATGGTAAGGTAAACTTCAGTGTTACTAAATTGAGTGTGTTTTTGAAAGAGTCGACTGCAGTTCCCTTGCATTTGTGCAGAGAGCTGACTCTGCCACGTTCATGGAATCAGCGGCTCTATTTTTGAGCTTCTTTCTTGCTCCTTTCTTTCACGGCCTGCTTCGCTTGCGTCGCAGGCTGTCTGTACTACGACTGTCTGTCGTGTGTGAGTGACTGCCTGTGCAGTATTTGATTAACCCTTTCCGGTCCGATGTTGGACCCTGTCCGACATCATCAAAAAGACGTAAAACACAGGTCTCTAGTAGTTTTTTCTCCGGAAAAAGCAAAGAAAACTATTCAATGGCCATGTGAGACCGATAGGAGTTCATGGAGGAGGTGCATTCCTCCTAGGATCATCCATCCTCAGCACCGAGTATGCTGAAGCAAGCGGCCCCACTTGCTTCCTTGGAAGGCACGGAGAAGCTGTATCTCACAGGTTTTCCCCCAGTGGATTCCACCATTGCAGCCTTGGTCAAGGCTTTGCCAGTGGGTGGCTTACTCAAGGACCCTGCGTGCCCCAACCCGCAGTGCAGGGTCATGGAGACGCACCTGAAGCGGGCTTATGCAGCGGAGGCACAGGTGACCTGCCTAGCAAGCACAGCGGGTATCCTGACCGCCTAAATGGATGGCATATTATGTGAAGCCCCGCTCCCTGAGCCTGTGGCTTCCAAGTTACACCTCCTTTCAGGCACACTGCTCCAGATCTCCGACCTTCATGGGCAAGCCCTAGGACGGAGCCTGGCACGCCTGGTGGTGGCTCACAGACAGCTATGGCTGTCACAGGCGAGGGTTCCCGATGCTGATAAGGCGGCAGTGTTAAACACGCTGATATCCCCGGGGCACACCTTTGGGCCAGCAGTGGAGGAGATCCTGCAGCGCTCCCACGAGAACGTGAGGCATCTTGGCAAGTGGCCGCGCTGCTCCCTCTCCATGCTCCGGTGCGGGGCAGGTCTCCTCAGGCACACTATAACCCGGACGGCCCCGGTCCCCACGGCATCAGGCAACCGGGCCCTCCTGCAAGGCATGGGGAACGCAAGGCGTGGCACATCCACGCAACAGTGTTCCAGAAGGCAGTTCCAGGGCCGACGCCCTAGGCAGCCACCTCAGCATGCTAAGCCCCAACCTCAGCAGCCCCAGCAGGGGCCCTTAAGGCTTACAGCCACAGACCCATCCCTTTAAGACACACCAGCTGCAATATTGGCACGCTTGCACCTCAGACACCTGGGTGCTCG
This sequence comes from Acipenser oxyrinchus oxyrinchus, assembly GCA_030684275.1. Lineage (NCBI taxonomy): Eukaryota > Metazoa > Chordata > Actinopteri > Acipenseriformes > Acipenseridae > Acipenser > Acipenser oxyrinchus. The sequence continues at coordinate 65,495,361 of CM060252.1, read as the reverse complement.
CCACCGTGTACACCGGTTATGCACTACAATTCCGCATGGGGCCTCCTCCCTTCCGAGGGGTCAAAAATACATCTGTAAAAGACCCTCTCCAGGTCTCAGTACTTCAGCAGGAAGTGGCCGCCTTCCCACAACCCTACACAGATTTTAACTAATTTACTGACTAAAGGCAGACAAATAATACCATATAGTCTGTGCTATTGTACATGTTTATACTATTTATTTATTTCTTAGCAGACACCCTTATCCAGGGCAACTTACAATTGTTACAGGATATCACATTATTTTTACATACAATTACCCATTTATACAGTTGGGTTTTTGCTGGAGCAATCTAGGTAAAGTACCTTGCTCAAGGGTACAGCAGCAGTGTCCCCGACCTGGCATTGAACTCACGACCCTCCGGTCAAGAGTCCAGAGCCCTAACCACTACTCCACACTGCTGTTGTACATGTTTAAAGCTTCTAAATAAAAATATTTTATTACATTTTATCTCTTATAGCATGCGCAAATTTGACAAAATATTGAAAATGAATAATTACTGACAAAAGAGGTATTTAGAAACTGGTGTTTCAGATGACAGAAACATTAATGTGTTGTAGAGATAAACAATATCCTATTTGTTACAGTACTGTTTATTGTTCATACTGTATCTATCAAAACAGTGGCTACAGGGAGGTTACTTTCATGTAGCCCTTCTTCAGTACATTTCCACACATGTGTCATAAATAGCACACTTTCCTGTCTGTTATAAAAGTTTATTTTGCATTTTAGGCTTTTTCTACATGTATAATCTTCACCAACGACTATAAAACACTCAATTATAAAGCATGTAAGATAATGCTACACATTTACAATCTATATTTATCATTAGTTGTTTATGCTTTACCACACTGATTTCACCATGGTCCCATAAAATGTTTCAAGGGATCCTTGTGCATTCTCTATTCTTTGGTTTGTCAGATCTGAGAATGATCTTTGTGCTGATACTACTCTGTACAGCTGACAGATAAAAAACGACTGATACCATTTCCTTTGCCAGAGGCAAATCCTGTTTCTAGACACAAAGCAAATGTCTGTCTCAAGACATATGTTGCATTTAGTTACCAGCCCCATCATATAGTAAGTGGGATAATGAACTGGTTATTTTGTACAGTTTATTAAGAATATAGAAACTGGCATTAATTACATAACTATTATAGTTATGTACAATGTATTTGATAGATACAGAAATTAGACTGAAAATATATCCTCAAAATGTTTAAAGCAATTACAAAACCCAGTCCAGATGATAAATAACTAGGGCTTCAGTTTTACAGGCATAATTTATTTCCTTTTCCAGCGTTTTTGTATGTGTTTATGTAAATGAAGGATTTTCATTTTTATACTATAACAGAGACTTGACCTTTTTTCTGGTATTGCCCAAAAGTACTCGTCTATTGTTGAGGCATTCTAAGAACTGCTCAGATAATAGCAGAGATGAGAATCAAAGTCAATGCAGTACCTCTATTTTACCAGGAATGGGGGGAAGTGAATACCAATTATAGTAGTCTGTGGGCTTGTGGGGGGATTTATAGATTTACAATTTTGATAAAAACCAAATCTAAACCTTGCAGAAAAGACTATACAGAAAAAGCAGAGACCATGTTGGAGTACATATTGTATATTTCTAACTGCATACAAAATTGTAGTATAGATGTAATTAAGATTTGTTCTGCAACATTCTTTATTGTTTTTGCAAAACTGATAGTGGGTATTGGTGTGAGTAGTCTCACAGAGAAAATGTGTTTGTTTGCATGATGCTCGCTGTTAAACCACTCAGATCTCTTCAACATCAATACTGTTATACATACAAAGGATGACAAATCAATAAATATGGATATATTTGATGCAGCAGTCTGTGGATTTAAAAATATATATATGTTATGTCTGTGTAGTCTTAACTAGACAGTTAAGGTTTGAATGACTGTCCTTTTTTTTGTTGTTAATTTAGTAATCGCCAATTGATTTTACCTTGTTTTTCTCCCAATTTGAAATGTCCAATTGTATTTTAAGCTCAGCTCACCGCTACCACACCTGCGCTGACTCGGGAGCGGCGAAGACAAACACGCTGTCTCCGAAACGTGTGCCGTCAGCTGACCGCTTCTTTTCACTCTACTTGCTCGCCATGCAGCCAACCCAGAGCTACAGCGTTGGAGGACAATGCAGCTCTGGGCAGCTTACAGGCAAGCCCGCAGACACCCAGCCAGTCTACAGGGGTTGCTGGTGCACGGTGAGCTGAGGACACCCTGGCTGACCTAAGCCCTCCCCCCCCCTGGGCGGCGCTTGGTCAATTGTGCACCGCCCCCTAGGAGCTCCCGTCTATGGTTGGCAGTGGAATAGCCTGGACTTGAACTGGCAACCTCCAGGCTATAGTGTGCATCCTGCATTCCACGTGGAGCGCTTTACCAGATGCGCCACTCGGGAGCCCCCTTCGAAAGTTCTGCTTAAAGTCTATTTTACAACCAGCTCAAAAGGGTGGTAAAACACCACCAATATGCATGAACATTTTTATGTGTGGTCGGATTGGCAGGCTGAACAAACCCTGTGACAGCAAACATTGTGGGAATGTTAATGCAGTTACTGAACCACAAGGACTATGATTTCCCAGTGTTATGTCCGTATGGCCAGTCTTCGGGGAGAATTTGTCATGTGCTTAGTGATGTCATTGTCGATGTCATTGATGATGTCATATGTGATGTCACATGTGACCAGAAACATACACAGAAGGGTGTAGAGGTAAGGTTGCGTGGCTAGTTTAACTTGCAATGTCCTAACCTTTTGGACTTTTGCAACCAAACCTTAATGTTACTTTAACAAAGTTTTTGCCATTGAATATATATATATATATATATATATATATATTGTAACCCGGCCGGCACTCACGGTCGTTCGTTTGCCCCTATTAAGTAGACCCAGACACAAGAAATGGAGTTTAAAGCGCGTTTGCGCTATTTTTAATACATCAACAAACAAAACACAAACAAAACTTAACTCCCTTTTGGAGCGCTAACTGAACAGGTAATTCCCTGACTACCTCGCAGGACGGCTAAGCCGTTTACCTGTCACGCACAAACACAATATGACTGCTCGGAGACAGAGCACGCTATCTGCCTCCTTCTACTCAGCAGCCGTGAACAGACTGGCTGCTTCTGTTATATACCCAACACCTGGCATTAATTGACAATAGTTGCTAGGTGCGGGTGATAATTAAACAATAAAACAATTAACAAAATAAAACAATTAAACAAAATGTGCATTCGCACAATTTTTCTGCAGGGAGGCTATTAACCCCCTCCCTGCTGGGTTACAATATATATATATATATAACAACCATGTTCAATCAGCAACTTGCCAATATTTACTCTAAGCATACAGTTTCTGAGGCGAAATACCATTTAGGAAATGGTAGAAGGACATGCCTCTGCGTGAACATTGCTCTGAGACTACAGTACCTCTCCATTAGATCACATTTAGGATGGCTCAAACAAGGACTATGAAAAAAAGATGTCCTAAGAGCTAAGCCGCCTCAAAACCACCCTTAAATCGCAAATCTAAATGGTGTATAAATTACTTTCTTTTGCTTCCTTGTGCTAGAAGAAAGGTGTGTTATCATTATCATTCTGGAAAGAGCTAAATAGGTAACTCAACAAATTATATTTGGATTAGTATTCAAGCATTTATTGTTTTCAGTACTGAATAGCAGGCATTTAAAATGTCATGCATGCTCTTATTAATGGCAGATGTGTTTTGATTAAACATGTTGTGTCAGATTACTTCTTTTCTTCAGGCAATTGTTTTGGTCTTCTTCAACGGATGCAGACTGTCATCTCTGTTTATAATACTTCCAACAGGATTATTTTACAGACATGAACAGAGAAGTCTTGAGAGATAACCATCAGAATTATCGCCTGGAGTATGGAATGGAAAACAGCACACACACCACCCTAGGTTTCAGCAGAGATCTCCACACTTGTGATATAAATGACAAAACTATTACGGTATGACTGGTTATGGATATTTCTTAAAACATTTGTATATGTTACTATGTTGTATGACAGAGTTACTGAAATCCCAGAATGTATTGCTATGGCCAAAGTTTTTCATCACCTAGAATTGTAGGATTGAGACATAACTTATATATTTTATTTAACATCATGTATTTATTATTATTATTATTATTATTATTGAGTCATTTAGTAGACACTTTTATCCAAAGCGACTTACAGAGACTAGGGGGTGAACTATGCATCAACAACTACTGCTGCAGAGTCACTTACAATAGGACCTCGGTTTTACATCTCATCCAAAGGACGGAGCACAAGGAGGTTAAGTGACTTGCTCAGGGTCACACACAGAGAGTCAGTGGCTGAGCTGGGATTGAACTAGGAACCTCTGAACAAGCCCCTTTCTCTAACCACTGGCCCACCAAGTCCCCTACAAAATGATATTGCAAAAGACTACCGGAAACCATAATAGTTCCTGTTAGATTTCAAAATGTTGCTTTTTTCAGTTTTTGTCAGTTTTCCATTAAGTATATGGAAAACTGCAAAGCAGTATGTAATTCAATATGTTAACGTAACATTGTTCAGCAGGTTTCATTCCACTTTATAAAGCAAAATTAGTTAATGCTACAGGGTAATGCAAAACGTTTGGTCATAGCTGTACTGCTGCAAACATTTGAATCCTTTCCCATGACCTCTCAGCTGATCCGTGCTTCATGTGGCTGACAACTTCACTTGGAAGCCTTCCAAAACCACTGGTTTGGGATGCACATTTTTTATTTCTTCTCCTATTACAGAACAAATTAAAAATTGTTAATTGCAAATAAAGAGTTTATTTTTTTTAATTGTTGTATTTTGGTGTAGAATGTGCCCTTAATACACATAAACGAACCATATGAGGTAACATATACAGTATGCTTCAGCTTTTTAAGCCAGTACAAATGCTGTGTCTAATTATCCCATTAAGGTATACTGCAAGCTTAGTACTGGCCCTGTGCGATAAATCCTGTTTTGTGAAAATGTCTAAATCTAGTATTTTTAAACCAGCGTTGTTTGGCATTTCATTTTCAAATTTGGTTTATGAAAATGTGTGTTCTAGGTGTTCATGTGTAATCCATAGGCAATATCGTATATTTAAGTTAGTTCTGATTTACATGTCTTTAATCTTAACCAGGAAAGTACAATAAGAGTGATTTGGGCCTACCACCCTGAAGATTTCGGACATCCTGGGCCCATGTACCATGGGTTAAATCGTGGAAGGAAAAGTCTGCGGTTACTTAACCCAAAGAGTCACACAGTCACACACTCTGGGGCTGCTTTCTTTGACATAAGACATAATAACGTAGGTGGAATATGCATTGTTCCGAGAATATTAGTTAATCCTGTACACATTCTTTAGGGGAACATATTTTAAACTGTGGTTTCTTTAAGACAGGTGCCAGTGCCTGTTAAAGATACAACATATTGGTGTAAAATATTTAAGATTCCAGAAGTGGATAGAAAACAACACATCATAAAGGTAAGTGTTTAAATGCACTTTATTTTAAAATGAGGACTGAATAGTTATTTGCAATTTAGTTTTTATCAACACGTGATGATTTATGAAAACACATGCAAACTCTCAAACCAGCTGTGTGTAAAAAGGTATATAATGACAACTTGGTATGGGTATGAAATATTAGAATTATCTAAGCTGATTTAGTCTTCTTATAATTTAGATTCATTTGTGTATGTTTAAAACAGCTCTGAAGCCACAATAGAGCTTTCAGAATCATGTGTGAACTCTAAGCACATTAACCTGCAACATTTTTTAGTCATTAGAAGATGCAAGAAATACTGCATTTGTTCTAAGAGTAATATGACATAGTGTAGTGTTTTTGAGAGCTGTACTGAGGCTACAGGGTGCTTTACAAAGTCACCAAAATGTGATTAATAAAACAGAAAATGATGCAAAGTGAATCTAAACAACAAAACAAATACTGTACATTAGTTAAGATAACTATGATGTTTCCTCCTCATGATTGGTCTTGATGTGATGTGAGATAAGTCATCATTTATGTGATGACATATCTCACATCATTTTTTTCACAAGGATTTAAAAAAAAATCAGAAAAAAAGTAGTTAAGCATGAGGTCTGACAACCTGACAGGCAAAGTCAGCGATACAGAACTGTATTACCAGGTGTACAGTAGATATAAATAGAAGAGGCGAGCTGCATCTTTTTCTTTGTTCATTTTCATATGCTACCTCCCCTCCATGTGCTTGGTTTTCCCCTTCTCCACCTGTGATGCCTGGCCTTTGAAGCCGACCTGCCACTCGGCCTCACCTCACAGTGAGTGGCTTCCTGCCAAGACGGAAGGGGGATCCCTGGAACACACCTTCCTGTTGGTCTATCGAACCACCCTCATACACAGCAGTAGCCCTGTTTATTAATCTTGTTTTCAAGTTGCATTCCTTCAAGCAGCGATGGTTTCTGTTTCCCCACAGGCCAGGTCATGTTCACAAGCACACCTGTATTTTTGCAAATTATAAACTATTAATCTTTTGATCCGCTTAACAACCTTTAAGCATGTTGTATTTTCAAAAGATCACTTATAGTTGTTGATGCTGAATACAGTTTGAGACTTGGAATATGGTGTACCCTTTTTAAATTAAGCTGACGTGCTGTTGTTCACACAGGAGTCATCGCAAACTACGGCTCCTCAATTATAAAAACTGACGTAAATGTTCCATCCCCAGCCTGCAACAGCCGAAAAATGACTTTCTATGTTTAAGTAAACTGTAGTCGGGGCAAATTAATGTATAGAACAAATACACATTTATAGCTAAAGAGTTGCACTATGATCCCAGATTTGAAGGCAGAAAGCCTCACATTTCATGTTTCTATGGCAGCATGACTGTCTTGACTATGGAATGCTTTACCAGACCCTATGCAAAGAACAAAGGCTCTAAGTTTAAGAAGCTGACTGGATGAATGCCAGAAACTATATCACTTGTGTTCCTTTATTCCACTGGGACCTGCAATTCATCACAAATTGTACAGTTCAATAATGGCTTTTTATTTGACTCCTCCAGGGTAGTACTGTATTTGGCTTACTGCATCTAATTTGAGAAATTAGATCACAGAAGCAGACAACATCATCTCTATTAGTGGAAGAATGCATTCTGATCGGTATTTCCGATTTGTGGAATTAAAGTTTAATGATCTGAAAAGCTATTCCTGTTAGTTTCCTCTTAATCACTACACTGTTATTTTTGGAATTTTTCAGGAATTTTAACAGGGTTCATGCTCCTAAAGTAACAGCAACATTCAAAGACTGAATTTAACCAAAAAATGAAAAAAAAGGATGACAAATTTATGTTTTCAGTTACACACCAAAAGGCAAAAAATGTAGGAGAGAGGGGAGAGCGTGTAGGAGAGAGGGAGAGGGTGTGTAGGAGAGAGGGAGAGCGATAGGAGGGAGAGAGCGTAGGAGAGAGGGAGAGGGCGGTAGGAGAGAGGAGAGGGCGGTAGGAGAGAGGGAGAGGGCGTGTAGGAGAGAGGGGAGAGCGTGTAGGAGAGAGGAGAGAGCGTGTAGGAGAGAGGGGAGAGAGCGTGTAGGAGAGAGGGGAGAGGGCGTGTAGGAGAGAGGGGAGAGGGTGTAGCAGAGAGAAGTGAGTGTGGAGCAAAAGAGAGAAAAAGTGAAGGAAAGAGAGCACCGGGATAGCAAAGCTTGGGAGTTTTGAGGTGTGTTTATTTTGAAGAGTTTAATAGTGTTTTGTTTAAACCTTTGTTTTGTAACTATGGTTTGTTATTTTTGATTTATTAGCACTGCAATTCTGTGTCTGTGTCTCATATTTCAAAGGGCGCAGACCTGCCTTGCCCAGGATGCTTTGCCAGAAACCCATATATAACATGTAACCCATATATAACGCACACAAATAGTATTTGTAAAAGGAAAATGCAATTTTACAGTTATTATAATTACAATTAATTTATATTTACAATGTAACTACTCAGTATCTGCAGTACAGAATTAATGGAACTTAAAATGCAGGCAAAAATGTTACAGAGGTAACTTATCAACTTATGGTCTAATAGGGTACAGGACAAAACCGTAAACCTACTGCTTATCTGAGTCATGTAGAACCCAACTAGTACACTGATATTATGTTATTTTTGTTGTACCCCAAAACAGGCAATGGTGTGTCAAGACTGGTGCACAATCTAATGAAGAACAATGGTCCCACACAATCATTCTGCATTGGTAGTACATTGATAATATTTGGGGTACCGTCACACTTGTAGGATGGATTGGTCATTAAAATATTTACATATGTTTAAAAAGAAGATGATTATCTATTCAGAGATACCAAGATATTTAGCGAGAAAGGGGTGATAAAAAGGCCCATCTCTAGCTACATGCTTGAAAAACAATTACATTTTGGGGTACCACTCACTTGATCATTAAAATCCTCTGTGTATTTTTAAAGAGATGATTAGTAGATATTTAGTAAGTAAAATGCCTGCTATTGGATACCAAAACGCTTGCCCCAGTCAGAACAATACAATTTGTTTTCAGGAATGTACATCTGAAATCCATCAAAATCACTGCAGAAAACTGTTTCCAACAGGAACGGTTCCAGTGGCAGTGTTTTTTGTTTGTTTTTTACTAAATGTTTATGTTCCAAGTGTCTATTTGTTCTTGTTGTTATTTCCATAGCTAAAGTATTATATTATTATTTCCAACCACAACATGTGTGTGAATGGGGAACAGCTGTGACCTTTCATAAGAACCAATTTCTTCTGTCCGTGGGTCTTATTCAAAACATATTACGGCAATCTTGAAATAATTAAAACATGATATTTAGTTTTCGGTCAAAAGAAAGATTATAGTTCAACTAGGGGTGTTGCAGGTGGACAGGTTAATGGTTACACTCTGGTGTTCCTGATAGAGTTTAGACATAATTCTGGGAGCTCTATTGAGGCCACAGGGTGAAGGTGCTTGAACCATACATATTGATGTCATACTTTTTTTTATACAGAAACAGTCATTAAATAGGGATGAAACTGAAATCTAGGTCATGGTGGCCTACTTATTTTATGAGTTCTGGCATGTCATTGTGACCTGAATTTGAATTTTGCTGACTGAGGGTTGAACCATTGCTAGCTGTTCACTGACTGTATCAACTGAGTTACAAACTCATTGTACAAATATTTATATATATCAGGGGTGGTCCATGCTGGCCCTTCTACTCCTGGACTTTATTTCAACCTGTTCTAAATTGTTTAATTGAACCAATTAAACCTCCATCCAGACCCTGAAGTAGGTCATTATTAGTGATGGGCACCAATATCAATATTTTGATATGATATCGATATCATTTGATAGCGATAATAATTTCCATATCGCAATATCGTGGGATTAAAAAAAGAATAATTCACGTATGCTCGCAGAGACATACTTTTTATTGCTAATACTGCTAAAAATACAAACGCAGTATAATCAAGTTTATTTTATATTAAGATACAACAAACCCTAAATATACCAATCACACTCAGTCTCGTAGGCAAACACCACACACTACAGTACTATTTAACCATTGTTTTCCATTGATTGGTGTTTAGGTAGCAAACGCTATTTGCATGCTGCATTAAACACTACTGGCCATCCGCTTTGCATTATTTTGAGATATGCACATGCGTCCGCAGTTCATTACATTTTGTCCGTGTGATTACTTACGCTACTATTAATGCATTTTTAAAATATGAACTTTTGGTATTATAAATGAGATGTACTTTTAAAACATCAAAACACATCTCAAAATAATGCAAAATTCAGCCTGACGCCATACTTAATACTTTTAGAGGTGTTGTGAGTCAGTATTTACATGCAGCAGCTGAAGATTCAGTTACTTCTGGATTGGCTAGAACACAAACAACCCTGAAGTCTGTGAAGTACAGAAATATTTCAGTTTTGAGGTGGCTGATGATGGAATAGTAAAACAATATAACAAGACCTTGTTTTCTCCATGCATATTGTGAAGTAAAGCACCACTAAGTTAAAGTAAGTTATTGCTTTTCATATGTAAATATCTGTTAACGTCTATATATGTAAACATGGTTAATATTACAATTGTGTTATTATATTTTTCTGTGTTTTAGAAGACTTTGATATAATCAACATCAATATCGAAATACGTGCACGATATTGATATACAATTTTAATATAATTGCCCACCACTAGTAATTGTATCAATTTACCTGTTAAACCTGGAGTGGAATGGTATATTATGAAGACGTATTTGTTGTGTCTTTAAAATCTCTTTCTGCAAAGGCTTTGTGGAGGAATATAGTGACTGATTTTCTTTAATTTGGTTCCTCAATGTACAACCCCCAAAGAATATGCCATAGAAGATGGAACTGGAGTTAGATTTGGTTTGGAAAATGGTAGATTTAATTAATTTTAATTAATTAGCTCACAGCTCCATCCAGCAAATAAGGCTTAAATGGGTCATTGCTTTTGGGTTTATGCTTATTTTAGTTTTAGATGAAGATGTAACCACCATCAACACATCAACATAACTTTTAGAAGAACTGAAGGCAAAAATGCATAAATATTTATACAGCAGCCACAAGATTATGTTTTTTTATATCCTGCTGATCTTAAAATAAATATCACAGTGTGAAATTCTTTAGAAGTCCTATTTCAATACCTATTTGTGCAGCTGAACACAGAAGTTGCTGTCGATTAAACAAAGGTATTTGGTTACATCAGTTATAAAAATATTTGAGCAGGGACAAAACTGGATTTTTCTTCAAAAAAGATCAAAGCCAAATACAGTTCTCCCCCGATATTTCACCATTCAATTATTCACTCATTTGGTTAATTCACTATTGACAGTAAATTGCAGTCCTATATTTTCCTATATAAGGGCCCTTCACTAATTAATTTTAGTTTTCAAGTTTTCTTTTTTTTTTCAATGTGTAAGTCAAAACACATAAATAAATAGGGAGCACTGGATCGTCTATATTATGTGACACTTTGGGGAAGTATTTTGCACTTATTTGTCATTAAGCAGGAGTGCCAGTATTTCTTTGGCAGCTGTTATGTCTACAGTATGATTTGTACTGTCATTATTGCTGCTATTGCTAAAAAGAGACTCTGGAGACAAGGATCCTGTCTGGGATATGCTCACCTGGATTCATGGGGATTTTGACCAATAGGAGATGAAGAAGTGCAATGAGGTTAACTCCCAACCATGCAAGTGCAAAGGCAGTACTCCCTGAAATCTCTAGCATGACCAGGATTCAAACAAGCCAGTTCTTGATCTGTGATCCAGCCTGTACTGTGGTGCCTTTACTGGGTGAACCACTGGAGACTTGTATATTTAGTTATGACCTTTCCCTGGTGTCTGATAGGTTTTTTTGCCTGGAGAACAACAAAGATGACTTAGTGATAAACAAGGCATTTCTTTAAATCATGAAGATCTTGTTGTTCTCTGAATGTTTTCATTGTTCTACTATTTGCAGTTTTCAAGTACCATGATGTAGCTGATGAATGCTTACAATGCTGTTTCCTTGTACTCCTAAATTGAAAGTGAATTCATGGCCTCACTCCAATTTCCTCATCTTAACTCTGGTAGATCTTGAGTGTGTGTATTCAGACTACATTTAATGGTCTAATATGATTTGGGTTTATATAAACAAAAGACTATTAGCCTTGCCCTTTCACCAAACCTGAAGTCTGCCATTTTTAGACAAAGAAGGAAAACACGTTTCTATTGGCTTATGAAAATGTGTGTCTCAAAATTGAACAGCTTTTCTAGGTGTGCTTTGTTAATGCCAAGCTGTAACCCTAATCTATAACCTTTGTAATTCTTTTGGTTTCCTCTGCTTCTGTCTAGTACCTGCTGTCCCAGACTACAATCACATGGTTTGTTGTGTGGATTACAACATGCCCTACTATAGTATTGCAAGCAGGGGAACCTTACTGTGAATATGCAGAAGTATAAACTAGGGTTTAGATCGGGGAAAAGTTCAAATGTACAGTGTTTCTGTTCTTATGTTGCAGATTGAACCTCTGATTCAGAAAGGCCATGAAAATGTGGTCCATCACATATTGATGTATCAGTGTGATAGCCATTTAAATGACAGTGAACTTGAGTTGGGTCATGAGTGTTTCCATCCCAACATGCCAGATTCATATTTTACATGTGAAAGTGTTATTTTTGCTTGGGCAATAGGAGGAGAGGTAAGTATATATATATATTAGTAGTAGTAGTAGTAGTAGTAGTAGTAGTAGTAGCAGTATTATTATTATTATTAGTAGTAGTAGTATTACATTTATTGAATTTTTATTATTTATTTATTTTAGTTCTACCATACTTTCCCCATGGTTATAATATGCATTTACAATCATTTTACTTTACTATACTGTGCTTTCTAGTTTTATGCTTTATAAGGGTAGTCTTAGGAAACGCAAATATTGGTTGCAAGCCCAGTTGGAACTTAACCTTTTGGAATGCTTGTTTTGACAACATTTTATATATGTATTTTTTTCTAAGAGCTCAGGTTCTTTTTGTAGAAATTCAGTACCAATATATTTGTATTAGGAAGCTGATAATTTAAATGTCATTTCATATTTTCCAAAGAATTCATATGAAGTAAATATCAATTCATGGTACATTCTACATTTACATATTTAACACAAGCACTGTTCTTATTTCACATGAATATGCACTTTATTTTGAAGTGTAACCTCATATAGTGATAATTAACTACAGAATATGCAGTGTTTCATTATCATGATAGTTATTATTATCATTATACAAACTTGATTTATCATATTCCTCTTGTCTATTCAGCTGTTAAATGAAGAGACTAAATTGACCAATTAAAAAAGTTCAACCAGGCATATGTTTTTTTTTCTATTTGAAGAGCAAATCAATTGTTTGAGTTAGTTCCACAGCCTATTAAATGGCTAGTGACTGTTATTTAAACTTGCAGGCTTTCACGTACCCACCTCATGTTGGTGTTTCCATTGGTACATCACTAGATCCTGTGTATGTTTTGATGGAAATGCACTATGATAACCCAACATATCAAGCAGGTAGGCATTTTTAACTTCTATGCCAGTTTGGTGACCCTAATTTTATTTTATGCAAAAGGATATGATATGATATGTTTTTCGCATGGCTGTAAAGCTGGTATTAAAAACAAATGAAAAAAAATTAGCTATATTTTGACAGCTATGAAAGTGCAGGTCTGTCTGAGAGTCATAGAAATGATAGGCCCTTTGAAAGTACAGGTCAGTGTCAGTTTCAAAAATTCTTTCAGTGGCTGGAGGCTGTTGTGCTGGTTTCAAATGTAAAGCCTTTATCACATGTAGGGTGTACTGACTTGGAACTTCTGTAATAGAAAGTGGGTAAAGCAATGCCACTGTTGTATAATAACAGATAACTTCTTGGAGATTCAAATCTTTGGCCATGAAGTGGACCAAAAAGTAAAAAGAATACAGAAATAAGTACAACCATAGCCCATTGAAATACACCATAATTAACAGCATAGCAGGAGAACAAAAAGTTTGAAAAATACCATGTATGTTGCAACCTTGAATGATAACGATGGCAACCTAATTGGACATGCTTTCTTGGAGATAATCTTATTTGTAGTGTTTTAAAAGGAAACTTACCATCAATACTTAAAACAGGTTGAAACATTTAGGGATAGGATATGTTTCTTTTATCCTGGTCATTACTGTTGTTCCCAGACAAGAATGTAATTACTGAGGAGTCCCTGTGTTATTCTGCAGATTTAATAGACAGCTCAGGCCTCAGACTGTTCTATACCCCGGTGCTGAGGGAATATGATGCTGGTGTGATTGAGACTGGAGTCTGGGTCAGTCTGTACCATATGATCCCACCAAGCTTACCTGAATACATTTCAGAAGGGCATTGCACTACAGAGTGTCTCCAGGAGGTAGGTCTTAGTTATATCAGAATAAAAATGGTAGTTAATTCAATGTATTAAACTTCAGCCTCAATGAACTGACAATAGTGAGATAATGTTTTATCGGCATATTCCTGTTTTAGTTTATGTTATATGTACGCAAATAAAAATCAGGTGCTTGTTTTACTTGGCATGACAAATGCCGTCCCATCACATACATGTACTGTACTGTATGGTATAAATAAAGAAAACGTGGCTGATGGTGTCTTTCAGATGTGATTTGTCACTCCTGTTGCCAAATCTCTATTTAGAAATCACTGAACCATTTCATCTGTCCTTGTTCGGAATAATGCGCTATATTGTAAGTTATAAACCTCAGATTTGGAGTTGATATGCCATTATTCTACCGGAAGAAAAAAAACACAATACAAAAAATGTCTTTGTACACAACAGTTGGTTTTTTTGTCTCACAATATTTCCCTATCAGTGGGCATCAGCTGCTGCTATACTTACCTTTAATTTATACTGCTCTTTAGGCCTTGGAACTTGAGATGCCATCAGGAATTCATGTGTTTGCTGTTCTCCTTCACTCACACCTTGCTGGACAATCACTGAAAACAAGACATTTCAGAAATGGGGATGAACAGCAGCTGCTGGCTTATGACGATGCATATGACTTCAACTTCCAGGAATTTCAATACCTGAAGGAAGAAAGAACACTACTGCCTGTATGCAAATATGATTTTCCACTCCATAAATAACAGTCTATTACAAGAAACAGTTCTGCATTGCATATAATGCTCTCAGGATATTAGAATATTAATCTGAATCTGAATTTTAAAAAAAAATCTTAATACATGAACGAAATAAATGTAGGAATTTGTGGTGGCAAATCGATGGAAATTATACAACTACATCGAATGCAAATGAAATTTTACGTGCCATATTTATCCCGCCTAACATTAACCCCAATCATAACCAAATATCTAACCAACCAGATCTACAATCTGTAATGAAAGAAACAAAATAACACTTTTGAACATTAATAAACATTTCTAGCAACTTTTAAATCTCAATTTTTGCAGACAAATAAGGCTATAAATAACTGCTGGCTGTAGCCTTGGCTCTGTATTCCTTTTTTACAGTCGCTATTCTCTCTATTTATATTAAAAATGACTACATATTTAACGCATATTGAGCCATGTACTTGCATTTTCTTTTTCTTTATTTCTATTTCGCTTAGTTAGGCAATATTTGGTTGGTCTCAACATTCAAAGTAAATCTTTATGAATATTTGCAACCCCAGTAATAATAAATTGCAAAGCCAAACATAATATATTTATGTGATTTTTTAATCTGTTTTTTATCTGTTGTTTTATCGGTTTTTAGGGAGATAATTTGGTGACTGAATGCAAGTATAACACCAAAGATCGCAAAAATATGACATGGGTAAGAAATTCACCTGATTTACTATCATTAAACTTTTACTACAGATACATTTAATTCTTAGTCACTAATTTAAACCCACCTATGTTATTTTCAAGTATCCCAAGTATCTCCTGTTGGCTTAAATCTTCCAGTCCTACTTATACACATTCGGGTTAGGCCTAGTGATGTTAAAAATATAACATGGCTGACATCACTTCCCCTTTAAGGTAATATTGTAGATTATGTGGGGATATTACATAGTCCTTGGTGGTAGAATACTGTAATTTAAAACAAGCCTACTTTGATTGCAATGTGTTGAATGCAAAACTGTCATTCAACACTAGATATTTTAACACTTTCTTTAGGAAATGATGATGAACAATTTTAAGATTCTGACAGCCAACCAATCTGCCTGAATTTATGGCTTCTCTCGGCTCAACAAACAGCCTGCAAATACAGCTCCAGACACCAATCTGTTATGTCAGTGTTAACAGCTGTTGGCTCATATTCTGAAACAAATATCAAAATGATAAATGTGAGTGATGATGGTAAATATCACCCTCAGTGCCATTTATGATAAATTGTTCTACTTTGCACTTATAATTACCACTACTCAGAAAGTAAGGTCTTCTAAAATGTGAAGGTGTTATTTTGTGAGACGGACAGGCCTGGACATTCTAAAAGATTTCAACAAAACAAAACAAAACAAAACACTTATACAAAACAAGATGGCCAAAACAGACACAGAACTAACAAGTATCATGCTAGTCTAAAACTAGCATGAGTAGCAATTGTTTTCTCTTTTAGTTTCACTTATCTCACAACTCTCATCTCTCGTTCCGCCTCTGAACACACTAACCCTGTTAAGCGAAAGCTGCTTGTTTTTATATTGTGGCTAATGGATTATCTGGCTATCAAGTACCTAGTTTATCCCTCAACGACATTCAACAAAGGTTTTATCATATGTGTGGTCAACAGCCAGTTTGTCAGTGATCACACGCTGCTGACCACGCATTCTCACGATTTTATCTGAATGGGGCATTTTAACCCCATCCAGGCTGTCAAGTAATAATAACTGTAAAACAGTGTTTAAAATAAACACAAAATAGTACATTTAAATCATACTAATATAAATAAACACAGGGGTGGGGGGTATCCATCACAGGACCTTTATTCAGATATGTTGTCAGGGTATACCCGAGGACCCTTGATTAATCTGGAGGGCTGTACAAATGCTGTAGTGTACTTATGCATTGTTTCAAATAAAGTCCAACCAACAGTACTGCAGTTCCTTGTGCTAGAATTGTGCGTGAATAGAATAGTGAATAGAGACTTCAGGCATCTTCCATGGCCACCAAAATCCAATTGAGAATGTTTGGGATGAACTTCAATTACGTATTTTTCATTACGATCCTCTGCTTACCCCTTACCCCAGGCCTGGACATTCTAAAAGATTTCAACAAAACAAAACAAAACAAAACACTTATACAAAACAAGATGGCCAAAACAGACACAGAACTAACAAGTATCATGCTAGTCTAAAACTAGCATGAGTAGCAATTGTTTTCTCTTTTAGTTTCACTTATCTCACAACTCTCATCTCGTTCGCCTCTGAACACACTAACCCTGTTAAGCGAAAGCTGCTTGTTTTTATATTGTGGCTAATGGATTATCTGGCTATCAAGTACCTAGTTTATCCCTCAACGACATTCAACAAAGGTTTTATCATATGTGGTCAACAGCCAGTTTGTCAGTGATCACACGCTGCTGACCACGCATTCTCACGATTTTATCTGAATGGGGCATTTTAACCCCATCCAGGCTGTCAAGTAATAATAACTGTAAAACAGTGTTTAAAATAAACACAAAATAGTACATTTAAATCATACTAATATAAATAAACACAGGGTGGGGGTATCCATCACAGGACCTTTATTCAGATATGTTGTCAGGGTATACCCGAGGACCCTTGATTAATCTGGAGGGCTGTACAAATGCTGTAGTGTACTTATGCATTGTTTCAAATAAAGTCCAACCAACAGTACTGCAGTTCCTTGTGCTAGAATTGTGCGTGAATAGAATAGTGAATAGAGACTTCAGGCATCTTCCATGGCCACCAAAATCCAATTGAGAATGTTTGGGATGAACTTCAATTACGTATTTTTCATTACGATCCTCTGCTTACCCCTCTGTACCAGTTCAGTGAAATATTAATGACTAAATAGATTAACATCCCTCAAGACACCATCCAGTACCTTATGGAGTTTAATGACATACAGTACAGTTACAAAGTAAACTAATTTAAACTAAACCTTGGAGTCTCATCTTAAAGATGTGACCACCCCCACAGTAATGCTCAGTTCTGACTACAAGCGCCCAGTATTACCTTAGAACACCTGGTATTCCTTCCACTGAACTTTCTATCACCTGTCATTGCTTTCCTTTCAGTCCTTTCTTAAATTGTCTCTGTAGCACTGCAGTGCTACAAGGGTTTTATTTTTCAATCTGTTCATTTTATAGGGTGGCTTAAGTACCAGAGATGAAATGTGTCTCTCCTATCTACTTTACTATCCGAGAATTAATCTAACCCGATGTGAAAGCCTTCCACAGATAAGAAAGCAGCTTACATTTATTGGAGTAAAAGAAATGTATACGACAGTCACGTAAGTAGGTCCAGTCTTGTAGATACTGAAATAATGAAAAACACACCTGAGAACAGTCCCATGACGTTTATTTATTTAACCATGTGTCTTATGTATGTGTTTTACAGTCAGTTTATATGGTTTTGCAAACATCTATGAATCTATAAACCACCACAAAACCCACGACAACACATTTGTAAAGGTTTTTTTTTGTAAAGATTTGTACATTCTCTTATAAAACTGTGGTAAGTCTTACAAAATGTTAGAAATGTTACTTCTTTCTAGTTGTGGTGTAATATAAACCATTGTTTATGTTATATAGACAGGCAGTCACAAAAATAGTCCACATTGTGGGTGTTTTTCAAAGAGTGTTTGTGTTGATGACCAACCTGTAGCGTAGGAGGACCTGGTAGATGGAGAGAGGGCTGATGACATGATTGTTGCTGAAAAATAAAATTGATTTCCTACACCAGGAGTGCCCCCAGAGGTGAGCTGGTGCGATGATTTCGAGGCCAGCTGTCGTAAAACCATTCATTGCCTTGGACAGCTCTGAAACCTAGGGAAGAAGCGTCAGTATACAGATATAAATCATGAGGGGCTAAGATGAAGTCATCGGAGAATAACGAGAGACCGTTCCAATGATGCAGTAGACCACATTTTGATGTCTTTTCTGGCTTCTGGGGAGATTTTTACATGGGAGTCCAGGTTTTTTGCTGTTGAGGAAAGAGCGAGAAGGCGAGAAATGAAAGTCCTGTCTTGATGAATAATACAGATTGCATAGTTGAAATGGCACAGTAGAGATAGAATGTTGCGCTTAGAGATTGATTTTGATACTTGAAATTTATTGATGAGATGGCAGATGTGGGCTATTTTATCAGCAGTGTGGAGTAGTGGTTAGGGCTCTGGACACTTGACAGGAGGGTCGTGGGTTCAATCCCAGGTGGGGGACATTGCTGCTGTACCCTTGAGCAAGGTACTTTACCTAGATTGCTGCAGTAAAAAAAACCCAACTGTATAAATGGGTAATTGTATGTAAAAATAATGTGTAAAAAAATAATGTAATTGTATGTAAAATAATGTGATATCTTGTAACAATTGTAAGTCGCCCTGGATAAGGGTGTCTGCTAAGAAATAAATAATAATAATAATAATAATAATAATAATAATAATAATAATAATAATCAGAAGGAAGGCCTGCTTCGATTTTTAACTGTATCTAAAGTGATTCCAAGAAACTCGGGAAACTGGACCAATGGTTTTATCTTCTGAAAGGGAGACTCCTAGAGAAGAAAATAGGGTTTGAAGACTGGAAATTGCTTGAGCTGGAGGGTCTGAGAGTGGGATATAAGGAGAAAATCTCAAGGAGATGGAGCAGGAAGAGCACCCGATATGGGTGGCAATTCAAATGGGGCTGATTCTGAAGGAAGGGAAGGGTGGAGCGGGGAAGGGGCCAACTATGAAACCTTTGTCCACTTCGGCTTGAATTATGGATGAGACTACTTGGGGCTCTAGAACACCTTTTGAATGGGATCTGCTGATGGGGAGAAGAGAGTGAATTGGGGCCGCTATGTGATCTGTAAGGGGTAGCTGGAGGTCTGGAGGATGAATGGGAAACCGCTGTTTTTGGGCACAGAACTGTTGAGTGCGGTAGAGGCGCAGACTCTGCATGCATTGGCCCGAAGACCACTGAAAATACGGTTAAAGAGATTGTTGTCTTGGGAAGACCAATCAATAATAATATTATCTGAAGAGAGAATTGCTGCTGCTTTGGCTGAAAATGCTTTGTGATATTCAAAGAACATGATTCCCCCATATCTCACGGATAACTCTACAATGTAATAGAGTTACTGATCTAATTCAGAACGGCGATGGGGATAGGCAGAGCAGAGGACGTCCTGGAAGATAGAGGTGAGAACAAACTCACCGACAGAAAGATTTTTAAAAAGGCGGGGGTCACAGGATTTCAATGTGACTGATAAATCTCCACAACTCTATGATCAATTAATTCTGATGATGCAATAAGAATGGCAACAAGATTGACATCCTTATCTTCAATTATTTGAGGGGAAAGAGTGTGGCGGCGAGTAGCTGTTGCAGACTGAGGAGAAGCTGAAGCAAGGTTGAATTCTGTGATGTTGATAATTGGAATTGAAGTTGAAGCAGAGGCTGGCCGGGTTGCTATGGCAGTGGGGGCGGAGACTGCAATGCTTGAGGAGGATGGAGGGGCGGACGCAGAAAAAACTGCAGGAGCAGCTGATGTTCCTCCTGAAGCAAATCGGCTATGCCGTCCAGACAGGTGTTTATGGCTGACAAAGCATCTGCAAAAGGTTGCATAAATTGTTTAACGACCTCGAAAAATTTTCTCTGCACTTCTGACATGGCTACTTCGGCTGCTGGCAGCTGATGATCCGACTGAAGCTTCAGACAGAGCTGGGGTGATGACGTGAGCGGAGCTGGCAGCTTGAGGTGGGGCTCGCGCTGTGGTGCGAGACTGGGCAGAGCGGGGTGTAAAAACAGGCTCGGCTGAAAGCAAATAAAACAGATCAATTTAACTAGATGCAGATTGAATATGGATTCCCTTGTTGAAAAGCGCTTTCAGCAGTTTAGATATTGGCCAGTCTTTGAAAAAAAGTTACTCGGGGTTGGGATTCTGACAGCGTTTCCTTCTTGAGCGACAGGGCTGGGAAAGCTCTAGGTCAGGGACTGCAACAAAGGAGCAAGATGGCACTGGAGGTATCAGAATGTTCCGTGAATCCTCGGGTTCGGAAGAAGACGACGTAGATAAATCCATGTTCGGTGTCAGTTCTGGTCTTGGTTCGTTAATCAAATCGGGTAGTCGTGCTGGAACTAGGTCAAAGCCAAATCGGGAAGTCGTACAAAAAAAGACCAAAAGCTGGATTGGGTAGTCAAAAAGGTTCAGTAGTTGAAATTGGAATCAGGGAAGTCAGACAGGCAAGGTTTTGTTCACAATAATTAATTAATCAATTATTAATATTCTTTCTCTCTTTCTCTTTCTCTCTATACGGCCAAAAAAGCAAACGCAAGAGAAAGAACATTGATTGTGATATGGCTTAGATAGGCAGGAGAGGAGTTCTAGCTTAAAATAACTCAACAAGTCAAGTGTCAGTACTGTTAAAAAGACTAATATATGTTTATTTCAAATCTGTAAAGAAACACCAAATGTATTATATGCCTAAATCATTCATTTTAACCTTTTGTGGTCCATTTATTCAGTGCGTCTCAGGTGCGTCAAGTCCAATTTATTTTCACACGCGCAGTTTAAGACACGCTGTTTAAAAGTATTTTTTTCACAATAAAACAGGTTTAAAAGGCACTGCATACCAACAGGACACTCAGTACTGCATCTCCAGCCCCTCCCCACCCCTTGTTCGCTGTATTTTTCACCTACCTCTTCATAGTCGTGCATACCGATAAATCATCTCCTGATCACTCGTTTTATCACCAAACTCCTCAATAATGCGATCCAAGTCATTATTTTATTACTATAACATCTCAAAAAGCTCTGCAAATGTCTGTGATATTCTTTGAGCGCTGGATGCAGAAGCAGCTGTCTTGTTTGTTTATGTCCGTGTTATCTCTGTGGTGCCGGGGCTATGAGTATTGCTCAGATACGCCCCTTTTTTTCGGCTTCTCTCGGCTCCTATCAGTCTCACTCGGCCATTGAATGGTTTTCTCGGCTTTTTCCAGAGAAAAAACAACTAGAGACCTGTTTTTTTACGTCTTTTTAATGATGTCGGACAGGAAAGGGAAAATTGTAATGTCCGACATAGGACCGCAAAGGGCTAATACCTATGGATGTATTCATGTGTTTGGGGGGTACATTTTCATTAATGTACTAATGGCTAATGGGAATCTTTAGTTTAGAGATTAGATGTTTGATGCAAAACGTCTTGTGTTTCTTAATTTGTAGTTTCATGATGCATTACTTTGTCTGAAAATGGTTTTGACAAATATAAAAATCACAAAATACAAATTGCAAACGTATAAATATTATTCTTAGAATAAAATTATGCAACACAAGCCGTATGTTTAAGTTTGCATTTGCTGCATATGTTACCTTTGAATGATTTATATCATAATCCAGGGAAACAACTTGTTCTTAACTTTGCATGTTCACCTCACATGCCCTTAAGCTGAGACAGAAGAACACTTTAAAGAATACATTATTCATGTTCCTAGTATTCAGAACAAAACCAACAAGCCTAATTTGCTGTTGGTCATGAGTCTTCAGCCCACGTAATGATGGAATTCTGCAAATGAGAACCATCTGAATTTGTTACCCTACAGGTCTATTGCTGTCTTTCTTTGTACTGCTGGGTGCAATGAACTTGTTTTTAGGAACTGAAAAGTTGTGTACAGGTCCTGCTGTGCAGTACTAAAAAGATTATGCTGTGTAGTTCCTTTCCCACAAACGTGCTATGCAGAAGAGTTCTCAGGCGAAACACTAGCCTAGTTTAATATGACTGCATTAATAAGCAGGGGCTTTATTTATTGAATATTGTGTGATATATAACAAATCAGAAAAAAAAAAACATTCTTGAAGGACTATGTGGATTTACAGGTCTTTGCCACATTTATACTCTTTGAAAAAGATCATGGAAAAAACAAAACTGTTGTATCTGTTAATGTAAGCAATGTACTGGAACAGCTCTATAAAAACAACAACTTTTGTTGACTGCACACAGTGCAATTATGTAAAACAATGACTTCTTGCAGCCAGAATGGATTTTTTTTCCAGAACTTTGATGTCATCATACCATCATTGTACTATAGTATTCTCGATTTTGGAAATGCACGGGGTAGGCCAGTGCTAGTTTGGTACAATTAACATCGTTCCATGGGTCACAATGTGTCAAATTCAAGGGACAAACTGAAGAATCATCATCTTACTAGGACAAAAATACACTTCCTTATCTACTGTAATCCTGTTGCAAGTCGTGTGTCAAAAATACTTATTGCACTATATCAAACAAAATAGAACAAGGGCCAATTAAACAAAAGACAGAGACAGAACACAAAGCTACACCAGTGCTTCCCCACAATTATCAAAAGTACATTCTCAGAATTTTCAAAACATACATCTCTGAATATTGTCAAAACAGGTTAATCTGTTTATACCATACATTTTTTATACACATATTAATTATAAATGCAATATTCAAGTTGATATACATACCTCCAGACTGTGGCCGATAAATCACTGAAATCGCAGCTACAAACAAAGCCCTCCATCAATAAATAAGCTTACGGTCCTTAAGATCATAGCACCAAATCCCTGTGGAAAAATATTTTAATACAAAATACTTCTCTTCTAATGATTATAGTATTTAAAGCCTTTTTTTGAACATGAATTGATTTGAAGTTAAGACACACTCTTTATCAAGTTCATGTTACAGTGTAGTGATTCTAATCGTAAAGCACATATTCATTTAGGTACTTAAAGAAATGTAATAAATTCAATGTAATTAGTAGTAGCGGTAACATGTTGGAATAACTTTAGCACAGCACATTAAGGAATCCCTTAATAGAAACATTTAACCATCCTTGGAGATATAAAAGAACACTCCAGTTACATCTACTGTAAATCCAGGTGGCCATGATTAGGTATATAAAATTGGAATGTTTTGGTATTATCATTCTAAAGTCTTTCGAAGTCATTGTAAACACACTTTTTAATGTAATGCACGTTTAATTATTGGTATGTTTTAAAGGTGCATGCTATATGAAAAATGAGCAAAGCCCCTCCTTAATTACTTACAGAAGTCTAACCGTTTGTAAATGCTATTGCAGCCTTAACTGTATGCTGTATATGCAGCTGTATTTTTCAGCCTAATGGTATTTCTTAAGATCAGATTAGGTTACTGTACAGGTTAGCTGAGGCCTGAAGGTCCGAGGCACAAAGGAAACTTAGTGAACCCAGAACTAACAAATAAAATGTAGAATAAACATGGCAGGGAGATGATGACTTTGTATAGACACCAACAATACAGAATTACACCATTGTAAGTAGAATATAGAAAAAAAAACACAAAAAAACAGCATTACCAATTTAGAGTATTATCTGGTTGTTTTTATTTTTTTTCCATTTTTTCCTCCAAGCACCTGGCCATTTATAATCAAAAGCCCTAAGAAGTACAACAATCTTTCCTTCACGGAAGCCATGGACAAATTCAGCTGGTCCGAGAAAAAGGGGAATGCCTTTAATGACCTTGTACGTCAACTACCAATGAATGTGAGATGTTCCAGACATGGTCAGGAAAGGTGGTCGGTGAGTAACTATTTCAAATCATGCCTGAACATATTCCTCATTCTCCTCCCACAGTCTATGAGGTAGATGTATTAAAATGTTACGCCTGTCGGAAGTCTGGGGTGAAATGTACTAAACAAGCACAATGCTGTTAGCGACTTTTTAGGGAATACTTTGCGGCAGCAGTTTTTCTTGCGGTTCAGCCTTAGATGAATATGTAATTATGGGCGTTCCTGCATAAATTCACAAAAAGGGGGAGGGGCTAGTGTAAATTAGGGTTCTCAAATATTCTAATGAGATGTACTAAAGCTGCCAGTAATTGTGACACTTACAATTGTGTTAATGTGTTAAGAACTTTTGAAAGCATGTTTTAAACAGTCGCAATAGTTGCTGGCATTTCCAGGTCCGCTTTTTCTTGTGCATTGCCAGTTGTGCTCAATGCATTTTTGAAGCAAACACACAAGTACCAAATTTTCACTACAGTCAGGGTGTACTCACAAGCCTTGAAAACAAATTTCTATGACGTTTCTGGTTTCCTCAACGTGTTGGGAGCAATAGACTGCACAGATGCGCCACTAACCCCTCCAGCTCATTCTGAGCATCTGTATAGTACCACAATCTATTTTGTGTAAATTGCCTAGGCTATTAAGTAGGCCAAGTTAAATATAATCTTTTTTTTTTTTTTAAACCGCTAAAATCATTTACTTTCAATGTAAAAAAATATTTTATTCGCATTGTACAGTAATGTGTAAAATGCAGCAGCATGATTTATTTTGTGTTACCGGTAGGCTAAAGTAAAAAGAAAGGTGCTAGGTGTTTATTTGATTTTACTACTGTACTGTATACGGTACAGAATTATATGTTTACATAATACAATGTGTTGCTTACCCAAAAACACGTTACTGTTATTTCAGCGCAATGATTTACATTTAAAATGCATTGAGCACTATAAATGTATCTGTGTGCGATTTTATTGCGATTGTATTGCTTTTAAACCCGACACCTCCATATGTTGGACAAACATGTCCGGTATAGCGAGGGGCTAGTGTGTGATTATGAAAAGCTTTTTGGGGGTGAAGGTGGGGACCCCACTATAGAATATGATGGGATTAAACTGCCTTTCGTATTAAAATAGGTAAAATGAAGACGGAATAGAATGCATTGTACAGATGATGTTTACATTTAACAATAACAATGTTATTTTGATTTTGCACCCTTGCATGTATAGACATTATCCTTCGGGGCACCCTCTGCTACAGCAAACCACAACTCAACTCCCGCTATTTTATTTGAACAATGTCACACGATTCTTGCAATGTATAATGCTACAGATCTCGCTAAGAAGACGGAACAAATATTCATATTAGTATATTGCAGCTCTTTTCATTAACATATTTTCTCTTAGTACATACGACAAAATGCAAATTGCGGTATGTTTGCGCTGCGACTGCCCGATCTTAGTACATCTACCCCTATATATCAAAATAATAAGAGACTAAGATTTTTTACCACTGACACATTTTCTTCAGTGGAACATTAAAATTATTTGTTTGTATGTATTCATGTCTACTCAACATTGTAACTGTATTATGGCTTTCAGTTCTTCCTCATAAAATCAAATGTTCATATGTTTTTAAATGATCATTCAAAGTGAAGCATTCTTGGATAAAAGTTACAAAATGTCTTTAAATGGCTGTAATGCATTTACTGAGTAAATTCATTCATGCAATACAATAAACAAGTGAATTAGCAACTATTATAGCTGAGAACAGGAAAACAAAAGAACACAGCGAATACCTTAGAATTTGAAACAGCCAAAAAATAGGCTGTCCTAGGAAGACTGAAAGACGGGGCCAAAAAATTGTCATGAAAGCACTAAAGGTGGCTAAGAGCCACAAAGTGGAGAAGCAGTTGTCCATCATCAAGCAGTTATAAATAGACTGCATGAATGTAGACTCAATGGCAACGTTGCACAAAAGAAGCCATTCATTAGTTTAAAAACAAAGGATCCATTTTGTGAAGGAGCATTTTGCAGGATGCCCGTGTGGAATTCACTAATTCCATGGCCAGCTACTCCATTTTTGCCCCATAATGCTACATGGTGAAGCTACATGACAGAAGGGCGACCATATTTCCAAAGCTCAGAACTGGGACACATATTTAAAATAGTTGTAAAACTATACAAGCATGTGTGTGTGTGTGTGTGTGTGTGTGTGTGTGTGTGTGTGTGTGTGTGTGTGTGTGTGTGTGTGTGTGTGTGTGTGTGTGTGTGTGTGTGTGTGTGTGTGTGTGTGTGTGTGTGTGTGTGTGTGTGTGTGTGTGTGTGTGTGTGTGTGTGTGTGTGTGTGTGTGTGTGTGTGTGTTAAGAAGGCTTCTTATTTGAATATATAGCTTTTTTCACTATTACTGTTTTCACATTAAACTAACAAAAATCAAGAACCTCTGACTTTTTCCCAATTCATGGCTAACCATACATGTTCTAACCATATGTATGCATTGCTATTTTACCATTTAAATGTTATAATTTAGCATGCTTTTTATTTAGTAAAGTAACAGATATGAAAAATATTATTCTGGAACATAGTATTTTACACATTCCTTTTATGTTTTTTTGGTTATTTTATTTCTCAATTAACCTTTAATATGGTGATTTTAGTTAGTAATACTGAATTATTTTTACTCACTGTAATCCAGACCCTTTGCTATTTTTTTTTTTTATATATTCGTTAATTATTTTCAGGAGTACTATCTGGCACAGTTGCAAACCAGGACTTTTTTAAGGAAAAAATGTTGAGACACTGGGATGGTTGATGGGAAATGCAGATAGTCCCAGTCAAACCAGGATGTCTTGCCACCCTACATGACAGCTATTTTTCAGTAGTTTTGGGGAACTGCTGTGCTAATATGGCAGCCTATCAAGTACTCACAACAGCAGCACTATAGTAAGATGCCCCCAAATTATACTGATTCCTAAATTGTTGTAATAATTGCCAGGACACGCAGAATAATCAAATAACGCCACCAACACCACCAGCACAATTAAGAAGCCCACACATGGTAGGCTACTAGTTCTAAAAATTATTTTCCTTAATTTTGCAGCCCTATTTTAGATGAGCATTATTGATTTGTCCACAGCAAAATGGAGTGGGGTGGCTGCAATCTTATTCTCTGTACAACAGAAGCTATTCAAACTGTGGGTGTTCCTGGAACATTAAGTACAATTTAGATGTCAGAGGAGGTAATACTAAATACTACATATAAATAATAATTAAATAATACATTCATTATTAAGAAAAAAAAACAAAACAGTGTGAGTGTTTGAGAATACAATCCCCATGAAAGTATAGGGAGGATTGTGGTCTAGACCAGTGGGTCTCAAACTGGGGGGCGCGAACTGTATCCTGGGAGGGCGTTAGAAGGTTCAGGATTTTTTTTTTTTTATTACAGCACACATCTTAACCTAGGCTATACCGTATAATGGGCGGATACTTTGTTTTGGTTTTATTGGTGGTTTTGATTGGATCGCCAATAATACTTCCACCAATCAGAGGGTTGCATACAGTGCTCATAGCGATCCCGCAGTCTGGCAGACTGGTATACAGAACAGGTTAAAGAAGCGCTGGACAAGGGGGGTAATATGTCAGATGTCAAAGTGGATGTGAGAATGGCAGTGATGAAGACAATTTATTTGAAAACATTAAAAGTTGACCGGACATTTCCGTCAATGGATTCAAATAAATCTGGAATTGATGAATGCGGTCAGAAACCCAGAGGCAGTGTAAACTACACCTGCTATTGTAGTAGGACCGTTCTTTTTTGTGTTATACTTTTTTTACATAGTTTTAATTAAGTAACAGCTACAGTTGTTTGTGTCAGACTTGTTAGAAAGTGTGTAACAAAATGGTTGATTGTTATTGTCGATAAGTTGCAGATTAATGCAGGCATCGTGCAGGTATCGCAAAGTCCAGAATTGAACAAAACAAAACGTTAAAATAAATTAGTTTTGCACGTTTAAAACTGAGCTGATTTTGCCAGTGCTTGCTAGTCTAATAACCAGTTTGAAATGATTTTGAAGCAAATTAAAACATTTTTGTTTTGGCATAATTGTTATACATGTAGCAATATTGCCCTACAATTAATATTGCATCTCAGTACAGTGATCATTCCCTGTGTTATGTTGTGAACCATAGCTTTAAAACTGTTTTAAAACTGAGAGATAGCAAATGCTTATCGTAAAAGTTTACCGGTACCTTAAAATTAAGGGCCATATAAGAACGATAAATACTGTAACTGATTAGAAGGCCTTCTTTGTTGTTCTCCAAGTTGCTGCAGTTACATTGTAGATGGGGGGTGAGGGGGTCAAGTTACACAGACAAGAGGCAGGGGGGCGCGGCCCAAAACGTTTGAGAACCACTGGTCTAGACAATTATTTCTTTGTCCTAGTACATATGCATTGAACAATAATACAGACAATAACAAGTATTATTCCAAATATATCAAATTATGTGGTTTATTAGACAATACTCATTCCATTATTGCATAGTAATATAACAACAAGCAATTATAGCAAATCTATTCTTTGACAGATTATATTAGCCACCTAGCTTACAGTAACAGCAACAGATTTATCAAGTCTACCTGTACACTAGTCTTTCTCAAGATGGGGTTGGAAGTTTTATCCTCTAGATCAGAATTCCCCAAGTAGTGCCCAGATGCTTATGTACTTTTTCCTTATATACCAGCTAACAACCAGCTTTAGACTAACTGTATGCGTGCCCTAAGCTAATTGGCAGTTACAACCTTGGGTGACATTACCCCCAGTTTCCTTAACACACAACTATAATTGCCTGCATGGCCTTATTGGTTACACAGTATCAGGGTCATAACCTGCCCTGTACCTAATCATTTGCTAAACCCAAACAACCTAGCTTAATTTCCTCAAAACCATTACATCAATGAGTTCTTGCTAAACCTTAAATCTTATTTACCACGAAATGTACTAATAACAGGATGTTCTGCCTTGGCAGACAAAACTTGCACACCCAGCTGCATCTGTTCCACTCCTTCTTGTTCACACAACTTGTTTGAAATACATTAACCCTTTCTTTATCACAGTACAAAAGACACTGGTATACAGTCCAGTTGTAGTTTTCTACATTTCCCAATATTTTCCTACACAAATCACAAACAAAGTTACAAACAATTGAAATTTACACTTGGGATCTACTGTGCTGTACTGAAGTGCAAACCCTAATTAGAAACATCATATTAACCACATTAAAATCGACTCAGAGCTATGTTCTTCAAAACAGTATCAGTGAGTGCCCCCAAGAGGGAAGCAAAATAGAGTGATAGTCTATTCAGCGGCCTCTGCTTGCGGCCCCAGTGAGTTAAAGCGGACACCTACAGGGTTGGCTTTTGTCCTCCAGGACCCAGTAGATCGTCATCATTTGCTGTCAAGCTCCTGAGTGTAAAAAGAGGCAATTGGCTGAGCTGATACTAAATTATGAGTGAAATAATTGGCATCATTGGTAAGATTTCCATTTTATTCAAGTATTCAATTTTGTATTCTAGGCTCATGGCTTGATCGTGTCTCCCCCCAAAGTGAAGCAAACTGGTGAACCTGAACTTGCCACCTGCAACAGAGTATCACCACTACACTTGAGTTCAGTGATGCTTCTCTTTCCAGTCATATGTGCTGCATACAATACAATCAGGATCAGGTGGCTAATGTGCCTGTAAACATGCTGAGTAAAGATTTGTCTGGAGAACACCAACATCTACTAGACATTATGTAATAGTATTCAGTGTGTTGCAGATTCCAAGAGATATGGCATTGTATGACCCTGTGAAAACTATAATGTAATATAGTGTATATTAAGCAGGCCTTTTTATTTAAACAGCCATTATAAGCATGAAGTGTGTGCATAAAAGCAACAGCACTTCACAGAAAACAGACATAAGGACATTTTCTGGAATCATGCCTATTCTGCCATATGATTTGTATGCAAAATATATGTGTTTGCACTGCATTCTAGTTACAGATAATAAGTAAACCTACTTTTATTATTAACAGTTGTTGATGTGATTTAATGTATATGTATAAACTGAACCCGACAAAAACAGAAAGGTTGGTTCAACATGTTTTCTAGCAATATAGCAATAGATTTAAAAAGTAACCTATTAAGTATGTACAGTATATAACCTTTTTCACTTTTGGTCTTCTGGATCTTCAATGAAGAAATGTTCGAGACAGCTATGGAATTCCAAAACTCCAGCCTTCTTGGAAACTACAGAAAGAGCTTAGATTTTAGATATGTGTGGTTCTTTTGGTGCCACCAAGTGGCTGAACTGTATCTTGAAACTACTTTATTGTAACCACCTTTTCTTTGTAACATATACAGTACTTACAAAATGTTAACAGCAAAAACCTATAATAGTAATATTAGTAAGCTAGTTGTTAACTATTAATAAACTCAAAAAACTGCCCATTACAATAAAGCATGCCACAATACTCTAAATCAGATCATCTTGTATTTATTTTTTTGCAAATCTCCATTAATGTTCTGCTGTTAGGCTTTTATTAAGTGAAACATTTTGTTTTCTCAAAATGTGACTTGGTCCCCTGTTCTGGAGAGCTCAGACAGTGGTTTATGTAACAGACCTGTTACCACCATGGACGTCCTGGTACTACAAGGATCATCTATGCTCCTGAAATCAGTCTGCACATGTGTGCAGGCTTCTGCTAATTACTGTAGCTGTAACTGAACCAAAAAGTGCTGTGACATTATGCAGTAGCATGGATGGTGGTTTATATCATAACAGAGAAACAAGATTTGTCATCGTGGTAGCATGATTATTAGAAGACCTTCCATAACTCAACAAAAAGGTAAGCTTATGTTCATACAAGTGCTAGATTGTAGACAGAAATCGGTTAATGTGAATTAACATTTTTTCCTAATTCCATAGGAATGTCCAAATAAAGACACTGCAATATCAGTGGTAATTAAGGTTAACAACAGGTCATAATGTGGAATATGAACTATGGGTAATTCAAACTTCTACATTTAACAAAGTTGCACCTGATTAATACATTTTGGGTTCTCCAAAGACAAACACATCATACTGTATAAACAATTATTAATAAGGTGAATGTTAACTGAAATAACATTTTGAATGCATTTAGTTTGGATATGTAGAAATCTGTGCAAGCATCAGGCTCATTGATTTGCTTGTTATGGTTTATAGTTATAGTTTATAGGTCTTGTACAGTATAATGAAAGCCTACTTTATTTTCTGAAGTACATTAGTCTATAAAGACTAATTTATGGGTACTATTGTTTAAAAAAAGGTTATCATAATATCAGGGGTCAAAATCTAACATCTAGCAGCACGGTATAAGCAGCCTAAGAATAGGGAATAAATAGGAGCTCCGGAATTCAGCTTTGCATGGGGCTACCATGGAACAAACGCCGCCAATGGATAGCACTGTGAAGTTCCATAGTGTCCCAAAGGCTGCTTATACCATATACAAGTAAACCTTTGACAGACTGACAACCCTTCTACCAGTTTATCTTTTACAACAGCGACTGCATTGGGCTGAATCACTGCAGAATGCAAGTGTGCTTGAATGATAGATAGGCTCAATCCATTGGTGGTGTTTTACACTGGCTTTAATTGTAAAATAAGTGTGTGAACCTTGTTTCCTTGTGAGGTATAAATGGAACATCTAGTCAAACGATCCAGAACAAACTATTAAAGCTTTGCAACTTTGCAGGAGTCCCAACTCCCAAACAGTTAGGGCTAATGCAAGCATGAGGACTGGGTATCTCTTTTAACAGTATAGTATAGTGCAAAACTACAATATTTTGAGTCACTTGGAAAGGCTTGTATTTAATTAATTAGCTGAGATTGTGTGCAGTGTTTCTTTCATGTATGTTATGCTGTTAATTTTAATGTTGGCATTACATAATATTTATATTTATATTTACAAGTCCTGATCATTTTACATGACTGAAGCCTTATATTAAATGAACTTCTTGTGTATGCTATACATTTATTCCTTGTGAGCCTCCTCACACTCACAGACAACTGAAAATAAAAAGGATTTTACTTTGTATCAGTTAAAATGTTGTTTTTGTACATTAAATAAATATACAAAGAAACCTTTCTTTTCCTGGATCAGTGACGTCCATGTCAGGACTTGCCATAGTGAGGTGTTGTTTTAAGGTGTAATGGTTCATCACGCATACTTGGGAGATTACAACTAAACAGAAATGACCGACACATCATATCAGCTTGCTAAATGTAACCAAAAGTGAGAGCTGCTTGTTCCCCGAACCCCCTCCCTCTTGATTTTGCGTTTAGATCAGTGTAAAAATCACTGCTGCCTTTCTGCTTTCTGAGATAGGTTATACAGTATTTCTTTATTAAGAACTTGATATAACTGTCCAGACAAATTGAAGTACAGTAGCTTCTAACATATTAATGGCTGGCTTTATCTATATTGAAGATTTCACTAAAATGAAACATAATAAATGAGATATAAATGCTTTTAATAGTTATCTTGGAAGGCATTTATTTTAGTGACATTGTTAGAAAGTTACTGCCTTTTGGCCTTGTTTAAAATTACTGTATTTAAAGGAGAACCAATAATAAATAATTAATGTCATCTCTACCCGGGTCACAATCCCACGTAGTGTGAAACTACGTACCTAGGTCGTACCCGGGTTAACCAGGGTCCCAGCGACCCACCTCAGGATGTGGGTCGACACGCTTTGAACCAGCTTGAGCGAGACAAAATGCATGACTGCCGACAAAATAACAAACAGCCAGGCCTGCATGAAGGTTTCATTTCCGCAAGGAACATTTTTGTTTATTCTGTTTAGCCATATTTTTGTTGCTTGAGACACACCATGAGCAGGATTGCAGCAGGGATGAAGAAACATTTGCTCTAATCAACATTTGGGCCGACGGTTCAAATGTTGGATGAGAAGCTTGGATGGAAGCGTCTGTAACAAGCTGCTTCCAGGGCATTTATACACATATTGTTAACTTGCATCTGTCACCCAGGTCAACCCTGCTTTATGAAAAGCAGTGTGAAATCACAAAGCCGACTCACATGACACCGGGTCCTGCCTGGGTAGGTTCCGACCCGGGTGCCAGTGTGAAAGGAGCTTAAGACTTCTTTTTACTCCAGCAATGAAGTGCAGAATGAAGACGGCGGAATAAAAGTAATTGTAAAAGTAAAATTTGGGTAAATGGGCAAGTGGCTTATGATTATTCATGGCTGGCTACAGCCCTGTACATGCAGACACTAAATTAACCTATTAGGAATTTTTGGTATAATTTAAAAAAAAATACATATTTAAATTAAGCATTTTAGCCTATGTAAAACTTACCATATAAGCCATGCTAAAGATGTTGTTATAGTAAAATAAAATAAAAAGAAGAAAAAAAGTAGGATAGTTTACCAGCAGAGGGCAGTGGGTGCACATCAAGTCATCTTGGTAACAGCCACTGCTGAGAAACAGCAGTGATGAGTAAATACAAGTCTTACTTAAGAACATAAGTTTACAAGCGAGAGGAGGCCATTCGGCTCATATTGCTCGTTTGGTTGTTAGTAGCTTATTGATCCCAGAATCTCATCAAGCAGCTTTTTGAAGGATCCCAAGGTGTCAGCTTCAACAACATTACTGGGGAGTTGGTTCCAGACTCCCACAATTCTCTGTGTAAAAAAGTGCCTCCTATTTTCTGTTCTGAATGACCCTTTATCTAATCTCCATTTGTGACCCCTGGTCCTTGTTTCTTTTTTCAGGTCGAAAACGTCCCTTGGGTCGACATTGTCAATACCTTTTAGAATTTTGAATGTTTGAATCAGATCACAGTGTAATCTTCTTTGTTCAAGACTGAATAGATTCAATTATTTTAGCCTGTCTGCATATGACATGCCCTTTAAACTCTGAATAATTATGGTCACTCTTCTTTGCACTTTTTCTAGAGCAGCAGTATCCTTTCTGTAGCGAGGTGACCAGAACTGAACACCTCGAGGTCTTACTAATTAATTGTAAAGTCTTAACATTACTTCCCTTGATTTCTGAGTCAACATAAACTCCTAGATCTTTTTTATAGATTCCTTCTTCAATTTCAGTATCTCCCATATGGTATTTATAGTGGACATTTGTATAGCCTGCGTGCAATACCTTACACTTTTCTATATTAAATGTCATTTGCCATGTGTCTGCCCAGTTCTAAATGCTGTCTAGGTCATTCTGAATGACCTTATTGGTCTTATTGGTCTGTAGTTACCCCAATAACTATGTAGTTGGCCTCAAAACCCCTGTGTCAAGAGACTATTGCATGATCTTGGTTAGCAGTTTGTAAATAACTTATTTAATTTCTTTGAGTACTATTGGGAGGATCTCATCCGGCCCAGGGATTTGTTTATTTTAACAGCTCCTAGTCCCTTTAACACTTCTGCCTCTGTTAAGCTAAAGTTACTTAAAACTGGATAGGAACAGGTCAGCATGTGGGGCATGTTGTCCGTATTCTCCTTTGTAAAAACTTGCTTTCTTTATAGCAATTTGTATGTGTGTGTTTGTGAGGAGACACAGTGTAATGTTGGGGCACTTTATTCTACCTTTCATTAACAACGGAAATAACTCCCAATTTGGATGATTCAGCTGGGGCCTTATACAAACACAGCTGATGGCAATTCAATAATCAGGATTTAGGGGCACCTTGTTTGGGCCAAAATGTTAGGTTTGATCCATAGTGACCATGATGCTAGAACAAATATGGAACTAAATGATCTAGTGAAAAGGCAAAATAAAACCTGTTCCATTTCCACATCGAACAAGTTGAATGTGTCCGAGTGTGTCCGCCACACTAAATTCCGCCTTAACTAACGGATGGTAAAAATTCAGTTTTAAAAAAAAAAATGACATGCTTTTGGGATATTCATTTGTTTAGTGTGTTCACAGAATAATGTTTTCGCTTATGAGTTGTAATGAATGCATTTGTACTGTGGGCAAAGTTTTGAGATGCAAACATGTGGGGTTTTTTTATAAAAACGTTTTCATGCTAAGTTTTGTTTTGTTCTTGATAACATTAATTTGAAAATCTAATTGATACCTATGATAAATGCGTTTTGTGACTAATTTGAAGCTATCAATACTTTTCAATATTAATGAAATCGAGTAATTAATCAAATTGATTATTCTTACGACCTGATTTATTAAAATGTTTGGATATACTGTTACTTGATTGATTACTGTCTTGTTCACAGTCATCTTAAAATAACGTTAGAATATGTTTTGTTGGAAAATAATTTTTTTTTTTTTTTTTTGACCGATTCAGATTTTTCTGCTGATGAATTTATTTTCAAAAGGTTGTCTTTGGTTGTGCTGTGTGTTTTGTTTTGGTTTTTTTGGGGGCAGACAAAATTAATATATCTGATATTATGCTATGGCTTCATTTTAGAAGTTTTACTTCGTCAAAGTCAAAGTGAATTCTTACAATTTTATTTTCATTTATTCCTGAAAAACATTGCTAGCCCCCCTTCCCCGCTACCCCTTTCACCCCCAGACCTCGCCATTGATTGGAGATTGAAGGAGAAGGATGTCTCTCACCCTAGCACCCTTGCACCCTTGCATAATATTTTAGTGGTGTTATGTCAGGAATCAGAATCATGAATCATTACTGTTTGGCCTGAATCTGAACACATCATATGATGGAAATATATATTTTCTGTTTTATAGCAAGAGTCACAAGAGCCATGCCCAGTGTCAGTTCTCAGGTCCTCACAGACTGTAAGTCAGAGAAGGTAAATAAGAGTCTAGCCAAACCACTAAGGGGTGACCTTTGTGAATCCAAAAACTCTAACACTAGCAGACGCTCTGTCAACAATTTACACTCACAGTAAACTGAATTCTCTGTCTCTTCAGCAGACAGGATGACAGCCGCTTATACAAGGCATGATGACTTAGAGTTTCATAAAAAGTTACAGAAAAAGACAGATATGTCTTTTTTTTTTAAAGCCATTTGTTAAAGCCATGGGTGGTACATTATAAAAGTAAAGGGCATGGGCTGATGTGGAATGGATTTAAACAATTTTTAAAAAAATGCATGGTAAGCTGCAGTACTCCAATGTGATACCCCTCTTGGCTTAGGTACGTAATAGCTGCAGTGCATTATTTGACTTTTATAACTTGTATCTGTAAAATCTAATTATTGTTAACAAAATAATTCCATGAATGTTCTCTGCCGTACACATCTACAGGTCTCTATATACTGCATATACCATCACCAGTCCCACGAGAGGGCGGGCAGGCCGGGGACATTTCCCCTGGGCCCGCTACCCCGAAGGGGGCCCTGGAGAAGGCAAAAAATATATATCATAATTTTAGTCAAACAATACCGAACATTTCAAAATTAAAATAAAAACAATTAACATTGCCAGCCCTCAGCTGTCAAAATGCTATTAATTTATTTGAAATTCAGTATTTAAAAATATATAGTGAGAAACATCTTGCAACTGTGAGGATACGCCTTAATCTTGCTCTACAAAAGCATTTTACAGTAGTTTTTATTTGGAAGTGTGGATTTGTAGAATAAGTTGCTCTGTCGGTTTTAATGTTATTTCTCAGTTCTGTACTGTAGTGAAGCTTAGACCGTTGAACCCTGGAACTGAACCAACTCATTTGGTCACCGAAGGGCATAGGGGGTGGGGGGTGATGGCCCACATGCCAATCCTTCCCCAGGGCCCATGAAGGCTGGTCCGTGGCCCTGACTGTAGGTCTTTTAGCAAACGTTCATTTTCATTTTCAAGCATGATATCTGGTACTATATTAAGTTAAAGACTGCTGGGATGAAATTACCAAGAAGATAAAGCAGTAACAAAGATCTAGTGTAGTAGCAAATGTCTGTTTTAAAATACATATTTGCTAAACATGGGTTTATTTAAAGAATACACACTTGAGTTTTGGTACAAGCTAATGGCAGTGCAAAATGGTTGAGATTTACGGAATTATTTTGTTAGCATCAATTACTTTTAAAAAAAGTTATTTCAGCTGGATGCAACAAATGCTTTGACATTTGTGTGACAGAGCACTTAAGGCACAGTGAATATTAGTTTACATGTGAACATAAGATTCATTAAGTGTGCTGAATGAGTAAAAACAGATTCAGAGGTGTAAGTTGTTTGCTGGTGCAAATTATACAGCTTTGCTCTTTTGGCAAACTACCAGTTATAATGATCTAATACACCACATAGTGTAATGTCACTTACCTGAGGCAAGACTGAAATAGCTGCACACTCCCCCACAACATTGCCTTTCAATGCTTGCCCTGTGTTAACAAAATGCACAAGCTTAACCAGTTACATAGACATCATGTTCTGCTTTCCTCAGTATGGTGGAGTTGACCACTCTACATCACTACAGAGGATGACGCCAAAACCAGAATGAAAACATTGAGAAAGCTGAATGCATTCTTTCAACTGGTTTAGTCTCTGTTTGTTGGAGGCTGTGTGGTCCAGTGGTTAAAGAAAAGGGCTTGTAATAAGGAGGTCCCTTGTTCAAATCCCACCTCAGCCACTGACTCATTGTATGACCCTGAGTAAGTCACTTAACCTCCTTGTACTCTGTCTTTCGGGTGAGACGTAATTGTAAGTGACTCTGCAGCTGATGCATAGTTCACACACCCAAGTCCCTGTAAGTTGCCTTGGATAAAGGCTTCTGATAAATAAACAAATAAATATAAATAATTGTCACTTTCATTGTCTGTAATTTGTACTGAAAAAGCAAATTCTGTAATTAACTTGAAAACTGGCAGCATTTACATGTATACAATACATTTTATTTGTGCAACATGTCAAACTGGTATTAATAAATCCTATCCACAAAATGTACTACAGTGTAGTTGCATTATATGGAGTAATATCAAAATGATTGTCCATGTGTCAAATACTAGTGAGCTAAATTATGAAATAGAAATCTTCAACCCTACCTTTATGACAGAAAGGCTTGAATGTGCTGACTTTGAAATAGTTAAGATGTTATTTTAAAGGGTCTTTTTGTGAAAAGTAGTCTCTGTAAACAAGGCTTGGCTAGTGGAGCTCTAGATCTTTAACTGATACAAAAAACCCCCCAGTAAAATCAGCCAATCAGCTTCCACCTTTAGCAGGATTCAATCAGATGGTAGAATCCTGCTTGAACACCCAAGGCATTGGGCCCACCCACTTTGAATATTCTGCAGACAGTGTTTATTTTTGTGAGAGATTAAAAGACATATTGTTTAATATTATTTTCATATCTAACTTTAATTTATATTCAAAACAAAGCAGGACAGTTCCATGTATATTTAGCTGGTTATATATTTAGTATCAAAGAATCACATGAAATAGCTTAACTTATTTACCATTTCAGAGACAGAGGAAATAAGGAATCCTAAGCTGCAGTTACAGAGTTCAGAACATTCTGTCTTTGCCCCAAACATATATCTATCCGGTCCTACTTACAAATTCAGTAACACATTCAAAGAAAAACATACACACCACACATTCCATCACATGCAAGTCTCTGAGGAATGTAAACTTTACTTTGGAGCAAGTCTGAAGTTCATATTGTACCAAATTTGTGTGTGAAGGAATTCCATATAAGCCATGAAAAGGGGTACTGTGGTAAGCCATGTGAATAGGAAATTTGTAGAAATTAATAAATATGGATGAGATACATCTCACCTTGCAAGTTTACAGGCAGTATAAGTGAAAACATATTTGTTTATGACCAGCTTTTGTATAAATATTATTGTACATAGTTTCAGCAATTTGGAGCAAACTGCCAAAAACTGAAATCCTATAACACGTCTCCTGTGTTGTTGTTTTTTTGGCAACTTATTTGCTGTCATTTTTAGTTATTAAACTACTATCTTTTGAAACATTTAATATGTTTATTTTAACCTTAATATACAACTAAATGTGTCTCGTAACTTACTACGCTACAGTATCTTAGTCATTAGAGAACAAAAACACTTTTATTGTTTTTAGTTAAGCCAGTATTAGTTGTATAATTATATCTCTACGGTTTTAAATCCATTTCTATATTAGTAATCTGTTTGTTTATAGGCAAGTCAAGTTTTGGCACTGCCATCCACCTAAACGAATAAGTAGACATTGACGTTTTTTAAGTTTAATTCTTTAGCAATGTCTCGGTTTAGATAAAGCTATCTCTTTTTCAAGACACTGAACAAAACACAATGAACACATTGCAATGCAAGAATTGTCAAATCACAACTGTTCTTTCAGCTGCATTTATGCCAACAGAGATTATAAATCATTTTGGCTTTGGCCTTTCGGGTATTATTGCTTAAACAGAGTTTTTAAAGCTTTAAATGTTGTACTGAGGACTGAATCATTTTTATTCTGTGCATAAGCAATTAACCCAAAATTGAAAATTAGTTTTTTTACAAACATAATTTATTCTGGCTCTTTGTCATTATGCAGCTGTAAATATAGGTTGTTTCAGGGGGATACTCTGTAGTCATTCCTATTGCAACTTTTTTTATCCTAGTAGCATTGTAATCCCCTAGATGAAATCACATTGGGAATAGCATAAAGAACATTGCTTGATTATTTACATTCCTCGCCTCCCTGCAAAAATCTTAAATATTTGACCTGACCATGCTAGTGACGCACAATAACTATGTAAATAGATCTAACTGATGATAATACAGTCCCGGTATGTTGTAAAATGTTCCAGCTATAGTTTTCAACTTTATTCTGTCAATACTAACAAACATAATGATTACCTGCAACTATCCCTGAAAATATTATTGAATTGCAATGATTCTATGCTTAAAATAAACAAGTTAATGCTTAAACCTTTACCATATGATCATTTCTGACAAAACATTTAGATATATTTATTGAAAGGGTTTTTTCCAAGAAGGTCTCCCAAACTAGGAAATATGGTGTCTGTGTGTATTATTCAATGTAAGGTAACTTGAATAATAAAGCAGTCTTTTTACTGGCCTGTACAGTAAATGAGTTAATTGATACATGCTTTTGCAGTTTGATATAAACAATTGAGAGTAGTTAAGTATAGTTTCTTGTACAAACTAAAATTGATTGGTTAAACCCATTGGCTATATGTTTGATATGTACCATTTAAGACCTTGAAGATGTTTTTGTTGTCGGCAGGTTCTAAATGAACTAATTAGTTCATTACAAATACAACTGATTTGAATGCTATTGATTCCTACTCAATTATTGTGCAAACAAGGACAATTGAGGAAGATATTTGTTTTGTGTTGAGTCATATTGAATTTGTTATTTAATTAATACCCAACAACTTCAATTGTCTTAAATGCAATTACGTGTAACAATATGAGTATCTACACACGCTAGACTAGACACTACTAGAACAAGGCTTATATTGTTAACAATGATCATTGTCCTGTCTACTTATATTCAATTAAAGGAAAGAGGACTGTCGATAGCTGCAAATGCAAACACAAATCCACCATAATTCAGTACAATTCTACAAAATTCCATCACCTGGAGGAGGATTAAACAGTCAGTTATTTAATTGTTCATTATTATGTGTTGTTATTCTTGCATAGACTATTGTGAAATAAATACCTATGATGGGGAAAATATATTAATGAGCATAAATCCAAAAGGATCCAGTACTAGACTATAAGTATAGCATATGTTGCTTGCAAAAATACCTTTTTGAGAGTGAGGTGCTTTTTTAGCCATTGTTTCCTTGCTCACAAAAAGCAATACAGCCTTTAATTATGGTTTGTTTTAATGGTCAGTTTGCGCACTGGAAAGGTGGGTATTCATATTATGGAACACACTTTGTGTTTCCTGTAACCTCCATAAAAGATGGTTGTGTGATAAATTTAGTAGACAAAAATAGCAGCACTTCACCACCTCAATATAGTTTTAGCAAGATATTTACACCAAAAGTTGTGCATAAAGTATCATACAATATAATATATAGGCTAGTACTGCTTAAGCTAGTTGCAGGCCATATCTAAAGAAGAAATTAGAGCTTTTAACCCAATAAAAACGTATCAAGGAAAAGCATCGGAATACTCTTAAGATAAAAAAGAATGTGCTTTACAAAGTTTCAGGGAGGAAACTCTAATGACATTGCAAAAATGATCATTTGATGTCCAGGAAAACCATTACCAAAAATTAAGCAGACCCTGGACTAAAGAGGTTACTCCCACATTCATGTCAATCATCCATCCGTGGCAGGTATCAATAGTACTCAAGCTTACCTCTCCTTGCTGGTTCATTGTGATACTCATACCACAGTGGCTACCCGTGTGCTAAAATGCCACTAGTACACTACTAATTTGTCATTGTAGTGCTACTGCATTGCCACAGAAGAGCATTTGGTAAGGGTGGCTCAAGGGACATGATAGACAGACAGGTGGAGAGACAAGTAAAGCAAACTTAGTCAATTGAGATATCAGTGAATATGTTTGCAAATCTAGTTGTTGTTTTTTTTTACTAAGTTAGTGGAGAAGACATAATCACATTGGTATTAGTAAAGAAAATGGGTCTTGCAAATACTTGTGGTTAGGCTGCCCAGTAAATATTTAGGAACAAGTATGTCCCGTTCCACCCCAAAAATGTTTATTTCTTTTCAAACCAGTTCGAACTGCCTAGGTCAACAGG
This sequence comes from Acipenser oxyrinchus oxyrinchus, assembly GCA_030684275.1. Lineage (NCBI taxonomy): Eukaryota > Metazoa > Chordata > Actinopteri > Acipenseriformes > Acipenseridae > Acipenser > Acipenser oxyrinchus. Next base: position 65,453,360 of record CM060252.1, on the reverse strand, counting down.
ACATAGCTCAAGCATCAAAAGTATTTTTTTTCGGTTTTTTTTAAATTAACTGGTCAAAACGTGTATTGCATAAACATTCTAAAGTAGCTTACAAAAACACATCCACAGCCCAGGGACCAGAGAGTGCTACTTATGAAGATTGGAATGCAGGCCCTAACAGTGGTGTTCTTTGTGGCTGCTGGGTAGCCCGCATGGTGTGGTGGCAGATTCTGGAATTATCTCCAGGTTTTCTGCAGTGGAGATTTGTTTATTTTCTTTTCTTGTGTGTATATTATACTGAAGTATATATTTAGTTACTATCTATAGAGTGATAGATAGGTATTTCATTTAATACCGACCACACACATATAGATTATGGTTTTAAAGGTGTGTTTTCAAAAAACTATTGCACAGAGTTTGAAAGCGGAGCGTTGATGAAAGGGAATACCTGGGTTTCAAAGGACTGTTGATCCGTTATGTCAGGGACTATTATTAAGTCAGTCAAAATGACCTTTCAGCAAGGTTCTTCGAAAAAATTTGTGGATGTTATTCATTATACATTACTGGAACATGTTTATGATGTCATTGTCTGATCCTGCAACAACTGAAAACTATAGGTTAATGAAAGAAACCACATAGAACAAATCCACAGTGGACTGTTTGACTGAATTGACCATAAATATTTTGAAGGAGCTAAACTGGAAATGTTTTACAAGGCCTTGATGATTTTGAATCGGTGTTGGCAAAAGCCACAGTCTTGTCCTAATATCACAAAGACTAAAAATGCTATGGCACATATAGCTTTGTTGGCATTAAAGTCACATTTGAAAAAAAAAATTCACATCTAAAGATCCTGTATAGACATGTACTGTCAGTGGTCCCTCTTTAAGACACAAAGTAATATCAATGATGTAGAGGGGGTGGCTTAAAACACTGCATCGCAGAAATTCCATATCCTGATGAAAATCTGTTGGATTGCTGGGAGAGCAATTTATACTGAGGGTGAGCTCAGTGATAATAACTACTGCAACAAAGAGGAATGTCAATCATTGGAAATATCAAAGATTGCTAAAGACTGCCCTTTGCTATCTTCTGGCAATTTTAATCTCTGTTTATGATGCAAATAGTAACCGTAGAGACATGTTTTATACAAGGCTACATGTTTCTGACCAATGCCTTGTTGCATAATTTGAAGAAAAGCCACGCAGACAGTGAGAGCATTGGACAGAAATGAATGATGTGTTGGGTGAATTGAAATGACACATGATCATTTCCATTGTTGCCCTCGTATCTGATGGGTTTACAAAATATGTATTTGTTGTTTGAAACCTTGGGGGTTCTTAACATAAATAGTATTATTATATTTAGACAATTAGAATATACCAGATGCTGAACAGCTGGAACCATGATTGAAGTTGGCATTGTCCCAAGAAGTGATGTGTTACATTTTCTGGAATCAGGTTTCATTTCTGCAACCATTTTCAATGTATATTTATTCATTCAAACACACCTTTTCATTTGTCAGTTAAGCTACCACATTACACATTTTTTAAATTGCACCAAATTGCACAAATTGTAAAATGTATCTTACAGTTTCCTCACCCCTCATTAAAACTGTAAAATGACAACTTCCTGTAGAGGTATAAATACACAATTCTATGGAGAATTTCTGCTTGTTACACGTAATATATGAGGTGCACAGTATACTAGGGTTATGTTTTACAGTATACCATGGTGCTGTAATAAGGTGTGTCACTAATAACATTTTAGCTCAGTACATTTGCACTTTTCCCAAGCGTTATCCATAATTATACTGTGAATTTAATAAAGTTTACTATGGTTTGCCATGTGTAATATGTGTGAGAGAGCGCCTTTAGTGGTAGGTTTTGGTAGCATGGTTGTACCCTCGTATGCTTATCAAACAGAAGATTTACTGTAATGCTGTTTAACATCAACTCTGCCATGTTCTTGATGTTTTCAATTGATTTGTGTAGGGCTTTGAATTTAACAAATGAAGATAATATAAACCAGTGATTTTTGTATGATTCTGATTTTCCTTCAGCTGAGGTTTGTTTATAATTCTCCGATTAGATTCCACATGACCAGAACACATTTAATCTTTGACACGAGGAACTGATTAAAGGCTTTTGACAAGCTTGTATGCCCTAAGCTAATCTTTCTTTACGAAAAAAAAGGAAATTGGTTACTAAGAACACATGTGCACAATTGGAATTACTGTATATGTGATACAATTCTAAAATGTCTCAGCACTTCTTTACGAGTCAGACAGCTAGATTCTGCAGACAGTTCCTCTAGGTATAGGTCTCAGACTGAACAAAAAGATAAACTAATACTACTGGTATTTTTAAGTTTTATAACACGAGCTAGCTTAATCATTTTCTTTAAAAGACATATCAACAGACACTAATGGGAGATCCAATTATTCAATAATTGTCCAAAGCACTACAAATTCTGGTGTGGATAGTTCAGAGTTGAACTAACACATGCTTGGATGTCAGCTCTCATCACACCCAGTTATATGCTATAATATTGAACGCAGCCTGTGTTGTGTGGTGTCAACATACATAGGTCAAGGTATTTTAAACCATTCTTTTCAGTGAGTCTCAAACAGCTATGGGCTTGTTGAGTAGAATTCACACAGTCAAAAGTGACATTTAGTCAAATATTTACTTACTTTTTAATAAGGAATAAAAGATTGTTGAGAAGTGGTTCAATCCAAGTTTGGCTGTATTATTAATTACGTTATTAATCTGCATATCCTCGTAAGAAATCTGAATTGCCTGTAATATTGGTTAGCCATGGTAGTAGAAACAGAACTGCTGCTTGTGTTCTTACACCTTACTTTCCCCAAAACACAGCCCGCCACATGGGTCACAACCAGCATTTGACTGCAACCCACAAAACCACTTTCATTATAGGCCCAAAGGACATCCAGCCAACGGCAGGCCAGTGGTCGAAAACGGCTCATTGATGAAAGAGGCCAAAGGAGGCTGACACGAATTGTGCAGAGCAACAGACGGGCTACAGTTAGTCAACTGACAGTCCAGTACAACATTGGTGCCGAAAGACCCATAAAAGAATGCACAACTCGTCGTACCTTGACACGAATGGGGTATGGCAGCCGACGACCTAACAGAGTTCCACTTCTTTCAGCAAAACACAAGAAACTGCGGTTGCAGTGGAATAAGGAACGAAAACACTGGACACTGGAGGATTGGAAAAACATTGCCTGGTCTGATGAATCCCGGTTCCTGCTGTTTCACGCTGATGGGAGGACTAGGGTATGGAGAAAACCACATGAGTACATGCATCCATTGTGCCGCGTGTCAACATTGCAGGCTGGTGGTGGTGGTGTGATGGTGTGGGGTGTGTTTTCATGGCACACATTGGGCCCCTTGATAAATGAGGAACAATGTTTGAATGCCACAGGATATCTGAACATCATTGCCAATCAGGTGCATCCCTTCATGGCAGCAGTGTATCCATCTGCTAATGGATTTTTTCAGCAGGATAATGCCCCATGCCACAAGGCTAGGATTGTCCAGGAATGGTTCCACAAACATGACAGTGAATTCAGCTTACTGCAGTGGCCTGCCCAGTCACCAGATCTCAATCCAATTGAGCATCTGTGGGATGAGATGGAACGAGCTATTCGAAGTAGAGATCCACTACCAGCCAACTTGACACAACTGTGGGAAGCATTGGAGTCAACATGGGCCAGCATCCCTGTGGAACGCTTCGACACCTTGTAGAGTCCATGCCCGACGAATTGAGGCTGTTCTGAGGGCAAAGGGGTGCAACTCAATATTAGGAAGGTGTTCCTAATGTTTTGTACACTCAGTGTATATATGTATATATATATATATATATATATATATATATATATATATATATATATATATATATATATATATATATATATATACACACACTAGGGAAGGAGGAGAAACAAATGTAGTCCAAGGGGGGCTTAAAGACTACATTCCCCAGAATGCCACGGGAAGGAGCCAGGATGAGGTACACCTGGCTCTCACTATTAATGAATGTCACCTGCCTGTGATTAGCAGGCATGTATTTAACAGGGCAGAAATGTTTGTTCTGGGCAGTCTGCAGTCAGTGTGAAGGCAAGAGGCTGTCAGTAACAGATGGTACTGTGTGAAACCGTGTGTGTGTGTGTGTGTGTGTGTGTGTGTGTGTGTGTGTGTGTGTGTGTGTGTGTGTGTGTGTGTGTGTGTGTGTGTGTGTGTGTGTGTGTGTGTCTGTGTGTCTGTGTGAGTGAAACTGTTTGAAACTGTTTATGTTTTACTGGTAAACACCTTAGCCGTCCAGTGTGTAGTTTGGATGGAGAAAGTTCAGTTAGTGCTCCATGTGGGAGTTTTGTTTTGTTTATTTTGTTTTGTCTGTAAATAAAAGTGCACGCAAGTGCTAAAGTGCAATTCTGTTGTCTGGGCAAAGCGAACCTCAGCTATGAAGCTGTTTTACTGAAGCTGTTTTTTATATATACTGTATTTGCTCAAGTATAAGTCGAGGAATTTAACCCCAAACACAATCCTGAAGTTGGGGGCGGGCGGGCGGGCGGGGGGGTGGGGTTACTAATACACGATTAAAAAATAGGTGGGGAGGAAGAGGGGAAGAAAAGGTCTGATTTGGAGTGGTTGAGTTTAATGATGTGTGCGCATCCAGGAGGAGATGGCTGAGAGACAGGTAGAGATATGGTAGGAAATGTCAGAGTCAGAGGGGGGGAAGGAGAGGAAGATCTGGGCATCATCAGCAGAGGACAGAGACAGAAAGCGAAGAAGGGGAAGACATCCAGCACTGGTTAGGGTTGGAGAGGTGGATGTTGAAGTCACCTAATAGAACAACAGGGGTGGAGGGAGATGGGAGGGAGGAGAGGAGCTTATCAAGAAAGTGGGTAAGGGGTCCAGGAGTGCGGTAGAGAACAATGAGGAGGAGGCAACAAGGGGAAGTGATTTGAACAGTGTGAAACTCAAAGGTGCTAACAGAGAGAGAGCAGAGATGACAGAAAAGAGCAGGGAGGGAGAGAGCAGAGAGGACAGAAAAGAGCAGGGAGGGAGAGAGCAGAGAGGACAGAAAAGAGCAGGGAGGGAGAGAGCAGAGAGGACAGAAAAGAGCAGGGAGGGAGAGAGGACAGAAAAGAGCAGGGAGGGAGAGAGCAGAGAGGGAGGGAGCAGCAGTCCTGTTCCCCCACCCCATCCAGAGGGGAGAGGAGAGTGGGACAAGACAGAGAGAGGAAAGGAAGGCTGGAGTGGTAGAGTTATCAGTGGAGAGCCAGGTTTCAGTGAGGGCTAGGAAGTCGAGAGAGGTGAGAGGCAAAGGCAGAGATAAAGTCAGCTTTGTTGGAAGCCGAGCGACATTTCCAGAGGGCACCAGAGAGAGCGCCGGGGGTGAGCAGAAGAAAGTGGGAGAGGCATTGAGATCAGGTTAGAGGGATTAGGTTTGCAGCAGCAGGGAGAATCCAGAGGACATGAATGAGAGGAAAGGATTACAGGGATATTATATGTATAGCAGGAGCGAGAGCACTAATTAATAAAAAGAAAGAAATGTATGCAAACCTGGTCTGGTGTTGGAGCCTGCACGTTAGTTGCTTGGATAGAACATTTTGCAGTTGGTCCTCATTGGCCTGTCCTCGTTTGGACTACCACAGTTTAGACTACTGGCTCTTTGGTGAAAAGGTGTGCTGGTACACTAGGTTAGCGTCAGTGCTTCTATAATGCCCTGGAGGTCGAGAGCTTTGTGCATCAGACAGTGGCTTTGCAAATTACTCTAATCGAGTCAGCCATGCCCTGCTGTTACTTGGCAAATTGTTAATTCAACACGTTACTGCATTAACCTAGAAAAAAATTCACTTTACAATTAAAACAAAGTTATACTTAATTATTAACTTACAAGAGTGTTCTGATCCGTCTGATGACCTGCTAGCTGTGTTACCTAATGCAAACCCCAACATATATATACAGAAGATAACTTCTTTCAAAACTGTATATTTGAGAGCTACATACTGAATGTAAGGCAGATAAGATGTATAGTATTATTAATTATTAATTAGCTATAGCCCCTTTAAGCCATTCAGGACATAGACAAGAAACCATTTTCAACATTTTTCTCTTCAGGAGTGATGAACTTTTCTATGGGCCATCACCCTAGACTGCTTGCCTGTATCCCCTTTCAAGGTTAGTGTACAAGTGTTAGACATTCAAGTGACACACTATATATTTCCTAGTTTAATAGAAATACTTCAGAACTGCAGTAATCATGTTGTCTGGCCAATTGTTGTGCTAGAATAATCACTAACAATTACACCATTGGCCAGTTGCTGTGAATGGTAGTTAATATTAGCATGACTGATGTAATACTAAAAAGGGAGAGGAGGAAGCCAATAGCTTTTTGTGAGTCATGTTGATGTCCTAGTTCATGGGGGAGGATGCCAAATAGCATCATTGTTTAAAATATATCATTAGCAAAAGAAATAGCCAATAAAAGGGTGTATTAATACACCATGTGTAGGGTGTCCGTTATTGTCATTTGAAATACAGTACATTATTGCCAATGTAGACTTACCGCCCGTGGTGCGCACACACACACGACGACGCATACGTCAGTCTAAAACCTGTGGAGGACAGGAGCGCTACAGATGGGAGGATTCATTTATTGCCAGGAGGCAGTGTGGTCCAGTGGTTAAAGTCCAGGGCTTGTAACCAGAAGGTCACTGGTTCATATCCCACCTCTGCCACTGACTGACTCACTGTGTGACCCTGAGCAAGTCACTTAACCTCCTTGTGCTCCATCCTGTGGATGAGATGTTAAATCCATGTCCTATTGTAAGTGACTCTGCATATAATGCACAGTTCACAACCTACCTCTGTAAAGCGCTTTGTTATTATTATTTATTTTTTTATTATTTGTTTATTTAGCAGAGACTTACAGAGACTAGGGTGTGTGAACTATGCATCAGCTGCAGAGTCATTTACAACTACGTCTCACCCGAAAGACGGAGCACAAGGAGGTTAAGTGACTTGCTCAGGGTCACACAATGAGTCAATGGCTGAGGTGGGATTTGAACCGGGGACCTCCTCGTTACAAGCCCTTTTCTTTAACCACTGGACCACAAAGCCTCCTACGTGCTTTGTGATGGTGGACCACTATAAAAGGCGCTATATAAAGATATTATTATTATTATTATTATTATTTGATCCCTGTTGCGCTGTGAGGGTATATAAGCACAAGATGGCTGATGAAAACAATTGACACTATCCTTCTCTTTGTCAATAAGTTGTTTGCAAACTATGTCAACAGCTTTAAAAAGGAGGAGAGAGATGCCAGACCCACTTTCTGAGCTGTGATGCTATAGCAACAAAATATGAATCCTGGAGCAGTGAACAAAATTAGAATCTTCCATCTAACATTTTTCCCTTAGATTAATTATTTAAATACAAACAGTCTTAAACATTTATTATTTATGAACAGCGTTTTCCATTGTTCAGCAATTGGTTATAATCCAGATGACGTTTGTCTTGTTATTTCATTTTAAAACATCTGTTGCACTTTATAAATGAGTTTGCTGAAAGTCATTGAAGTGGTGCATTACATTGGGCCAGATGTATCATTACTCCAACATATCTTTTGCAAGGTTTTTTTTGTTAAAAAAAAAAACTAATTTTATCAAACTCATAATAAGTAATAACTTGTAATTCATAAGTTTACCTATAGTACTGCTATTGTCAAAAGCTTTGCATCACCTAAAATTTTAGGATTGTGACAAAAAAAAATATATATATATATTTTTATTTAACATCATGAAATCAAAGAAACTACAAAATGATATTGCAAAATTTACCGAAAGCCATAAAGGTAGTACAGTATTTCATGTTAGATTTCGAAATGTCACATTTTTTAATTGTCAGTTTTTCTTTAAGTATATGGAAAACTACAAAGCCGTATGTAATTCAATATGTTAATGTGACATTATGCAGCAGGTTTCATTCGAGTTTATGAAGCAACATTTTTGGCCACAGCTGTATATTGATTGTTAGTGGTTTTATGCTCTATGCTTCATATATAAACTCAAGGATGGAAATAAGACTACTATTACATATGTTTCACCCATTCCAGGTTTTACTATGAGCTTAATTAGCCACAATGTATCTGTAACAAGCTCTGGTGTGTTTTATTAAACTCAGAGTAAAACCAGCAATGGATCAAACTGTGAGGCAATGGGAGTCTATCCCTGAAACTGATCATGTCACCTCAATAATTGAACAACTCTTTCATCCCTCTGACCAAAATTATACAAATTTACAAACTTCCAATAAATATTTCCTTAATAGTTTTTTTTTCAATATAATCACCTGTTATTCTTTCTCAAACACAGCCCATGTCTTACAGCACTGTATATTGTATTAAGAAGATACTGTAACTGACATAGAGCACTGTACTTTATCAATTGTATTTCAGGCTGTTATTAAAAGGGAGTAGGTGATGCTTTGTAGTACTGATACCAGTGCTAGTTTTTCAACTCTGTGTAATACTGAAGTTTACAGTATGAATGTGAAGTGGCATTGAAGTGTTTGTAAGTCATGCTTTAGACTGTAAATCCAAGGAATTTAAATTCAAATCATTTATCATCGTGAATAATCATGCCTATGGCCTGCTTCTGCACAAGGTTTTTATTCTTGTGCAGCTGCACACGCCTCCTAACAAAAGCAGTCTACTATAGCTGTGACAAGGGAAAAGTGCTTTAAGTGGCAAGAAAAATATTTTAAAAAATTCTTTAAACAAAAAAACTGGGATGGAATGTTTGCACTGCAAGAGTCATCTACACTTTTATATAAAGCATCTAAATAAAGAATGCTCTTTACCAAACCTATGTGAACTATGGACATAAAAGAATAATCACTGACATTACTTGTACGTTAAATATCCGTTGGACCATAGTGGAAATATTTTAAGTAGTCTACTTATTTAGTCTAGATTTTTTAGGTATCTATAGAGACATGAAAAAGTAGGTCAGATCTGGTTAGATATATTTTAAACTATATGTTTTCCTAGTACACCACAGGTTCTTTTTTGTTAAACAAGTGCAAGGCCAATGCAAATAAAACAATAGCAATGAGAAGCTGTTAGGGTATTGCTATGAACAGTACCTTCCTAGTTCATACTGTTAAAATGATTGTCTTCCTGTATGAAATTGATTTTAAAAGGGTCTTCATTCTCCAAATTGGCAACCTTGGTAACCACCATGCTAAAAATGATACATTGTGGGCAGGGCCTGGTCAGTGTATAGCCCATGCCTTTGGGAGGGAAACAATGCATACATTGTCAGACAATCCCCAATGATTTGTCTGTTGAAATATACATACTGTATTATGCTCACTGTACCGAAAAACAGTAAAGACTGCCTCATTTAAACATTAAATGACTGCTGTTATCCATTTGCTTAACATAAAATCAACCTCTGTATCATCTTGCTGTCAGTTTTTGTAATGCACAAGATAGTAAAGGTATGACTGCAAAAGTGTACTGTACTATTTATTGAGCAGTGCTCAGGTCAGTACCCTTCACTGGGATAAAGAATGCCATAGCAAGTAAATTATGATTTTGTACAACATATGTAATATTATTTTCCAAAAATGTATAATTTTTATTTATAATCAAGAGACCAAAGCCACTGTAGTGCATATTTCATTGACACCAGACTTTTACAGGACACAGTGGTTAAATTAGCCATGTGCAACTAAAATGCATGAGGAGATGGGTGTCTCCAGCAGAATGGAAACAGCATAATATATTTAGGGGTAGGTGTAAGGATACACGCAAAGTGATTTGCAGGTGCAAAACCCCCATAATGCTGCCATAAATCGTGTTTAGCAGCCGTAAAGTCTGATTTTACCAGCCACTATAAATGCGGCGTATGTAAAGAATGGTTTTCACCTGGCGTTCTGCACACGCTATCAAATTTGCACTTTGCCATCATTAATCCATTACAATTATATTGAAATGCATTCAAATTAAGAAAATAGCATAGAATTGGGTGGGATCTGGATACTAAGCGGGTGCAAACATTATAATGTGATGTAAGGATTTTGTCTTGCACTTAGGCAATTGCTGACCCTCCACTGTTTGTTTGGAATGCAGGAGGATGTAGTGCTAAAGCGTTATCGTCTCACTCCGCAGGTCATCCTAGACCTAATAGCTGAATTGAGGGATGAGCTAGACCCCAGCGTCAATCTAGGGAACGTTATCCCTACACATGTGAAAGTTCTGTGTTCTTTGAACTACTTAGCCTCTGGTTCCTTTCAGACCACAGTTGGAATGTCTGGAGGGATAGCCCAATCCACCTTTTCCAGAGTGCTAGGCAAATTTCTGCATGTCATGCTAAAAAGGGCAGGCCAATTTCCTAAGGATGCTATCATAACTGATGTTGGCTGAGGCTTTTCCAAACAACTCCATTTCATGCTGAGTGACCTCAGCCATAAGGACTCTCAGCTCCTTCTGAGAAAACTGCGCCAAGAGGACTTTGCTGCCCTTCCACTGACATGTTTTTTGTGGTTTGTATTTTCGTGCTCCACAAATGTCAAACAGGGAGTACTGCTCCCTGTACTAACTCTGCAAGTGCAGCCGCTAAATAGACCGATGCACTCATTAAGACCCTGCGCCTTAATGCACTGCGCCTATACTTACATCTGCCCCTATATGTACTATATGAGTGTTCTAATTGGAAATACCAAAAATATTCACAATTAAATGGGAAAGCCCTATCCATGCCACACCACACACTGTAAAATATTTTATATCCTTTTCAAACTGCCTTTGATGCGTGATCATCACATATGAAAACATGTTTCTGAATGACGTGAAGGACAATTATGTGATGCATTTTGATACAGTGGATAGGCTATGAATAGTGGAGAGATGTGCAAAGACTGCAACGTTTTACTCACCTTTAAATTGAAAATGGTACTGCAGAATAAAAAGGAATTATCTTTATTTTTTTAGATGTGTATGTGATGTTAATATTTACAAATACAGAGTTGAGTAATATGAAGTTGCATCTGTCTGCACCATAAATGGATGTCTGGCAAGGTCATTGTGGAAAAAGCATGATCTGAAAAAACTTAACCAAAAAGCACCACATGAAAGTTTGTGACCACATGTTTCTCTTTATTGTACAGTAAGATACCCAAATCATAAGTTAACCATTTGACGACTACTGCCCCTACAGTAGCTAACAACTCTCTTGGATTTGACACACGAAAGCAACCACATTAAAGCAACCACCATGGCCTAATCTAAGCATCTGGGTGTATTTAAAATGACAATGTTTTACATAATTGTCGTTGACTGTGTGGAATATAGTCTGCTAAGGTGTGAAAAATGGCAATGTTCGCAGATGCAGGTGGGGGATATGTTACTATAAAGGGAAAATACTACTGTTACATATAGGTTCTTTCACCTTAGGCTTTGACCAATTGTTAAAATATTTCTACTACCATGTAACCGACATTAGAAAATTATTGCTCTTTTAATACATTCATTTAATTGACTCAATACTAAAATGTAATTCCTCTGACTGAAGTTATAGCTTGTTTACAGAGATAAATTCTCGGTATATATTAGGTGAGTAAAGCTGCAAATAAGTAATATGACTTCCACCAATACAGTACACAACTATTGAATGGCCACTCGTGGTTTTGAATACAAGAATCCCTGGCTTACAGTACTCATTTTAAACCACTAGGTCACACTGTAACTTCACAGCTTGACATTAAGAGTAATTATTTCCTTTGTTTAAAACATGTCGTACAATTTTAAAATATGCAGTTGTAGCAGACAGATAAGGAGTGCATTTGAAATGCATATTCAACATCTGGTGTGGTCTCATGCAGATTTCTTACTGTACATACCAACAACCTCATGTTTCTACCTCAGAAGATTAAAGTCAGCATTTATTGGACTGTATTCGGTGGGGGGGGGGTGACGACATTTACATTAATATAGGGTGTCAGTACTGATGGGCACCACTAACTGAGTGTGATGATAGAAAATATTAACTCTGCTTCTTCGTGAAATTTGTCCAACACTCAACACTCAATTGTCTCATGAATATGATACACGTGAGTTAAGAATGAGCCAGACTTTCCCTTAGCTTTACAAAGAACAGTTTCTTTCTTGTTTATAAAATAGAGCAGACACACTGATCTGAAGCAGGTCATGGGATAAAAATGTATTGTCTAGTCTTTAATTTTTGAGAAGGACAGTGACAGACAGCCATTGATTACTGTGTACATTTAGGACATGAAAAGGGATCAGATTCAGTAGCACACTCAGTTCAACCCAAATATTTAAGAATCACCATTTCAACTATAAAGGGAACATAATATTATTATTCAAAAAACACCTAGAGCGAATCGTTTTAATGGCCAAGTCTCACTTTTTACTAATCCTGTGCCAGCAAAAAACAAATTTGTAGTTAAAACAGACCAGCCAGCCTAATGGCCCTTTGTTATCATTAATAAAAGCCTTGAACACCCTAGAGAAAAAGTAATCAATATGTAGACTTGATGAAGAATAATAGTGTTTATAGAGTGGGGTGAGAAGGTGAAAGAGTAACGATTTCACAGCACTAACGATGGACTTTGATCATGTCAGTTTGATAGGGTTTCCAGAGTGACTCGTACAAATGGAAATGCTGTGATTCATCATTTGATTTATTTTGATAATGTAGTCTAATATTTTTATAATTACAGAACTGAGTCTTCTATAAGTTGTGTTATATATTACATTAAATACCAGTTCAATAACGTAACAATGGCTATGTTTACAATGACTACTGGCACCAGAATGGACCGTTCTTTTTCTAGGATATTGTTATTATCATATCGTCTTCATACTATAGTTTTCTAGATTTTGGAAAGCCAGTTTGGTACAATAAACATCATTCTATGGGTCAATATGTGTCAAATTAAAATGGACACATTTAAGAATTGTCATCTCACTGAGACAGAAATGCACTGCCTTACCTGTAATCCCGTTGCAAATCTTGTGTTAAGAAATGCATATTGCACTACTTCAAAACAAACAATGCAAGGGCCAGTGAAAATCGGTATCAAAAGCTCTTCAGTTCTTCCCCATGATTGTCAAAAGTGCATTTTCATGAATTCCATACATCTCTGAATAATGTCAGAGCAGGTTAATCTGTTCATACTATACATTTTTATACATATAAATTATAAATGCAATACACAAATTGATATACCTGCAGACTGTGGGTGATAAATCACAGAAATCTCAGCTAAGAGCTGAGCTCGCCATTTAGATCTTGCAATTAACCCCTTAAGATCATAGAATAAACTGTTGAAAACTATTTTAATACAAAATATATCTCTTATAATAATTGTCGTAATTCTAGCCTTTCTTTGAAAATGCATTCATTTGAAGAATTGTACATCTTTTACCATACACATTTTTTATCAAGTTCATGCTACAGTGTAGAGATTCTAATAGTCGTAATGCTGCCAAAAAATAAAGCATATATTAACTTACATAGTTTTAAAAAAATTAACTGAATTAAATTAGTTGTAGTCGTAGCATGTTGGCACAACTTTAGCACAGCATATTAAGTAATCCCTTTTATTCTATGATGGAATCTTAAGAGAAACATTTAACAAATAATTACATTTAACCATCCTTGGTGATGTGAAAAAACAGAGATGACCAATAGAATGCTCCAGTTACATCTGCTGTAAACCAGGATGACCTTTATTATTAGGTAAGTAAAATTGGAATATTTCTGTAATATCATTGTAATATCTTACAAAGTGATTGTGAACACCCTTTTTTATGCATTTTGTGTTTAATTATTTGTACATTCTTATGATGCGTGCTATATGAAGTATTAGCATAGCCCCTACTTTATTACCATACAGTGACGTGTAACAATCATAGCTTGCTACCTCCATTTTCATTGTAAATGTAGCCAACTGAAACATCAGTTAAATGTACAGTACTGTGCAAAAGTTTTAGGCAGGTGTGAAAAAATGCTGTAAAGTAAGAATGCTTTCAAAAATAGACATGTTAATAGATTATATTTATCAATTAACTAAATGCAAAGTGAGTGAACAGAAGAAAAATCTAAATCAAATCCATATTTGGTGTGACCACCCTTTGCCTTCAAAACAGCATCAAGCATCAATTCTTCTAGGTACACTTGCACACAGTTTTTGAAGGAACTTGGCAGGTAGGTTGGCCCAAACATCTTGGAGAACTAACCACAGTTCTTCTGTGGATTTAGGCAGCCTCAGTTGCTTCTCTCTCTTCATGTAATCCCAGACAGACTCGCTGATGTTGAGATCAGGGCTCTGTGGGGCCATACCATCACTTCCAGGACTCCTTGTTCTTCTTTACGCTGAAGATAGTTCTTAATGACTTTAAGCTGTATGTTTGGGGTCATTGTCATGCTGCAGAATAAATTTGGGGCCAATCAGATGCCTCCCTGATGGTATTGCATGATGGATAAGTATCTGCCTGTACTTCTCAGCATTGAGGAGACCATTAATTCTGACCAAATCCCCAACTCCATTTGCAGAAATGCAGCCCCAAACTTGCAAGGAACCTCCACCATGCTTCACTGTTGCCTGCAGACACTCATTCGTGTATCGCTGTCCAGCCCTTCGGCTGAACAAACTGCCTTCTGCTACAGCCAAATATTTCAAATTTTGACTCATCAGTCCAGAGCACCTGCTGCCATTTTTCTGCACCCCAGTTCCTGTGTTTTCGTGCATAGTTGAGTCGCTTGGCCTTGTTTCCACGCCGGAGGTATGGCTTTTGGCCGCCAAGTCTTCCATGAAGGCCACTTCTGACCAGACTTCTCTGGACAGTAGATGGGTGTACCAGGGTCCCACTGTTTTCTGCCAGTTCTGAGCTGATGGCACTGCTGGACATTTTTCGATTCGAAGGGAAGTAAGCATGATGTGTCTTTCATCTGCTGCAGTAAGTTTCCTTGGTCGACCACTGCGTCTCACGGTCCTCAACGTTGCCCGTTTCTTTGTGCTTCTTCAAAGAGCTTGGACAGCACATCTGGAAACCCCTGTCTGCCTTGAAATTTCTGCCTGGGAGAGACCTTGCTGATGCAGTATAACTACCTTGTGTCTTGTTGCTGTGCTCAGTCTTGCCATGGTGTATGACTTTTGACAGTAAACTGTCTTCAGCAACCTCACCTTGTTAGCTGAGTTTGGCTGTTCCTCACCCGGTTTTATTCCTCCTACATGGCTGTTTCTGTTTCAGTCAATGATTGTGTTTCAACCTACATATTGAATTGATGATCATTAGCACCTGTTTGGTATAATTGTTTAATCATACACCTGACTATATGCCTACAAAATCCCTGACTTTGTGCAAGTGTACCTAGAAGAATTGATGCTGTTTTGAAGGCAAAGGGTGGTCACACCAAATATGGATTTGATTTAGATTTTTCTTCTGTTCACTCACTTTGCATTTAGTTAATTGATAAATATAATCTATTAACATGTCTATTTTTGAAAGCATTCTTACTTTACAGCATTTTTTCACACCTGCCTAAAACTTTTGCACAGTACTGTACATTTTACAAATCAAGTTGCATTGAATAGGAGCCTGGCACACACACACGTCTTTAGTGTGTCCATCTAGAGCAGCCCCTGTGCATGAATTAATTTACCCATCTCCAGAACTATTGTACTTAAAAAAAATCAGTGACATGCTGGTCACCGTTGATGGTGACCGAAGGAAACGAGGAACCAACAGAATTAGAAAGGCCTGTCTGCCTAAAATAACAGATATAGAGATAACATGACATCATTGCCACAGCAGAGATTCCAAAATTAGACCAAAGGGCATTTAGGATGTTTTGTAAGTGGATACTCAACCAGCCTTGTACAATGACCTATCTAACTGCTGCAGTAACAGGATCACAACATTTCAGGAAATCACGTCAATAGCTATTTTAAAAATATACACCATTAATAGTAATGCAAACATTTAGCCTGGTGCAGATTTTTAACCACATCTTTTGTAATTTCGTTTAGGAAATGTTTAAATCAACATACACTATGTCGTTTTCATGGGTCATTGGATAACCTAATTTGGTTATAGTTTACCATAGTTAACCATACTTAATCAAACCATACTTGCCATATAATGCATGGTACATGGCACTACACCATATGAATTTTCATTGATATTCCATGGAGGTTCAGACCATGGTTGTGAGTGACCATGAAACAATGATGGACAGCAATGATACCATGTTTTACTCAATGTCTGGGATGAACATTTTCGCTTGTCACACCACGTCTGGTGTGTTGGGGCCTTTACCAAGCATATTTTCCCTGGCAACAATGGTGGATACTAAATATTTATTTTGATTGTTTTTGCCCAGGCTTACGTTGTATGGAAAACAGGAGAATACATTTTTTTAAACAAATAATAATGGAATTGTCTGTTTCACAGCTAAAGAGTTAAGATACTTCTGTTAACCATTAACAACATTTAGTCCTGATTCATCTTACTTTTTATTATCTATATCCCCATAAGAGGTCCTCACTTATCTGGATAATTTATTTGATTTTCAGTCTGCAGGGTTGACATGCCAGGAAGGCTTATGTGTTCCAGAACAGCCCCTATTTACTGGAACCCAATTTAACTTTTTGTGTGTATTTCAATTAGAATTCCAGTACAGGACTAGTTGATAAACACATACCACTGCCTTAAATTCAAATCAGTAAGAAATAAGGACATTTCTCATTTAAAATAATAGCTAAAGTGCAGTAGGTCCACTGTCATTAAAATCCCTTTTTTAAAGAACATCCTGGAATGTTCTTTGCTCAAAAATAGATTTTGCCTGTCTGATTACTCAACTAAATCACCCTCAGACCCTGGACTGAAAAGAATAATTCCTGTATAAATAGAATCTGAGGCCTGAGTCTGCCTTTGAAAGTGTTAGTTAGTGATTGCAGTCCAAGGATATAATTCTTAGCATTAAAAGGCCTGCAGAACGCTGAACTCATATAGAGTAAACCTGTAACCACTGACATTTCCAGCACTGATTTCTTAAGCTTTTAAATGAATGTGCATTAAATAAGGCACACGAAGCACAGAATAACTTTCTGATTGAACAATAATATTTCTACAGCCATGTAACTAATACATTCAGGCACACTGTGTTTGTTACACAGCAGTCTAAGATGTGGTTAGCCGTTATGGGATATTAAATTAAGTTTTCTTTTATTTGAAGCAGGTCACACCTGCATTTTCAGACATTCCAGAAATAGTTGAACATGAATAAGTCATTAATTATTTTTTGTATATTTCCTTCTTTGGCTGACTTCTGCTTGTTAAAATTTGGATTAAAGCAAAGGTATGAGGAAGAAAGGTCACCTAGACCTAAGACACATTTGGACCTGAATGAAAGAACCCTACACCTGGGTAATTGAAGAATAATGTTTTATGTGTATACTTGGCTTATCAGTGACTGCTTTCAGTAAAATAATAAAAGTTTTTTTTAAAGTTTTTAATTACATACACTGTGGTCAGAAATAAAGTGTCATCAGTCTTGAAACAGAATGACTGGGGATGGAACATTTAGACACCATGGGGAGGGGGATTTTCAAAAGGTCGTAGTTGATAACTCCAGTGTTAATCAACAAATCGGTATGTAGCATTGATTTTGGCATTTTCAAGCGGTCAGTCATTATGCCTATTTCGTTATTAAATAATTGTGCTAATGTGATTTACGAAATTATGTTGATTTACGAAATGATTTAAATATCTTAACGAGCAATGCTTCTTGCGGTTATTTCTTTTGTTTGCGTGGGGATTTAAAAGGAAATAATCTGTGTCATAATTTATCAGGAGTTAATTTGCACTTGGGGGAAAAATAGGGTATTAATTAACGAAACAGTATATAACTCACCTTGAAACAGTATTTAAGTTCTTTGGTGTTAAAAAATGGAATAAACAAACAACAGTAGGGCTTGGGAGTGGCAGAAGTAGAGCTTGAGTGCAAGCCTGAGATTGACAGACCCCGGCTGCGAAGCCGATGGCAGAGAGAGGGTTTACAGGACCAGGGTTAATTTCTTAGATTTACCATATGGAGATCTAAAAACTCGATTGCATCTGGATAGGGCAGCTATTGTCGACCTTTGTCAGACTGTGGGAGGACCTTGAATTGCCTACGAAAAGGGTCCGTGCCATACCCCCGCATATGATGGTGTTGGCATTCTATGTCTCAGGGTCATTCCAAAGGGTCACGGGTGACTTGATAAAGAGGGTTAACGATGATATCAGTATCCCACTAAATCAGGAGCAGATACAAAATATTAAAAGGGAGTTTTATGACATTGTTAGATTTTCCAGAGTAATGTGAGCCATCGATTGCACACACGTTGCCCTCCAATCACCGCACAATGCATATACATATATGAACAAAGGGATTCCATTCACTAAGCATGCAGGTGATTTGTGATGCATCCTATAACATCTGGAACGTATGTGCAAATTCCCTGGCTCCTATCATGACTTACAATCGGTGTTTAATCATTTCAGAAACCTAATACACCAGGTGGCATATTAATAGGTCAGTATGGTAAGACTACCTAGATATACTTGTAGTTATGAATTAGATTTATTCTCTTGTTTTAACCATTTGTAACCTTACAGAACGTTTGTTGTATTGTTAAAATGATATACCGTTATTTGCTCCCAGTGTAATGTTACTACCAAGAAATGAATGAAGAACAGGTGTGCAAGGGCGCACAGAACATTCTGTTGTTGAGACCATCATTTTGACCGTTAGTGTACAGCATATGTGTATATCTTAATATTGCTTTGCTCTCCTACCCTTACTGCATGTTGGAATTAAAAAGATAAGAAGAGTTTATGCCACAAAAGAGCGATATAAATAATAAAAACATCTTTATTGTGTTTAATAAGTTGTATATCCGATTAATAGAACTTGAACGAACAAAGTATCTGATACGAAGGGGACATGAGAGAAGAATAAATAAATAAATAAATAATCGTGCACACGTCTTACTGTCTCGTGGTCCCCTCCCGGGCTCTGTAATCTGAGAGCTTTGGTCAGACTGGATTTTAAATCCCATCCTATCTTTGGTCTGTCTGTTCACTTGAAAGATGCTGTAGAAGTTTCAATTGTTGGGAGTCATATGTTACTTAGAAAAAAGAAAAAACACATCTGTTCTATAAATATAGAGGCAATGTAAATAGTATGTTGAACATATGCTTTTCTCAACTTCATGTGGACATATGGAAAGCTCACTATGAGATTTCCCTGCTATTCAAATTTACTTGAGCTTGTTTCATTAAAAAAAAAACTAATAAAAATAATAATAATAGTAATAGAGACCTATACAAGATAAAGCATGCATGTTTTTACACCACTTTTTGGAACGCCATGACATGTGGTGCACTGATGAAACAGGACAGCAAAGCGAGTGCTTCCAGCATGTTATTTTTGGGAGTTGGGGTCAGTGGCTTTCGCACACATGCTAACAAGATGAAGAGTCACTGGCTTCAATAATAAAGTACTATGAGCTCATGGTTTTACATATGGGTTTTAAAGGCTAAATATAGTTTTAGAAAAGCATTAGTCTGTGGTGGCAAACTCTCATCTTTCACGACTGCTAGCGGAACATTGTGTATTACGAATATGTATATGGAAGACTAGAAATGAAGCATATCAATCCCATTTAGGGTATTTTCAGAAAGACTGCTGGTGTTTCTCTTTCCATTACTGGTGTTACAACTTTGTATTGTTATTCCATGCTGGTGCAGGAGACATAAATTGCCAACATAAAAAAAAAAAAACGTTTTAACCTAATTAGAGGAAACCGAGTTGTTGTTATTTATTTATTTATTTATTTATTTATTAATTTAATTATTTCAAGAAATGTTCATCCTGTGATAAGCATGCATGGTACAGTAACTAGTTAAGGCACTGACACACAAGATGGAATATAACTGCCTTCATTAGGACCCCACAATTTAAAACCAGTAGGTTTATAGTGTGCTAACTCATACACAATCAGACATTTCATGAAAAAATGTGTGTCTTGCAGGTCAATTAACTTTTCTGTGATGCACTTATTCATTACCTAAAGTCAACATTTTATTTTGTTTTTTGAATTTTATTAAAATGGACACTTTTCCTGGATCACGGCTTCAACTGTCAACGATACGATCTGAAGAATTGTCAGTTTTCACCTTTTTACTTATACTGTATCGCAGCTGAAAGGATAGTGACCGATAATTAACACAGATTTTTACAAGCACAGGTGTGCGTAAAGATAAGCATTTATGTTATCTAGAAATATCTCAACTATCTGTACTTGTATTAGTATATTTGGATTAAAACTTTGCAACATGTGACTGCCACATGGAGTGAACGTAAAATTTGTATTGTGCAGTATTGAATGTAATAGAAAAGTGCTGCAGTATTTGAGTCTGGGCTCCGGGCTTGATGTTTTCAGACACCAGATCTGTAAAATAAAAAAGACCTTGCAACAACTATACATTGTTGTCTCCCTTGAGTGTGACTGAAGAGGGCCTGGAGTTAGAGATAAACAGGGACTGGGTTATCTGCAGAACCAAGAAGTTTCTGGTCACTTTAACCATAAACAAACCTTAAACCAGGCGTGAGATTCATTTAGCAGTTTTTGAGCCGCATATTCACATTGGTTTGCCTGTCTAAAAGTGCCTCCTGTAGAGGCCAAACCTTGCTTAAAAATTCTGTTTATTTGCAAGGGGTTATTTTTGACCAATGTTATAAATTTCTTCTCTCCGGGTGCTATTTCAACAAGCTTGTCATTGCTATGAATCGGTATCCTTAGCATTTTTTAAACAGGTGCTCCTGGATAAAGACAACAAACAGAGCAATATTCAGCAATCTTGTGGTTTCTCATAGAACAGGCCTTCTCTTGTTTTTTTTTCTGTTATTGTACATATTCTTGTTTCCTAAATGTCCAGTCAATCCTTGTGTGATTTTTGTGGACCTTTTCATTCAGAACATTCTGTTGCGTGCAGGACTGACAATATTTTCAGGTTTGGTAAATTTAAAAATAGCATAATTTAGTTTAACCTTCATATAGCACAAGGAATTTTAATGTATATTTTCTTTGGACATTCCCTTCACCCACTCTTTCAGAGCTTGATGCCTTGATTCCCGTTACTTAACAACTCCTTGGATGTAACAAAGTAACTGAAGGTGTTGTTTTGTGTTTCTCCGTTCTTTTTGTTTTACAAAAAAGACTGCCACGTTTAAACAGCATTCAGTAAACTCAATGGCAACATTAAACAAAGTCTTGGGCATTCTCAAGAAAAAAGACTGGTATATTACATTATATTATAAAAAAAACACATTGCCTAAAACACTAAGCAGTACATAATATAATTCTAGAAAGGTAGAAAAAATGGCTATTTGTACATAGCTGCTTCTGTGGAAGTACAGAGCAAAAGTGCATGGCTAATTTGCATAGACCAAGACGTCAAGTACTTTCATCTAACAATCTGCAAATCTGCAGGTAATTTAAACAAGCAACCTACAAATAAAAATAAACATACTTTGTATATCTGGCTCAGAGAGTAAGTGTAAAGGACAGAGGATGCTTTTGCCACAGAACATGCTGGACATCAAAGACAAATGTTTTGCAATGCCTCCCCTTACTGACATACTGAGTCAGGAAGAAAAACACAGGCTGTTGGTTAGTTATTATGTGATATAAAAGATCAGACCCTATTTGGTCCTGGCACAGGTATTTTCACATAGCTTTACGGTGCTTTGTGAACAGACTGGCTGGTGGTGAAGTCAGGCCAGGGAGTAGACAGACAGGACTGTGAGTGAAATGGGCTGTTGCACCAGTTTATTGAAAATAAAAGGTTTAAACAGAAAACAAAACACTGAACAAACAAAACGGCACAATGGCCAAACAAACAGACAGACAAACAAACAAACAAACAGACAAACAAACAGACAGACACACATACATACAAACAAACAAACAGACAAACAAACAAACAAACAAACAAACAAACAAACAGACAGACAGACAGACAGACAGACAGACAGACAGACTAACAAACAAACAAAGAACAAACAGACAGACAGACAAACAAACAGACGAACCCAAACAAGTAGCAGTTGTTATTCTTTTAATTATTTTTCTCTATCTCTCTCTCCCTTTCCCCACTGCAAACACCCAACCCTGTGTGCATGATACACTCACTCTTTTATGCAGCTGTACTGAGACTCAATTGCTAATCAATCATTCACTTGAATCTCGGCACAGTCTACACGTGAACTAATTGTGCACTCCCCATCCCCCATACAAATACCCACTTTAATCTGCATGTGAAGTGATTGTGCAATCCCTGTGCCTAAATACAAATATACATAACCTACATAACCCACACTCCATGTACCACTACAATAATACATATAACAGACCACATAAAACACAAAATACACACAGGGGCAGGGTAATAAAGAGATCTAATGCCAATTGTTGCTGGGTATTGTACTTGGTTCTTGGAAGAAAAATGTATTCATGGTGGATAAGAAGCCAATACTCACATGTATAATATGAAACACTATGCCACAGTACTACAATACTATTGAAATATATATATATATATATATATATATATATATATATATATATATATATATATATATATATATATATATCGTAGAATTACAGTGTTCTTTCTAGGCCTCAAGCCTGCCCTAGAGGTACTACTCACTTGGGGTGTAAGAGAGCCACCAAATTACAATCCCTAAAACAAAGCTGCTCAATGTAAAATTGTGTGGAGGCTGTGCAACTCTTTGAGTAACTAAATGTACTTGTAAAATAGGCTTGCTGTAGGTTTAGGTAATTAATTATTTTGAGGAAATGTGGACAGGCTACTAAGGTACAGTCTGTGATATGTACCTTGGAATCTGTAATTTCCATAAACTTTACCCACACACTGAATTATGCAGTTGGTTGGCCGAGGTTTCTTTGAGCTGGACTAGATCCTTTAACCTTTTTTTCCAGAGAGAAATTAGCTGCCTATGGTGGTGATTACACAGACAGAGTTGTATAGCAGTTCACATTCGTCACCACTTCAAACATTGGCTGGGTTTACATGCACGTGAAAATCGACTCTACAGTCATGACTGTGTGACGTTGTCACGCGAATACATCGTGAAACAACAAAAGGACGTCCTTTGGTCAGCGCGGCTTTAAGGGCAGGGTCAATCACTTTCTCATGATAAAAATAACTGTAAAAACCCATGTAAACTGGAGCAGGAATCGTGCTTGTGTCTCACAAGATTTCAGCAGTCAAGATCCTGTTTAACTGGTGGAATCTCACGTTATTATTCAGCAAAGCCATACCAAACCACGCACACACACACACACACACACACACACACACACACACACACACACACACGGACACACGCACACACGCACACACACACACACACACACAAGAATGAGTGCAAAAGACGATGCAAATGTAAACCCTATAGCCTATTAAAGTTTGTATAAATGCATGTTGTTAAGCACAACTAACCAAACTTTTAGACTCATATTATTATTATTAGTATTATTATAATTATTATTATTATTATTAGTAGTAGTAGTAGTAGTAGTAGTAGTAGTAGATTTCCATTACATGAGAGTAGATGTTAAAACTTCATGCTGATTTGAACTCGGCTCTAGCCAAGATAAGGACCAAAACTAAGACCTAACTTTACAGTAAACTAATGTAATCCATCTGCATCTCCATCCATTTGCGTTTCTTTCCATGTAGATATCCTTCTGCCTGGTGTTGATGGCTGAAGTGTAATGCTGGCTCCAGGGACCAGCTTATTTGTCTCCCCAGTGCATCAGCACACACAACTGCTGCAATGCTGGCTCCGGGGGTCAACCACAATGCGGTCTCCCCAACGCATCAATATAACAACCTTCTGGATTGAGCTAAGTAGGATACATCTCAGGGGTCTTCAAGTGGGCACCTTCCGTCCTCTGTGTTTCGTGGACTAGCCCACGACTCCTCAAGAGGGCTCGACAGTGATTCTGGCATCCCAGCATCACCCCCCTCCGTCCCCCACTCAGCTCAGCCCAGCTTACTTACCCGTACATCAGCGTTGCTTTCTTTCTATTGTGCTTGAGATCCCCAGGCAGAATCTTTCCGTCTCAAACACAGCCAATTGCTGTTCCTTTCTGCTGCTTCAGATAAGTTCTTCACTGGGTAAACAGCTGCAGACCGGCAGTCACTGGCTTCTCGGAGCAGAGGCAGGGTATAGGGACCGGCAGATGTGTACAGGAACATTAGGATGCTCAGCCTGGTACTCCACCTATAGAACTGCCAGTGCATCAAGCTGCTCAGGAACCTTGTATGTATTTTTACATATTCCCCTGTTCTTAATCTTATATTCATATAGGCCTAAGAATCATACCGTTTTGTATTGTATTGTAATGGAAATCACCCCCTTTGTTCCCATATTTTCCACATACATTTATAGACTACTTTAATGAAATACAACTTTTAGATGTCACACATATCTATTTTGTAAGCGGTAAAACTTGTACTTAGTAGACGTTTTATTTTATATACTTTTATGCGTGTGTGTGTGTGCGTGTTGGAAACGAGACACAAACAAGTAATGCGTGATAATTTGGACTGTGCGCGACAAGAAGTTAATTATTTTCTCTTGTTCATTTTTTTAAATCTTCATGGCAACGCATGAAGCGCTCCTCACGATATTAAGAGTCGTTCTTTTCCTAATTACTAGGCAGACACAGACATTTAAATATCCCCTTCCCTCAATTACTATGAATTGAGTAATCTGCATTGGTACGGCCAACTTTTTTTCCTAAATCAGAACAGCATAGCAAACCATTTCCTGAAAAGTACAGCAAAAGCATTGTGAGGAAAACTGTCATGACTTGTCCATGTAAATGCCATCATTGTCATTAAGTAAAATCTCCAGTCCCACCAGCAGGACATTTGTTTAGAATAAAAGAGCTATATTTCATACAGGGATAACCAAAGTCTGTACATTTTAATGAACATTTGGTTAAAGTAGTTTCTAATTTAACAACCCTTGCTACTTTACTTACCTCTGCCATATCCATTAATTAACTGAAGTACAAAGTTAACATACTGTATAAAGACCTTTCATTTATCGTCAAATTCTACAAATTATAGGGTGGAGGGTGATATTGTTCAAAGGAAAATGATTAGAAACAGAAGGAAATTTGATACATATGCTGGCATTTACTTCTGCTGGGTTGAGCCCATGTGTTTTAATGTCTGGGACCTTCATTAAAATAGTATTTATGTTTTCATTGATTTTATCACACTTTTCTTTTTCTTTTTTTTTTTTTTTGTTATGTCTTACTCTGTTGGGCCCACTGTGACCAATTAAGGACATTTATATGAGTGGAAAGCTCCTAAATGAAACCTTGCCAACTACGTCCTCTATTTCACTTCTTACAGGAATGGAAACCAAATAACAAAATAAAACACAAATATAGCCAAGGGCTGGGTTTTTTTTTTTTGCAAAAGGAAACCATTATATGTACTAGAGCACTTGGCTGGGCTTGTGTTTTGAAACTCTGTGGGCCAAGTGTGTCCATGACACTATTTACATCAACACATACACTCTATTTGCTTTGTATTAAAGTATACCAGCATGTATAGAACCTGCTACAGGGAGCCATTTGTTTTACAGTTCAGTAAACAAAAACTGAAGGAGTGAGAAAAGTAAAAATAGTAAACAGAAAAACATAAAATCCTTATCCTTATTTATTTAACATCATGTAATCAAAGAAACTACAACATGATATTGCAAAACTCTACTGGAAGCCATAATAGTAGTACAGTATGTTATGTTAGATTTCAAAATATCGCATTTTTCAATTTTTGTTAGTTTTTCCATTAAGTTTATGGAAAACCACAAAGTGGTATGTAATTCAATATGTTAACGTCGCATTATTCAGCAGGTTTCATTCAACTTTATGAAGCAAAATTAGTTAATTCTATAGGGTGATGCAAGACTTTTGGTCATAGCTGTATGCATTTTCTATAGAATGGAAAGTGCATGCCAATAATATTTATTTTCTCCAATATGAAAAAGTCCATACATGTCTAGGATAACAATATGAGCAAATTTCTAATCTAATTTAAAAAAATACAAATCAATTTTGAATTTGTCTGCAAATATGCTTGGATGGCTGGTAGCACTAAAAGATTAAATTATTAATTGGAAAATATATTATATGGGGTTAATTCCCCATCCATAAAAACCTTGTAAAGAATGTGGCTGGAGCCTTAATGAGGTAATTGCTTGATTGATGAATAGTTAAGGCTCCAGCCACAGAATAAAAGGACCTACTCTGGGCTCATTAAGGGGGTGGTTGGAGAAGGAGAGAGACCCACAGATATAGAGCTACAAATAGACGATTGCTAGGAATGTTGTGAAGTTGTTACAAAGGTACTTGTTTGATTAGACTTTTTCTATTTGGTTTTGTGAGCCTTTTGTTTTGGCCTGTGTGCCCTTTTGTTTTGTGTTTTCAACAGTGTTTTGTTTTTATTTAATAAATATATTGCTGTGGCAGTTTTCAGCCCAGCATTCCAGAGTTATGTGTACTGCTACCTGGTCTTGTCACACACCACACGGCCCATTCTGCCACAGCTTTATTGGCTGTTTTTATACAGGGTTGCGATCCTGCCCTCTGTCAGACTGGTACACAGAACAGGTTAATGTGTCAGATATCAAAGTGGATATGAGAATGGCAGTGATGAAGCCAATTTGCTTGAAAATTAAAACATCAGGTACCACAGACAAGAGGAAGGGGGGTGTGGCTCAAAAAGTTTGAGAACCACTGGCTTAGGTGACCATGCGTACAAATCTAGAAAGTTACATTAATGCAGTACTCTAAGTACAGTACTATGCTACACAAATTAATGTGTTTCAATTTCATTTACGTATTTAGGTATTCTATAAGCAACTGTTTTCATGCCATTTAACTTAAAGTGATCATTTATATCATCTACTTATTTTTGAGTTGCATAACTTGGGATACTTATACTAAGGACATTAATTCACAGAGTTAACAGCTGTTTAAGTTGCTCTTTAACAGCTCTTAATCATTTTATAACAAAGACCTGAGCCTAAAAACAATAAACAAAGCCTTATTTTGTACACTCTTTAATTAATACAAAATTACCAGAAAAACAAGTCTCCCTCAACAAATCACCCTTTCCCAGAGCTTGAGCCACATGCTTTACAGTCTGTGTTTACAATATGCCTGAAAAGATTATGTGAAAAGAGAGCTAATTTATTTTGCTTACTACTCCATTCCCAACCAGAATTTGTACCATACTGGCCGGACTTTAAACAATATTCAAATTGTTTAAAAGTGAGGGGGTTATAAATAGGAGTAAGGGTTTCACCATGTGTTCAACTTTTTTAAGCATAGACCCCTTTATGACTCACTTGTAGTCTTACAGTTATCAATGGTTCATTGATTATTCAGACTTTGTAATCCAGCATTCAATGGCTGGAAATCATGGTGCTTAAAAAACTAAGCATGAGTTTTACCTCAGCAGACATTTAACCACAATGGCCTGACTACTTCACTGAGCATGTTGTTCTACTGTGTCACAATCTATTTTTGAACATAAAGCCAATACACACAAACTGAGAGAACGTACCGTAATTCATACTGTTAGAACAGTTTACAGAGACAGTAGTGGAGCAAGCTATGCTTTGGTCTGCCTTAGGCTTAAGACCATATGGCTCCGTGTTCATCGGGACAGTTTAGGACAGTTCAGGCTTTTCAACTTACAACCCAATGCATTCTGGTAAGTGTAGTTCTGCTTCTCTTAAAGGAAAGAATGGTACCTGAAACAGGTCAAACGTACCAGAGTGTTGAGTTTTTGAGTTGAAAAGCCTGAACTGTCCCAAACTGTCCTGCTGAACACAGAGCCATATGGTCACCTTACCTAGGCTGTTAAATACATTAAAAACCTGACTGTGGCAGCTTTACAAAGAGATGATAGTGAATAAACACCATCAGTTAAATATCACTCTGAATTATGATATTTAAAGATTGTATCTGGTCAAAGTCAAATGCTGCCTGTCATTAACAGATGTTTTGTAATTAATGTGTGTTTTAGTATACCTGAGGAGCCATATTATTCAGAATTATCATTTTATTTAGTTATATTTATATTTAGTAATACAAACAATTAACTGTGCACATGTCCTTTACAAAGATATCCTGTTTGGCAGGAGGCAGAGCCAAAAAACATGTGTTACACATTAAAATCATACAACACAGTACGTGTCAGGAGGTCTCAGCATGTGACTGGTTTCCGATTAGCTATGGCTAAGGCAGCTAATGTTTCCCAAGTGATGTAACATCACCTGTTCTTGTTGGACAGTCCTGAAGATCAGCTTGATGTCTAGCAGGTGCTGTGGTTCAGACCACCAGCATAGGGTGGGACTGTACTACACATTCTTATTTAAGAAATTACACATTCAAAGTGCAATAAATGCAATTTTTTAAAATTGCAGTAATAGTGTATGAAGTAAGAACCAACAAGATTTACAATTTAAATATATCCTTAATCACCCTTTGATGATCTGCACTCCAAAGATGATTTCCCCTTGTTGTTGTTGTTCCCCTGTTGAGTTGTGTTGAATGATGTCATTCGTTTCAAGAAGTTTCCAGAGCACATGTGCTTAATTAACACTCTATGTCGACCCTGGAAACATGTGTCAACGTGGCACTAGACACTCTTGGAAACTTACATTTTTAACCAGTAGCCAACTATGCCACATAGTGACTAAAAATATAGGGCACTAGGACCCTAGAAACACTAAAGCAACACAGGTTCGTAAAAGAGACCAGATGGAAATCAGAACAGACACTGACCATAACAGGAGAGGCAGACAACAGGGATGCAGTTTCACAATAAAATGTTTATTTGTTATTTTAAAATAATTAAAATATGTCCATAAATTGTAATAAAAACACATGGACAATACCAGAACTTTACAAAAGAAAAACCAAAGTACACACAAATTGGATAGTGCACAAAGTATAAAAAAAGCACCCACTACTTTGCTAGGGTGCAAAAGTCAAAAAAAAGTCACTG
This sequence comes from Acipenser oxyrinchus oxyrinchus, assembly GCA_030684275.1. Taxonomy (NCBI): domain Eukaryota; kingdom Metazoa; phylum Chordata; class Actinopteri; order Acipenseriformes; family Acipenseridae; genus Acipenser; species Acipenser oxyrinchus. The sequence goes on along the minus strand of CM060252.1, from coordinate 65,424,134 downwards.
CAACAGCCACCACTAGGTCCTCGCCAGCTGCTCCAGGACAGATGCAACTAGTGTCCCCCACCCCCACACCGGTACCAGACTCCTCCCTTGACACAGCAGCTGGAGATAGAAAAAAACAACAGCACTAAATGTCCCACACAAACACTTGTACACCCCATCAACAATTACTTAAGCGTGCTTGTATTTATAATCCACTATGTTAAAAATCCACAGTTAAAAAGCCAAAATGCAGCACCTACAGCACCACCCATTCTGTAGTGTGAATTTATAAATATAAAGTGCAAGACAGTGAAACCCACCACTAAAGTAGATCTTTTTAAAATGAATAACTACAACACAGTCTAGTATGAAGGTGTAACAGGGGAGACCTGGACTGGCCGTCTGACGTATGCACGATGCTGCAGGAAGAGGGCGGCAGTCCCGGGGAATCCGCCTGTCAGTCATAGCAGTGACATAGAGAGGTGGGGAAGAGGGTGTGTGGGCGGATACTTTGTTGTTCCCTCAGGTCTGCCCTTTTTAGATGAATGAGCCAGCGGAGGCGCGACGGACGGAGCGGGGCTGGAAGAGAGCCATCAAATAATTACAAATAAAATATAAAGAAAACAATATTGTGTAGTGGGGAAATGAATGGGCAGACCCCAGGGTTTGTATAGGGAAGTGAGGGAACACTGGTGAGTGTAGGACAGAGTCCCGGGCCGTGCGGGTAGCGAGGGTTGGGGAATCAGCTGCAAAGTGCAGCACCTTTATTTTGTAGATTTTGGCTAACAGTGTTTATTTTTGTTTTTCTTTGTGCCTTCTGTTTTTGTCTATTATTTAATGCACCTGTGTGTGCGCTATAGATGAGCGGTGAAATACCTTTACCTTCATTGGTAACAACGGTATCACAGTGCCGCCCTGTAGCCGTAAATAAATCGTGCACCCGAGTGGTGTTTAGAAACCCAGTTTTCTGTCGCCTGTGTCAGTGATTTTCCCCCACCCTTCCACAGAAGGTAATAACAGAAATAAAGCCTTAATACACCCTGCTGACATGCATTAATTAGTGCAGAAAAATAACACCAATCATTGGTGTTATTTTTGGAATACAGGAGTAAATACCACACAGCCTGCCTTTTTCCACCTGGTAGCTCAATTTAAAAAGGACAGGTATTACGCTCAGCAAAAAGAAAAGAATAAAGTGCACAACAGCGAACCCTACTGGCCAAACACAGAGCACATTCAGAGTGGATAAGATGCAGGGCTGTTCTCTGGGATCTGTTGCCCACCCACCCCTGCTCTGGATTGCTCAGCATAAAAGCGATCTGGCTTTAGACTTGTGAGATCGGATGACACTCACACGCCCTCAGAACGTCTGTGCTGTGTGGGGACTTGTTGCGGTGAGAAGAAAAAACATAACTGGACATTCCAAATTGGGGGAAAATAAATAAAAATAATAATTGGTCACTCTAAATTAAAAAAATAAACCTAGTATGCTATGTACCTTATAGTCAATAATTTAAAGAGGGTCAACTACTTCCCTTTAAAACTGAACCCTTTTTGTCCTGAGTCGTCCACCCTCTAGTACAGCTTACTTGTTAAACTGGTGCATCTCCTATCCATGATTTCTGTCTGGATTCCAGTATCTCCACACGTCTGACCGTCTTTGCTCGTCTCTGCCCTTTATATCCATCGAGCCCCTCCCTTCATTGTCCAGAGGCAATCAGCCAACAAAAGTATTAACCTTTACTGCAAAAAATACATTTCCCAGCATCCTTGCAGCGGAATCCATAAACCTGTCACTAGAACTGATGTCACTTTCTGTCAACCCCCTCCCAGCCTGGATGCCGCTCCGTACCAAACACACGAAAGACCAAGTTTTAAATAATAAAAGCATGCTCATGCAATCATAATAGAAAAATAAATAATGTGCTTTCAAAAAAATAAACGTGCAATTCGTCCTAAATAAAGCAAAATGGAAACTTGAAGTGCCAAACCAAATAAAACAATTTATAGAACGTGCTCAAAAATAAATCACTCAGATAACTTATGCAAGTCTTACTGTGTGTACCTCTGTGGTCCCACATGTTATGAAACTGTAAATTAATGCCATGTCTGCAAAACATATCAAGAAAAGCATATGGGCATGGTAGGCCTAATGACCTTGCCTTGTTTGATTTTAAAGGATTCCCCTGAAGAGGGTAGAAAGTATTGCAGTTTGACTCTAGAGGACTGGCCATTGGTAAATTGACCCAGCTGTACCTCTTTTCAAGATTTGTAATAAGGGGACCTCGTGATGGAAACCAGAACCTCAACAACCACGATCATTACCTGACCTGTTTACTAAGACAAAAAAAAGTTTCCCAATGTCTGAATAACCCTCAGTACTGTTTTTATAAAAACAACCCCATTTACACAAGTAAATTCAAGTTTGTTAAGAAAACAGCAATTACAAATACAAAAATAAATCCAAGGAATTATGTTCACCTGGGTTGGTCAGTATATATTTTTTGTTTTTAGAAACAGACTGAAAACATGTCCAGAAAAGGGAATTATCATTTGTCAAAACCCAACTGACTGTAAATACAGGCAGTCCTCCCACTTACGACACAATTGGTTCCTGAAAGTCGCGTTGTAAGTCGAAGCACATTTTCCCATAGGAACAATGTTATAAATTGTGGTTACGCTCCTGACTCTTTGGCCAGATAATATATTTTTACAAAAATGACCCATTATGTTGTATTCATGCAAACATTTATTTAACTCTTTACACTCGGCCCGTTGATTTCAGGGCCGGCGCCGGTGGTTACCGTAAAAGCCATCTATCTGGCTTGTTTAAAAGTACAGACTAGGGGCTTTCCAATGACGTATTCAGTGTGTGTATGCGGTACTCCTAGCCGGAACTACGATCGTCTGAAGTTAAGCCCCTCATCATGTGACAGAGTTCACAGCTTAGGTTTTGTTTTGAGTCCATTGCTCTTATCAGACATCATTAAGTACAAATAAATTATTTTAAAAAAACAGTTACATGCATAAAAAAACAAATGCTAAGTGACTGAGTCAGGGCGACCACGACAGGTACTGCGGTTCGGACACCAAGCATGCGCACATGACGCATGGCTCGTGTCTCGCCGTGTCGTAAATGCCGTGTCGATATCGTAAAGTCGAAGCAGGGTAATAACGCAAAAGAGTGTTAAGTGCCGTGCATCGTAAGTCAAGGAGCGCCTGTACATAAATCCCTAGCATGACCTGAGTTGTTTTGGAAAAGAATGCATTCCCACTGACTGTTTCAAGATTAAAGAATCTGGTTGAGATGAAATCATTAGAATAGTTTCTACTGCTTTTAACAAATACATTTTTCATTGACCTTCTGATTGGGCTGGTTGGTTCGTGGCATTCTTTTCATTTTGTGTTAGTTTCCTCTACTGCACATCTAACATTCCCCTTCCAGTCCTTCATTTCAACATTAAAATGACAGACTACATGGTGAGGCATATAACTCTGGATATATTTTATGATCTGTACAAAATTGGAAATGCCTAAAAAGGGTGAGGTCCACCAAGAATGCAAAGTACAACACAAAATAGAATCCCAGTATGTTATTTAAACAAGTAATAGAATTGTTTTACTGTAGTTCCTGGGTAATTTACTTTAAATGGATATATAAAAAATGAAAAATGCAGTAATAGATATGGACTGTAATTTCTCTTTTTTTGGCAATGTGGGCCTGGAATACGATCACCCAAACAGTAGTACATTATTCAATACCAGATTTCACTGATCCTTTACTTGAAAATATATATTGAATAGAGTATTTGTTATATTTAGTTATTTTTCAAGTGTACAGTTAATACAATAAACTGAAAATACCCAGCATGCCTCACATAACATATTTTCTATTTTTGGTACATCTGGATTGGCCACTGAAAAGTTTAATAATAGTTTGCTGTAATGTCTGTTGTTGATCAATCTTTGGTTTGTGTACAGTCTGTAAAGTTCAGTAGAAAGTTACTTCTGTGCCCTTATTATACTGTACAGTATACAAAGAAATGCAGAGATGCTTAAATAATTATCTGATTTAAACATAATCATGCAATATACCTGTATGGACAAAAAAAATGATTTTATGAGAGGCCGGCCTCTTTTCTCAGACTACTGTAGTCCTGCTGTCTTCCCAATTTTGTTACTTTTTGAGCTTGCCAGCTGACTGTTAAATTGACTGTGGAGATGTTATCAACATGCTTGCCATTTATTTAGTAATAGTAGCACAAGGGACCAGTTTTAGTCTTCATGCAGAACCAAGCATCTTGCATGAGGAGTTCTGGAACTTTTTATTTTACATTTACAAAAGAGGATTTGTGTAAATCTAACAATGAATGCTGATACAGCTGTCCTGCTTTGTAATAGAACAATAATATAGAAAAGTATGTTAAGCTAAGCAACAGCGGACAGTAGAGAATTCAGATACCTTCTTACACTGGCTTTTTGAATCAACTAACGTTCTGTCCTGGTGGGGTAGTTCTTGTAAGAATGGAGTTATTGCAGGTGTTTTTGCCAAATAGCTGTTACAAGGCCTGTATTTTAATTCCCAAATAGGCTTTGCTGAATTCCATTATGGATTAGTGTCAGTTCATTCAATAGATGCATACCCCAGCAGGTGAAATGGGTAGGTCAAAGCAAGAATAGAATTTTTTTTTCTATTTTAAATATTTATTAATCCTTCTTTAGTAATCCTTATAATACTTAGGTTGGTCTACATTTAACATGTATTGAATTTCATTACACCCTCCAATGGAAGTACTCAGTAGTATGAATACATTTCATTTAGTTGCATTGGAAAAGATTACTTCCAGGTCAGATGAACTCAACTCTTTTCTTTTTTTTTTTTGTTAATACATTATCAAAGTTCTTTTAAAAAGTGCAGCTTTTAGAGGCTCTCTCTGTAACGTTAGTGTTCTTACTGTAGCTGAGATCATGTAGATTATCTAGCATTGATGGTGGCCTACTTGAAATGCTTCTTAAATTTCCAGTGAATAGTATAATACAGCATATTGAGAAATCATTTGTTATTTTTTTTAAAACACTGATTTTATAAATTCAAGCAGTTTAAATACTGAGTGTTCCCTGTAGTCAATTGAATTGAGGTGAATAGTTTTTGTGGGAACTACAGTAGATTAAATTTTAAAAATGTCATTATTTTCATTATGTTCCATAACCTCTTGGAAATTGCCCACTGGAGAGCCACTTGGCTACAGGAAGAATTTGATGGCTTAGATATCTACAGTGGGAAATCAATAAAGCACAGTAAATGATACTTGGCAAAAACTGAACATTGGAGTGTCTGAGATTTGTTGTCAGTTGATTGGACACAGTAGTTGATGAGAAAAGGAGAACATCATTTGCTGGAGGGTGTTATTAAAGATTATTTAAGTATCTTACTCAAGTCAACAGATCCCCACCATTTATGCTGAGGTCTAATTAACACCCTATTAAAATGTTACCTCCATTTCATTGGTTTACACCACAGCCGGTGTAAGTGTCAACACCACACAGAGACTACCATAGAATAACTAAGTAAATAGTTTCAATGTCTTATCCTGAACAATAAATAAAACTGGACATGTATTGTGTTTCTGCTCTTTCATATGCTACAATAGCAGACACCCTCCCCCAGAAGACTCCTTGTACAAAATGACTCCATGTGCTGTAGCTCCATTTCACTCCAAAGATCTAGTTGCAATTAGGCCTCACAGGAAGTGATTGGATATATGATCTACAGTGTTGTACTTGAGTTTTTTTTTTTTAATTAATGAAAGATCTTCAACACCAGAACGATCTTAAACACAAGAAAAGGGGATCAGTGATAATGCTGTTAATGTTATAGCGAGGTAAGAAAATTGATATTAAAACAGGACTATGGACAGAGAAACTAGAACTATAACTATGCCGGGAGGGGGGTTAATTAAGGAAATCTACTTACAACCGTTTTAAGAATGCTTATATTTGTTTAATGGTGTATACCTCATCACCCTCCTTAGACCAAAACACATTGTAAACCACATGCGGACCATATCAACACCTTTTTCCTCTTCTGTTAAGTTGCTGGAAAGCGGGAAACGAAACACTGAGGCAGGATAGAATATCATCTGTCATATTAAAGACATACATGCATGGCATCCGTGAATATTCTGATCAAGTTATCTTCCCCTATGGGGTGCCTCAGCTGTGATGTCACAGTCACTGTTTACCTTAGTGATTGTTGTTAACCTGTTCTAAACAAACACAATTTTACACTGGAAAAGATTGTCTCTGATTTGGCATTTTTATTAAATACCAATACATAAATACACGTATTCTTCACTATGCACAACAAAGCTTTGGACCATTTGATATCAGATTGTGGTGCCCCATTCAAACATATTAATGTTATCTAAAATATTTGAATAGTTTCCCTTCATAATAAGACACAGCATTTCCCTGAAATTACTGTATTCCGTTCAGGTTTAAATATCTAAGACATAAGGAGTTAGACACATACTTTGGAGATCAAGCAAAAATAGATTAAGGACATTGAAACAAGACTGTCAGAGCTTGAAAGTGAATGCAGAAGCTTACCTTATCTAAGCTTTTCATTTAATTTGAAATTGAATTTGTTTAAGATGCAATATTGTGAATGGAAAATTAAACCATTTTAAAATGTAAAACTGTTCCCTTAAATCTGGCTACCTTGTCAAATCTCAAAATGTTATCCTGGTATTATGAAAAGAAAGATGATACATACAGGGACAAAAAGTACAACGATATTTGTGTATACCAAGGTACAAAATGATATCAAGTTTCTTTTTTTGACAAACCCGGAAGCCTTATTGCTTAGAGATAAATTGGCCTGTAGTTCATGGGCAGTTTTATGATGTGCTTATCTTTAACACAGCTGTGGTATGCTGATAGCTTTGTCATGGAACAGAGCATAGTGACAGTGTGTTTAAATATAACAATAGCAAATCAATTGTTATTCATGTACACTCAAAAGCCTTAACTTTGCTATAAACAGTGTTGGGGAAGTTACTTTTAAAAGTATTCTGTAATAAGTTACTTGCACAAAATTGTAACTAGTTACAGTAACATACTACTTTAAAAAAATGAAGCTAGTTACACTTTACAAATAGTTACTTCCCATGCACAATTTACATTTTTCAAAATATTCTTTGAAACTTCAGTTATTGCACCCACTTGCTCCCTGCTTTAGCACCATTTTCCTGCAAGATGATATGAAAGGTGCATTCATATGACCTGTAATGTCTGACTTGCACTGTTGAAGTGCTTTCTGATTTCCATAGTTAGCCATAGTCTTTATTTTAAATGCAACTAAAATTACAGTAATGCGTTACGAATGCTTAAATAGACACAATTCTCATAGATTTTAAAATCCCTTAGATTAGAATAATCTACGCATACAATGTAAAATGTTCTAGAAAAAAAAAGATATTTATCAGTTCAGCACGGAGAATCCTCAATGAATGAATGGCGATGAATGAATGATGAAATTGCAATTGCAGATGATTTATGAAATGTGAAGGGCACTCAGGGCCCGAGTGAAAGATATATTTGGCCGGAGGCCACGTCCGTGGGTGCCCGACGGCTACCTGTGCGAGGCTGGCTAGAAAAACATTAACAGTTACATGCATCCCAGTGCACATAGGAAGTGGCTGTGGCCACCTCCCCCCAAAAAGACGAGGCCACCAAACCATGAATGAATAATAATAAATAATTATGGACCTCCACAGTGGCGCACTGGCACCTATCCCTCAAATATCGAATTTAATGAAAATCAGCAGCTGGGACACGGCCCATCCCCCAGAGCATGTCTGCGCTGCGGGAGAGAGCCCAGCTTGTCCAACCCGATCACTCAGGTAAGGAATAACCGCCTGCTCATATATTTTTAATTTTTAGGGGGAATCCGTGGCTGAGGGCTTCCCAGCACTTGATTGAGCAGCCGAAGCAAAAAGAAGCGACATGGAAGAATGAAACACTGAGCTTTTATGCACTTGCTGATGACATGTTGGTTAAGGGCGGATTCTCCTTTGCAGAAAAGCAACCAAGTTTACAAGGAATCATCTCATAAAAGATTTAGTCATATATATGTTTTACCTACAGTATATGAGAACATTAACCTCCCTGTAGTTCTCTTCTTTGGAAAAGTGCCATGAAGTCTCTTATGTCCAAAGTTTGCCATGGATTTGCTTTCCATCTGAAGGATGGGAACTCCACCAGTAACGAGAACATGCTGGAGTTATGGATGAGTTATAGCCATTACAGTTTCTCTAGAAAACATTATTCTTTAGGCTCCATTTCACAATACATTAATACAGTAATGAAAAGGCAGGTATGTATGTTAGCTAATACTTTTTTGTTGATATTTTAATAGATCAATAAAGGTAAATTGGAACTTCCAATTCAAGGACATTGATGATGATGTTGATAATTGAGTCACAAATATGTAGAAATGCTTTTATAGAAAATCTAAACAAAACATCAACATAATCTTATTACTACTGTATGTTCTTACTGTTAAGAATACATTTTTTTGCATGAATTTCCAAGTTAACAATGTGTATATGGTTTTGCAAAAAAACATGTAAAATATGCATGTTTCAGCATTAAGACTTTATCTACTATGAAAAGAATGAGAGGTCTTTTTTAACCTTGTCTAAGTGACAAGGAGTCTTCTTTTTTTTAGATCTCTAGTATTTATAACAGCGATAAATAAAACCACAAACCAATGAGTGGATATTCTTATAATAACACATCTGATGACAGCTGTCATGCCTGCAAAATGATACAAGAAGCACAAGAACGTAAACTTTAAATACCCTACCAGTATTTCCAGTTAAGAGGTCGGTTGCCATTAACCTTGTGACAGCTGGTGGGTAACCTGGAAGTGCTCACTTCCCAGCCACCTTGGTGTTAGATTCTGTGGGCAAACAAGTTTATGTTCACAGCTTTGTGCCATAGTTTTATGAAGAGGTTTATTTTGCATTAAAAAAACTATTCCATTGATGTTGAAGGTAAACAAATGAACATGTTCCATTAACATCTGTGTTATTTAACATCAGGTTATACATTTATTGGTATTACTCAATCTGGATTTCCCAGACAGGAACAACACATTTTCCGTCAGCCTTAACTTTATTACATACTAACCTAAAAGGTTGTATTTTCTGCAACTTGTGGTAGTAAACAGCTTTGTCTATTTTTTGTATTTTTCCATGGGAATTCCAATTAGCCACAGCCTTTCTCTTACAACTACTGTATGTTCAGTTATTACTGTAGCTGTTGAAGGGGGGAGTTAAAAGGTATTTTATCAAGCATTTAATTATGCAGACAGATCATGATGTGTATTTAGTCTGCAGACTGAAAAAATCACTTGTGGGGCCAAAGTGAAATTTGTGGTTGTGTACCTTTGCAACAACCAATGGTAGTATTTTTAATGAGTCAGCTTGTTTCCTTGACCAATAAAAGTGTCCCAGGTTATGTGAAATTAAAGTATAATTCATGCCAAAAACCTGTGATGAAACTTTCCATAGTCCTCTTTTTATCCACAAAGTTTGTATAGGATACACATGGCCTAAATGTTACTAAAATGAACAGATTTCAAGAACAAACATTCATATATCACTGTATTGTTCTTTTGTTTCAAAAAGTGTTCAAGACCTATAACCAAGGCATCTGTTCAAAGTACTATGTAACTAAAAAAGTAAATATCCCAGAAAATTATTTCCAGGTTCGTGGTTCATATGTCAATACCAATTTGAAGGCATACTATAGATTACTTCGCATTGCTCTAGATCCAGAAAGTAACTTCAAAAAGTCTTTTGTGAACTGAAAGGCAACCCGATTATACGCCAGGAGTACCATTAGATTCACAATGTGCATCTCTTCCTTTCTCTCTCATCAGCAAAACTACTGAGACGGAAAACAACTTTACAATGTGAGCCTTTCAAGCAGCAAGAATCTGGAATGCATGAGATCTGCACCACAGCTGATTCAGGCTTCCTGATAGACTGATTTAGCAGTCAATACATGGATCCACATACCGAGGATGTAACTAAATAAGATTTAATAACATATTTTGTTCCACAGAATGCTAAATCCTCCAGTCTTCACATAGGACTAATAAATGGCTGATATGTGTCTGCTGCACTCTCCTGCAGTATGAAATTGGCAGCTTTGTGAAGTGTTCCACTGTCTTTACTAATTCTGCCTTCCTATCTATTTAAAATATAACGCAACCACAACACAAAATAATTTTTGGAAAGCTGTGTAACACAAAAAGTCCCTACCAAGTGATATCCAATGAAAATATAATGGTGCTCACTCTGTAGCTAAGGGAATGGTACAGTGGGTTTCATCGAAAATAATCCCAGTTTATGATATCATGCTACCTCATTTGGGTTACCGGTCAGTCGCCATGGAAACTTTTTTTTTTTTTAACACTGTGATCCCCCTGTGATTGGTTGTTTATGTTCGGCTAATGTTCTGTTAGGCACACTGTGCAGTTTTAACTTTATTTTCAAATAATGTTTACTTCATGAAAAGAACTTGAAGAATTAGCAAACAAAATTACTTAGGCAAAATATTAAGTTTAAAATACGGGAGAAAGTTTAAAATACGGGAGAAAGTTTGTCCCGGGAGCCGTCCAAGAGAAGGGTAAAAAATACGGGACCCTCCTGGCAAATACGGGAGAGAGGGTAAGTATGGTTTGTTAATACAGTATCCAAGAGATAGAGGAGAGTATTAAACAGATCCTAAGCAGAAATCATCTTGTTAATGAACAATGGCATACAGCCCATTCAAATCCTAAACATTTTCTGGTGCACTCTGCTGGAAAAAGAAAGTATTGGTTTTACTTTCTGTTGCCTTGGGGTACTGCTAGGGGGACATGTTACTTGGAACCAACTGTAGTGCATAAGTAGGTCCAATGGTTTAAGCCATTAGAACCAAAGTGGGAACATTTTCAAAATGGTAAAATTATCACAGTTTTAAAAATTGTTTGATGTACCATGTTAGTGTCCTTTCATTTTAGGACCACAGTGCCATATGGTTCTGAATCCATTGTGTTGGTATTGCTGGTGATGCTGTGGTCTCCTGAAAGTTCTGTTGGCTTTTGCTGGGTAATAAACTGGCTTTATAATGATATCCCAATGGTATAGTGGTATTTCTCAAACTTTTCTGTAAGGAAAGGTAGCACATCAGCATTAATAAATGGTCTTACAATTCTTTTATTCTATGCTTGTACTGTACAGTAGGTGGTCAAAATAGAAATTATTTTCAAAGGCAATTGAAATCAATGCTGTAGATATAGAATAAATTAGATACAGACACATTCAAGCCGCTGCAACCCTTATAAAAAGTAAAGGATTGTTTATGCCTTAGTGTGTAGCATGTTATTTTATGCTAGACTGAAACAAGTTCAGTTGAGTGTCTTTGCCCAAAAACAATCGCCAATGTTGGTCAGTTTTACAAAAACCTCCTATTTCAGTGCATTAAGGACAGTCCCACCAGCAACTCTTGTGAGATTATATATGTTCTTTTAGGGGCATTGTTCTAGTATTTTAGATTCACTAGGGGTACTGAAGGGTTAGCTTTTTGTTTTGAACAAATATGTCTCAAACTAAGGGGTATACGGGAGGGATAGCATGCTACTGCATGACTGTTTCCAAATACATAGAAGAAACTGCATGACTAATTGACTTGGGGCTGGGTCCAACATTTTTGTGGTATAATTTAATTGATCAAAATGTATTCCACTTGGCATTTAAATAAAAAACAAAAAACTACATATTCGATCATTAAATCTGGAAACGAAATAAAGGCACATTAGGTTTATATCATTTTACATAAAGAACCCTGTTGAAAATTGTTGAAAAGCAAGAAACTCAGATACATAACAATAAAATGGGCAATGTCTCGCTCTTTCTGTTCTCACTCTATAAATAATAAAGATCGAGTTTTAAAAACTCAAAGTAAAAACCACACATATTTCTATAATGTAGCTTCAGTTAAGGTTTTCAAATTTTAAATGAAGAATAATATCAGGGGGTTTATTTTACATTTTTGGGGAAGTGCAAAATTGGTAGAAAACACATTTCTGTCACGCTATGTACTGTTAACGCCTGCTTTTTTAGGGGGGTTGTTTTTTCTATGAAAACAGTTAATTTGCATTTTGGTGGTTCTTCTACAAGTTAAAGTAACATTTTCTTTGGCAGATAATAAAACAAATCAAGTATATTTGACCAGCTCTGATTTAAGTATTCAAAGTGTTCTACAGGAAACTAATTACCACTGGAATTTAGCTACTTGCCAAAATGGTTGAGAATTGTACATTCCTATTAAGTCTGCTCAATGTGGCCTGAAATGGTGGGCTTTGAAAAAAAAATAATCAAATTACTGTTTAAGTACACTGCTCCCTCCCTTTTTCAGAATGTGTACAATAAATTATCGGAAATTAAGTTTCCTTTTTGCTTCACCTATTTACCCAGCTGCATCTGTGACATTAATTTCTGCTTTGTACCTGGCAAAGCTGAAATGAAAGCCAGCGTACAGTATTTCCTTAGGAGGGACTATCTGCCTTGCTTTGGACAAGTTCTTAATGAGCAATAATGGTGATAACTGCCTGTGAAAGAGAGCGAATGAATCCTAGTCAACAATCTCCCTCCCGACCTGTGAGGGCGCTGTATAACAGGAACAGTGTGCCTCGTACTGGATGGTTTGGCAGTTCATTCCAGGGTCAGTCGGAAGCCGGCAATCCAGGAAGGGGGCGGAGTCACAATACCAGAAGTCATCGCCCTTAGTACGGTAAGCGATGTGTCAGTCATGGATTGGAGGAAACGTGATTGAACTAGCTATCGGAGGGGGCGTGACTAAGGGTATTTTAGGGGATGTGACAATGCAATCTGTTCCTTTGTTTTGGTTACTGCAAGGACCTGTAAAGGAAACCGTGTAAAACGAAACCGTGAGCGTTTGTATTTGTTTTGTTAATCACTGCTTATTTGTATTTAGTAGATGGCTAACAACCGGGAGCTGTCGCTGTTCCAGCCAGTATTAAACCCGGATTACAAATGCTGCACTAGTCACTAATAATTGTGTATCACCACCAGCACTGGAGCATCACGAGAAAGGACACAGAGCCATGCTTATATTATTGTATTATTATTTTCGGGACTGAAACCCTGTTTTGCTTAGCTGTGCAATTACACATTGCTGTGTAGTTGCCAGCATTATTATTTGATGGTGCCAAACCGTGACAACAACTAAAGGAACTGTTTGGACCGTGAACACTGTGTTATTGTCGTTGTATGAGCACTGCATCACCCCTACACCTGCGCACTACTAACTACTTTGCCATACGGCCATAATAATGAATAGGTAGCAGAAAATGAAAGGGAGCAATAGACTCATGCCAGTAAATGGCTGGTTATGATTAACAGTCTGCCAAGCAACGTCAGACAGTTTAACTGGCTCAATTAGCAGTAATAGGCTGCACTTTTGCAGAAAAGCTCTTATTGAATCTTGGCTGTTTAAAATAAAGGCCTTTATTCCATCTGCACCATAAAACTAGTTTCTCAACAACAGCCCCATCTTTTTCCAAAATCAAACTCGGGCTAGCACTGGTTCCATCGGTAGTGTACTATCCACCCTGCAAAAGACACTACACCAAGGTCATCTCCTTACCATCGCTCTCTGGTGTGTTCCAATTATATGTTGGGGAACAAAAATGTGTAGGTTGTTGGGATTTTATTTCTTAAAGGTCCAACTACAGTACATTGCTCCAAAGAGTCACAGTGTTTTAAGTTTCACGTGTCATTCTATATCTGGCTTTGCCTTGCTTTACCTGGCTGCGCCATCATATTCAAATCATGTGACAGTGTGACCTTTCAACTCTCTCTCAATCTTTCTCTCTCTATATACTGAGTTGACCATCAGAGTGGGAAGGTCATTGTGATGGAGTGAACGCCACAGGATTAAATAAGTTTCAGCACTAGTGCCCTACCTGTGATAAAAAAAGGGACATTGTTTGCAAAGCCGGTGCTTATGACTGTTTTTATGCATTTGTAACATTGTAAACATTATAAATATGAATGAGGGAGTGGTAAAGGAAAAAATAAACTTACCTGATGGGGGTTGTTTGTGGTGCTGAGTTCAATGTGCTTGTAGCCTGCAAAGAGAAATGTATGTGTGAGTTTAGGGGCTAGTGTGGGCAAGAGTATAAATACCGGGAGCTGGGTCATTCAGAGGAAGAGGCTGTATGCTCTGGTTGTCGAGTCTGCTGAACAGCTGCGTACTCGGAGGTTTCCACCCTTGACAGTCCTGTACATCTTGGTTTATTATTATTATTATTATTATTATTATTATTATTATTATTATTATTATTATTATTATTATTATTATTATTTTATATCCAAGTCTGGATTACGTTTGAACTGTTTTTGTTTTGTTATTTTTTTGCCTTGGCCTCAAAATAAAATTACATATTTTTTTGCATTTCTGTTGCTTCTTCTCCTGATTGTTTCCTGCACAACATCAGCCACTTGACCACAGTCACATTGTAAAGCATAATGATAAGAACTCAGTATTGGAGCAACATGAACCAAAACTACTTATAATGATTGCTAACACTATAAAAAAGAAGAATGTGAAAAATACATATACAATAATAAGACTAATATACATAATATACTCAATATGGTGCCTAATATGAACATCTGTGACTATCCCTTAATTGTTTGGTACGGTGTTGAAATACATTAGGTAATAGTTCAACAGCCACTTTCATCTGTTAATGTTACTACAAACTGAAAGAGATTTTATGAACAAAACCTTGTTTTGTTTTGTTTTTACATTGCATTTCATGCATCAGCAGAACCCCCAAATCCACAATTTGTTAAATATACGGTTAGGGGATCAACATTCCATAGACCTTTCACATTTGAATGAGTTGCTTTTCATTATAATAACTCTGGGTGTTGTTTTTTTTCTTTCTGTTATTTCATCGTCAGGTTTTCTTTCATTCTTTGCCGACCAGATGCTTATTACATTCCAAGCCCCCACCCATTCAGTTATTTTTATGGCATAATGGCATGCAATAATGAACAATGGCTCCCCTGACTTGAATCGGTTACCCTTTTTTTTATTTACAACAGTTCTGAATGCCAGACCTTTACTGTCATGTTGATGTTATCTGAGTTGTGTTTCTAGTTAGTTTATTTATTTTTTGAGTGTTGGCCACGTATTCCTTTTCCTTCTCAAATCAAATCAATTTCTATTTATAAAGTGCCATGCTCACACCAAAGGCATCTAAGGCACTGTACAGCATCAACAATTCATAATCAAATACAATCCAAAAAACACAAACAATATACAGGAAAACAATACTTTAAAAGACAGTAGAGGCACACTAGGATAGAAAGGCTAATGTATAAAAGTAAAACTTAAGTCTAGATTTAAAAGCTGTAACAGTCCCAGCCTCCCTAAGGAAGGGCGTTCCATACCTGTGCTGCTCTGTGTGAGAAAGCCCTTCCACCCGTTTTACCCTCGGGACAATCAAAAGACTTGCATCCTGTCATCTAAGCGAATGGCTGGGTACATACCGGGTGAGTAACTCTTGCAAATAAACGTGTGCCAGGCCATTCTGGGTTTTATAGGTTTGCAGAAGAATCTTAAAATCAATTCTAAACTCCACCGGGAGCCAATGTAAAGAAGCCAGAACAGGGGTAATGTGTTCCCTTTTCCTAGTTTTAGTCAGGAGCCTAGCGGCGGTGTTTTGGATGAGTTGGAGTCAAAATAGCACAGTTTTTGGGATACCAGAGAGGAGTGCATTACAGTAATCAAATCTGGATGATACAAATGCATGCATAAGTCTCTCGGCATCACATATGGAAATGATGTGTCTAATTTTTTTAATATTTCGCAAATGATTGTAGGAAACTTTAGTAACTTCTCTAATATGTTTCTCAAATGACAGAGTGGGGTCAAAAATAACACCTACATTTTTATATCTGGTCTAAGACCTGAAGAGAAATTACTAAGCTCAAGCTCTTGTAATATCACATTATTTATTTATTTTTTGAAACCCACTAGCACAACCTCTGTTTTTTTCTGAGTTCAGCATAGAAAATTCTGAATCATCCAGCACTTACTGTAAAAACTTTGTATACGTCTATTTTCTAGGTATTTTTAGGGGGTCCTAAAAAGGGGGGGAGCAACTTATACACCAGTGTGACCTATAGGCTTTTCCTGAAATTGTTGTCTCAAAAAAAGGGGGTTTGGGGGGGGGGACTTATACACCGGTGTGACATATACACCAGTTTTTACAGTAATATCTGCTAGACAAGCCGTAAGTAGCCCGCTAGCACAAGTATATCCTGGCTTTATAGACAAATAAAACTGTGTGTCGTCCGCATAAGAATGGTAATTAATCCCATGTCTACGGATAACGTCACCCATTGAAATGTTTGTCCTGGTTTATTTTAGTATTCTATAAAAAAAAGCTTATATTGTACTATGGCAGAGAGAGAATGAATCTGGGTCATAAATCTCCCTCCCGACCTGTGAGGGCTCTGTGTAAAGGAAACAGTGTGCCTTGGACTGGATGGGCTGTCAATTAATTCCAGGGAAAGTTGGAAGTCGACCATCCAGAAAAGGGGCAGAGCCACAATACCGCAAGTCATTGCCTGCGCGGTTGGCACGGTGGCAATCACAGATTGGAGAAAGGGCGCTTGCACCCGCTACCAAGAGGGCATGACTGATGGTATAAAAGGGGGTGTGGCGAAGTAAACTGGTTCCTTTTGTTGCGGCTAAACGGAGGACTGGCAAACGAGGAGAAATTGTGAGTGTTGCTTCTGGAAATAGTATCTGTATTAATGTGCTGTGTTTTCTCATTACTAGAACCACAATACTTTACACTCTGGCAGCTGTAGCTCAGAGGCCAGCATCAAACCCAGACTGCACGTCACCACCAACACCTGTTGCACTCGGCTCATGCTATTTCTTCTTGTTGGTTCATTTCATGTTCGTGTTGTTTTGTAAACCATCGAGTTTTAGGATTATGGTGTTTGGCTGGTGTTTGGCTGGTTGTTACACATTGATGTGTATCACCAGCCCATTATTATTTAGAGCACAGAACGGCGAAAACGCTGATAAATAAATACTGTTTAACTGTGGAATTGTGTTGGGTCAATTAATTGTTTGCACTGCAAGCACCTGTGCACTACAAACCATTTTGCCACAAGTAGATTTTGATATAGCTCATTTCTGTTCTTTAACTGTTGTAAACTCATGAGAAGCAAATTATGGTCAAATAAAATTAATATTTATGAATTATCCTTTCTCCTGAAGAAGGCTAGACAGCAAAAGGTTTATTGTCAGCCAACTTTGTTTTTGTACACAGTATTAGATATCATAATATACAAAGCATATAAAAAACATTGTTATTATTAGAAATACTGTTGTTGAACTAACTACAGTAAGACAGTTTGCTTAAATAGGCTCAGTTTTATTAATCCGAATAACTTTAATCTGTAACATCGCAGTGCGGTTTTTGAAGAATTAGTTCACCAGACAGCTCAGCCCAGACCACCAATATCAGATAGTTTAGAGATTCACAATCCTTTTAATTCTCATATGTGTCTTCCATTGAGCTAACAATGATGATTATTTACAGCAGTTCCAAAACACTTCCTTTTAAGGGAATAAGCACATAAAACAGATTAGTCAGACTTAACTAAACAGAAATGATAAATCACATTTTGATCTGAAAGGGAAAATAATGTTAATGTGATAAACAAGTGACAGCTTAAGCAATGAATGAGTTTATTACTTTTAGTTTCACTACATTTACAGTTTCTTAATCTTTTTAGAATAAAAGTGGGAACATTTTACACTGAAGAAAAAGCTTGCCAAAACCAGTACCTTAATTGGTGTCAGTAGCATGCAGCTTTATACATAGAATTAATGTAATACTGATCCAATAATTCACACAGGCCGAGAATTTTGCAGTTATTTGTTCCATTTTTTTAAGTAACTTCCCAAATTATTGATTCTCTTAATAAGTAGTAACATTTTTGACATTACTTGACAGAAGTCATTTTTGCTGAGTTCACAAACAATTAAATGTTTGCCAGCTGTGTGACAAAAATGTAATTTATTTGTGGGTGTGTGTAGCAGGGCTGGAGGGTATTGTAAATACGAGTGTTATGATTGTATGCGTAAGAACTGGATTCGTTTTAATGGAGAAACTGATGCTCTACGTGTAGCCGCTTGCCTGCTGTGCTTAGTTGCGAGAACACGCAGAGTGTGTGTGTTTACCAGCTGCAAGCTCCTAATTAGCAGGTAGGCGTTGTGCAGCGAGTGCCAGGAATAAAAGGGTCCCGATTATACAGACAATGGCTGCTGTAAAGCCATAGGGATCAGAGCACTGCTGCTGCCGAAGCATCGGTCCGTCTGTGCTGCTGAACAACTGCAGGAAACGAATGGGGTTTTGTCCCCGTAGAAGGAAGCTGCAATGAACCAACGATCGTGTGTATATTCTGAGGATGCAGTTGGGTGAACTGCCCGAGGGACAGGGATTTAGTTTCAGGATAGTAGATCCCACCCAGTATAGCAGACAGATGTGTAAGCAGGACCTCCATTTGTTAGCGGAGTAACGCAAGCTGCCTTCATAGCACCTTTTATTTGTAGTTTTTGTATAGTGTTTATTTTGTCTTTTGTATGCCGGGCTGTATGTCCCACGTGAGCTACCATTGCTGGGGTTCCTGCACGTACGTCTATGTAAATATACCTGCACACCTGCGGGCCGTCAATCCCAGCCTTTCAGCCTCAGTCTCTTGTCAATCACGCAGCGATCACGCATTCATGTCATCTTCAGTCATCCTTCAATCAGTGAGTCCCCTGTTACAGTGTGATATAGTCTTCTTATAAACATGGTAACTAACAACCAGTTCTAGAAGCATTGCTCAGATTTGTAATATGGCAAGATGTTGAATTATAAATTACAATAGTAAAAAAAGTAATGATTATATGATAGAAGTACAAAAACATGTATGCAGGAAAAAAAGCGTTGTAAATGTTCTAAAACCAGACCATTGATTACATATCTACGACACTACCTGCACCTAAGTAGTTTCTTGATAAGTAGTAATACATTGCAAATAGAGAAAAAAAAAATAGGCCCAAACTGTGCTTTTCTTCATCCACTGACATGTCATTGAAAGGCCTGCGCTGAAGGTAATACCAGTCGTGTTTATGTCGAACACTAGTGTGAAACTAAAAGTAATAAAATAGTGGTCAACAACATTGTACTTGTAATTAGTCTAGATTACCACACTGAGAACAAAACAAAGCCCTTTTTATCTTCACTGTTTCCGCATGATTTCCGGTCTCCACAGATGAGGTCAACACAACAGTCTGCCCTTCAGTTACACTATTTAATGATTGTGGCAAGCTGCCCATTGTTTCACTCAAAAGTCTTTATAGTAAGTAGGGTTGTCAGCTTTCCCCATTGAAGTTTAGCTCTTAATCCCTCCAAATCCACACTGTCCGAGGCTAAACAGGACTAGATGCAAAATGTCTAAATTGTTCTAGAGAGATACAAGATCGTTCCTTAATGGTTACCACTACTTATTCTTTCAGGGAAGTTGAAATTCTGACAACAAGTAATTTCTCAAGAATAGCCCATATACCTTGTCATACATCATTCATTTGTGCAGTCCTGAATATGTTCCAACAAAGTACCCATTATCAGGACTGAAACTGGCTTGCAACAGGAAGAAGCAGCTTTTTTATTTTACAGAATATATGGTAGGGATGCCATTTGCATTGGTAGTTATTACGACATTGCCTCCTCTGTACCTAATAAAATAAGTCACCATGAAGAATAGTAAATGCCTGATAAAATCTAACCACAAGCATATTTTAATAAGCTCTTAATATCCAGCAGATTTCATTATCCATGTGCAGTTAATAAATATTTTGAATTAAAAATAAAGAAATAGCTACAATAAAAAGACAAATAGAAAGTGCGACACAGCATTCCTGGTGAGATGAAAAATGTCAAAGTAGATGCCAAAACCACAGAACAAAATATCTTCTGTCCTATAAAATGTTATTTATTTTTTTAGCAGCAGATCCCAAAACTTTAAAGAAGGATTGCAAATCAGAAAAAATGTCTTGTTGACTGTATTAGCAATGCAAGGCTTGAGAGATCTCTGTCAACAATTCTTATCATAACTTGGCTCATTAGAGCCATGGTTCTGAAAGTAAACTATGAGGGGCGTTCAACACACAATGCACTGCAAAACATTCAAGTTTAGACCCTCATAAAGACCCCAAAATAGAAGCCATTCGATCTGCTTTCTTTCTCATTTATAAAGATTTTTTTTCTCAGTATATTTTGGTGAGGTTTTTTGGGGTTGAAAAGACAGATTTTTGGCCCTGGGAAGCAGCAGCCTGTTACCATAGAGACTGGTTTTCTTTAAGAAGCAGTTAAGTGACACAGGGTATTAATTTGCTGCTTACCTTGGCAACCGTGAATCACTATATGCTGTTCCCATGAATGAAAGCTTTTCAGATCCATTATCACTGACCCACAGGTATCCAAATGCATTTCCAAAAATCACCAGAGAAAGCAAACTGCAATGATAACAATCAAGAACAAGAAATAAAGACCTATTATGTCACAGCCATGTGTACATAAACAAACAATGTCTGTCTTACATCTATTCAAGCTAATCCTTGGCTATCATCAGACGTTATGCAACTGTGTGGCTGGAGGGCTCTGATTAGCTAGCAACATTCTAGAAGTTTAAAATCTGCCTTACCAGCTGGCTGCCTCATCTAAATAACCAAACTTTAAAACACCTGCAAGATTCAACCAACAGCAACCTTTACTGAAGTCCTGCAAAATAGTATTGAAATGATCTATCACTGATGCCGAGCTGAACACAGTGGCAAAACATGAAGGGTACTGCCATCTGTTAACAATAAGAATTGCTATATTCTGTAGATTTATGCTGTTACGTACACTTGACCTTTTTACCTAAAATGATATGAATCTATGTAAGCCGGTTTAATCTGGTTTATTAATATAAGCATTTATATAACAGTCACTACTTTAACAAAAGCAAATTTATAATAAATTCTCTGAAATCATTGCTAACACCGATAAAGTGGTGTGGCATTATTGTTTGTTCACAAGTTTATGTTACACTAATGTTAACTTTCACAAAGCTTTAACTTGTGAGTTGAAATCGTTTTCTAAGAAGTCTGATTTGATGAGTTTTCTATGCATTCAACGTTTCCTGACTGTTGTAAACCTTAAGTAGCTGAATAAGGCTCAGAGTTAGAATGCAGCTCTTTCCAAAAGTCAATTACATTACCCCGGTATACACAACTCTGGGTAAATGTTGTATTTGCTGTTATATTTGTCCAAAATAAAACCAAATACTCAATGCTGGACTGCAGTGATGTATCTTCCTGTAGTGATTTTTCATGTTTGTGGAAAGCTGGACATAATCCTATGATACACGACGGTACTGAAAACTGAAGACATTCCTTGACTAAGATTGCAGACAATGGAACCAATCTAAGCTCCTAACTCTGCCCTTATAAAAGTTTACCACTGTGTTTTTGCAATGTATTTTTGCAATTGTACCATGTTTATTAATATGCTTTACAATACTTTGCTATTCTTTACAATGCTTACCTATGTTTTACCATGCTTTCACTATGCTTTACTTCACTTTGCTGTGCTTTACTATGGTAAACTACTATGAAGTGTATTCCGAGCGGGCCACATAACATAGCTCCACTCCAACATGAATCACTCTTCACTGGGATTCATTTAGCAATGTCCTCTCCAGACTAATGTCTGAATTACAAGGGTTAGCGTGACTAGCTGCCCCTAAAATCAGTCACATAGTTATATAGGGGCTACCCCCTAGGACCACTACAACACTTACAAAACCCACCAGTACTTGATGCCCCCAACTATGCTTAAACACAAACACACACAGTGTTACTGAGTAGTCCTTAGTAATGCTGAAATTGAGAAAAATAAGCCGAAATGTTCACAAAAGGCATGTCACAAAAGAATATGCTTTTGTATGAAAGTCTTACATCTGTGAATTTCTACCTGACATTGGATCACTTAACAGAAACCCGCAAATTTGGGATAAGCTGCGTTTTAGCATTGTCCCAAGTACAAGCTTCCCTCCCTGGCCCCAGGTTTTTTAAGCTGTTTCTGTGCGATGTGGCTTTAACCAGTTGGTCTCCTATTACTTGTATAACTGATTTTCTTTATTCCAGCCCAATAATTAAGAAGCTGGTCAGAAATGTATGATGAAGCCGTCAATGTATGAGCTGATAAAACAAAGACACAGTGATGGCAACTTGCAAGAAGAGGAAATGTAAAAAAAAGAACAGGAGGGAACGTAATTTCATCCTCCACTGGTGGTGGAGTTGACGTCAGAAGGATTTTTTTTTTGTACTTTAAACTTTTACTCAATTTTGCTAAATGTGTTTACAGCATTAAGATGTAACATTGGGGCCTTCATGGTTAGTCATCTACCAAAACTAAAACAAAGCATTTCTTGTTCTTGCTGGTATTTTTTATTTATTTATTCTGTTTCTTGATTTTTCCATTTATTTGTTAGGAGTTCACATATTCCAAAAAACTTAACCAAGTCTCTTGAGAAAGGCAAAGTGCATTTGTGGTTATTGTTTGAACTCCTGTGCCTAAAGGAATACATTTTAGAATATGCAGTAATGGTCCAAAAGAAAAATCAACGTTTCAATGTTTTTTTGTTTTTTTTTTCCAATATTCAAAGAAAGGTCCACAGCAAGCTGAATAATTAATTCATTGTTTTGGAACAAATCCATCAATATTTGCATTTAATTTGCATGGGTATCAAGGAAGACAACAGCAGCCTAAACTCTTAAAATATTAAAATGAGAAAAAAAGATTGATGATCCCAAGTAAGTTTACTTTTCTTAACTCCTCTTAAACATATGTTTACATTTAATAAGCTTAATAGACTACATTTCTGCTTGAAAACATTTGAGAAAATAGATTTTTAAGTATTATAGATTTCAGAATCAATACTATCATTGAATTCTGAATTTTACTTTGAACAATGCCTTTTTACATTTTTTGACCTCAACCCAGTTATAAAACTGCATTTTATACATATATTACTTTCTGTATTCTAAATTTTACACTTGACACTATTTTGTTTTTATTTTTCATTTCCAGTAGTTTTTCAGCTGGCATCAGCACATCTGACTAGAATGTTGTGCTTCTGGTTCCCTCAGTACATTGGCCTTTGCACTTTGTCCAAAGAAGTCGGTGCTTCTAGTGTTTGGGTGTTTAAGTGTAAAACGGGTTTCAGCAGTAAAATGAAAATGTATTTTCTTCTACTTGATTCACAGTGTGTTGTTCAAGTGCTCCTCAGGGTGTATGAACAGCTGCTAACTGAGCTCTTACAACAACCATTAAAAGCTCATTAGGGTTTCAACAGAAGTCATTCACATTCTAATTGATGAGCTGTTTACTACCCTTTGTTCTACTGCTTGACACAATTCCTGTGCCACTTCTGGACACTGCTAATGAAAAGTAAAAGTATTGAATCTTCCCTATGGGTGCTGGTGTTCCTAACAGACATGAGGACTGACAGGGCCAGGTAACCCAAATGCGCAGGCCCAGGACACTGTTGTAAATATTATGTTGTTCTCAAATATTATCTTGATAGCGAATTCACTCTTCCATAACCGTTTTCAACTACAACCCCAATATACTGTATGGCTGTCCCAGTTTCAGTTTCAGTGCTTCTACTTTTTTTTGTTTAGTTTCAGAACAAATTTCAAACCTAGGCCCGAACCAAATCAAAACTTTGACAACCCGCTAATCGCACTTAACAAAACTGTATTTTATAGCGTTTTCTTTTTTTTGTAAGTATCTTATTTCTTCTACTCATGAAAAGAAAACGCTATTAAATACAGTTTTGCTAAGTGCGATTAGTGGGTTGTCAAAGTTTTGATTTGGTCCCAGCCTTAGTTTCTCAATAACAGCTTCATTTTATTGGTCAATCTCACAGCATGTGGTTATTATTTATACAAGTCCCTCATCTTCAATTTTTGCTTTTTGACCACTGCTGTCTAGATAGCACTCATCAAACAAATAAAAAATATATATATACTGTAAAATCAAGGTATCATTTTATGTGTGGTTTAGCTGAAATGAGATTTAGTAAACATATACTCGACGCTGTCAGTGTTATTCCTGTGACTTGGTTAACAACAAATTTCATTCATGCAGAAGCATGTTAAACACATTCCCTGGAATAGCATAAAAAAAGAATGTCATAAGCTTAAAAATGTATCTATTCAACAATAAAGATAATTGAAAATAATAATAATAATAAAAAAAACTTTGAACAATTTAGTGTACTTTTTTAGTCTGAGTTTTGACCCTTCAGTATTTTTCTCTTAGAAGTAAAAATTGAAAAACGCTGAAAAGATGCAAATCCCAATCATTTCTATAATTTCAACCTTTTTGAGGTCATTTATGATTACTGTACTATAATGCACAAAGGCTATTTTTCTGTATTGGGTTTTGCACTTCGCCTTATTAAGTTGTGAGGAAATGTTACATTTTCATTTAAGTAACACACAATAAGAAAAAAAAATGTAATTAGGCGTCACATTCAAATATGAAACAGGGTTGACTACAGAAAGCATGATTATAGCATCATTTGTTGAAGTTCTGCCTTATCATTTTAGCAGAGTGGAAAATAGGGTCCTATGTGTCCATAAGTTCTCCAAAAAACAGTGTTATTTAAAACTAGGGGCGTTGTAAATGAAATGGGATTTCATTATCTGCTCTTTTTAATCACCAATGGGATATTGATTTTTTATTACTGTTTTCAAACATGGGAGGGAAAGCTAATCTCTCCAGAGGTTGGCACGAAGGAGCCTTTAATTTGATTTGGAATCTTATGAGACTGGCGCTTTGTTCACAGAGGATATCACACTGCTAATCCCAACAGAATAAATTAATCAAGCAGTTTGTGAAGTGTTTAAAACCATTTTCCTCTTGACAATTAGTGATAATGTAATGGTTGTGATCCCTAAGGGCACTGCAAGTAGGTCCCAGTGGTCTTTGACTTTGCAACTTACTGATTCAAGTATGCTTACTGTTGCTTCTTTTTTATGTTTTCAGAATGCTTAATACAGAAAATAGGCTTACATATTTCTGTATGTCAGTACTAAGTGTATGATAAATGTGCTTTTATACTATACTATGATACAGGTCAACAGAGTTACAATGTCACTATATCACAGGGCTTCTTTTTAAACTTTCTAACCTAATAGCAGCAATGTGTCTTTTTGGATCACAGAGTTATATAGAGGCAAGTTGATTCCAAGGGGAGACCCAAATGACCTTTTCATGTATGTTTGTTTATGCCAGTTTTTACATGGTGACAGTGCAAACATTAAAAAAATGAGATTTACTGAGAAATATGTTTAAAACATAAGACTTGACAAGGTTAACACAAACAGACATCTCTCAGGCTACCACAGAATGAAAAGACACCATTTTAGGAATGCGCCCACAATCGTCAAGGAAAGTGTCCTCAGTGTAATTCAAGTGCAATTATCCGTGGATACAGCGAGAAGGTATGTTTAGAGCATTGTGCTGTGGCACGACACTGCTCATGCTGTTTTATTGGGTACCAAAAAGAACACAGTGTTCAATAAATCTTTAGACATGGAAAATAGTTCCCAGAAATAGCCAGTAATGATGCAGAATTTAGTTCTCAATTTTTCATAAGAGCTTCTGAGAAAATGCAAGCAACCACAAATCTCATTAATTTGATGCCATTCAGTCAGAATGGCTCTGTTGAATTTTGTCTAACTTGTCACACTACAAATAAACCTCTGTAATTCCCTGTATATTTAGCTTTTTCACAATAATAAAAAAGCAGGTTAGTTTCATCTAGTAGCAACGGTGTTCTGGTAAATAAGCAATAATCTTTCAAACGAGGGATGTGATTATTTTACTGTTCTTCTGGTGTTTGCAATTCTTTAATTTTCAATAAATGCTATTCTTTTGCTGCAAATGCCATGCCTATGAGAAATATCTGAAAGTTAGTCAAAGGCCAATATTGTTAAAATGGGTCATTGGTCATCGCCTATCATGATAGAATGTATACACTCTGTTTTATATATTCTAAAACTAGTATATTCTATACAACACAAAAAGGCAAACTGTTTTCCCTTTTATGATTAGCATTTGAATCAAGTTCTCTATTAAACCTTTACACCACTGGTGGGGGGAGATCACCAGAAACATTTCCCTCTCAGCCAGCCGTTATCTAGTTGTGGAAAATGTGACAGAGGCCCAGACGTGAAACACATAAAAATGAAATATATACTTTTATTGTAAACATTAGTTACATTACTTACCGTAAAACAGACATAGGCTACATATCCTTTTAGATTTGCTGATGTATAGTATACATGCATACAGTATTTTTATTTCATGTTCATAAATCAAGCTGCTGCAATGTGGGTTGACAGCAGGTCGATATAGGTACGCAGCTATATTAAACTTTCTAATTTGAGACGTCCCTCATTTTCACGAGACTTTGAAAAGGGATCCCTGTATACTCAGCCACAGTGCTTCCAGCTCTGCTGTTTCCAGCACAGGCTGAAGCACGCAGGACCCCTTCTAGTGGTGATCAGTAGGATCATTTCTTCTTGTATTCAAAATAATAATAATTACAGTAAATTATTTTTTACATAACTCTAGCTGTGATAGGGATTAATTTGTTGTTTCTGACAAGTGAAATGTTTGTCTTTTGTCCCTATTTATTGTGCTTTCATTACAGCTATTATCAAAATAATTATGAAAATCACAGACTAAGACCCTGCTAAAATACTGTGTATGTTTCAAGTGACAGTTATTGCACAGTTACGTCCCAGATGTACAGCTATGGCCAAAAATTTGGTATCAGCTGCAATTTTAGGATTGAGACATAATTTATACAGTATATATATATATATATATATATATATATATATATATATATATATATATATATATATATATATATATATACAGGTATAGTAACATAATTTAGATATTTTATTTAACGTCATGTAATGAAAGAAATTACAAAATGATATTGCAAAAAATCTACCGGAAGCCATAATAGTAGTACAGTATTTCATGTTAGATTTCGAAATGTCACATTTTTCAATTTGTCAGTTTTTAATTAAGTATATGGAAAACTGCAAAGCGGCGTTACATAATTCAATATGATAACGTAACATTATTCAGCAGGTTTCATTCAACTATGTGAAGCAAATTTAATTAGTTCTGTAGGGTGATGCAAAACTTTTGGCCATAGCAATATATCAAGGGAAAACATACTGGGCTTTTCCAGGTAGCCTGTTGACTGCAATGCAATATAGCATCTTTATTAAACTGATAAAGAGTGTGGGGTAATTGTTGTCATTAACTCTTGTAGAGTATCCCTACCCTCACTGTGCACATAACAATAAATGCAACAGGAGGAGTTCAAATAATTGGTTTAACTCAGATTATACTAGGTCATAGTAAATTAACCAAAAGGGCTGGAGATTTATATTGCCCCTAGTAATTACCTGCAACTTGGCACCTGGTATACCACTTGTCTTCAGAAGCCAATAAGTTGTCACAGAGTTTTCTATAATGGGAAGGTAATGCACTCGCCAATATTGGCATATCAGGAAAAAAAAGTCATATACGGTATAAAGGATAAGTTATGATAAACAAAACTGTTCTGAATAAATGGTGGTGTATATTGGAGAACTGAGATGACATTACAGTAAGGTAGAAATTCCAATAAAATGTTAAAGCATGGCTTGTGTTAGTAAAGGGTTTTGCCAGCCTTTGCCTTCAGACCATTGCATCAAGTTCTGGATCATGTACAGTTTTCTTATACTTGAAAACTGTCACGCACTTTAAGTGACCAATTTCAGTTGAGCTGAAATATATCTGATTATAGTGAGGCAGCCAAAGATGCTATGAAATGCTGATTCCACAGGAACATTGTTCTCGTAAAGTACATCCTGGCACACATTTGCTGGCACAAATTCAAATACGTTGATATGTTGAGAAATCCTTTAAAGTGTGTGCTGATTGTACTTGATTATGCAAAAAAAACAACATTTATTATAATTGGTAAAGATGGAAAGTTATAATGCATGAACTTGTTTTGGTTGGTCATATCTAACCCCCACTCCTCGCCCCCGCCTTAAAATGTACTTCCTGCTAAATTCCTCACATTTGCAGGAAAATACAGAATCACCCTGCTTAACCTTAGACTAAAACAGCTCCATGTCTTCTCTTTGCGTCACCTACGGTGTCATATTTACATATTTACAAAGCTCAGATTACATACTATAGAATGACTGTAGAAAACGACAATCCATGACATTAAAGGCTGACAGACCTGAATGGACTTGGTAATGCCCCAGTAACCACATACCTCTTGGAGAACGTTGTTAGCTAAAACAAGGGGCCTTCGGCATTGAAAACTAGTGAACTGTGAGAAAGTAGATACATTTAATTGAGATACGAACTAAGAGATAACATAATATTACCAACACCATGATAACATCAGTGTAAATGTAACTTTGATCCATGAACTAGAACAGTTTCAGTAGGCTTATGCCAAATTGTATGTACAGTACCAGGGATACAAAAAATGTTTATTTAAATATGTTTACATGCTGTAAGTACTGTGTGTTTCGCAAACCTTTTTCAATATTGATTTCTTCATAAAAATATATAAAGTTTAACTAGGCAACGTCTGAAATTTTAGTCTTGGAATATTGAAAATATAAATATGTGACTTGATTTAAACCTTGGACATCTGTCGGCAGTATGATGTGTAGAGTACAGTACTTCTACTGAGACAGAAAAGCTGAAAGTGAAGATCGCCATACATGGCTAAGCTTCCTGTGAGTCTGTGTGCTTGTAGTAAGAGTATGTCTGCTGGCTCACTTGATACATTCCACTATATAGAAGTTTTCTCTGGGAGTATTTCATTTCCGATTTGGTGGCTGGCAAAAAGCAGCCCTCACTTTCATAAGAGCAAGGCGGAGAGTCTGAGGCTTGTGTGATCCTTTTTTAAAAATATACAAACACCCAGAGTCTAGCCACTTTCCTGCAATCCTTAAGTCTGTTTAATGTCTCGTAACTGATCAAGCATAATAGGATATTTCAGAAGGAATGTATCACAACTGTGCCTATAAGCACATAGACTAAACCTTATTTGTAAAATTACAGTTAGCTCACATTTGACAAAGAAAAGGGGTAACATTAAAGCATGGTGAAATATATCAAACTGTGCTTGGGCTTATTCATAAAAGTATGAGTGCTTTTTGAGAATAATTGTATTGAATTATTTTTTGCTATGTATTTCAGTAATTTGTTAGCAAATTGCTTATCAAGGATTTAACAATAATAGCAAGCTGCTAAAATTGTTTTAGTGTTGAACTGCATTTACTAAAACATTGCTAAAATGTATGCTAACTTCTATGAATATAATATATAAAAAAAATAAATGTGGTTGGATTATAAATAACAACACACGATATTAAGATAAATCATGAAAGCAAGGCGATGTAATGGTTTAGTGAATAACTATTATGTCTGAATCTTGTTCAAGATAAATGAAAACATTTGTACCTGTGTTTATTTATACTGCCCTAAACCTGGTAATTGCTATGTAAAAAGATTGCAACCTGAAAGGAGGAAGTGCAGTATTGTATACCGCCTAAGCTGTTACATATTTACACCTGTACCGTCAACAACACAGAACAATATCAAGTGAGACAGTAGCAATAAGCTCTACAAGCATGTGAAGAAAAACAGAATCACTACCTAATTCACAAGACATTTGGAAATGCTAATCTAGTGAGGGATCCACACCTGGCCCTCTGGCACACTTGGTTGGCTGTCTTATTAGCTTTCAGAATAAAGCAAAGCCATGCATTGTAAAGATTTATTATTAATGGAACCCTACACCATAATAGAATTCAGAGGAGGCTGTATTCGCCAACATAAGCATTCCAGCATGTCCCATAATTGTACATGATTTGAGGTTTATACTTTTAGAAGACATTTGATACAAAAAAAAAATTGCAAACTTAGCAAAAAATAAAATAAATTATGAAGGCAATACAAAGCTTTTATTATGTGCACAGTGGCATTCTATTAGTGCTGATATGGCACACAGGATAAATGTTTCCTACAACTTATTAATAGTAATAATAATAATAATAATAATAATAATAATAATAATAATAATAATAATAATACACTATACAGAAAAAAACATGCTTCAGTTTTTTTATATTATTTACTTAAAATCTTATTTAAAATTAGATTCGATACAGTTTTATCAAATTGAATTTAATATTGTATTATGATACATCACATTATGTTCAGACTGTACTGAGTTTTCAGACAGGAGGAATGTTGGGTGTCCAGAGGGTCATGAGCAATCCGGTGCGAGTCTAGAAGAGGCAGGAAACTAGGAAAGAATGCCAAGAATGTCCTTGTTTGTCCAGGACCCCATTCACTCCGCTGGCACGTCATAGCAGCCAGCAGAGTATAAATACAGGGAGAGAGCCCAGCTTTAGACACAGAACAACTCTACTCGATAAAAAGAGAGAACTTCAAGAGACAGATCTACAGATCTACAGAAGCTAAAGGCTAAGAGAAATATAACAAGAACATCTGAAACTCAACGAGATCAACTTGATCAGAGAAACATTTTGCAACTTTGCTTGACGAGAGAGTCATTTTATAAAAATACAGAAAAAATGTCTGCTGGAATGAAAAACCTGAAATTAACTTCTTTCATCTTCCTCACCCTGTTTTGTTGGGTAAGCTAAGACACTATTTAAAAAAAAATAGTTAGTTGGGTCAATTTGAAAGCTTTATATTGAAGCCAATTTATTTATCCTTGACTATTAATATTTCTTGTATATATTTGTATTGCTATATAGAGCTATGTCACAGATTTATGTACTGTTTCAAGTAAAATTGTAAAATAGCTCTTGATTTATTCTACCAAAGTGAGCTTGCTAACTTAAATGTGTCCGATAACTGTCAACTATTTTATATTTGATTTTTCAAATAGATCAGGCATACAGTAGCAAGGCTAAACATTATTAGATAAAGGCTTTTTTTTTCTGGTGAACTTGCAGAATCTGACGGTACAGTAAATTCACATTGATGTTCCACACAGGTGTCTGCCCAGGATTGCAGTGGCGAGTGCAAGTGCCCTGATGTGCCCCCCGTATGCTCTGCTGGTGTGAGCTTGGTCAAGGATGGTTGTAGCTGCTGCAAGGTGTGTGCCAAACAGATCGGGGAGCTCTGCACTGAGAACGACATCTGTGACCATCACAAAGGGCTTTTTTGTGACTTTGGATCCCCTATGAACCGCAGAATCGGAGTTTGCACAGGTATGTACATTGTGAAAGCATACAGATTCAAGTATGTTCCTTTTTTGCTTTTGTGTGCATGCTGGAACGTAGCTGTTCTAAAAATCTAATTGATGTTATTGTTTCCTCCTGTAGCCAAGGAAGGTTCTCCCTGTATCTTTGGAGGCATGGTGTACAGGAGTGGAGAGAGCTTCCAGAACAGCTGTAAATACCAGTGCACCTGTCTGGATGGGGGGGTTGGCTGTGTGCCCCTCTGCAGCATTGACATCCGTCTTCCAAGCCCAGATTGCCCCATGCCACGACGAGTTAAGGTCCCAGGAAAATGCTGTGAGGAGTGGGTGTGCGATCTCCCAAGACAACAAACCATGGTCGGCCCTGCCCTGGCTGGTGAGTTTATCTTTATGTATATCTGTAATGTTTTGTTAAAACCACACAGTTACTTCCGCAACGTTATGGAGTACCCTTGTAGGTTAGCATTTACATTTCATTGCAATAATACATTATAGAAAGCTTAAGAATACATTGAACCTTTAGCATGATGTTCATGTTACTGTCTCCCTGTAAGGAATCAGTTAGTTGGAAAATGCTTGCTTTGCTAAAGTTACAAGATAAAACGTTTCCTTTTTTATGGAAAATTGCAGCAAGACTAATCATTTTCTCCTTTGTTTTTCGTTTCACAGCTTACAGAGAGGAAGCCACCTACGGTCCTGACCCTTCCATGATGCGTGCCAACTGCCTGGTTCAGACCACTGAATGGAGCGCATGCTCCAAGACTTGCAGCATGGGAATCTCTACCAGGGTCACCAACGACAACAGGCAATGCAGGCTGGAGAAGCAAACAAGGTTGTGTCTGGTCCGACCATGCGAGTCACAGATGGAGGAGAGTATTAAGGTAAAAAAAACCTTTTCTAAAAACATATTTTTTTTTTTCAATAAGACTGTTGATCAAAGCAGATAGGACGACTATATGTTCAACCTGGTTTGGGGTATTCAGATTTAAGTTAATAGCCAGCACATTGTATTATAGAAAAAAAAGTATATTGTTGTGTGAATCTCGCATCTGTTTGGTGTTTACACATTTTAAACAAAAGGTTATTTCAAGTCTTCTAAATCTCCTCTTATTTATATCTTTGCAGAAAGGAAAGAAGTGTATCCGCACCCCCAGGATCTCCAAGCCCATGAAATTCGAGTTTTCTGGCTGCACCACTACTAAAACCTACAGGCCCAAGTTCTGCGGGGTCTGCACTGATGGCCGTTGCTGCACTCCCCACAGAACAGCCACCCTCCCCGTGGAGTTCAAGTGCCCCGATGGTGAGGTGATGAAGAAGAAGATGATGTTCATCAAGTCCTGCGCCTGCCACTACAACTGCCCTGGGGAGAACGACATCTTCCAGTCCATGTACTACAAAAAAATGCTTGGAGACATGGCTTAAAAAACATAAAAACAAAATACCATTGACTTGAATTGAACAGATAACCATCTCATTTGTAGAGATAACAAAATAGCACAACACATTATGTGTTTCTTTGTTTTTACAGAGAAAAAACTACAGAAATGTGTATACATATATACATATATTGTTTCGACATATGTCTGAGGCAAGTTGCCTTATAGACAGTTGCCTTATAGACAGTTGCCCCTGAGTGGGTTTGAAAGACAGTGGGTTACCCCACAAATACAAAAAAAAAAAAAATGCTGCACTATAGTCCAATACAATAACCACCAGGAGGTGGTTGCAAATTGGCAGATGCCACCAAACTGCGGTGAGGTGTCCCATTGACTTGGCAGTTTTGAAAGCCAAAGCACTTTTGGTTAAGAAGGATGAAGACTTCAGTCCAACTGAACCTTGATCCTCTTACCAGTTGTGTGCTCTTATTTTTTGTTTATTGTTACAGAACTCTGTCAGTATTGATGACAGGTTACATTTTCAGCATTTGTCTGAAAAAAAAACCCTTCCACCAAGACAAGGTGCTCTGTGAATGTGCTATAATGTTTGATACAGCACTGAAAAAAAGCATTAAAAAAAAAAAAACCTTGAATTTAACTTTCTGGTTCAGAATGCTGTAAAAGAGTTGTGTCAAAAAAAGACTGGATGACCTGTTGGAGTTTCTTCCCTTCAACTGTAATAGTATTGTAAATATTGTACATCTTTTGTACAGTTGTCTAAGTTAATTTAAAGTTATGTGCCTTTTTTTCTTTACTGCTTTGATACTTGTATTGATAGCTTGTTTCTTAAAGTGACTGTTTATTCAACAGTTTGTGTAATGTCTTTCAAGAAGTGTGACCAGAAGTTACATGTTTGCACTTTTCTAGTTTGGAATAAAGTATTATATATTTTTATATATATAAGCAATGTGTCATTTTTATTTTTTCTAGTACAGTAATAAAAATGAATACTGGTCATACTGGGGTGTTAATAATAATAAGGTGTCATGCATTTGGTTTTAAAACAATTTTACATATTTAAGAAGGTTATTGCCTGAATTGCAGCCCACATATAAAACATCTCTTACCTGAAACATCTTAGCAGTACTGTATAACAAAAACACTGTTTTGAAGGCATTTGTGACATAATTGCAAGTAGATTTTAAGAGATGGAAAGAAGCTTTTTTAAATATAAAAGTTACTGTACGTTTGGTGAATATAAACAAGTGAACGTGTCTGCCTTCTGAGTGCACATGGCTAAACTATACCTCAACTATTATATTTTATTCTAAAACTGAACACGACTGTGGGAGACTGCAGCCAGGTTACTATTTATTCAGGAATGCTTGATACAACAAAACAATATGCTTACAGCATGTAACATAATCATCACATTATAGCCTTTATATCAAACGATAGCTTGTTCCCCTGCAAACATCATCTACTGCACAGTTTGTGCAGGGGAGCAATTTGGAGCTATGGCTCTAGATTCTAGCGCCAGGGTACCTAATATAGCGGCAGCAACATTCTGGCACCATGTTTAATTATTATTATTATTATTATTATTATTATTATTATTATTATTATTATTATTATTTATTCCTTAGCAACCGTAGATGATGATAGTTTCTCATTGGGCTTTGGTTACTCACAGGACCCGCCCACACTCATCCACATACACAGGAGAGAAGGTTTCGTGTGGGAAGTGAGGGGGCCTTGATAAGGGTGGGATTTGATCATTGAACACTAGTAGACTCTGTGATGCTAAACTTTCAAAAAGAGTTTTGCACGCCTGGGGTGGTATTCTTAAAACATTACTATGTCAGATATTGTATCATTTTTAGGACATGGGAATGACAAGGACAAATTATGTCACCAGTGAACAGAGGATCCTCTAAAAAGGAATAATATCATCCAGATATAGATATTCCACATGTTTATTATTGTCCAAATGACAAACTAGTTGTATTATAGTACTTTCAGTACACTGGGGGTGCTTTATATATACAGCTATGGGGCAGGGCAGAAGCCCTGCTGCTGTAAATAGTGTGCATGTGTGTGGGAATGTAAGTATTTATACTTCTACAAAATACAGGAAGATGGGGCTTCAGTGTTTTGTATTTAATTATACAACGAGTTGAAAACTGCAAAGTTCATGAGTATCACAGAGTGCTCTGAGCAGAGTTCTCCATAGAGGAAGAATCGCCAGGTGCCTGCTTTACCCACCCTATTATTAAATATGCTCACCTGTGCGGCATGTCAACACCCACTGCTCTGTGTCTGACTCATTATTATTATTCAGTGACTACCCATGCAGGTAACATCCCCCTGTTAGAGCATAATTAAGATATTTTATTTAACATCATGCAATGAAAGAAACTACCAAATGATATCACAAAGTAGTAGTAAAGTATTTCATGAAAGGTCACATTTTTTGTCAGTTTTTTGTTGTACACTTGTGTGTTATTTGGGGTGCATGAACGAGGGCTCCTCCCACTACTTGCTTCCTACCAATAACATCTGCTAATCCCCAATTTAAACCCCAAGCCTTGAGTTTGCTCTATCTTACATTTTTTGTTTTCCACCATCCTCCTCCATTACGCTTTCCTCTTCATTCAGCTATTCCACCTATGCAACTGCGGCTTCCTCTGCAACAGTCTCCCTCTTGGGGGTAAGTGAAGCTCACTTCCCTACCTTAGAAGCCCAGCCGCCGCTGGCTTCTCCGCAGGTCAAGGGGGACCCCCGGCCAAATTTAACTATCACTGTCACCTTCCCATTTCTCTCCTCTAGATCCCCCTTGGGGGAAGTATCGGTTGCTTCCCAGCCTTGGAGACCGAACGGTTCGGCCTCACCTCCGCGAGGGTGGCTCTCCGTGAGTCAAGAGGAATCACCTTCCTTTTCTCTAAGTTATAAGCACATATATTCTATTATCAATTCCCGGGGTCTCTTCCTCTATGCAGCCCTCGATCATGTCCAGTGAATTAAGTATGTGGAAAACTACAAAGCGGTATGTAACTCAATGTTAATGTAACTTTATTCAGCAGATTTAATTCGAATTTATGAAGCAAAATTATTTAATTCTATAGGGTGATGTAAAACTTTTGGCCATAGCTGTATATATGTAGTACTAAAATGTGAGTGGTTTGCTACTGGATAAATATGACATTGCAGTGTTGAAACCGTAACATGTGATTTTAAGACAAGTTAACTTTATTTGAGCTTTAGAAGTATATTGCACATAAAACTCTGCCTGTTACAAAAAGGTATTGGACACAAAATGGAGCAGTAATATGATTAATTTGTGGGGGGAGGGGGCAGTAGATAGATGGTCACTAAACACCAAATAATTAAAACACAGACCACTCACACTTAGCAGGCATATGTAAGTATATGTGGGTATTCCAGTTTCTTTCTGACATTTTAGAGTTCAAAGTACTAAATAAATAGGTTCATTCATAACTTTTGATTTCTGTAGAATACTTCAATGTACATACATTTTTCTGAAGGATATTTTTTTTTTATAAAAAAAGAAATAAATGAAAATGACTGTTCTTTTTTCACACCACTAGAAAACACCACTGGAAAGGGTTGATGTGTTGTTTGACAGGATACACTTACCTTTATATTTATTTGGACTGTAAGTATACACTTTTACCATGGCTATGCTTTGTGTTTACCATAGTTTACCATGGTTTGCAATATGCTTTAGCATACCTCTCTGTACCTTACAATGCTTTATTTCAGTTTGCTATGCTTTTTACTTATCTTTGCCTGCCTCCTTGTGGTTGTTTTAATAATGACAATAATGACAATAGATAATTACGCAATGTTCAAATATGCTTCCACCACAAGGAATATTATCAATCAATCAATCAGTCTTTATTTTATATAGTGCCTTTCATAGTGGACCACCATCACAAAGCGCTTTACAAGATGCAGTAACAACAAGAAAATCCATAATACATTAAATACAGTGAAAAATGCATAATACATGATACAGTAGCATAATACATGAACTTAAAACCGCCTGCATTAATTTATTCTCAGTTCCTTATTTCATTGAAGTGAGAGTATCTATTTCCATTTGTCCAAGGTATTATGAATCAGTTCATATAAAGTCTGTTTGTATAAGTATTGGTCTTGCTATGTGTTCACAGTGGTTAACACGTAAGGTCTAAAACGTATGCAGATATTCTACATGTAGCTTTATCAATGCTGATATTCTGAATGCTTCTCGCCATTTTCAGAAAATGTATGCCAAATAATAACTACATAAAACTGCATTGATAAGACACCTTTGTCATGCTGGGAAATCTGTGCAGTTGTGTGTGTGGGTCATACCAATAAGAGTTTGCATGCTCTTCTGACATACTATCCCCTTATCAACCAATTTTGATTTTATTTTATTTAATGAAAATGAATGTGAAAGAGCAATGTTTTTGAACAAAATGTAAAGGGAGTGATAATGTTGTCTTATAAAACAAATATTGCTCACACAAGCAAAACCAGATTGGTTATCATTTTGTTTCATTTTAAGGGCTTTTTCTTAGCTTTTTATTTTTATTTTTTTTAAATGGGCTGCTTTTATGTATAAACATGGCATTTTTATTTTTGGACAAACTATGTATTCCTCACTGAAACTGGCACGCTACTGGCAATTAACATGATATTGCTTCTGACAGCTTTAGTATGCAATGCAATTTCAAATAGACTTGGATATGGATAATGCATTTTATCACATTCCTCCAATAACTGGAAGCAGCCAACAATACACCCATGACAATCTTGTTTTTCAATAAAGAATGTTAAATCTTTACAGTTGGATCATAAGAAAATAACATAGCAGACCAGAGGGTGTTGATTCCAATGCTGGCTAAGGGAATGTGGGCAGTTGTTTTCCTGTGTAACAGGAGGGAGTGTGTCATTTCTTTTTTTGAAAGAAGATTAAGGTGACATACTCTCTTGGCAGTCACCATTGCATAGCACCCATTTATTGAGGTAAACTGAAAAGAGCAAGGGCCATCTTCACAATACATTTATCACTGTGCTAAAGGAATTGCAGTAAACCAAATAATTCCATCAGCTGCAAAGGAGTGAAATGTGTAGTTTTGAAAGAAACACATGCTATAGCAAACATGTATTTTCATTTTGAAACATCTAGTACTACTTAAGGTTAAAGGAAGCTCCCAATTTCTATGCCTTATTCTCTGGTTATCTGTTTGCACTTGCACACTTCCTGGGCCATTTCACCTCAGCCATGTCTTCTGGATCAAAGTTTGTTACTGGCTGAAAGGATGTTAGTGAATATACCAAATGAAATTACCCAGAAAGTGCAAGACAGTCTAAAAGAATGGCTTGTAAAAAGAGACATTTTTAACTTAGGGCAGTACCACATATTATGTTTTAAAATTCAAATACATGTTTCAAAGCTGCACAACTGTTATGGAACTATTTAGTTAGCTACAGTTGCTTTTTGTTAGTTAGGCTGGGTTAGGCAGTGCTAGTGCATCCCATACGTAATGTCATTGGTCGTTGTCTTCAAATTGAAAGTGAACATTAGGTAACTTACCGTAACCCTTGTTCCCTGTAAGAGAAGCATACCACCAACCGCGAGGTAGCATCGCTCGCCCTCACGGGTTCGATGGAAAAAGAGAAATGGCTTCCTCAGGATGACAGTTTTATTCCCTCGGTGGGCGGGACCGAGTGTATCATCCCAGTAAGGGGCCTATCGGCAGCTCTGGTATAGAGAGCTCAGCGATACCTACCCAATGGGCAGGCATATCCCATCCGCAATGTCATTGGTGGTCGTCTTCTCTTTTAGAGAACCAGGGTTACGTAAGTATCCTAACGTTCTCTAGCATTCACTATTGTTGAAACTGGGTTTTTGGATAGATATTTCCCATTTACTTACTTAGTTACTTCAGACATTTCACATTTAGGAGTCCTTGCAGAAGCAGCCTGTGTGGTTGAAAAAGATTAGTTAATAACTCCTGGTAACTATAGACCTAAGTGATAAATGTTAAAGCTGGGGGCGTTGATTAAGTTATCAATAAGGCACAACAACTTATGTGGTTTGGTTATCTTATGATAACCACACCCATAAGGCACGAGTAAAAAGACACATTTCTTTAACTAAAAAAATAAAAAGTTGTCTGATGCCAGTCCTGTTGAATGTTTCTAAAGGAAATTTCAGGTAATATTTCTACATTCTCAATATTATAATGATATAATGTGCTATATTAAATATGGTAACCTATTTAGTGTCAACAGTACAATCTGTATGAGTTGTTAATGCTTGTTTATTGCAGTCCAAAAATGTAATGGAACATGATAATATAGAATTTCATAGTAGTTGTTATTTGAACATGTTTGTGAGAACAGAATTGTGGAAACAGGCACTGAAAAAACAACAGAATCTGTCTATTTTTTTTACTTTAAACAATTGGATTGAATACAAATATAAAACACATTACTTTCTATAAGTGATTGATTTTCATGTATCTATACAAAAAACATGATTTTTGATTACTGCTGAAATTATGCATTATATATCCTGTAACAGGGTAGCCGTAAGTGACGTACCCAGACCAGAAGCTGACAGACAACACACAGCAGAAAGGCGCGTTTTTGCGCCGTTTTTGATCAAAGCAAAAGTTTAAACAAAAACAAATCTTGCATACAAAACACAAAACTGACACTCAAAACAAACACTGTGCTTCCTACACGCGTAACAATTGTTTTAGTTTTACTTTTGGATTTTGCTTTTGATTCTCCACTCACTCTCATTCTCCACTTTCTGAACATTCCACACCGAACAACAAAAGCTGCAGGCTTATATACATGTGACTACATTTAAATTACAAACACTCAAACAACAATTCAAGAAACAGCACCAGCCACATTCTCACGAGCTGTCTGGCACAGACGAGCTACTAACACCACCTCTGCCAGACCACATTTAAACCAATAATAATAAACAAAACGGCATGTTTTAACTAAACACAAAATACATTCTTTTGATATGCAGGACTTTGCCCTGCCCCCTTTTATTATGCGCAGGGCTTCCTTCTGCTCTGTCACATATCCAAATACAAGTTTGGGTATGCTTGACACTGTTTACCTACTTAATGTTCTTCTGTGATGTCTGTGCTGCCAATAAAGTTTGTTTGGGAGAAAATAAAAACGTATTCACCGCCCATTAATACCTGCTGCTTTACTTTAGCAACTGCAGCAAGGCATTCTTGATATAGCTTAATTGTCAAGATGGCCACCGTTTGCACAGCCACATGGTTTTATTGTTAGAAATGATTAATTGATTGATTGAAAGTGAATGGCCAGGTGGTGATTAGATGATTGATTGAATCATCATGCCCCAGGCCACATGGTATAAAAGGGAACAAAAGAGGTTTGTTTGTGGAGCGAGTG
This sequence comes from Acipenser oxyrinchus oxyrinchus, assembly GCA_030684275.1. Classification (NCBI taxonomy): domain Eukaryota; kingdom Metazoa; phylum Chordata; class Actinopteri; order Acipenseriformes; family Acipenseridae; genus Acipenser; species Acipenser oxyrinchus. The sequence goes on along the minus strand of CM060252.1, from coordinate 65,383,756 downwards.
GAGCGAGTGTGCATCGGAAAGCCATAGCTTAGCTGGATTATTGCGTTTATTTTGAAGAGTTTTACTTGTCAAGTTTTGTTCATGTGTTTTGTTTACTTTGTTATTTGTGATTTCTTAAAAGTGCGCAGACCTGCCTTGCCCGGGATGCTGTGACACAAAACAAAGTCAACAGGCAGATTGAAATCAGAAAACTGAAGGTACATTTTAATGAAATACAATTTTGGCTAACGAGGTAAGGGTGCAATGGGAATGTGACTTTACATCTTGGAAGATATCTAAAATACAGGTGCCCCTGGGATGGGAATTTCACATGAGCTCATTAGGACTAAAGTAACTTGCAATCAGATCTCTGAGGTAGGACAGATAATGTTGAACATAAGAGTAGAATCCAAATATCAGCCTGGATGCAATAAAAAGCTGTGCTTCTTGTGTTTTGTTTCAGAAAGCCAAGATGTCCAGCTTGGATTCCAATGATCTAGAGGATCTCTTTGTAAATTTCACCTTTAATGACACATATTTTGATTTCGATCCAAGCACCTCTCCCTGCCTTGAATTAGTTCTTGGCATCAACAGTAAGGTTCTGGTGAGTCTCTACTCACTAGTGTTCATCTTGACTCTAGTAGGGAACACTGTTGTGGTGCTGGTGATTAGACACAGGCAGCAGAGAATATCCTCTACTGATGTGTACCTGGTAAACTTGGCTGTTGCTGACCTTATTCTTGCCCTCACAGTGCCTTTCTGGGCAGTCTATGGCAGCTCTGAATGGATTTTCAGTGACTCTGTGAGCCAGACACTGCAGCAGTTGAACTTCTACAGTGGAATCCTGCTGTTAGTTTGTATCCATGTCGACACCATTAACCTGACGAACTATAGAGTCGTATGCGCATTGGTCTGGCTGGTGGCAATCTACCTTTCCCTGTCCGACCTGCTCTATCAGAAGGTTTTCCCCTTGGCACTAGGTAACATCCTGTATTGCCCTGAGAATGCAGGACATGAAGACATAGAGATGTGGCAAGTCCCTGTCTGCTTCTTCAGGCCTGTGGTTCATTTTTTTATGCCGCTGGTCGTTTTATTCTTTGACCTATTTTTAAACAATTGCTTCAGGAACCAAGCCCAGACACAACTACCCCAGGCTGAAAACAACCAGAAAAAACATCTCATCTTCGCACTGCTGCTGGTATTCGTCATCGCTTGGTGTCCATACAACTTAGTCATCTTGGTCGACACCTTAATGATGCTGCATATTATCAATGAGACGTGCCGAGTTCGGGTTTACATCGATGCTGCCCTGTTGATTGCAGAAATCCTGTGCTTTCTACACTGCTGCATTAACCCCATTTTGTACCCCATAATCTGGAAGAACTTCAGACGGGATCTCCTTAGGATTCTTAAGAGAACTGGGTTCAGAAGGGAACCTGTTTCTGAGAGCTTTTCGCTGGGAGACATTTATCCATCTCGCTACTAATGAAGGTGTGAGCAAGCTATTTGCTTCTAAAAAAGTGGGCATACTTAGAAACACCTGTATATTGCAGGTGGGCTGTTTCATGTTTTGGCTGATATTTTCAGGTCAAGGAAACTCTTGGGACAGTGTGGATCACCTGTGCTGTAGGATTACAAGCATGCAGTGTTGCAGTTCAACAGATTGTACAATCAGTCCTAACTGTAAATTTGGCTTTCTAAGAACACCCCTTCACCTGGATAACTTGCACTTTCCCTTTGAGGTACACTATATATACTTTAAAATGTGCCTCAGTGATGCTACCTTGTTCATTCTGAATGCTAGATGCTAAAACAAACATAGGGTTTCTTGAAAGGCTTTGCAAGGCCAATACAATTAGTATATATGTCACATTTTACATTTTTCCCATATATCCATATACCACTTATAAAATTTCTATGAAGTCTACGTTAATTAGTCTCTCTCTCTCTCTCTCTCGAATCTCTCTCTCGAATCTCTCTCTCTCGAATCTATCTGTCCCACACCGTACGTGATACAACAAGCAAATAGGTGCACACCCCATCCCGCAACACGACCATCCTGTTTTTTTGCGAATATGTCACACGACAAACAGTGACTGAGCAATCGCAGTTCTCAATCCAAGCATGTGTTTTACCAGGAAATAATAGAATTAATAATTGTATTTAAAATTATTTAGGGGTCCCGAGTGGTGTATCCAGTAAAGTTCGAATCCAGGTTATGCCGACCGTGACCGGGAGTTCCTAGGGGTGGCGCACAATAGATTGAGCGCTGCACTCACTGCGCATCAGCGACCCCTGTGGCCGATAGGTCGCCTGTGGTTCTGCAGTGGAGCCGTCAGATCTGTGTTGTCCTCCGGCACTACAGGTCTGGTGGCATCGCTGTGGATCTGCAGTGCGAAAAAGACGGCTTGGCAGGAGCATGTTTCCAACGGGGGGGTTGCGAGCGGTGAGCCGAGGATACAGATAATAATTTGGCATACTAAATTGGGGAGAAAACCGGGGTAAAAAATTGGTGATAACTATTTGTTTTTTTTTTTTAAATTATCTGAGCTATACAGGTGCCATGTCAATTTATGCTACCTGTCAAATGTTCCTACTTTGCATGCTGAGCATTCCCAGACTATTTGCCCCTTGCACTGCGCATGCCCAGGCTATTTGCCCCTTGCACTGCGCATGCCCAGACTATTTGCCCCTTGCACTGCGCATGTCCAGACTATTGGCCCCTTGCACTGTGCATGCCCATGTTTTTTTTTTCTTTGGATATGAAAGTACGTTTTTTGTAAACTAACATTTTACTCCACATGTAACTAATTAGTTTTATATTAAAAACAGACAGCTCCTGTTAACGAACAGTAATGCACTACTACTGCAACTCCCTCCAGGCCATCCTTCCTGCCTCTGCTCCCTGTTCGCTCCAGCTCATCCAAAACTCTGCTGCTCACCTTGTCTTTAATGCTGCTCGCATCCAATTCAAAACTCTTGTACTCGCCTATCGCTGTCCTGACCTTTCTGCTCCCTCCTATCTCCAGACTATCATTTCTCCCTACACCCCCTCTCGCCCCCTCCGCTCCTCCACCCTTTCCTCTCAATGGTAGAGTGACCTACCCATGGATATCAGGACTGCTCAGTCCCTGACCACCTTCCGGCACCTCCTCAAGACACACCTGTTCAGACAGCATCTGTAAACCTCACAACTCTCGACTATACTGGACTATATGGAACCCAATTGTACCAGTACTTGCATCAGCTTGTACTTGCACTAAACCGCTCCATACCTTGCCGCATTCAAATACTGCTCTTAACTATAATTACTTACTGTATCTTGTATTTGATTTGACTCCTATAGGTAACCGTACTCACGTTTTTTGTAATTGCTCTTATTTGAATTCATTCTCATCTATTTATCACACTCACTATGTACTGGACTTTACTCATATAAGCAGATATATACTATACGTTTTAACTGCTCTTAGTCAAACTCACTTTTACTGATAATTTTCTGTAGGTGATGAAGTTGCCTGAAGATACCTGGTATAGTACTGTATGTTAATTGAGGTGTGAACATGGTAGTGGTAAAAACAAGTGATGATTCTTTTGTGTACAGGAAATATTTTCAGTTTCTGTACAAAGTTTTTAATCTACTGAGTGCTGACTTCTTTTTTGCTATATAATGTATCCAGTTGTTTCTTTTACCTAAATACTTTCATATTAAAAATATATATTAATAAATGCTGTTCCACAAAAATGAATTTAAATCTAAAGTGCTTTTAATACAAAGGAAATGTGTCAATGGCTATAACAAAATACAAATTATCAAAAGCAGGTAGTTTATCTGCGCTGCATGATTTTTTCACCATAAGTGTTCTTGCATCACGTTTGGTGTGTGGCAGCCTTAAAAATGTAAACCAGTCTGTTGATGATGAGCATTATACATTTGGGCAGACAAGGAACCCAGATTTAAAGGAACAGAAGCTTGTTTTGTGTTTCGTAAGTTAATACACATTTTTGCCTTGTCTATCTGCTCATTGGAAACCACCTCCAATCCTTACAAATGTATTAAGTACTGTACACTGGTTTACATTATGGTGTTTAGCAATGTGATGCATTTTAGCAACTTTCTAATATTGTTGCAACTGAAATATTGATAAAGATAACAGCAAACCTGTAAATGCAAATATGAAGATACTTGCATGTAAACACAAAGCTACATGTCATGTCATGTCATGTTTGTTTTTATTTATTTTTTGTACAATTTTTTAATTCCTTGACTTAAAAATGTCCCTGATAGTAGAAATACTTGACAGCCAAGTATGCCAATAACTCAATTCAGATTACATTCTACTGCCAAAAGAAACAACAGTACTGATTCTAGATTAACTCCAAGAAACTTGCAAAGGAAAACCCCACATAAGATTGCACCTGGCAAAAAGGCCACACTCTTGCAATGTATCTATTTTCTTACTAGGTGGCAGCAAAGCAAAGGATGCCTTTAGTTAAATATCTTTTATGTTCACTGAGGAAACTGATTGACAAAGAGCAATGCTATTTCAAAAAAATATTGGTTAAATTCACCTTGATTATAAATTTGAAAGTGCAGTTATAGTGGTCTTCCTCTACAATAAAAAAAAAAACATTTAGTTAATGTACAGAAATGAAGCTTACACTGGCATTACTGGAGAGGGATATATTCAATATGTCTTTATTGTTGGAAACCTCAGTGCTTCTTATTCAGTACAGTGGCATTTGTAATTCAGGTTTAAATGTAGCTTCATTTATGTTAAATTATTGATTTATTATTTAAGTTACCAGAAATAATAGTTTGAGTAAAGTGTTGGGTTTTATTTTTAAACAAACAATCCTGCCATCTATTAGAGTATGACGTCTGTTTGCAGCGTGGGCAGTGACATAATGGTGTGTTAACACGATTGGCTTCTTAAAAAGGTAGCCAGATTAACCTAGTCATGTGATTTCAGCACTTAATAATGTTAAGATTGTCCTTAAAAGAATTGCAGGCTTTGCTAGCCCATATGTATCAGACACAATCATATTTCCAAATACCCATCCTTGCCCTCTAGGTCTGTTTACATTCCTGTTGCAGTACGAAGTCCTCAATATACAATATGCATCATATGGAGCAACAGGCCATATAAGACCATTAGGGCAAATACATTACAATTAAAAATTAATTATTTATTTCTTGCACAAAATACTGTTTATCAGCATTGCTACGCTGTAAATCAAGTGTTTAAGAATTAAACATACTGTACAATATATGATAAACACATTTTGGTATGTGTATACCTAAATCTGTATTTTTATTTTTTTTTTGTAAGACTTTTGTGTTTTTTTTTTTTTTTTGTGTGATTCTAAAGAATAGTCTAAAACATTTAGTTTTACAAGTGGTGTCCTGGAAATAATAAGACAAATATTTGTTTTACTGTAAACTTCATTAAACTTGATGGGCTCTATTTAATTAATTTAACAATCAATCAATCAATCAAAGTAAATTGAATGAAATTACTGGTTTATGTACAGCATGATTTGGTATTTCTGTGAAAAATAACCCCAAAAACACAATTATGCTTCAAAAGCTGGCTTACGATAGAAAAAAAATCAATATACTGTATATGTTTTTTTATTATTAAAAAAAGTGATATATTTGTATATGACAAGAGCATGTATACAAACACCTTTAAATCCTCAATGTTCTGACTGGTGTTAAAAAGCCATGTCATGATTTGCCAGTAGGTGTATACAGAATTTGTTTTAATATCCAGCACCAATATTTTCTTGGAAACATCTGTATTCAGCACAGTCAAGCAAATCATTTTGAGACCCTATTTTTCAAATGTATCTTGCCAAGAACCATGTGCAGTCTATTTAATAGATCTGAACAGTGGCAGATAAAAATGTCACCACTGTCTAAAATAATTCAAATAGGGCCCTTTGTCATTTGAAAGATTTTTTTTTTCAGATAAATTGAATAAACCCTCGAAGGATGCAAAATTATAATTTCTTGAATATTTTTATATTATTATTCTGATTTATCAAATTTTAAATAGTTATATTTTGCACATGTTTGCTGTCCTTTTCTTATTGATTCCCGGTAGCAAGCAAGGTCCTATGAAACAGCTCATTTGGATATACACTGTAAAAGTTGGTATTTGTTCTAAGAATGTTTCCATTTATCTAAAATAAAAAGTTTAATTAGTTGCTTATTCCCAGAATGCTGCTCTAATAAGTGAATGCACTGAGAAACTTGTGACAGTTGATTTCAGGTTCTTTTGTAAAAATGTCCTCAAGTTATTGTGCTACTCGTTGTCTGTATTGATGATGGATAGATGACAGGGTAATGACTATATGGGCCCTCACTGACCCTCATATATACCTTCCTACTGCTGCATGCCTAGTTAGCTTTAACAGAGTGATGAAGAGGCAAGCAGATTTCAATGTAAACCGGTACATGATTGTTGGACGACCCTGGCCTGGCCTTATTATAGAATACTTTTGTCTAAGTTCATGATGCATGCGCTATCGAAATATTTGCATAAATCTACAATATATATATTGCATTAAAAAATGTTAAGCAGGTGTTCTTTCCTACTTTACTATCCGTAGTTTTCCGTAAACAAGACCTGTACTTCAGCTTTAAGAGCCCAGGCCAGGCCCCATTCCTTTTTTGGTAATGTACCCGCCTCAAGTAAAGCTGAGCCTATGTGAAGTGTGTGTGTGTGTGTGTGTGTGTGTCTCTATCGGACGACACCAGCGCGAGCGTGAGACAGGGTTGGGTGATTGCTATTGTAGTTGTAAGTTTAATATTTTATAACCTGATAACATAGGCCTGTGTGGATTACACAAATGTAATAAATCGAATAACACTGCAGTTGATTTCTGGCTAAATGGCTTCGAAAGGGAGTACAGTATCAAATTAAAAGGCTGCTGGAGTGTGGAACACGTTTCAATCCTGTTAAGTTTGAAATTACTAAGGAAGAAATGAGATAACAAATAGCGTGACAACGTGGAGGAAAACGTGTTTTTATAAAAGCTTTTAAAGCCACTCTCAACGAAAAGGACTTTTGGAATACATTGTGAATTGAGATTGAAGACCAGTTGCTCGGTTTTGTTATTGCACAATTGCATGGCAGTCATTAAATGAAACAAACTGAACTGCTGAAGTTGCACTTGGCACACTTCTGACTGTGTAACGTGCATGGATGGATGACACAATCTGGCAATCTTGAAGCCTACTAAAGACATGTTACCACGGTATTTCCTGCATACCAAAACCAAACGATTCGGGTAAAGAAAGCAGTTGATAAACGCAGCATAGCAGCATTAACTTATTTTAGACACAAAATGCGTAACATACATGAATGCAAACTTTGAACACGGATAAGTGTTAAAACGAGAGCGGTTGTTCTCTGGAAATAGGTATCATCAGTCGTATTTTTGTTCTCTGTTTTTTAAAAATGAGCCACGATATCGAAGGAATCACATTTTCAGTGCCTTCTTTCTGGCCTTCTACAGGAGATGGTATCAGCGAATCTGCATGCTCCTGTGGAGATAGTGAGTCAAACAATGCAAACACAGTTGCTGCAGCTGGCACGTACTGGCAAGACCCTACTGCCAGTGGCAGTCCGACTACTCTCAATTGCCCCAAAACAAGTGGTGGCCTCTTGACAGTAGGTAAAACTAAAAACAGAGCAATTACGGTGGCATATGTCATAAATGAGACGACCCAAATGCACGCTGCAGAGAATATGGCTCTTCAGTGTTTGAAAGAGGCATGTGACAACGGAGGCACAACGCTGGAAATTCTTCATTTTGGAAAACTCGACTTTGGTGAAACCAAAGTGCTAGATCGTTTTTATAATGCAGGTGAGTGCCACCAAGTACCTTCTCAGTTGTTTATTGTATAAATGTGCAGATTTTTGGTCAAAAGCCTCAGAACTGTCATTGACACTCTTACCTGTAGTACAGGCCTTTTTGTGGATGAAATGAAAAGTGCATACATGTACAACTATTCTGAACTGTTTAACTCTCAGGATTTAAGAGTTTGCAAAGTGAGAGTCCCAGATCCACCCATCCTCTTCTTTTGAGCGTTCAGCTGTCTGTCCTACAGTTAATACCTTTCTTGTATCACAAGGTTGTATCTTATCTTTTTAAAATTGTATACCAGTCATTTATATTTTGAAAGCTACCCAGCAGAGTTCCATGAAAATAATGCATGGCCTAAAAAATGAAAACTTTAATTTAATTTTCCTTTATTGTTAGCCACCTGGTACTTTTTAATGCTTGACAGGAGCTGACTGTGAAACACTGCCACACTGGCTGTGTCAGACCAGTATTTAACTTGGGGTGCCTCTGCTGTATTAAGACCAGATCCATAGCTTAATTACACCTGCACCAGTATTTGTGTAGAAACCTGCCATTTTAACATGCTGACTGCTTATTGTATCTCTGTTTGCCTATGGCCGCAGGTATCCAAGCGATCAAAAATGTAAAGCGTTGTAGGGATATCTTCCTAGTTAGCATTACACTCTTGTGTATGAATCACTGTCAGCAGTTGCAAGTGACCAAGTGAGAAAAAAAATAGTTTTCAAACAATAGCCTAATCTCTCCAGAGGTGTGGACCCACAGTGTTATTGCAAACACTATGTTATTCTTTCATCTGTACAGCAAGAGAACCCATCAATAAGTAACTCACCACCAGTAGTCTTGTATTGCTGTGGTTGGTTGCGTTACAAAAGGGAGTTTTGGACACAACCTCATTGAATCCATATATTTGATTGAACAGCTAAGGATAGATCCGTACTGTTTAATACAGGATATAATATTGCGTTTACTGATAGTGAACTTCAACAGCACACTTTGCACCACATTCCTCTCTTATCTGGTAGAAATATTATTATTATTATTATTTGGCGACTTACAGAGACTAGGGTGTGTGAACTATGCATCAGCTGCAGAGTCACTTAAAACTACGTCTCACCCGAAAGACGGCGCACAAGGAGGTTAAGTGACTTGCTTAGGGTCACACAATGAGTCAGTGGCTGAGGTGGGATTTGAACCGGGGACCTCCTGGTTACAAGCCCTTTTCTTTAACCACTGGACCACACAGCTTCCTATGGTTGGTTGGGAACCTCAGGGCAGTTGTGATATTTTTCCTTTTGCTTATCAATCAGAATATAGAAATGTACTGTACAGGTATGTCTGTAAATGTTTCATAGGATGAGATCATTGTAACTCAATACCTACCAGTGTTCCTTAAATTCACCTTTGACCTGGGAAGTACTAATTGAATCCTCCCAGATTCTTCAACTAATTTATTGATGTATGTCAACACCAAGAGGTGGACAGAGAATGATAAAATGAGTTTACAACAACTAACTTTGCCTGTAGCGGAAGGTCAAATATTAAGCTGACCTGTAATATCGCTATTTTATACAGATTTGGTTAAAAATTTGAGATCAGCCTCCATTCATGGTTATAAGGAAATGTTTGTCTGTTTCTGTTTGCAAGAAAATGAAGATTTTCCAGTAGCTTTGTATGGCAGGGGCACATGATGGGGACAGTATCTTAAAAGAACCAATGGCCACAGTTTTCAGCTCCAGTTAATAATGCAAATGAAAGACCTTGGTGGCCACTTAATGACTTAACCTTAATAGAGCGTTTTACAGACTGAAGAGATGGTTGCTTGGTTGGTGTCTTTGGTGTTAATTGTTTGGCAAAGTTCGTTGATTTAGCTTTCCTTTAGCTTTTTTTTTTACATGTATTATCATTCCATGATACTGTAGATTGTTCTGTTATTTAGTGTTTCTTTTATTAAATGTAATAAGTGGCAATTTGCTGTCACCTGGTTGAGTTGATTTTCAACACTGTGCAGACATTCAACCCATTCAGTCTGCTGATGATCTTGTTTTTAAATGTATTAAAGCAGATCCTGGGGTCCCCGAGTGGCTTACCTGGTAGAATTGCAGCTAAGTGGTGCGCAGGGCGAGTCAAACAGCGCAGGTTCGCATCCTGGCTGTGTGAAGTAGGCTGGTCTTCGCTGGGGACTCCGAAGGGAGTGTCGCATTGGCCCTGGCGCTCCCGTGGGTTAGGGAGGCAAAACCGTCAGGGACAGTTTCTCCTCATCTCACTACAGCGAACCTTGCTGGCCTGGTGCCCAGTGAGCTCAAAGGCCGACACCGACAAAAACATTTCTGTTTTTTTTTGTTTTTTTTTACTATTTTTAATAAAACGTGTGATGTGACTTGACATGCAGAGGTCCCTATTCTGAATTCTGTGTATCAACAAAATATTTGCATTTGGCTTAATACTGCATTTTATGTCCTATCACCACAAAACTTACTGCTATCAATTTTTAACGTGACCATCTTAAAAATTAGGTATTTTACCGTAAGCCTTTTTCGAATCTCTGTTCTTTTGAAATAAAGTTGTATACCTTGACATAAAGGAAAAAAACTATTACTATTAAAACTTTGTTTTTCTGTACTAGCATTTTGTGCCGTCTTTCTTAAACAGATTTTCTTGCTAACCATAGTGCAGGAATCTTCCAGTGATGTCAATTATGCACCTTTCCCAAGCACAGTAAACAAACAAACAAACTGTGGTAATAAACCTCAGTGTTTGCTCCAGGACTTACAGACTGAGGGTCAATGTGGCCCCCTCTTAAAATTTTAAGGGGACATTTTCTTCAGTGAGGGGGTCAATATGTTTGATTCAGAACCAACCACCATTTCTTATTTTTGTTTGTTTTAAATATGCCAACAGAGTTTACTGACCTTTTGTTTCTGAAGAACAAAAAAAAATAAAACTGTAAAGCTGTAGCTATAACCAAGGACTCACTGTCACTTTTGGGGAAAATACTGGGAAATGTGTCACAGTGATGCTGGTGTATCACTGAGTAGAGGATATTCATTGTACCAAATCACATTAGAACAGGGGTTTGCAATCTTTTTAAGCTGCATACCCCTTTCATAAAAAATGTAGTCCACCGTGTACCCCCATCTGAGAGTCATAATAAAATGAAAACAGAAAAAAAGGTCTGTACAATAACATGATACAACAAAATTTACAAGCCTTGGAGTGTGTGATGGATACAGTTATAAAAGTGACAGTATTATAATGAAAAAAATATATACTTTTGGTTAAAAATAGTCCCTCAAACAGGTTTCTAGTTGTTGGAAACATCAACATCATTTTATTGTAATTACTAATTAATTAAAATCAACGGAGCCTCCGTGCTAGCCTTAATCAATCAGAAATTACATAGGACTATTCCGTGATAGCAAATGGCAATCATGTATTTTTATTGATAATAAAATTACAGAAAAGAAGGCAATGAATAGTTCACTATCCACGCATCTCTACAGCTGACCTCATTACGAAAACATTATTGGCAATTCTTGGTGACTAAAACATACAGTACTGATACTAATTAAAAAATAATAATTAAACACTTACCTAGTATCAGTGTGATGGATGTCCCTGCTTTTTACCACACAAATCACTGATGATGGCAGGGAAAGTGGAGAGAGCTTCAGTCGAAAGACATTTTTGGTGTTTTTAGTCTCTGACGGTATTTCGTCTTGATCGCCCTTCGCTAGTAACATACTAGTATTGAGCCAACAATCCATATTTTTTCACTGGATTGAAAGCTAAGAACTCTTATTCTCACACCAGACGTAACGGCCTGTCAAATTAGACCACATGGCAATACTTTGGTTTCTGATTGGCCATACATTCTGTATTTTGAAATGAACCAATAATACTTAAGTTACAATAAACTTTAATTGGGTCATTGAAAAAAAGAAATATAGATTTGCAGGCACGAACGCACACAGGAAATAAAATGAGTTAATACTAGAAGGACCGGAGATATACTCATACCTAGAAGCCCTGCAGCAGTCTTTCTGACGGCTGTATTCAAAACACTGTAAATAGTATGACGAAAGGAGAAATAGTCAGATGTAATTTAGTTTTTTTTTTATTGAGAACGTCACAAACATCAGAACAACCGAAGCGCGCATATATATATATAATATATATATATATAAATATAACAAATCAAAATAAGAAAATGTAAATAAATAAACATCTGAACAGACATCGGTTTACAACATACCTATTTATAAAACTGAAACGATATCAATACATTTTACAGAAGCGCACAGCACAAGAAGTTATATAAAAAAAGTCTAATTTATTTTTCTTTTTTTCGACAAAATGGTATTCCTTTACCTTGAGTCTAAGACTGTTCACAATCAACACAGATAATGCGCTTCTGCACAGGGAACAGCTGTCCGAAGTTTTATTTTTATTGCACTTGCCAACCTGGCATTGGCATCTCTTGCGGCTCTCAGCGGGGTTGCCAGCTTCAGCTGTGGGTACAGGCTTGGCAGTCTCCCTCTGTTCCAAATGCTTCTTGTGAAGTTCCTGTGCTAACTGTAAAATACATTCTCTCCTTGGTAAATTCTTCTCCGTGCATTCTTTGTAAAGTACCCAGGAGTTGATGGCTGCTAGGTCCAATACATTGTAAAACGCCTGAACAGACCACCGTCGGGAGCCAGCTTTCACAGAATACTTCCATGTCATATGATCCAAAACATCAACTCCATATTTTGTTGCGTTGTAAAACTCCACAGTCTCTGGTATTTATTTTCACTAGTCCCGATGCTAATTGCCTGACCAAAGAGGCGCCAGCCTTCAAAAGTCTGATTGAAAACAATAGAATGTCAGTCATTCACTCAGGCAGAGAGTAGAGACTAATCTAACTACAGCTAAACACATTGCGGACTGGTAAATAAAAATAATAAAGTAGAATACCATTCCTTATAATCAAAATACAATTGTTTTTTGTGTGGTCTTCAATGTGACTGCTCCCGGGGCTTTTAGGTATAATGTAATATATCTCCTTTATTTCTGTTCTCCTGTGTTTCATGCTTTGTGAGAATACTTAATACATACGGACAGAAAGGTACATGAATGCACAGCCCCATATGTGTTACACGACAGGAGAAAATTACATTTAAAAATGAAAAACCGCTAAAATGGCCGCCGGGACTTCTAGTGTTAAAGACTAGGCTTTTAGTTTTTTAACATATGTAATTTTTTTTATCCCAAAGACAGACTGCAGTAAACCTGTATAGTTTGCAGTAGACTCTGCCAGCATGCATATCAGCAAATAAATCAACATAAGAGAACTGATTTAAAAAGGTGCACCCATCTGCGTTTATTATGTGCATAAATGTGCTGAACATTACAGCTTTGAATCTGAGTCAGTGTTTGCTGTTAATTACGTGTCATATTTGCAAGAGCTTTTAAAACAATATGCCTGGTTGATCATATTGTCTGCCAAAAAAGGCAGAAATTATTTTATCAAAAACTCGAGTCAGAGAATGACAAGCAACAATGAAAAGGACATTCTTTAGCAAAGTGTGAGAGAACTGCTACTGTACTTAGGGAGAAAGTCTCAAATTAATGAGTAATGAGTTAAAACTGTGATAAGGATATTGATATTCACCGATTATTTTTTGCTAATAATCGATACTTGAAAAACCTGACTCTCTGATTTGCTTGGAAGCTGCTTCCGTAAACAAGACTAAATTACTCGGTTTAATTAAGTGACAACTTTGCAGACAGTCTGTCAGTGCCTATGTTTACAACGGCTTCTGGCACCCAGAATGGAGCGTTCTTTTTCTAGAATTTTGATGTCATCATACCGTCATTGTACTATAGTTTTCTAGATTTTGGAAATGTCGTGGATGTACTACCCCTGTTTTTGTTGTAAATGTAGCCAATGAGTCCAAGGATTTGATGGACACTGCAGCTTGATTTATTCTTTGTAGAAAAGCTTTATTCAATTGTAACATCTTGCAGTCTCCAAATACTTAATACCTTACCTGACTGCCATTGTTGACAGTATAGTGTTGTGGCAGGTGTGACAATATGGTCTGGCCACATCTCTGACAGCTGTTACTGCATGATTTACATCATACTGTCTATGATAACAAGAATGTTAGAACATACAGTACTGATTTCAAGATAGACAACTGTGGTCTTTTCATAAAAGACTGAGCAGCTGATCCTTTTCCTGAATACTTCCCCAGTTTTCTAGTTTATAATGCATTGTTTGGCTGTATGGAATTGAAGTTGGCAATTATAAATACAAGTAAATAAAAATGTTCCTGAAGGTTTATCATTGAAATATGATATTCGTAACGGCATGCAACAAAATATCAGGAATTTATATCTACATGAATTGGTAATCATTTTTATTGTTGTGTCATAAGCAACATTTTCAATTAGTCAAAAGTAGTTGTTTTTCACGTCACTTTTAATACTGGGAGCACTTTTGTTCTAATGTGGAAAAGAGAAATAACAGCAGATATTATTCTGCTTGGTTTAAATTATGTCTGTTTACAGCACGCATTCCATACACTCGAGTGACAAAATTTACAAATCTCCTATACGCTGTTAGTTCATAAGGATTAGCAGAGGAAGTGGGAGCAAGTGGTAAGGTCATCTGAAGTTCCACATTCTTGAGAAGATGGTTAAATTAGCCAACAGCACATTCTCCAAGGAACGCTGGCAGCTGGAAAAAAACTGACACACCCAAGATAATAAACACAAAATAGGTGGTTAACATAAATGGTAATTTCTTGCTGACAGGCCATTTACAAGGCTACCTGAACACATATCGTCACATCTTTTGAACACATCTCAATTGAGCTACACACACACACTACTTTCATTTCTGTGTGTGTGTGTACCGAGAAAACTTGAACTCGGACCATGCAACAACACGGGCAGACATTTTTAACTATTTTACAATTCTCTTGTTATAGTGAAAAGGAGTAAGTCCTAAACTGTCTCTCCCCCCTGTAATCTCACACACTGCCAACCCCCTGTCTGTCTGGGGAAACAGGATAAGATCTGGTTACTTTGAATTTCAAAGGACCCTTTGAAATTCAGGCTTCGGCTGGGTGGGGGGTGGGGCACGTAAAAGTACCAACACCTAGTAACGGGTTGCTTTACCACTGGTTACGTGCCAGAAACGGGAGGGGAACCACCCTGTGTTAAGGGGTATTTAACATCTTGTAAAGTCGTAAGAATTTTGAATCTGTCTGTTCTGTGCTTGGGACATGATTACCTGCATGTATTACAATAAATCATTATAATAATCATTATAATGTATTATAATAAAGTCTTAAATAAATAAATAAACTTTTTTTTTTAATTTGAAGAAAAGGGCTTTGTGTATTTTCTTAAACATCGGAATTCCTTTTAAATCAACATCATTGGCTATAATGCAGGTGTGGAAAGAAATAAGGATTAGTGCAGCTTTTTTCAACCCATGAGCAAGTCTTTCATACTGTTAATAATATACTGTATTAAAGATTAGCGGGGTTCTGAAAAATATAATGTTACACATCCCCACATGTTGCTACAACTGTTTAAATAACGTATCTGTATTTTTTCTTGTCATTGTTAACATCCTGACATTTGTTCCATTGTTACGGTTTGTAAATTTGTGTGATGTTCTACATCATGATCGTTAAAAATCCTAGATGTTTGACCCTTTTAAGGTTTAACTATGTTTTCAATGTAGGTTCTTCCAGAAATGGTTTCAAACATAACTATATGAGTATATTTACAACACAAAAGAATGCCAGTGCTTTGGAAAGTTGGCACTAGGTAACCACATTTCTGTTGTCTGTACATAATCCTCTTGCACTTTCCAGATGCGTTCTCTCTCCTGTATCTTAATGGAAAATACGCCGGCTGGAATACATTCATACCGGTGAGCACATGCGTTATGGAATGCAATTTAGATAACTCAGAGGGAAAGTATTTGCACTGGTGTAATGGAATGTCTGTGCATGAAGTTAAGGTCTGAAGGGCAAAGCAATGTTGCCTTCGTTGGGCGTGAAGATTCTGGGGCACCAAGAGAGTTCTAGGGGGCAGAAAGACAAAATGTAAATCCAATTCAAGGGCACCAAGGCAATTTCATACTAATTCATAAAACAACCAAAAAATAAATACAGAGAGCCTATTATGTTGATTAAATGTTAATTCAAACAAAAAAAACAACAATGTTTTCTGGGTGATTCACACACTAATTGTTACAAAAATAAAATATAGGTCACTTTTCCATTGTAAAAATAAAATGGCATAAAAAATAACCAATTTAAAAACAAACTTTCATAATGAAAAAATACAAAGGGTATTTGGCAAAAAAATAAATATTGAGGGTATTTTTACTAAAGTCTGTTACCCTGTTAACAATAGTTAAATATAGCTCTTGTCTGTGTCCTGTAATTAATTAAAGCTTTTTTAAAAACCTCTATGCCATGTGTTTTATAATTTAGGGTAAGCAAGTTCAACTGGATTTAATATAACAAGTTGTCCGCTGGTGACGCGAACCATTTAATAAGTGCATTTTTAAATGCTAAAAATAGTATTCTTTCAGCAATTGAGATTTTCATGGAGAATTTGATGTTGTTGTTATTACACGGCACTGGTTCTAATTCACTCGATTCAGGAAAAAAGGCATGCTGTTTTAAAGCATACACATTCTAACCTCTTTGGTGAAAGCACACGTTTTACTAGTTAAAAAGCAGAACTAGGTAAGATAGTGAGAAGGGATTACGCAAAAATAAATCATTCCACTTCTCTATATCGTGTTTCGTTCACTATTATGTTGTCTGTCCTACGGTGTGGTGTAGTGGTTAGGGCTCTGGACTCTTGACCGGAGGGTCGTGGGTTGAATCCCAGGTGGGGGACACTGCTGCTGTACCCTTGAGCAAGGTACTTCATGTATTGCACCATTGCATTTTAAAGTATTGCAATTTTAAGTATAGAATCAGATCTCCTTATACCATATATGATCATAGAATATGTGATTATGTGTAATGTGGTATACGTTATGTGTTTTTTTTTTTGTTTTGTTTTTTTTTTACTAAGCTGTAAATTTAAAAAGGACATTTAAATATAGGTCTACATTATTTGAAGGATATTCAGGTGTATGTGAAATAGCGGACAGCCAAGCATCAAAAACAAATTTTAGGTTCACAACTAAATAATTGGATCTGTTAAACTTGTTTTAAACTACCAGGCAAGAAAGCCCCAGTGCAATCCATGCAGTAAATGGGTTGAAGGCACAAATGGAAATATATTATTTGTAATAGCACCGGCAGTGAAGTACCGGAAAGCAACTGAATTTTAATCTAGTTCTGTTTAAAATATTTTAATATCCCTATATGTTAATAATACTGTATATAAGCATACACAATAACCAAAAGATATTAAAAAATAAGAAGGCTAAAAAATAATAAAACCTTGGACATCACTCCAAGAGTAATTAAGTCTCCTGCCGGGACTTGATCTGTACAGGCCAAGCACACTGGATTTTGTACTGGAAGACTTTGCGCTATTACAATGAATGCTGTTGAATAAAGATGAAAAAAAAACATGTTACAAAATAAATTCTTTGTCATGGAGAAGCTGTTCAAGTGGAATGCGTAGTTAAGGACTTGTATGGCTGTGTGCACTGCCAAGTGACACACTTCAGGATCTAGTGAATGCATCAGAGAAGCTACGGTATGGATTTAAATACATCAATATTAATAGACACATTTATACAAATAAGGGATCATTACTGTAAGAAATGTTACATTAAGAGCAGGTGTTAATTCTAGTTGATTAATTCTACAAATGTACTAACTAAAAGTAGCTGAGTGGCTTTGAAGAGGGAGTGCGAGGCAGATATTATTGATTTAAACTGTGGATTTGTTAACAGACCAATTCAACAGAAAAACGAATGCCATTTCATTAAACAACAATTAATTCATTAGTATTACACATTTCAAACGTAACACTTAGAAAAGGGCTTGCGATCTCAATTTAGCATTATATATTGTTTGCTAAAAGTAGGGTAATACAATTATTTATGTAAAACTTTTTTTTACATAATTACAAATTGTGACAAAGCTTTATTTACAGTATAACCTTGAACACAGTTCTGGCTTCCTAACACGATACCTGTATGTTTATCTTTCTGTGGTTTCCCTTTTCCATTGGGAAATAATGCCCACCGCATTCAGGTCTATACACAGTTCCTTACCTGCCCACAGAGCTATTGTCTTTGAAACTTGTCCTTATACCTGTCTGGCTTGTTAAATTACGAACAGATGCATTAGTTTAACTGATTGCCAGTCAATCAGTGTTCTTGAATAGATATGGCATTATGGGAGATGTAGTTTTTCATTCCTCCTTTAAAAAACTACAATGTTTTTTCAGTAACAAAAGCAATTTCATCATTACTTTGGAAACCTCCATCAATTATACGGATGTCGGATTTAAACTCAGCTTTTTGCATTGTGTTCCTGGCTTTAATGATTGTTCAAACAAGCTTATAGCCCGCTTACGTGCTTCTTGAAAACCGATCACTTTTAATGATTTTTTAGGTCTGTTTTAGGTTTGGCAAAACTATCAATAACTTTCCTCTCCGTTCCTGGTTCACATTCCTTTGTTTTTTGCATTTTCATTTTTGTAATGCCACTTTCATGTTCTATATCTAAAACGTAGTGTTTGCTACTATCATCACTTACAACAGACACTTGTCTGTGTAAACTGGGATTTCAAACTCAAACTCTGAGGAACTCATTACAACATTGCTTCAATGCGAGTGACAAACATTTTAACTGTTTGAACTAAGCGTAACAAAGGAGCAAAACCAAATCCAATTACCAAATGAACAATTAATTGAATCTCGTTATGGAACAAGTAGCAATTAGAATAGTTTCACCGATTCCACACTTTATCATTGTTTATCCTGTACATAAAGGTTACTTTTTATTTAAATCACTGTTGGCTGGTTTCACAAACGCTGATTAGCACTAATCTTGGACTACGTAATGTTAAGTTACTGTAGGTAAGGTAAAGCCAGCTGCAAATATGTTTATTATAAATTATAAACAGTAAAGCACAATTTAAGAGCATAACCTCGAACCGTAAGATTTCATCTTGTGCCATTAGGTGGTAAACCCGTCATTAACTAGGGATTATTTCATGGATTATTCGTAAAGAGTCGCCATAAATGTGCAAGGATAGCAAGAACTGCTTGAATCTAATTTTGTGGATTACATTCCCCAAGAGTCTAAATACAGTGTATTAGGAAAAACAGGTGGAATTATAAAATGTAGGCATTTCATATGCAGCAGTCATCGTGTTCACATTAATCTGATGTCAAGCAAACAAAAGAGTTTGAGGATTATAGTAATTCAAGTCTGACAGTGCTTTCAAAGAATGAGCAGGTGCACCAAACTAGTTTTTGTGGCTGGTGCTGCTTGCCTGGGGGATCTTTTCCATTAAACAAGAATAGCAAGTCATTCACAGCAAGGAAACATTACGTAACCTAATTATAGTTAGTGTTTAATAGTTAATATGTCTTGCTTGTCTTTTGCCATTAACAAGAAATGTTGTTTTGAATGCAGTAGAAGTAAAAACTAAATAATATACTTTCTACCCACTCCTGTCAGAAAAGCAGAAATACTAAATCCATACATCTAAAGGGAACTATAAATGCAGCACTGTGCTAAATGAAGATGTAATTGTGATTGTTCTATGCAAGCGTGCTGATGATTTGCAGAGGAAATTATGCAAACAGCTGCCCCTACTTGTAAACTGTCAAGTTAATCCGATTAATCCAATCCTAAAAGGTATAGACAATGTCAACCCAGGGGACTTCTTTGACCTGAAAAAAGAAACAAGGACCAGGGGTCACAAATGGAGATTAGATAAAGGGGCATTCAGAACAGAAAATAGGAGGCACTTTTTTACACAAAGAATTGTGAGGGTCTGGAACCAACTCCCCAGTAATGTTGTTGAAGCTGACACCCTGGGATCCTTCAAGAAGCTGCTTGATGAGATTCTGGGATCAATAAGCTACTAACAACCAAACGAGCAAGATGGGCCGAATGGCCTCCTCTCGTTTGTAAACTTTCTTATGTTCTTATGTTCTAACCTGTATGTCCTGTCGAAGAATCTTCAGTACAGTGAGAGGTGGAGGTTTCTCATTCCCTTAAACTAGTCTGTCAAAAGGCCCCTAATAAAAGCTTATCATAATAAAAGCATAGCAGTGTGATAAAGCATAAGTAAGCATTGTAAAGAAAGGTGAGGTATGGTAAATCAAATTAATTAGCCTGGCAATCTATGGTAAATGCATAGTTTAACCATGGGAAAAGCATGGGAAAACTGCTCAAATATTGTGGTAAACTTTTATAAGGGGCTTGTTGATTAATATAGTATAAGATCATATTAGCTTTGTACTGTTCTAAAATCAATGATTTCTGTTTCATCGTAGAAAAGTATAGCAAACCCTCTCGTCTTTCTGCTTACATACACCATTACTGCAGTCTCTGAGTCATTTCAAATCATTACAACAGCTGGAACTGCTGGAATGGCATAGTTTTTTTAAAGTGATAGTGTGTCTCCAGGGGTTTGAGTTGCACTTTTAAAATAGTTATCACTGAAAGTCAAATATTCTTCATTCTGGATATTTGAATTAATACATTTTATTTTTCTTCAGTCGTAATTCCATTGGTATGATGAAAACCATTTTATAAACCTAATAAACTGCACAGCTCTTTTTATTAAACATGATCTGTGCCCAAGGCCCCATGCTTTGGTACAGCGTAATCTCTTGTTTTATGTATGTGTACAGTATAGCTGTTTTCCAGCTATTGTGACAAAACATTGGATGAGGTTATTATGTGTTATTTGGGCTATGGGATTAAAAGGAGCAACCAAAAATACAAAGTCTGACCATTTAAATGTACTATGCCCTTTGAGCTTCTCCATAAAACCAATGTAATTGGTTTCATTTCGAAACAATTAGTGTTGCCTTGAAAGAAGGGTAAATCAAAAAAAAAAAAAAAATTACATACTGTCCCTTTTGCAATTGTTTGGAATAAAACAGGTTTTGGTCAAATAAGATACAAAACCTGCTTTTGCTTTTTGTTTTCTGATTTAATCTTTGAAATAAATTAATAATTACAAATGTTTTAGATATGTTTTTTTTTTATCCGTTTTGCAAAGAAATCTGAATCTGACTTTCTGTTTGTTTAAAAAAAAAAAAAAAAAGTGAATTCTCCAAATGGAGATTTATTTTTAGGAGAATGCTACCCTCTCAGGCTCTTGCGTGATCTCTTGTTTGACATACCAGTATAATTCAGGAATGCCAGTAGCTGTTTTAGTAATATAAGGACTGGTAGGAAATGTGTACTTAAGATGCTTAAGACAATTAAAAGTCTAGGTTATACATAGCATGCAGTAGACGTTATCATACCTGCATTGGCTTACAGATCTGACGTTGCCTTCATCAACTGTGATGGTAGTGATGATGATCCTAAACTAATGTACCATCGGTTTGATGGTGTCCTTTAAAATTAGATTTGTTGTATTCCCTGAGTACTTTTTGCCTCATAGTTTTGACACAATGTGGCTCAAGAAAAATATCACTGTTCACAGTGAATTGGCACTAGACAAAACACCAGGTGAACAATATGTGTGCAGTAGCTACAAGTTGACAGTTATTATGAAAGTCTTATTTTCTCAGTCAGCATCAATACTCAACAAACCCCTCATGGTAATATGTTGTGTTGAGGTAGAGTTATCCTTCTGCAGTTTGTTCTTTCTAACAGGAAGATGTTTCTTGGAAGCACTTTTAATATTTGGCTTCAGAAGCCTGCATTAGTTGTGCTGTTTGCAGACCACACAAGTTTCATCAGCTGCAGTGTGGTGCTGTACTGCCTAATTTATGGTCGATGTAATATTTTGCATATGCCTGTCAGTTTGGAAGGCAATGTCCTGCCATCATTCCTAATTCTCTCATAGGAACAAGGCCAAAAAGAGCTGAATTGTCTTGTTTGATAAAAAAAAAACACTTTGAAAAGGTCCCTGCAAGCCTTATTTGAAATTTGTATGCATTCGATTTTAACAACCATATATCCCCTCACCTTTCTTCTTTAGATGCCGTTTGTCAAACATTCTTTGGAGAAAATGTTTAATAAAATTCTCTGACAATCATTAAAAATGCTAAAAAATTGCAAAGCAGCTTTGCATTGTATGCAACAGAGTTGATGCACAATTATATTGTGGCGTAGCGTCCAGGCCAAGGCTGGTTTGCGCCACTAATGCTTTTATATGCCTGCTTGTCTGTGTTATCGATTCCTGGCTCTAATTCCAAACCCAAGGCATACTGGGAGCTGTAGACCTGCATCCATTTTAACCCCAGGACTACATCTTTCCACTCTCCTCCCCCTACTCTGCCACTATATATATATACACACAGTGCCGTAAAAAAAGTATTTCCCCTCTGTCTGATTTTCTGCATTTTTGCATATTTTTGACACTGAATTTCATCAGATCTTCAACCAAAACCTCATATTAGATAAAAGGGACCCTGAGTGAACAAATAACACAAAGTTATGTAACACCCAATGCCCCCGTGTGAAAAAGTAATCGCCCCCTTGGACTCAATAACTGGTTACGCCACCTTTAGCAGCAATAACCTGGTTTTCGCCAGACATAACTGGGCCCATGTCGGCCAAAAAGTTCCACTTTTGACTCATCTGTCCATAGAACATTGTTCCAGAACTCTTGAGGATCATCTAGGTGCTTTCTGGCAAACTTGAGATGAGCATTCATGTTCTTCTTAGTGAGCAATGGTTTCCGCCTTGCTACTTTGCCATGAATCCCATTTTTGCCCAGTATCTTTCTGATGGTGGAGTCATGAACACTGACCTTAGCTGAGGCGAGAGAGGCCTGCAGAGCCCTGGATGTTGTTCTAGGGTTCTTTGTGACTTCCTGGACAATTTTACGCCTTGCTCTTGGAGAGATTTTGGCAGGACGGCCACTCCTGGGAAGATTCACTACTGTCCCAAACTTTCTCCATTTGGACAATATGGCTCTGACTGTGGTTCGGTGGAGCCCCAGAGCCTTAGAAATGGCTTTGTAAACCTTTCCAGACTGATAGGCATCAACAACTTTTTTCTGGAGGTCTTCAGGAATTGCTTTTGTTTGTGGCATGATGTGCCTCTAGAACCTGTGTGCTGACAACTTCACTCTGATGGTAAGGGCTGAAGTTAGTCAGATTTATATTGGGCAGGGCTGGCCCAAATCAGGCCTGGTTGTTAACCAAAGTACTCAAACAGCTGACCCTAATTATCCCATTAATTGGGTTGAGTTAACTAGGGGGTGGGGGGCAATAACTTTTTCACACCTGAAGATTGCATGTTTGATTACCTTGCACACCAAACAAATGAAAGAAGCACCAAACTTGTATATATATATACACACACACACATATACATTATTCCATAGAGTCCTTTTAGAGGGTACTGCTTTAAAAAAATATATTAAAAAAAAACAATGTATGCCATTTAAAGGGTTACTCGAACTTGGGCCAGAGCCATGTAAGTGTTCTAGGAATCTACAGTGGTTCATTTTCATTTTCCCCACTGCTCTCCAAACAATGTGCTTTCTACTCAGGGGTGGATTGTTTGCTATGAAAGCTCAACAGGGAATGTGCGGTTAGGCTATGTCACACGCACGTTGTAAAGGTGTTGATAATGTTACTTTGACCTGCTAGATTTAAAAGATCTGCACTGTTTAGCGGAGAGATTCAGAATTTTTTTTTTTTTTTTATATATATATACACTGCCGCCATACTTCAAATGCTGGTGTCTTTTTTTTTTTTTTAATTGGAAAGCCCCATTAGGTCTAAAATTAAGTTCCTTTCAGTGATTGAAACTTGATTTTTGCCACTAATCATGCTCATGCTCATGCTATTAATAAATTAAGGGAAGTAGCAATGTATTCCAGTTCTTGCTGTTTTGTACTAATAGTTTTTTTTTTTTAAACAACCAGACATAAAATAACACATTTTCAAAGTAGGCAATCACTTCTTGATGCTCATCAGATACATACTGTTCCCCTGAGAATGAATCCTAGCCTATTAAACAAATACTGTAATAACTATAACTCAGAAGAGCAATGCTTAGAACATTAGGCAGGTGTGAAATCTTTGGAATGTGGTGGCCCACATTGCAGTGAGATAGAATAATTAACTTTTGTTCTTCAGTTTAGTGCTCATAAGCTTTTGCATTGAAATTAGGTCCAGTAGTTAAAATGTAATCCTTAGTTGATCCACAGAGCAGATACCATTAGTATGCAGTCACAGTGTGAGTGTCCTCACTTACTGATCACCTCTAGACATTCTGTTTGATGTTATATTGCCCATACAACTCCAATGGCCTTTTAAAAGTTGCTGACTCATTGTATGTGCCATTTTCAGTATAGTAATGACAATTTAAATCATGTTTTTGGAATGTGGTAATTAATCATAAATAACTCTTACTAAAATGTATACAGAACAGCCTGTTAATTCAGACCTGGGCATACATTAACTGTCATTGTAGAAATGACGAGTGACATATCCCATTTCCAGCCCTCTCAGCCGCTGGGAGAGCCGTCCAAAAAAGCTCTTTTCCTCAGCTGAGGTATAGTTTGCGTCGCAACTGCATACTGCTTTTATAAGGGACAAACTGCAAGGGCCACCTGCTTCAATTCAAATTACTATACACATCAACTTTGCTTTATTGTTTGTGATAGTATTTTAATTTTGCTGTCTTATCCTTAAGATTTAAGATTGTGATAAGCTTAGGCTCACAAGGTAAGCAGGTGGATGTATGCATTTGAGAAGGTTAAGTGAAGGGTAAACTTTTATGTTGATCAACAGGATGCTTGTTTGAAAATAAAAAAAATCTGTGAGACTCGCGTTTGAGAAATTAATGCACGAATATTAATGTGTTTACATGCATGAATTTGTTAACCTTTACTTGTATCATACTGTAAGTGCAACTCGTTATTATACATACATTGACAAGCACTGTCTTGGTTGGTATTCTGCATCTAGCCTGCATACACTAGCCTGCATGCGCTGAAGGGACATCTTGATATTCTGCCCCTCAGTACTGCTCAATTCACTGTAAATGTGCAATCATTTTAAAATGTCACATACACAAATGTATGCTTTTCAACCTTTCCTATGTAAATGTTCTGTTCCCGGTATCATTTTGTTTAAATATGAGGCTTCTCTGACATAAAATGCTGCATATTCGCTCTGACGTAAAACCACTTCCTGTTGGTAATAAAAAGAGCGGTCTGCTCAGGGTGGAACGCTAGACAATAAGGGACACCCCCTGATCTTTATCTTTCAAAACAAGCTTTTCTTGTGCACAGTGTATGGTTTTATTATTGTGTAGAAAACTGATTAAGCTACTGAGATATATGTATTATTAATTAATCAAATGTATTGTCAAATTCTTAAATAAAGGTTTTTTGGAAAGTATGACCACCCTGAATTCCATTCCAATTATATCATCACAGTTGTGTCGGTGCCAGTTAATAGAAACATTGTATGTTTGTTAGATGTGTTTAATAATAGATGGCACAGCACATTTTTTCCAGATGCTGTAGTAGTCATGGCACTAGCGGGAATTAATGGACAGTTGTTTCTACTGTATGCGTTGGAACAGCAGTTATTTACAGACTACATACTCAGTTTGACATTTACATGGGTTAGTCGTGTTTTAATGATATGTACTGAATAGTTTTTCCTGCCAAATATAGATGGACAGCAGGTGAAAAGGGTGGTGTTCAAAGACATACTGTAAACTCACCACATGGACACCTCTGCATCTTCTTCCTGCACTCCACTAACAGCACTGTCTTAACATTTCTGCTAGATTCTGTCTTTGTGTGTCAATTAAAAGTACCACAGATAACATTGTTTTTGTTACCATATTTGCCAAATAAATACTCAGTGATGCTATGAAAAAAAGAACTACCTGACAGGAGGATTTGTTTGTGTTTTTTTCAGATATTGCTGTTGTGGAGATGACTGACGCATTCCGCCAGCCTTCTCTTTTCTACCATCTTGGAGTGAGGGAAAGCTTCAGCATGGCCAATAACATCATTTTATACTGTGACACCAATTCAGATTCCCTTCAGTCTTTACAGGTACAGTACATGCATTATTTTAATACACTAAACTTATTACTCACTTTAATGATGCAATATATGTTTCCAGTAGGGGTTAAATAAAAACAGTATGTACAGTAAAAACATATAAGTTGATCTATGCACCAAAAGGAGAAATCAAGTTAAATGGTATTATGGAGCAAATGGGAGCCATGACTGTCATCTTATAAATACTGTAGTTCCACAGTGTAACAAGGATACAAAATATATAGTGATGTCTGTGCTTAATAAAAGAAAGGGGACATTAAAAAAAAAAAAAAAAAACAGAAAAACAGACCATCATTAAACCTGCTGCGGAAATAAAAACCGATTTGCATAGTAAGACAGGGTAGGTTCAATGAATGTCTAAAACAAATACAGCCAAACAGGAGACTTACAATCTAGCAGATAGGGTAGGAGAGTATAAGGGAATAGCCTTGCTGAATGAAGCTGTGTAAAATCCCATTCTGGTGGCCTAGGGTAGGTTGAGGAGTTAACTCAAAATATCTGATTTAAAAAGCCTTTGCACACTGGATCCGTTCCGTCATTTAGAATCCGTCATCCGAAAAGGTCGTCCGTCAATCTGTTGCACACTAGAGGCGTTAATATCGTACTTCAGAGCGCTGATGTGCAGTGGAGGCTTTGTAGTAAATATACCTAGTTTCAGTATTTTAATAAAATAAACACAATTCTGTTACTTCTTACATAACTTTGAACACAAAAAAATGTTAAATGTAGTATAAACTTAATGATCAGCAAACGCTGATGGAAAACATATGCTAATTATTACGTTTCTACTAGACTACAATAATGTTGTTACGCAATAGATAAAAAAACAAACAAACATATAATATTACACAACACGGTTGTCATAGCATCAGGAACCATATGAACAATATTTAATTTTTCAAACACTCACTCCTGTAATAAATATACAGCACTGTGCAAAAGTTTTAGGCAGGTGTGAAAAAATGCTGTAAAGTAAGAATGCTTTCAAAAATAGACATGTTAATAGATTATATTTATCAATTAACTAAATGCAAAGTGAGTGAACAGAAGAAAAATCTAAATCAAATCCATATTTGGTGTGACCACCCTTTGCCTTCAAAACAGCATCAAGCATCAATTCTTCTAGGTACACTTGCACACAGTTTTTGAAGGAACTCGGCAGGAAGGTTGGCCCAAACATCTTGGAGAACTAACCACAGTTCTTCTGTGGATTTAGGCAGCCTCAGTTGCTTCTCTCTCTTCATGTAATCCCAGACAGACTCGATGATGTTGAGATCAGGGCTCTGTGGGGGCCATACCATCACTTCCAGGACTCCTTCTTGTTCTTTACGCTGAAGATAGTTCTTAATGACTTTCGCTGTATTTTTGGGGTCGTTGTCATGCTGCAGAATAAATTTGGGGCCAATCAGATGCCTCCCTGATGGTTTTGCATGATGGATAAGTATCTGCCTCTACCTCTCAGCATTGAGGAGACCATTAATTCTGACCAAATCCCCAACTCCATTTGCAGAAATGCAGCCCCAAACTTGCAAGGAACCTCCACCATGCTTCACTGTTGCCTGCAGACACTCATTCGTGTACGCTCTCCAGCCCTTCAGCTTAACAAACTGCCTTCTGCTACAGCCAAATATTTCAAATTTTGACTCATCAGTCCAGAGCACCTGCTGCCATTTTTCTGCACCCCAGTTCCTGTGTTTTCGGCATAGTTGAGTCGCTTTGGCCTTGTTTCCACGCCGGAGGTATGGCTTTTTGGCCGTAAGTCTTCCATGAAGGCCACTTCTGACCAGACTTCTCCGGACAGTAGATGGGTGTACCAGGGTCCCACTGTTTTCTGCCAATTCTGAGCTGATGGCACTGCTGGACATCTTCCGATTGCGAAGGGAAGTAAGCATGATGTGTCTTTCATCTGCTGCAGTAAGTTTCCTTGGCCGACCACTGCGTCTACGGTCCTCAACGTTGCCCATTTCTTTGTGCTTCTTCAAAAGAGCTTGGACAGCACATCTGGAAACCCCTGTGCCTTGAAATTTCTGCCTGGGAGAGACCTTGCTGATGCAATATAACTACCTTGTGTCTTGTTGCTGTGCTCAGTCTTGCCATGGTGTATGACTTTTGACAGTAAACTGTCTTCAGCAATCTCACCTTGTTAGCTGAGTTTGGCTGTTCCTCACCCAGTTTTATTCCTCCTACACAGCTGTTTCTGTTTCAGTTAATGATTGTGTTTCAACCTACATATTGAATTGATGATCATTAGCACCTGTTTGGTATAATTGTTTAATCATACACCTGACTATATGCCTACAAAATCCCTGACTTTGTGCAAGTGTACCTAGAAGAATTGATGCTGTTTTGAAGGCAAAGGGTTGTCACCCCAAATATGGATTTGATTTAGATTTTTCTTCTGTTCACTCACTTTGCATTTAGTTAATTGATAAATATAATCTATTAACATGTCTATTTTTGAAAGCATTCTTACTTTACAGCATTTTTTCACACCTGCCTAAAACTTTTGCACAGTACTGTATATCTAAAGGTTGGGAAGCTAGCAATGAGCTACCGAAAAAACCTTCCATCACTTTAATGTACTGCCCCTGTTTTCTGACTGTTTTAAGCCCTGACCGCTCTTCCCTGTCACGCTTCTTTCTGTGACATGTCTCTCCACGTTTGGTTCTTTACTTCCTCGACTACGATTGAAATATTTAGCATATGCTTGTAATAACCTATACTGCACTAAAATCCACATTTTCATGTAATATAATACATATCATTCATGCCCAAGTCCACGGCAGTGTCTTTCCGCATGTTTTCTTTTTTTTTTTTTACACAAAGTCTTTGTAATCTTTGTTGGGTTTGTCATAAAGTAATTTTTGTTTGGCGACACACACAATTAGATTTTCCATTTTGTTGAAGGTACTGCAAGAACCCACATGTGTTCCCAGTCATTTTTCATTGGTCAATGTCATTTTTAACGCATGTCAAATCGGATCAAATCAATCTTGTTTCGATTCCAACATTGACGATTCACCGTCGTATGACAGTTACAGACTCAAGATGTGCAATAGGGAATGTGCATGATTGTTTTGTTCTGTTTAGACGCACGTTAAATTTGGAAGCGTTATCGGATCCCGTGTGCAATGGCCTTAAGTCGTAAAGATATAAATAGAGAGATGAAGCTCACACACTGCGTAAGTAGTAGGAGACACGCGTGTGGTGCATACAATTACATGTAGCTGCAGAATTGTGTTAAAGGAATACAAAAAAAGTTCTGTAGAATTTTAAATGAATTTGATCATGTGTGTACAGTAGATAGTATGCCGAGGCAAAATTGATTGATGACCTTTTATTGCATTAACAAAAATGTACTGCATACTGTTTTACCATACCTTTTCTGTTTTTGAAAATAAGTAAGTACAAAATCATAGTTACAAATGTAAGGCAAGTATGTGTGTGTGTGTGTGTGTGTGTGTGTGTGTGTGTGTGTGTATATATATATATATATATATATATATATATATATATATATATATATATATATATATATATATATATATATATATATATGCAAAAGTTTTAGGCAGGTGAAAAAATGCTGTAAAATAAGAATGCTTTCAAAAATAGACATGTTAATAGATTATATTTATCAATTAACTAAATGCAAAGTGAGTGAACAGAAGAAAAATCTAAATCAAATCCATATTTGGTGTGACCACCCTTTGCCTTCAAAACAGCATCAATTCTTCTAGGTACACTTGCACAAAGTCAGGGATTTTGTAGGCATATAGTCAGGTATATGATTAAACAATTATACCAAACAGGTGCTAATGATCATCAATTCAATATGTAGGTTGAAACACAATCATTAACTGAAACAGAAACAGCTGTGTAGGAGGAATAAAACTGGGTGAGGAACAGCCAAACTCTGCTAACAAGGTGAGGTGCTGAAGACAGTTTACTGTCAAAAGTCATACACCATGGCAAGACTGAGCACAGCAACAAGACACAAGGTAGTTATACTGCATCAGCAAGGTCTCTCCCAGGCAGAAATTTCAAGGCAGACAGGGGTTTCCAGATGTGCTGTCCAAGCTCTTTGAAGAAGCACAAAGAAACTGGCAACGTTGAGGACCGAGACGAGTGGTCGCCAAGGAAACTTACTGCAGCAGATGAAAGACACATCATGCTTACTTCCTTCGCAATCGGAAGATGTCCAGCAGTGCCATCAGCTCAGAACTGGCAGAAAACAGTGGGACCCTGGTACACCCATCTACTGTCCGGAGAAGTCTGGTCAGAAGTGGCCTTCATGGAAGACTTAGCGGCCAAAAAGCCATACCTCCGACGTGGAAACAAGGCCAAGCAACTCAACTATGCACGAAAACACAGGAACTGGGGTGCAGAAAAATGGCAGCAGGTGCTCTGGACTGATGAGTCAAAATTTGAAATATTTGGCTGTAGCAGAAGGCAGTTTGTTCGCGAAGGGCTGGAGAGCGCATACGAATGAGTGTCTGCAGGCAGCAGTGAAGCATGGTGGAGGTTCCTTGCAAGTTTGGGGCTGCATTTCTGCAAATGGAGTTGGGGATTTGGTCAGAATTAATGGTCTCCTCAATGCTGAGAAGTACAGGCAGGTACTTATCCATCATGCAATACCATCAGGGAGGCATCTGATTGGCCCCACATTTATTCTGCAGCATGACAACGACCCCAAACATACAGCGAAAGTCATTAAGAACTATCTTCAGCGTAAAGAAGAACAAGGAGTCCTGGAAGTGATGGTATGGCCCCACAGAGCCCTGATCTCAACATCATCGAAGTCTGTCTGGGATTACATGAAGAGAGAGAAGCAACTGAGGCTGCCTAAATCCACAGAAGAACTGTGGTTAGTTCTCCAAGATGTTTGGGCCAACCTACCTGCCGAGTTCCTTCAAAAACTGTGTGCAAGTGTTCCTAGAAGAATTGATGCTTGATGCTGTTTTGAAGACAAAGGGTGGTCACACCAAATATGGATTTGATTTAGATTTTTCTTCTGTTCACTCACTTTGCATTTAGTTAATTGATAAATATAATCTATTAACATGTCTATTTTTGAAAGCATTCTTACTTTACAGCATTTTTTCACACCTGCCTAAAACTTTTGCACAGTACTGTATATATGAGGGGGATAAAAAAAAAGATTTCCATAAATCTTAGCTATTTTGCACTTCTATTCGCTACATAAGTCTCAAATGTGCAGTTCTAAAAGAAGCATGTGAGTCGATAGGGGAATCGGGTGAAATGACCCCGGAAGTACAAGAGACTAAAGCATGGCTTTTTTTTTTCAAACCTAGTGTAGTACAAGCTATACTGTTTTGAAATGAAAATGCATGTTTGCTATAATGTTTTTCTTTCAAATCTGCACACTTTAACTTGAACAGATGCATGCTTTTTGTTTTACAGGAAATCATTTTCCAGAAGAACACTGTGAGTATACGTCTTAATAAATTATTTTCAATGTCTTAAGCTGCTGCTACTAGGTCCTCTTCCTAAAGGACTAGCTTTACATTGTTCTGGCCTTATTTCCCACAAGAAAAAACATCACATTGTTTTTCTTTCTTTTGGCAGTGCTCCATGCAACAATATTCCACATTTAGGCTCAGTGTTTATTCAGCTCATCCTCCTGTAAATCTAGTCTAAAAATGTTGTCTAGTTGTTAATCTGGTAAGGGAGTCTGAAAGAAAGAAAATGTTAATATTGGTAGCCTAGCTTGGCAGAGATAACAATTATGTGTGTTTTCTCAGAAATCAGTTATATTATTTGCATATGCCATTAGTTTGACTAGTGTATTGTTGCATTTGTCATCATCATAATAGTAATACATCCCATGTTTATTTTCCACTGGGGCCATATAGGACCATGTTTACTTTTCTAAATAGTGAACGAACTCTACTTTAACTTTGCAGTCTTCAAGCATGTTATTTAGAGGTTTTCTCTTCTTTGTAGTTAATCAGTTGAATAGCACATTTGTCAGTCACTGTTATAGCAATTTCTGTTTTAATCTGAATGCTTCTAATTTTATTTGGACTTCTACCTGTTTGCTCAGAAGAGTTGTAGCCTGCAAGAAAGTACACTGTATTTCCTCTAAACGGCTGATTCAATGTTTCATGTTAAAATGCTTTGCATATAGTTAGTTTTTTGTTCTAGTTAGCTCATATTTACGCACTTTTGTGTATATGGTACAGATTTCTAGGTTTGCTACTAATACAATATATCTTGCTAGCAAAAATATATATTGTTTAAGAACATAAACACATAATGCATGCCAATGAGTGTGGAGTATGCATATGTTTGTCTAACTTCATAACCACTTTACACATAAGGATGGATGCATTTTAAAACAAGTGCACAGGGCTCTACATTTAGAGTTTACTACTGGCCCCTTGGGTCACTGAGGTAGTGTTTTTACTGGCCCGGATACAATTTTAACTGGCCCAATAATAAGTACAAAACTGTATCGCCCTGCTCGGCAAGTTAATAGCAGAATAATGTATTAGGTTGTGTGTTGGCGTCATTCAAAAATAAAATAAACTATCTTATGGATTATTTGTTTAATCATTCTGATTATGTGTATACCATATGTTTAAATGGTAGTGGCTGATCTATCTGGCTTTTTGTACATTTAACATGTTTTGACTAGATAACAATATAAAAATAAAATAATAAGTTGTCATCTGCAATAAATTCACCCGATGTTTAATTTTTAAACTATTATTGTGTTATTATATATACAGTTATTTTTGGCTTAGAGTTGCTACAGCGTCAGTAAATCAGCCGTCCTAAAACCCGTCCGGAGATGCCCAGGGAAGCCTGGTGGTGCCCGGGATGGATATTTAAATGCCCAGAGTGTACTAGCATGTCGACCTCCTCATGAGAAGTACAATTATATATGCAGCTAAAGCACACCTGGTTCAGATATAGTCCCACGCCCCTCCAGCTGCCTCCGGTCGCCTAAAGGCTTCACCGAGCATCAACAGGAACCGGCACCTGGGAAGACATGACCAGGCATGACCAGAGGCACATGGTACTAATATTTGAATGCCCAGGTTGTTTTAGCTGTTGTTGTTTTTTGTTATTTATTTTTACAAACAGAGACAAAGCAAGTATGTTTCACTTTATTTAATAGCAAACTAGCAACCAAACAAAGAGCATTAACTTCCTCTGTTCCTACTTCCTGCTCTATCTACTCAGTAATGTGTAAATCTACAGCACCAATTATAAATGGAATAACAATACCACGTTAGCCTACCCCAATTAACATTAGGATAATTTTTCCATAACAGAATGGGTCAACCTTGTAAATGTGTATTTCTGTACCATTGCCACAACGTTGTAGCCCAGTTTAGGTGCTTTATATTTACAACACTATACACAATATACAAGTGTATTTACAAGTGCAGATACATATTACAGAGAACCATTTGGAAATACAGTAAATGAATAGACATTTCATTTTCCTGCTTCCTTGAGGGATTCATCCTCTTAAATGGTTTTAAAATCAGACCACAAACATAATATCAGCAAACTAACCCTTTACTGCTTAATAATAAATACAAAAAAGATGTTGCATTCTATTCCCCTCGTGTATTGAATATTGCAGCGACGTTTTGATAATGCCGTGGGGCTATAGCAATACAGCTCCAAAAATGCCCAACACATGCCAATTCCTGTTTTGGAAGAACATATTGGGGGAGAAATTTATAAAAATATTCTGATCAGAAATAAGTCATGCAGTTTTCAGTTAAACTGTAGGCTTGAATACAGATGATTGGCTGTCTAGTACCTGCAGCGCCTTGTGTTTCTTGTGATCAGTTTTGGTAGCAGGGTCAAAAATTAACCTTTTTTTATTATTTCGGTCTTTATTTCACGGTTAAACAGCTCTTTATTTGGCTGGGTTGCTCGTTTTGCAACCAGAAATAATAATACCTGGCTCTACACAACAATATGTATCGCACAGGTAAACTACGGGGTTCAGTCCCAAAATAATAATAGACACTAAACAAAACACCCACAAACACAACACGGTCACAAGTCCAGAGTGAGTGCTCTTAGTGAAAATGGTGATTTACAGGTTTATACGTGCATAATGGTGATGTGTAGTCCAGGTTTAATTGCTGGATGTTTAGCTACAGCTCCCGGATATTAGCCTTCTATAACCGACAAACATAACAGTTTAATAGAGAAACAAAACAGCACACAAAAACCTATGTTTTCTTTGTAACACAGTACTCCTTCACTGGTCCTTTTGTAACCATAACAAAGGAATAGAGTGCTTTGCCACATCCCCTGATATTGTGACTCCGCCCCCTTTCTGGATGGCTGACTTCCAACTGACCCTGGAATGAACTGCCAAACCATCCAGTCCAGTGCACTCTGTTCCTGGTATACCGTGCCCTCACAGGTCAGAAGGAAGATTGTTGACTAGGATTCATTTGCTGTCTGTCACAAGGCTCCAACAATTCTGCAAAGACAAAATATATATATTTTTATTTATTTTGTTTTTTTCTATTTTATACGTATTTTTGAAAACGGTGTACAATATTTTACAGCTATTTTTCCTCATCTAACATGTTGTCCTATGATGGCTAACTGGAACACTGCTGCAGCAGGGTTATCCTGGTTTCATAGCCTGATGGCCTTTTTTTATTTTTATTTTTCTGGAAGGGCAACATTCTTTCCCTGCTCTATTCTCACTGAAAAATGAGATTTACAGTCTGTTTTATTTCAAAATGATAATACAATATTGTAAGCTAATCTCATATATAAGTATTTCATTTCTGTCATTATAAACATATGTCAATCTTCACATTTCGCAAATCAATGGATTGTCCATGTCGCTTCTGTTCAAATCTAGTAAAAATATATAAAATATATATATCATGTTTAAATCTAAAAAAATATGGCAAATGGCAAACTAGGTTAACAACACTAAAACAGAAAGAAAAACAATCATTAATTTTGCCAGGGAAAGTTTGTCTTGAAATGCTTCTAAACAGTAAACATTTTTTTTTTCTTTTTTAAGCATCCCAAGTACATGCTTGACCACAAAGTAGAATAATTGTATAAATTATCAACATAATTGTTTCTAATCCACTAGTACCTTAGCGACCTGGTGTTTGTTTTTTTTTGTTGCATTAAATGTCAGGTTAGAAAGCAATATCACTTATTTGCTAATTTACAAAAAAATGTAAATAATACCTTCAGTTTAAAAGATTAGTCTGTGCCTTGCCAGAGGCTCTCTTGGCAGCCATTTTTGGGTTTCTTTGTAACCAATAGAAGATCAGCTTTTTCCACAGCTAGCCAATCAGAAGTGATAGGGATGGGACGTAAACACTTTTTTAAATGTTTGTGTGTAGGTGCTAGATTTACGCAATTCAGTTTTCAGAAACTTGCGTGGCTCTCTAGAATATACCTGGAGTGTTTTTCAAGCAACAGAACCAACGTAGAAAAAATAAATAAATAAAAACTATTCGTCAAACAAGCAAAGTATAATGGCAAAACTTGTCCCAGGCGTCGGGCGATATGAATTGCACACCCCTGCAAAAAAGAAGAAAAACTGAAAGAATTTCCACAAAGCAGACACACCTCAACACATTTTTTAGTTGGTCTACACAAATCTAGGGCACATTGTAGACATAATTACTATGTTGTGCACTGTAAGTCTTTGAAGACAGCACTAAAATAGAAAATTCTAAGCCAGCTATTTACCCTCATATGGTTTTTCAAAGGAAAGCTAGTGTAGTACCAGTACATTTTAAATCATTGTTGCTGGACTTCTAAAAGTAGTGCTGGGAAAGATTGGACTTAACTAGCTGCTTACCTACAGGAACTTTCTGTCTTTACTTGGGTCACTTTGTTACCAGGTGATCAATAGTATTTGCAAGTTGAAGAACTCTGTCCAAACATTGTGAGAAACCTCACTCCTTTAGAGAGAATTTAGTTTGAATGTAATAATACCAATGTAGCTTTGATTTATATTCTATCTTTTTGCAAATGCAATGTGTACTAAATATTATTTGACAGGTTTTTTTTTTCTTTCTGCCGTTATAGTATGGCACTAACTTCCTATTCTGATAAGAGTAATATCTAATTTTAGTTTGTTTTTTATCAACAGTCTTGCACCGGAAATTACAACTTTATACCATATATGGTAACACCACACAATAAAGTCTACTGCTGCGAGAGCAGTTTAATGAAGGGACTGACTGAATTAATGCAGCCAAGCTTTGAGATGCTGCTTGGGCCAATCTGTATGCCACTGGTAGATCGTTTTACTCAGCTGCTGAAGGTCTCACAGGCCAGCTGTTGGTAAGTGTTGCTTGCTACTGTAATACTGTAATAGGGCAGCAGTGTGGAGTAGTGGTTAGGGCTCTGGACTCTTGACCGGAGAGTCGTGGGTTCAATCCCAGGTGGGGGACACTGCTGCTGTACCCTTGAGCAAGGTACTTTACCTAGATTGCTCCAGTAAAAACCCAACTGTATAAATGGGTAATTTGTATGTAAAAATAATGTGATATCTTGTAACAATTGTAAGTAAGCCCTGGATAGCAGTCTGCTATGAAAAAAAAAAATACTAAAAAAAAAGATACAGATGAGTCCATGCTAATTACTACCTTACTTTTAAAAGTAGGGGTCACTGTGGAGTCAAGA
Source organism: Acipenser oxyrinchus oxyrinchus (assembly GCA_030684275.1). Lineage (NCBI taxonomy): Eukaryota > Metazoa > Chordata > Actinopteri > Acipenseriformes > Acipenseridae > Acipenser > Acipenser oxyrinchus. Next base: position 65,347,006 of record CM060252.1, on the reverse strand, counting down.
CAGCTGCATGTATGTGACCCTTATAAACTGTAACTTGACTAAAAGCATGATAATGAAATGTACATTATAAATCAGACAAAATAAGGGCAAAAGATCCTGTTCTGCTACCCCCAAGAAAAGTACTTATGGCCTCATAAAAAGTTTTCATCCATTTAAGAGCAGGTATCGATTTGCTCTTAAAAAAAAAAAAAAAAAAAAAAAAAAAAAAGTGGAAGTAAACCTGTGAAACTGGAACATTCTTGTAGTGCTAGAGTTTACTTCACTCCAGATATTTTGCCAAGTTTTACTTCAACCGTGCCATTGTGAATATTTCCTAAACTTCATAAACTAAATTGTCAATCTCTGCATTGAGAATGGAGATTGGTGCAGAATCCGTGGAAATGAATTACAAATGGAAAATAAAGTGTTTATTGTTATAGCCGTTATTTTTGGAAGCTGCTAGAAATTCTGACCCCTTTGGAAATTGCATAACAGCAAAGCATCAGCTAAATGTTGTCATACAAAAAAAACAGAAGTGTTTTTAATGTCTTTTTTTGACTAGTCTTTCTTTTAGAATTCCTAAATTTAGCACAATTGAGTGTTTTATAGTTACGACTCAAATAGCTGTTGGAACGTATTAGTAAACTTTTTTGAGGCTCTTTTCTCGCTTTATTCTTAAACCCCTGCACCTGTTCATTGTTTTCTGTAATGCAAACCAATGCCTACTCTTGCCATGGCGAATACCACCAGACTCCATTTTCTTCACTGGATTCCAACCAGATTGTCCCAGAAATAAAGGATAATTTCTTCTGTAAGGATATTGGTGTCACCTGGATTGGTTGTTACTTAGCTTCATGAAAAGTAGGTAAAAAGGGGTCTGGTGAGGGAAGCTTTTTATGCCTCTTAAAAAATTTTTAATTTACCAACAGGTTTGCTAAGCAATCTAGAATAATATATTCCGTCTAGTTGTGCAGCTCTTAACAGATGTTTCAGAAAGCTGGTTCAATGGCCTTGTAAATCATGATTCACCATGGAAAGAAGGACATTTGGTTGTATTCAGGTCCTGACCTTTGCTCCTTTACAATCCATTTCTGTCTTGTATCGATATTTCTGATTAATATATTACAAAAAAGATCCTGTTGCAGGTTACCTAAACCTTATGTTGTGATGTCAGCAGCTGTGCTAAAAAGCTATTTGACCTTGCATACTCTAATCAGAATGTGTTCCACTGCAGCCAGTATTTCCGAGAATCTATTCTGAATGACATCAGAAAAGCCCGGGAACTGTACACAGGCGTGGAGCTGGCTGCTGAACTGGCAAGGATACGACAGCGCTTGGATGTTGAGTGTCTCTCAGCAGACATTGTTATTAACCTACTTCTATCCTACCGGGATATTCAGGTACTAGTAAAGGCCTCAACAGATGAATGTACTTTACAACCAATAGGCACACTATTTGAAGGGTGTCTGTTATGTAAATAACATTGATTGATAAACATTGAATGATATGATATTTTGCAGGGATGGGAATTAGCCTACTATTCCACAGCACTTTTAGCCATTGAAGTTTTACTGTGAGCTTAATTGGCCCCACCTTTTGCCCAGCCCTGCATGCACTGTTTAAGCTTTGGTGTGTCTAAAAGTGCATACTAAAACCAAGAATGGATCAAACTCTTGTCTATAGCAAGTTTGTGTGTCCTCTGTCTTTTATTGGATAGCTTTAAGAGACGGTAATACAGCAATTGGCACTCTAAATAATGATCTAATATTCAATAATTAACCAAAGCAATTCAATAAATTGTCAGATATTACACTGGACAGATTGCAACCACATTGGCAAGACAGTAAACAGTTCACTATTATGACCTAAAAGTTAGTCCTTGTCCCTGGTCTATTGGCCAAAAGTGTGCATGGCCTGCAGTATGTTTTGTGTGCTTGAGTGAACCTATTTGGCCACCAGAATGATGTGCTGTTCATTTGTTTCTATGGGTCTTTATAAAAATAAAAAAATAAAGATACCTAAGACTATCCCAGTAGTATGCATAGCCCTCGTCTATATAACATACAAAAAAGTAGTTAATTATCTCATTTAACCTGTTAAACCCGGATTGCAATGGCCCTCCAGGACCTTGATTGGACAACCCTGGATAAGGTCGATGTTGCAAAGTAAGGGTGATTGTTGAAACCCTTAGGCAATAGTTTTTCTATGTGACAAAAATGATGTGTGTACCGGAGTTATGAAAATCAAACCCTGCCTATGTGTTTTTTTGGTGTGTTTGTGTCTGTAAAATATGTACTCCTAGGGAGGGTCCTATATTAATTAATTGAACTACAGCAGTATTTAGATCAATTGAATAGACCCCAATATATCAAAAAAAGACCTCAACAGATTTCTGCTTGACTGTCATTTTTATTAAGTAGCACATTACAATGCAGCAGTATGTTTGCATTGTCTTCCGAAAAATGTCTCATTCCTGATTTTCTTCTTTTTGTGTGTGTGTGTGTCTAAGGATTATGGTTCCGTTGTGCAGCTGGTTGAAACTTTGGAAGAACTTCCAACCGTTGATCTTGTATCCCATCCTCATGTGAAGTTTCATTATGGTTTTGCACTAAATCGGTAAGAGCTGTTTTTTATTCTGTAAGTAAAAACAGTTTTTAAAGTGTGTGGTGTCTAAAAAGTATCAGCTGCTTGTTAACACTATGTATCCATTCTGCAGGACCATGTGTTATCTTAAGAGTAGCATAGGATATTTAAAAAAAAAAAAAAAAAAAAATACTGTCTTTAGGTTTTCTTCAGATGAATAGTGTTCGTATATAGAGTCCAGTTAGTTTAAGGCATGTCTTACATAGTCCTGGTGTAAAATCACAAAAGCATTCCTACAACAATAATAGATCTAAAAAAATGTTCCAATAGGTGATAACTCCAGCCTCTGTATTCTGAACTAGTACAGAGCTCTACAGCCTTTTTGGCTAAAAGAGCTGCCGATATGAATGGAATAGAATGGCCTCCTCTCGTTTGTAAACTTTCTTATATACTGATTACCAGGGAGTTCTTCCAGAGCCATAAAAAATCAGTACCTCAATAAGTAAGTTTTTCTACAGACTACAGATTGTCCAAGCAGTCTTTCAAACCTGTTAAACTTCAGATTAGACATGTAGGGTTTAAGAGCCAATACTAGAATAGAATTAGGGCTTCTGTTTTTCGGTTTTTATTAATTTCATTTTTCAGTGCTTATTTTGAGCTATTTTCGAGTTTTACGTAAATCATTTTGCTTTTTTTTTTTCCCCTGGGGCTTTTGCTCTTTATATACTGTTGGAAATTATTGTTTTCGGTTACTTTTGAAATGCTTGGGCGTTTTTTTTTTCAGTCAAAATATGTATAGGAACTTATACTTGCACACTTTGCTGTCTTCCACAATGAAATCCTTTTGGTCACGGGCACATTCTTCTGGGGTTTTTGTGTGTCGGCATTTTTTTTTACATTTCCCCACAATTTGCAATTCTGTTTTAAATCCTCCGTAACTGTAATACAGCTTTAAATCCCGCAAACAAGCCTCCATTCCTAATTGTAATCTCGTTTTAAATCTCGCAAGCGGAGTCTCCAATAGAAATGTAGGGATTTGCTGCCACTCAGTTGGGGTGGGTTTAAAGTATTCAGAACGAATCAAGTCAGGAAGGAGGGACATTGCCCAGCTGCACTTGGAAAGGTAGTTTGTTTTTTTTTTGTATGGGAAAGGGGTGAAATCAATGTGAATTGAGTAACCATTTCCAGTGTTTTTCCGGTGTTTATTGGATATACACCGATTTCAAAACCAAAAATCAGAAGCCCTAAATATAATCGATCCACAGTCTAAACAGGTTGCTTACCCACGAAAACTTCACCATTCAGACTCCTCCGGGAAGGCAGTAAAGTAGGGCTGTGTTCAAAGGTTTGTTCGCTAGCCAGGAATTCAAAGTTTTAAACCTTCGAAGGCTCGTCAGGTGGCATTCACGCACTGTGTGTTTTTCATTTTTTCTCTTAACAGAAACCGTTTGACAGTGTGTGAATACTATAAATCACACATTTAAATGTCACTTGCATTCAAAAATGGGATCTTCTGGATTTGTCTAATGCATATTACATAAACAAAAGTTGTTGTATTAAAATCCACTACCAAATCGTTATAAGCAGCAACTCTATATGGTGCCGGTGCCATGTATTCGAGCAGGGTATAGTATGCCAAAGCACTGGGGGTGTACCTATAGCGATTGTAGTGCTTCAGTAAAATATGTACTGAATACCTAGTGTACAAGACCGTGTAAGAGGAGAGCTATGGTAGTTTATGTTTGAAACATACAAAATATACGTTAACACGAATAATTTTAATTTTGAAAATTGAGCACCGTCCACCCCTCCCCCCTCCAGCTTGGTCAGTGGGTTGCTGAGGATTCAAAAGTTCTCTGAAACAGTCTAATATTCCTTAGATCAGTGGTTCTCAATCCTGGTCCTGGGGACCCCCCTGTGTCTGCTGTTACTTTTTTTCCAACTCAATTTCTTTATTGAACACTCAGTTAAACCAACTATTGGCCTAATCAAAGCTGCTGAATGATTTGAAAGAGATGAAGATATCAAGTTGTGTATGAAATTCAATAGAACTTGAAATCACCAACTTCCTATAAGCTGAAGAATAGTTTAAAAATGTGATTAACCATATTGTTAGTTCAATTGAGTGTCCATTTAAGTAACTGAGAGCTCAGCTGGAACAAAAACCAGCAGACACAAGGGGTCCCCATGACCAGGGTTGTGAACCACTGCTTTAGAAGTGAAGACAGAGCACTGTTCTTTGTGACTAAAACCATTGACTTGTGAATTGTAAAGATAATCAGAACAATTAGAGTATGAACACATGTGAAGTGAGACAATGTATTTCTTCTGTACTTTTTCAATTATACAAACATTTCTAACAGTAACCTTTGTTTTCAACCCTTTCAGCTATTTTTATTTATTTTGTTGACAAAAGCCATACTCGTGTTTCATATGCTGGAAAATAAATTTGATGTATGTGGCACTGAAAGGATGTAAAATAGTGTCAATCATGCGGTTTGTTTTGTTGATTTTGAACTGAAGAGATTAATGTTTACAGTAGTTTTTTTTGTTGTTGTTGGTTTAGCAGAAATGGACACCCCTTGAACGTGTATGTAGGTTGCCACAGAATAGTCATCTTTGTATTGGAAATTACACATAGTTGTGTAATGTTGTTTGTAATGAACAGTACACAATTTCACTGGAATACTTACAAAAATTAAGAGATTAAACCAATGTCACAGTCAGCAGTCGTTACTACAATTGTTTCGGTTTTAAATCACAAAGGACAGTGACTCTTCAAAACTTTCAAAGGATATCTACTGTATTGGGCTGTTTCAGAGAACTTTTGAATCCTCGGCTAATATTATATTTGACGACAGTTTAAAGAATTTTAAACAGAACTTTACAGCTGCTTTAAATCTGTGGCTGGCAGTGTTAGGACAAAGTGTTTGGGCTGGATTCCTGTAAGTGGAGTTTGAATCGACTACCATGGCAACCAGCGTAGCATGATTGGGTTTAGTTTAGTCCACACATCTTCCATGTGCCTAACATTAAGCATGTAGTGGTGATCTGGGTCATGTGTCGACCTGGCTCTTGTCTAACGGTAAGTTCAAAAGACTATACATCCACTGCCAATGCAGATGTCAAAGAGCCATATCCATATCCTGATTTGAAAAGTGCCCCTTTGGCTTCCAATGCACAATCAGACCAAAGCGATCAACATATTGCCAACTCAGTGCTACAGCACTACAGAGAGAAACTGTCTGAAGTAGTTTCTTATCACTTTATTTATTTCCAGGTGGTACTAAAGTGATAGTTCTGAATCAATTTCAGTGATAGTTCTGAATCAATTTCCAGGATTACATGTGGGCAACAATAATAGTTTATTATACATTTTAAATGTGAAAGTTGACGTTGAAAGAAATAACTTATTTTCCCTGCTATTTTAAGTCTGGGTTTGGCAGTGTTTCTGTTTTTTTGTTTGAACATTTCCAAAGCCTTCAGTAAAGTTCCATGTAGTGTTTAGTTCACTGTGCAGTTTTTTTTTCTTACTGTATTGGTTAGTTATAAAGTTGTCTACCTATACAGGAAATGTAGGGTCAAATACAGCATATACTTGCCTAGACATCTCTACACATTTTTTTTCCCCAGGAGAAATCTGCCCGGGGACAGAGAGAAGGCGATTGCTATAATGTTACCGTTGGTGCAATCTGATCAGCAGGTTGCATCGGACATGTATTGTTTGGTTGGGAGGATCTACAAGGACATGTTTTTGGATTCTCACTTCACTGACCTGGAAAGCAGAGACAATGGTGCTTATTGGTAAGAGTCTATTTCGTTCTGTGTTATATATTGTATTACATTGTACCCTACTTAGCTCAATCCAGACGGTTGTCATGCTGATGCGCTGGGGAGACCGCACTGTGGTTGATCCCCGGAGCCAGCATCGCAGCCATTGTGTGTGCTGATGCGCTAGGGAGGCAATAAGCTGATCCCTGGAGCCAGCATTACACTTCAGCCATCAACACCAGACAGAAGTATATCTACATCATCATATGGAAGGAAGCGCAAATGGATGGAGACACAGATGGATCACATTAGTTTACAGTAAAGTCTTAGTTGGTGCTTATCTTGGCGAGAGCCGAGTTCAAATCAGCATGAAGTTTTAACATCTACTCTCGTGTAATGGAAATCATGTAGTGAGATTTGTGACCACCCAATGAATAAGCACAAACGTTTTAAAGGATATTGCAAATATTTGGCAGCTATTGATTGTACAGCAATAAAGCAATATGTCGCTTGTCATGAAGGAGAGATTAAAAACACATTTAATTGTTTGCCCTAATTCAAATAAACTGGCTGACCACATTACAGTACATTTATCACAACCTGTTGTCTCTCTAACTGTGGTTTACAAATACTAGGACCAGCTCTGTTACTACCACCAGGACGTCGGGGTTAATATAGAGGTTTTATAGTTAATGTTTCAAATTAATATATGTTCCATATGCCAGACTAGGTTCTGCAGAGGGGGTCATCAGAAAATTCAGTCAACTTTTCTATTCACCGAAGAAAAAAAATACTGTTTTAAAGACCTGCAATCACAGGATGTAAAACTATGCACTGTTTAAATAATATTGGTTTTCAAAATTTGTTTAGAAATCCCTTTGCTTAGGGTATGGGATTTGGGGAATGTATTTCTTTAATCATGTACTCAAGCCACACAGGTAATAAATAACTTGGTGTTATATTGTGAGCGATAATTTGATGTGCATGATAATGTCCAAGACTTACCTGTGATCTGACCACCGTGATATAAAAAGCTCCAGCAGTCCAGGTGTATCTTTTGGTCAGTGGCTTATTGTGAAAGGTGGAGATGGCTTACAGTGACTGAAAATAACTGATCAACAGGCGCAGCCCTCTGCAGGGGACAGGCAGAGGCAACGCAAACTAAAACTGCACCCAGAGGAGTTAGAAATTCTAGTGGAGGAGGTTGTTTTAAATTATAATACCTCGTTTGGTCCAGTGTTTTATTTTACCAGTGTAATGAACTATAAAATAAAATAGAAATTATACATTCATTCACGCTTAATATAACCTGTTACTTACAGGTCATTTTCACTGCTCTATATGAAAACTTTAATGCAAGTAATGCCTCCATGATGCCAAATAGATTTCAGCCCAGAAAAATAGGCTTAAATAGTGCGCCTATCAGTGGTGAAAGCCTGGTTTCCAAACAAACTACTATTATCGCCCTTTAGTAAATACAGTGTGGATAAAGCTCATCTCATTATTCAGAGCGGGGTGCCGCATTCAAATACATTATCATTCATTACCATACAAATCACATATTCATTCTGATTCATAGTGTGGCACAATAAAATCAGTGTGCGCCATAACATGCCCACTATTTTGAGCGATAATTAATAAAATTGCAATAGTAAATACGGAAATTATGAACATGCACACTAATTGCAAATATGGTGCACCATAATGTTTAGTGCCCTCTTGTAAATTAGGCCCTATGTTCTCTAATTTGAACAAGCTGTTGTCAAGATCATTTTTACTGTTTCATATTATTAATGTTATGATCATTTAATGTGTTTATCCCCATCTGTTGTCTGTTACCACTGACGTTACAACGGTAACTTGAGTAATCAATAAAACCAATCGCAGTTAAGTTAGATGGCTCAAAACTGCAGACTTGAACGTTTTTTGATCTCCTTTCATATAAATTCATGTTGTTCTTAAACACCACTACAGTCATAACACTTTCTATAGTCAAGTTGCCTATCCATTCTGAATGCAGCTTTTTTTTTTTTTTTTTTTTTGGAATCGCCAATTTTATTTTACCATTTTCTCCCCAATTTGAAATGCCCAATTTGTAAGCCTGACTCACTGCTGCAACCCCACGCTGACTGGGAGAGATGAAGACAAACACGCGTCCTCCGAAATGTGTGCCGTCAGCCGTCCGCTTCTTTTCACTCTGCAGCCCAGCCATGCAGCTACCTCAGAGTTACAGCTTCGGAGGACCACGCAGCTCTGGGCCGCTTGCAGGCAGGCCTGCAGGCGCCCGGCCAGTCTACAGGGGTCGCTGGTGCGCAGTGAGCTGAGGACACCCTGGCCGACCTAAGCCCTCACCACTCCGGGCAGCGCTCAGCCAATTGTGCTAACTTCCGTCTACGGCCAGCAGTGGAATAGCCTAGACTGGAACTGGCAACCTCCAGGTTATAGGGCACAAACTGCACTCCAAGTGGAGTGCCTTTACCGAGATCGCCACTCGGGAGCCCCTGAATGCAGCTTATATACAAGTAATATACATTTTTTAATTGTTAGCTGTAGTGTGGTGAATGAATGGCTTTCCCAAATGGGTACTGCAGAATGAAACACTATGTTTATTTTTCTAGGTACAAGAGGGGATTTGAGTCCGAGCCAACACTACATTCAGGGATCAACTATGCAGTCCTTCTCCTGGCAGCTGGGCACCACTTTGATAAATCTTTTGAACTTCGAAAAGTTGGTAATTACAAACCCTTGTAATTCTTATATTTATGTATGTGTATTTAACAAGTCTGTTATAAATTTACCAAACTTTTGGTATTACTTTAGCACATAATGTAGCAATAAAAGTTGAATGTAATGAACTGTAATTGTTTGAAAGATTAAAGACCAGCTCTATTGCCTTGCACCCACCAGTTGTTCATTAAAAAATGAATTCATATCATGTTATCATTATCATTTATATGTCAGAAGTGGAAACTAGAGCTGAAATCGGGGAAAGTTTGAACTGAACAGAACTCTGTCCTGTGACTGACAGTCGAAAAGCTAAATATAGAGCCGAGTAGGGTTAATATGAAGCCCAACACACTGTATGACATCATTTCATGCAGCTCGTGATCCTACAGGTTATTCTGGGGTGTCAAAGACATGTACTGACAATATGAAAACAATATGTATCTCTGCCAAGGTCTTTTGTGTTGCTAATGATATCCATGTTGGTTTACAATACATAGGGCTACTAGTTTTCACTTATTACATTTCTCTATTTGAAAAAACCTCAGCACACATTTTGGTCCGATCACATAAATCATACAATAATGTCATATATTCTATAGGCTCAAGCAGTTTGAAGTATACTATACTGCTCAATTCAGACAGTAGGTCAGGCAAGTTTCAGGCAGCAGCATTTTTGTATACAATGGGTTGCATATATCACATTGTATGTGGTGTCTGGATTAATACCCTTTCTTAGGAACATGTACATACTGTATCTTCATTTTCCAAGAGGAATTGTCCGGATGATGTCTGCCTTCATAGTCTTGTACAACGGGACTTTAAAATACAGTCTATTATGTGTCACAATGTGGTTACTTGGAGAATGTTATTGAGCAGAATGCATGTGCCAGATAAAGTACTGGTATACTGTTTCATGCAGAGTGCTCCACTTATTTTTTACTGGCAGCCCAACAATGGTAAGATTGGTTTGCAATAGAGCACTCCATATTATTGACCTTGTGTAACAGGAAGCTTTTTCTGATGCAGGTGTGAAGCTCAGCAGCCTACTTGGTAAGAAGGGGAGCCTGGAGAAGCTCCAAAGTTACTGGGATGTGGGATTCTTCCTGGGGGCCAGTATCCTAGCCAACGACAATCAGAGGGTGATTCAGGCCTCCGAAAAACTTTTCAAACTCAAGGCGCCAATATGGTAAGAGATATATATTCAAGAGGGTTGCTTTTAAGGGCTTGTTTGTCACAAGTTTTGTAACATTACTGTTGTCTTTTCCTTGCACAAAATATAATTATTCCCTATGGAAATCTGCAGTAAAATGTCCTCAAATCTGCAAAGAGAATTTTTTTTATTTTCTGCAAAGAACTTGTCCAATTCTGCGGCAATGACTTTTCAATGACAAATATTGTTAATGAGTATTAATAAATAACAAAAGACAGTTAGTTAATTAAGTAAGCAATACCCAAAAGTTAAGTAAGATATGTCTTACTGCACACCCTGAAGTGGTTTATTGCACTTATAAAACCCCCCAAAAATATTAACATTTGAAACTTTAAATTAAGTTTTATGTAATGTGTCCTTCTGTCAGTGCAAAATTGTTCCTATACTTTGTTTTAGAAGCTTCAAATTTGCTGGAAAAACGTATTACTGCTGAGTACAATTTTCTCCTCCAAACACGCTGCCTATAGCATGATACACACAGGATTAAAAACCAGGTGCCCTCAACGAAAGTCGGTAAATTTCAAAATGAAATGCAATGTTGTGGCCAGAGAAGGCGCTTTTGTGAACCAATAAACCAGGTGTAAATAACTCATTTTGTTGTACCTTCTTTTCCAAAGGCTAGAATAACCATGTTGTCCCTTGAGTAATATCTATTTTCCATATATATCTTCAAATGCACCGTTAATCAAAGCATCAATTTTTTTTTTCGCCCGTCCACGATTTGGCTACGCACAATAGTAGCGTTTTACTGACCTGGAGAATCTCAGGACAGATCGTACCAATTTTAATATTATATTATGGTTTATTGTGAAGGCTGGTATTGCTTTGAGGCGAATAACCTGGAAATGCTTCATCAATTCTAACATAACACTGACATGGTAGATTCGCACGGGACTAAAAAGACACGGGACGTCTGAGTTTGAAATTGTACAGAAGGTCCCGATGTCCTGTAAAAAAAATCTGAGGACCTCTGTGAAAATTATCTTGGATAAAAATATGTTTAGTAGTAACTCAACAGTACTTGCACACTTAAGTTGTACCTTCTTTCCTTTGCTGTCTTCCACAGCAAAATCCTTAGGGCACATTCTTCTGGGTTTTTTATGTGTAGGCATTTTTTTACATTTCTCCACAATTTGCAGTTCTGTTTTAAATCCTCTGTATTTTAACTGTAATACAACTTTAAATCTTGCGAACAAGCCTCCATTCCTAATTGTAATCTTGTTTTAAATCTTGCTTTCTTTCAATTACTGATTCATGTTCGACAGATGGAGGAATACATCCCTCAGTTTTTAAATCATGTCTTTCAGGGTAAATGGTGGAATACTAATGCTTCCATGAACACCATTTCTCCATTAATAAAACATTCCTAGTGTTTTAATAAGCAGTCTTTTATATTCCTTTCACCTGTTCCCCTCTATGGGCTGGACCCCAGTTAGCATAGGTCTTGGACTACCTAATTTTATTTTAGGTACAGTAGTCCAAGACTCGTGCTAATCAGGGTCTGTGAAACCAGTCTTAAATCTGTCTATCTCGTTTCGATGGATCATGGATATTACAGGCCTATATCTGTGGCAGTTCTTGCACATATCCTAAATCATTCTCATTGTAGTTTTGTTGCTAAGTAGCCCTTCTTTGAACTGCAGGTACTTAAGATCACTGGTGGAGACTATACTGATTTACCAGCAATTTAAGGAGCAGAATATAGAACAGCCCAACCCCAAGCTGGAGCTAATGGATTTTTGGATGGACTTCCTTGTAGAAGCCACGAAGAAGGAACTGTCATTAGTTCGTTTCCCTGTGAGTATGGCAGTGCCCGTGTTGCTTTTTTCTTTATCTTTCTCAGTTTTGTTTAAGCTTTGTCTGAATAATCTTTTTTACCAGGTAAGATAACTAGTTAATTATATTATTTACTTTAATGCTAGTCTACCTCATTGGAAGACTACGATTGTATGACCCACACATTTTAAGAACTCTTCCATGAAAAATAATTGGCTCCCAAACAATAATGTTACAGAGAGGAGCTTCTTTTATTTATTTTAGTTTGTTCCAAAGTTACTTACCAGTAATCACTAAGTCATTTGGTTGCTTTGTCAGGTGTAACAAGTTAAGTACACTTGTGTTTATAAAATGACGGTAGAATTCAAATCAAGGCGTTTTGGCTGGCTGGTGGCCTTGTGGGCACTGGCATTATTAGAAACTGTTCTTAGTTTTGGTAGTGAAGAATTTTTTTTGCCATAAAGCCACAAGATTATAGATGCACAGGTGTCTAGTACTTGTCTTGCATTATAAATAATGACATTGTATAATTACATTTTTTCTATAAACCTCCATTCTACCCTTTTTGGCAAAACAACTGTTAATGTTGGCATGATTCACGAAACATAAACAAACATTTTTGATGTGCTACTAGAAGGGTTGGGAGTTTAGATTACCAAAGTAAGTAAAGTAGACTGTAGGAGTCTGCAGCCCCTATGCTTTTCTAAACTTGCTCTTTTTTTACTTCATAGGTTTTGATATTAGAACCCACCAAAGTCTACCAGCCTTCTTATCTGTCTATCAACAATGAAGCTGAAGAGAAGACTGTGTCAATATGGCACGTGGTACCGGATGACAAGGTATTATCCAATGGAATAGGAGTGATTGCAGATACAAAACAGATACTACATATGCACTTCAAAGCTGTACTGTACAATTCCACTCCACTCCACTCCACTGTAGCTTGAAGTCATAAATAATTTATGTGAATGCAATGTAGATTTCTAAGAAGCCTAAGTATGCAAATTCAACCATAACTGAGAATCAATAGAATTTATTTTTTAAACCTGTAATCATGTTTGAATTTTTTTTGACAGAGTGTGCTGGTAATTCTATGGGTGGTTTGACCCATGGTCCACGCTGTAGTAATATCTAGCAATATCTAACATTATCAGCAGTGTCAATGCAATAAAACCCGCAGTTTATGGAGATTGCAAAAAATAAATAAATACATTTCTGTTTAGGCTAGATAGTTGTTAGCTTGGTTTGTTTTTATTCTCTATTAATTAAATTCTATTCATTGAAAAAAGGAAAGAGAGAACCAGGCTGTTATTGTTTTTATATTTTTTTTTAATAGGGGAAGTTAGCAGAGTAATGTTCCTGTGTGGGGGTAGGGGGACAGGCAGGCATGAACGCGTTTAAGTTCAACACTAACCCTAAATAAAATGTTTTTCCTGTTATTAAGCAGTAGTATAATCGGAAGCAGTGGTATTTAAAAATAACAGAAGCCAGTTTTCACTTTAGTAGGCTACAATATTTGTTTTCATTAAAAACGTGTTTATTGAAATTAATGTTCAGTTTTCATATTGAAACTTGTTGTGTACTACAACAATTTGCTTGTATCATTCAAGATGTTTTTCAAATCAAGTAAGCTTATTTCATTTGTGTATAAAAAACGACAATAGAGTCGCAGTCCTTCTTTCACAGCCAGTGTCATCTTTATGACACATAAATGGTAAAGTAATTAAATATCCCTGGCAGTGGACTGTCTCAGTTCAGTGCATGCAAGAACTTGTAGAATAGATAAAACTGTATTGAGAATTGTAAGAAAACGCATTTGAGAGCAAAACATTTCATGACATTTTTTACTTCCATAGCTGAAGAGGTTCTGGGGCTGTGCTTCGTCAAGCCCAAATAATGCGTCTTCATTTTGCAAAAAGTTGCAATGGTTATATACCTCTAGAGAGTTGCGATTGATTTCGCGCTGCGACAGTTGCAGTTTCTCGGCAACTCTTAGATTTCACTCACTTGCAATTTCATAAAACATTCTAGCATAAGCAGAGTTGTGAGAAAGATGAGAAAATTCGCAAGACCTTTGAATATTTGCCCCATTATCTTCAAGTATTGCTCATCCTTGTTAGACAGCTTTTTGGGTCCTGGGTTTGTCAATTACAGATGATGTTTCTCTGTACTTGTTGATTATGCTTCAGATACAAGGCCTTGAAAATCGATGTGATGTGAGCTATTTCACTCAATGTTTTTTCTTCTTTATGCAAGTCAAGGTTGTTATAATAGTAGAAAACACTAATGGAGGCTTTGAATAAATTGTTGATGCTCATAATGCATCAGAGTAGAAAAATGCAACATGTCTAAGACTTTTGCACAGCAGTGTACATTTTAGGCATAAAGCAGTATTTAAGTGCCTTGGTTGTAAGAGATGAGGTATCCAATGATATAGACAAACAGCAGTACAGTAGAGAGTCAATTATCCAAACTAACTGGGACCGATACTAGGTTGCAGAATCGATTTGTATGGATAATTGAACAGGTATTAATAACAATTACTGTACCTTTAATAATGTATAGAATAAAGTTAACATACACAAGTGCTTAATACACAAATACCTACTGATGATATATAGCTAGTAACCTGTTCTGTCACATTAAGCACACAACATTACAAGAAATAAGAAGACTGCTAAGAAATAAGTAATAATACAAAGCCTTACAAATCATTAAATTAATGCAATTCAGTAAAACTTTAACATATGCAGTTAAGGTAATGACATATTTTAATTAAAGTTACCATATACCAAACTTTGAAAATCATCAAAGAATACAATTCAGTACAACTTTGACACATTACAGAACTTTAGGAATCATTATTAAACTTCAAAAATTCAATAAAATGTTTCTATACTTTGGTACTTGCTGTTAAGGCATTGTAATAACATGCAATTGAAATGAATACAATAACATTTCTTAGCTGCTCAATAACATAGACAGGATCTCAAGCCCTTACTGATGAAATAGAAGAAAAATCAAGAACAAGGTGTTTTAAGTTGCTTAACTGAAATTTAAAGCACACAATGCTCCATATAAGGTTTTGGTGGTCTAAATAATTCTGTAACTTTCATTTGCCTCAGTCTGCTGGTCCTTTTTTTGGCAGCTAAATCTCGTAGCCGTTTTAGCAGCAGAAGCTGTGTTCGTAATACACCACACATAATTCATCACGTAGACAGTACAGATGATCAAAGATCGGATAATTGACTCTCTACTGTATATCCTGCAGTAATGTTCAATTACAAATACTGTTAAAACTATGATTTTAGTTTTCACTTAGTAGCTATAAGGTGTTGCTTTTAATTTTGAAACTGTTTCTCCTTGTATAGGTAAAAGTTTATTAGTAAATATGACAACATTAACACCATAATGCAGTGATATCTGATACAAATGAAATATTTGGGAGGTCAAAGAAAGATATGGGCCTTTAATATAGGTTCAAGCTGTAACCCTTTGGGGACACCTAAATTAGGTGATAATGGAATGATGTCACATTTTCCACTTTTGTAATTTTAGTATACTTAACATAATTTCTCTTGACTTGCATAACTATAGAAAGCAAAACAAAGACCAATAAAACAGCAATGCACTGTAATGATTATGATTTGTTCTATAGCTAATTATAACTGTAAGGTTCTTTTTTTTAAATGTAATTAGAAGATGGAATAAATACATTAACAGCTCAAATAATCTTTCAACTTTAAAAAAAGGTTGTTTGTTGAAATATCATCTGGAATAAACTACGGCATTACTAAGTTTTATTTAGCATGGATCGTTACACTGGGTTTACATGCCAATATGTTGCTGTGACTGCTCATTCTCCTGCGGTACGCATCCTGATGTGTCAGGTTAAATGCATTAACTGCAGCGTTTTCAGATTTATCTTTTTTTTGGTATTTTATCTTTCTCCTCTTCCCTCCACACGGACCATCCTGCAGAAGGGGATTCACGAGTGGAACTTTACAGCTGCCTCAATCAGGGGTGTAAGGCAAGTTTCCAAATTACTTTTTATAGAGTTGTTTTATTCCTCTAAAAGCACAACTACAGATAAAAAGCTGCTGTACTTGATGGGTAAGGAGGTGGTTTCCAAAGAGATGCATCAAACAGTATCAATACAAGATAATAAAAAAATAATAAAGTGTGTGTGCCCTGATTAAACCAGTCTTTATTTATATGTTTTATAAGCTGGTCATCTAAATATAACTCTATCTGCATCCTTGGCTCACTTTTCATAAAGTCATCTGTCAGCCTAATTTCCTTTGAGCTCCTGAAACCTAGCAGTTGCAGAAACAGGAAGTTGTCTCCATTGCATCTGTGTTTTCCAAAATTTGGACTTTGTTCTGGAACCACACATTTGCTTCTTAGTGAACCGCCACAGGGACCAAGTTTACAGTTTAAAACGGGAACTGGTTCCATTTATTACTACTTAAAGCGAAGGCATAGGGACCGATGAATGCTTCATTCAGAAGACCAGCTTTTGAAACAAGAAAATAAATATTGCAGCAGAAAATGCAATTGAGAAGTAGACAAGACACATACAGTGTTGTCAGTGTGTGAAGAATGTTTTGTAAGCACAATCAAATTAAAATGAGCCCACAAACACACTGAAGCCTGTCTAATCCTGCAACATAATGAGGTCATATTCTGTCCGTCAGAAGTTTGGTTTATCGCTTAAATTATCATGAATGTTATTTCTTACAGAATAGTTCCGCAATTCACTCTGCATTATTACAAAAAGTGTACAAGCAGGATGGTTATGTGTAACTTATGCCTGTGTGTATTTTTTCAGTGTTTCACAATTCGACGAGCGATGTTCTTTCCTGTATGTTCTGCACAATGCTGAAGATTTTCAAGTTTACTTTTGTACTGAGCTCCACTGTAAGAGGTTTGTAGTTTTTCTGTTCTGCATTATAGACAGTAGCTCATAATCTCAGAACATTTCATTATTTGTGACAGAAGGGTCAAGGACCTATTTCTGTTTGCAACACCTACATGTAATTAAATTATTTACCTTTTTTAAAGCATATATTGCTCTTTCCAATGGCAGGAGACCTTGAAGCAGGTACTGCAGTGTTCTTGGTATGTTAATCATTCAGACATACTTTCAGATGGCTTGCAAGCCCCAGGGCACTTTGCAGTACCAGTTTCATGGTTTTGTAGAAGTCTGGGTGTTCATGCATGCTGTTTGAATTAATCTAGGTTCTGTGAGATGGTGAACTGCATTACTGAGGAGTCTGGAAAAGGTCCAGATGAGGGAGAGTGTGAGGGGTACGCCCTTGAGGTAAGGGAGAGTTGCTTGCATGATTTGAGCAAAACATTTTGTGGCCTAAATAATGCATTCCCATGTACAGTATCTAGTGCTTTTCTGTATAGCAGTTGTATTATAGCGCAGAGACGGAATATGGCCCTAAGGATGGATACAGATACAACGTGTCACTGATATTTCGTTGTCAATGTCTATATGTTTTTGGGGAGATTAAAGTTATTGGGGAAAGGATAAACAAATATTAGTGTTCACTACATTCGCCATACGCAGCTATTACCAAACCTACCAATAAAGCATATATTTTTCCTGATTGATCTTCCAGTATGACTATGAATACGATGAGAATGGTGAGAGGGTGATCCTTGGAAAGGGAACGTATGGAGTCGTTTATGCAGGCAGAGACCTGAGTAACCAGGTCAGAATTGCTATCAAAGAGATCCCTGAGAAGGACAGCAGGTATGCACTGAATGTTTGTGTTTTTACAACACAAAAAGAATGTGATATAACTCCTCTGTATTATTGGTATTTTTATTCGTAGAAGGAAACATACAAAATTAAATAAACAGGTGATGATAGAAATGCATTAAATGCACTGGTAGCCATTGAAATGTAACTGAACACCAGTCATCAATTGGCCAGAGCTAACAATTTTACACCAGTAACAGCTCATCTAAGCTCATCACAAGTAAGTTCCTATAGTCCTCAGTTCACAAAAGGCTGAAATCAGTCACGGATACTGTAGCTTTGAAAGCCAATGTTTTTTGTGTGCCATCTGTTCCAAGGTTCCCTCCTGTATCTGCCCACCAAGTAAGGCTATCCCTGACAGAAAAGGTTACCTGCAAACATGCTTCTTCTCCCACATTATACAAATATTAGATTAGTTGTAACACGTAATTTGGGTGAAGAAAAGCACTTTTCACACACCGGGGCCAGACTGCCATAAAAGAACTGTTGTTTCACCTGAAGACCTATTATATGGTATAAGACTGAACTGAACAGTAAATGGTAGTTGTCTGCTTTGCCCTCAGATACTCGCAGCCTCTGCATGAAGAGATAGCTCTACATAAACACCTCAAGCACAAGAATATTGTCCAGTATCTGGGCTCCATCAGTGAAAATGGCTTCATCAAGATATTCATGGAGCAAGTCCCGGGGGGTAAGCTTCTTTTACTCCAAGCAAGGTTATATTTCTTTAGAATGAAGACTGGTCTGTTAACTGGGCAGCAGTGTGGAGTAGTGGTTAGGGTTCTGGACTATTGACCGGTGGGTCGTGGGTTCGATCCCAGGTGGGGGACACTGGTACTTACCTAGATTGCTGCAGTAATAACACCTGTATAAATGGGTAATTGTATGTACAAATAATGTAACAATTGTAAGTCGCCCTGGATAAGAAATAAGAATAATTAAAGCATGTATAAGATACTTGATTATCCAGTCTGTGTTTATATGTATATGACATCAAGTGCAATGTATGAACACTTGTTGAAACTTGTAAATTTCATGACTGTATTCCTTACTTTTCTTGATTGCGGGGGGGGGTTAAAAACTAAAACACAAGGCGTTTTTGTATATATAATATATATATTAAAATGAAGTAATCATTATTACCTAGAGATGGGATAACGCCACATGTATCTGCCATGTATCTGTGGAACTAACTCACAAGAAAGCAGGTCCTTAAAGATTTAATGTTTTATATAAAATCACAGCATGGAAAATCCTATCGAACTGTATTTTCTTCATAAAAACAGACTTTTAAAGCTTAAAGCTTTGTGAGTTAGGCTCGTAGTTCTAACTGATTAAAAAGCCATAAAGAACACCAGGTCTGTATGTCTGTATTTGTGATTTAAAAATATTCTGTTGTAAAACAGCTGAGCTGTCTTGTTTTCAGGGAAATAATTATGTATAACCAACCTGTTTCAAAACTTATGCTGCATGCTTTATTCAGAAGACCAGCTTTTGAAACAAGAAAATAGATATTGCAGCAGAAAATGCAATTGAGAAGTAGACAGGACACATACAGTATTGTCAGTGTGTGAAGAATGTTTTGTAAGTACAATCAAATTAAAATTAGACCACAAATACACTGAAGCCTGTCTAATCCTGCAACATAATGAGGTCATATTCTGCCTGTCAGAATTTTAATAAGAACTTTAATGTGTTGTAATTTAATGTGTTGTAATTTATGATTATTAAAATGTTGGATTTTAATTTACAGGAAGCCTTTCTGCTCTCCTGCGATCTAAATGGGGACCCTTAAAGAATAATGAGCAAACAATAGGCTTTTACACCAAGCAGATCCTGGAAGGTTTAAAATACCTTCATGACAATCAGATAGCGCATCGGGATATAAAGGTAAGGTATTGTTTTGTATTTGTGTTTTATTCACACTCCCAGCAAATCTCATTCATGCAATACTGGGTTTTGAACAGCTGGCACTGTCTTTTTCAGCCTCCTATCAGGAGATCTTTATTGCACTGTGCAATGTTTTTTTAAAACTCTTTCTGTTGCCCTTCCTAACAAAGAGGGTTTTCTCCAGAATGAAGAGAGACCAGAATGTCTGAGCACTCTTGTTGCAGGACTTAATTCTGTCTGTCTGTTACGACAGTAGGGCATGAGCCTTCACAGATAGAGATCTGAGACCCGAGGGGCTGGCAGTTTTAGCAGAGAAAACCATCTGCAACTAAAAATACAAGCACTGTCAGGAGATTACTGCAACGCTAGTCTACGAACTGGCGTGCACTGCAGCACGCTTGTATACTGTCAATAAGTTCCAAAGCAAGGTTTTACCTGTTGTGTGACGCACCTTTATAATATGGCATGTTCAAAAATTACCTTTTGTATTCTTTAACTTAATGTTTAGAAAAATTACACTGGGCAGTCTGGGCAGTCGTAAAACAGATAAAGAAGTAATGAGTGTTTAATTATAAATGAGACTAAGCCTCTGCTTTAGTGCTCAGAATGTTCTGAATTGCTTAAACTCATTTTCAATTGTATAGACTTGTTATTAGATCCACTGCTTACAACATAATAAGAGACTATTGGCAAGCAACTGAATAACAATGTCCCTGCAGTGAAAATGTTTTCTACCAAGCAGCTTATTTAAGGTTTACTCACAGAAGCCCTTTGTACTAATATTGCAGGTAGCCACATCCCCAAGTGTACGTTAATTGCTGCTTAATTACACTCCAGTGCTTTTGCATGCTGTTGACAGACACATTGATAAATGTTAAGTGTCTTGTTTTTGTTTTGTTTATGACTTTATGATGTCAACATCATTTGCCGTCTGTGAACCTTCTAACATTTTATTTTATCAGCTTCTGCTTGAGTAAATCTTTTTTTTTTTTTAATGAGGTAGTTTTAAATGTAAATGAAAATCTGTTAAATAGAGAATGAAAACTGTAAAAATGCACAACCCATTAGGTACTACCAAATTACAGTGTAGTGAAACAAAAACATCTACAGATGCCAGATTTCAATTGTAAAATAGATATTGCGGGCTCCCAAGTGGCGCATCCAGTAAAAGCACTCGCTAGAGTGCAGGATGCACTCTATAGCCTGGACGTCGCCGGTTCGAGTCCAGGCTATTCCACAGCCGACCAGGGGCGGCGCCAATTGGCCGGCGTTGTCCGGGGGGAGGGAGGGTTAGGTCGGTCAGGGTGTCCTCGGCTCACCGCGCACCAGCTACCCCTGTAGTCTGGCCGGGCGCCTGCGGGCTTGCCTGTAAGCTGCCCAGAGCTGCGTTGTCCTCCGACTGCACTGTGAGTCTGCAGAGTGTAAAGAAGCGGGCGGCTGACGGCACACGCTTCGGAGGACAGCGTGTGTTCATCTTCGCCCCTCCCGAAGTCAGCGCAGGGGTGGTAGTGGTGAGCTGAGCCTAAAAATAATTGGGCATTTCAAATTGGGGAGAAAATAATAAAAAATAAAAAAAACTAATTGGCAACGACTAAAAATTAAAAAAAAAAAAAAAATCTCTATGGGTTTGTGTCGTAGTGAAATTAAAGTTAAATAAAAAACCTTTTTAGCATTTTTATTTCTGTAGGTACATTTCTGTAGGTCCTAAAGCAGGAATACTGTAGATTTTAATTCTCATGTCAGTATATTTATTGTAATTCTAAAATTTAGCTCCATATCTTCATTTTTATGACCACATAAGGGGAATTCCCTCGGATGCATTTTAGCAAGCGCAAATTCTGATCAGTTCTAAGCACCCTGCATAATTAAACGTATTAAGTCATATTTTCAGTTATACCTCTGCTTTATGTAGGCCTATCAGCCAGTTATATATTATGAACTCAGAGAATTAAAACAAAATATTTGTCAATAAAACATTTAGCATTTAATGTAATTGCTCTGTAATCAGTAAATCTGACATATAGGTTTTTCAACATTATTAACAGGTGCATTTGCAGTTCAGGGAACAAAAATATATAAGAAGGGCTTAGATAAAATAGCAATAAATCAGTAAAATAGAATAAAACGAATACAGAAGGGTTTGATGTAAAGCATGCAAAATAGTACACTCATTGTGCAAGCTGTAGCTCATTTAGCTGTTATGTTTAGGCTTGCATTAACAAACCGTGTAAACACTTCAAAGGGTTTATCTGCCAGTATTATAGCTAGTAGTAGCTATAATACTGGCAGATCAAATATATATATATATATATATATATATATATATATATATATATATATATATATATATATATATATATATATTTTTTTTTTTTTTTATTTCCAGGGTGACAATGTACTGATCAACACATATAGTGGAGTGCTGAAAATTTCTGACTTTGGCACTTCAAAGAGACTTGCTGGACTCAACCCTTGTACTGAAACCTTTACAGGTATCTAATTGCTCTTTTTTTGAACATACTTTTTTTGATCATTTCCATTCATGTCGGGGGCTATAAATCTGATGACTACTGACAGTCCCCAATCTTTATTCACGTTCTGTTCTCTGATGTATTCTGCTAAAGCCTGTTTTATCCTGAGCATCACATTTCTGAGTGTGTCTACAGAATCACTATTGATAGTTGTGATTGTCCGGGGGAGGGGGTCTTTTCTTGAAACACAGGCGTGGAAATATGACCTTAGGCCCCATGTGCAGGAAAGGGAGGTTAAAATTGCAGGTGGTTTTCTAATCCTGCTGCCCAGAGAGTGAAATCTACAGAGTGGTGGAAGGTTCAATATACTTCACTATAAGGACATTTAGGGACCAATTCTATTAACATTATTTCATGCATTAAACGGAGAATGAGAAGAATCTATTTGCAGTTTTAAAATAAATCAATAGCAGGTGGAAGGTGTATGTGCTTTAACCTACTGAGTGAAATTCTAAGCGTGATTGCAAATACTTTCTGAGCAATATGCTCTGTTTGCATAGAGTTCAGTTTTATTGCAAAACCCACCACACAGGATGTGGAGCATGTATGATTATGATAGGTACTGAAACACTCACACAATATTAATGGGATGTAATGGTGCAAACAGTAAATTTACTTCAACAGCCAAGGGATGGGGCAAAATTCAAAAAGTAAAGCACAGCACAGTTACGCTAAAGAATCAAGAAGTGCAATTACAGCGCTTCGGCAGAAACATTTCTATCAGAAAACTACAAAGCAGGAGCCGGCTGCAGCAGCTCAACCCAAGAGCTGCAGAACGAAGGCTCCCACAGCGTAGCTCTCGGAGGGTAGCTCACACAGGGTAGTGCTGCGTGCGCAACTCGTAATTTACGTCGTGCTTCATTCACCCTCAACACCCCTACCACGTGACGATAAACAGCGTATGGGAGGGGTGAACACTGAACATAGTAATTACCCTGTGAGAATTCATTGGTGATCCATGGCCAATCCTACACGAACCTTGGGTTTAGGGTTAGGTTATTGTTATGAAATAAACTTCTTTTTAGTATGTAAATTCATCACCCTCATCATGTGATTGTTATATGATGAGGACGTCTATTACGAAGCCGCGCGCATTGCACTACCCTGTGTGAGCCTTCGTTCTGCAGCAATACCTCTCTCGCTCAACCTGGATTCTGTGCTGCACTGCGTGACACACACATAAGAGTAAACTGTTACTTTCGTTTTAAAATAAAAACGACTTTCGTTTTTACAGTTTTGTATGTACATATACCTGTTTACACACCAGTTTCTTTTGAAATGTTTATTTTATTATAGTTTTTCATTTTTTGAAGAAGTGCTTTCTTTATATGTGGTAAGTTAGAAAATAAACCCTTGTATGTTTAATTGTTCATTTAATATGGCATTGTGGCTGTGCAGATGTTTGATATGATGTGCTTTGAATAAAACTTTTGAGTTGTTTCCGATAGTTTGTCTTTCATTTTAATATTGATGTTTAAAATGTAACCGTCATAATGACTGCCGGCGGTGGTTTTAGGTATGAGTAACTGCGGCGGTTCTATTGTTAAATGGTGAAATACAAAGTAAAGGGTTTGCCTGAAAAAAGGGTGCTGCGTAATTCCACTGTAATGTCATTTTAAATTTTCATAAAACACACATTAACCTTTAAAGCGGTTGTAAAAAAAAAATAATGGATTGTAGCTTAACAGGAAAGCGTAATCAAAGTCAGAGTGTGTATTGTCAGGGGTGGGGTGATAGTTCAAACATGGGCGTTGACTCGTCAGAATCCGGTATTATTATATAGAAGCATATTAGTTTGTTAACTGCATATTGTAGTTCTGTCATGTTTGTACAGTAGTATTGTATTACTTAGCAAAGTGAACTGCAACCAAATGGGTGTGTCAGTTGATGTCTACAACAAGGCAGCTTAAAATATCTATTCAATTTACGAATCCATATACAAAGGATTCTGTACTGCAGTTAAAACTCTTATTATTTACAGAAGGAAGTGACGTGGTTGGCTAATCTTGAGAGAATTTAATTATATCCCTTTGACTAACATAATGCAGTTCATTTAACCCTAGTTTAACCCTTAGTGTAAAATGTTGTCCTCAGCTTGTGGCTACAGGCCCTCATCATTAAATCGAATTGTTCCTACATGGACACTTGCCATGTAGGCAAAGGGGGCAGTTTGGATGCCGTTGAAATACTTTTGCATTATCCTTATGGTCATGTGGAAACCGTCTCCCTACTGTATCAGGATTGGAGGATGTTTAAATTACATTTTAAACGTCCTCCATGTTTAGAAATATCCTTTTTTGTTCAAGCAAATTAATGATCTGTTTTGATATGTTAATTGAAAAATTAATCATAAAATTGGAATTCGGTGTAAATTTGTCATAGAGAATTTTAGTGGTTGCATACAGTAGGTGACGCATCTGTTGGAAATACAGCCTTTTGAAAATGATTCAAAAGGCTGGAGGTTTACATTACTCATTGCTAACAACGTTTTGATGACCTTTTAAGTATCCTGTTGTAAAGGAAGTATGCAGTACTTTGCGCTTTTGGCATAGCATTTCATGTTTTGTTTTTTTTATCTGTCCATTTGTGATACCGTCAAGCAAACTAAAAGCATATTATTGTATTTTTTTATAACAAACACAAACATAATGTTTAATGTTATACAGGAACCCTCCAGTACATGGCACCAGAAATTATTGACAAAGGACCGAGAGGCTACAGTAAACCCGCTGACATATGGTCCCTGGGATGCACAATTATTGAAATGGCAACTGGGAAGCCTCCCTTTTATGAACTCGGGGAACCTCAGGCTGCCATGTTTAAGGTATTATTCATTCATTGCATTTTTTTTTAAACAACCATACATTTTTTAAATAAAAATATTTAGCAAAACCTAAATCAGCATAAAAATAGGGAATAACTCAAATATTTTTCAGACACCATCAAAAGTGGGACCAGAGAGAGAGAGATTGAGATTTAAAGTATTGGTTATCAGTATCACTCCTCCAAGGCAAGTCTGGAACAGCTAGGGCAGTGAATCTCTTGTTTCTTCAGCTATACATATTTCTCAATAAAGAATGCAGTAGTTGTCAAGACAGAGACATCTTAGAAACTTAAAAGTAACTGAATGGGAAATGGATGTATGGAATTGTTTTGTGCACGTTGCATTTAACCAAGGAGCTGTTTTCTGGCTACTGGAATGAGGCAAATGATACCAACCCCATTCCCAGCCCTGTTATTCTGAACTGGGGCAGTGGGTTTGTGAATGTACACTCCATGATCAGCAACTGGATTGCATGTATAGGTTATTGGTTAATGGATTTGCTGTGTTCAATCCTACATTATGAACTCAGCTGAGAGAGAACAAAGCATGGTATAAAAAATAAATTCAGCCAATGATAGTTTTGCCCTTATAAATTTGAAATGCGCTGTGTCACTCCTGTATCCTAGTAACAGTATTAATGGTGACAGGGGGGGTGTTATCCATGTTCTCACCGTGAACTGAAAGTTAATTAGTTTAAAAAAGCATAACATGTCAACCCCCTCAGATTACAAAAGAATAAATGTGGTTGATTTAAAAGAACACACATTTTCATTACAGTAGAGGCAGTTTGTCTAGTAACTGGTACTTTGAAACCACCAGATGTTAGAAAAAAAATCAATTGTATTTTAAAGCTTGAAAAATATAGTTTTATTTATTTAGTTCAAGGGCCTTCATTGCTATGGGACCAGCATATTGTTAAAAAAGAGACTCACACCATATATAGTTTTACAATTAAACAAACACATGCTTTCAATTATCAGTCAAAAAATAAATAAAACGTTTCATAATTTAAAAGTTGTGTGTTTTGTTATGCACTTGTAGATGTGTCATTTAGAAAGTGATGTGCAAAGCAAAGAAGGCTTTTATATGTTTTTTTAATTAACATCTCAATAAGGAGCATGAACTCCCTGGAAATTCAAATAAACCCATTGCCTAAACAAGCTTCTAGGTGTCTCTGGTTATTATATATAGCAGACAGAGCCGGTTCCCAAAATGCCTGTATGTTTACACTATTGCACTTAAACAGAACTACAAGAGAGACTGACAAATACATCTATAAGCAAGAGAAATGGCTCTTGCTAGTGTGGGTTACTTACTTTAACGATATTGACTGTCTTCGGTTTATAAGGTGCACAGTTTTCCTTCACACTGTGTTCTCTGTCTCTTCAGGTTGGGATGTTTAAAATCCATCCTGAAATCCCTGAGTCCATGTCCCTGGAGGCCAAGGCCTTCATTCTCCGCTGCTTCGAGCCTGACCCAGACAAGCGAGCAACGGCAGGAGACCTACTGACTGACGAGTTTCTGACCGTCACAAGCAGGAAGAGGAGGACACAAAACAAGTTTACAGGTGCGCTAACCAAGACAGGCTGGAAACATTGGTAACAGAACCCTAGCACACACATACTGCAAGTGAAAAGTCACTACAAAACCCATTTCCATTTAGTCCTGAATTGTTGGGAACAGGAATCCTGACAATTTTAAGACAATTTGAGCATCTGGGCCTCATGGGGTAGCAAGACGTACCAGGAGCCAGGCTTTCAAGTGTATCCACCTTGCAATATGTAATTTCTTTAGGATTTTTTCTTCTCCCCTCTTGTATTTCAGGTTTGTTTATTTCCCCTCTGTTATGCCAGATAGCAGTTTGAGATGAGTCATCTGTAATGCCATTTGTCATCATCTTTTATAATCCTTATTCTTTTATTATGTCGTCTTACATCATTTTTTGTTTTTATTTCAGCTCTTTCAGCTGGTTCAGGTTTGTATTCTTTTACCTGTTTTTTAAATATATATATATATATATATATATATATATATATATATATATATATATATATATATATATATATATATATATATATATATAATAAAATGTATTTTCTAACCGCAAATAAAAAAAAAATTAATAATTGAGCTGTAATCTCATAGATTGGTCTTGATCAGTTTAATTAAAGGCACTTTCACACCTAGTTCGCTTAACCCTTTCACACGGATTGAAGTGTGGTTCGGTTTGTTTGGAGTGATGTGTGAAATCTCCAAGAACCACGTAATTGCACCAGGGTGCACATCAAACCAATGTGGCAATGTGAAACCAAACGTAATCCAGTTCACTTGGAAATGAACCGCTCCAAACCACAAAGCTACTGATGTACTACTTCAGCAAGGACCAAGGAAAGTGTCTCCCCACTGTCTCAACAAACTAAAAGGAATAAACTAACTAGGGATGATCCCGTGGTTAGTACGGAGGTCGGTACTAAACTAGTACGCAAGTTAATACCAATTGCAACGAACTAAGCAGCTCAAGACAGTCCCCAGCTGCGTATTAAAAATGTTCTTAATTGCAATGAACCCAAAGCAACTGCTGTTGCCCTCTAGAGGAT
The DNA here is from genome assembly GCA_030684275.1 of Acipenser oxyrinchus oxyrinchus. Classification (NCBI taxonomy): domain Eukaryota; kingdom Metazoa; phylum Chordata; class Actinopteri; order Acipenseriformes; family Acipenseridae; genus Acipenser; species Acipenser oxyrinchus. The sequence continues at coordinate 65,319,345 of CM060252.1, read as the reverse complement.
ACTAAAACATGTTACTAAAATCCCCAAATATATTGCCATCTTTTATGAAACTGAACTGTTCATAACCAAAAATGATACACAATTATATATATGGGGGGAATATATGTCAAAACGTTTGCAATAAAACCATTTTCATCCTTATTCAACTTAATGTCGGCCTATTTTATAAAATAATAATAATAAATCATTTCAGTACAACTTTACAGTGTTTCTACTTTCAGCCTCTTCCACATATTTTTTACTAAACCAATAGAACTGTGGTCTGGATGAAGCTGCAAGTAAACCAGACAAGCAAATTTGAATTAATTTTAAAAGAAACTCAGGTTCGCTTTAATATTTCTGGTGTGAAACTAACTGAAGCAAACCTGAAAAAAATGTGTTTGTCTGCAAGTTAACCACAATTCGAATTACTTGCAAGTGAACTAGGTGTGAAAGTGCCCTAACAGATAAGTCATTAACATATTTTTATTTGGATGATGAAATAAAGTGCATTTTTTTATAAATAAAAACTTGGAATCCTGTATGAACGATCAAACATTGGCAACCCATTCTATTCAAAAAAATTAATAAGTAAAAAAAATACCACGCCAATAATTTTTGCTATAAACGTTTTGCCTGAATAACAGAAAACCCATGTTGTCTTTAAAAAGTGTTCTGTTTTTGGTCGTTGTTTTGTCATTGTTATTGTTGCCCCCTCAGAGTATCTGCGCAGTATCTCTCTGCCGGTCCCGGTGGTAGTGGAAGACACAAGCAGCAGCAGTGAATACGACTCAGTCTCCCCCGACACAGACTTGAAGGCCGACCCCTTCGTTTTCAAACCAAGAGTCAAATGCTTCAGTGAGAAAGACGTCAAAGGAAGCAGATCTTTATTTTTGGGGTACAAGTTTCCTTCTGTTTACAAAGTTGGTTTGCAAACACCATTTTAGCAATTACAGATATGCCTGGAGAAGGCATGTACACTGGCCAAGAATTACATTTTACAAGTTGAATATTGTTTTAATTATTTGGCATTTTGATTTTTGTCAGTTCTATTTAAATACTGTTCTTTTTTTTTTTTATTACAAATCGTTCATTTATTTTCCGTCATCTCATGCAGTGTCTGTATTTTATATTAAGTATATTACGTTTTTTCAGCACACTGATCATTTCAAGCTCAAGTACACAAAAAAGTGGACACGTTAGAATAAAAGCACATTCTCATATTATGATATACATAACATAACAAAAAAATCAGAGCATAGATTCTATTATTGAGCAAAAGTATTTTGCTAATCCTGTAAATTCCTGTCAGCATAGGCTGGAATAAACAGAATAATACAGTTCTTTAGAAAATATGCTGCAGAAACCATTTTATGTATTTATTATTATTATTATTATTATTATTATTATTATTATTATTATTATTATTATTATTATTTTCAGCATACCTGTTGAGAACTTTGAGGACCACAGTGCACCTCCGTCCCCTGAAGAAAAGGACACTGGGTTCTTCATGCTGAAGAAAGACAGTGAAAGGAGAACCACACTACATAAAATACTGACAGAAGACCAAGACAAGGTGGTCAAGAACCTGGTGGAAGCTTTGGCACAGGTAAAAGACAGCAGTGTTGTCGTGTGTCTTTATTGCAATGCTGCTGATAACTTTGAAAGGGCAAGTAACCACACAGACCACAAGAGAACAAGTTTGTAGGGTTTGTATTTTTATTTACTTACATGTTGTTCCGGCTCTTTTAAGATGTGTTTCTGTCAACCGTAGCTATGTCTTTATAAAAGGTCTTTGGAAGATGCTGGCCTTCTGTAGTCTTTGGTACGAGGGCATGCAACAATACTTTCTGTGCATCCATTAAATAACTGCAATAACATTCTATTTGTTCTCTTTTTCTAGCCCTTGAACAAATAAAATATGCATTTTTTAATAATTATATTGCAGCACTTATGCTTTAAACTATTTGCAACTGTCACTTTCAAGATTTTCTGCAGCTCACAGGACCAGTGCCACTTGGTAAACTGGGAGTGTTTTTGCAGGGATAATCTGAGCAGATCTGTCCAGCTCTTGCAGGTGGTTTTTCTGGTGCTCAGGACCAAGGGAATCAAATGCTAGAGCTGTGCATGTGAGCTCCTGCCCTTCCTGCTGCATCTTTGCGAGTAAAGGAGGATCTGGGATCTGGGATTTGGGAGTTGCTTCCAGTTATGGGAATGCATACCAAGACATTACAGAACACATACCTATTCGGAATACCTTTAATTTAAAAATGTTGGTGCAGGTAAAATGTAGAAAGATACCAGAACATTGTAAACCTTGAAACAAAAAATGACAGCAATGCAACTTAAAAGGCAAGAACAATATATGAGTGAGTGTAATGCTGTACTGTTGAAGCCCTTACAACTTTCGACTTACTGCTGCACACGCACCTTTTGACCAAGTATTGACTGGGATCAGAAAATCTGTAGCAGCTGTGCATCGACAACACTAGTGCTACAAAAAAATATATTAAATGAAATGATGTTGAGTCATCCAAAGACTTAGAGGCTTGGTGATCCAGTGGTTAAAGAAAGGGGCTTGTTACCAGGAGGCTGCCTGTTCAGTCCTAGCCACTGCCTCACTGTGTGCGACCCTGAGCAAGTCACTTAACCTCCTTGTGCTCCATCCTTCGGATGAAACGTAAAACCGAGGTCCGTGCATAGTTCACCCCCTAGTCTCTGTAAGTTGCTTTGGATAAAAGCGTCTGCTAAGTAACTAATTAATTAATAATAGTAAAGAAGAAGAAGAAGAAGAAGAAGAAGAAGACGACAGTAAAGTGCACACCACATTTACAGTGATGTTAAATGAGAACATGCAAGATTAGTTCTCAGGCAGTTGAATACTGCCAAAGGACTGTCATCAATAAAATTAAGTGCCTAATTTTCAGCTGCATATTTATATTTTGTATATTTTCTTTTGGATTTGAAATCACATGTGGATTGATACCAATACTTTATCATAACAAGCTGGCATGAAAGTTACCAGGAAGATGCCAGATAAGAATGTTAATCTTTTTCAAAACCTGCTTTAGATTTTGAAAAAGAGACTACATCAAATAGGATTTGATGGTAATATGATACAGCCCTACCTTTATGATGCCTCTACATTTTGTGATGCCTCAGATTATCCTTTATAATTGTAAGGAAGTAAAAAGGCTCACACTGCAGTTTAAACTTGTTGCAGCAAAAAAAAAAAAAAGTTATGTTTCCGTTTGTAATAACACATTCAGCATAGTGTGAAGCAAGAAATTGCACCTGTGTTATAGAGCTAGTTTTATATAGCAAGTGAGAATTTTCTTTGGTGTTTATACTTCAAGCTGCAAAGTAAGCTGAGGAGCTGAATGAATTATCAGCCATCTAAACAGCGAGCAGCTCATTCTTTTATTTCACAAATTACACAGGGAAGTGAGGAGATCATACTGAAACATGAGCACATATCCACACTTGTGGTGAGTCTCAGAGAGTTTGTAAGGACCACTGACCGCAAAATCATCGCCAACACTCTCTCCCGGCTCAAGCTGGAGTTGGACTTTGACAGCCATGCCATCAGCCAGCTGCAGGTGGTGCTTTTTGGCTTCCAGGACGCGGTAAGTCAATCCCATTAACTAGGAACTGTCATGGCCGCTGACCTGATCAGTAGGAGTAATTTTTTTTAAAGCTGTCCCTATGTAATACATTACACCTACCACCCTCCCCATCCCCACCTCTGAACTGCAAGCCCTGTTGTCATTTCCTCAATCAATGCTACTTACCCCTACCTCAACCGTGCCGTCTGTCAGTTGCTTTGCAAATGTAGGATTTTAGGATTACGATAATAAAATTACAAGCAACCCTTCATTTAATATTGTTTGTGGCAGGATAAACTAATTAATGGAATTCACAAGCTTTTTTTGGACTTGGTATTTAGTGGATTTTGACTGAAAAAACATACAAAAAATGATTTGGTATGCAGTAAGAATGTCACGTGATTTATGACTGAGTCTCAATGGCTTTATATACCCCCATTCTAAGTACATTTTAAAATATATTTAAGTGGCACCTATTCATTTATTATAACTTAACAAATGTGTGTGTGTAATATATTAAGTTATGTGTATTAAGGAGGTAGCTAATAATGAACTTCATTTCCTGTCACTAGGTAAATAAAGTCTTGCGAAACCATAACATTAAACCCCACTGGATGTTTGCACTGGACAATATCATCCGCAAAGCTGTGCAGACCGCTATTACCATTCTGGTCCCAGGTATGAGACATGCCAGTGCTGTGAAGCAGAGCTGGTCAGCATTGGTTTAGATGTATACTAATTTGATATATCACGTGTGTCATACATCACTTGTCTAAACAGGATTTAAGAAATGGTTAGGTTGCTGTTCCCCTTCAAGTATATTTAAATGCAGGACCAAAATAACATTAAGTATTACACCCCTTCACAATATTTTTTAAACGATTCAAATTCTTAGTACTTAGTAATTATTGTTTTTGTTGTTTGCAGAACTAAGGCCTCATTTCAGCTTGGCCTCAGAGAGCGACGCGGCCGACCAGGATGATGCAGAGGATGACCTGGATCCCCATGACGACACTCGGAATCAGAGCGGTCAGAGGCAGAGTGCCGCCAACGACGACACTGTGCCTACCTCAGGCGTGAGCACACTCAGCTCCACCGTCTCCCATGACGACTCGCATACTGCTCAGAGATCCGTGAGCATGCAGCTGGGGAGGATGAAACTAGAAACCAACAGGCATGTAACTCTTGCTTTCTGTCACCGTGTTAGATCTGAAAAAATAACTGCCATCTGATTTTAAAGTGAAAAGTATCCGCCTTCCTTTGTATCATCGTCTACTGAATTAGTTAATCAGACATTAGAAACGTCACAGTTTTCAGATGCCTTTTATTGACCTCGGTTCACTTTGTTCTGTTTTGAAGGTTACTGGAGGAATTGCTGGAGAAGGAAAAGGAGTATCAAAGCATCCTGCATCAGGTTATTGAGGAGAGGGACCAAGGGATCAAACTACTGAGAATTAAATCTCAACCAATAGGTCGGTAATTGTTGGATCATTAGACTGCTACTTGTCAGTGCTGCTTGACAGTTTGCAGAGACACCAATTTTCCAATCAAAATCGGAAGAAATTCAATAACTTGCAATAACTTTAACTAAAATATCTGCTAAGAGCCTGTGACATCATAATACACATAGGAACAGCTCTGAACAGCAACAATTTTTTTTAATATCCTTACCTCTTATTAGAGCTAGCTATATTGCCACTGTGCCCCTTCTCTTCTGTTGAAGATATTTTAATTGTCTGCTTCCTGGTACCTAATGACTTAATGACTTTAACAACTACCTGTTTTCACACAGACATACCTGCCTTATCAGCAACTCACCGTTCTTCCAGTGCACAAAGAGGAGACCCTGAGCTGACTAACTGGATGAAGGAACACGATGCTGACCATGATACTATAGAGCGGGTAAGATTCATTATTACATACTGTACATCGGTTAGTGCAATTGGTTTTGTGTTCAAAAATAGGTTTTAGCTAATTCTGCGCTTTCGTGAGCGTCTGTATTTTAAAACCAGTATAAAATTGAAAGAATGTCTCAATCAATAGCCCAATGTATTTTGGGATTCTTACTAACTTAAGTCATCCATTATGTTTCCTACAGACTGGAATGTTGTTTTGTTTCAGTTTTTTTCATCATACCCTATATAGATTCAATACATTTAGAAGTCATTTTTACTTGCACTTAATTTTCATGTGTGCTGTTCATTGTTGTACATCAGTATAGCTCAGACACTTAAGAAATAGGTTTCTGTTTCAATGAAGTGCATACTAATGATTGTTCAATATCCTAGCTTTTGGCAGAAGATTACACACTGACTGATATTCTTCACTATGTGACAAGAGATGATCTAAAGGGCTTAAGATTAAGGTATGGTAAAGATTTTTATTTGTCAATTTCTGAAAAAAGTAATTCTAAACGTATAACAGATTGGCTTATCTAATTATATTAGGTTCTGAGTAGAAAGACCAGTATCCTACTGGAGGATGGCAACTAAGCTTAAAACAAAAACAAATCTGTCTAATAATGCTGTGTTGATTATTATTGTGTTGTCTTTCAGAGGAGGAATGCTGTGCAAGTTGTGGAACGCTATCATGGAATTTAGAAAGAACCCCCGGTAACAACCTTACCTGTGGAATGTTCCTTTAGTGGAAGCAAGCCTCCATCAAATCTGAAATAGTATTCTCTTGAAGAGACTGCACTTTACTATTCAATATTTATTAGTCTGTATCTAAGCTACCATGCTTCTGTAATGTATTCTTACATTTACTTGCAATGAAAAACAATCCCTGTACCATTACAATTGTAGTCTTTAAAATAGCAAGTACAATGATTTTATGCTACGGCTGTGGTTCTTTTTCTTGCCTTTTAGATATGATTGTTGTTTTCAGTTTTTAAATTTTAAGAAAACTGAAACTTAACACCTTGGGTTTCAAATACTGTAAATCCATTTATATTTTGAAGAAAATAAAAATGAGACAGCATACATTTTTAGTGCTGAAGTAAAAAGCAAAACTGTTCTATTGTGTAATAAACAGTACATTGTCCAACTTAGCCATATTAGTTGTTTAGTAAATAAATAACCTGAAACTAGCTCAAATGAATGCCATGCTAATAAAAAGAAGCTTACAGTGCATTGACTTGGTAACAAACACACTGATGAATGCACTGTCTAGGACCACAACTGTCACAATTTCTTCTTTTCTATATATTTTTATGACACTGATGTAAATATTTTCAGTGGTAGAGGTATGCTTCCCCGAATGTACTATTTATTGTTTGTACGTAGTGGAAAGTGGTATTTCTAGAAGTTTTTAATATATACTAGGACACATACATTTGTGCAATGTTTGACCTAAAAATGGAAGACCATACCAAGAAAATACAGTTTCTCTATAAGACTTCACTGCAAAATCTGTAGCTCTACCTACGCCCCTTTGGTAGTTTTCCTTACGAATTAATAATTGTATAATAATGTCATAAACTTACAATCTGAAGTTACATGTTTACAATTTCTATCACATGATGTTACAAAATGTTAGTTTATGGAACATAAACATTTTGTGTTTTTGTGTATGGCAGTGTGCATTTTAATGTAATTTGATTGACACAGAAACAGCTTCATTTGTTTTTGTCTATAATTTGGGACTGAAGTTTGTGCAGAAACAGCATTGAGAACATGCAGGCAGCACGTTTCACACAAAATGAGAGAAAGAAGACTGAAATGCAATAATGGAACCAATAACATTGTTGTTTACAGCAGTAACTTATTTTTTAACGGGGGGAATATTGAGTGTCATAACTCTATATATATAGAGAGAGAGAAGAAATGCACTTAAACGATTCATTAAATGAATTATTAATAAATTCACATAAATTAATATTAAATGTTAAAAAAATAATAATAATTGCAGTACACATTGAATAATGCATGATCTGTTTCATAAAATTATATCTAATCTAAACTAATATCTGTATGTATTGCTAAAACATATTGTTAATTTTTACTGAGTTATACAGCTTTGATATTGTTGTAACGTGTTTGAAACACAAACATTTAAAGCCAAATCCAGGTTACTTTGCTTCGATTTATGACTGCATCATTGCTCAGCACAGGGGTTACATGTATGTAAAAAATGTTACTATTCTTAATGCCAAGTAGCTGCAAACTTCAATGTAAAATAAAGATGTGAATTTTAAGAATAAAGATGTTATTGTCATTTTTGGTTAACAAGTTAAAAAAAGATAATCATGGTCCCAACTCAAGGGTGTTAATAAATAAATGCATTGATTTTTTTATTTTTTTATTTCAGATAAAAAATAATAAGCAAAATGCAATCTCAACAAACTTTTTTTTCTGCCAAAGAGTTTCCTTTTATTCTAGCTTACAAGATATATTTAGAATGCATTTTTACACACAAATATTTTTTTAGTAAGGCACAACGTGTATTATGTTACATCATGCATGCATTGTTCAAATTACTGTATATCACTTGCTTCTCCTGCTTATCTGGTTAAATACCTTCAATTTAGTGCCTGGATCATGGCTACTTCTTTGGGTGAGGTTAGTGCTAATAGTTCAGGATCACATGGGGAGAAGGAAGCCACTCTGGGGAGGAACTAATCTGATGAGGCCAGCATGATGGACCAACCCTAAGAAAGCCACGCTTATCCATTCTAACAACAAGACTGCTTGCAAATAAAGTGGAGGTTAGGGAGATGAGTTTCCTTGGTGTTTAAATTAGGGAGAAAGGGTCGATAGGAGAAGCAAACATCCATGATCCCTGGCCTAAATCTCAGCCTAGGTTTTTAAATAAATACATTATCTGAACAACAACCAAAAAAAATGTATCCTTTGCAAAGTCGAGATACCATTTTATGAAAAAAAATATATATTCATGACCCTGTGTGACTGTTTTCTTTAATAACCCTGTATTAAATTGTTTTCTGAGAGTTTTATCTGACACTAGTCTATGGATGTTGATGTCTTTTAGTGCCTCCATGACAACCTTAAAAATTAGATGCTTGCTCAGAGAGGATTATACTTTTGTATTAATACACTTATATACACATTGATAGGCCATTTCATGTACTCCAAACTGTAAAAACTGGACATTAAACTAGTCTGTTATCAGACTAAAGTAATATATATATATATATATATATATATATATATATATATATATATATATATATATATATATATATATATATATATGTGTGTGTGTGTGTGTGTGTGTGTGTTAATGACTCCATATTTGTTGTATATAGAATTAATTAATGGATCAGAAGGGCATAATGCTGCATTGTGCTGTTCATCAAATACCTATTTAGCTATTTTATATTTTGTTTAGGAATTATGTAGAACAAGGACAAGTTACAATTATGTACAGTATGAACCATATTTATGGTTAGGAGTACCACAATGGCAGATTATGTGTAGTTTCAACGCATGTATTTTCAGCACACCTGGAAAGTTCATAATGAAATGTGTATATTGAACCACCAGATGTCAGTAACTTAACCAAAAAAAAAAAGATGGCTCTTAGTGTTTGTAGCTCCTTTCTTTTCAAAGGCCCAACTTGTTCTGTAATCAGTGGCACTGGAACAATTTTTATAGTGGGAGTGCTGAAAGCCATTGAACAAAACTGTAACCCCTGTATATGATGGAAGCAGGTGCACAGCACTTCAATCTGGGGGGTGCTACCACACCCCCAGCACCCCTAGTTCTAGCACCCCTGTCTGTAATCTGGTACACTAATGTATTTTTTATTGCATACCATTCCAAGTCACGTGATGCATTTTTATTAACATCATAAACACGGAAAGTTCATTTGATGTATAATTATTATTTAGATTTGTCATGACAGGAACTTTCCTGTTTTTCATGTGCATTCTTTGATCTTTAGTGACAGTGCTTATAGTTACTGCACTTCAAATACAAACATAAATGTTATCTAGAAATTGTAATGTGCATCTAGATCATTTCTACTCCTTCTATTGTCTAATCTATCTCATTTAAATGAAGTGAATGAAACATAATCCATAAACAATATGATATAGGCTGAAATTCCAATGGGTTATAAAACAGCACAAAAATGAACCCTCCCATCAGGGCAGTGTATAGCTTGCTTCAAGGAGAAGTAAATGAAACAGATAGTGGTCACAAGATTCAACACTGATGAAGGCACTAGCTGAACCAATTGTCTGTTTAATGTACTATATGGTTTACTTTGGAATCTATGTTTGAGTGTTTTTGAAGTTATGGATGAAAAATAATCAACAATACTTTCACCCTCTAATTCAGGGGTCTCCAATCATGGTACAGGAGAGCTACATGGTCTAATGCTTTTTGTTTCACCTGAGCTCTCAGTTACTTAATTGAACCAAATATTTCGCTTAATTAGTCAAGATTAACATGTTCTTAACCATTGATGACAGAAAGACACCTATAAAACCTGCCTGATTGGGGATATCCAGGCTCCAGTACCAGGTTGGAGATCCCTGTTCTAAATGGAAACAAATAAGCAAACGTTGTATTTGCAAATAAGCAACATTTTATTCTGTTGCGTTTCTGTGACGTCAGGTGGCTGTGTGAGCTCTACAGCGCTGGATGGAGCTGTCACCCAGTCCTAGTGCTGAGCTGTGTACAGTACCACCATGTTATCAATTTAACTAATCTGCGTTTCCTTACAGTGCAAATCGACGGGAACAAGAGACGGCGAATGTTTGCCTACCGTCTAAGAGGGTTGTTTTAATTGAGCGCAGCAAATCTGTACGTTCGTCACGACCTTTATATTACTGGTAAAATGAGAACGTGAGGCTTGCTTTTTAGTAACCTTTTTTTTTTTCTTAAATATAAACTACAAATACATTACGCAAATATGCCAACGCCTTACGGGGTTCTGCACAAGCACCGTCTCCACATTCTCTGCTTCGTTTTGCTTTGGATGGGGCAGTGCATTTTCGCCAAATCGTCTCGTGTTTCAGATTTAAAAACGCAGATCTCAGGGATGGAAGAACTGCTTGATGAATTTCGCAAGCATCTCCAACAAGGTCAGGAGGAGAAGAGATCAGATGGGATGGGTCCAGTGGATGTGTGCTTGGACAGCTTCAACGCCATACAGGACTACATCATCAGGGCGAAGGACTCCATCGACTCGGGGGCCACCTTCCTAACAGCTCCTGGAAGAATTTACAGCTGGAGAGACTGCCTGCACGCCTGCTGTTCCGACCCTCATTGTACAGTGGCTGTGGTGGCGCTGGAACGGGAGCGGTCGGAGGACAGCCTGAATTGCTTTTTATTCAACTGTACTTACAAAAACAGAAATGTCTGCAAATTCTCCTTGCATCAGGGATACAGCAGCTACAGTCTGGCTTCCAACAACACCCTCTACCCCGGTGACAAAGGCGCAGATTCAGATCTGACTAAACATACAGGTTCCAAGAAAGGGCCTCATGTAAATAGCCCAGTTGATGATGCAACACTACAAGGTGTGTGTGTGTGTGTTGCTTATTATTATTATTATTATTATTATTATTATTATTATTATTATTATTATTATTATTATTATTATTATTCAATATATGTTATATGTTTTGTGTAGAAGATAATATAACAACACTTTAAAAAGCAAACTTTTTTTTTTAAATGTAAAACTATATATACATAATATATAACCACAAGAGTATGGCCTATACAGACTACAGGTACATTATGAAACGTAGGTTACGTCTGTGGAAGATATTGTAAAGTTAAAAACATTATGCGTTGAATATTATATAGTTTTATAGTCATAGTTCACATCCCACCAAACGTCTCGCTTTATTTAATGAAGTTTACTAGAATAAAAACGAATTCCAACCGTCTACAGATCAGTCAAATGAAGTAACAAAAAAGAAAAAAAAAAAGAAAAAAAAAAATAGCACAATTTACATACCGTAACTGTGTTTGCTGATGGGTTATAAGGAAAGTCGTGTCATTTATTGTGTGAATTTTGTTTGTTTAACTAATTATTTCTTCCCTATGGAGTCTAAAAAAAACACAGTAAAGAAGAATGGTTACTGGTGCACAGGTGTGGTAGATAATGTAACGAGGTGGTTGAGAACAGCGAGGAATTTCTTGTAAATTCAATGTTAGGTTCTGTGTCACTGAGCCTTCAGCATTAAAGGTGTTTTGACTCTAACTGAACTAGTCACTTACAACTGGAACGGTCATATCACGTGGTCAGTCAACTGAGTATCCCAGCACATGTTAATGCACATTTGCATTGACATTTCATCCAATTAATTGGGTGGGACTAAACCATAAGGATATTGTATCCTGTCACAGTGACAGTTGCCAATAATGCCAGACCCCAGAAACATACAGTAAGCCAAGTTTAGATAAATTACTTGGTCTTGCACTGAGGCACTGCTATCTAAATCTGATACAATGAACCAATTCAGTAAAATTCCAGCAGGAAAGGTGATGAAACACTAAACAGCAAGCAGACAGGCTGCTCCTGCCATTGTTGTTGCTATGATGTATAATTATATTAGTATCTTAAACTGTTGATTATACTTAAAATAAAAACATCTGGTTTAGTGAATATTGTAGTAGTGGATTGAATATTATGTTTGTATCACTGGTGTTTGTTTTACAATGGCAAATGATTCATGTATGCAATATTTTTATCTCAAGTCGTGCGCACGAGATCTATACATTTTTTTCCCGTGTCCCCTCCTGTGCGCCGTAATTATCTGTTACAATCCCTTTATTCCTTGTATAGTGAGTGATGAGCCTCCTCGAAGTGATGCTGGCCAGGATGTGGTGCTCCAGCTACCCACAGACTGGGTTCTTCTGGATGGCAGAGACAGTCTGGATGATCAGGCAATTACCCGCTATGAGTGGACTCTACTACAGGGTGACCCCTCTGTTGATATGAAGGTACTGGTGCTAGATTATTTTGTCTGTCTGATATGGAGCTCAAGTAAGCATTTAACATAATTTTTTGTGTTTATTTGAAATGTGTTAACTGGGTTTAAAGCTGTGATAACCATTGTTTGAAATAAAATCGCTTGCCTTCTATGTGCACTTGCAACATTTAATATCACAGACCCCACCTTTCTTTTGTTGCAGATTATTTTCTTGGTATTTTACTTTAATGCAGATTATGCTGATTTCCTGTGCTGCATGTCAGATTCACTCTATTTGTTTAAATGTAACCTTACCATGTGACCTATGGCACAGGAAGTGATTAGGCTGCTAAAGCTAATTTGGGGTAAGCAAATAGATGTTTGTCTTGGTAAAGCACCCCTTTACACTATGTGTGTTCAATATAAACATAAAACTGCATAGGAAAACTGTATTGCACTAATAATAGTAGAGCATGAATATTTCTTGTGCAAATGCCATTTTGCTCCAAATTACAGCATAAATATTTGGCTCACAGAAGTGACAAAGTGGCAAGCAGATTTCAAAAGGATAGTAGCATGTGTCCCAAGACTGACTTTACAGCTATTTCTACCTGAATGTAGAAAGTCTACAAACCTGATTGTCAAAAAACATCTGCTATCGGATAAATTACAAATCCTCAAATTATACGTCCTTATAATTTTGTCTAGATGGTTTGCGCATTGCAGAGCATTCAGCTGCAGACTGGACATTCAGGTAAAGCAACTCATGCAGTTTTAAAATATTAGCAGATGATTAGACTTTTTATATTTCACCCCCTTGCCAAGGCTGAAAGTGAGGAGGAGGTTTAGGGTGTTAAGGAGGAGTATGTAAACTCAAAGCATGTCACAAACAACATTGGGAGGTAGGTTTAAATTTACCAGTATTGATCATTATTGGCTACCAGTTGACTGATAATTAAAAGGAATGTAAGGGTAACCTGATCTAATCTGTGCTTGATTTTCTTATTTGTTACCTCCCTACAGGTGTATTCTTAGAATTACCTGCCTGAAACTTTATGTTGTTTTACATTCTACAGTAAGACTAACGACCATAATATGCTTATGCCGTAATGACCATATAAACATAGAGAAGAGTGCAGACAAGGAACAGTTCAATAATGGTCTATTTTAAACTGTGTTAAAAAACACCTGAGTACTGCTGAGTGCTGAAGGATTGCTGAGATGCCAGATGTACAGTAGTTACAAGGATATTGTAGGTTCTGGCTAAATGTTTTTGTATTGAATAGATTATCTCTTACATTGTATATGAAACATAGGATATGTTTATATTTACTGATTGGTTTTTGATTAACTTACCCAGCATAATGGTAAATTGGCCAGATCAACATTTGGAACAGTTTACAGTAAGTCACCTAAGGATTCACCTGTGTTTAGAGAACAATGCAATGATTGCAATGATTGTGAAGCTGAGTACAGAGTTGGAGAAAAGGGTTTAGGATAAAAAAAGGCTGCTGGGGTTTAGATTAGATGCTATCAAATTACAACCTCACCGAGGACAAAGCTCCCCTTTGTTAACACAGCTCACTTCAGTTGCCTGACGTCACTGTACTTCAATAGGCAAATGAGAGGCTGCAGATTAAATTGTACCAGGGATAATTATTCTCTTTTTGAAACTAAGTGGTAATCCTCCCTCAGGTACTCCCACTCACTTCAAAACAGTAGATACAAAAAAGAAACTTCAGGACTTTCCATTGTCAGTCCAACTTGTATTTTATGCATTGTTTTTGTATTGACATGTTCTTTCATGCAAGCTCAGCAGTTGGTTAATATGCCTCACATTATCAATAAATCATCAGTAATTTGGGAATGTATTGTCTGAATATATATATACAGTACTGTGCAAAAGTTTTAGGCAGGTGTGAAAAAATACTGTAAAGTAAGAATGCTTTCAAAAATAGACATGTTAATAGGTTATATTTATCAATTAACTAAATGCAAAGTGAGTGAACAGAAGAAAAATCTAAATCAAATCCATATTTGGTGTGACCACCCTTTGCCTTCAAAACAGCATCAAGCATCAATTCTTCTAGGTACACTTGCACACAGTTTTGAAGGAACTCGGCAGGTAGGTTGGCCCAAACATCTTGGAGAACTAACCACAGTTCTTCTGTGGATTTAGGCAGCCTCAGTTGCTTCTCTCTTCATGTAATCCCAGACAGACTCGATGATGTTGAGATCAGGGCTCTGTGGGGGCCATACCATCACTTCCAGGACTCCTTGTTCTTCTTTACGCTGAAGATAGTTCTTAATGACTTTCGCTGTATGTTTGGGGTCTAGAATAAATTTGGGGCCAATCAGATGCCTCCCTGATGGTATTGCATGATGGATAAGTATCTGCCTGTACTTCTCAGCATTGAGGAGACCATTAATTCTGACCAAATCCCCAACTCCATTTGCAGAAATGCAGCCCCAAACTTGCAAGGAACCTCCACCATGCTTCACTGTTGCCTGCAGACACTCATTTGTGTACCGCTCTCCAGCCCTTCGGCTTAACAAACTGCCTTCTGCTACAGCCAAATATTTCAAATTTTGACTCATCAGTCCAGAGCACCTGCTGCCATTTTTCTGCACCCCAGTTCCTGTGTTTTCGTGCATAGTTGAGTCGCTGGCCTTGTTTCCACGCCGGAGGTATGGCTTTTGGCCAAGTCTTCCATGAAGGCCACTTCTGACCAGACTTCTCCGGACAGTAGATGGGTGTACCAGGGTCCCACTGTTTTCTGCCAGTTCTGAGCTGATGGCACTGCTGGACATCTTCCGATTGCAAAGGGAAGTAAGCATGATGTGTCTTTCATCTGCTGCAGTAAGTTTCCTTGGCTGACCACTGCGTTCACGGTCATCAACGCTGTCCGTTCTTTGTGCTTCTTCAAAGAGCTTGGACAGCACATCTGGAAACCCTGTCTGCCTTGAAATTTCTGCCTGGGAGAGACCTTGCTGATGCAGTATAACTACCTTGTGTCTTGTTGCTGTGCTCAGTCTTGCCATGGTGTATGACTTTTGACAGTAATTGTCTTCAGCAACCTCACCTTGTTAGCTGAGTTTGGCTGTTCCTCACCCAGTTTTATTCCTCCTACACAGCTGTTTCTGTTTCAGTTAATGATTGTGTTTCAACCTACATATTGAATTGATGATCATTAGCACCTGTTTGGTATAATTGTTTAATCATACACCTGACTATATGCCTACAAAATCCCTGACTTTGTGCAAGTGTACCTAGAAGAATTGATGCTGTTTTGAAGGCAAAGGGTTGTCACACCAAATATGGATTTGATTTAGATTTTTCTTCTGTTCACTCACTTTGCATTTAGTTAATTGATAAATATAATCTATTAACATGTCTATTTTTGAAAGCATTCTTACTTTACAGCATTTTTTCACACCTGCCTAAAACTTTTGCACAGTACTGTATATACATGGATGAAGGCTATATTTGCATCCTGAGCCATTCGAAAAAAAGGCATAATACCACAGTAGTGACGTCAAAAAGTGATAATTCACCTAGCGGAAAATATACGTGAACTTTGACCTATTCGACTCCTCGAGACCATCGCTTTTATTTTTAAACACAAAATGTCTCGTTTTCAATCACTCGACAACACCCACAGTACAGAAATGTTCATTAACGATCAACAAAATGAGAATATGTTAAAAAAAAAAAAATTATGTAAAGCTGGCACATTCGTCTCTCAGAGAAACTGGAGAGGAACAGGAAATTAAAACAAGGTAAAGACAATCATCCAAATAAAGCTGAAGCACTAACAGATAATGACATAGAGCGTCTGTACAGGACTGAAACACTACGTTTAAAAAAACCCCAGCTGTACTGCTGAACCTCGTCTTCTTTAGTATTAGCATCACAAGGGTATCCATGTATGGGCCTCTTCAGTGAGTTACAGGAAAACAATTCCATCTCGGGTTCCTGCGACAGTTTATAAATTACTTGACCTTCTGTCTCGTAATTTATGATGTCACAGAAACCCTCGATGGAATTATTTTCCTGTAACTCACTGAAGCCCATCTATATATTTAGTGTGTCAAGTTAACCACGGATGCACACGAGCCATGGCATTAACATGCATATAAGTAACAGAACTCACACCTTTACATTATTATAGTATTAACAAGTTTATTTTTGGTTAAATGTCCTTATGAAAATGGTTGAAAGAACTGCAGTGAATGAATCAATTACAGTATACAGTACTGTACAATCTCGGTACAACTCATATAGTTTGATTGAAATAAGAATTAATAAAATAACGTTATTTTTACTAAAACAAACTGTGCACAAACTGTTGACTATACTTTTAGTTATTGGCTTGTACTGTCTAATGTGACAGCTTAAATAGCAAAAGTTAACAAATGTACATTCTACAGAATTAACTTAATAAATAACAAAAACAATAATAAATAACTTACAGTTTCAAACATAAATCAAGCATCGTCGATTGTTTCGCATGCAAAAACACGCGCTTTGAAAGTTCTGCTGACAAGCTTTTGTTATCTGGAATAACCTGAGCTTTAAAGCCAATTGAACGCGAACTCATTTTTCACTTCTCACTCATTATGAACTGATAGTAGTCTATAACCAGCTGCACTTGGTAGTTGCGAATGAATGAGTGAACGAACGATCCGTTTCCAGTCAGAGGTCAGCCACGTGAAACAAGAGTGTGAAGTAGAGTTCAGTCACGTGAAACGACAGTGTCAAGTTATCCACTAGTCTTTTTAATAGTTTTTATCCATTCAGTACTGGTAACAAGTTTCGAGTTACGAGTAAAGCGTGGTGACAAATTAAAAAATTAAAAGAAGCAGGATGCATATATTTTATTTGGAGAAAATCCGGGACCAATACCAAGAGAATTAAGTGAAGGTGTTGAGTTAGCCACCACTACATATATATATATATATATATATATATATATATATATATATATATATATATATATATATATATATATATATATATATAGTTGTAGTCAAACGTTTACATACCCAAATGGACATTTATAATTTTAGAAATTTCTCCAAAACAAAGAATTTTAGGAAAAATCTTTTGTAGCAAAAGTTTTGCTTTTGTGGATGAGGAAAAAAAGTTACAAGAAATGCATGTCTACAATTATTTATTTCAGCAATTTTTTTGCAAAACTCCAAAAATGCAAATTCAAAAGTATTCATAGGTATGTGCCAGTGGCCCGAATGAACAGTTGTTCTGTGAAAATTTGTTACATTTACTAAAATAAAAATAGTAATAAAAATGCTTTTAAAAAGACCAAATTCTCATTTTTCTTTTTTTTTAGATTCTGTTGATTTTTAAGGATTACTATGCAGGACATTTTTTCTGAGAAAGTTTTTTGTGAAAATTGATTCGTAACTAAATCAACTACAATGTCTCCGTTGTCTGATGACATTTTTTTTTTAATTTGTAAAAAGTAATTCTAACTATTACTTCGAAGTTCTCAACATAATTCTCAATAACAGTCTTAATAATAGGCAATACTGCATGAAATTCAGCTACTCTCATACCTCTTACCCTAGTATATTTATGTCCCGCCCCTGTTCACTAATGATTGGACAGCAGCAAAACCAGGGCAGATCTTTGACTTCCCCATTGGTTAAACTCCCAAGACCTTCAACTGAAATGGAGAATACCTTCAACGGTTTATGTCCTGCATAACAAAGGGAAGATCTTTGACTCTCTGGCAAAGTGCGGATCATTATTGTGTTTATGTGCGGGCGGTCGAGCACCGTCCGTCTTTTATTATTTGCTGTTTGAGACCCACGAGAGAGCCGGTCTTTTAATATGTAGTCATGGGGATGGGGTTAAAACCCCTTCCCTAGAACTCTCATGCCCTTTTGTTTTGTGGAAGTGTTTTTGTTTTGTTTAAACTGTTTGTTTAAACTTTGTTTTTTGCTGTTCAGATCCGTCACTTTTTAACTCTGCTGTTGATTTTATTCCATGAAGGCTCCTCAGCCCGGGATATTGAAGTTGACTGGCCTAAAAGAAGGGTCCTACCACTTCCAGCTGACAGTCACAGACACTGCGGGTCAGAAGAGCTCAGACAATGTTACAGTCACTGTTCTCCAATCAGAGCACAAAGTACCAGGTACAACACCTAGATGTGTCTCAGAGAAATTATGTTTTTGTCAGTCAGCTCCTCCTTCATCTCCTTCTCTGTCTATTGCTTTGGTGTTACATTTTACCAACTTGTTCAAGGTTCGTTTGTCAATAAATCATGAAGTTGGAAAAAAATGTAATGTGAGGACTATGTGTTGTATTTTAATGCTCTAGTCAGTGGCCAGTCTGAATACTGCCACTGTTTAATATTATAGTAATCCAGCTGGGGATTTTCTTACAATGGTGATTTGTATTCAAATCTAACACTGCTTAGATAATTTAGACCCCTATGTGCTCTATATATAGCTATCAATGGTCAGGATGGGAGTTCTACAGTTTATTTATTATCAGTATTACTTACCGTATAGCAGTGAGTGCTGTGCTACTGCACCAAGGAGTGACTCAGCACCATACTCATGACAAAAAAGAGATCAACAGCCATTATTTGTACTCACAATGACAATTATATATTCTTCCAAAGCATTAGACTAAAAAATAATAAACAAATAGATAAGGTGTTTGCTGCAGAATTGCACATTACGATGAAAAATAGGTCAAAATATATATGGAATTGGGTCTGATTCCTATGAGCATGCAGCTGCAAACGGTGCAACTGGACTGTTATTAAACAAGTACTTGCTTTTAATTGTATTTCCTATATATCTGCATTTGGACTAGGAAGTGGATTAAAGCTGAACTGTGTTGTGTATTACAGCGATCTAGCTAAAGTATGTGATAACAGCACAGAGCGAAGGCTAATGCTTTCTTCTTGACCTTTCCTATTATACAAATACAGAATAATGACTTGTTTATCAGCATATGGCGAAGTACCCTGCTGCTCAAGCTGTTATTTAACCCAAGCTGTGCACTATATTTCATGCTTAAATGCCCAGACGCTGCTCAGTTTAAAATTTTTGCAACATGATTAGAGGGAGCACGTTATGATGGTAGCACAATTATTACTGAAACAAATCCACTTAACCATGTTATTTTTTTATTTAGACATTTTATTTAGGTTTACAATAAACTTCTAAGTGCCGTGCCAGTGGGTGTCATTTTATGGTAGTTAAGGAGTAGCTATGCTAATATTTTGAATGTCACATGTACACTGTATGATTCTTAATTCCAGATCAGTCCAGGAAAGGCTATAACTACTATATTTATTATAAGAGAAATACTTCTGTATTAAAATACTTTTCAACAGTGGGATTCAATGTTATGATCGCATGTAAAGGTTTTATTGATTGAGCTATACGGAGTTTGGCTTGCTGTTGAGATTTCAGTAGTTTTGTCAGTGACAGTCTGGAGCTGTGTATATACATCGACTAATGTATTTGTAATTTGTGTTTGTGTTTGAGCAGAGTCTGTTGTGAAATGACTGAATGTGCTTTCATGACAATCGTGACAATGCACTCATACAGCTCTTTCCCCCTTTTTTTTTTTTAAAGCAAAGTTTCATTAGTCCTTGTGCTAGTCCTTGCGTGTGACATGCATTTCTTAATTCAAGATTTGCAACACGATTACAGAAGATCATTCAGTGTATTTTTGTCTCAGTAAGATGATGATTCTTCAATTTGTCCCTGGAATTTGGCGCATATTTAGACAAATAGTACGATAGAAAAATAATGTTCCACTCTGGGTGCCAAACATTATTGTAAAGAAAGCCATTGTTACTCTACTGTAGTGACGCCCATAGAGCAGAAAACAAAACAGACTTTCAAAAAGCCAGACAAATTGCTAAAATATATAAGTACCATCCTGACCTTATCCTTGGAAAAATGATTAAAATCTAAAACCAATAAATGTTAGTACAGCATGAAGCTCACGAGCCAGATAGGAACAAATCTCTATCCCTCCTGAAAGAGAGGTGAACACCATTAGCATTCAGAGACACACTGTGTTTAATTCAATCAAATGTAATTGTCTTGCCGTGCTTTGTCTGTGGTTTCCTTATTCCTGGAATAGTGGACAGGTATTGCTTGCTTCTTGAGAGACACATTGAACGCATTGTATGTAAACCTTTAGTCCCTCTTGTCTCAGAGTAGGTTATTACTGGGCAGTGGTACTTGAGCATTTTTCCCTGCTGGCTGTAATACCGAATATTTCTGTCCCCCAGTCTGTCCAGGGCTCTGCTCCCGCTACCAGTTCATGTGTGACGATGGCTGCTGTGTGGATATCACCTTTGCATGCGATGGAAAAAAGCAGTGTCTCGACGGGTCAGATGAAGCCTTCTGCCAAAGCAGTGAGCTCAAATACTGTGTGATGTTCATAGTATGTTTCAATTTGTTTGCTCAGGATGCATTCAAAGTCCTTTGGCCTAATAAATTCTTACTTGGCCTTAGATTATATTTTAAATGAAAAACTTTTTTTTTTATGGTGTTCATGACACCTATGTCTTTTAGATTAAACCGTTATAAAGTATAAAATTAGTGGTAGGCTATATTGAACATTGATGGTTAGAAATAATTGTTTACTCACTGCTGCTTAGTAAGGATTATTGTCTTCACTTCCCTCAGGTGAAGGGACTA
Organism: Acipenser oxyrinchus oxyrinchus; assembly: GCA_030684275.1. Taxonomy (NCBI): domain Eukaryota; kingdom Metazoa; phylum Chordata; class Actinopteri; order Acipenseriformes; family Acipenseridae; genus Acipenser; species Acipenser oxyrinchus. The sequence goes on along the minus strand of CM060252.1, from coordinate 65,298,168 downwards.
AAGGAAGCCGCAAGTATGTTACCCACTCCTCCGAGAGGGTCAACCAGATGAAGACTATGATCCTGACAGAGGGGAGTGAATACAGGACCACTGCCGAAGACCCAAGGAAGACAACAATGGAAAAACTGCAACCGTCCTTACATACATACAACAGGGAAGAAGCCAATCCCCCATTAACTCAGGGAAAGACTACACAAAGCAACAAACATGTTACAGGTACTTGTGTACAGTCTACACTGTATAGATGCTTATGTAACCATGTTGTATGCATATCAATAAGAAAGGCTATTGAGAATTATAAAATGTACACTCTTTTTTTTTTTGCTTGAGAATTTAGTGCACACAAAATGCAACATTGTTCACAGAACATGGGAAAAATACCTTTGGCCCTCTAATTTGTGTCAGATGGGCATTTAGGCATTTAGAGCCAGTTTTCAGTTTTTAAACATCGTTTCTGTTCTCAGAGTACTGTCTGGTGCCCCCTGCTGCTGGCCCTTGCAAAGGTATCTTTCCTCGCTGGTTCTTTGATGCTTCCACAGGAACATGCAAGCACTTCATCTATGGTGGCTGCAAAGGCAATGGAAACAACTTCCTACAGGAAGCAGACTGCGTCAATGAATGTATAAAGAAACAAGGTACAGAAGTCTTTTTGTTTTCTTTATTTCATTGTGGGTCATACAAGTTACAAGGGTTAGCCCAACAAAACTGCTGACACATGTTGTATAGGCTGTCCCTCAAATGTCTGATTACTGTGTTATGCTGCTGACATCTCTCACATTTATTCTGTAAATCTTCCTGCTGAAAGTTAGTCTCAGTCACGATGGGCAAGAAAGCAGACAGACTTTGATAGAGGTTGGATAATAGGGGCTTGGTTGGCAGGGAAATCCCCCCTATTAAATGTGTAAGTAGTAGCTAAGAGTCAGCCAAACATCTTACGGTGGTTTAATTTGCTATTTACATAGTGAGGGCTCGGCTACTGGTAGGATTATAAACCTGTTGAGGGAAAACAAACTACATCCCCTGCATGTTTTACCACCATTGTGTACAGGGGTGTGCAAGTTTTGCCATTATACTTTTCCCGTCGGACAAGAAGTTTTTATTTATTTATTTTTCCTATGTTCGTTCTGTTGCTAGAAAGATACTCTGGGTATATTTATAGAGAGCCGCGCAAGTTTCTGAAAATTGAATTGCTGAAGTGTTTATGTCCTACCTATGACTTCTGATTGGCTAGCTGTGGAAGAAGCTGATCTTCTATTGGTTACAAAGAAACCCAGAAATGGCTGCCTGAAAGCTTCTGGCAGCATACAGACTAATTACCAGTATTTATGTTTGTAAATTAGCAAATAAATGATGCTGCTTTCTTAAAGGGGAACTGTACTCAAAATAACAAGACTCTCGAAATGCTCTGTATACATAACAAATGTGTCTCGCTGTGCCAATTTTGTTAAAAAGTCAAGCGTTTGGCCAGTATTTCAGTTTTTTTGTCAGCTTTCTGGTTCAGCTGGAAATGCAGACCGCCACCATAGTGGAACCTTTCTGGCGACGCTGTTACGTCATATCGTTGACAGACACCCACACCAGCGAACGCCGGCAGGGTGAATGATGTCAGAATGCAAAGCGTTCGGGTGCAAAAATAACAAAAGGAAAAACATCACCCAGGTCAACCCTGCTTTATCAAAAGCAGTGTGAAATCGCATAGCTGACCTTGCATGACACCAGGTCCTGACCCGGGTAGAGCATGCCAGTGTGAAAGGGGCTTTAGTATTGTTACTTAAATTTACTAGCAAATGTGTTCCAAACTGCACTGAAAGGAACATTTCCTTAAATTATGTTATACATTTGTTGAGGTGAGGTGGTGTCACAGGGAACCTTTTGTGTATCTTGAAGAATTTTGTGAACCCGTCAAGCTACAAGGCTAGATCCGCCCCTGTTAATCACTAATTGATTGATTGTGTTCACTGTTAAATAAAACCAAAATCCTACAAGTTATATTCAGCTTTATTGTGTGTGTTTTGTGCGATGGGAAGGGGGCAAGTAGATTTTTCTAGCATTTTGTCCCTTGGACAACAAGTTTTTTTCAAAGATTGCACACCCCTGGTGTACTTGAGGGGGCAGTACTTTCAGATGGTATTTGGATAAACTATTTTGTTAGACTAGGACTCTTCTGAGGCTTACACCTTTAAGCGAGTAAATGCTTTAGTTTAGTTTACTACGAATGGACGTTTAGAAAATCCATAAACTATAAACTTGCTAAGCAGCTGACAAGTCTATCATCACTCCCCCCCGGGAAATATTTCTGTTTTACTTTGCAATTGCATACTGACTCAGTGGCATTCCAGTTCATTATTAAACAACCTAGTTTTTTCTCGCAAAGACTGGCTGTAGATGTATTCTTTTTTTTACATACCGGTACTTGTGTGCCAGCACCGGTATGGAAGTTCATGTTAAGAAACAACAGGATCCACAATGCACCTGAACGAACTTCCTGCCAAATGAAGACTCACAGGCTTACCTGGTGGAGAACATTTTAAAATTATTATTTTGTCATGTCAATTTTTTATTTTAAATTTGCTTGTGTAAATTATCTGTAGACCTGCAGAGTGAAAATTAACATAATGCTTTATGTTAATTAGCCATGACAAAACTTATAAACACATGTGTGCAAAAAGCTTTTCCTTATGTATCTAATTTATTTTTACTCCTTAACTGACAAGTGGATTATGGTCTACTTAGTACTTTTGTAAATGTGAGATAATGTGTAATGCCCGATTGCAAGGTACTGAGTATTTTGGTAGTATTTTTTTTCTTGAAAAGGCCCCGCCCATCGTTTAAATAGTGCCATTTAGTTCACTGCAGGTAGTTTACATGTTTACAAAATGTTTTAAATGTGGCAGCCTTAGAATCTTTGACTTTGTAGACCCTTAAAATGGGAACAACATATAGTGTGCAGAGCATGTTACAGTTGTCTTATTCATCCTTGATTCTAATAACAACTTACCCTCATGTGGCTGAATATTGTTATTTTCCTCCATGTCATTACTCTTGTTTATTCATGAGTGATGCAGACATGAGTCATGGTTATGTAAGCCCTGTCAAAAAACCTAATACACTGTACCAGTATCTCTTTTTTTTAATTCTTAGGCAAAGACCCACCACACAATACTACTGATCCTCCCTCCAGCATAAACACTGAGCTTGGTAAGTTCTGTCAAATCTTATCAAAAATGAAAATCAAATACATACCACTTATTAAAGGGTGAATTAAAAAAACACTTATCAACCTAGCTATTATTATATCCCTTTTTGATGATACGTTTAATTCACGATACCGGGATTCAGCATTGCAGAAATTAATGAATAAGAATGTATCTTTTTTTCTGTTGTTTTTAAAGCTGATGCTCCACAAGAGAAAGATTCAGTGGATAAAGATGAAGCTGGAGGTGGACACCCAGTCCCAGAGTCAGGTGAGAAAATATTTGGACATGCATTACCAGAGAATTTATATTGTGTTACAAAACATACTGCATTTGTTATGCTGGCTGAATTTTCATTTTAACACATGGTGTCTGGGACTGTAGGAGTCTGTGTGGTCCAGTGGTTAAAGAAAAGGGCTTGTAACCAGGAGGTCCCCGGTTCAAATCCCACCTCAGCCACTGACTCATTGTGTGACCCTGAGCAAGTCAGTTAACCTCCTTGTGTTCCGTCTTTCGGGTGAGACGTAGTTGTAAGTGAATCTGCAGCTGATGCATAGTTCACACACCCTAGTCTCTGTAAGTTGCCTTGGATAAAGGCGTCTGCTAAATAAACAAATAATAATAATAATAATTCAAGAAGGTTCTCTGTTTGCTTGCCTTGGCTTCCAGAAAGTCTGTCCCTGCAGTGTCTTCCAGGTCAAAGCATCTTACTGGCTGGAGAGCATGTCAATCATTAGGGGGAAGCAGCTGGTTGGTTACTGACAGCAAAATTAGCCTTGAAGGTGTGGGAACAATTTCACTCTCCAGGTGAAATGACCCAGAAAGTGCAAGATAATCTGGAAGCATCTCTTGCAAACAGATTTCTTGAACGTAGTGTAGTACTGGATATCATGTTTTAAAATGAAAATAATTTACATGTTTTTTCACTGAGAGCTACAGTGTATAGTTAACGGATGTGCATAGCGGAGAATATTTGTGGAATTATTTTGTTAGCTACAATCACTTTGAGGTACAACACCGGCTTCCTCTTTTCCTCAGTCTCAACCTATGTATGACATATTTAGAGATAAAACAAAAAACATTCAAGCCGTAAGTGAAGAACTTACTAACCTAAACAGAACAGAACTTAAATATACATACAACATACACTGTGCAGTGTCACTAGCCTTTTATAAATACAGTAATGGATGTTTGTGTGGTAATGGAATGTCTATTAATGTGCTTTTTATATTGGAACCAGTTTGATAGTGGAGACATGAATATTTTCCGAAGAAGGAATCTGAAATGTGTTTAATTACTATTCTGTGTTCAGTGACTGATACTGCAGAATGTCCTATGGGACAACAGCTGGCGTTGTTTATTCGCTCCGTTTTCCCCTGAAGGCATGCCTAAGAGTGGTTTCTTGGAATATCATTTCACCAGGTGCTGTACTGCCTCTTGCTCTGGGCCTGGCCATTACCGCCCTGCTCCTGCTAATGGTCGTCTGCCGCTTACGCCTTGTGAGAAAGAAGCTGAAGAAAGCGCAACCTATAACATCGGAGGAGTCAGACTACCTCATCAACGGCATGTACTTGTAGCTGCAAACACAGAGGTTCCGGCGGAATTGGAAGGACCCAAAAACAACTTTGTTTAGCTTGAGCCAACAATATTCATATTATACTGTACAGCAGAGTGGGTATATTCTTGTGTTTGAGGCTTAGTGAACATGTGAAGAAGCACCCAGAATTATGTAGCTTTTCATAAAATAAAAATGGAACACTACAAAAAGAAACAGTTTAAACAACCCTTGACCATTTTTGAGATTTGACCATATAACCAATAAAAGGTCATCTGCATAGCCTCCTGCCTCATGTGCACCACCTTATGTACAGATGAATGAGAGAATGCATCAGTTAGTTGTTTGAAAGGGACCAGTATGCAGTGGAGGTGTAGGATATAATTCTAGAAGTATATGGGTTAAACACTACCGTGCATTGTGTCAGGGGCTCTGTGTCATATCACTCCCTATTGGTTTAACTAGTTAATAGCCACCTACCAGCACAGTCAATGTTGTTTAGACTAAAGCCCAAGGAAAATATATAAGAAAATCCTAGTGTTTAATGGAGATCTGAATTTAGTTTTACAACAATGGTGTCAAATTTTCCTTAAAATTAAAATTGATTTAAAATGGCCTTAATCTAATGTCAGTGCATTTTTTTTTAAACTACAGCTTTAAATAATAATTTTAAAAAAGCAATTAAAATAAACTATTGATGTATATATGTATTATTAAGGCACCTTATATATGTATCTTAATAGGTCAGCAACCAACTGCTGTTTACTATGGCAAGTATGGACATGGCCTACCTGTTCCCATAGCCCCACTTCAGATTTTTAGAATGGGTTTGTTCTGTATTGTTAATGTTGTGATAATCCAGTAACATTATTATTATTTGTAACATTCTAATTACTGTTTTTACTCATTGCTTTTTATTTAGCAGATGTCATACTATGCTCAGTGACTCACTGTAAAACTTGAGTAGGTATTAGCTTACTAGTGCTCTACACAAAGCCTTTGTTTGTGTTTATGGTGTGGCCATTTCTTTTTTTTTTTATTTGTTCACCTTACAAACCAATATTAAATAAATCCAAAGCACTGAATTCAATGATATGGTCAGTGTTCTGCTCCCTGCTACATGGGTTCCAAAATGGAAGCTAAGAATTTGGATATGGCTGGTACAAAACACTTGTGCTACTGTAAAGCCTTCTATTTACCACATATTCTTAAAGTCTTAACCTAACCAGAAAACCTGCTCTGCAGTTTAACATCTTTTAGAAAAGCTTAGGAATGTGCTACACTCAGCAGTCAGGCAGAAATATATGTGCTAATTTAATCTGATCCAGAAGATGGTGCTATTGTGTAACAATGTATATTTATTGCATGTAAGTGATCTACTATTTGGTGCATACCAGTGTGACATTGTAAAAATATAGTGTTTTAATTGAAGGTACAGGGAACTGTATGCTTTAACAACTTTCGTTTTCAGGAAGATCAACCCACAGCAATCATTGTGTTTATCCTCTAGCAATAGAAAACAAATAAAAAATATAGTCAACTCTCATTAATACGAATTGCAAGGGACCAGCGAAAAAGGTCTTTTCACTGATCAGTAATTCTTATTATCAGGAGTTTTTATTGAAGTTACATTGAAATTAAATTTCAATTACAGTACAATGAAAAGTATTATAAATGTAAAAGTACTGTGCATTTTATTGAAAATACGGTTCTAAGTGAAAGTGTACGTGAAAAAGTATACATTTGCAACTTGATATCTGCATGTCCCATTCTAATCACACGCATTTTGAAACCACAAAAGCAAGGGATCCTCAACATCAGGGTATTCAGCAAATCTGAAATGCTGTCAACTTGCATCCACAATTTTGCTGTTCATAGGCCTGTATTACTGTATCCCAGTTTTTCAGAATGGTTGAGGAAGTGTTTGCGGGAATGTTGAAATCTGCAGCAACATCTTTCCTTTTTTGTACGGTGGTGCAATTCAACACCTCCACTTTTGTCTGCAAGGATAATCCACATTTTTAGCACTGGTCACTCATTTCTGTGCTTCATGGAAATGGAATTGATGTGCAAGCACTATGGCAACTCAAAATGCATCATAGGATCAGTAGTACCAAAACAGCACTAAAATAGAGTATAGAGGCAACTTAAAACATTTCCCATATTACACACATTGAACTAGGGCAATTTGTAATTTACAGTAAGCAACTGCTAAATTTGTTCGGGACCATGTAGAAAATTCATAGTATCAGGAAATTTGTTTAATCCAAGTTTGTCTTAATGAGCATTGACTGTGTATATGTTGTGTGAAACACATTTGGGGAATTAATTCTGAGACTATATTTTCATCATTCCTCTTCCATTGCAATCATATCTGTAATGATTTTCTGAGCCAAATGTAATTCTCTAAACACCAAACAAGCGGTAAAAAAAAAAGTGGAAATCAAGATGATCGTCCAGTCTCGTATCTCAACTCTCCCAGGGTTTGTAGGCTTGAAGGGTGCAGAGGCCTTGGTACACAAGACAGTGGACATTATATTGTCAAGGCGCCATATTGCCAATTGACTTCCAGGTACTCGTTCGCATCCAGGTCCACTAGGATTGGACATGATTGTGATTGAAATGATTGTTAAACAACATAAAGCTTTTTAAGTGTTGCATGTTGACCATCTCTGAACTGTATGCCCCTATATATACAAACCTAAAATCAAGTGAGCTTTCAGATAAAGTTGGTAGTACATGTGACAAAACATGGTAGACTGCCAAGTTAAAAGAAGCTGCAGGCAGCCAACAATTAAAACGCAAGGCAAAAATGGGGGGGGGGTGGCATGGGAGAGGCTCGGGGGCTCTTGAACATGCAGTTACTACTGCGTTTGATGAATCATTATTTTTACATTATTAGGTATCCTTGTTCTGGGATCTCCTGCAGCATTTATAGAAAAAAGAAGGAAAAAAAACTCTAGGGATTTATTCTGTCATTATTCTAACAAACCTGCCAAAATAAAAACAAAATAAGAGTTATACACTCTTTCACTTTGGTACGAAGTCTATTTGCTCCTGTGGCAGGTATCTTCATACATCACATAAGGGTCAAGTTTTTTGTCATACCTTTTGGTTGCGCAGGGCATGACAAAGGTCTGTCTAACACACCAAAGACAATAATTAGCAGATGTGTTTCACCTCCTTGCAATACAAATTTTCATAATTCCTCTTCCATTGCAATCATATTAAAAAAATATATCTATATATTATATATATACAGTACTGTGCAAAAGTTTTAGGCAGGTGTGAAAAAATGCTGTAAAGTAAGAATGCTTTCAAAAATAGACATGTTAATAGATTATATTTATCAATTAACTAAATGCAAAGTGAGTGAACAGAAGAAAAATCTAAATCAAATCCATATTTGGTGTGACAACCCTTTGCCTTCAAAACAGCATCAATTCTTCTAGGTACACTTGCACACAGTTTTTGAAGGAACTCGGCAGGTAGGTTGGCCCAAACATCTTGGAGAACTAACCACAGTTCTTCTGTGGATTTAGGCAGCCTCAGTTGCTTCTTTCTCTTCATGTAATCCCAGACAGACTTCGATGATGTTGAGATCAGGGCTCTGTGGGGGCCATACCATCACTTCCAGGACTCCTTGTTCTTCTTTACGCTGAAGATAGTTCTTAATGACTTTCGCTGTATGTTTGGGGTCGTTGTCATGCTGCAGAATAAATTTGGGGCCAATCAGATGCCTCCCTGATGGTATTGCATGATGGATAAGTATCTGCCTGTACTTCTCAGCATTGAGGAGACCATTAATTCTGACCAAATCCCCAACTCCATTTGCAGAAATGCAGCCCCAAAACTTGCAAGGAACCTCCACCATGCTTCACTGTTGCCTGCAGACACTCATTCGTGTACCGCTCTCCAGCCCTTGGCTGAACAAACTGCCTTCTGCTACAGCCAAATATTTCAAATTTTGACTCATCAGTCCAGAGCACCTGCTGCCATTTTTCTGCACCCCAGTTCCTGTGTTTTCGGTGCATAGTTGAGTTGCTTGGCCTTGTTTCCACGTCGGAGGTATGGCTTTTTGGCCGCAAGTCTTCCATGAAGGCCACTTCTGACCAGACTTCTCCGGACAGTAGATGGGTGTACCAGGGTCCCACTGTTTTCTGCCAGTTCTGAGCTGATGGCACTGCTGGACATCTTCCGATTGCGAAGGGAAGTAAGCATGATGTGTCTTTCATCTGCTGCAGTAAGTTTCCTTGGCCGACCACTGCGTCTACGGTCCTCAACGTTGCCCGTTTCTTTGTGCTTCTTCAAAGAGCTTGGACAGCACATCTGGAAACCCCTGTCTGCCTTGAAATTTCTGCCTGGGAGAGACCTTGCTGATGCAGTATAACTACCTTGTGTCTTGTTGCTGTGCTCAGTCTTGCCATGGTGTATGACTTTTGACAGTAAACTGTCTTCAGCAACCTCACCTTGTTAGCTGAGTTTGGCTGTTCCTCACCCAGTTTTATTCCTCCTACACAGCTGTTTCTGTTTCAGTTAATGATTGTGTTTCAACCTACATATTGAATTGATGATCATTAGCACCTGTTTGGTATAATTGTTTAATCATACACCTGACTATATGCCTACAAAATCCCTGACTTTGTGCAAGTGTACCTAGAAGAATTGATGCTGTTTTGAAGGCAAAGGCTGGTCACACCAAATATGGATTTGATTTAGATTTTCTTCTATTCACTCACTTTGCATTTAGTTAATTGATAAATATAATCTATTAACATGTCTATATTTTGAAAGCATTCTTACTTTACAGCATTTTTTCACACCTGCCTAAATACTTTTGCACAGTACTGTATATATATATATATATATATATATATATATATATATATATATATATATATATATATATATATATATATATATATATATATACATACATACATATATCACAGTGGCAGCCAATTTAATACAGAAAAGAAAATGTGTATCAGTATGTCAAATCTGTACAGGAGATATTACAGACAACTATAGCAACATTCCATATACTGTCTGAGATTGCATTTTTAACAAACAGCAAAACATCAGTTACAGAAAGAAAACAATATCAGCTGTTTTATGTTACGTGTTGCTATGCATGAAAAAAGCTTGAAAGAAATGCAGTAAAAGTTTCTTTCTGTTGAGCATAGCAATATAGATTACTGCATACAGAAATCTTATGCAAGTAGTGTCATAAGTGGCACATTAGCTATTTATAATGAAGGCTTTACACAGTCACTGCACCAAAACAGTCCAGTTAAAAAATATTTGTCCAAATCAATTTAAATGGAAAATCGATGAATGAGAAATTATTATTATTATTATTATTATTATTATTATTATTATTATTATTATTATTATTATTATTATTATTATATTAGCCACAACCCAAAAAAAGCCTTCACCTGAAAAACCAAATTCAGGCTGTGAAACACAAACTGCTCCATGCCATTTAAAAAAAAATCCAAAACAAGTTGCAATGCTGTAATTTATAGTTGTTTAGATCTGGAGAAATCCACTCTGGGTTAACACTATAAAGCAGGACAAGGACACACTGATGGTGCTTCACAGTTCATCCCTGCAAGAAGAAAGATTAAAGGTATGTCAGAGTAAGCCCCACAAATTACACTGTAATATCATAGTCACTGTTACCATGCAGAAACAAGGTCCTACAGCCAACTGGCATCACCTGGCACAAGCATTAAAGCACAGCAGCGTTAAAGTTGCCTTTATAGACAATCAATTGCAGCAGCATTTTTGTACTTATTCAACCGTGCAGACCTGCATGCGTGCGTATGTGTATGTATATATATAGATATTTTCAAACCGATTTTTATACATTTTTTTCATAAGTCGATAATTCGTTTTCAAAGAATTACCTTTCTATAAAGTTGCTTGGTTCTGACAGTTAATAAAGCCAAACAAATTTACTTTGGCAAAAACTGTTTAAAACAAAGCAGAAGATATTTTTTTATAAAACCTATGTCCAGTGGGAATAACATTCACATAGTTAATTCTGATCTAAACTGGTTAGCACCTAATGTACTATTTATGTAATATTTAACACTGGATAATTGTGGGTTAATCTAGTACATGACACAACAAATACAAAGGGTTTACTGATCTCAATTGGTGCAGAGCATTTACACTCTATAAAGATGGCATGCAATGAAACCAGTAAAACCGAAGAACCTTGCTGTAAACGAAAAACCCTCAAACTGATACCTGATTTACCAAGCTGAAGTTAGAGGGGTTGTGGAGGGTGATAATGAAACACCAGTGAAGCAGAAGATGCTCCGTTGAGATGGAGAGTAAGGTGACGGAGTAGGGACAGGAACAGTGCTTTAGTTCATCACTTCAGTAGAACCATCTTGTGTCCATACAGGACTGGCGTTAAAAAAAAAGTGCTTAGGTGGACAGGACAGTTTCCTATATAACATGGATAATACTCAAGTACTAAGATTTACAAATGAATTACTCTATTGAGGCAGTGACAGTACCCTGTTACCATTTGTCAGCCCCTTCTGGGGGTTCTTGTCCTGAGAATGTAATTAAACTTGCTACTATGACATCTTGTGGTCATTCAAATAGCTCTGAACAGCTTACCCTATGCTTGGCATTACTCAATACAAGGTATTTAGTTGGCAAATCTGTCCTAATTAATGATTTTATTTTAGAGGTCAAATCTAGATATTTTAGCCCTGGCAGCGACTTGGTTGAACCAGAATGAGAACTTGAGGCTTGTCCATCAGGTTTATGCTTCTTTCAGAGGGGCGTCCTACAGGACGAGGAGGAGGTATTGCAGCTATCTTTGCTAAAGATTTCTTAATCATGATATCATTGAAGGTTATTCTTCATTTGAAATACTATATTTGGCTGTTTGTAATCCGTTACATATCTACGTTATAGTTATTTATCGACCACCTAGAACCTACCTGAAATTGGAGAATTTGCATCTACAATGGCTGTTAAGCGTGATAGGATTATGCTGTTAGGCAACTTTAATATACATGTATAAGTGGATTGAGATCCCCTTGCTAGAGATTTTAGGAACCTGCTAGTCACTTGGGTTTACTCAACATGTTACTGGCCTCTATGGTTTATTATTCATTTCAAGGTCCTGCTTTTAACTTCTAAATCTTTAAATGGCCTTGCTCCCCTATATCTAAAAGATTTGCTGACCCCATATGTCCCTAATCGCTCTCTTAAGCCCCTTTCACACAGGCATTCCTACCCGGGTCCCGACCCAGGTTCTGGCTACCTGGGTCACAATCCCACGTAGTGTGAAACCACGTACCTGGGTCGTACCCGAGTTGACCCAGGTCACTGCGACCCACCTCAGGATGTGGGTCGATATGCTTTGACCCGGGTTGAGCGAGACAAAATGCACGACGGCCGTTTGTAAGCCGACGAAATAACAAACAGCCACGCGTGAAGGTTTCACTTCCACAAGGAACATTTCTGTTTAGCCACATTTTTGTTGATTGAGACACACCATGAGCCAGATTGCAACAGGGGTGAAGAAACATTTGCTCTAATCAACATTTGGGCCGATGGTTCAATCCAGAGAAGCTTGGATGGAAGCGTCAGTAACAAGCTGCTTCCAGGGCATTGATACGCGCATTGTGTACTTGCGTCTGTCACCCAGATCAACCCTGCTTTATCAAAAGCAGTTTGAAATCGTGCAGCCGACCCGCATGACACTGGGTCCTGACCCGGGTACAGCATGCCAGTGTGAAAGGGGCTTTAGAACACAGTATTCCACAGGCACAGATAAAAGGCAGGTGGGAGAGCACTAAAGTTATGGAATGATCTGCCATGATTTGTAAGGGAGGCACCATCTCTTACTGCTTTTAAATTAAGATTAAAAGACACATTTTTATAATTCAGCATATGTATTTTAAAAAGTAAAACTTTATCAGCCTATTTTTCGCTATTTATTTTTATTTTAATCACGTATTGTTAATTATTGTTTTTTTAAGTAATAATTTAAATGACTTGTTTTACAACTTTACTGTATGTAATTTAAGGAGGTATTTGTATTTTTTTCATTTTATCTTTTAGTTGTTTTGTATGTTATTCATTTTTGTTATTTTTATCTGTAAAGCGCTTTGAGGCAATCGCAAAAGGCGCTATAGAAGTAATAAAGATTGATTGATTGATTGATTTGTAATGTTATAAAGTTTAAAACCACTCAGAAGTCCATATTTTTCAAGAATTAATAATTTTAGTAAATATCAAAACAATAATTTTGTCCATGAGAAGAATCCTTAAACAATTTACCGCTGCAAGGCAGCCAACACTGCAAATCCACTATATAAATCAAAAAATAAACAGCATACCCTCAAACACCCATGTTAAGCATTTGACGCACAGTTTAGTTTCCTGATCCTTCTTTAATGATATGCACTACGTTTTTGGGGTACCATTTCCCCAGGAAAAAGGTTAAACTCAAAAAGTGCAGCCTGTTGCCATGGTATGGACTGGCAAAAAACGATAACAAGCAGCAAATGCAGCTCTTGTAATCCATTATCTGCTCCATTCCACACCATTTCACCTTTTGTCAACTTTCTGCAGAAGAAGAAGAATAATTGGGTAGTAAGTCACTTCCACCTGGACCACTGCTTGTCTTTGTCTGTCAAAGGCACATAGATCACTCCCATGAGAGGCTTCATTTTGGTGCTGCCGTCTTCCAGCTTATCGTACTGTTCTAGCATCTGGTTTCCACCTGCTGGGCCCACTGGGAGGATCAACCTGCCACCAGGCTTCAACTGGTCTAGGAGCTGAGGCAGAGAGAGCAGTATTGAAATATACAGCACCTCCTAGCAACAGATAACCTTATTATTATTATTACAATATAAATACAAATTTATTTTAGAAACATTTCTGAAAACAATCAGGAAAAAAATGAAAAAGAAAAGCATCGGATTATAAAATACGCTAAAATATCTATTACAAAAGAAATATATGATTGACTATTAATCTTAGTCTGGAATACAATCAATACAGTAGGAATATGTTTTTTGTTTTTAAATCAGCCATTTTTTACCGATCATGTCGGAAGTGAATTATTAGGGTGTTATTGATAAGACAATACACGTTGTATTATCGTACCTTTTATTAGGCAGCATAAATATAAAATCAGAATAAAGTCGTCTAAGACTTAAATATAAATAAAAATGTTTCTTCACTGACAGTGAAGATAATAACCCTAATAAGTTATGATAGCAAGCTTTATCTATTTTTCTTGATTTCTCAAAAGTTGTATTACATTTTAGCTGCATTCAAAGCTATTTTTTATGTTTGCCAGTTATGTGCGAGCTGTGCGGAACATTCTCAACATGACATACATGAATGAGAGAGACCGGGGTACACCATTACCCCAGAGTATCACGTGGTGTCTCATTTGTTAAAACGTCACTTTCCTTTTTTAACACACTTGTACATCTTATTGTTCTTATAAATTAACACAGTGGTACTGATATTAAGTCACTTTGCTCTTAGTAAATACAAGAAAAAAAATAAACATTATGCACATGTTTGCACTTGCACACACTAAGGAAGGGGCAATAAAGAAAAAACCTACACTAATGCACAATACGGTAGTGAAAATTCATGCACCACTATTATCTATACCAGGGGTGGCCAAACTTCTTGACCCTATGAGCCGCATACCATTCCATTATTTCTGTATTATGCACTTTAAATAAAATATATTCAGTTATGATGCAAAATACAATAACTGACCCGATTTCACCAAAAACACCACAAAGACACATTTTTGTAAGGATTCTTTTTGACAAGCTCTTCCCTTGCTCTGAATGCTGGGGTTAAAAAAATAAAATAAAATAAAAAAAGAATAAAGAAAGTATGAAATACCTTTGAGAGCTTTGTGGATGACAAATGCACTGTATTTATTTTGAAAGAGATTACAGTACCTGCTCATGACGAGACGTAACACATGTAAATATAATATTAATTTTAGACCTGCACGATAACATTTAAACATGCATTCTCAAGTCTAGCGCCAACAATTCAATTTTATAAAAATATTAATTCATCTGAATAAGGACGTTTGGAAAGAGCGATATTCCATGCTTGCCATACAAAACTTGCTTATGTTGTTAAATCAGCTTCTTTAGTAATGAACACGGAAAGGAGCATCTGATTTGTTTCATAATGATGTTTGAGGTTGCTCGACTTTTACAGACTACAGAGTGTAAGAGATTTTGTTGCAAATGAGACACAGGTTTAGCACTGTTTTCAGTGAAAGCAAACTCTTTCTCCCAGTCTGGTTTAAAGCCTCATACGTTCGTTTGTTACTCGTGGAAGGTTTGCTCAATGCCATTGTCTCCACGGTTTAACAAGCACTTAATAAAAATGATGAAATTTACTTTCACTAGGTGATTGAAATACGCATGTGCCATCGAGCGGTGTTGAAAGTCAACAAGTTATGAAATATCCTTGCAGTGAATATGCAGGCTCAAAGAAACAGGAGAGAGAACGAGATAGAAGAAATAATAAACATGAATGAATACAGAGAACAAAAATAATAAACTTCTTGTGATTATTTTTACTTTCTCTCTTTTTACTTTTGTTTATTATTCTTTCTTCAGTTCATTAGTCGCACAGTGTGCTTCACCCAGCATTTCACCGGCAGCCGCACTTGAACTGCCCAAGAGCCATGGTTTGGCCACCTCTGATCTATACCATCAAAGAAACAACTTACTGCTTGCGGCACAGTTGGTGCTGCAGCACCGACATGAATCGCATCATAGGGAGCTTCCTCTGTGTTTCCCATTCGGCCATCACCCACTGAAAAAAAACACATCAGTCTGTCAAACTAAACACAGTTCGAAATTCCACCAACACTAGTTCAACTGTGTCCTGATTGCCTATGAAGGAGAAGTCAACTTTCCCCAGTTCAATGAAATTCACGTAATGTTTTGGTGAAATGTATTCCTACATAAGGAAGTTTATTCTTGACATATTAAACACGGTTGGTTCCCTGTGCCGCATTTCCTCCAGTGCACAGGACTCCTACTTAGCAAGCATCTTAGTTACATTGTATACCCAGAGTAATTCTCAAGGGAGAATAGCATTCAAGCCAGCCAACTAGAACAACAAAATGTCTTAAAGATATCTTTATATTTCAACACCATTATTGATGTCGTAACCCCTCCCCCACCACCACCACCTACTTAGATCTAAAGTCTAATCATCTTAGTAATAACCCAATTGTTGACCAATTGGGTCCTCAATACTGACCAAAAACTAAAGGCACTAACAATATTATACATGAGTGTTCTACTAAACAAACTTACCAATCAGTTTTACCCTTCCTGATGTTATCAAACTGGGGTCATCTTTCTTCACATTGTTTATTGAATCATCAACCAGTTCTTTGATATGATCAATTCCTATGACTTTTCCCTCAGGGCCAACCTGTAAATCAGAACACACTGTATGAATATAAATTGTTGCTTTTTTTCTATGGATGCAGCATTCGCACTGCAAAACATTTACTCCTACCCTCCAGTGTGTAATGCTTTTAAAATTCCACTCCGTTTTCATCTGAATGATTCACGAATGCAAAAACACCCACTAAAATGCAAATCTAAACACACAAACTGAGTTTTAAGATGAGTGATAATTGCAGTGACAGGATGTTACTCCCTACTCAAATCTGTGTAGGTCTCAATCATCTGACATGCCTTTGTAAGAAACAGTTTGTGCATTTAACTGCATTTGAATTTAAAAGTAAAGTTACGTGTATGTAACAAACACTGATTATCTACTAACTCCACAGTATTAGGATATTTATTCTGGGTGTCAAGAAAGGTATTCCACAGGTAGGACTTTGAAATATTTCTTTCTTTCTTTCTTAGGAGACGCCCTTATCCTGGGTGACTTACAATTGTTACAAGATATCACATTATTTTTACATACAATTACCCATTTATACAGTTGGGTTTTTACTGGAGCAATCTAGGTAAAGTATCTTGCTCAAGGGTACAACAGCAGTGTCCCTGACCGGGAATTGAACCCACGACCCTCCGGTCAAGAGTCCAGAGCCCTAACCACTACTCCACACTGCTGCCCTAATACAGCCCAAACACACTTTGCAGAGAGAATAGATATGGGCTACGGGTGTTGCATGATTTTACATTCAATTACTAAAAAACAGTTGCATGAAAATGTTAATACCGCCTTACCATCCGTGCAAAGCAAACGGAAAGAATTCCACTTCCAGATCCAACATCCAGTGCCTTAGCCCCTTCATATAACTGATCGTGGAGAAGCTCCAAAGCATATGCATGCTAGAGAATACACAGAAACAAACCACTGTGAATAATTTACTGTTCATCTCTTCAAACCGTCTTCAAGTAGAAGTGATAATGCCCTGCAAAACACATTTAACGTATTGCTGCCAGTTTAAATTTCACTGTATTAACAACCTGGAAATTCCACCTTCAGTGTTAAAGATAACTAAGCTTAGGCTCCACTGCAAAGTTGTTGTTGTTTTTTTCTAAATGGAATATAAAATGTTATTTATTTTTTAAAGTAGAAATAAAAAAGCTCTGGATATTTTTTATAGAACCTACACCAAAAGCCTCAAACCTGTCGCCTTATATGTATGAGTTAAGAGATACAATATTTATTTAATCCTGTTTTTGCTGAAACAAGCAACTTTTATAAACAAATTGGCTTTTTTTCACATTTCATTTTGTACAGTATTTTCCAATGTTTGCAAAAATTCTGAATTTTTCTGGCTCCACTCAGAATAACTAAAAAAACACCATAAAATAGTACATTAAATGTCACAAAGAATTTAAAGTAACATTTTAATAAACTTACTCTTTAATAATTGATGGAATATTATACAATTAGGAAACACAACACTTTTTTACTAACTAGAACATGTCATTACCTCTTTATATAGTTTTAAACATATGGTTTCACAGCCCCTTTAACTGTGCTGATCTTGGACAATCGTACTGGGTATTTTTTACTAACATTTGGAAATATGTTGTACACATCTCATAAACCCTAACCCTAAGACTGTGGTGAATACATTGAGATTAACAAAAGCCATACATTTTTCTTTCATTTAATGTATGCACTTGAGCTTACCATGTGTGGAGCACTGATAGTTGCCTGGTAACCTATAAAACAAAACAGACAACTGATTTTGCATGGACCAAAAACATACAAGCACACTTGTAAGACAGACAGTCTGTCAATCATTTCGAACAATTTTTGGGGATGAGTTTGTATTGTGGCAGCTAAAATCAGTATGACTATTTCCACAGCACCGATCAAGTTGACTAAGTTATGTTAGTCAGTTATGGTGAATATATATATATATATATATATATTTTAATTACTTTCTATTTTGCTTGACGGTGTAGGATCCTACAATCAATTGGTACTGTGGTAATAACCATAAAAATTGTTTGCGGTTTCAGTACCCTGGATAGCCTAATAGAGCTGGTACTACACCCAGTTTTACAGTTAGAAAGTTAGACACCATAAATAAAATGAGGACATTTTCAAAAAAATATATATTTTTTGTTCCAGTTTAACAGTTCTTCGCTACAGTGGTGAGGACATTATACACACATACACACATTTTTCTTAAAAATATTTCCCAACATAAAACCAATGTCACCTTACAATAATTGAGTTTGAGTTTCAGTGTTTTAAAATAAAATATCAAACAGAACGAAATTTCAATGTACCATTTGTAATTCAGTAATATGAGAGAATTGGTCAGGGGTCTGAATACTTTTGCAAGGCACTGTGTATATATATATATATATATATATATATATATATATATATATATATATATATATATATATATATATATATATATGTGCATAGGCTACCCATCATAGAAGTCTATAACAGTGAAAAGGTTTTGAATCTCAGGCCAGCCACAGATTAAACTTGGTTTCTGCTTGCTTTAATGTCAAACTGTAACTAGGTCCTGGCAGGGAAGATGGTGCTGAACCTT
This sequence comes from Acipenser oxyrinchus oxyrinchus, assembly GCA_030684275.1. Classification (NCBI taxonomy): domain Eukaryota; kingdom Metazoa; phylum Chordata; class Actinopteri; order Acipenseriformes; family Acipenseridae; genus Acipenser; species Acipenser oxyrinchus. Next base: position 65,279,363 of record CM060252.1, on the reverse strand, counting down.
AGGGAGGCTATCAACAGTAATTCAGGTCTTCTGGAACAAGTGCAATTACATACATGCATATTCTTACTTACCTATTGACTGAGGGGAATCCATGTATGGGTTACACTTTGCAAAGTGTGCACGGTCTGTGGCCAACATGACGTCAAAAACCTTGTCTGATTTAATAATCCCATTTTCTGAAAACAAAAGAAAAAGAACATGCATTACATGCAGGCGAAAAACCTGAGCCAGTTAGTGATGCTATCCAGTGAATACACCCATTACAGGTTTTGCCACAATATCCATTATTCATCCCACAGGTATTAACAGTGGCTGGTCTAAATACGTAAACAAATCACTATTGTGCGAGAGAATTGTCAGTACTATTAAAAAAAAAGTATGTCGACAGCATGCAGAACAGAACAGTATCTCATAAGGGCGGCAGTGTGGAGTAGTGGTTAGGGCTCTGGACTCTTGACCGGAGGGTTGTGGGTTCAGTCCCAGGTGGGGACACTGCTGCTGTACCCTTGAGCAAGGTACTTAACCTAGATTGCTCCAGTAAAAACCCAACTGTATACATGGGTAATTGTATGTAAAAATAATGTGATATCTTGTAACAATTGTAAGTCGCCCTGGATAAGGGTGTCTGCTAAGAAATAAATAATAAATAAGTTTCTTCAGATTCAGGAAAGAGTGTCAACACTGTTTAACAGTAGAGCAATGTGACCTTGATTTTTCTCTATGTGGAATAACTTACTGAAGAGTTACTTTTTGATTAAAGTTGGCAAAATAATTAAAGTATGACATAGATACAGGCACCTCTACTACACCCCCAGAGAGTCTTCCTCCACAGGTCATATTGTTTCCAGTGCAGGTTACCTGCTCCATTGAGCTGTGTATTCCAAATCCTGTTATCCTGTGATAACAGGACCCAGTCCAGAATTGATAAAAAAAATCTTGCAGAGACATCATAACTAATATATTAATCACATGCTAAGTCTGGGTGAATACAACACAATGTCAGATAGGCCTACTAAAATCCTAACAAACACAAAAAGTGTTGCTACAGTTAAATGTAATTGACAAGACTCTTTTCAAACACCCTAATATGACAAAACAAATATGAAAAATCGTCTGTTAAACAGGTAAAATGGATTATGAAGCATTGGTTAGCACTCCTTTAAACCCAAAACTTGTGTACTGGATATACCTGAAACAAATAATAATTAGCTGTTACACTTGAGGTTTTGAGAAACTTGCTAAATAAAAGCTATAGAACATATATAAATGAATAACTAAAAAAAGATAAGAAATCTTTTACATACAAAGTTTGTGCTACTGTTAAAAAAATCAACTATAACTGTCAGCTACTGCATGCTTGACAGCACAAAACACAAACTTTCATATGCAGTGAACAAGACATGGCTGTAATACATATATATAGCACACTGATGATTTGGAGCCAAAGCTGGCACGGAGAATCAAGTATGAGTTACAGGCTTCTTACTTTATATAGAGAACATGCTGATCTCATTAGGTAATAATGTGATGCAGCATCTGCTTGTTAAAACTCTTTCCAGCAAAACTCATTTTGTTTGTTAACAGACTGCCAGGGAACTTCTTGCATGGCTTTGCAGCTAACAGAAACGAATATTTTCCTGTAGTTGATTAGTTTAATCAAAGAGGTTCCAGAACCAAATCAATTAAACCTGTGAGCAGGTGGTATGGTTTGAAGAGTAGCAGGGCTGAGTAAGTAGCTGTGTGCATTGCAGTGTCTGCTGGCCACATGACAAACATTGGGGTTGTGTTCTGGAACCCTGGTCAGCTTACTGCATGAGTAGCCTATGCAAGTCAAAACACTAAACTGTGCTTTCTGCTGTTTGCAAGAGTAGCTTTTGTATTGACATTTTTTTGTAGTGAATAAAAAGCATTCCTGTCATACCAAAATACATAATTGTCTCAACATTTAAAGATGCAGCTAAGCTTCTAAAAACGAATCCTCAACTTAGTTTCAGTGCATTTTTTGTTTCTAGTTATTACCAATCCAGTTTACCTACTACAGTACTTAGAATAAAGTGTACAAAAGGTAAAAACGAATTAAGTTAGCTCCTAAATATCAATATTATTAGATGTCTGAAAAACATAATTAATAATTAATAATTAAACAAATACATTGCAGCATATGTTTAATACAAAATTATGGTATTATTCCAAATACAAATAATAATTCGTAAATCTGTTGAAAAGGGGCAACAAACAGATCAAATACCGTGAATTAGTGGCCTGACTAGTACTCTGACATGACTAGAGAATTCAGCTGCCACTGCCAAACTGGAGCCAATTACTTTTGCAAGCTATGTTGCCTTGTGCAGTTAATTGTGACAACCTGACGCTCCCAACAGACCAAGCACACGCTTTTCAAAATACCACTACATTACTGTAACCGCAAGTGTGGCTTCATTTCGTCATAATCCTGGTGCAGGACACTACTACAGACAATACTCGTGACTTCGAAATGAATGCATGAAAATAAACGCTTACAGTTTTGAGAGCTGACACGCCCCTCATAATCTAAGTATCCACGAAAACGTGAGCTGTGTTTCTTCCAAATTGGCGGTGAAAAAAATAATAAAACGGTACTCCATCAATTCTGAACCTACACACTTCAATCACATATATGCTAAAGCTGTGTTACTCGCTTATTTCGGATTCCCCACTCTGTGGAAAAAAACTTACTGCGGAGGTTGTTCACGAGCTCAGCTTGGCTGGATCCTCCTGATTTCCAGGCCATCGTTAAACAGACTCTGCGGATCAGGTAGAGCGCGGCTGTCAGCGCCGCGCCTGCGCAAACCGCCTTGCCCACAACACTGACAACCTCCAATGCCGTAGCGCCTACGTCACCAGCCTCGCGTGACACAGCACCCCCTGCACTGCGCTGCATCGCGGCGGGGGAGTGCAGACTGCAAAGCCAGGCACCCTGTTGGCAATCACTGCTTGCGGTTTCGAGTAACTTAATATTCTGAAAACACATACACAATTTTGTGCAAACAATAATAAAAAAAAACGTCTAGTCAAAAAATAAATTTAAAAAACCGTCTAGTCTAGTGGTGATACTGAGGGTACTAGCTAAAAGTCATATCCCTGCGCAATTTAAAGACAAGGTGGTATGGTCCAAATCGTAGCTCTGCTGATGTCTGCCTGCAGGCGGAGTTGCTTGTGTGGATGTGCAGTGGTGTGGTTGCATTGGAAGGCATGTGATGTGACATAATTACGGGTGGGATTCTAGAACGACACAGAAGCGCCTTCTGTCTTTAAGACATCATAATATTACAAAGTACTGTTTTTGTTGTTAGCAAGGGACGCATTTGCAATACAGGACAATGTACTATGAGGTAATATATTTAGTTATTATAAGGTGTGATGAAAGGGTGGTACATTTTACAATTACATAGATAATTAATGAACGGTTTTTTAACACATTGTTCATAGTTTAGCCTTCTAAACGTTGTAGGTCAATCAGGTTGTTTATCCCAAAGACACCAGCTTCATCCATCCTTGAAGTGAAATGTGCTCGCCACAAATGTCCTGTGTATACCAGGGCACACGAGTGCTGCACGACACCTTCCATGCCAGCTGTGTAATGCTGGCTAGAAAGCAACATTTATTTATTTATTTATTTTTGTTTTACAGGAGAGTTAACATTAAATACACATATGCGATCAAGGCTTTCTCAAAAGTAGAAAAATATACATTTGTATTTTTAGAAATATGTATTTTATTCTTCCATTTTACGAAAAATAAATAATAAATAACGTAACATATGTTGTATGACCACCCCATCCAAATTACAATATTTCTCTCTTGTTTCTTAGTTTCAACAAGCTTACTGAACAATACTAGTCGCGTTTTCCAAAACGAATTTTGTTACTGTAGAGACACCGTTATTTATGACTCTGGCCAATCAGATGACAAAGATGCGAATCGGAAGAGGAGGAACCGGCGGGATCAAGGCAAAGAGAATCTCACAGAACGTGATAATATTTTGATTATTGTAACGTACTAAAGGAAAAGCGTGTTTATGGAGTACATCAATGCCAAGTTCGTGTCCCAGAAAATCATTAAGACGCGATGGAGACCTATCTCTTCTACATCTCTGCAACAGCCTGAAGTTTTTGCTACTGGATCTTGGGATAATGAGGTATGGACAACCAATCATGGTCTGAAGAACAAGATTGTTACGTTTCAGGCTAAACCAAGAAAAGCATTTGACTAACTAAGTACTTACACGTGTGTTGGCAAATAACAACCCCAACAAATACATTTAAGTTTAACATACACAATCCATTATAATTATAGGTCTCTACAGATAAACCGACATTAATAAGTAATGTATTTGTAGGTTTATTAACTACAAACTATTGTAGTAACAGAACCTAGAACTGTTTCTTTAACGTTTTGTTTTTGTCGGTACACGAACAGTCCAAATGACAATTTCTAAACGGGCTGAGTGGCTTCTGCCTTCTGTACTATTAGTATTAGAATCGCCAATCAAATTGAATGCACGGAATGATAAACTGCTGTGTTAAAGAAGTCGTGTAAAATCGAATCATGATAATAGGATGGAAACGCTATATAATAATCTGGGAGAGCTATGGAGTCTGGGATTTACCATGTCTGTTCCCCACAGGACAACAAAGTTTCCATCTGGTCTGTAGCAGAGCAAGGGATGCAAGATGATTATGAAGGAGATCCTCAATTGCTGTGTGAATACAAACACGATGGCGATGTCATGGATCTTCAAGTAAGTGTTGTAATTCATTTGTATTGAGTATAGGGACGTTTGTTATTCATTAAAAACAGTAATGGCAGAATGTCTAGCGTGTGATAACAACTTTGTAACACAAGTGAAGATGGTCTGAAAAATACAAGTTATTACATGCTGAACCATGCATTTCTTTTTCATATAACATGTGAGCTGTTTCTTAGGTAGCATTATATAACACATGAGCTGCTCATTTATCTTTTAGATTATTTCTAAAAGTGGCATAAAACTGCTAGAAGTTGAACACAATATTCCAGGCACTGAGCTATTTCTTACACCTGGTTTAATTTCATATTTCTAATTAAATTATGTATTACCGTATTTATAACTGCATTGCAGTGCTTGACCAAAATCAATGCATAGCTATTTGTAGTCCACAAAATGGTTCTTGAATGATAAATGTGATTTATAGTTTCTACCAATATATGATCTTCATTTAAGTTTTGTCTTTTAACAAAATAGCCCACCATTAATTATCATTTAATCTTATTCCTCCTCATACCCATCAGGACAAGTATATGGGTGAAAGACAAATAAGGTTTTCAAAATTGAAAACAATCAGTTTAAAAAAACACCATAAGTAAGTCTTACCTTCCTGAACGTACATTTGTCCACACCCGATCCAATTCATTTTCACATTTTTTTGCAGGATTTAGTTCATTTGTGGTCTAAAAATGGCCTATGGTATGACGATAACATTTTCTTTAGAAAAATTGATATATAATGATGGTTGGGGAAACTAAAAAAATGTAACTGTCAAATCTATATGTATAACTGTTGTTACCTTGGCCAAAACCACTTTTTTTTCATTTTTGAAAATCTTATAAATGAGACTTGTGGTCTAACGGTAATCAGTTTTGTCATAGCTGACGCCTGTCTGTTGATTTAAGCATAAAAGATGAACTTATTCAGCTTTTTTATTACTACACACCATTGGGGACAGTCAAGCCACAGGACATTTTTACTGTTTTAAGTGATACTAGTCAAAAATGAAAAAATCAATTTTTACTAAAAATGAAGGTGTAAGTTAGTCCATAGTGAATAGTTTTATGGAATGGATAGTTACATTTTCAGCATTTCACTGAGTATCACTTATTTTGCAAGCACATAAAAATAGTAGCATCTTGTCTTTGAACCATATACCTGCTTCTCTTCATACATATTGTAATGTCCTTAGTGTAATGTTATACCTGTACAGGCAACATCTAGTGTAGTAATTTTTTTTTTTGTTTTGTTTTAAATGTAATTGCATTTCTTTTTAGTTTCTGGACCAGGAGAGAATTGTTACAGCTTCATCCACAGGGAGTGTGACCATATTTCGTCACTATCAGAACAGCCAGGTAACACAGATTTGTATTTTCTTTCTTTGCTAATAACGCTGATACAACTTGGCAACCAAGCCTAAAATCAGTTATGAATGAGCCTTGTTTCCCATGTTTTTCCTGGTCAGGCATTTGTCATAAAAAACTGAGACAAAAAAACAACCCCCCACTTTACGCTCTGTTTTTGTATTAAGCTTGCACATTGTAATGTACAGGATGCATATTATAGTCATTTTTAATACACAGCAATTAAATGCATTAAACGTCAGAGAATCCCCTTCTCGTCACAAACATATTTTGCAGACACCACTTTCACATCATCAGGATAATTGTGTAAATTTGAAGTATTGTGTTTGTAGACCCTGTCTGTAAACCAGCGGTGGGAGCGAGCACACTACCATTCTTGTGACAATGCCCCCTGCACCGGGGTTGTCTGCAACAGCCCAGAAATCGTCACAGTGGGGGAGGACGGGCGGATCAACCTGTTGAGAGTGGATCACAAAGGCATCGTGCGCACTATAGGTACGGCCAACAGATTTTAGTTTGATTCTAATTTGTATGTCGAATTATTCTTTAAGAAGATAGAGACTGCTTGTATTGGTTGCCAGCAGGCCCATATACATTGATTCGAGTGAAAAAGACAACCAATTCTTCACAAAAAATAATTTATTTTAAAAAATTATTTCCATTATTATTATTTTTTATTTTAGCTTTTCTCTTCACATGTTTTTTAGAAAACAAAAAAGCACAAACAAAATCTCAACGCGTTTCGACAAAGAGTCTTAATCATGAGTAGAGGTACCAGTCATAAATTTATCATGTTAACAGTTAACTGATTCAGAACCGAGTGTATTGGCTAAAGGGTTGTCTTTGTACCTGGGTTGTACCTAACAGTGAACTTGATTCTTTTTCTGCAATGGTTGATTTATTCAAATCTGTTAGAAAATTGAAATTTGAATTTTTCAAAGATAAAACACAATTACAACAGGGACATACACTTTTTCATTCTCCTTCTACCTTTGTTCCGTTTGATGATCCTAGAATTGAAACTTTTCACAATCTTATTTTAAGAGATGTGGAACTACTTGAAAAACAGAAGGTTCATGTTACTTATAATATTTCTGCTATTGAGACGAGGGCTCTAAGTGATTTAACATCAGATAAGTCAATAATTATTAATTCTGCAGATAAAGGAGGTGCATTTATTCAAAATGACAGAGTATCAGAATTAAATTATTAGACAACTGGATGACAACAGTTTTTACAAAAAAACTATTGGCTAATCCCACAGAAAAAAATCTGAAATTGATCAAATTGGTTTTGAATGGAGGAATAAGTAATAATTACATTTCTAATTGAGAACATTAATTCTTGTTAAAAACTAATCCGGTCATTCCAGTCTTGTACAGTTTACCAAAAATACATAAACGTTTTATAAATCCCCCAGGTCATCCTATTGTATCAGGTAATGAATCACTTGTGGAGCCATTATCTCAGTATGTAGATTTTTTCTTAATCACATGTTTGTCAATTGCAATCTTATATTCAAGACTCTTCTGATTTAATTACTAAGTTATGAGATGTTGAAGTTACTTCTGAAGTGTGGCTAGTCACATTAGATATTGAGTCACTTTATACAAATATCCCACAGGATGAAGCTATATTTTTCAGACTTTAGAATTACGTCCAGGGCCCAAAACACCACCTTCTGAGCTTATAGTTCAATTGGCAAATTTAGTTTTAAAGAATAATTAATTTATTTTGTTTTGAGGATTCGTTTTATCTACAAATCAAGGGAACAGCTATAGGTTGTACAATGGCCCCTCACGTTGCAAATTTATATGTTGGTAATCTTGAGAATCAGTTTGTGTTGAATTCAGACAAAAATGGTTTATTTTCTAAAATATTGATATGGTACAGGTATATTGATGATGTGTTTTTGACATGGAAAGGGACTGAAATAGAACTTAAGGAATTTCACCAAATTCTCAATCGGTGGCATTCCCATTTGAAATTCACCATTGAACACAGCAACATAGAGATCAATTTTTTGGACATTAAAATATCTAAAAGTGATTCGGGTTTTAAGACGATGATTTACAGAAAAATAACTGACAGAAATACTCTTCTTCTGGCATCCAGTTTCTACCCTAAGAGGATAATTTACCTGTAAGCCAATTCTTTAGACTTTGTCGCCTCTGCTCCAGTAAGGAAGAATATATAGATAAAGCAAAGGAAATGCAGGCAAGGTTTATAGAGAGAGGTTATGGAATTGTTAAAAAAGCTTTGAAGAGGGCACTGTATGCACACAGAGAACATTTACTACAGCCGAAAAACAAAACAAAAGAAAAAAATAGTTTGTTGTCACAAATACTCTAGTTTAGTATTATTCAGACACTGGCATGTTTTAGAAGTACACGCTATTTTTCAAGTTTGTCTAGTGTTTGCATTTAGACATAAAGAAAACATTAAAGATTTTGAACAGTACAGAAGTAAACTTTTTTTGGTTCAGCGCTGCATGTGGGAGATGCTCCTGCTGCACAAACACTTACACAACTTCTTTTCAAAATCCCAGCACCGGTAAATGCATTATATTGAGATATTTTACTACATGTTCTTCTTAATAAAAAACAACATTCCATATTTGATCTGCTTATTTTGGGCTTTGAAAAAATTGGTTTTAGAGGTGGCTCAGTTGACAAACAACTCTTGAGAAGGGAAACTTTTTGGATATATTTTTTTTAATTCAGTTGCACCACATGGCCTTAATGAAGACTTTAACTATGGGTCTTCTTTGTAGAATGTATGTTTGTCTGTATATATACCTCTGTGCATTATTCAAGTTGCAGAGAAAAAAAGTAACTTTGTAAAAGAATATCTAGTGGTATAAAAAGTGTTATGTTGACGTACAGATGAGTGTTTTGATTCTGTACCTAATTACTCATTATTTTCAGTTGTTTTTGATTGTTTTAATTGTCAGTAGAAGGTTTGTGACGTAAAGGTGATTAATCACCTATGGAAAACTGAGTGTATAAAAAAAAAGGGTGTCTACTCATGATTAAGACTCTGTCGAAACATGTTGAGATTTTGTTTGTGCTTTTTTGTTTTCTAAAAAATGTAAAGAGAAAAGCTAAAATAAAAAAGAATGGAAATAATTTGTTAAAAGAAATCTCTTTCACTCAAAACAATGAATTGTTCTTTAAAACATTAAACAGTATTTAGGAAATCATCTTAGTTGTCTATATTGAACTTTGTTTAATTTGATGGTTCATTATTACAATATAGTGCTTGAACTAACACAGTGAGAAATAAGTAGCTGTCAGTGATTGATATTACAGAAGGTCTTTTATTTGCTTTATCAATATTTTATTATTATTTATTTATTTATTTATTTGATTGGCAAACGCCTTTATCCAATGCAACTTACAGGTGTTACAGGGCAGTAAAGGGTTACAATGCAAGCTTAATAACATTTCAAACTGTTCTCCAGATGTGGTTGATGGCATATAAACCATAAGCAATGCATGTATGCAAAAGAAGTCCTATGTAGCTCATGCCCCACAGAGAAGGTGTCTATTTTGGTTACTTTTGCCTTTTTTCTTAGTCCGCGAGACCTAGCTTATTTTTGGGGCTTTCCAACAAGCTTGATCACCTTAATAACTTGAGCTACAGAATGTCCTTTTGTAAGCTTTATCAGAATTAGATATACAGATAAGTATGGCATGCAGACAGACAGAAATACCTTTATTGACCCTCATATTCTGATACAATCAATAATCTGTGATAGAATGTATTTAGAAAATATTATCAATTGTACAAGAGGTTCTGTAAGTCTGACATCCAGACAAGACAACTGGACAGCCTCTATATACCTTGATAGTATGATACACTAAATAACTTGTGCCAAAGAAAGCCCTACACAGTAGGAATAGCAGTTCTCTAGAAATGTGCAAACATCTAAAGTGTGACATATTTTATATATACAGGTACAACTGCCTCCATTTCCCACTATATCCATCTGCAGGGATAATAAAAGGGAAGAAAATTGTTGCGATTGTTAGAGCTTGTAAAGATTGTATTTAAATGTTTCCCCTGTCCGGTATCATTTGCTTAATTTTATTCTGTTTGCAGACAATGCTGACAGCAGCACAATCCATGCTGTGACTTTTTTGAGGACAACAGAGATCCTGACTGTCAATTCTATCGGGCACCTAAAAATGTGGGATTTCCGACAGCAGGGAAATGAGCCATCACAGATTTTATCCCTGTGAGTTATTGAATTGAACTTGTAATTGTCAAAAGTTTAGATGTTAACCTTTTACATAGATCTTGCAGTCTTGGGTCAAATGAAAATCCAGATCCCTAAAAAATAGAAGATAGTGTTCTTCCTCTTGCTCTCTGACTTTTGCCATCTGGAAGACTGTTCTCTCCTCATACTGTGCCTTGTAGTTGTTTTAAAAAAGTAGAATTTGCCAAGTACCTGTCCTTATGATTCTATTATGCACCTTTCCTAGGACTGGAGACCGAGTGCCTCTGCACTGCGTGGACAGGCACCCAAATCAACAGCACATTGTGGCAACAGGGGGTCAGGATGGCATGCTCTGCATCTGGGATGTCAGGCAGGGCAACATGCCTTACTCTCTCATGGAAGCACATTCAGCTGAAAGTGAGTGATAATGATTTTCAATACCCTAATTACTCTACCTACTCATTTCCATCATGCAGGTACCTGTAATGTAGTATTTATGTCCTTGTCTAGGGATATGAAGGTTACTAACATTTAATGGCCCACATTTTGTACCCTCTGCATTTTTTATCTGATGTTTAGTAATGTATTATGTTTGTTCTCTTATCATTCCCTGTTCTTCCAGTTTTGCAAACAAAGGCTCCTTTTGCACAGTTGTGATTTATGACCCTCAAACTGCCACCTACAAATAAATGCTGTGTTTCATTTCCTAGTGTGGGAGGTCCATTTCCATCCTTCTAGCCCAGACCACCTGTTCACATGCTCTGAAGATGGCTCTCTCTGGCATTGGGAGAACTATACTACCACTGACACCCCATCTTTCCTACAAGGTAAGGAAAACAGTTTAAAAAAATAAAAACGATTGTGTTTAGAAAAAAAAAAAAAATTAAAAATGTGCACTGTTAACATTGCAACCTTTACACAAGATATACACATAGGGTATGCACTGTACATATCCTAATATAGTAACTATTACAAATGGAAAAATATATGTATTTTATTTTTAAGGTGGAAGAAATACTACGATCATGTCACGCAGCACAAATGCCCCAGCAAGCATTAATCAGTCCTTGATAAGTTCATGGTTAACCTCAGATTCTTCTAAAGGACGCCTGGAGACAACCAACATGCTTCCGAGCCAGACCATGTCTGTGAACAGTTTGGATGTGCTGGGCCAGTGCCTGGTCTGTGGAACAGATGGGGAGGCTATTTATGTCACTAAACAGGTGCCAATGTAAAGAAGAACCAACACAAACATTTTTTGTGTGATTTTACTTCTCTAGTCTTGAGTTGTGTACAGAACTGACTCTTTGTTTAAATGGCCAAAATTACAATAAATGTACTGTCGTTGCAAATAAATTAAAAAAATGTATGTATCAGCACTGTCAAACATTTTTAATAAATCTTTTTGCAAAAACCAAACAGATTTATTTTTCTTTAAAAAGTTTCTAAATGTGGTATAAATGGTGTATGATGTATAAACCTATTATGTGTTGTCATTTTATAACAAAATAAACTGCATTGACAGACTTCGTCAGTATGTTTGTGTAAGTTTTTTGTTTTAATATTTCTAAAATTTCACACAATTGGGTGTTTTATAGTTATGGATGATCATATTTTATTCAACATGTACCTACAGATAACATTTATTTCTATATCTATTTTCAAGAAAGCGTTCCTTCCAAGCTTCATAATTTACCACTATCATTAAAAATTGTAAATATGAAGTACAATGACATTTAAACTCTTGATAGCAGTACAGTTAACTTTGTGTTTAAAAAAAATATTGATATACTTGGAAAAAAAGTTTCATCAAATAGATGTAGAGGCACTGGTCAATTTTGAATTAAATAAATTAAATATAATTACATATGCAGAAGTGAACTGTTTAGAAATAAAAAGTCAATATATATTTAGCAAGGGATTTTATTCTAACTCCATTTTAAAGAGCCCAGGTATACAAGATACAAACAGACCTTGTGGACCAGCTGTCTTGAAATAGGTATTGTGCAGGTAATACTTCCCAACTAAGCTTACAAACTTGTATGAACAAAAAGCTCTAATACCATGTTTTTTTTGTATAGTTACACTGTATGATCGTCACTTTCTTTTAGTCAAAAGGAAGGTGTCGTCACCAGGGGACCTTCGGTATTAGAAAATTGCATCCATATGTAAAATACTGCTTACAACACAACGGCCCAAATCGTTTCCATTGTAAGGCTAACATCACTGCACCACAGCTTCTTTATCCACGTTAGGCTCACATAGTGATTGCTGAGCTTGCTGGGAAATGGGGGAAAAAGCTCCACATCCGGGCAATCACAGTGACAGACAAGAGTGGAATTCGGGCGTCACGGGAACAAAAAATAAAAAGACGGTAAACGTGAACTCTGAAAGAGTGCTATCTAAATACGATAACGGCGAGGACAGTGTTATAAACAGTCGTAACCACTTTGTTTTGGAATAGTACCCCGTGTAAGCTGGACGCCGGAGAAACTAGGTGAGTTGTTGGTATTCTTTGTGAAGTATCGGCTTGCACTGTCCCCGGTTGCTGTCGGTGTTGTAGTGGAAGTAGCTGCGGTTTGCGACTCCGTGTAGTTTTGAGATTGGGATCTTCTGGGAGGGGGTTTATGAGGCATAACTGCATCGAGAACACAGGGGACACATTGTATGTTATTGTTGAGGGGATACGACTCAAGTGTGGGACATGTCATTTTTGTTTTAAGGAAAGTACGTGTTGGGAGGGTTCTCTTATTACTGGCCACACCTTAGCAAGGCCCAGAGAAAGGCCTGGGAAATGATGGAGACGCCTGGGAATGTCCTAATTGAGACCGACCTGCTCAGCGAGTGGGCAGTGTATTTTTCATAAATGGCAAGAGTTTATTGTTTTTTGTTTGTTGAACTATGTAGATGTCTCCGGAGATGCCTAATGTGTAACAGATCAGAACGAGAAATATCAAAGCGACTTGTTCAATAAACATACCTGTGTCTGTAATCCGCCCACTTGTCTGTGTCTACCGGTAGGTAGATTTTAAAGAATTGTATTGTCAGTTTTATTTTGCGCTTAATAACACGTTTGTTACTTGTGTGTCAGACATCCTGAATGGTGGTACTATTCTTTATTGTGATTTGTTTAAATTTGTTCTCAGGAAGGTTTTTGTAATGACCGTTAAATCCGGTATATTTTTAAAGTACAGTTGCTTCTCATGCGCGCTACTTACACACCACCGGTTGTATTTGTTTGGACTGGTATGATAAATGGAGAAAAAACTGTAAAAGAAAAAAAGTGTATTTGCAACTCGGAAGTGGCCACATTATTAAAATTGGTATAGCCTAAATCTATTTTGAACCCATTGGTTCACCACTGTACCCTTTCTGGTCCTTTTTTCCCCACAAAAGTAGCACTAGTTGGAAAGTTTTTTTTTTTTGTTTTTTGTTTTATAACATTTTGTTGCAGTGCAGAGTCTCAATTCTGTATTTGGCATGAATTCCCCACATTTAAGATAAATATTAATAATACATGTGCTCAATATCAAAATGTATACATCATTAAAAACACCAACTAATCAATTGCTGATCCTGTCAAAATGATTCTCAAGTGTTGTGAAATTGCTAGAGGCAGACCTCATTCAGACAATTTCAAAACTTGTTCAGTGGCTTGCATTCTTCTACTTCTGATTCCTTTCACTGTACGTTACCTTACATTTGCCTACTGTATAGTGCGAGGTCACCAGTGTAATTGGCTGTACATCACCATTTTATGTTTAAAGACTATATGGTCATGAGTCTGTATGCCCCTTTGAATGTTGCTTTTGGGGGTATTCCATCCAAGAATACTTTCCACCAAAGGTGTTGGGTCACTTGTGTGACCTCCAGAAAATTCTATTTTCCAGTCAAGACTTCTCGGAGAAAAGATCCTATGTAACGGGTGCAATTACTCTTGTAGCTGTCAGCTACACAGTCCTTTGTGACCAGTGGTGGTGGTTGTTCTAGAATCTTGTTGCCCATTATTTTGTACATTCATCTGACATTTGAATCATTCAGCTTTGAATTGTTCTTCCATAACAGCTTTGCAAAATTAAAAAAAAAATGTCTATAATAAATCCGGCCCGTGGATGCCTCCTGGCAGGGCTGTATCAAGGGCTGATCGAGAGCGGAACTTCATTTTAATATTACTGCAAGGGGGCTGACATGGGGGATTCTCTGCATGACCTTCATATATATCTTGCAAGTAAGCAGAAAATTAAGTGTTTTGCAATATCGATTCCAAAGTACAGTACTTGCTGATTGTGACGATACATTTTATGCCTCGCTATGGTACTGGAATCCTCATATGATAGACAGGAACACAGAATGACATCAAACAAAATTCAAAACTAGCATACATTTTTATTTTAAATGCTTCACTGCATTATGACAAATTTAATGAGAAAAATAGCACTTTCGTTCTGCGATCAGCTTTAGAACCCCAGGTGTGATGGACATGACAGCGATACACAGGTAGTCCGCCAAAGATTCTTGTGTTAGCTTGTTTCGTACATCCGTTTAATATTGCATTTATTGTGGAATAAACCGCTTCATATGTGTAAGTAGATCCAAACATGGAGAGCACAAACAGAGTCAGCAGTAGTTGTCTGGACATATAGGCAGACCACAATGATTCCAGATTTGCTTTGTTAATTAATTCAGTTTTCAGCAACGACGATGCCTGCAAATATACTACTAGGTCTAGTTGCTGCTTCGTCGATTGTGGGAAGCACTTACTTTGCATGGGACGAGAAATCACCGTCAAGGTTGATTGATAACGACAAACACGATACGTACCTAGTAATGCTGCAGTTGTCAAAGTGAGCACTGAAATTATTTTTCAGCTGTACAATAAAGTCTGTCATCGTTAGGAGTCATTTTGAGTTACGTTTCACTTACAACATATCAGAACTAAATGAATTTGTCTCTTAATAGATAAAACACAGATGCTATATTATTTTACTAATATTTATTTGGAGGTTACAAAGACATACTATCACAATTGTTACTTCTTTGCCTGCAGTCAAATTTAATTGCCGACCACTGCTCTAGTCTATGTACAGCATCTGTGTAATTCTGTACTAAAGCTTCTTTTTTTATTTCAGATGTAACTTTTTCTGGAACACCAAATGTGACGCGTTGCCAAGACAAACTGATTTTTGTGACCATCAGTGACATTCAGTTGCTGACCTGTGTGGAGGTCTCCTTGCTAGAGGTTGCTCACGTACATGTTTTTTCATGAAGAGGGGGGAGAAACCCGAAGGATACAGACAGATGAGGCCGAAAACCTTCCCTGCGAGCAACTACACCGGCAACAGCCGGCAAATGTTGCAGGAGATCCGGGAGAGCCTGCGCAACTTGTCTAGGCCGTCCGAGTCTGCCAAAACGGAGCAGGGCTCTGGTAAAGGAGTGACTGAGGACCCCAGGCAGCAGGGCCGAAACAGCAACCCCAAGTTTGTCACCTACCACAAAGCCCTTCAGGAGATCCGCAACTCACTCCTTCCCTTTGCGAACGAGACCAGCTCCTCTGGAAGAGGAGGCTCAGAAGTCAACAGACAGATGCTACAGGATTTGCAAGCAGCTGGGTTTGAGGAAGTGAGTCCTAGTTATCTTTATTGGATTACAACAATATATATATATATATATATATATATATATATATATATATATATATATATATAATCTTTATTTTTATATAGCGCCTTTCATAGTGGACCACCATCACAAAGCGCTTTACAAGATACGAGACTAGGGTGTGTGCAGTCACTTACAACAACGTCTCACCCGAAAGACGGAGCACAAGGAGGTTAAATGACTTGCTCAAAGTAATATGTTGTGTAGGCCTTACTTTACCCCAGTGAATTAACTACAAAACAAAGGATGCCAAATAGCTATTCAAGTTAAAAGTTGTTTTGTTTATTTTCAAAATAAATGGTACATAAAGTTGACAACACATTTTATGTGTTTATTTTCATTCCTTGCCATTCCAGTTTCTTCACAGTAAACAGTGGGCATCAACACATTTTCATAAAGTAATAACATGAGATTTAAATAGGGGCTCAAGAGCTGCTGTGTGGATCCTGTGGTTTTTTTGTATGTATTAATCTCACATATCACTCGTGCATATTCTGGTGAGACGGTAAATAAGTGCAAGGTATTTTTGTCATTTGTAGCGAATATGAACATCTGATTTTTGTCCCAGCACTTTATGTAAGTTGTGTATGAGCAACTTACATTTACATACAAGCTGTTGAAGGTATCAGTATCTAAGTCATGGTGACCTACTTTTAAATTAGTTCTGATCTCTGATTAGTTGGGCTGTATCTTCCGAACCTCTGACCAGAATTTGATGTGACATTTTTATTGGTCATTTGTTGTTGAAAAATATTACACATTCTGTGAAAGTACAGTGACTCAGAGTATTCAACCGACCCTGCTGGTTTGTGGTGCCTGGGATGGGACACTTATTAGACATTTTACCCTAATTAGACCGCTTGCTTATTAAATATCATGGTATCCCAAAACATATAATTCAATGTGATACCTGTCTTGGCTAAATCCTAAAAGGTGTTTATTTTGTGTGGCCCACTGAGTATGCATATCCCGGGCAGTAGGGCTACAGTGAAGCTAGCCAAACAAACCTCTGTATGTATCTAAAGAACCAATTGTGAATATTTATTTGTTAATTTTTATTATTATGTACAGTAATCCGTCACATATCCGATTGCGGTGGGACCAAAGGACGGGTATGTAAAAAGTCGGATAAATTAATCCTGTTTTAAATACCATTACACAGCCGTAACAATTACTGTTTTCACACAATTATTGTTTTGAGGTTCAGCATTTATCAGTTACCTTAAATCCCTTGTTTAGAAGGGTACAGGGTATTAGCTTGTGACAGGGTAACCATATGGATACGTACATTTGCTGCTGAGTGACAGGTAGGAGATAGAGACGGAGGTTGACATTGATACGCCTCACAGGCAAACAGGATTTAATTACGTAACACACTGAACAGCTCACGTGACACTACCAGCA
This sequence comes from Acipenser oxyrinchus oxyrinchus, assembly GCA_030684275.1. Lineage (NCBI taxonomy): Eukaryota > Metazoa > Chordata > Actinopteri > Acipenseriformes > Acipenseridae > Acipenser > Acipenser oxyrinchus. Next base: position 65,261,929 of record CM060252.1, on the reverse strand, counting down.
ATGGTAGCGTACAGACTACATATAACACAGTGTACGAAAACTTTGGTAGGATCTACAATCTGTCTTCTCTGTTCAGTAATAAACAAACTTTGCTGAAGAGCTTGATCGGACCGATATGTGACAGATTACTGTATGTGTGATATTATTTATGTTTTAATTTCTTACCTAATTCTGTGTTTTTATTTTCAGGAGATGGTCATTCGCGCTCTGAAACAAACCAATTGTCGAAGTTTGGAGGCAGCCATTGAGTATATCAGTAAAATGAGCTACCAGGACCCTTGGAGGGAACAGATGGTGGCTGCTGCTGCAAGGCCAGTCAATGCAGGGATGAAAGCACCAGGTAGATTATCACTCACCAGATCGAGTTGCACAGTCTGTGTATACTTGATATCTGCTGTGAGACAAATTAAAAGAAGCATGGACTTTTGATAACCTACAAATTACAATCTATTTTTAAATTCAGATGACTGTGTTCAGTAGTCTACAAAGCTGACTCGTTCTGTCATTATGAAAGTATATTTACTTGTTATGTGTAAGGCAACCTTTCTAGGTTCAGAATTTGCAGGTCAGTTTTTTTATGTAAACATAACTCCGGTTTGAATTCAGGTTTGAGTACGTTGCTAGTCTCAAGTTTCTATTAATAAAATGGCATGTCGTTTTTTTAATGGAATTCCTTAAACAGGTTCAGGCCATGTCCAGCAGCCGATCAACCGCAAGCAGAGCTGGAAGGGTTCGAAGGAGTCTTTGGTCCAGAGACACGGGCCCCCCCTAATGGAGGGAGTGATGTACCGCTCTGATAGCCCTGGCCCACCGTCTGAAATGGGTGTGCGGCCCCTGTCAGGCTCAGGACTGACAGCTTTCTCCCAGGTTCACCAGGGAAATGGGCAGCGTGTCAACCCTCCCCCGCCTCCACAAGTGCGGAGCATCACACCTCCTCCTCCACCCAGGGGCACCACACCACCCCCAACTTCCTGGGACACCAACCCCTCGACCAAGCGCTTTTCAGGCAACATGGAGTACCTGGTGCCTCGCATCTCTCCAGGCCCCCAGGGGGCCTGGTCAGAGGGTTACCCAGCTCCCCCTCCACCAGGTCAGCGAGGCATCAGCTCTGTGCCCTTGGGCCGGCAGCCGATCATCATGCAGAGCTCTGGGGGGACTAAGTTTAGCTTCCCACCTGGCTGGTCTCAGAATGGGACAGGCCAGCCAGACTTCCTAGGCCCCCCACCACCTTACCCTATGTCCCAGGGCAGCCGACAGAGCCCCCCTGCCTCACAGATGCAGGCTGGAGGACCAGTCTCCTCCCCCACCTATGCCAATGGTAGCAACCTCCCCCAGTCAATGATGGTGTCCAACAGGAACAGTCACAACCTGGACCTTTACAATATTGCTGGTATCCCCTCCTCGTGGCCCCAGCCTCCTCCCCCCAGCCAGCCTCAATCCTCCCCAGGTAACAGCGGGCACGCTACCTCCTGGCAACACAAACTTCCCGTACGCTCCAACTCCTTTACAAACCCCCAGCTGAGTGGCCGTCCGAGCCACCCAGCCAGCTCCCAACCCTCAGCCACCACTGTGACTGCTATCACCCAGGCGCCCATCCTTCAACCTGTCAAGAGCATGCGGGTACAAAAGCCTGAGCTACAGACAGCCGTGGCACCAACTCACCCCCCCTGGATGCAGCAGCCACCCCCACCATCTGGCTCATACCAGGAGTCTCCTCCTTCCCTAGGGCCGTCTCCTGTGGTTGCCGAAGTCCCGAGTTACCAGGGCCCCCCACCGCCCTACCCCAAACACCTCCTCCAGCAGCCCAATCAGCCCTATGACTCATCTGCCAAGTCAGGTAGCAGCAAAGAAGACCAGATTGGCGGAGCTGGAAGAAAGGAACAAGAGGAGGAGAGCAGCAGTGGGAGCACTAACGAAAGGGCAGAGGTCACCGAAGGAGCAGTAGTGGTGTCTACTGGATCAGCAGACAAGGAGAAGAAGCAGATCACTACATCGCCGGTGCCACTCAGGAGAAACAAGAAGGATGAGTCGCGCATTCAGATCTACTCCCCGCAAGCCTTCAAGTTCTTTATGGAACAGCACGTGGAGAACATCCTAAAGAATCACCAACAAAGGCTACGACGCAAAAAGCAGCTTGAGAGCGAGATGCAGCGGGTAAGAAGGTTTATTTTGATTTTTTTTAAACTGTTTAGCTCTTAAAGATGTACATAGGAAGGTGAAGTTTCCTTAATTGTTTGGAACTTGCAAGGTGGAAGACCCTTTGTTGAAGGGGTGGGGGGCAGTGTAAGGTATTCTTATTTGGCCTCTGATGAAATTATGCAGGATATGCTGTCAGCAGCAAGGCATGTACAAATCAAAGGCAGTGAAGGGAAGTGCCTTTCTCAAATTTAGATAAAACTATATATAAAATCTGTAATGTCCTTTTCAGAACCTGGAGATCCATACAGTACGCAGGACCCCCACTTGCAGTGAGATGTTTACAATTTGATTATTCTGGCAAAGATAAAAGAATAAGTAGTTTTTAAGACAGATGTCAATGATAACTCAATAGTGGAGCAACAGAACACTAAAATTGATTTGTAACATCGTAAAAATAAAAAAAAGTGGGAAATATAAAAATAAATAAATGAAGCTACTTAATTCTCTTTAAAAATCGAGTCAGTTGAGAAAAGAGGACATAATTCCTGTGTGTTAGTCACATCATGTAGAACAGTTGAGACCGTTTCAAACTGACATTGTTTCCATTGACTTGTCATTTTCTTAATCCTGGTTCCAAATCTTTAGAGTTCTTGGTTGTTAAGCTAGCTTTGTTACTAGCACAACATAAACATGAAATATGTTTGCTAGAGAAGCACATATTCAGTTGTGACGCAGTTTGATTAGGTAATTCTTAAGTAACAGAATCTGGGGGTAGGCCTACATGGAGACATTTCTCTGAATGTAATTGTTTACATGAGTATACAGTGAAAGTCATGATGATCCATTTTTTCATCTTATTGAAAAAACGAGTCCTATTTTGTGTCTTAACAGTCTTCATGAGAGATGTATGTCTATAGGTCCATCTTTTCTTCATGCACACATGGTTCTCTCTTGGAATGGCACACCCACATGAAAATATTTTCTCCGTCATCTTCACTGTATCTTCTCTTCAACATGCTCCTTATGTAAGCCTTTTTCTTCTTAAAGCACTGTCTCTGTAAGGTGTTTTTTTTTGTTTGTTTTTTTAATTCTTTTTTCTGTCTCTGAGCTTTTCTTCCTTTCTCTTCACTCTCACTAACAGCTGGTTTAGATCGTAAATGTGTCCTGAAGCGCTGCAACCTGAATAGCATCCACAATTCTCTGGGCAAGTAATCTGCTGTTGGCATGAGCCTGTTTTATTAACCGCATGAAACTTGCTCCCAGCCTTTGCATGGTCGTGTACACTACCAAAGGAAAAGCATGTCAACAAGGAAGAATGGATAAATCTCTTGCACCATATATGTTTGTACAATGCACATAACTTGTAATTAGTCTCTGATGTAATACCCACTAATAGACTAGTCTTTCAATCCTTATGGATGTATCAATGAATCATGATATTTTCTTTACATGCTATATTGTATCGTAATAGAAGTATGTATCGTTTGTATTGTGATACATGACCAAAACCACAGCATAATTTTGTTGTTCACCAAATAGTTTTGAATGAACAAGTTTTTTTTTTTCTTTCTTGTTGTTATGAATACATATTATATCATTTTATTTTTTTTGTCTCTCAACAAAATAGTCCATCATTAAATGATTATGCGTCATACAAGTAGCCCATTAGGACCATCATGTGTATTGTGCATATCGCGAAACATCTGGTTCTGTGACATTAATGGATCGTTGCAGCCCTAGTAATCTGTGAGGAGGATGCTGATTTCAGTTCTGGTCAACCTGCTGCCTAGTTGTATATAGCTTACAGAACAAGTTACTGTACATTCCTTTTTGGTTACTTAATAAAATACATAATTATGAAATAACTCTTAACTGGAGGGTAAAGCCATTACTTAAATATAAAAAAGACTTGATTGTGTCATCAACATAATGTCAATAATGTAATGTCAATAAATGCATATAAAATATGACCATGCAGTTTAAAATATTAAGCTCAAGTGTCTTTTATAGCTGTATATTATGTATATTATGTTAGTTTTTTGCATACCCTCCTGTGACTTTACATATACTGTAGCCGCACTCAACTTATCACAACAATAATTGGTATGGGCTTGCCTTGGGTAAATTTATGTACATTGTGCTGTAAGGAATCTTCCATAAGTCACATATCAGTTAACACTTATTTTAACCCTTTAACATACCAAGGATTTGCTAATCACCATGAATAACCTGAAAAAGTTTAGCAGTTGTTCACAATATTATCTTGCTTACTGTAAAAACCAGCGTCATTTTGTCTTCAAAAAGCATGCAAAACAAAACATTTGTCCTTGAGTTAGGAATATGAAACAAGATTATTTCATTTTAGTGCTGCTGCAGATTCCTAACAGTCTTTGCTTCTTGTGTTATTCAGGTGGGTCTCTCAGAAGATGCTCAAGAGCAGATGCGGATGATGCTTTGCCAGAAGGAGTCCAATTACATCCGGCTAAAAAGAGCTAAGATGGACAAGTGCATGTTTGTGAAGATCAAGACCCTGGGCATTGGGGCCTTTGGGGAGGTGTGCCTAGCCAAAAAGGTTGACACCAACGCCCTGTACGCCATGAAGACCCTGCGCAAGAAGGACGTGTTGTTGAGGAACCAGGTGGCCCACGTGAAGGCTGAGCGGGACATCTTGGCTGAGGCTGATAACGAGTGGGTAGTGCGTCTCTACTACTCCTTCCAGGACAAGGACAACCTTTACTTTGTCATGGACTACATCCCTGGTGGGGACATGATGAGCCTGCTGATTCGCATGAGTATCTTTCCTGAGGAGTTGGCCCAGTTCTACATTGCTGAGCTCACCTGTGCTGTGGAGAGCGTGCACAAGATGGGCTTCATCCACCGCGACATCAAACCAGACAACATTCTCATCGACCGTGACGGGCACATCAAGCTCACTGACTTTGGCCTCTGCACAGGCTTCCGCTGGACCCATGACTCCAAGTACTACCAGAGCGGTAAGTGTTCGATCCACAATTTGTTTTATTGGTTTGTTTAGCTGAGTATACTCTTGAATACAAAAATCAAGGTATATTCTACATAAATTAATTACAGTGGTTTGTTTGGATGTTCATCAACTAAACAATTATGATAGGTGGCCGAGATTCTATTTCCAACGTCCAGAAATCTAATAAGCAATTGATTGAGTGCATATTGGTAAAACCTTTGTTACAAGGATTCATTAAATCTTGTTCATTTAAATCTGTGGCTGAGCAGATTATTTTGTTTATAAAACTAGGTCTAACTATTACATCCTCCAAGAGAATACATTTTATTTTTATTTCATGTAATCATTACATTTGTCTGCTGCCTTATGTGAGGTTTCAAGGCCACAACCCTGAACTGTAGTGACACTCTGCTCTCTTCTAAGGTGACCATGTGCGACAGGATAGTATGGACTTCAGTAAAGAATGGGAAGACCCAACAAACTGCCGCCATGGGACAGACTTAAACCTCTGGAGCGACGAGCAGCCCGACAGCACCAGCGATGTCTAGCACACTCCTTAGTCGGGACACCAAACTACATTGCACCAGAGGTCTTGTTGAGGACAGGTAAATTGTCGAACGTGAGGCTGGGTTTTCAGAAATAAGCGCAAACATTAAGTGTCAAGTTTAAATTGGATTGCTTATTTTTGAAATGTAACAGTTATGGGGTTGAAGATGCTTCAGAATGTCCACAAGAAACACTTAATAAAAAAATTATTTTTGTTTTCTTTCAGGCTACACCCAGCTGTGTGATTGGTGGAGTGTTGGTGTCATTCTTTATGAAATGTTAGTGGGACAGCCCCCATTCCTGGCATCAGCTCCATTGGAAACACAACTAAAGGTAACAGAAAAATACAAATTGCTGGATAATTGAGGTTACATTGTCATTCATAGCAAAATCCTGGAGGATATGAGGCTGGAATAATGTGCACAATATTTTAGTATTCTAAGATAAATAATACATAGTTAATTCCTAAATACCAAAATCACAGTCCTCTTTGCTTTCACAATGGACACTTTTGTTTCTTGCAGGTGATCAACTGGCAGACAAGCCTTCACATCCCTCCTCAGGCCAAGCTGAGCCCAGAGGCATCAGACTTGATCATCAAGCTGTGCCGGGGACCTGAGGACCGTCTGGGAAAGAATGGGGCCGATGAGATCAAAGTCCAACCCTTCTTCAAGACCATTGACTTCTCAACCGACCTGCGCCAACAGGAGCGGCCTGCTCCCTACATACCCAAGATCACACACTCCACAGACACCTCCAACTTTGATCCTGTGGACCCAGACAAGCTGTGGAGCAGCGGTGACGATGGCGAGGGTAATCTGAACGACACTCTAAACGGCTGGTACAAGAAGGGCAAGCACCCCGAACACGCCTTCTACGAGTTCACCTTCCGACGCTTTTTTGATGACAATGGACACCCCTACAGCTATCCTAAACCCATAGAGTATGACGGCTATGACCCAGAGGACCCGGACTCAGAGCAACATGGGAGGGAGGATGGATCCAGCCAGGCAGGACAGAGTCGGGATTTAGTATATGTGTAGATTAAGTGAAAGCCACCCTGCACAAACACGCCTCACTGCCAGCTCCTGTGTCTGCTGGCAAAGAAGGAGGGTGAAGATTCCATTGTTTTTTTTTATTTTATTTTTTTTATAGGATTGTAGGGAGGTTGCATCACCTGATGAAGCATTACACTGTCTGGCTCTGGGGAGCCTAGACTGGGATGTCGGGAACTGATTGAAGCACTATAGAGAAGGCTGCGTGAACTGGCTTCTGTTTGTGTCGTAGCTGTATATTTAAGGGGGGCTGTTTGATCAAATATGTTCAAATAGTTTAAAGGCAACTAATGCTAAAAAAAATTATATACTTTATCTAAATCACTGTTTTACAGAATAGAACCCCCATTAAGCCTTAATTTATTTAAAATATTATAAACTGGTGGTAATGGAAGCATATTCAGGATGAACACTAAAGTATTTACTCCATTTAAGATCTATTATTCCCTTTGCAAAATTACTTAAATTATATTTACATAAACTGTCAATGTCTTATGTGGAACTGTCTCAGTTACACTGGAAGTCAGTGGGGTTAATTTCCAATGGATTTTGTAAATATGCCAAGCCTTTGAAAGTAAATGGACATTACAGTGCCTTTCAGATTAAATTTCTGTTTGCTTTTACCAAATATATGAAAATGTGAATCACCCTGGCATGTTAATTTCTTTTTTTTTTTTTTTTTTACTTTCCGTAGGTAAGATTTAAGAGTCATTGTTAGCAGTTTTTTTTTTAATTTTTTAATTTATGCATATAAATGTATTTATAAATTATGTTGTATAAAGAGTTTAATCTGGATGTAAATACCTTTTCTTACCTATCCTGTTGGTTTCAGTGACGAGCAATGTTAGGGCAGGCCCTCTTTTCTTTTAATTCTCAATGTAGCTTCTCATTCTTGCTCACTCTTAATAGAATCTTGTTTCCTAAGATAAATGAGAAAAAGACCGTCATACAATATGTCATTCCAGTTTTGGGGGGAGGAAGAATGGGTGGTTTCCAGGGTTGTTTTGGCCACCTCTTAATGTCAACCATGGAATGTGCCTTCTACAATACAGACAATGGTCTTTCCTTTAACCAAAGTACTGCAAAATATTTAATATACCTTCTGCATAATGGGAAAGACAGAATAGACATTTTTCTCTGGAGCTGGGAGCAGGGGCCTCTGACAGTTTTCTGTTCAGTGGAAAATGGACATTAGCAGATAAGGGCCAAATGTACCTGCACCTACTCCAACCAAAACTCTCCCCATAGGGCTTGCCTATGTGGGAGTTCAAGCTAAGCTAAACATATTTGACACTACATTTCATAAGACTGAATTAAAGATTTTTTTTTTAATTTGGTTTAATTCTTTAAATATTTCTGTCTGTCTGAATGTAGCTCTGAAGTATGATCAATGACATTCCTGCTGTGTGTTTTGTTTTTAGAGTAATCAAGTTTTAGTATAACATTTCTGATGGGGGGAGAATAAAAAACCTAAAGCAAAATTTTTGCTTTCAGTGTTGTTATTACCTCTTTGTCTTTTAAAAAAATGTAACTACTCAGTAGAGCCCCTTTTGGTTCCAAAAATTGAAATTAAGTTAAAATATGGCAGCGTATTGATAATGTAGTATGTAAAGTATTTTGTAAGTACCAGCACTTTAAAAGCAACTCCCCCAAATATTTTATTCAGTGACCTACTGAGAGTTCCAAACAGTATACTGTATATGGTAATAGTGTATTAGCAGTGTTCAGAATTTCAATTTGGCGACCATAGATTTGTTACTGATTCCCTTGCAGTAAATGGGAGGGGAGAGGTCACCAGTTGTGATGGAACATCATTACAAAAGTTATTGACAGTATTAGCATTGTCAAATTGGTCATTCCATAAAACATCAACCCCAAAATGTTGCATTTAAAAATCTAGCTCTTTACAATTTGTACCAAACTTGGTGCTTGGGGTTGTTCCAAGCAAAAAAAACAAAAGCAAATTTTCAGTCTGATCACTTCATGGGCTCAAAGGTTATAGAATGTTCAAAAACGTGGTTGATGGTCAAATCAACATTTTAGTCAAAAAATATACTGATGCACAAAAGAAATGCAACACTCAGGTCTAATGGATTTAATCAAATATTTTAAACATACATATGAAACAAAATCACAGAAAATGTGAACAAAAATACAGATCAAAGAATCATAAGTTTTCGGTATGAAACGTGACACTGTCAAATGGAAAGTTAGTATATGGGTATGACCCCCCTGAGCATTAACACAATCCTGGCAGCGTTGACGCATGATCAGCCTCTGGATAGACTGCTATGAGATGTTCTGCGACTCTTCCTGTGCAGCTGCAGCCAGCTGGTGAATGTTGGCTGGTCACGGTTGTCTCCTGTGGATGGCACTGGTGATTTGGTCCCACAGATGTTCTATTGGACTCAGGTCAGAAAAAGCTGGCCACGGCAAGGCCTCAACATTGTTTTCTTGAAGTCATGCAACTGTAATCCTAGCACTGCGTCGTCTTGCATTGCCCTGCTGGAAAATCGACACTTCCGGATTGGTTTCCAGGAACGGAAAAACTGTTGCCTCAAGGACTTTGTCAATGCATCGCTGAGCAGTAAGGTTGCCCTCAATCTGCACCAAAGGTGTTCTTGTGTTAAAGGAGATTCCTCCCCACATCATCACACTTCCACACACATTCTACTATTATAACAACCTTGACTTGCATAAAGAAGGAAAAACATTGCGTGAAATAGCTTGCATCACTTGATTTTCAAGGTGTGGTATCTGAAGCATAATCAACAAGTACAGAGAAACAGCATTGACAAACCCAGAACTGGAAGACCCAAAAAGCTGTCTAACAAGGATGAGCAATATATCCTTAAGGAATAGAAAGAAGACAAGCGTTGAATTGACAATAGAACTGGCAGAAGGCACAGGTGTCGTTATAGACATACATTATATATTATTGTATCACTCAGCTACTTACATAAAACATGGCAACATATCTTGAAGTTTTAAGTCTTGAAGTCTTAAAACTTGAAGTCACAGTGTACCACTGAGATGTGGATTGGCTTACCAGGAAGCATATGATATATAATAACCTATTCACAGTTCACAGTTCAACTCATGTTGATAGTGCATTGTATAGAGAGTGTAAGTACTGTAAAAGATAAGTTTGTTACTAGACAGCGACTAATTGTACAGCAGACTAAATGTGGCTTGATTGATTGAAAGTTGTCAATCTGCAGACGCAAAAAAATGCAAGTCAGTCCTGGTTACGTCTCCAGGAAGTGACGCCTTCATTTTGTACTTCAAACACAGACAGAGGCGGGGTGAGAGCGCTGATAAGGACACAACTTAACTTTAAAAACGCATTAACTAATTACAGGACATTGTTTTGTGTTCATATTAATATTAACCTGCTGGAAGTTTGCTGTTTTCTCAATTTATTTTGCATCGTGTAGGCAACTTCAACAGGTAAATTTCTGGTTACTTCCTCTTCTTAATCCTTTTTAATAAAATGGTGCATGTTGAATCAACAGTGTTGATAAAACTTGCGACCGTCTTTGTAAACCGATTGATTCATCGCTGACTTTTGATTTAGCCATATGTCGAAAATATTATAGTTTGTCTACTTTATATATTTTAAAGTTCGTCCATGTTTTTGCAACAAACTTTTCAAATGCATTGTTTGGATTTTGTTTTGAATCCTTCCAGGATATCTTTGTTCAGAACATGAGCAGGATCAAGGTGTGATTAAAATGAAACTGTTCTCTATCTTGTGTTAACAATTATTTTACTTACTGTTTAGATAACGTACACTTTTTTGTTCTTGCATCTCAGCACATGTATTAGTCGGAGTGTTTTAACAGTCGCCCTTGACTCCAACTTATATGACACATGGATATTATATTTTTTAAATTACATATAATGGTTATAAACTAAATATTCTTAATATATTAATATGTAATTAATTATATTTTAGTTATTTTTATTCGAAAAGACAGCACAAGAATATGATTCAGTAGCTGACACAAATGTAATTATGTGGCTTGGACATTTGCCTAAAATAACTAATGCACGTTTATAATACTGTCCAACGTGTCTTTTTAGTACTACAAAATCAGTCATGAATCTTGCTTGAGTGTTAAATTCTTATGGATGACCAACGCATGTAATAGTATGCATTGTGTTACAGCATTAAGTGCTGCAGTGATTGTTATACAGTGTTCTGTATAATCTAGCAAGTCTGATCTGCAGATTCCATGGTAAATATCAGCAAGTGTGGTTATTTAACAACAATAATAATGATGTGCTCGTGTTTTCCACAGGCAGCAGGCAGTGTTGAAAATGAGTCTCCTTGAAATCAGTGAAAATGTGAAACTTGCCCGAGAATACGCCTTACTTGGAAATTACAACTCTGCCATTGTCTATTACCAAGGAGTGCTTGAACAAATGAGGAAATATCTGTTTTCTGTTAAAGACCCTTTATTACAACAAAAATGGCAACAGGTAATACAATGATACAAAAAAATGTATTTGCATATGTGGTAATTTTACATTATCCATAACAATTAGCAAGCTACAGAGTTTACATGTAGATGTGTTTGCCATAAAAATGTGCAAAAAGTATAGTATCAACATAAGCTTTGTGGTGCTGAACTTGACACAAGCAGCCTTGCTGAAAAAAAGTACAGGCTGTAAAGGTTTAAATGTTTGTTAAACTAATAAAATCATCTTAAGTGGCATAGTAGTTTAACCAAAAATTCAAAGACTAATCATTTTTATTATAATGAATTGTAAACATCAACCCACATTAAAGCCTTACAGGTAAGATGAAACAGCACAATAAATGGCATATTTTTTTTTTCTTTTTAAATATGGTAATACATTAGGTCCACTTATTTTTTTTTGGCAGGTCTGGCAAGAAATAAGTGAAGAAAATAAACATGTCAAGGAAATTATGGCAACCCTGGATGGCTTTAAAGTAGAAAGCACTCCTGCTAAACCAGCGAGTCAAGATGGAGACATTTGGCCAGTGCAAGTTGAACGCAGGTACTCTCGTTTTCAAAGCTAGTTTTGGTTCACTGGCATATGATGATGCAGATTGAATATTATTGAGTAATTATTATTGATCTATCAGAGTTCTCTTTCAAGGTGGTGTGGTCCATCAGTAATAGTAATGGTATAGACATTTCTAAGTAGCAACATGACCTTTGAACTAGCACCCTTTGACTTAGTTTAATAAGCAGTTAATTGCTTGCTCAATGTCCATCTGATACAATCCATGAATAACAAAGTCCACTTTTTCAGAACATGTGACTAAAAAGTACAGTACTTTTTAAATATTGCATTCAGGAACACATTTGAATAGTTAAATGTGTTACAGGGAACAACTATTTCTTTGTTTGAACAAAATAACTTCAGCATTAAACCATGTGACCAGATTTTATCCACCGGCAGTGTGATAATCTCAAATTACCAAAGTAGCATAGGGAGATAACAAATGACAAGGGACAGTAAAGGGCCTTTTAAGTCCCCATTGGAAACCATTGGCAGCAATTACAATTATAATTTCACTGAGACTTTAAATCTCACACTACAACAACAAAGCATTCTAAATGTTTAAATCACAATGTTCTGTGTAGTGTAAACTGATTAAGTGTTTAATATTGGGTTGGGTTTCGTCTGTTTTTAAAAAAAAAAAAATTATTTAGATTTAATGACATAATATGGTTAGAAGTGTTCGGTGGCTACTCTAATCAAGTACTTTCTCTTGCACTTTGTATGACGGACTGAATTCGATTTGCTCGCAGGCCTGACACAGAAAAGAGCGTGCAAGAAATACACTTGGAGGTAGTCACCGAACACTTCTAAACATACAGTAAATGTATTCCTCAAAGATAAAACTATGAAAGAGTTGTATCGCTAATGCTGTTCACATTTTCTTCCTTATTTTATTTAAAGGCCATCTCCCTGTCCTGTAAGACGACAGCCAGTTCAATACAATGATGCCAAACCTCACCACAACAACAGATTAAGTGCTGCTCAGAAAGGCCAACATCGGCAGTCCCCACGGAATGTAAACAGTGACCGAGTGAGACCTGTCAGGGGGAAAGAGAGAAAGGAGGCGCAGGGCAAAGCGAAAGAGGTAAATGTGGTGTTAGGAATCAAATAGTGTGATATTCATTAACTTCTTGTCAGCTTCTCTAACAGCAGTCTAAACCAGCTTAATTATTTTTGCATTTTACATATTTATTCATTGAAAAAAAGATTATTTTAAATAACTTTAGTATTTGTGAGTCCCAGTAAATGGGCATGGGGGGGGTGGGGGTATCGTCTAAACTTTCCAAAGCTCTTATGGATCAGATCATGTTTATAGTAAACAGGTAACCCTAATGAATGCTTTTTTTTATTGCAGAGAAAATCTGCTGCTTCTGCTGATGTTTCAGAATCTGAAATTAAGAAATTTGATGGGACCGGATATGATAAAGACTTGGTAGAGGCCCTGGAAAGAGATATAATATCACAAAATCCAAACGTTAAATGGTAAATGGATTGTTTCATTTCATCTTTTACTTTCAGCATAGTGAGGTAAGGAATTGAATTACTTTGTAAGGGGTCTGTCTATCGAAGTAGTGAAATGTCCACTCTACATTTTTGTTGTGTTGATTCCCAGTTCATTCTCTGCCAAATGGCCATTGGATTTTCTTACATACATAGCTGGTGGTCTTAATAATGTAAATCTTTTGCAGGGATGATATCGCAGACTTGGGAGAGGCAAAAAAACTGCTAAAAGAAGCTGTGGTTTTGCCCATGTGGATGCCGGAGTTCTTCAAAGGAATTAGACGACCATGGAAGGTAATGTTATGGAGGGGTGAAGGCATGCTGGTAAAATAGTCACAGTTTTACGTTATTTGTTTATTATTATTATTTGTTTATTTAGCAGACGCCTTTATCCAAGGCGACTTACAGAGACTAGGGTGTGTGAACTATGCATCAGCTGCAGTCACTTACAAATACGTCTCACCCGAAAGACGGAGAACAAGGAGGTTAAGTGACTCAGGGTCACACAATGAGTCAGTGGCTGAGGTGGGATTTGAACCGGGGACCTCCTGGTTACAAGCCCTTTCTTTAACCCCTGGACCACACAGCCTCCTTATTCTTTAGATTTTTTTTCAGTATTTATTTTTGACATTATATATCCTATTAGAATAAAATATCCGTAGTTTGAAATGCTGTCAGAACCTGTTCTACCTAGTTTTATATATGATATACAAGTAACAGACTTTATTTAACCTAGTGTACTGTATTAACATTTTAAAATAAAATACATGTTTGATAATGTGTGTCTAGGAAAACTGCAACTGATTATGGTTTATGTAATTATTGGTTTTAAAGGAGCAAGCGGCTCTTAAATTGATATCTGCAGTATACAAAGGTTTGTTACAAGTTGTTTTGTTGGTTATTTTCCTGGGTAATTTTAAATAGATCATGGGTTGGGATTGTTGTAGTTGCTCACTGAATGCAATATTTGTTATACAATCTTCTTACTTTTACAGGGAGTGTTGATGGTTGGCCCTCCTGGAACAGGAAAAACACTGCTGGCCAAAGCTGTAGCCACTGAATGTAAAACAACCTTTTTCAACGTTTCTTCTTCAACACTCACTTCCAAGTACAGAGGGGAGTCTGAGAAATTAGTGCGTCTGTTATTTGAAATGGTAAAGACCAATATTTTATCAGTACATTTTGTTTTGAAGGTTAATGATGGAAGTGAAAAATTATAAATACAGTATGGCAAGTCCTTCGTGTTTAACTAAGAGAAATGTAAACGGGAATAAGGAGCTATGTAATTTTATTTATTTTATTTTTTTTAAAACTTGTCCTCTTTACTGCTGTAATCCATTTAATGACTGCCCAGCCCCCAAAATAGGAGTTGTACATGTGCTGCAATTTATTTTAGTGTGTGTGTGGGTGTGTGTGTGTGTTTTTAAAAAAAAAAAAAAAAAAAAAAATTTAGCTATAACCAGGTTTTACTGTCTAGAGCAGTGGTTCTCAAGGGGGCGCCCCCTTGGGGAGGCTAGGACTGTATCCTAGGGGGGGGCATTAGAAGGTTCAGGGGTGTTGGGTATATATATAATGTAACAAATTAATGCACTTACCCGTCACACGTGATTTCCGACTCAGTCACCAGTTTTGATACAAAGCCCATCTCTTCAATGTTGCAGTTTATCTGAATATCCGTCAAAGCCCGTGGTTGTTTTTTTGTTTTTTTTAATTCTCTCTAATGCCAAATCAGTCTGTCTTGTATTGTGCAGTTACACAGCGCTTCCTCCAGTTTCATCTGACGAAAATGCAGCCAAAACAAAGCGAATGAGACAAGCTAGGGTAATGTAACAGATAATCATTAAACAGTTTTAAATACTGTGATGTGTGTTTTATTTGCGACCTTTTGTGCATTTTCATTTGCAAGTGAACTGTGACATTAGGGCCTTATCGAGCACTATATTCTGCAATTTTGAGTACTGACTTTGGATACTGTTAATTCTACAAACCTTTTTTTTTTTTAAATCTTTAGATAATTGCTAAATGGCATTGTTTTTTTTATGTTTTACGCAGTTCTGTGCATGGATAACATTTAGATTTAATTTTGCTGTCCGGTCGTTAATGGGAAATTTTACATACCACTACAATACGCACTGGATTTAAAAGTATGTACTGTGTGACAGTTAACGTGTCATCTGTCTTTAGTTTTGGCAAGTGATATTTTCAGGATCATATCGTTCTGAATTAAAATATTACTTCTGTTAAATATAGTACTGTACCAACAAAACCAATACACTACATCTAAATGGAAGCCTACTTATTTTAAAACAGTCCATTCAGATATGTATTTTTGATATTGTCAGGTTTTTCAGGGAACACAAAAAAGATACAAGGGTTGGAATGGGCGAAAATGAAATAATCAGATATGCGTCACACGCGTTTAACCGTCACAGTAGTCAAAATTTTATAGGGTCGGATATGTGAATGCTGACTCAATTTATTTTTGTTTTTTAATTACAGCACACATAACCTAGCCTATACCGTAAAATGGGCAGATACTTTATTTGGGCTTTATTGGTTATTTTGATTGGATCGCCAATAATACTTCCACCAATCAGAGGGTTGCATACAGTACTCGCAGCGATTCCACCCTCTGTCAGACTGGTATACAGAACAGATTAAAGAAGCGCTGGACAAAAGGAATAATGTGTCAGATATCAAAGTGGATATGAGACTGGCAGTGATGAAGCCAATTTGCTTAAACATTAAAAGTAGGCATTTCCATTTAAAACATCTGGAATTGATGAATGCAGTCAGAAACCCAGAGGCAGTGTAAACTGTGCCTGTTACTATAGTAGGACTGTTGTTTTCTATGTTAAGTATTTTTGTGGGGTGTGGTTTGTTTTGTTTGTTTGTTTGTTTGTTTTGTAACAAGGGTTTAATTAAGTAACAGCTAAAATTGTTTGTGTCAGACTTGTTGAAAGTCTGTAACAAAATGGCTGATTGTTATTGTCGATACGTTGTAGATACGACTATATTAATGCAGGCATCATGCAGGTATCGCAAAGTCCAGAAGCAAAACAAAACATTAAAACGTTTTGCACAGTATAAAACTGAGCTTTGCCAGTGTTTGCTAGTCTATTAAAAAGTTTTGAATGATTTCGAAGCAAATAAAAGCATTTTCATTTTTGTTAAAGATTTCACACACGTGGCAATACTACCCTACAATTACTGCATGGTAGTACTGTGATTGTTTCACTGTGTTATGATAGTTTTAAAACTGAGTCAAGTACCACAGACAACAGGAAGTGGGGTACGGCCCAAAAAGTTTGAGAACCACTGGTCTAGAGCAATCTCTACAATGCACCCTTGAAAAGATGTTGTATCTCCTTGTGTCTTTTATTTATATATATATATATATATATATATATATATATATATATATATATATATATATATATATATATATATATATATATATAGTACTGTGCAAAAGTTTTAGGCAGGTGTGGAAAAATGCTGTAAAGTAAGAATGCTTTCAAAAATAGACATGTTAATAGGTTATATTTATCAATTAACTAAATGCAAAGTGAGTGAACAGAAGAAAAATCTAAATCAAATCCATATTTGGTGTGACCACCCTTTGCCTTCAAAACAGCATCAAGCATCAATTCTTCTAGGTACACTTGCACACAGTTTTTGAAGGAACTCGGCAGGTAGGTTGGTCCAAACATCTTGGAGAACTAACCACAGTTCTTCTGTGGATTTAGGCAGCCTCAGTTGCTTCTCTCTCTTCATGTAATCCCAGACAGACTCGATGATGTTGAGATCAGGGCTCTGTGGGGGCCATACCATCACTTCCTGGACTCCTTGTTCTTCTTTACGCTGAAGATAGTTCTTAATGACTTTCGCTGTGTTTTTGGGGTCGTTGTCATGCTGCAGAATAAATTTGGGGCCAATCAGATGCCTCCCTGATGGTATTGCATGATGGATAAGTATCTGCCTGTACTCCGCATTGAGGAGACCATTAATTCTGACCAAATCCCCAACTCCATTTGCAGAAATGCAGCCCCAAACTTGCAAGGAACCTCCACCATGCTTCACTGTTGCCTGCAGACACGCATTTGTGTACGCTCTCCAGCCCTTCGGCGAACAAACTGCCTTCTGCTACAGCCAAATATTTCAAATTTTGACTCATCAGTCCAGAGCACCTGCTGCCATTTTTCTGCACCCCAGTTCCTGTGTTTTCGTGCATAGTTGAGTCGCTGGCCTTGTTTCCACGTCGGAGATATGGCTTTTTGGCCGCAAGTCTTCCATGAAGGCCACTTCTGACCAGACTTCTCCGGACAGTAGATGGGTGTACCAGGGTCCCACTGTTTTCTGCCAGTTCTGAGCTGATGGCACAGCTGGACATCTTCCAATTGCGAAGGGAAGTAAGCATGATGTGTCTTTCATCTGCTGCAGTAAAGTTTCCTTGGCCGACCACTGCGTCTACGGTCCTCAACGTTGCCCGTTTCTTTGTGCTCCTTCAAAAGAGCTTGGACAGCACATCTGGAAACCCCTGTCTGCCTTGAAATTTCTGCCTGGGAGAGACCTTGCTGATGCAGTATAACTACCTTGTGTCTTGTTGCTGTGCTCAGTCTTGCCATGGTGTATGACTTTTGACAGTAAACTGTCTTCAGCAACCTCACCTTGTTAGCTGAGTTTGGCTGTTCCTCACCCAGTTTTATTCCTCCTACACAGCTGTTTCTGTTTCAGTAAATGATTATGTTTCAACCTACATATTGAATTGATGATCATTAGCACCTGTTTGGTATAATTGTTTAATCATACACCTGACTATATGCCTACGAAATCCCTGACTTTGTGCAAGTGTACCTAGAAGAATTGATGCTGTTTTGAAGGCAAAGGATTGTCACACCAAATATGGATTTGATTTAGATTTTTCTTCTGTTCACTCACTTTGCATTTAGTTAATTGATAAATATAACCTACTAACATGTCTATTTTTGAAAGCATTCTTACTTTACAGCATTTTTTCACACCTGCCTAAAACTTTTGCACAGTACTGTGTGTATATATATATATATATACAAAAATTTGAGCTGGTGGTTACAGTGTGTCCCTTGGCTATTTTTTCAACTTGTTAAAATCAATTTGCAAAATTTCGGTTACACTTACCCACTTAGCTCTTTATTTGTAATTAGCAGCTGGGTCATTTATAGAGAATTATGATTACTGTTGGAGGGTTACTTAGTTCTCTAGTTATTGTTTCACTAGGCAAGATTCTATGCTCCTGCTACAATATTCGTTGATGAGATTGACTCGATCTGCAGCCGCAGAGGGACGTCGGAAGAGCATGAAGCCAGCAGAAGGGTGAAAGCAGAGCTATTAGTTCAAATGGATGGTGAATATAACTGATATTTATTTACCTTACATTTTGTCTCGGCAGCTGCAGAAAATGTGTGAAATTTTTAAACAGTTCTATAAATTGTAATTCACCATTGGCTTGTGCAACATTTGTACTTTTTTTTTTTTTTTTTTTTAAACAAAATATTCAGTCATTTGACATCCTTTTTGGCCAACACTTCTGCTACTGGAGAATGTATTAAGCTCATGAAATAGTTTTCAGTTAAGCTAAATATATGTTCTGTTTTCACTGTGAAATGAACTCTGTGCTTGTGAGCAGGTGTCAGTGTAGTTCTGTGCTGCAGGTGTTGGAGGGGCATCAGACAATGAAGATCCGTCAAAAATGGTTATGGTTCTGGGAGCCACCAACTTTCCTTGGGACATAGATGAGGCTCTTAAAAGACGATTAGAAAAAAGGATTTACATCCCCTTGCCTTCAGGTATTCATTGAATGTTTCAAAAACCTTGCACAAATATCACACTTTATGACAGATTTATCTTTACAAAGTAATTCTAGAAAAATTGTTAATACAAGTTTCATACTTGAGTGTTGAAGCACAGTGAGCTGGGAGGAATCAGACTAGGTAGATTTTGGTAGTATTGTTTTTGGAAGTGAACTCTGTTTTTCATTTAAATATATACTGAATTGCTTGTTTTGTTTTCAGCTGAAGGCAGGGAAGAACTCCTAAAAATAAACCTGAAAGAGCTAGAATTGGCGAGTGATGTTGATCTAACTAAAATAGCAGAGCAGATGGATGGTTATTCTGGTGCCGACATTACAAATGTGTGCCGGTGGGTACCTACGTTGTGGTCACTTAATGTATAAAACTGACACACTTGACTGTTGGAGTATTGGTATTTGTTTTATTTTTTTTATTTTTTTTTTTCTCTCCAGGGATGCCTCGCTGATGGCAATGCGACGTCGTATTGAAGGTTTGATGCCAGAAGAAATCCGAAACATTTCCAAAGAGGAAATGCACATGCCAACCACAATGAAAGATTTTGAAAGCTCTTTAAAAAAGGTCTCTAAATCGGTGTCTGCTACAGACATTGAAAAATATGAGGAGTGGATTGCAGAATTTGGGTCCTGTTGAGACTGTCCAACAAAACCAAAAAAGTTAACAAAATCCTGTCTTGGTCTTTAATAAGCTCAGAAGATCAAGTTGCAGCTAATATTGAGAGAGATGTATGTTTAGTGTTACTTGAAATGGTTGACTCCCACTCCTATAAATAAAATTTTAAAAAGTAAAACTGGGCATCTTGAGGCTGACTCATGGTACCTCTGTAAAAGTACTTAATAAAATATGAAACTAGATGTGTGGAATTTAATAAAGATTTAATAAAGTTATTTAAAAACACAAAACACTGTTTATACTTTTTAACCAATTTAACAAAATGTGTAGCTTTTGAGCCTGACTGAACTGTTTTTCTTAGCTGATTTTATATACAAGTGCCTTTTGCTTTCAGAATTTTTAGCACCAAAATATTTTTAGAAACAACTTTAAACAGCACTAAAGACAGAACATGTCATGACCCAGATAATCTCTTAACAACACAAAAGAAAGTGTAAACTAAATGTAATACTAATATAGAATTAACTACCCCTTATGTAAATGTTATAATTAATGTGTGTTTGTGGCACATCTTTACCTCATTGAATCTGTAACACTGACATGAATTTTATTCTTGTGTGCATAGGATTAGATTATGTAATACACCACCCACTATATCGCGGGTGTCGGGGTCCAATACAAATCCGCTACATATTGAGGGCCGCAATATAGCGAGAGACCCATAGAAAAACAAATAAGCTAACAAATACTGTATAACCACTGCCTCGTTTTATCGGGGGCGTCAAAGTCCAATATAAATCCTCTATGCAACCCGCTTTTTCTCATTTTTCGTATATAAAAAGCAGCACACCATTTTAATTCATACTGAGGGTAATTGCTTCTCATCAATTTAAGTCTCCAATAAATTTCATGAGTCTTCCTCTCCTTTCTCAAATGCACAAACCCACTGCATTGAAATAATCCCATTCTAAACATAGGCACAAGTGAACATCTCGTTGGCTAAAATAAAAACCACTTCAGCAAGTAGATATTTAATTTGCTTTGTGTTATTGTGCAATGCGTGTGTATATAACTATGATATTAATGCTTTGTTTTTATTTGTTTTGTATATTTTTGTTTGTGATGTGCAGTACGAAATAAAACAAACAGTAATTCTAAGTGCAATTACCTAGTATGTATATTGCAGCTAAGGCATGCGCAGTTAGACTGTAAAAATGGGAAGCCAACTCCAGGACTGCGATACATCCGAATCCGCAGTATAACGAGGGGTGGGTGTATTTGAACAAATTTCATGAGTTTGTAGCTCCCACCCACCAGTATCAAGTGGCCAGTTTTTCTGTAGCCTCTAAAACTTAAAAATGTAATTTCATCAAAGATAATCCAATATACAAAACACTTCAATAAGAAGTTTTATTCTTTTGTGAGCAGTAGCGAACGTTACACCATTGAATATATTTTGGTCATCTTAATTTTCAACAAAACAATTGCAGAAATGTCACACACTAGGCCATGCTTCCATTCCATTAACATTACACAAATTAATGGTTCTGGAAAGATATGAAAAGGGCACACTATAAGCATTAAGAACATAACAATGGGTCAAATTTAATTAACATTAACAGCAACACAACTTATCCCAAAAAAAAGTGCTATCATAACAAAATATGGCCATGATTCCCAATACTTCACCTTTCATTTCGTCTGAATTTGAGGGGAAATACCAGTGTTGACATGAAACTTAAGAAATGAAAGACTTTTTGCATGATCATAAAAGAAAATAGAACACAATCAAAAATTATTTGGAAAGCCAGATAAATCATTGCATCTTTAGTTATATATCCTCTTGTAACCCACACCTACCTGCCTATGAAATGCATTTTGTAGAGTGCAATGTACTGTATGCTGCTACTGTACAGGGGATTGCACGAGGAGGTACAGATACATAAACGTACTATTGTGTAATTTGTGCACTAAAGTAAAGGTATTAAAGAATGAACTTCTTACTAAGTATAAGGTTATTTGGCTGGGTTTTTTTCCCCAACCGATGTTATCAGGTATATCATGCTGACAAAAAAAAATAATGAAAAATTGTGTTTCATCTGGTGTCAATAGTGCAACCATCTTGTGCAAATGTGGTCTATACCATTTATACAGGTAAGAATGTCTTTCATGGTTGCATTTTGAAAGTAATTTCTGAGATGGAGTAGTTATTCGATAATGTATTGGGTGTGATAAACATTGGTATGCAAAACCCATACAGCTTGTTATAATTAGCATTAAGGCATTTTGTACTCTGTACATTATACTAAATAAATACGGCCATTTGATGTATTAAGCTAAATTACCATCAATATTTATTTAAAAACGTATAATAAATCAGAACTGGGAATTAAATGTCGAGAAAGTAAAAAAATAACACTGTTCTCTAATTAAATTAATCATCCACATTGTAATTAATGAGAGTATTCTGAGTTGGAGGTCCAAGTGTTTCTGTAACAAAAGATCCACTGAAATTATTGACAAAACTTTTTGTTGGTATTGTTAACCAGTACTTGAAATGTGCTCTTTAAGGGCTTGTAATTTCTTCATCTGTTTCCATCTCTAAGTGATCCAGAAGTAATGGTTTACTCTCCACAGGCAATTCTAACGGCACCATTGTAACCGGATCAAGTTTTAAAACTCCCCTTTAAGAAAAGACAATGTCAGCATTAGATTTAGGATTAGTGTTATTTAAATATATATATATATATATATCACAAAGAGATTCTATGTTAAAAATGTACAGAATCATAACAGATGTCAAGAAAAAGTCTGCATTGTTCAGCATGCTGTCAATCTTGGCAGTCACAAGGATAATGCAAAGTTTAATCAAATACACGCAAGCAGTTGCAAAAATATAGCCTAGAGTACAAAGAATGGTTTGTTTCCATGTTTTAGGTTATATATATCAGACTTCAAATACTCACTTGTGCTCGCAGGTTGGGAAAATCAGGTCGAGGACTTTAACAATGACAGCTGACCCAACAACACCCACCACCACCACCCACATGATCAGGAAGAACAATGGGAGGGATTCAGTCCAGAATCGACGCAGCCTTTCTCTCAGCTGCTCCACCCACCGACACATTGCCTGGAAAGACAACCCCAAGTCATTTCATGCCCAGCAAGTCAACATTTTACAAATTATTTATCCTATTCTCCAGTCAGTGGCGGGTTACCTAATTGAGATAAGTCTCTTTAAAAAATGTATGTCATTGTGTTTCACTTCCCTGTCTCTCTGTCATTTATTTCTTGCTGCTGTATAATAAAATACTGTAAATGTGTATTTTTTTTGGTTAGGACACTTCTTGTTCAATTGCATGCAATTAGCTGCTTTACATTTGTTTATAAGAAATGATGCATTTAGCAGTCTTGACAGCTCACTTATCTGTGAGTAATTACATTATAGGAAGATAGTGGCTGTGATCTCAGGGGGATCTCTGGCAGTTTGCCAGAAGGTACATGTTCATCTGCTGTTGTTTCTTCATCATACAAGAAGTCAGGTGCCAGTCTCAATGGAGTCTCGGGTAGCTTGCCAGGAGCTGCCTCTTCTTCCATGGTGGTTTCATCTTGTTTTATGGGGTAATGACTAGTTGTCATTGTTTGAGCAGGACTTTGATCATCTACTGCAAAAACACATACATTAATGAATTAATTATTAATAATACAAACAAAATAACAACCACCAAGAAATGGGAGTTTTTGTGAACAAAAACAGCATCCCCTGTAGACTAATCAAGGGGTATATCACAAAAGACTAAATGGTTTATAAAGTATATGAAGTATGGAAATGTGAAAATCTGTATCATTGATATGTAAAAAGGTTAAAAAAAAAGTGGCAGAGAAAAGGTTATTTTCTATTAAACACCACCTGTAAAAGACTTCTTGAGAGAATCATAGAATGCAGCTTGTAAATCTCAAAACAAGAAAACTGCCTTTCCCCCTCACATTACAATTGAGTACCAATCAATGGAAATTAACTTCTGCATGGAGTGATTTAAAAGCAGCTTGAAAGCAAATTTTCCTTTCACCGGGGGTGCCGACATTTTTACTGACATACTGCCATACCGAGGATGGAAACTAAACATAGAACTAACAAATACAACTTCATTCACGTGACCTTTCTTTAGACCGACCACTGTACATACCAGGATATGTATTTCGGTCAAGTTAAATCAGATCTTGCCCAGGACTACAATCCCACAATTCACTGCAAAGATTATGCAA
Organism: Acipenser oxyrinchus oxyrinchus; assembly: GCA_030684275.1. Lineage (NCBI taxonomy): Eukaryota > Metazoa > Chordata > Actinopteri > Acipenseriformes > Acipenseridae > Acipenser > Acipenser oxyrinchus. The sequence goes on along the minus strand of CM060252.1, from coordinate 65,237,939 downwards.
TAAGGATAAAAATAAGGTCAGATAAATAAATCGCAGATAAAATAGGAGTGTTTTTTGTTTGATCATGACAGGTTCTATATTAAAAACATAATGCCAGATTGTTATTGATTGCTACTCAGTAATCAGCGAGGGCTTTCTTTTGTTTCGAGTAATAAACATGTTTCATTCCATTAATATCTAAGAAGTTAAAACATCTTAAAGAGTGTTACACAGAAAATTCAAGTATCTGCACACCCCTAGTCTATCATCTAGAAAACCAAAAAGTCACACCAACATTGCGGCCATCTTGGGTCACATGTCAAAGTGAACAGTGCCATTAGATTTTGCACATAGAGTTTCCATAACACTGAAAATGTGAAGGTGGCAGGTTCAGCAGAGCTGCAATGGCAGGAACTGCTGGGTTATATACCTTAGGGGATGATTAATAAGGTGACAGCCAGTGTGCTCTACTCTATTTTGTATTCTTGGGCTGCATTAGAACATTCTCACCAATTATATCTGCTGCCTCCTATGTACTGGGTTGTTTCATTTATTATTATTCTTTATTTTTCATAAAATACAAACATGATTGTTGAATACATAGCTGGTAGCAAAAGTAATTATACCAGCATTAGTGAGCAGTCATGTATAATTGTTTGTCCAAGAAAAACACATTATCAGCCCTACAGCAACACTTTGTTATTTACTCCTAGAACACATTTCAATTAATTTTGTTTCCTACATCCTTAAAATTACATCAAAGAAATCTTAAATGAGGGTGTACCATGATTGGAAAAGCACACATCATAAATGTATTGTTTGCATTTATTTTCCAGAAATAACTGTTGCCTGGTTTGTACCTTTTTCCGGAGGGTTTGGAAGCGTAAATACGACATCGTTGTCCCTGGGAATGCTGTATAACATGCTTTCCTTCATAGGGTAGGAGTAGCTGGATTCCCTAAGCTTCTGGAATTCCTTATTCATCAAGATATTCACTTCATACATGTCTGTCTGCTGCACCTGTGGAACAAAATGCATGGATATGTTATATGCCAGTACAGAGCATGGGATTTAAGTATATACCCTTTAATGTATTTTTCCCTGCTGCAGAAACAAATGTGTTTACCTGTTTTCCTTCTACTTCAGTCACCTCTTCATTAAACACAAGGAGCTGCACAGCAGACTCACTTTCTAAAGGCCATTGGCGAACCAGCACACGAACACCGATCATCAGAAAACGACCTGGTTCATCTGCCTTACTGAGGTTTCCACCTTCAACTAAAAAGGCAAGGGGAACATAATGCTGTAACTTGAAGACAGTGAACTACACAAACTACTATATAAAATACAGCAATAACATTTTGTATTAACATAGAACATAGTATTGAGTGTGTGTTTCAAACTATTATCATAATATTAAGCGACTCAATGGTCCTTCCAGGAGAGAACCACATATTTTGCATCTCATTTATAAGGGGGCTGTAGTAGACAAAAGCAGCACACAGTCAAATGATATATTAAGCAGAACACTTGGAGCTGGTTTTGACAACCTAATGTTACTTTCGTCCACTGGTGCTAATCAGGGTCTGTTAAACCAGCCTTTGATTTTTGTTTTGCTGTTAATCTTTGTTTTTAAGACTATATGTTCAGTTTGACTTAGGAGAAACTCATATTTCCTGCCACAAAGCTAGAAATTAACTTCCTGGTGAAAGGATTCCACCTAAACCATACACCTTCATTTTACAGGAACCCCATATGCAGGTGGTAGGTGAAGTCCTATTACTTGTAAGACAGATGCACTCAACTAGCAATGTAAGGGATATGGGGTCAAAGTGAAAATAAAGTTTAAAAAAAGCCAACAACTGACATGCTATAAAGATTTAAAAAAAAAAAAGAGGATGGGAGTTTACAGATATACTCACAAAGTTGCGCCCTGCAGTTTAATCTTGTGACCCCAGAAAGCTTGACTGGTATGTTGTTCACATAGACTTGGTCGTCAACTGCCGAGATGTTAAAGTTAATCTAAATTTAAGAAGATGAGTTATGTGTAAGTTGTATAAGTGGAATCTTTGAAGAAAATCATTGCCTGCATTCATTACACTTTCAGCATAAAGACCATAGGTCGACTTGATTTGTGTAGTTGAGCTGCTGTGCTTCATTTCTTACTTGTCATTTAGGCAGGTTTACATTTCATAACCTTTTGTTGTGCAAAGAAAACACTTTCTTTGGTATCACAGGACTATCATGAGTATAAAACGTACAATGCACAACTACTAATCCTGTACTTTACAGAGTACTGTACTGTAATCTGCCACAAGTGTTATTCAATCTGTAGTATTTTGCATTTAATCGTATCCTGATGTAACTATCACTGACACTGTTATCTGCTCCGATATTGAATCGTATTTTGTCATACTCTTGTACTTACTAGAACTGAAGTCATTGTATTTTATCTTGCTGTTAATTGTATTAATACTTGTACTGTGATTCTTGAAATGTATTTTTTGTTTACGACGGTAAGTCGCCCCGGGTGAGGGCGTCTGCTAAGAAATAACTAATAATAATAATAATAATAATAATAATAATAATAATAACACCATAACAAATGGTAACAAATAGTCAGAGCACTCGGGTTGCAAAAGGAGCTTTATTTCAACTACTGCAGGTTGGCTTAAAGAAAATTAAAGAATGTATCGAAGAACACAGCTAAGCACCATTACAGATGTTTGTTTAACAATGTGTTCACCTTTAACTCCCAGTCTCAAGTGGCATTACAAAGAGACTAGCATTAACTGACATATCAATGGAATACCACAAGTTTCAACTAATAGACTTAATTACGGAGACATCTTATACATAAAATAGGAGGCTGTGTGGTCCAGTATTTAAAGAAACGGGCTTGTAACCAGGAGGTCCCCGGTTCAAATCCCACCTCAGCCACTGACTCATTGTGTGACCCTGAGCAAGTCACTTAACCTCCTTGAGCTCCGTTTTTCAGGTGAGACGTAGTTGTAAGTGACTCTGCAGCTGATGCATAGTTTACATACCCTAGTCTCTGCAAGTCGCCTTGGATAAAGGCGTCTGCTAAATAAACAAATAATAATAATAATAAAATAACGTGCCGTTTCTGTATGTTACAGATACAATAAGAGGCAATGGCTCATTTCCTGAAAGGTCAGTATGACTGGGATATTTGAGTTGTGGTCAGGGTGGCTGCTTTACAAACAGCTGCTACTTATTCCAGGGGGCTAGTGGCTGCTGTGTGCAAATAATGGCAACCTATTTGTATGCATTGTGTGATCAAGGATGACAGTGTCTGCTTGGTTATTGGGTTGCAGTCTGCTTATTTGTCATTTAAAGCACAGAATATTACAGAACATGAAAAACCTTTTCAACCAACCTAACAAGCCATCACAAAAAAAGGCAGCATGGTCTAAACTAAGTAAACAAAAGCACTCATTCAGGATGTGGTAGAAAGGTGTGTCCCAACATCCTGTGTAACTTCCTGCACAGTGTTCTGGTGATAACAGTGCTCATGCCAACTGTATGGTTTAAAACATTACTTTCCCTAGTTCCTGCTTTGTTGTACCTATTCCTGCAATATCTTTTTCAACTTAACTGGTTTTTATATTTGTATTAACATATCCCTGGTCAAAATGTCTTCTGAATTCACAACATGGGCTCCTGGAATCCAGCCTGTTCAGTCGGAAACATTTAACTGGTTCCCGACTCCTCTCCCAAAGTTCAGCATTTTGATTGGTTCATCTGTCCTACCTGCTTGCTCTGGTACAGGTTCAGAGGGGCGGAGCAGGTTTATGAATATGCATCACAAGCCCTGTATAATCATAACATCCACTTTACAGACCCCCGCCCAGTTAGAGCAAAGATGTAATATGTACAGGGGGTGAACTTCCAACCATGTGAAAATATGTTTGTTCTCAAAATGTGCATAATGGCACATAAAGATTTTATAACCTATGCAGTGAAATCTACCGTCTGTCTAAACAGGGTTGTGTTGCTTAGCATGTCAGTTTCTTGCTTAAGATTTTATTACTGGTTTTCATTCCATAATTTATTTATTTATTCATTGCTATTATACAGGGCTTGTGATGCATATTCATAAACCTGTTCCCTCTCCTCTGAACCTGTGCCAGAGCGAGCAGGTCAGACAGATGGACCAATCAAAATGCTGAACCAGTGAAATGTTTCTGATTGAAGCCTCCGGTGTTGTGAATTTTGATGGGACAACCCGATGCATAACCAATGTGAAATGAAAATAACGGGTCAAAACTGATTTGTGACCAGGGATATGTTAATAGAAATATCAAAACAATTAGGATTATGACGGGATACATACAACAAAGCAGAAAGCTAAGGAAAGCAATGCATTGTGTTGTAAACCCAACAGCCTGTTCAGTAACACTGTTTAACACTGAACTGAAGATGTCCCTGTCTTCTCCACTTCTAGGATAAAATATATCAAATGAGCTTTCCTGGAAGTGGTTCAGGACTACAGAACGGCCAAGCTTACACCAACAAGAAGAGGCAGAGGTATTCAAATTATACAGTGGTTTCTGACAAAAAAAAAAAGACACGTTTACATCTTCACGATTTGCCTGGAATGTTTGTCACAGTCTGGCTTTTAATAATTTTGTATGCCCAATAACACTAGCATTAATTAGCACTAATCTTTGATTAGTTACAGTATTGTTACCTTAGGTAATGCTAATTACCTAATTACCTTAATAATATGAAATATTTAATTTAAAATAGTTTTTGTTATAAAAGACTGGATATATAAAGCCCATTTTGGGATATAGATGGTTAATGGCATACCTGTAGGACATTGGCTTCTTCTGTTTCTCCCACTGTTGTCACATTGATCATTATACTCTCCTGCAAATTTCAAGAAACAGAAACACTACATATACAACTGCATTACAAACATCCATCAATAACCACAAGGATAATACATATTGATAAAATGGATCCCTGGAAATAAAACATGTGTATTAATTTGGTCCGTTTCATCTCACTGAGATGACAATTTATTTTGCACATTAGATTTATCAATGGTGTAATTTTGAAACTGTCAGTGTGTATACGTGAATCAACTGAAGAACACAATCCTTGGGTAAGAGAAACTCTACCTCCTAATTATAATGTACAAAGAAAAACTGTAGTGCTAAAAATCGTCGAGTAGTTCATTGAAACGAGATCCTGACAGGGTTATTCCTATGCTGTTAAAACAATCTTCATACTGTATGCTGCAAACGTGTTTATATATTAGCGAAATACAGTTAATAAGGTATTGTTTTATTAGGGAAAGTACAACATTGTGCAATCTATCCACATTGAAGTTCAACGTCTTATCGGTAAATAGCATAATGGGAATAGTGACTATAATTTAATATCGTTACAAAAATAAAGCAGTTTAAAGTGTTTTTGTACTTACCCTATCGAGTTCTATTGCCGCTACATCTTTGAAAATAACTAACATAAACACAACATAGGCAGCTAAACAGAGCCGCATCAGTCCCTTCTCCATCTTGACTATGTGAGTATTTACATCCTGGCTGTGAAGCACCCTGGGTATAATCAAACACAAAACTTTAAAGGGGCAGTGAAGCATTTAAAGCAATGTGTGTTTTTATTTTTTCAGTTGGCAGTATATTGTACCACAACCCATGGAGCCTAATTATGCTGCATAAATGTTGTTTATTGTTTAAAGTAGGCTGCCTCAGTGAGCAATAAATAAGTTTAATGTACATGTGTGTTTGTCACAATGCCATTCTTATGAAAATATTGTAAAACAAAACAAAGAAAGAAATAAACTTACATTTAGAATAAAATATCAAACAAGAACCAGAAACTATTTGGGAAGGTAGCAATGCAGTGGAGGCTCCTTAGAGGAGGCAAGGGAGGCAGTCACTGGAAAAAATGAGAGACCGGGGGGCGGAGTGGAGGGCTTCAGTGAGTTACAGGAAAATAATTTCATCCAGGATTTCTGTGACGTTTTCCTGTAATTCACTGAAGAGGCCCATCTATTATTATTATTTGTTTTATAATACATGTATACCCTTGTGATGTTATTATATTAAAGAAGACGATCAGTACAGTTCGGGGTTTGTTTGTTTTTTAAATGTTTTTCAATGCTGTACAGGCGTTATCCGTTTAGTTTCTCAGAGATACGAATGTACCAGCTTTACATCTTTTTTTTTTAACGTATTGTATTGTCATTTTGTTGATCATTAATGAACATTTCTGTACTGTGGGTGTTGTCGAGTGATTGAAACGTGACATTTTGTGTTTGAATTGAAAGTGATGGTCTCGAGGAGTCGAATGGGTCAAAGTTCAAGTATATTTTCCTCTAGAGGAATTATCACTTTTTGACGTCACTACTGTGGTATTCACTTTTTTTTTCGAATGGCTCAGCATGCAAATATAGCCTTCATCCATGAATTACATACCGGTATAGCAGTGTGGAGTAGTGGTTACGGCTCTGGCTTCTTGACCGGAGGCTTGTGGGTTCAATCCTAGGTGGGGGACACTGCTGCTTTACTCTTGAGCAAGGTACTTAACCTAGATTGCTCCAGTAAAAACCCAACTGTATAAATGGGTAACTGTATGTAAAAATAATGTGAAATATTGTAACAATTGTAAGTCACCCTGGATAAGGGCATTGGCTAAAAAATAAATATATACTGTATGTAGTTGTGTAGCATTATAATATAATAATGTTCAATAAAACAAAAACAAAAATATTGTCTGCGAGTGTATTGTTTTACATCTTTGTGGACGGCAGATCGTATGCGGATATAATTACAGTAATCTGTTGCATATCCAACTGCGGTGAGTAAGGGCGGATATGTAAAAAGTCGAATGAATGAATCCTGTTTTAAATGCCATTGTACACAGCTGTAACAATTACTATATTCACACAATTATTGTTTTGAGATTCAGCTTTTATTAGGGAGCTCCCATAAGTCCCTTGTTTAGAAAGATACAGGGTATTAATGCTTGTGACAGAGTAGCTGTCTGCCGTGTGGGTGCGTGCATTCGCTGCTGAGTGACAGGCAGGAAATCGAGATGGAGGTTGAAGTTGATACACCCGCAGGCAAATAGGATTTATTTACATATCAACACAATGAACAGCTCACATGCCACTACCAACAATGGCAGTGCACGGAGCACATACAACACAGTGTACGAAAACTTTGGTATGCTCTACAATATCTGAACTAATTTTCTCTGTTCAATAATAAACTAACATTGCTGATCATGGCGGAGAAACGGTTAGGGAGGACATGTGATGGGCAGATACGCAAAGGATTACTGTATTAATATTCGGTTGATAAAAGTTCAGCTTGTGTTTATCTTTCCTTGTCAAGCCATCAGTTTCTTTTCCCACTGCGAGCCCAGAGTAAAAGCAGTGAGTATAAGCCTGTGACAACAACGTCAGCTGACACGGTCACCTGTTTGCACTTCCCTAGCTGCCTGTTGCTTCTGAGCAAAAAAGTTTTCGAACTCTGTTTTTGAACATGGAGAACCAAATTTACAAGAAATGAATCACGGTTGAATACAGCTTAAAGGAAAATGAGAAAAGCAAGTCATCAATTTGGAAAAACATTCTGATTACTTGCCGGTGAAAATGGACACGCTGTGGCTGGAGAAGTGGTCATGCAAGAAAGTCTGTGCTTTCAGTAGCCATAAAACAGGTGCATCAAACTTATTAAAACATAAATGTGAAACGGATCATCTAACAGCAGCCTGCTGAAGATATTCACCAAGAAATGTGTCACTTGTCACACAAGACATGAAGACAACTGTGACTTAGGAATTAGTGAAGTTGATAGCAATTGATATAAGACCTTTCGAGGTAGTCAGCGGAGAGGGATTCCTTGCTTATTCAAAATGTTTGATTAACATGGGTGCCAAATATGGTCAAATGGATGCTTGCACGCTAATACCGCATTCCACAACAGTAGAGGAAAAGCGAAAACTAATCTAAAAAGTTATAGGCACAGTGGGTGGAAGGGTTACCCTTGATCTGTGTACAGATGATTACAGAAAGGTTGCCTACTTGAGAGTAGCCATCCATTACGTTGAGCCGCAGCAGTTCAGAGTGGTGGAGCGGGTGCTTTGTGTGACTCAGTTTGACAGCAAGAAACAGAAAACTGCAGAGAACATTAGGTCGGCCATTATACAAGCACTCAGAAGATTTGATATCCACAGCATTACCAACCAGCTGGTTTTCATTACGGACTGGGGAGTGAACGTGATTGCAGCCCTCAAGTACCATACTTGAGCATACCACCAAACCAGGTAACCAGAAAGGCGAAGCAGTAACCAAATTTATTCACGCAAGCCGACATCTCATTTCTCACTTCAAGAGATCTGGCCTTCAAAGCAGACTGCAAAAGTCTCTGAAAGGAGATGTGGAAATACGATGGAACAGGAAACTACTTATGTTTAAGACAATCAGCGACCAGTGGGACAGAATATATGCAATTTTGATTGAGAAGGGGAATACTCAGCTCCTAGACAACATTGACCACAACACCTTGAGCATCTTGATAGAGTTCCTGCAACCCTCAAGAAAGCTTCAGATGAGCTGGAGCAGTCATCCCAGCCCACTCTCCACTTTGTGCCCATTTGGTACGAAAAGCTGAAAAAGCATCTCCATCCTTCTACCACTGATCTAGATGGTCTAAGTCAACTCAAATCCAATGCATTGCAATGTCTTGTCAAAAAGTTTGAAGTCAAGCCTTTGCACAGAGTAGCGGTTTTGCTGCACCTGCAAATGAAGGGAATGAAGGTTTTCACTGAAGATGAGAGACAGGAAGTTTACCAAGAGACCAGGAAGCAAGGAAGAATATTCCTGCGATGAATCTTCAACTGCTTTCGTCAGCTACACAGCCACCATCACCAAAGAAGAAGACCAAACTGTCACACACAGACTTTGAAGATTCTGATAGTGAGTGTGGCGTTGACGAAGATGAAGTGAAGTACATCGCCCTGAAGTTGACAAAGAATGAAAATGTCCAGCTGCTCTAGTGGTGGAGGCACCACAAGCATGAATTTCCCCTTCTGTCAAGTTGCATGATTTGTGCATTCCATACCTGCATCCAGTGCACCCTCCGAGAGAGTTTTCTCAGCCTCTGGTTACACAATAAATGAGAAGCGTACTTCACTGAAGCCAGAAACTGTAGACGGCTTAATGTTTTTACTCAACAATATTTCAAAGGAAATCAGCTGTTCAGAGGAAGACGTCTAAGATGAAGTCCCAGGGCTGACGGTAGGCATAGTATGGGCAGCTGACTTTTGTTGTTGTAGCTGAGATTTGTGATTATTGAATTATATAATATGCTATAATAGTAGAAAACACTAGTGGAGGCTTTTAGTAAATTGTCGATGCTCATAATGCATCAGAGTAGAAAAATGCAACATGTCTAAGACTTTTGCACAGCAGTGTATATATATATATATATATATATATATATATGTACAGTATATAGTAGCGATCTCGGTTAGCATGCAGGCGCATCACACAGGTGAGGCAATCCACACAGGCGGAAGCGGGCGTGAACCCGGGACCTCTGCAGTAAAGCATAGCCAATACCGCTGTACAAAAGAGCCGTATATCGGGCTTATGTCTTTGTGTGTGATTATGTCACCTACCAGCCCTGTGTGTGTATAATATATATATATATATATATATATATATATATATATATATATATATATATATATATATATATATATATAGATAGATAGATAGATAGATAGATAGATATTATCAATGGACCAGATTTTATGTTTAATGTCAGAGGTTCTAAAGGGGTTTGTTAACACACAGTAAACGGCAGCAGTGTTTTTGGATATTGAAAAGGCATATGATATGGTGTAGAGAGAAGGAGCATTGGTTAAAATGTTGAATATAGGGATAGTAGGTAGAATGTTTAGATGGTTTAGAAATTTTTAATATTATGATAAATGATTTGCCGAAAAAGTGTTGAAGATAGTGGGATATTGATGTATGCGGATGATTGTGTTGTGTGGAACAGACATAGAAATTTGGATAGTTGGGTCAAGAAATTGAATGGTAAATTGAAGGAAATAAATTTATGGGCTAAGAAATGGAGGGTGAAATTTTCAATGTTAAAAACAGAGGAGATATTAGTATTGAGTTTGATGGACAACAGTTAAAGATAGTGCCAGTGTTTAAATTTCTGGGGGTTTTGTTGGATGAGAAATTGAAATGGACGCAGCAGATAGATGTAAAGGAAGGATGATTTTGTTGAGGAGTATATTGGGGAATGTATGGGGAGCAAGTATGAAAACATTGTTAATGATTTATAGAGCAATGATTAGGCCTATACTGGATTATGGATGTATGATGGAGGCGGTCAGTAAGGATTTGGGAAAACTGGATGTGATACAAGCTATGGCTCTTAAGAGTATGTAGTGGAGCACTATGTTCATCTCCAGTTGCAACATTGCAAATAGTTACTGGGGAAATGCCACTCTATTTATGAAGGAAAATACTGAGAATTCGGTATTGGGTTAAGGTAATGAATGGAGGAGATGGAAATCCTGTGCAAAGTATTTTTGGGCTTGTGGCAAAGTGGTTTGCAGTCTTGGAGTGTAGAGATTATGTGATTGCAAAACAGAAGACAGACAACAAAGTTCACGATCCAAACAGAAAATGTTTATTTTTATAATCCCAGTCTGGCGACCGCAAAGACTAATCCCTGGCAATACACAGCAATGTGTATTGTAAACGGACATTGCGATGGGTAAATAATGATTGGGAGGATTATTGTAAAATTTTTACAGATGGGTCAGAAAATACAGATAATGGTAGGGTTGCAGCAGCTTCTTATATACCGGAATTTGAGGTGGGAAAGCATTTACGTATTACAGATGATGTGTCAATTATGACAACAAAATTGATAGGGATTATATTGGCATTGCAATGGATTGTAGATGTAAAGGTGAATAGAGCAGTAATCTTTTCAGATTCCTTATCAGGTTTACAGGCAATTAAAAATGGAGGGGGGTGAGAAGAGATTTAGTGCAGGAAATAATGTATTTCGGAATGCTGTGAATGATGTAGTTTTAGTATGGATTCTGGCTCATATAGGAATAGATGGGAATGAGAGGGTGGATATGTTAGCTAAAATAGCAGTGAAGAAAGGAAGTGGATATGGATGTGCAGCAATGAATATTATAAAATAATTGAGAAACAGATTATTAATGAATAGCAAAATATATGGGATAAAGAAAAAAAAAAGGTAGGAAGTTTTATGAGGCCCAAAGTAAGGTTAAAATTAGGGAAGGGTGGTATGGGTGGAATAGAAATGAGGAGGTAACATTAATAAGGCTTCTTATAGGGCATTCAACACTTAAAGAACACTTATATAGGATTGGAGCGCATGAGAATGGGTTATGTATGGAATGTAGTGTAAAGGAAACATATGATGGTTGAATGTGTTAAAGGGAGGTTAGAGAAGATATGTGGAAAGAATTTAGGGCTTTCTATATTTCCAATAATTTATTTAAAGGCGGTATAAGTGATGGAGGTAAAATAGATAAAGGTAGTATTAAGAGTACTGGAAAATATAGAAAAACCGGAAGATTAAAAAAATATGTAACAGGTATTTTAAAAGAAGTGTTCTCAGCAGTTTTAATTGACCTGAACAGTAGGTGGCGACAATAAGTTTCGACAGAAACTAGGTGGCTAAATCAAATAGAAGAAGAAACACATCCGCCTGCTGAGTCACTGCTTTACTGAGTGCGCGATTGAGTGGTTAAAAAAAAAAAAACATATGGGACGGTAGACAAAAATTAACTGTGTCAGATAGCGTGGAAAATCCTATGACTGTTTAGTCCCAATTAAACTAGTTAATTGAAGCCAGCGTTGTTGACGTGCGTGGATTATACGAGGAAGTTTTCCTCTACATTTCTGCTGATTGACTGTACCAGATAAACTGCTATTCCCAGAAGACACTGCGCGTCTGTATTTTGTGACAACGGTAGCGTCAGTAAAGTGAGATATATTTTCAAAGTTTCATATTATAACACCACTTCTTTCTCTGGGAACAAATCTAGTTGCTGTTTTTATTTTTTCTTCTCTGTTAGTGTTTGTTAGAAGTCGTATTTATATTGTTTTAGCCCTTCCCTAGCAGTATTTGTTCACTGTCTTTTCGCCTGTACGGTATAATTATTTTGTTGGTCATTTATTTAAGTTTATCAAATTAAGTCAATAGGGTGTGCTCCTTTTTTACTCCTGCCTTACAACTTTGTTTAGAAAATATTGTTTGCAAAGTATGTTTGTGTGGTCTTGAAATCTAAGTGTGTAACAATTAAGTATAAACTATGATGGGCAACTGTTTTCTTTTCTTAGTGTTGGCTAGTGGAGAAATTGCGTTTAACAGCTAAACTGGGGTAAAACCTGTTTACACTGCATTTGTATATCTGTTGCTCCACTGAACTTATCTGACCTACGCACCACAACACTGGATCCTCAGCTGATGCGCTATCCTTGCACTATTGCTCTACACTAATATGTCATTGTAGATATAACTTGTTGGAATCCTAACTTGTTGCATCCTAGCTCATATTGTATTTTAGTAGTATTATTTGCACTTACTCTAAACTATACTGTATTTGCATATTAATCTTGCATTGTAACCTTGTACAGTACTGACCTGTAACACCTAGTCACCTTAGATAAAGGCGTCTGCCTAATTATAATAATATTATGAAAAGTTGTGTCAGCCAGAACACAATAATAAGATTCTACTGCTGCTGGGGTCTTAAGGGGTCCCCAAACACTGACTTTTTTCTACCTCGCCAATATATATATATATATATATATATATATATATATATATATATATATATATATATATATATATATATATATATATTGGCTACCAGCCGGCAATGGCATCTGAATAGAAATCTCGTGGTACGTATAAATAACAAATATTTACCAGTCTCTTCATGCATTGCACTGACTACAATAAAAAGGTACATATTTTGCCCAGAAGATGGCGCGCATAGATATGATAAGCGCGTTCAAGATATTGTCGCTTGCTGATGATGTAATTTTCAGGCCCGTATAGGAGTTCTGAGACGCTGTTAGGATGGCTGTATTATTAGAAACCACGTTAGGAGATATTGTTTTTGATTTATATACAGAGGAAAGACCGAGGGGTAAGAACATTTCTGAATAAAGTATATTGGACTGGCGTCGTAAACTAGAACTAACCCAGTTAAAGTTATAGTCTTATATGTCATTTTGATTCTCGAGTGACTATGTAAACCTCAGTAGTCAGCTTACCTTATTGATATTGTGTCCTGTGTTGTTAATGATGTCAGTTTAGCATTTCTAAACCAAGGCCGACTGTGAGAGATACATTAGAGTGATTGAATGTGCCAAAGATGAGTGATGTATTAAAGGCACTGTTTACTACTATTACAAAATGTATTGGTAGTCATACGTGTTTGTATACACCACGATATATCAAAAACCAACAAAAACGTTAAGAATTGTCCGTGCGTTTGTAGTCCAAGACTGTTTTTAAAACTTGTATAGTAGCACGTTTGCATTGAATCTGATTAATATTTGAATTTCTGTTTTTATTTTTTATTTTTATTTTATTTTATTATATTTTATTTTATTTTGCAGCTTCCTTGAACTTTCTTAAGTTGTGTAAAATCAAATTTTACAACTACTGTCTCATTCACAATGTTCAGGTAAATATTTATTTTAACAATATCGTGTTGCTTTTGGGTTTTTCAGAATTTAAAGAGGAGATAAGAATTACTTTGATCTAAAATACCAGGATTATTGTGATTCTACTGCGGAGGTGGATTCAGCTTTTTTGAATTGTCATAGCAAACACACACACTATATGTCCAAATAGAGTGTTAGAATATAATATTTACATATTTATTTAATTTGTATCCTCGAGCAAAAAGGAAAACACGTATTTAGTGTTATAGCTTTAATTTTTTTTAAAAAAAAGGTTAAGATTAAATTAAGATTCAGATTACACCTGAAATTATAATGTATACCAAATAATAAGTGAACGTTAACTGCTGGTTTGACAAACCCAGAGATGCCAATACTTGAGAGTGAACAAAACAGCACTGCCATGCAAAATTAGGTAAATGTTTTGTTTTTGGTAAGTCAGGAAGGTAAAAAAGGGTCTATGAAACTTGATGCAAGTATCCAGTCAAGTAAAGTTGAGGTAAAATATATATTTCGTTTCAAGTGAAATCTATTTTTTCTTACCTGTGCACAAGGGCTGAAATAATATTGTTGTTCCTTTGGTTCTCAAATGCAACTTGTTTACATCAGAAAGTCACTCTGTTTTAATTGTTAAAGGTCAAAAAAGAATTATTCTTGTTAATTTCTGTTTTTCTGGCACCTTCCTTTCCCTCCTGTTTTTTGAGCTTTAATAATAACAATAACAAATAATAACTTGAACTGCCAGGCAGTTTGACGGCTTCCAAGCTTAGTACCAGTTGGAAATTTTGGCAAGCTGTAGCATTGCAGCACAAGTGTCAGCAACAGATCAGTTTTATGGAGCAGTTTTAATAAATAATACTGCATTAGTTAATTCTCATGATGCTTTATATCTTTAAACACCATAGTAACAAAGACCCTATCTACACACTGTAAGGAGTTATAAGCTAATTTTACATTTAACCTTAAGGAGCAGTCAAAGGTCACGATCAAGGTAATTTGAGTAGCGCATATATGTGTTGTATAGTAACCATAACCCTATGTGCACTGTAAGGAGTTATAAGCTAGTTTTACATTTTAGCTTAGAGAGGTCAAAGGTCACAGGCAAGGTCATTTTTGGATAGGGCACATATGGTTTCCTATATGTGTTCCATAGTAACCATTAATCTGTCTGCACTGTAAGGTGTTATAAGCTAGGTTTACATTTGACAAGTTTTTAAAGAAATGCGTCAAGTGGCCATATTGGTTTACACACAAACACCATTTTTGAAAAAGTCAGTTGTATTGACACAGGGATGATGCTTGTCAACTTTGGAGTTAATCAACTAATCTGTGTTCAACTGAAGCGGTTTTAAATTTAAGAACGAAACATTGGCCTGGCCACCATCTTGTTTTACTACACCATTTTGCTATATTTGAATTCCATTGTCCCCAGGATGACACCTACCAGGTTAGGAGTTAGTTGGTTAAACGGTTTGCAAACAGAAGCAGTTTGGGTGTGTTTTGGCAAATTTGATGGCAGCCATTTTGATAGTAAAATGTATCTCGGCAACTTCTGCTTCGCAAACTTGAAGCGGGTTTGATTGCTGATGACAGATGCGAAGGTTCAGATGAATCGATTCACCGGTTCCCAAGAAGATTTTGAAAAGTTTTTCCAAAAAATGCATTAGGCCACCACTTGGTTGACGCAGGAGCGTAATTTTTTTTGCGTGTGAACTGTAATCTACACAGGATTATGGTGATTGGTTACACCACGTGTGAACAGGAGCAGTTTAAAGTTTTGGGAGGAAAAACAACAAATTAATAAATAAATAAATAAAATCTTTACAATAATCTTTACAATTCCCAAGCCAGCTTGGAAGCCTAATTATTATAAGCCTAAACATTGAACATACAAAATAAGCGTCATATAGGTTTCTTGAATCGTTAAGATAATGTAATGTCTACTGCCATACATTTTGTGCTAACTTGTTTTGCTCAATTGTCTATCCAGAGAGATTTTATCATCCAGACTGGTGACCCCACAGGCACTGGCCGGGGAGGTGAATCTGTTTTCAGGTGAATCTGTTTTTATATATATATGAATATGACACACACACACACACACACACATTTATTTTATAATAAAACAGCTGATAGAAATAATTGTAAACATCCAAGTTGTACAGCTTTGAAGTTAAAAAAAAACCTGTCAGTGCAACACTTTGAATGTCTGTTACAATTCCAGGGGCCAAAATGTTGGCAAACTATTCATTTTTTTCTGCTAAAGAACAATATTTATTAACTGGTTTTCATAAATGTTTCTTACAGTAAACTGTATGGTGATCAAGCTAGGTTTTTTGAAGCAGAGAAAGTGCCCAGGATCAAGCACAAGAAAAAGGGGACAGTGTCTATGGTGAATAATGGCAACGACCAGCATGGCTCTCAGGTAACATGAAATGTTAGTAAAACTGAAGAAAGTACTGTGTCTAGTAGACAAATGTTTGTACAAGTCTCTTTCAGTGTCAGTTTCTCACTTGAAATGTTGTTTACCGCTACAACATTCACAAAATAAAGAAAAAACGCTCTCAGACGAGGTCCAGAAATGTATTTCATCATTTAAACTTTAGAAAACAAATGAATGATGTTTCGACCACTAGGTTTTCATCAAAGCTTTTTTTAAACAGTATTTTAGAACTATTAATCCCAATTTACCAAACTTTAAAAAAATATTTAAAGTCACATTAAGTTTGATATTTAATGAAATTGTACCCTGGTTTTTTTTTTTTTAAATGTTTTGAAATGCCCAATTTGATTGTCGCCTCGCCTGCAACCCACTTATATATCAGCAGTCTCAGTCTGCACTTGTTGGGCGTCTGAGCAGTAGGGGGCGCCAGTTCATGATGAGGTGAAATATCCCCAGCTCCCAATGACCACTCCAACAATCACCATAGGTCCCCAGCCAAGTTCAGCAACTTGGCACAAGACTGTGTTGTAGTCTAGAACAGTTTAATGAATATCAGACTATTTTATCCACCAACAAAGCTTGGTGTATTTAAACTACAACAGATTTTGTTACAGTAGATCATTTTACTTCAGATTAATTTTATATATTTTTTTTCTTAATTAGTTCCTTATTACTACAGGAGAAACCGTGGATTATCTTGATGGGGTTCACACAGTGTTTGGGGAGGTAACTGAAGGCATGGATGTCCTGATGAAGATCAATGAGGCCTTTGTGGACAAGGATTTCCTCCCTTTCCAGGACATCAGGTGAGAGGCCTGCGACATCAAGCCATGTTGTGGAAGCAGTTCTTAAGGACGACACTGACAAATTGAGATATATATATATATATATATATATATATATATATATATATATATATATATATATATATAATTTGTGTGTGTGTGTCTAGACCACAATCTGCCATTTTATATGCACTGTTCATAGCTATTAAGCACTCCGTAGTTATTAAAAAAACAAAACAAAAAAAACACCTTGTTTCCATAGTTAAGTCAACTTGAGTACACACCCTAATTCCCCAATGCTGCGTTTCCATGTTTTTGTAAAACTCGAGTCCAATTTGGGCGCATACCCAAGTTCTTTGGTACCATTTCACTATGCAGGCTGGCCTGTATTAATTCGGGCCGAGCAGAAAATCTGTCACTAATCATGGAATTCTGGGTCTTAGCAACAATCTCTATGAAAGCCAGTGGCAGTTGCAAATTACAGTTAGAAAAAACAAAATAATAGCATACCTGTAATTTTAACTCTGTTAAAAAAAACAAAAAACACAATTTAACTTGACAGAACATTATTCAACGTGGAATCATGATGAAACGTTATCACTGATTACTGTTTGGGGCAATCGGGTCATTCAAAGTCAGCTTGAGGGATCTTTTCGAAATCCAAAAGTGTTTCAAAATATAAGTCAAGTTCTACTTTCTATGGGTGTGAGTAGGAATGCGCTCCAATGTAGGGAAAAATTAAAAATCAAGGACCACAATAACAAAAGCGGAAACTATCCCAAAACGTTCCGCTATTATGACAGATTAGATGCGATTTTAGGAAACTGTCCAGTATCACAAGACCGTCTGCAGTGAATTTTCTGGAAAAGTATCCATTGCCATGTTTGATGATAACAATGTTACATTGTCAATAACGACAATACAGTAATATGGTTACCTGGTTACTATCTGGCAACCTCTCGCGATAACATGAGTGAGACTTGTCCAGCTCATGTAAAAATATATATATATATATATATAGTGAAAACATTTGTACTTAAATGTATTGTGCTTCTTTTAGTATTTGTTTCTTTGTGAAGGGCATTATATGAAGTATTTTCTTTCACATTCAGAATAAACCACACAGTGATCCTGGACGATCCCTTTGACGATCCACACGGCCTGCCAATACCTGATCGCTCTCCTGAACCAACAAAGGAACAGCTAGATGTGAGTACAGTCATTATTCACAACGCATTGTAAACGCCCCAAAATCAGTTTTACTGAGAATCTTTATAATAGTGGCTCCCAGCTATTTGAACGGAGCCACCAACCTAAAGGAAAAATGGACCAATTAATATTAGAGATTGCAAACAGATCAAATGGAGAGGAAAGCATACACTATACAACATATGTAAAACTGGTAATCTATAGATTAACCGGTAAATGTGTTGATTTACCAGCTCAACAGTCAATGTATAAAATAACTAAGGAGATGGTAGTAAACAATCTCTTTTAGTTGCATCCATGATCCCTGTCTGGCAACAATTCACAATACAAAATAATGTATGATTCTCACTGAAATCCAAAACCTGCGTGCACTTCGATTGTGCTTTTTTTAAATGAGTTCAACTTAATACTAAATCACACTTAGTACAGGCATGAGTTTTGTTGAAGAGATGTCGTTATTACCATACCTAATGTTTGCCCTATGGTAAATTTTGATTTCAAATAAAACCGGAAAAGTGTTAAAGACAAAAGCAAAAGACAAGGGGGATAAAATCGTTAGAAATAAAACCAGAAAGCTGTCTCTAATCATGTCTGTATATAGAACAAAGCATTAATACATGGTCTCTGCCGAATACATAAATTATTATTATTTAATAATAATATTAATATTGCAAGAAGGGATGCAGTGAAGTTTAGAAATAATACAAAAAAAAATCTAAGGCTGGAGTTTAAGAAATATAAATAATAAATTCGTTAATTTACCCAAGTACGTAACATTTTACAGAAATCTTTTTTTTTTGCCATTAAGCTCCCTGACGTTACTTTATTTCCGAATTCACCTCACATGCTGTAGCATGAACTACCATCTCCTTAGTTATTTTATACATTGACAGGTGACCTGTTAAATCTACACATATACCGGTTATTTTATAGATTGGCCGGTGAGCTGGTTAATCTACACATTTACCAGTTAATCTAGATTTACAGATTTTACACATGAACCGTAACATATATAAGTAGGGGTTTTAATCAATTAATGACATCTGTGGGCTTTGATAGATAAAAAAAATAACTGATCGATTAATCTGAGTGCGGTATCAAAAAACGGTGCACAAAAAACAAATCTTGAAAAATGGCAGAGTACTTACTGGAAGGTAGACCCAATATCTCAGAATGAAGAAAAAAAATTGCAACATTTACTCATCAATGCTTTCCTTACACAGCAGTACTATCAGACCCCCCCTTTCTCAGCAGTACTACATCAGACACACACCTTTATTTGCTTTTAAAAGTACTATACACTTTTTAACCCAACCTCAGCACTATTGATTCAAAAAGAAAACCCTCCAATTGTGTTGTCCCTCCCTCCCCTTCCAATGAAACATTCAAATTGTAAAACACCATACACAGCAATTACAAACTATGTTAATATCTGAAGTGACTCACTTTGGTTAACTTCCAGTTACATGTAAGCAAATATTTTCAAACCATCAAATTAAATTTAAGTAAATCTATGTATGTTAAATATTAGCTGGCATTATGAAACATTTGCAGTAAATAGTGTAAGTTACATATAAAAGCTAAATTCAAAATGTAGTCATTAAAACACAGTTTGTGTTGGTTGTATTACTGATTTATAATTGGAATTGTACCCCGTCGGGCTCGGGTCGGGTAGCAAGGCTCTGTATCACACTACATGTATGTAGGTCAAAGAGATCTGCTTTTCCATGATCCTCATAGCCAGGGGTTCACATAACTTTTATCATTAGGTTCTCACGGGAGTACCAGCAGAAATGGTTTGGTACGCACCAAAATTATGGGTTATCATCCAAGTCGCTGTCTAGCTCCACCTCCTACAGTTCAAACAATTGGGATGTCAAAGATCAGGGGTGCAAGTTTTGAGCTAGATTTGATATTTATTAATGTTGTAAAAAAAAAATGTGTTTATATGTGTGTGCGTGTATATATATATGTATGTATGTATGTATGTGTGTGTGTGTGTGTGTATATATATATATATATATATATATATATATATATATATATATATATATATATATATATATATATATATATAAAAACAACATGGAAGTCTGCATGTTATTTTATTGGTGCGCATGCGTACCTGTATACCAGTTATGTGAACCCCTGCTCATAGAGCTAATTTTGTTTTTACAGTCATTTTGTAGGATGCACAGTATTTTACTAACATGCTTGTTTATACATTGTATAGTGGTCATGCACACTTAGCTAAGTACTTGTGGTTTGCAGAGTGGACGTATAGGAGCTGATGAAGACATTGATGACGCCAAAGGAAAGAGTTTGGAGGAAGTGGATGAAGTGATCAAAGAGAAAGAAGCAAAAACACAGGCCATACTTTTGGAGATGGTAAGACAATGCAATGATTTTAACTTGTTGAATAAGTGATTCTACAGTTAATAAAACTCTTTTAAATAAGGTTGGTTGTAAAAGACACATGTTCACTATATGCAAATACAGCTGTTTGTTACACCCTTTAATCCTGGATAATGTAACAATTCAACAGTACAGTGGAACCCTTATTTATGCTAAATAATTGATTTGTAAATGTAAAATTGTTATGACTTTCCCAACCAAGAAACTACCAGAAATATAGTAATTCAACAAAACACTGGTACCTTTTAAATATGGAATGTATTGTACTGTACTGTAAATACTAGAAATAGTTGACTGGCACGTGCATTTTCTCTCACAAGTCAGAAGAGCATTGCACATGACATGATGTTCAGATAAACAAGAAGTTAGGGCAATCTAGGTTTGGTGTATTATGGTTAGTGCTGGGACGAACACAGGATTTTCATGTTCGGATATTCGCTCATAATTTAAATATTTGTTCGATTTCAAAAAGTAATAAAAGCCATTATATTGCTCAGAACGCAGGCAGAGACCGCATAGCGGCTGGAGGGGCGTGGCCCATGTGTGCCTGTGTTTTATGGCACGGCGTTACAGTAACACATCAAAGTAGAATAATATCACAGGAGTAAAGAATACATTGTGTAGGCCTTACTTTACCCCAGTGAAGTACCTACAAAACAAAGGATGTCAAATAGCAGTTCAAGTTAAATGTTGTTTTGTTTATTCCCGAAATAAATAGTACATAAAGTTGACACTGCATTTCAGAGGTCACGTTTGCGCAGAATTCTGTGTTATATACGCAGGACATTTTAATAAAACGTAAACAAATAACAGCAGTGCGTTTCTAAACACAGATGTAAAAGACAACAGATCCCCTTTTCATCCCTATCCAATAATTTAGTTTATATAACGAAGTAGTATTATGCAATGCAACATGTAAAAATGGTTTCAATGCTCCCTCTCTTAAAAAAAAAAAAAAAAAAAGACAGACACCACAAAAAACAGCAGAGGTCTCAGTATCCCATATAGCACTGCGCACGTCCCTGATATTAGAGCAACTCAATAATCTGTATCAGAGCATCTTAGCTGCTGACACTCCACTAAGAAGTTTCTTGCTTTCACAAAACTTGCAGCAATTGCAATGACGATACCTGTATCTCGTGTACCAGCAGAACAGGGTTTTAGCTGTCAGAACAGAGTGTTGACCAGCAAACACTCCCGTTTACATGAGGATCATCTAAAACATGACAATTTCAATGGAAGCTCCTGAGAATTAAGACTTTGATTTGGAAAGCGCACGACTCATTTTTTGACTTGGGTGCTAAAAGGAAAATTTAAAGAACTTTTAAACAGCAAAACTGTAAATAGTTATGATATTGACAGCTACCGGCAGAGACATTGGTACATGGTTGAAAATGCAGATTGAGATGGTATGATTTTTACAAATGCACATTTTTAAAAGCTTAGCACAACCTCTGCCACATTTTATTTATATTAACCTTTTTTTTTCCTTAATTCCTTGCCATTGCCGTTTCTTCACAGTAAACAGTGGCCATAGACATGTTTACATAAAGTAATAACATGAGGCTTACTTGTGCCTTATTGTAGCTGAACGAAACCAAACAAACTGAAATTTAACTTTAAACACTTCAAATAAAACAAAAATGGTGTTGTAAAATGAAGGGGAAAAGACTTGCCGTTTTAGTTCTCGTTTATTACATTCCACATAACAGATGCAACAAAAATATATATATAATATATAATATATGCAATCTATATAAAAATCACTACACAACATTTACAGCAAGTTGGGCACTGTTTAAGCAAGGCATTTCAGAATGACGTGCTTGCCTTTTTTTCTGTCATGAGATTATGATTTGCGCTAAAGCAGCACAATGCTTTTTTTGACCCAGATAGCTGTTATCAATAGGCAAAAGGTGTATTGGTTTATTTGATTAGGCAGGAAGTGGGAAGGTTATTTAGTACTGCCTTATGTTTGGGGCATGGGAAGAGGTTTTTGTAGTTCTGGGTCTAACCATTTCACCTGTTTGTATGTTAAGGTAGGTGACCTGCCTGACGCAGATATTAAACCCCCTGAAAATGTCCTGTTTGTTTGCAAACTGAATCCAGTCACCACTGATGAAGATTTGGAAATCATATTCTCTCGATTTGGACTCATCAAAAGGTGAGAAGTGCAATTTTACAAAGATATTGTATTTCATTTGCCCGATTTTTCAAAGTAGTTCCACTTGAAGGGAAATACACTCCAGAAGGTCTTATGAGAAGGTCTTTTGTACTGCTTGTTGAAGCAAAAAATATAAATGGAGTCTTATCCCAGATAGCACTAGAACTTCTATTGAAAACCAGAGAAATTAAAATGTATACTTACCGTAACAAGATTTTTTTTTTTGTTCAGTCAACTAATACAGCACATACATTAGTTATATGGCAACATTTACTGTATTTTATGTGAACATAACACTGATTGTATCCTTTACAGTTGTGAAATCATTCGAGACTCGAAAACCAAAGAGTCCCTGTGCTACGCTTTCATTGAGTTTGAAAAGGTACAGTTTGCCTGTGTGTTTTATTGTGGGACAGAGAGGCCTGTCTGGTGGTACCAGATGTATCTATCTATTATAAAAAATCACTTGAATTGAATTGGTGAAATCTTAAGTGATCTATTGCTTTTAATTGTTGTCTGTATATCCTTTGTTCTCCTCTTCTACTTTTCTGTTAAGCGATGGTTAAAATCGTGACAGCTTTGCTACACAGTAAGTCCAGTGCATGTATTTGTTACAGGGTGTATATCGTCAGGTATAATGTTATTATTACCTTTCATTTTTTCCCTTCCTGGTATCTGGTTAAAAAATATATGGATACATGATTCTTAACAATAATTAGTTAGACAAATATATGTTCATTTATTTCATCCCTTATAAATTTAACTGACTAAAATCCTTTGATTAATGGGGATTCATTTATTTTTTTTGTTTAAGAAATAGTCATTAAGTATTTATTGGAAATCAATTCACATAGCTGAGTTTACAAAGGCTGCAGCTGCTAATTATGGGAGAAACTAATTCTGACAGATAGAGGGCAGTAAGTCACTTAAGTTCACAAATGTAATAACTGTCGGTTTACAATGGCCCAAAAATATTCAGATAGTTCCCAGTAAAGCGAAGTAAAATGACATTGTGCTAAACTAATTAGTAATCTATCAAGTGTCATGCTATTTTTTTAGGAAAGTTTCAGGGCTGTACTAGTACTTTTAATGCTCAAAAAATATATAGTATGGTATATTGCAGCAACAATTATTTGGGGAGCTGTCACGAATGAGGAAGATGAATCTGAATCGTTTTTCTCAAAATATGTTGCCGTGGTCAACTTATTAACGTAATTTTTTTTTTTACAAGTGGGGCTGAATGTGGTAGATCAAATAACATATCGGTTTTTTTTTGCCTTTATCATAACCAGGAAGAAGACTGTGAAAAGGCTTACTTTAAGATGGACAATGTGCTCATCGATGACCGGAGAATACATGTGGATTTTAGCCAGTCTGTTGCTAAGATTAAATGGAAAGGAAAAGGTAGGGAGTTAAATTGTATTATTTTAATTATTGTGCTTGATTTGTTAAAACTGTTCCCATTTGATATTATCTTGTTTCTGTGGACATCACAGAGATAGCAATACATTACCATACATAATTGTGTTACTGGGAACAAACAAGCTGTGTTGTCTTGTATGGACTGATTAGAATGAACAGTGAAGTGTCTGGGGGCTTGTGTCTCTACAGCAAATAACACCAGTGAATTAAAATTTGTTGTAAAATGTTACATGATTTAAGGTTAGTATTGAATTCAGGAAGACCCACTTACACTTTCATTATAGGTGGAAAGTATACTAAGGATGACTTCAAAGCCTATGAGAAGGACCTGGATAAACGTTCCAAATTGGCTCTAAAAGACAAAATAAAACCCAAACAAGAGTATCCTTTCACTACCTTTTGCACTTCTGAAGTAATTGAATGGGCAATACTGTATTGGCATCTAGTCATTATAGGCTACCAATGCAACTGAGTTTATTATTTTTTTTATTTGTGTGCCCAATTATTTCACCCCTGATTTTCTCCCCACTTTGAAATGTCCAATAGTTCTTCCCCTCACTGCAGCAATTCCCCACACAGCTCAGGAGAACTGAAGGTTCAGTGGGTCCTCTGATCCTACGACCGAGCTTCCTCTTTTACACCTAGGAACTCTAGAGCGGATGTCCGTGAGCTACCGACCTCTGGAGGACAAAGGCCAGCCTTGTGTCTGCTTTTGAGGTCGCTGGGCACCTGGTCAGCAGGGTTCGCTGTAGCGCAATGAGGAGAAACAGTCCCTGCCAGTTTTGCCTACTTAACCCACAGGAGCGCCAGAGCCAATGTGACGCTCCCTTCGGAATCCCCAGTGAAGTCTGGCTACTTCACACAGCCAGGATGCAAACCTGTGCTGTATGACTCACCCTGCACACTATGTGACTGGGCTTTTACCGGGTGAGCCACTCGGGGACCCACAACTGAGTTTTGATGGTCACTGAATTTGATTCTCAAACAGTTTTGTAACAGTCTATTACAGAAGACTAATTTGAATTGTTGGTATGTCAAACCAAACAAAAAAAACAGATTTAACATCATTTATTAATTTGATTTTTTAGCCTAGACATGCTGAAAAGGGAGAGCACTAGTAATACCTTTTTTTTGGGTCAAAATCTTAAAATCGGGATGACTATTTCTGCTTTAGTTTTCCTTAACAAACCCTGAAGCTCCAAATACGATCTTCTTCTGGAGGAAGGTACGGAGGAAGCTGGGGGAAGCCAGTGGCATTCTGGGAAAAAGCACAAAGAGAAGAAGCACCACTATTCTGATGATGAGGATGAAAGGAAGTCAAAGAAGTCCAAGGTACAGGTTGATGAATCTTGTGTGTAATGTTATTGGCCCAATCTACCCATTGACTGTTAGTAGTTTCTTTCTAATTATTACAATTTGTATGTAGGCCCAGCACTATTTCAGGTAGCTGGTACAATTGTAAGGAAGCTTAGGGGTGGCTGAGTAGATATTAAACCAGCCAAACAAACCTTCATTAACTGCCTCATCCAATTAACAGTTCTCCTCATCAGATGCTGTCATTCAGGCCTAATGCACATCTACTTAATCATGCATAGAACTATTCTAACAACCCAGCAACTTTACCTCCCAGTCAGAGGAAGACTAGAATGCTATCCTGTTTGTGACTGAAGTGGACTGAGATAAGAGAGAGAATACATTTTGTAACATGTTGAATTGGAGCCTATAGCTGGGGAATGTTTTTATTAAAAACTAGTTTCTTGGCTAAAACCACATGTGATCTATAGTATTTTGCATAAACCCTGATTTATATCTAATCTACCCAAGACATCACTGATCTCGGCTCCGATATCATACAAATGTTACAATTTCTCATTGGACTGGCCCATGGGTTGGCTTACTGGAGGTATTTGCAGGTATTGTCACAGGGATGCCCTCTGTAAGACCAGACTGCCCAGTTTCAGTCGCTGCAAACCACAAATATACAAGCACCCTTGAGAAAATCGAGAGAAAAGACTAGTCTAATCGTGGGGAAAATGGGTATGAAAGACCATTAACTATTTAATTTCAATATTGAACACATTTAAGTTAAATAGGTTACAAAGGGTTAAATGAAAAAATGGAATTCTAAATCATGTACTGTACAATATGTAGCCCAACATGAAAATTAGAAGCCATTTAAGTAGCATTAGAAATAAAGTTAAGGTCGTCTTTTACAATGCAATTGTGTAAAAAAAAAAAAAAAAAGAGTCCTATCCAATTAATTTGTATTTACTAGTTTACCAAGTTAGTTTGATAGAGTAATAAGTGCAGTATTGCCCAAAGTACCACCTTCCTCTGGTCAGCAGAATTAGTAGGCTGGACACATTGTCTCATAACATTTGAAGTCCTATATGAAACCATGTTGATTGGACCACTGGGCTTGATATACTACCAAGAAGACTCTGTAGCCTGGATCTCAATCCCATTCTGCCTGTATGGACCATCATATTCTTTGTCATCAGGAAAGACAGTAATTATTCATTGTCAGTCTTTTATGTAAAAATTGAGAAATTCAGTTTTTCTCAGCTGATTAAGTGAGTGAGTTGAGGTTTTGGGGCTATAGCAACTTGTTTTTGGGAGTTGAAAAGTTACCTAATCCATTATCGGTAGTACAGATATAGCAGCATGGTAACAGAAACAGAGGTATTCCTGCCCTGAGCTAAGTTGTCTCTTGTGTGTTTCTCAGCACCGCCGAGACAGCCTGGAGGATCAGTACAGAGACCAGGGGAGGATTGAGAGGAAGGCTGAGCGACGCCGTAGTCATAGCAGGAGTCGGTCCCGGGAGAGAGACAGCCACAAAGCTAGCAAGTCAAAGGGGGACCGGGACCGGGACCGTGAGAGGAGGGACAGGAGCCGGAGTCCAAGGAAATTCAAAGACAAGGAACGCAGCCGGCACAGATGAGGAGAACCCCCACTCAGATTCATCCAGGAACCCTTGCCCCCTGTTGTTTTTTTTTGTTTTGTTTTTTTAAATAAATGAATTTAATTTTGTTACTGGTTTGTGCAGCAATGGACACTGAAGGCTGCCTTACAGGGACCATCTTAGACAAGATCTGTTCAGCCTCCATGTCCATTTTTTTTTTTTTTTTTTTTTTAACTTCCTGCAAAGTTACTGGCCAAATTCAATCGTACAGCTGTGCTTTACACTGAGGGCTAAGATAAGACCTAACTGTTTTTAACCCGCATCGGTGAAGAACTGTACCTAGTCAGGGTAACTCCCTCCCGCTACTTCATAGTTTATAAATATTATCATCCGATATTCACCTGAGATTTTTTTAGTAAACCACAGGAATATTGGTTGTTACTTTTGTATTAAATGAATGCTTGTAATAGTGACCTTTTATGGTTAGCTCTTTAAAACATAAATAAGTAAATAAAAAGCTTTGTTCATGCCCTTCCACTTTACTTTGTCAATTTCTGTTGGATTTTGACATTCAGATTTTACGTTTTATATTAAACCTATCTATGAGCAGATTTATGAAGGACTGCACAATTTGTGGTGAACAATTATTATAAAATTTAGTATCAAGCAACTCATAACTTCTTACTGCTAGTGTTGTCGCATTGTTTTATTTCCCTTTCACTTAAAATAGATGTAAAGTAGCATTGTCAAGTAAAGATACTGTCTTGTGAGGATTGTTCAGCATATATTTTTTTTTAAATGTCTTGTAGAAAAACATCTTGCTCACTCTGGGCAACCCCAAGTAATTAAGTAATTTGAGTAATCCCTGTGAAATCAGTATACAGAACCTCAGCAAATAAGACACCTTTTTACAACCATACAGTAAGGCACACCACACAAAGAAGTAACAGTGGATGGGTTTCCATGGAAAAAGAAAAATGTCACCTTTTTCTCATGCTATTTTGGTAGTACCTTGCAGGTAGTGTGGGTTTCCATGTAGTTTTCTCTTAGCCAGAGAAATTCTTCTTCCAAATGGAAATAACCTAATTAGTATTAAAATGCACGAGGGTATATTGAAATGTTTCTGTCTCCGTTCCAATTTGGCCTTGCGTGCCTATTGATATCGTACAGCTTTCTTAAACTGGGTTTCCACAAATTTTTTAGTTTGTGTTGAAGCACTGCAAGTGCAGCCTGCCTAATTTGGCCACCAAAAAATGTTAATAAAAAAAGCCCCAGACATAGCCTTGGACAAAAAAGACATTCCATAAGAAAGCCCTGTGTACTATCCTCGTATTATTTGCTAAACATTTTTGATTGCATATATATTTATTATAAACCCATTATACACGTACATATATATATACATGTGTTCCTACAGAACCGTAGCTTCAGCAAATCTGATCCGTGTGGTCTACGAATGGAGCTAAAATACCAGCACTTTAGGTTAATGATATAAAAATTATCCAGTCAATGTTTAGTAGAGTACATTTGTTAAACATTGGTAGTAAATCTACAATAGGCTATCCTACTCGCCCATAATTTCCACTACATATTATTCTTATAATAATAATAATAAATACTTGAGTCCGAATTGTGCAGTGATAGTGGAAGGCTGTTGCCAGTAGAATGTGGTGTTTATATATATATATATATATATATATATATATATATATATATAAATTCTGTTCTTGTTATTGAGGATCCAGTATACCAGTAGTCCATACTTCAACAGATGCTACTCCAGGACTTCCTGCAACTTGTAGCACGCTGATGTTAAGCCCTGTATTTGTCTTTTTTTAATACATTTGTGGAACCAATTTTTTTTTTCATGTTTTTGTTCTTTTAGAACAAATCTTGCCAATGAATTAGGTTTAAGAGATTTTACTTTAACTCTATAGGTAGTCACTCAAGTCTGGTGTTGTCGGTAGCGGTACAAACGTGACTTTTTTTCCTTGGTAGGTACCCATAAGGCTAGTGTACAATGAATTGCATCCTATTTTTTTTTTTTTTTAATTTAGTAGTCGCCAATTGATTTTACCCCATTTTTCTACCAATGTGAAATATCTAATTGTATTTTTAGGCTCAGCTCACCGCTACCACTCCTGCTCTACCTCGGGTGCGGCGAAGACCAACACACGCTGTCCCCTGAAGCATGTGCCGTCAGCCGACTGCTTCTTTTCACTCTGCAGGCCCACCATGCAGCCAACCCAGAGCTACAGCGTCGGAGGACAACGCAGCTCTGGGCAGCTTCCAGGCAAGGTGCACGGTGAGCCGAGGACACCCTGGACGACCTATTTTTTTAGAACCTTGCTTGTAAAACAACTTAACTGTAAAGCCCTGTTTATGAATCAAATGGCAATAATTTGAAACATTGAATGTCACATTATTATTTAAAAAAATAATTAAAAAAATAAATAAATAATAAAACTCAGAAATGACCCTCACACCCCTTCTCTCTTGTAGGTATTGGTTCCTTTTGAATGGAAGGCCTATGCAGCCAAATTAACTGATCTTTTTATGGAACCAACTTCATTTCTCGGGGGGGGGGGGCAACTTGGATATCTTGAATGGAAGGAATACCTAAAAAAATAGCCCTCTGATCAAATTGAAATGCATGAATGAAATAGTTATCAATCTTGAACCATTACTCCGTGTGGTAAACTCTCTGAAAAGGGGGGACATACTTACATGTGTGTGGATGTCTGTAACGGGGTGACCGTCTGAAATTCCTCCCACCCACAATCACATTATTTACTCAGGAACATGGCAGTATTTAAAATGCAGAACAGTCACTTGGTAGTGTTCACCTGAATAAATGTTTATTTAGGAACTGGCTACTGCACGCAACGCAGATTGCAAATGATTAACCAGACTAGCAGATAAATACACTGACTGACAGTCCCACAGACAAGCGCACGACTGACCTAATAATTCTCTCTCCTAAGGGAAGACGCAGCATTTTATAATCCCCATCTTCGCCTACTCCTAATAGGATTAATTATTCAATAAACATTTTCACCAGAAATGATTTTATAGAAAAATAAACTCTTATTTAACATTCATACTTTTACAATAAACAGTCCTATATTTTACATTACACGTGTTTCTTCTCATTTATACATATTTGTTTAACCTGATATTGTTATTATTATCATTGTCCTTATTATTCTTTTGTCCCTAACCATTACCAGTAAAGACTGAAAATTAGCACTACCCTTC
Source organism: Acipenser oxyrinchus oxyrinchus (assembly GCA_030684275.1). Lineage (NCBI taxonomy): Eukaryota > Metazoa > Chordata > Actinopteri > Acipenseriformes > Acipenseridae > Acipenser > Acipenser oxyrinchus. Next base: position 65,207,597 of record CM060252.1, on the reverse strand, counting down.
TATTGGAAGAGTATCAAACATATGGCAATAACAAAACCCTTGTTTCACATGTATAGCTACGGCAACTTCATTAAGGGAAGCGCCCTAATAATCTAAATACAGCAATACACCGTCATGTATCAGTGTGGTCCAGTGGTTAAAGAAACAGGCTTATAACCAGGAGGTCCCCGGTTCAAATCCCACCTCAGCCACTGACTCATTTTGTGATCCTGAGCAAGTCACTTAACCTCCTTGTGCTCTGTCTTTCGGGTGAGACGTAGTTGTAAGTGACTCTGGAGATGATGCATAGTTCACACACCCTAGTCTCTGTAAGTCGCCTTGGATAAAGGCGTCTGCTAAATAAATAAATAATAATAATAAACACACTAGATCGACAGCATGCACAATACATAGTAAACCACGACTCTATCGCCAGTAGAATAACAATCACAATAATAAATCACAATAACAGGCAGTTCAATATTACAGTGAGGGTCTCACCTTCACAATGTCAAAAGCAGAACCAAAACTGCGTCCTGCATGTACCCATATGGTAAAGCATTGTTGGCTAATGTTTGAGTGTGGCCTTAATGATCCACAGGGATTATCCTTTTCCCATGTAAATGTTAAACTAGGTGATGCAAGGAGAATTAAATGTTTGGGATGTGATGAGACTCATCAGATAAGATGGGAGGTCATTTGGGAATGTTCGAATGCAAAGATGGGAAACCTGCTAACAAAGTTCAGGTACCTGCTTGTATCAGGTATTTGAGACTGTTGCACACACTTGTGATGCTCAGTGCTGGATTCCGGACCCTGTGGTCACGTTTAAGGAACCTCTGACACCAGAACCGGACAAGGATTTCCAATACTGCTGGGAGCACTCTCAAATCCTGGATGCAAACTGGATACTGTGTTCAAAAGACCATTGGTAGAAAAGTAACTGTGAAAGGCAATATTATTATTGTAAAACTATACTGGTTTAGAAAATGTTAAAAAAGCTATAAGCCGGGACTCTGCATCAGCTGCAGTCACTTACAGCAAACTCCCGAGTGGCATCCAGTATAGTCTGGACGTCGCCAGTTCGAATCCAGGCTATTCCTTTGCCAACCCAGGACGAGAGCTTCCAGGGGCGGTGCTCAATTGGCCAAGTGCAACCTGAAAAGAGGGAGGGCTAGGTCGGCCAGGGTGTCCTTGACATCCCGCACACCAGGGACCCCTTTGGTCTGGCTGGGCACCTGCGGGCTTGCCTGTAAGCTGCCCAGGTCTGCGTTGTCCTCCGACGCTGTAGCTCTGGGTGGCTGCATGGTGAGTCTGCAGTGTGCAAAGAAGTGGGCAGCGTGTTTTCATCAGCTCTGGGGTGGTAGCGGTGGGCTGAGCCTAAAAATAATTGGACATTACTAAATTGGGGAGAAAGCAATAAAAATAATTTGCAACCACTACATTTTTTAAGAAGAAAAAAAAGCTAGAAGCATAATTATTATTGCAGAAATCTGTGTTAGCCTAAATGAGAGATTCAGTAAACTATAAAGCACTGAACTAATTTAATAACCTTGATGGGGCCTCATAGACTGCGCATGCAGCTGTTTCTTATCAGCAGTTGCAACTTAGGACTTAAGAGCCTCTCACTATTTATTATTATCTTGTGGGAATACTAGGATTCTCATGGTACCAGAAAAATATGTTTTAACAACCAAGGCAAAACTTACAGATAGACCAGGTGTTCTAATCAAGGGCCCTTTGCTTTTATATTCTTTATCTTAACAAGTGAGAGGACTCCATGGTACAAGAATATATATTAGTTTTAGAGAAAACCTGATATATACTTATTTTAGAAAAGTGGGAAAAAGCCTGGTACTGCATATTATTAGTTTTAAGAAGTAGCCCTGTACCAGAAAGTATATTATTAATTTTAGAGGTAAAGGCTGTCTAACAAACCAGACGTTTAGGGTTAATTAAGCCTTCTGACGCACAAAAGGAGGGAAAAAGTTCTATAAATATGGCAGCAAAATTACATTTAGGTATTGGTTGAGTTTGTTAACATAGACTTAACTGGTCCATCTTTCAAATACCTCTCTGCGAAGCTGCCTGCTGGTGTTGTATTCAGAGCCTCTGGTTTGGACGACTTTCCTTTCTTTGTTCTGTTTTATATTTTAAGACATGCTTCTCTGCGGAGGGTAAGCATGATCTTGAATTTATATCTCATTAATATTGAAGCAGGATAGGATTATTATTAGCATTAGAGATGTTATTATATTATATTATAAGCAATTAGTGTAAATGGGTGTTTTAGACTGCCTGAAGGTCCGTGTTTTTAACAATATTGCTTTATATATTATTAATGCTGCTAGTTTGCAAAGACACCAGATTGCCTGGACTGTCTATGAGCTTGGATTTGAAGTAGATCTGCGACCACTCGATCCATTTAAGTGTTAATAAACCGAAAAAGTAAATATATAATCTGAGTCTTTAAACTTTGAAAACATGTCTGATTATTCTTGATTTAACGTGAAAATCTGTAAGCCAGTAAATTAACAATGCACTATAGCAGTTTATGCAATCGATTTGTCCTCCTGTTTGCCTCCCCTGATTCTACTAGAGAATAAAAGAAGTGCACGAACATGACACCTGAATGAAGAGGGCTCTGCCCCCTCGTACTGTACTCTTATTCTCAGATCTTGGTACGGCCTTTAGTTATAGTACAAGTGGCGCAAGGTTACATTAAAAAATGGATTTTCACTGCTGAAGCATAAGGCATGGCTTTCGAACATGTTTCCATGCAACAACAAAAAAGTTTTGGATCAATTGAACAGCTTTTGAGCGCTAGAGGGCGATTTACCCCCCATTAAAGTTATATTCATTCTAATAGCACATGCTCCGATTAACAACCCTTGGACCTCACTTTACTCAGAGCCCCATGCTTTACCAGAATAACATTAGAAAACTCAACAGTAGTGGGATTGAGAGCAAGAAAGAGAAAGATACTGGGCATGAACGTGACCAAACCCCTCAAAAGGACATTGCATTGCACTCTAGCAAGTTATCTTTGACACTATTTTAAGTGTATGCACGCTTTGGACAAGATCCAATTTGGCAGTGAATGACTCTCGGTGTCTTCACTAATACAGATTTTATTTTCAAAACAATCTGGCAATTGGGTCAGGATCGCAGTTCCTTTAGGTGTATTTTCAAAACATTCTTAACATTGCAAGGTTCAGGAAAACAGATATAATAATGTTGATCTATGTTAACATTTTTTTTTCCTACAAATAAAAGTATGCTACAACAGTGTAGTAATTTTCCTTTCACAGAATGATGTCAATTGCACCTTGAAAAATCTGACTATTCTGCCACAACTTTTTAGAAACAAACATGTTGCCCAAAATAGTGATTCGACATAAACTAATTTGACTTTGATTACATAATTACTTTAACTACATTAAGACAACTTCTTAGACAAAATCTTGTACCTGGTAGATACTGGTAAACAACTATATTACTAGGAAGCAGGTAAACAAGGGCTATCGGTACTTGAACTAATTGTGCTCCCTGTGCTTCCATATTAATACGCACTTTAATCTGCACGTGGAGTGATTGTGCAATTCCTGTGCCTAAAAATCAACTATATATTTAAATCACTGGTGATAACCTACACTCTGTGCACCAGTACATATACTCCAACATTAACACCCCACATAAAATATAAAACACATAAATACGCACAGGGGCGTGACACCCTGCCACAATGTCTATCCCTATGTGGAATTTATAGGCCGCTTAGTCCTTTATTTAGGTTTTTTAAATTGTAAGTGAAATAGATTAACTGTAAGCTCATTCAACTAGCTTCAGAGACTTTATCCCGAAAACTCAAGGATGGGAAGCCTTATCTGATTCTGAATTAAGACCATCAGCTTTTGTGAATTACTTTTCTAAGAAAAGTAACAATAAGAAAGGTACTCAAATATCCATCCCTGAAGAGACTTACAGTAGCTGGTAATGTACTCCCGGTTGTGCAAAAAAGTAAAACCTTTGCTAATGTTAGCACCTGGTATTTGTACCAGTTCCCCTTTCCTTTAAAGGCTTTATTTAGAAGAATGACTTCATATTTCTGTATGCCATGTGTATAGCAGAGAAAACACAGCACTTTCCCATTCATCAACCACAAACAATGGCTGAACTTTATATATCTTTTTTTATATTTTATTTGGTTCCCGGACATAAAAGTAATTAAAAAGAAAAAGCTGAATAAAATTATAAAATTGCCACCACAGTTTAGGTAGTTTTGTAATAGCTATGGGATAGAGTAAAAAGTGCTGTTGTGATGCCATTTGTAGCCAATTGCCGTTGGATCTTTATGGCTGTGTTCACACTGAGTTTGTTAGGGGGGTCAGTTCTGAACTCAGTATAGTTCAGTTCATTTGGAGTATAGTGTGAACAACAAAGCTCATTTGGATAAAAGAACCAGAGTCAAGAAAATTTGGAAACCCCTGTCTTAAGCCATTGGGTAGAGATGTTGGGTATGTAGTATAACTTTATTATTATACAAAGTGGAGAAAATATTTTACCATTATACTTACAGCTATGGCCAAAAGTTTTGCATCACCTACAATTTTAGGATTGAGATATAATACAAATAAATAAAAATAAACTATATGAACATATTTTATTTAACATCATGTAATCAAAGAAATTACAAAATTATATTGCAAAAGTTTACCGGAAGCCATAATAGTTGTACAGTATTTCATGATAGATTTCGTAATGTCACGTTTTTCAAATGTTTGTCGTTTTTCATTAAGTATATGGAAAACTACAAATCGGTATATAATTCAATATGTTAACATTATGTGACAGCCAGGCTAAGGTCTCTTGAAAGAGAGCGATAGCCCCAAAATTGTAGTACCGACTACGCCAGCTTTGTGCTATAAGCACAGAACAACTATTGATAATAACTTTACTTTCTCTCTTATTTTTCTCTTATTGACGCACAGGTTCAATGTATCCACAAAGGGGGCAACAACAACCCAAATCACACCAGAACACCAAGGTAAGTAATAACAACAGTGCCCTTTATTAAGTAGTTAAAAACAATACTGGCGAATGGTAAAACAAACAATAAATTCTTAAGATCAAGAATCACATTACGCGTATAATAAAACTCCTGATTACTTGCCCTGGTCGGTGCACCAGTAACAGAAAATGGGTCCAATCTCCTGCTCCCCCAAATTTAGTGAAACCAATTCTCCTTTCCCACAGCAGGGGGTGCCACTCTAGTACTGAGCCCAACATACAGATTACTACGGCTGGCCTCACGGCTGTGCATGACGTTTCTCGGCGGCAGAATCTCGTAGAGGACCAATCATGTAATTATACCGTTCGGCAATCGATCCCCCTCAAGGAAAGCAAAAACAATAGGTTCAGGACAGAATACTGTTCAAGATTCCTACTCAGACATTACTACCTTAAACAAATATGAATATAGATTAATACGACAGGAATGTGTGAAGCGTAGAAGCAGCAGGGCAAGTAGTACAAACCACAGTCCAATAACCTTCAAATAGTACACAATAAAACTACTAAAACCACATTTTGTTAAAACTTATTAAAACAAGTATGTCTTATATAAATAAATACACGTTTGGTTTGCAACTCATCAGTGAAGGGGAATGCCCAGCCTGACAGCAGTGTTTGGATACATTATCTTTATTTTATCTCTCGTGCCAGTTTTGTTTGTTTGTAGGAACTCTAGAAACTCTAGAAACCATCTTTTCCCCTTTGCTGCGAGTACAAACAAAACAGTTTAACACACACAGGCTACACTCATCTAAACTCACGCAACACCAACCTCCAAACAAAGGATTTTTCCCTCCTTAAATACCATGTGGCTGGAGCCTAATTAACCACTAATCATTCAATTAAGGCTCCAGCCACATTCTCACATATTTTATGGCATGGAGAATTTTAACCCCGTCCCTGCCAACCCTATATTCCCAACACACACAAACATACAATTTACATTTAGGGCTTTCATCTTGCCACAGTCAAAATGGCCGCTGTAGTGCACTGGGGTTTGAGATCTGTCCTCTAAATCAGTGGTTTTCAACCCCGGTCCTGAGGAACCACTGTGTCTGCTGGTTTTCATTCAATTGAAATGATAATTTGCTTAATTAGACTCTTTTAATTGTTTTCAGCTCTTAAACAGTTGCAGAGTTCAAGTCAGCTATACCATTTTATAAGTAACTTGAACTCTGCAACTGTTTAAGAGCTGAAAACAATTAAAAAAAGGTATAATTAAGCAATTTATCATTTCAATACAGGGTCTAGTTAAGTAATTGAGAGCTCAGTTGGAATGAAAACCAGCAGACACAGTGGGTCCCCAGGTCCAGGATTGAAAACCACTGACCTAAATCACTGCAGAAAGAATGATTAATATAAAATTAAAGAAAAACATAACAGGAAGTGCTGTGGCTTTTCTGTTCCATGCCACATCATGTTTGACAATGTGGGCAGTCATTCTTAAACTATCAGTGCACTAGAGAGGCTATTTGAAAAGAGCTTTGAAACAGACTTTAAAATTTAAAACTGTAAAAAGTTGTCAGGATTTGAACAATGAAAAGAAAAATTACAGGTACATTATTTAGTCAGTTTTAGTGACACGTGAGGACGTGTAACACTGTAGATTTTCAGAACCCTGCTACTTATTCTTTAATGTCAATAGCAATAATAATAAATTATTAATTAAGGGATAGCATTAAGTTGGTTGATTTTTCAGCTAGTAACCTCATATAATGGTACGCGAAAGCCGGTATTAAACTATCTCTAACTTTCGCATCAGGTTTTTAAATACAAATAAATTAACACAAATGAGAGTTGTTTTGTTGAAGTGACAATGAAGATACTGAACTGTACCATTTACAATTTGGAGAAGGAAATCAACTAACTTAAAATACATGGTAGTTTATAAATTACATTAAAACACAAAAGGAACTGGGGTACTTGGATTATTTAATCCACTAGCCAATCCACAAGAAATAAGTATACAATCAACTCAACAAACATGGTATCACTCACAGTGAACATCCTAACCACAGAAAAAGAACTATCACCCTTAACATGACCATCTATTCTAAGCCCTAACCTTTGAATAAAAATAACAATGCTGCTCTCATTAGTAGTACAGGTAGTGGACAAAAAAATGGAAACACCTGGGTAAATGAGGGACACCAAGTATATTGAAAGCAAGGGCTTCCACACAGGTGTGGCTCATGCGTTAATTAAGCAGCATGCTGGACAGGCCTGGTTGCGTATAATTATGACTAGCATGGCTGCAAGAGGAGACCTCAGTGACTTTGAAAGAGGGGTGATTGTTGGGGCACGTTTGGCAGAAGCTTCAGTGACCAAGACAGCTCAACTTGCTGATTTTTCACGAGCAACAGTGTCTAAGATGATGTTGGCATGGAACTCCAAGGGAAAGACATCATCAGCAAAGGGCAACAGTGGGCGGAAGTGCATACTCCAGGATTGTGATATGCGTGCATTAATTCGAAGTGCAAGGCAAAACAGGCGAGTAACTGCAGAGCAATTGACTGCAAATTTCAATCTGGGGCGCGAGCAGCCAGGTTCATCAAAAACGGTCTGCCGAGAACTCCACAGAGTGGGATACCATAGTGGCCCAACGCCCTATTAAGTGACTTTACATTGGTGTTTCCATTTTTTGTCCACTACCTGTAAGTGTAATGAGAGTACCCTCTGCCATCCATGATACTCCTGAGTGTGGTGACATACCATATGGGAATTAAAAAAAAAAAAATTATGATTGGAAAATTATTGTTTTTGGTTATAATTCCCTTGCTGTGCTAAGTACTTTTAGATATAATAAGCAATGAGGTATGACATTAATATCCTTCTTGAAACTGTGTTTATAAGCATTGAGTTGCACTTAGAAATGTGATCAGTGCTGTTTTACAAGGAATTTACTGGAGTTTCCCAGTAAAGTAGGTACATGCCAAGACACATTGCACTGTATGTCATCTTAATAAGCAATACTGAAGAGTGCTGACGCTGTGACCCACATACACAGTATGTGTTACTAACCTCTGTAAAACTGTAAATTATGTCAGCGATATAAACTTGGGTACTTCCCAATTATAATTGTTGGTTCCCAGAGCTGAGAAGGACTTTCATTTCATTGATATGATGGATGCTGGTTTCCTGAGTCTGCTCAAATACAATTCCCCTGCAGTTGAGGTCCCTAAAGTCGTAAAATCCACCTTCTGAACTGTATTAATATTGGTACCATTTTCACAGTAACCTTCCTCTCCTTGGTTAGTTCATACAAAATTACATGTGAATTACAGGTCAGTTGTTATCAGATTTTCATAGCTGGCACTTTACTTCTGCTTCTCACTGCGTCTTTGGTTGTCTATAATGTGTAAATATATATAATGGATGTCTGGTTTTCATGGGTGGATTGTGGTCAGGTTTATATAATTAATATTTCATTACAGATTTTAGCATCCAGACTGCAAGCAAATGCAAAAACACTTCCTGTCCCTGTTGTGATCGACCATTGGGCATAAAAACTTTGGTTGTTTTCAAGGCTGTTTAGGGCTCATTCAATTGAAACTAATTTAAAATGGGTGTTTATTCATTTAGATTCAATAAAAAACAAGCATATTACATGTTTGTAATGGACTTGGTAATGTTGAATTTGCTGATTTAGATTCTGAGGGTTCAGAACGAAATGGACCTTTGTTGGAAATGTAAACACAGGAGGTTGTCTAGGCTGGAAACAAAAGCATATGCAAAACTACTGTATCGGATTTATTAGGTCAACAGGAAGGAATGTTTTTTTTTTATCAACGTAACTCATAGCATTTTGTTTCTATTTAAAGACGACATGAAAACACAGAGTTGTGTTATTTAAAAGACAAAACAAATACATAAATAATGTAGTTCAGCTGGGTTTGATTTCTTGAGACAAGTGACTGGTTAAACTCCACACACAAAAGTGAATTTGAAGCGGGACCCAAAATATTTGTTACTCAGTGGTGTATACCACCTGACTTCATGTCAAGTATGAATCACAGTTAAGCCATATCAGTTTGTGTACCTTTTAAACTGCAACACTTAGCATTCTGAGTAGGAAACTTGTACCTTTCCTGGAAGGGATATGAGTTAGAGAGTGTTAAGGCTTTCTTAAGAGTTTGCGTAGGTGCACTTTGGAGATCCTCTCTGTGATACAGTTACGTGTGACTGGAACCATGGGGGTCACACTGTAGATTGGTAATAATAATGTAGGCTGTTTCTGTGGCTTAGCTAAGACGTTGAGGTATTGTACACCTGCAGTCTAACCACTTCACACATTGTTTAAAAACAGTCAGATGTGAGGAAGGCTTGGGATGGATCTGTGTCTCCATGTTGAATTCCTGTGCTGTGCTAGCTGTGCACTCCTTTCCAGTTAACACAGTAAAAACAGGTCTGAACGCCTCTTCACGGCTCGGGTACAGCAGTGGAAACAGGATATAAGACTAGGTGACCAAAGATGGCCCTTCCAATCCTGTTCTTTGTTTCAGCCCTATTCTAAATTGTTTAATTGGACCAATTTAACCTCCTCCATTATTTTTAGTGTCCCGTGAAATCCTTTTTATTTTTTTTTATAATTTTTCGTTTTAGTTTTTTACAAATTTCTTTTTTATTTCTCTTACCTCGGTTATTAGATTAACACCACAAACAGGGTTTTTTTTAAAAATTTGCTAACATTCGGAGGAGCACGGTTGGACTGGGAGAGAGACGGTTGAAGCAGGGAAAGAGCGGCAATATTATTGTTTAAAATACCAGCTAAAACTGAGTCAGCTGGTTGTCAATATAAATTGTAACAGGGTACAGTAACTAGCTGCGGTAATAGTGGTCTGCTGAACTGGTTTGCTAAGGACTGGGGTGAAGACGAACTCTTGCAAGTCGATTGTTCCCTTTCCAGTCAGTGTACTAGTTTAACGATCGTCCCCTATCGTCACAAGAATGGGGCTCGAAAGTTTCTGATACCTTGTTTTCTTTTCAGTTGTCTATTCCGGGTCAGTGAAGGACTGCTTACTGACCCATTAACTTCAACCTGAAGTGGATGGCATTCTACACTGACGGTAAGATAATTACTGAGTTATTTCAATATTCTCATTTTAATTTATAATTTGTGTGAATTGTTTCGTAAATCTACAGTTCTTTTATACTCCCTATCTTCCCCTTTCCCCATACTTCTTATACAATCTGTTAAATAAATGATTGTTCTGCCTCCATACTTTGTGGTCTGTGTGAAGTAATCTTCATTTGGTCAGTACTCATTTAGGCTACTGGGTGCAGATGCAACTGACGTTACATTACTATTGGAATCATGGGATTATGTGTTTTCTCTTTGTTGAGTGAAATACTTTTGCTTCAAAAGCTGCATTTTAACATTTTGTCACAGTGGTTTATTCAATAGGGCTGATATTTAAAAAAAAATAACATCGCTATTTTAAGAACAGGAGGAGTGGAAAGCAATTAACCAAAACAGGAAATACATTTAGAGAGTGCAGTCACTGAAGTAGAAAGACATGTGTTATCTTTGAAACAGGTATTTTTTAGAAGGGGGGAGAATTTTCACTTTTCTGTAACCCCATTATTTAAAAAAAAAAAAAGATTTTTTGTATAGCTATCTATAAAAACTGGCGTGATATACACATATCTATAGGGGAAAAAGAGAGCTATAGAATTTCTGTGTTCCCTTCCAGCAAATGGCTTCTCTTTTTAAAGCAGCAGGTAGATTCATAATGTTGTAGCCTGCTGTGTCTCTGTAACAGAATAGAACAAATAACAATACTTGCATTCATAGAAACGGCCTCTCCTTTGCTTTATGTAGCTTTCGTTCATGGTTGTTAGATAAGAGGAGGATTGGCACTGTTTGGCAGTGTGGGCCTGTAAGCACTCTTTCATTACGGTAAACAGAGAAAACCTGCAACAGCTGTTACACCTACTCCTTTACAACTCCACCCATGCCACTGGAATTTGTAATGAAACAAAACATGTATTAAAGCCTGTAAAGCAGGACCATGTCTTAGTATAGTTTTTTTTTTTTAAATAGCACTATGCCATTTAAAAATTCGCAAAATTGAAAAGATTTGCACTTTTTATTACCTGATGCAGTGAACAGTTGTGTTGTAAATTGTCTAGTGGAGAACATAGTGTGTGAGGGGGGAAAAAAAAACATGGGTGTGAGGTTGTATTTTGTTTATGAAATGTTGACACTTCATTATGTATTAGCTTACATTTTTTCTGATAATGTGGAAGTCTTAAATAATTTGGGAAGTGAGGAAGGCATGTATGCAAATTAGATTTATAAAAGCATACTCACCTTTGTGATATCATAACATCTTTTCAATGCAAATGGTAGGAAATCAATTGTGATTATACCCAATATTACAGCGTTCCCTCCTCTGACAAAGTGTATCTCCAGGTACACTCAGCAATAACCTGCCCGGCTCCTAAAGTAGTTCATTCATACAACCTTTATTTAAATAAGAATGAGTGGTTAAATTACGCAATTTGTATTCTGTTTTGCAGTGATCGTCTAAAGTGAAACTGAGTATTCATATGGTTTCCCTGCAATGACTGTCTCAGTGGGGATTTTTAATTTGCCTTTATCCAAAACTCAAGAGTTACACAACTGTATTGTAACCTGTGTTATTTAGAAAAGTATTTTGTATTTTACTGCCAGAATGGCTTTCTATCTAGAAGAACATAATTCTTGACTTTTTAAAAAAAAGTAGGTATTCATAACATTTTAACAATAAATATTTAGGTTTATGCTAAATGTTTCCCCAAATACAACCGGCTGTAAACATTACTAGCACTGGTGTCTGGCTCAGTGAAAAAAGACAGACCAAAGGAAAATATGTAGCGGAAACAGTGCAGCTTGCTAGTTGCATATTGCTAAGCCATTACACTTTGTTGTCTTATTTAGTACTTGTATCAGATTAGTGTGTTGCCTAAGTGTTAATTTCCAAGAAAGTGAATGTGTGTGTTGGACCCACAATTTTAAAACCACTGTTTGTTTTTTTTTACAAAGAAATGTTAGCAAAGGTCAATATCTAAATTTGTAGCAGAAACTTTCAAAAATAAATGTCACACGACGTTTTGGAAAATGTGGAGGTGGGTCTCCCCTTGGCTTATCTTTTAATTTTGGAAAGGGTTGGCGGTAGTGTTGTGCGGGTGCTGTTTATGTCTATATTTTATGCGTAGAGGGGATTACCTCTTAAATATTGTTGGAAAAAATACTGATGCTGTGGGGTGGCCCTTGTATAGTCAGTGTGTTGTTTATTGTGAGAAAGTAGGAGGTAGGTACGGGAAATCCCTCTGCAAATGTCCCTGTGACTGAATGACAGGTGCAGCAAAGACATTATAGTATTTGGTAACAAATCTTCCTTCCCGTCTGTGGCCCCAGATTGAGTCCCCTTTTTCTTTGATACTGGGGGACTTCAATGTTTGGGCCAACTCCCCTAATGATAAATTAGCCTCCCAGTTCATGGATAATATGCTTAGTCTAGACTATAATCCATCTGTTGATTGCCCAACTCATAGAGCTGGACATACACTGGATTTAATCTTTTCAGCACAAATCCCGGTCTCTATTTTGGAGATCATTCAGGTTGAGTGGTCGAATCATTTCCTGATTTCATTTAAGTTTAATATTAAAGCTTTTATCCGTAGTCATCATGCTAATAAAGAAGAAATTCTAATTAGACCTAAGAAACCATTAACTGCAGAGAACATGACACCATTTTTGCAGGAGGACCTGAGCTGTTGATTCCACAGTGCAGCTTGCTGTTGATTCCACACTGCAGCTTGCTGTTGATTCCACACTGCAGCTTGCTGTTGATTCCACACTGCAGCTTGCTGTTGATTCCACACTGCAGCTTGCTGTTGATTCCACACTGCAGCTTGCTGTTGATTTCACACTGCAGCTTGCTGTTGATTCCACACTGCAGCTTGCTGTTGATTCCACACTGCAGCTTGCTGTTGATTCCACACTGCAGCTTGCCGAGTTAGTTCATTTGTATAACTCTTCACTTATCAATGCTCTTGATTCAGTGGCTCTCAGAAAGTGGATTTGTCCCAGGCGTCTGCCCCCTAAACCCTGGTTCACACAAAACCTGATTATTTTTAGAAGACGCTCGACCAAGCACCACTGGCATAAAACAAATCTATAGCTGACGAAATCGCTCTCAAATTGATCAGGAAACAATATCACCATCAATCTATGAGGCTAAGAAATCCAATCTAGCGATTAGGATTGAAACTGCTAGGAATCGACCTGGGGAATTATTCAGGGCTGTTGGTCAATTGTCCAACCCTCAATCCACCAAGCAGGTTCTCACTCACTCAGTGGTAACTTGTCATGCCTTTCTTTCATTGACAATAAAATACAAGATATTAGAATGTCCATTTCCAATACCTCTGTTCAAGCCCCCTTTGGTTTTCAGGAGAGAGCTCCATAGTCTCACTCTCTACATGAGTTCAGACAAGTTACTCTGTCAGAGCTCCCAGCAAACCTAACTAAGATGAAGCCTACTTTCAGCGACCCGTGTCCTTCAGTACTGGTCAAACAGAGCTGTTCAATTCTTGGGCCTATTCTGCACATAATCATTAATCAATCATTTTCTCAGGGCTCCTTCCCTCAGAACTTGAAACTTGCATCAGTTTCCCCATTGTTAAAGAAAGCTAATCTGGACCATAATGCGTTTAATAATTATCGACCCATATCAAATCTTCCATTTTTAGGCAAACTTATTGAAAAACATGCTGCTCAGCAGCTGCAAGAACATTTGTCCTCCTGCGGACTCCTTGACACTAATCAGTCTGGATTCCGACCCTTCTATAGTACTGAGACAGCTACCTTGTGTGTTGTTGATGAATTACTTAGCGTGCTAGATAAAGGGGGTTCATCCATTTTAATCCTGTTAGACCTCTCAGCGGCCTTTGACACAATAGACCATGGTCTTTTATTGCAGAGGGTGAAGCAGGATACGGGCATCTGCAGGACCGCACTTGACTGATCGCTCCCAAAAAATAACAATGGGTCCCTATTCCTCTTCAGCCAGGCCAGTCACGTGTGGTGTTCCACAGGGGTCCGTATTTTCTCCCCTACTGTTTAACATGTATATTAAGCCACTGGGGCAACTGATCAGGGCACGTGGCCTTTCTTTCCACCAGTATGCCAACGATACTCAGCTATATCTTGAAATTCGGGACGAGCAGGACTTTAATACTCTGTCCGCTTGTCTGTCTGATATTAATAGCTGGATGTCTGACAATTGGTTGAAACTTAACCCTGATAAAACAGAATACTTGCTGGTTGGATCGGAGGCTAAACTTGGCGATCTGAGGCATATGGCATCGTCGTTAACTGTCAATGGAACTTCCCCTATTAGTGAATAGGACTAAGAGTCTGAGTCTAGTGTTGGACAATTCTCTGTCATTTCTGCCGCAGATAAAACAAGTAGTAAAAACTTACATGTTCCATCTACGGACAATCAGTAAGAGATAACACACTAAGTGAAGCAGAATGCCTTCATACCAACAAAGCCGTTTGTTAATGCAACACAACCCACAAGCCCTGGAGTGTGTTATCACGCTTATAAAAATGACACAATAATACATGGAAAAACAAACTTTTTAAATATTTTTTTAAAAAAACAAACAATTTTATTGTATATTCTTCCGCTTTGGAGAAAAAATAGTTCATCAGACACGGTTAAACTAGAGGTTTTCAACATTTCCAACAATAAATACAATAATAGAATACTATTTTATCCCAGCTGGGATCAAAATAATTAATTGTAGCCCTGTCCAGCTACTTACCTCAAATGCCTGAAGCTAGTTAAAACAAGAGTACACGCAGCTTGTGTATTGATAATTTATTAATCTAACTGTAATTAGACAAAAATAAGTTCTGCCGTGCATTAAACTATATTTATGCACGGTTTAAAACCCCTCAGCAGCAAATCAGCGTGCAGCATCCAAACATAACGTTTTATAAAAAAAAGATTAAACCATTTCTTTCTGACAGAGACGGTGCTTATGTTCTGAATGCCCTCGTAACATCTCGTCTCGACTATGGCAACGCCCTGTATGTGGGTCTGCCTCGGTGTCGAACTAGACTGCTCCAGGGCATTCAGAATGCCTCAGCTCGACTCTTGGATTTTTATTGGATTTACATTGGCTCCCAATTGAGCTTTGTGCACAATTGAAATTACTGTGCTTAATTCACAAAGCACTTTATCAGCAACTTCCTCACTATCTCATTGAGAAATTGCAGGTTTATAACCTATGAGGAGTCAGAGGTCCTCGCACACCATGTCTCTGTGTCAGCCCCGTTTTAAACAAAAACATTTTGGAGCTCCTGCTTTTTCAGTCCTTGTTCCACAGATTTGGATTGCTCTGACTGTAGAACTCCGCCTTACCACTGAAATTCTCCCTTTTAGGAAGAAACTAAGAACATTCTTATTTTACAAGTTATGCTAATTCAGTCAGGAGAATGTATTGTCAAATATTTTGACTCTCATACTTTATGCTGTGTGCTGTTTTTTTTGTGTGTATTTAAGTCCTGTACAGTGCTCTGAAACCACTTATGGATTGTTTCACTCTATAAAAATGTTTTAAATAAAAATAAATAAATAAATAAAATAAAGCCAAGTGCAGTGTAACAGGAAACGTTACTGTAGTTAGACTGTACAATGAAATTGATGTTAAACTCCACTTGTCATTTTATTTGTGGTCTCAAAGTTATTATGTAACTATAAAACTTTTTCAGGGAACAATTTAGGGTTAGGGCTATTGTACAGTACATTTGATAAAGGGAAAATAATTATGGCTCCACAAAGAAAGTCAGACATCCTGGCTGTAGGCAGACTATAAAGGCATGGAAGTGTTTAATTCAGACTTTAGGGATATTTTAGACTATTTTTGTTTGTTTCAAATTAGTTTTTATGAAATGTTTGTATTTTCCTCCAAAGTATAGTACCAGAACATGTTCAGTTCTCATATGTTTGTAAATCTATATCCATACAGTATGTGGTGCTTCTTCATGTTCAATCCAAAACCTTGACTTATCTGGAACAACATTCTAACACCATATGCAATATGGCTGTTTTTTCTATTAGTTCCATAGGATAAAAAAAAGTAATTGATCTTAAAAATCAAAGCCTTAATACCCAGATTTGAATACAATTGTAAGTGAATTTAAGGTACTATATATATATATATATATATATATATATATATATATATATATATATATATATATATATATATATATATATATATATTCTTTGATGCTTGCAGTATTAGTTAGCACACAGTGGTAAAATGAAAATTACCACACAGAAACTTCCAATTTTGATTTAGAATTTTTTTTAAACAGCACAGGTACAGATGAGTGGTGCAAAAATATTCATGGAAAGGCTCGAATCTGGTTTGATGGTCATATGTATCTAAATACAAAACAGCAACACAGCACATTTTTCAATTGGGAGCCAAAAAACGAAATGATAAAGATTAGGCTGGCATGGCAATAGAACCCTCCTGAAATGGTGGTGGCTCCACAGCAACATGCTGTATAGTGTTAACATTTTAAAATGGTGCATTGAAGTTAACATCCTCTGGAGTGTTCTGTTCCAGGTGTAATAGAAATCAAATGATTAAATTATGTCAAATACTGGTGCACGAGGTCCAGAGTCCAACAGGTTTTATAGGCATCATTACATAATAAACTGATTAAGAGGAAAAATGGGTTAATTTAAGTAATTTATACACCGTTTACACACTTTGAGGTGGCTTATGTCCATGTAGAAGTGAACAGGACCTGTGGTGAGGGATTTAACAGGGTTGAAACAAAGACCTGGCCTGCAAGTTCCTACCTGTGTTATACTTATAACTGAACAAACATGGCCCTGTTCTGATTATAGTTTAAGAAGATGCTAAAATTATTATCTTTAGGGCAGGTAAAGGTAACTACAAGGCGGGTTAATTTCAGGAAATTCTCAAATGATGCAACTGAGTACAGGTGAGTCGGCAGTACTTCCTGTAAAACATGTGACTTGGATACATTGTTATTTACAGTAACCTACCCTTTTTTTTTGTTCAGACAGTAAAAATGTACTGATGTGTCTTTCAATCTTAGTAAGCAATGTAGAAATATAACAAATGAAACACAAAGTTAGATATATTAAACAATTTTCTGATGGCATCAATTAATATTCCTATCAACCACATGTTCAACTAACTAAAAAGAATATCTGATCATAACTCAGTTGTAAGACTTTATAATACACATAGTAGACCCCAATATTGATTGGCATGTCATTGTTTCAAATAGCTTGTATCAGATGGCTTGTATCATATACTTTGTTTTACGTGGAAAATACTTCACATTCATTTTTATACTGTTTAGTTATTATTTTTTAACTATATATTCTAATAAATATAGTATAGAGTGCAGAAAGATAAAATGCTGATTTTCAAGGTCAAAGCAGCCATTAAGTGTTCTGGACTATCATGGGATTGATATCACTCTATAGAACCCTATACAATATTCAGTATGTAACCATTTTCATTAATGCTGATAAATGTTCACATTTTTAAAAGATCTGGCTTTTCAGTGTCTTTGGGTGAGTGTTCCTCAGTTTTTCTTTGAGCAGTAATTTGATAACTGGTTGTAGTCACAGGGGATTTCTCATTAGTCATGTGCATACACAAGTGTATCATCATTGTGGTATTAAAGAAGACACAGTCAGCAGGGTGGGCAGTGGCTGTATTCGATTAGGGTTAATAGAAATAATACAAAGATGTTAAACAAGGAAGAATGATTAACTACAACGTGCCTTCATTACTTCCTCAATTGCACAGTCTGAATTAAAGCTGTTAAAAATGCTGGCTTAACTTCCTTGTATGACTAAACAAATAATCAAGTAAAACTTTCACACACTGCTCTGACAGTGCTTTCGGCAACAGAAGCCAGCAGCAAGAGACACTGAACAGACCTGGCTGCTACTCTCCTGTTTTTGTCTGAATACTGTGTGGGTAAGTAACACATACTCTTGAACTTTTGTGTTCTGTTTTCCTGAATTAAAGAAACCAATCTAATCACATTGCGATTTTCTGTTGCTCTGTGCCTTATGGGTAAATAATACAAGTGGAGAGGGATCATTTTTTGAATGATCCTGTTAGAACATCTTCTGGAAAGAAGTTATACAGGAGGGTGGATATCTGTTATACTGTCACACTTATAAGTGGCAGCTGCACATGCATAAGGATTACACAATTAACATTCAGGCTGCTCAATAATGGTTTCATTACCATTATATGACGATTACACATTTCTATCTTTGCGATAGAAGTAAATGCAGCACATTCTTAAAACCCACGCTAGGTTTTATCAATCCCCCTACTTGTCGGGGATGTTTTGTCTCAAGATAACAAAAATATCTGCTGAGCGTTTGAAGTAATGCTCATGATCTGATATAGATGGGTGGAGGTGATAACCTACCTGACCAATGTGTAAGAAAGGCCAAATCTGGGGGTTCGGGATGTGGTAATAGAGACTATTGCTTGTGATCATATTTAGCAGCTTCATATAGTTGTTCTAGAGCTACACTACAGTTCAATATACTTCTTGAATTGGAAGCAGGAACTTTTCTCTACATGTGTGTGTGAGATCAGTAGGTTTTTATATTCATAATGAGCCTTGTAGAATCAATCCTCTTATAAACGTCTTAGCACTTTATGGTGTTTACAGAGCCGTAAGCATTAATATGATTGACATCTGTTACCCAACCCATGCACCTGATACTCCTTGTATTGTGACACGTGAGCTGAGCTATAGAAGAAAACCGGCCTCTTTCAGCACTCCGTGGAACATTACATGGTGATCACTGTACCTTTTAAAGTTTACCATAATAAAAGTATAATTAAAGAAAGAATTGTGAAAGCATGTTAAAACACAAGGAACTACTGTAAAGCATATTAAAACCACATGGCAAACTGTTGTAAATGCATAGTATAAACATGGGAAAAGCATAAGGAAACTGCAAATTTACTGTGGTAGAGTTTTGTAAAGGCAGACAGGTGGTATTTCTAGCAATGTGGTATTAATACCTCGTCAGGTTTTGGAGGTGACGTGTTTTTCATATCCGAAGAGGGGTGTATATATATATATATATATATAATCTCACAAAACTTGTCCTTTTGTAGCACTGGTCAGGACTGTTAGAGACATTTGCAACCTCCCATGATTAGATAAGCAAACTAAAGTTTGTATAAAAAGGTTTGCTTTTTTTATCTCCATAAAAAGTGTTTGATGAATTTAAAATGAACTTTACTCATTTTAATTACATTATCCAAGAAAGAATAGTGCTATACTGCAAATGCTCTGATCTACATCTGGGTAGAAGTAGCTGCAAACACTTCACATCCCCTGCATGCAAGTTTTTTTTTTATATGTATACTTTTTTAAAATGTATCTTTTTTTCCCTCCTGAGGTATTCCATCGTAGATTTTTTTTCTTTTTGGGGGTTTTTAACAGACATGATATGGGGGTGCAATTGCAGCAGTGTTGAAAACAACAAGGAGATAACATCATAGAGACTAAACCACATAATTTTCCGAAACCCCCTCTGACATTTTTTTTTTACTTCCTGCATTTCTAGGGTGAGACAGAGAATGCCTTTTACACTGTTGTATTGGAGGCTGTCAATTTTCCAAAACTGATACAGTCACTGTGGAAACTGTGACCAGATGAGATAAAAAGTCTAGAGCGAGGGTTCCCCCTTGGCAAATCCTCGACAAAAGACTTAAAAGGTGTCACTGAGGAGTCACACACACACACACGCACAGGCTGCAGAGGTAGAAGCAGACACACACGACAAACCTGAGAACATGAGCAGGCACCAGAGCAAAGTAGAGCGTTTCCTCAAACTGGGCTACTTCGAGAAAGACATTGTGAGGGTGCTGGAGAGCCTCCGACAGGATGCCTTGACCAATGACATCTTGGAGGAGCTGATTAAAACGGGCCATAAGGCTGAGGCAGAGCAACCGAGGAGCTCCAGCCCACAGCTTGTGCCCCGAGGTTGCAGCCCCCAAGAACCTGTGAAGCTGAGACCACTGACAGAAGAGGAGGACAGTGATCCCTGCAGTGTCCTGAGGCCAATCGTCATTGACGGCAGCAATGTTGCCATGAGGTGAGTACCTGCCACCAGATGCCGGGACAGCCTGGCTTAGCTACCATGGCACTGCTGTCAAACACAGTGGAATTCACAAAGCAGTTCACTAAGTGTTATCAGAACTGTTTTGTTCTGAAAGGAGAGACACACCCATTAATGTTACCAATTTTGAATTAAACAAAACAACAACAACAAAAACAGCAAGGAATTTGATCTAAGGGCTCTAGTTTTATAACATTTAATTCTGAAGTAAAATGCTTTGTGATTTTTCCCCAGTATGCACTGTAACATGCAGTGTATAGTAGAAGTATATGATAAATGCTAAAATAATAATCACACTAATCAATAAATAGTATTATTTAAGACTTTCCTTTCTTTCTTTCTGTCACTTCAACTGTGAGTAGACAGATACAGTAGAAAGGGGTTCAGCTGCATTTGACCAACATTTTCTACATGTACTTCACATTTCCTCAGATATATTTCCTCTATTAGCTTAATTAACAAAACAACTGTGGTGTGTGCTGCTGTTGGACTGGTTTGAGATGCTTGCAGTAGTGCTGGAGCTGAGCACAAACAGGCTCCAAAGTCTGCCAGCGTGGCTACAGTAAACACAGTAATGGGAATAGTAGCCCACCAAGACACCTGCAGTAGTAGACTAGGCTGATTCTAAGATAACCATGTTTCCAACAGAATAAAAAACAAACAAAACATAACCATAAGCCTTACAAAGTACATACAATGTGCTAATAATGCATTAAAAATAGTACTCGTCTAGAAAAGGAAAGGCAGGGTGGAACAAAACAGGACATGCTTGTCAAATTATCAAAAGGATGACATTTTTTACTCCTACCGATAAACTCTGATTTTGAATTTACAGTGTGGCAGGGGGATGTATCAGTATATTTTTCTAATCACCTCTGGCTGTGCCTATCACTTTAAACACTTTGAAGAGCTTGGTCTATATTAGTCATTGTTATGCAAAACAGTCTCCACTTCCTGATTGGAGGCATGTGAAACCAGAGAAATTACTCACTGTAGGCAAATTAGCTAATTTAGTTATCATAGTGCCAAAAAGTCACAAAAGCGTCCTGCTGCATTACCCAACCAGATGGATGACCTGTTTTTTGTTTAGCTTTTTTATATTTAAATAAGATTATTTTGTGGAGATGGATAATCCACATTTTAAAACAAAATTCAATGCCAATTCATACAAACCACTTGTTGCAAAATAATCTATAGTGACGTTTTATGAGTAGTGCAAATGTGTTTTCTGTTAAAAAACAAACAAACAAAGATGTCATTTTTATTGTCCATGAAAGAACCTTTCTTAAAGAAAGCAAACACATTCTGTGCCTCTGAAGTGACTGCATTTTCTTCCTTTCTTTTTTCTTTTCTTTTTTGTTTGTTTCTGACCATTTTTTTTCTTTCTTTCCAGTCATGGAAACAAACAGGTGTTTTCGTGCCATGGGATCCAGCTGGCAGTGCTGTGGTTCTGGGAAAGAGGCCACCGGGATATCACAGTGTTTGTCCCCTCCTGGAGGAAGGAGCAGCCCAGACCAGAGACTCCCATTACAGGTACAGTGTGACGCATCGTGCTGCACCTACTACCCCCATGGGTACTGATGTTTGGCTGATTGTCTACTATATAGTTCCATGTTACAAAATGGTAGTTTACAGAAAATGTATTTTGTAATCAATAAAAATGCTCACATTACTTAATTTTGGATCTCTATTTTTATGTTGCAATTTTAAAAAAAATATTGATGGGTAAATACTTACTTGGGTATCAAATAAAATGTTACCCTTTCAGCCAGAATTTCTCCATTCAAATGCAGTGTACGTTTAATGTATTTTTGTATGTGTCTAAAGCCCAATTATTTCTTTCAGACCAGAATATACTCCATGAGCTAGAAAAGAGAAAGATACTTGTGTACACCCCGTCTCGCCGCGTCAAGGGGAAGAGAGTGGTGTGCTATGACGACCGCTACATTGTGAAACTGGCCTACGAGTCAGATGGGATAATCGTATCAAACGATAACTACCGCGACCTGCAGAGCGAGAAACAAGACTGGAAAAGATTTATCGAAGGCAGGCTTCTGATGTACTCTTTTGTAAATGACAAGTGAGTATAGCCCACAGGTGTTAATATTATAGGGGAGTTTTAGTGGGGTTAACACATGTGGTACACCAAACCGACACAGAGGTGAAAATAAGAGTTTCTTTTACTGCTTATGGTTTACAGGCCACAATTCTAATGAGACACGTTTCAACACACAATGGTTGTCAAACAAAGAAATAGTTTAATAAAATAAAAACCATATCATTGCATTGTATATAAGCTAATATGAGTAAGGAAAGAAGATTTTTAAATGCTAGCAAGCTTTTTAAAATTACTGGCTGCTTTTTTTTAGCTATGGAATACATTTATGGACATTATTATTTTTAGAGAAATTGATTGTCTGTTTCCAGTTTAAGTTTGCAAAAAATAATGCATAATTACATGGTAAATGTACCTCTGCTTGACAATAGGAAAACACCCATCAGATCGCAATTGATTACACCTGTACCAATATCTGACAGTGTACCACTTTCTGACATTACACAGGTCAAGTTTTGGTATGCATACCACATTCTGATGTTATACCACTTTCTAACACTACACCTCTATAAACTTTTGCTATGTGTTATATATTTTATTTTAAATCTCTGCTACGTTGCCCAAAATAAATTGGCTTTCTTTGATCAGGATGCGTCCTTAGTTAGAGTTGTAAATAGTTCCTGATTATCTAGGAGATTTATTGACTGATATTTTTCGTTTGTCGGGGATATGAAATCATTATAATTAGGGCTTAAAGTTTTCGGGTTTATTTTTTATCACAGAATGTCCCTTTAAACGTGTTTTGAGCCAATTATTTAATTTGTTTCCTAATTTCTTACTTGTTTTTACATTCATATCTTGACCACGCCTGATTCTGTTTCGCTTAATTTGTATTTCAAACAGACATGAGAAATTACGTTAATTGCTCATCGTTGATCCTAATTGAATTTCATTTCTGCAGTCGCCTAGTTTATCGTTGTGCTTTTGTTATTTTCACACGTTTAACAGAGTTGTCCTGACAGATTTTCTTTTCAGCATAAAATACTCAGAATGGAGTATACACTGACAGCAAGTCCATCATTTAAAATCTCCTTGATTTGTAGTTCTCTTTATTAGGATGCAGAGACAGCTTAACAACTAATTAACATTTAAAGGGAGGTAGAGATTTGGAAAATAAAAACCAAAAAGTTCAATCCTAACTATAATCGTACATCGTGCTCGTAAAATTTTAAAATTGAGACAATGTGAAAATATCCTTCATTTTTAGTTATGTCAGATTTATGCATGTTTATTTGATTAGTTGTTCCAAGCCTGGAGTTAGTATTCTTCTTGATGTTCAGTTGCTTTAATGATCTTGCAGGGAAAGTACCATTTTTCCAGTGGACTCATCTCCAGACTAAGTATCTCTATACTTGCATGAGCCTTGTTTTATTAGTTTAAGGAATGTGGAGATCAGTTAACTATTGTTAAAGGCCATAAAAGAAATGATTTCTGCTAAATACAGCAATATGATCTACAAGGTGTCACCAGATTTATGTCTGATTATTGTGACTTACCTGCATGTTCCAACATTATATCAGGAATCATTGTTTTCTTGGCTAAAAATACATCTCTGTTTTCATGCCAGGTATTGGATCAGATTTTGGTTAACCTTTCTTGTTTAGACACTTTTTATATTTTGTCACAGCTTTTTGAAGCAGTCAGTTATTATTGGACAAAGGTGCAGTTACAGGCAGCAGTACACAGTTGATGAACATATATAATAAAGTCAAATGGAGAAAATAAAGATGCGATATGAAGGCATTGAATGTCATATTAAACACTGTTCTACTTGTCTGCAGGTTTATGCCTCCAGATGATCCTTTGGGTAGGAGTGGACCCCACATTGAAAACTTTTTGAGGAAGACACCTAACATTCCTGAACACAAATGGCAGCATTGTCCATATGGTAAGATTTTTTTTTTCTAAGCTTCTTTCTAGTACTTCAGTGTACTCATTTTGAAGTCTTGTATCTAGCTGTTATCAGTCTACCATGGGAATCCAACCCCAACCATTTGGTTAATGATTTGGGGATTGAAAGTTAATTGTTAGCTTTAAGTATTTTACTTTATGGTTTTGTCTAGACCTGATAGCTGACACTTCAGATTAGTACAGTCTTCTTGTCTTAAAAATAATAATCTGTTGTTGTGGCAGGAAGTTCTGGTGGAGAACAGATAAGGTTGGCCTCTGCCACCAGCAAAACTCAATTTGACCATCTGACTGGCCTCTATGCCTCCTATCATCTTCTGGAAAACAAAGATGTAGTAGATCCTTAAAGTTCTTCTTCCTTGCTTCTAGGAAAGAAGTGTACATACGGCGTGAAGTGCAAGTTCTACCATCCCGAAAGATCCAATCAGTCACACATGTCAGTTGCTGATGAACTCCGAGCCAAAACAAAGTCAACTTCACCCAAACCCTTTAAAGAAGATGAGCAGCCTCTTAATGTCAGAGCAACGTCTGCTAATCAGGTTGCGGCTGCTTCTTACAGACAGGATGCCAAAGTGTCTGTTTGCAACGGCCTTCAGTCAGCTGTGCCCTTGAGCCACGAAGGAGCCCTCCACAGATATTCACCCAATCATTTGATAGACAGTCAAAAACAAAGTGCAAGTCCCTCCTATTTTCAGTATTCCACTGCCTTCCAAAATCCAGGGCGCGATGAAGGATTTGAGTCCATGGAAGTCAAGTTTTCCACTATGTTCGTTCAGGGGAAGCCATACAAACAGGGTAACTTCTGTTCCACCGAGTATGACAGGGCCTCATGCTCAAACTGGTGCGACAGCCCAAGCCATTGTAAAATGGACTGTGCTCGTTCACACAGGTGCAGCCCCACTGGAATTGCTCCAAAGCCTTGTTTCTGCTACAGGAACCCCCCACAGAAAACACCTCAGAGCTGCGGTAGCCAGCCACAGGTGCCAGGAAGTCCAACACTAAGCCCTGGTTTATATGCTAACTTTCTCCCCACGCACAATTCCAAAAACCACAAACAAAAGTCTTGTGATTTAACAGCACCTCCAAGCAACCAGGCACCACTCACAGTACAAGAACAGCAGCAACATCATTACTATTTTAACCAGCAGAAGTATTCTTCACTTGGTCACAGCACCACTCTAAACAACAGCTGGGGAAATGGACAGATGGGGTCTCCAGCAGCAAACCAGGCTTACACTTTGTCTTCAGAGCAGAGATTTTCACAAACTGAACAGAAAAAATATGTCCGAAGCCAGTTATGTGCCATCTTTCCACAGGGAGTAGTGGATCAGGTCATGTCTTTGTACCCAAATGTTTTAGACAGAACACAGCTCATCTCATTAATCTACCAATTTAAAAGTAATCACACCCGTTTTTAAAATCCACAGTATGTTTTAGCTGTAAAACAAGCAATCAAGGGTACCATGCACAGTTA
The DNA here is from genome assembly GCA_030684275.1 of Acipenser oxyrinchus oxyrinchus. NCBI lineage: Eukaryota > Metazoa > Chordata > Actinopteri > Acipenseriformes > Acipenseridae > Acipenser > Acipenser oxyrinchus. The sequence goes on along the minus strand of CM060252.1, from coordinate 65,181,829 downwards.
ATTGTTGATATTACTGTGACAATACGAACCAATTGCACTGCTGTGGAAATTTCATTGATGAGTACCTGGACTATAAATCATGCAGTCTGTATCGCTAGCAGAAGTTACCTCACAGTGAGGTGTTTACACAAACTTAAGCTGAGCAATGAATATAAAACATCATCAATGATGCTGTTAAATATCAGCTTGTTTCATGATTTTGAATATATTTACATTGGTGTTGGTATGTAAATATGTAATAAAATGCAAGGATGTAGAAATAATTCTGAAGGATATAATGTTAACTCATGTTATGAATTTGGACGGTAATAACATCAAGCATTAGTTTTGCTGAAAACAACAATGTGAAACAACTCTGTGCGACATTAAAGGAATGCATCTGTATTTTGGAAACGTCACAGCTTAAAAGTGAGATACCAATACAGGTATCACGTGTATACAAAGTGGTAAACAACTGATTAAAGTTGTTTTTTGTTGTTGTTTTTTTTTTTTTAACACAAAAACACTTCTTGCTAAAAAAGGAGGCCTAGTTCTCAATTGGTTATTGTCTGATCAAATACAAATGAGTGAAATTGTATTTTAATTTAAGTGCTGTTGTACAGTATTTGATAACTGTGCTGATGATAGACAATTCCTGGGCAGATGATTAATAGCCTTGGCGAAGTAAGCGTCATTTTTTTTTTTTTGTTACTTTGTAAATAGTTGATCTTGTGCTTTTCAAATCTGCACATAAAAATACTTTTGGAGTTGTTCCAAAACTTAAGTACGTCAGTATGACATTTCTAAAATGTGTGTTTCTTCAAAAGAACCAAACGTGTAACTCAGAGCTTTATTAAAGAACATTTATATATATCTATCTATATATATATATCTATATATCTCAGTGTTTTATTTGGTTGTAATTATGAGGTTTATAATGTAATGCTGGAATAGTTAACACCCTCACGCTTATTTCAAATGATCAGCAGCTCTCAGTTCAGGTTAATAGGCACTGAATTTCACATTAGTATTGCTTTTAGTCCATAGACATAAAAATTAATTAGTTCTCAGCACTGACATAACTTTGGCTTCAAAAGTGTGTGTGTGTGTTTATTTAGTGTGTTGGTGGGGGGTGGGGGGGGCAGTTTCAGTAGCTGGTGCATGCATGAAGATTATTCTATCTGAAATAATAAAATATGTTACAAGTTGAACAAAACATTGCATCCCTTGTATATCTAATTAAAAGATCCAAATAAATTCTGTGGCAATCACTGAAAACTATAAATTGTTGCCACAATGTTGTCATGAGTGCGGAGTCTGTCAAATAGCTGTATTATTCATGGCTTTAATCTTCGAAGCGCACTGAAGCTCCTCTCAGATTGGAGCCTGAATTCAGGATCAAATCCCTTAAGGCCTGTTCACACGGGCGACATTGGTCAACGGCAACAAGGAGGCGGCAGATGGTGCCGGCTTGTCGCCTCGTGTGATCACCCTGGGCAACATGCTGGCAATATGTCTCCCACTTAGGATGATGTTCTATTTTTCAGGCAACAATTTCAATACCAGCCAATCAAATCTGACAGTAGTGTCACATGATGATAAGGCTAGACAATAACGTCAGACAGACAGTGTATGTTAAATTATGATTCCTGCATTTCATCCAATTAATTATAGTATAGTCTACAGATCTGCAATACTATGTGTATGTGGATAAGCGAATGTTAACATCCACGATTACAAGAACATATTGAATAAATGTATTTTACAATAATATGCCACATATTTTTAAAAATATGTTTTATTATAAATTAATTTGCCATGTATCCAGTATGCCTGTCATTCCTACATTACCCCCCAATCACACCATCTTTCATTTTAACACTAAACAGCTTCCATCCACTTAAAATATGCAGATATAGCTTGAAACTCAAATGCAGTGTATCGACGATAATGTAGGAATAACACCAAGCGCCAGACAATGAGTTTCAAACCTTTAACGTATTCCTGGTTACAGATAAGAACTCAACTTTACTATGATGAATACGATAATGTTTGTTATGGTAATTGTTTATTTATTAGTTTGAAAATGCGCGCCACATGTGGTCACTTCTCATTGGTCAGTTTCCATGTTAAGGTGTGTGCAGCTCCAAGCAACTGATCAACATCACGGATCAGTGGAGCCAGATCTAGATCCTCATAGTAAAACTCCGGATCTCACGTGTTCTGAAGATTGTCAGACTAGTCTGACAAACTGCGCTACCCTCAGAATGAGCTACCCTGATTGAACAAGCATAGCAGAAGTTCATTCAAAGGCAGTAAACTATACCCAGAGAAGCTTGCAGACTATATTTCAACAAAATATGCTTTTTTAAAGGATTTTTAATACTATAAATCAAGTGATGCTTTGTGATGCACCTGCGAGTTAAAGACCGTGGATCTGAGGGGCTGTACTATCTCATGGGGGGCACTTTTTCATGCTACACCAGTTTTGGATAGCCCATACATGCTTTCCTATCTATAGTTAATAGCAATATTGACCGTATTTGATACCTGTACAAGTTTCTAAGCCAATATATCATAACTTGCCGAAAATGGTAGCTCGGATTTATTGGCATGTATCGAAGAGGGAGGAAGTAAAGTCAAAAAAATATCATGGCGCATGCGAATTTTGTGTGGGCATGCGTACTTTGTGTGGGTTGCTCATCCTGAGCGGTAGCAGGTTGTCAGAGCACCGGTTCCAGTGATCCCGGATCCAATCCCATCCCATTCCCATTGACTTCTGTACTGACTAGTGATTATACCAATAAATTATCGTGAAATAAAATTTTTAGTACTGCTGTAATGTGAGGGGGACATTTCCATATCATTGAAAAAGCGAGGGGGACACGTCCCCTGTGCAAATTACACCTGTGGTTCACAGTAATATAGCTCTTGTACTTATTCTCACAGTCCAGTGATGTTTCAGTATAGAAAATAATATGTTGTTGGTACGTGAAGCCTGGTACTTCCTTTAATGCCATTTTTTTCTCCAGCACGTACTAATATTACAAATGTATACCAAAAGGATTAAAACATATTTGGGTTCGTTTTTGTTGGCAAGTATCCTTGACCCAAAATAAGACATGTTAGTAATGAATGAAAATAGTCATTTTTTCACTTCTTTCTACTCCAAATCGTGAATTCTAATTATGACGCATTACATTTTCCACATGACTTCAAAGTGAAACCCTTAAATGTCATAGTGTTGCCTGCAGGTCTGATTTCTTAATTGGCTTTATAAAATTATTTTGCAAGCTAAGTTTACATCCTGTATCATGTTTGATATGCAGCCATGATGTTCAGTTTCAACCCACAACAGCAGCACGGGTGTGGGTGGTTACTTTGAAAAGCCTTCCAAGTACAGGTTTGAGATATTTTGAATGCAATTCTATGAATTTAGATGACTATTATTTTTGAAATGCATAATAAAAGACTTGGTCAAAATATTTGTTGTGGAATGTATTCCTTTATTTTAGTTTTTCTACGTCTGCAGTTAAAGCTGCAGGAAAGAAATGTATAAACACTAGAGCAGCTAAACATATGTCATAGCTAGCATAGGACATAATTTAAATGATTTAGATTTCAGCATTATCAAAAATCGGATTTTGAAAAGGTGTTTCTGCTAGCAATGAAAAATGGAGAACACATTTAAAAAAAAGATAAAACAGAAATCAAACTAGTGTAAATCACAGTGGCATTATTTGTGTGATTTAAGAATATATGCATATACTAACTTTTTCTTCTCTGATTTGGAATAATTAGCTTTATACAAGTTATGTGCTGAAGTCCTCCACAACAGCTATATGCTTAACATAACTATATTGCCCTCTTGTGGACAATAAACATAATAACAACAAAGGCAACAAAAATGATTCTAGTATACTTACGAGTCAAGTAGACAACGTTTCAGCTGGTACCACACTAGGCGAAACGGGTAAAACATTATTTGCTAAAATTGACCATGCTCAATCTGGAACCACGCTATAAATGTGATGCATAAGAAAATCCCATTACATTTTTGTTCAGAATTTTAATGGGACAATTTCCCAAGTAATCTGCAGCTGAAGTTAAATGGCAGATGCCTGGAGAATTAAAGTTATAATTCCAGTTTAAGCAATCATCACTCCTACATTTCTACCACTATTTTAGGATAGATACAATGTCACAACCAAACAACAATTTAATTAAATTGTCAGATTTTTTTTTTTTTTTTTTTTTCCGGTATTACCACAAAATAATTATATATATTTAAAAATTATGCAACTAAATTCCCCAATTCAAAAGGAAAAAAATAAATAAATAAAGCTATTATGTTCTAAGAAACACTTAAGTATAGGCGCAGTGCAAATAATTGCAGATGCAAAATTCAAATTGCACTGCACCCTATGTAGGCTTAAGAGCAATGCAAATTACTCAACACGCAAAAATAATGATCTGCAATTATGATACATAGGGTCTCAATGAGCGCATTGGTCTATTAAGTGGTCGCACTTGCAGAGTTAGAAGTACAAAGAGCAGTAGTCACTGTATGACATTTGTAGAGCACAAAAATTCAAACCAAAAAAAGAGTGTCAGAGGAGTCCTCTTAGCGCACAAACGTTTTCTGAGAAGGAGCGGAGAGTCCTTACCACTGAGGTCACTCAGCATGAAACATAGTGGTTTATAAAAGCCTCAGGCAACATCAGTTATGCTAGTATCCTTAGGTAATAATATGTATGGCCCTGCCCTTTTTAGCATGACATGCAGAAATTTGTCTAGCACTCTGGGAAAGGTGGATTGGGCTATCCTTCCAGACATTCCAACTGTGGTCTGAAAGGAATCAGAATCTAAGTAGTGCAGAGAACACAGCACTTTCACATGTGTAGGGGTCTGCAGAGTGAGACGATAATGCTTTACCACCACCACCTCCTCCGGCATCCCAAACAAAGTGACCCTGGGATTGAATATGCTGGGTCTTCGTCTTGCTCTTCTCCGCGAAACGTGTTCCTGTCTCTCAACAAGAGCCAAGTATCACAGCATCAGGAAGTGTACCACAGCAGCCAATGACATGTCTCTGCAGGTGTGTGCTTTTATACAGCTCTTAGTTACTAACTTCTACAATGGTTTGCAGCTTGTAAAAGAAGTGTAAAGTTTTTGGGGTCAGCCTAAGTGCCCAATGTTTGTGCCCGCTTAGTATCTAAAATCCCGCCCAATTCCATGCTCTTTTCTTCATTTGAATGCATTTCAATATAAATTAATGGATTAATGATGGCAAAGTGCAAAACTGATAGCAGCTGCAGAATGCCAGGTGAACACCATTCTTTACAAACGCTGCATTTTTAGCAGATGGTAAAAATCAGACTTTACGGCTGCTAAACACAATTTATGACATCACCCCCTAAATGTTTGTTCCAAATATTACCAATATTTAAACTTAGTGTTTAGAAATTAAATAGAATGAAGCCTTCAATTGTGGCCTTGCAAAAGGGTGACAGGAATCAAAAAGCATGCGCTTACTGTGTTAATATATTTACCTTAATTTCCACTTGACAACCTTAATTCTCATACACACAAAATAAAACAAGCAAATCCAGACGACTTTTTAATTATTTTTTTACAAATAACTTATCTGTTACAAAGACAGTTTTCCCAGCTAAAATCAAAAAACCAACTTTAGATATCCAAATTAGGTTTTATTAATAAAACAGGAATAAACCAAATCTGTCAATCTTCACATAGAACTGCAGATGAAGCTGAAAACCAGATCACTCTTTAAAAATTAAAAAGGTCGGATGCAAGTGCTTCAGAGATACAGCTCTGGGATTTTACCAACAAATGTATTCCCATGATCTACAACTGAAGTCTTTTAGCAACAAAGGCTTCCTTGTATTTGCATAGATCATTTCTAGAATTTCATTCTACAAAAAAGAAAAGAAAAAAACTGCTGTAGCATCTCAGTGTGTGACAAACTTTTTTTTTTAACATGAAAATTCATTAAAAAAAAGTAAACAAAAAGTTTTGGTAAAAGGTAAATTCAAATGTGGTATTTTTGCACAAAATGCCCTATTTGACTTAAGAAAAAACATATTTACTTACATTTCACAAATAACTTTCAATGATCCTTTTCATAATTTAAAGAATGAATTGCATTTAAAATCTTCTAATAGAACATTGTATGAAAGTAAACAGAAAGTATATATAACAAACGGTATGTGTGCTTTCACCATCAAAACATCTGGTTAACATATAACCCCAAAGATTATTAGAAACTATTATATTATAGTCTTGTATTAACCATTTATTACATATATTTTTTTGTAATTATCAAATCATGCTGAAAAGATACTTTTTATTTTTAGACTTTACAAATGAGAAGACATGTCAACAGCTCCACCTGTTACTGATCTATTTCCACTTATTGTATATAAAAACAAACAAAAAAAACCTTTAGTTTATTTCTTTAAAGTTTGCCGATTCAAAACATGTCACACTACCACTATTTTGTTAGACGTTTTTGCCACTTAAGTTGCAAAAGAAATTTAAAATTTTAGTTCCACATAACGGAACCAGACAGAAATAATTCTCAGTAGTGGCATGAGATTTACACCCCCTATTTGTTTGTCACCCGCTGTGAAGTTCAGTTTGAGTTTTTTTTTTTTTCTTTTTTTTTTTTTTTTTTTTTCAAAACTCATTAACCCTCTGAACTTTACCTCAACGTTGTTTCTTAGCTGCATCTGCAGATCTTACTTAGAACGTCAGCATTTACAGGCGCAATGAACAGACTGAACAGAGAAAGCTAAAATTGTGCAGAGTTTCATATTGCTCTTATTTTTTTAAAATAAGTCTTCACTTCTCCCAAATATCAAGTAAAAGCTTAAAAGGGACATCGTGCTTACTTAAAAATGAAAAAAAAAAAAACTAGGTTAGTTATTAAGTCTATTACACTATACATACAGGAAATACAAGAAACTCATAGCATGAAAAAAAAGTCACTTAAAGCAGGAGCTAAAACTATGCACAGTAAAAAAAAAAAAAAAAGTATTTTGGGGTATTTTTTTCCCCACTGTGTACTGTAGACAAAGCATGCAGTTTATTTTCAATGTGTGTTTTAGATTTGACTGTGGAGATTGTAGAGGCAATCAGAGAAGGTGGTACAAGGCAGGTAAAGGTACCAGTGATATCAGAAACTCTTCCCGTTCTTAATGAAAGTGACCAACTAGACTGTTAAAGTAATTCCGTTATGGTTTCTCCCTTCAATTGTAGTGTTACAGTGGAGTGTTTCCACTAGGAAGCGCTTCTGGCCTTGTCCCCAGAATTACAGGAAAAAAGGGCAAAATAGCTTTCAGTTCCATGCTTTGACGCCAACAGGAGGCACTGGTAATACTGCATATGGTAGAGGCAGCTTGTGAAAGTGTTTTCACTTTTCTTTTTCCTTTTTTTTATTTTTATTTTATTTTTTTTTTAAATTTAAATATAAAGCCAGGCGATTTGCCAGTTTTGAACAAGTTCCCCCAACTGCTCTCGACCCAAAGCTGTGGTATTATCAGCTCTAAGGGCTTTAAGCACACAACCTGTAAACACTAATCAGGCAAGCCTTCAGTGGCCACATCTTCTGCTTTACCACAAGAACTTTAATGAAGCGCTCCAGAAAACCCTGTCCGTAACCTATTACCAACAGGATAAAAAATGCCCTCTTGCTCCTCTAGATGTCTGTTCTACAAAAGAAAAAGAAGAAAATGCTTAACAAAAAGTGTTGGCTCAGAAATGCCTAGGAAACTCGCACTGTTCGCAGCGGTTGAGGGCTGGGTGATTCAGGAAGGTACAGGCAGTACAATTCCACTGAGCCCCTTCATCCTCTTCTGTGTCTGGTACAGTCTTTGGTGTTTTTACAAGAGATCTCTGCTCTGCTGGAGGAAGAAACAAAAAGATCACATAAACACACAGATAAATACATGTTAGTAACATTCTGCTGAAGGCAAGCAAAATCCAGGAAATGACTGACTGCCAAATACTGGTTATGAAAACTGCCTTTGAAATTCAACACACACAAATAATAAAAATGCACATAATTAAAAAAAATTGGGCACCACAAAACAGACTGCCCGATGACTATTGAGCAATGGATACCCTAAATGTAGCAATCTTCCCTGTTGACTGATAACTGATGATTATCCGAGATATGCTTGGTAAGAGGGATGTTATGGTGTGTTGCTCCGATGGTAAATACACAAGACTCCAGGCTTCAAAACCACCACTGTCTTTACTTACTCTGGTTAACACATGTGGCAGTAAATTGAAGTATTTCAGCACTAGACAAGCCAAAAGAAGAAAAAAAAAACACACACCACAACATGTTGTAAAGACAACATCTCCAGCCTTAGGGTCTTCCAAGCTACAGCTGCAAAGGCTTTCAAGTTCTACAATAAAACTGCAGCACCAGTATTAAACATTAATTAAAACTGATTTTTTGCAGAATGAAAACCCATTACTATAATATTCTGATAAACTGATAAGCCACCTCAAGTGGGTATCATGGGTTAAATGCTTTTCAGACGGAGATCTATAGGTTTGCCCAAAACCATTTTATAAAGCAAGTTGAGCCATGTCTTACTGTCAGTGCAATTAACACAATTAGTTTTATTTGACAAAATAGAGAGCAAATGGAATTGTTCAAAATGGTATGCAACAGGTAAAACAGGTTTCAAGGAGGAGTGAATCTTTACCTATAGCCAACTACCATCAGGAAATGTAAAAAAAAAAAAAAAAAACCACACACACATTTAAAACTTTGATACAAAGTCTTTGACAACTATGAAAAAATGTAGTCCACATAGGAATTCTTTTCCCAAGGAAAAAAATTAGCAGATTTTTTTTGCATTTTATAGATTTGAAAAAACTCAAACAATGTGCGCTCAAGTACTACTGGAAGTTTGTAATTCCAGGGAGTTACATAATTCTAGATGAGATTTGTAATGCAGCAATTACAAATAAATGCATTCTGCAATGTATATCTGTTACAAGTAAAAGAATATAAATAAAATCTGACACACAAAAACAGGAATTTATATTCAGATAAATTAAATACTTTTATGAAGTGAACGAAAAGCCATGTCACCTCAGCTTGCTTCCTTAAGATATGGCATTTTAATAAGTGGCTTTGTCTTATGTATTTATTAATTACTTTAGGTTATTTAAAATAAACACACAATAATACATTATTTATTTTATTATTTAGGAGCTAAAATAAATCTGTTTTGCATTTAATAAACCTAGTAGCAGGTAAGAAACTAGTTCCAAATTGCCCCCCACAAGTTTGAGAAAAACAATGAAATGTATTCCTTTCCCAACACAAAATGAAATATAAAATGGATTTGGCACCTAGCTAATTTAGCATCATAGTTTGTTTGCTGTATTTTCAGAAACCACTGACTACAAGAGTGACCTGGGTAGTGGAATTAAAAAAACAAAAACAAAATGTAAAAAAGCAGCCAATGAGATGGTTACCAAGCAACAACATATGCTATATTGCTATGTTTCCGTTTGAAAGGGCCAGCTGCATGACATCACGTGCAGCTCCAGCAAGCTGGCTACACAGATCATGCAACCGATCCAGCAGTTTTTAAAAGTAGCTGCAAGAGTTGGGCTGTGGATTTACCTGCTGAAGTCAATAAAAGTAACCTGCAACCCAAATACACTGGAGATGAACACACCTGGGATTGCTATTTCTTACCTTTGCATCACATTAGTAATAAACATGTGGTCTTGTATTTAACTCAAGTTATAATGTATCTTATAAAACACTTTTTGTGGGATGGACATTAAATGTTAGTCCCTTAGGTATTTTACAAGTGTAAAAAAAAAGTTAAACTATTTATTAGTGAAAAATATATAGCATAAAACCATGTATTAAACCTACTAAATATCTGAAGGGGTATATGTTACATAAACAATCCAGTTGCTAAAGTACTAATATGCCTTTCGGAGTGGAATGGTCCACCCCTACTTTTTTTTTTTTAAACAAAAAATGTATCAATTACTCCTCACATATCCCTGCGTTAGGCGACAAGAATTAAAGGAAATGCAGCGACTGGTTAACATAATATGCATTGTTAAAGTCGTCATAACCAAGGCTTTAAAATAAATTAATGTGCAGTTAGTATATGGAGATTTCCGTACTTATTTCACATGGTCTACCACAGTGAGGTAATTTGGCCAGACCATAGTACCAGGAAAAATTCATCATATCTTATCATGCTAGTGTGGTGCCTGAAAAACCTGCATATGTCTAATGACAATGAAACAGACAATGCTGCAAATATCAACAAGAGGTACGAAATTGAATTCTAAAGGCTTGGTTATACCTCCTTAAACCCTTATTGTCTCTCCTACTGTGGCAATGACGAGGTGTACCAAAACCTCTTACATAAAAAAACAAGAATGCTATACTTTATAAACAACTCAGCAACAGATACAGTACCTTTGGGCTTTGGTGGAACAGGACCTAGAAAGCCAATGTTGTCATAGAAATTATAAATAGCGCTGGGATTAAAGTGTGGTCCTGTAACAAAATAAAACAAACAGTGATTGTACTGCACAGCACATTATATGAAGAAAAAACACAGGAATGCTGAATAAAAAAACCTTCAGGCTTTTTAGGCTATATTTTCTCCAAATAATAGAAGTCTTCAATTCCCCCATGTCTCATCCATTGTTGACCATAAAATAGGATTTCTTTAGTTCTGCTATTCACCAAATAACTCAAAATGCAGAGCTATGGATGTACACCCTCCAGTAAATTTGTATTTGTTGGATGGGGTTGGACTGAGAAAAACAGTACATTTTTCATTATTGACCTGCTGAGCAACTTTTCTATTATGCGAGATTGGAGTACGTGGCAAAAATAAATACAGAGCACACATCTTCTTAAAGTGCTTTCTTACACTTTTCCACGAGTCTGGTTTACATCTTCAAATAAAAACATCTCTACTCAAAAATATCATACACATATGAAAGCACATGTGTTTGGTGGGAGCATTTTTTTTTAATTTTTTTTTTTACCCAAGCAGAATTAATTTCTTTGGATTTGAATTTAGTAGTAGGAAACTTCTGGAACCATCAAATGAAAATAATGCCAAACCTTTTATTTATAATAAAATACATTGTATAAGGAATGATTTGACCACAGTTTGACTAGTAATCATGGTTTTCCGGTGTTTTCTGTTTGAACATTTACAGTAGTATTTGGCCCTTGTTTAAAAAATAATTGTTAAGCGCTAGTGCAAAAGTTGAATTTCATTGTAGTCTATTGCATAAAGTATACTTTACATTCCAATTGACCTAAAGTACTATTCTATATCTGTCGTTATGTATTCCCCAAAGTCATTTGACTAGTAGGCTATATGGAAAAATCCTGTGTGAAGTTCTTCCAGGCAGACCATAAATCCCTTGCTACCAACCAGCAACAGGATGCAATTCAGGAAATCACTGCTAGTTTATATTACAATAGCAGCACCTACAAGGAAAATGTACTTCTTTCCGCTACTAGGGGAATATAACTTTCTGCAGCTTAGCATACAACCAGAGCACAAATATTCCTATTGATTTTCACACACTATAAAACAAGTGCACATCACAATAGGCTATGTGATTACCCAAACTCCAGCTTCATTTTACTAAACCCTCTGTAATCCAAACCATCCACTGTCATGTTATATCTATATATCTCTATCTCTCTATCTATATACAAGAGGTGTGCAATTCATATCGCCCGATGCCTGGGACAACAAGATTTGTGTGAGGGACAAGTTTTGTCATATTTTGCCTGTTGGACAAATAGTTTATTTATTTCTATGTCTGTTCTGTTGCTAGAAAAACACTCTGGGTATATCTCTAGAGCCACGCAAGTTTCTGAAAACTGAATTGCAGAAGTCCTACACACAAACATTTTAAAAAGTGTTTATGTCCCACCCCTATCACTTCTGATTGGCTAGCTGTGGAAAAAGCTGATCTTCTACTGGCTATAAAGAAACCCCAAAATTGTTGCCAAGAGAGCCTCTGTTAAGGCACAGACTAATCTTTTAAACTGATGGTATTTACATATTTTTGTAAATTAACAAATAAGTGACTAAATACTGCTTTCTTAATGCATGAACCTGACATTTAAATGCAGCAAAGTTAGAAAAAAAAAAAAACACCAGTCGCTTAGGTATTAGTGGATTAGAAAACATTGTGCTGTGTAATTTATAAAACTCTACTTTGTGGTTAAGCGTTGTACTTTTTGGGATGTTTTATTTATATAAATTAAAAAAAAAAACACACAACATAAAGTTTACGCTTAGTAGCAATTCAAGACACACTTTCCAAGGCAAAAAGGCAAATTTTGATTTTAGTGTTGCTATCCTAGTTTGCCATTTACCATATTTACATTTTTTTGTATTTAAAATGCTGTATTAAACAACACATGTTTACTAGATATGAACAAAAGCAATATTAGTTATTTATTGGACATGCACAACCATCGATTTGTGAAACTAATAAAACATGAAGATTGACATGTTTATAATAGAAATGAAATGCTGATATGAGATTATCTGAATAATATTATATTATTTTAAAATAAAAGACTGTAAATCTCATGACAATGTGTTCATGTATTAAATTTATTTTTGTTTTTAAAAGAAAAATACATTTTGTCTGCAGAATTTGATGGAGCCAACTGTAAATATTGTGTGTTTTGGTAGAAAAACAGTAGATTTAACTTGACAGGTTATACACGAGTCCTTTAAAAATCTGTGGTTCAGCAGATACAAAACTGAAAGAACATCAAGAAAAATCAGAATTCCACAAAGCAGCAGTAATAGTTTCATATTTGTGATGCAACAAACTAAAACACCTGTACATCAGGAATTGAATTCAGCTTAGAGAAAGTATATAAAAAATTAAATAAAAAAACACACAGAGAAGCTATTTTTATATTTGAATAACTCCAGAAATATTGCTATTATAGTTACTTAAATTTACTAACAAATGTGTTACAAACTGCACTGAAAGGAACATTTCCTTAAAGTATGTTATACATTTATTGAGGTGAGGTCACAGGGAACCTTTTGTGTATTGAAGAATTTAGTGAACCTGTCAAGCTACAAGGCTAGATCCGCCCCTGTTAATCATCAATTGATTGATTGTGTCCGCTGTTAAATACAACCAAAAATCCTATAAAATTATCTTCTACTTTTTTGTTTGTGTATTGTGTGATGGGGAGGGGGTAAACAGATTTTGTCCCTTGTACAAGAAGTCTTTCTTAAAAATGGCACATGCATCTGGGGAGGGGGTAAACAGATTTTGTCCCTTGTACAAGAAGTCTTTCTTAAAAATGGCACATGCATCTATCAATATAAAAAAATGCAAAAGCATTTATGCATTTTCTGAAACACAAAAAACACCACCATACCTTTTGTTTGAAGGAGATCAATTTCTTTGGTTAGGCAGTCAATGTCTATCTGCAGTTTTCTGTTTCTGCATCTTAACTGTTGCATTTCCTCAAGCTTTAAAAGAGGGGGAAAAAAAAAAAGTTACATCATACATTTTGTAGGCCACACAACGCACATGACTGACTGTGACTGAGCATTAGCTGCTGGATGCCAGGAACCTTACACGACTATATTTGACAAGTTATTTTTTTCATATTTGTTTTTAGCAGTATTTCTCCGATAGTATAGACCATAAATAAATACAATAATGTCTTAAATACGGCAAACACAGTAGTGTAAATGTGCCATATTTTTTAAATAGAAGTTTGTAACTTACACCCCACACTATAGTTGTGAAAACATCACAGTAATCAGGAGAACACTGACCTACAGTACATCCACTGTATGTGCGTGTAAAAATGTAAGTGTGACAGACCGACACACATACATCCATAAAGGCATGCTCCACCATATACCCCACATATTCTTATTCTCTCAACTTGTCATAATAGCTTATTTCAGAGGAATTCTTACTCTATTTCGACATACCAGTTTATTGTTGTATTTTTATATTTTATTGACTATGGACAATTTAGGCAGCTCTTTGTATCAGTACTCGCACTGTTGAAATGTACTGAATATGTGCTTGCCCTGGCAGGCACAAAGTGAATAAACTAAATTAAACTATAGATTGTTTTTCATGCACTTTGTTTAGCGCTGAACATTGTCTCCAAACATGTCTAGTTTAACGAAGGGGGAACCAACTTACTGAAGGTATTTGGGCGACGGAGTTGGATCTTTGTAGACGTCTTTGAGTAAGGTCAGTCTCCATTTCATTCACCTCGGCTTTTAGTTTTTCCAGCTTTTTCTTCTTCATCTCAAGTTCATGCCAGAGCCGCTCCATCCTGGCCTTCTGGTGTATCATTAAAGCTGCAAGGTAGTTTAGTGACATAAATATAATAACTCGTGTTCAATGACGTGCACCAGTTAAATATTTTACCATGCAAATTGATCACGTAAAAAAATATTAAAACAAAAAATAGTGAATTACTTGCTTTTTTCCAGAAATTACTGCAAAATATGGTTTATGAAATATTAGCAAATGAAATAGTGCTAGCAGATTTACAAGAACATTAGACCATTATCATGGCTTTAAAGTGGGTCTGGTTCTACCCAAGTTAGATTACATTAGTCTAAAATAAACCTTACACTAAAGATTTAAAACACTTCTGCCAAAAAATTGGTTTAAACAGGAATTCAAATGTAGGGAAGCAGGTTTTTCCATGTATTGATATGTAACACTTAAAACAAATGAACAGGACATCTCTGTTAAACTAGTGGGGAAAAGAACAAAAACACAACGTTAAATTAGGCAACTGCAAAAATGTAATGCAAGTTAAAAGTAGGATCAGGGATGAACAATTCACATAAATTTATCAGCTCTGTTTGAAATAAAATTAAGGGGACCAGAATTAGGGTCTGGCAAGATATGAAGGTAAAAACAAACATTGTTTTGAAATGAACCGCTTTTTGAGTTTAATTATGAAACAGAATCAGCTCAATTTGTTTAAAGGGACCTGATTAAAAATAAAAACTTCAAGCCCTACTTGTATGTGTTTGCATTTACCTTTTCCAAAATACTTGTTTTATTTCTTTTTCGCAATATGAACCTCTATTAATATGGAGAATAACACATTATTTTAAAATAAAATACAGTGCATGGTGGGATACTATTGTATTAATTTCCACTGTTCATTGCGCTGCTAGGAACTGCAAAGCATTTTAAAATAACTCAGATTATGTGAAAGTGTAGGGATTGTAAGAATTGTATTATTATTATTGTTAATTGGTTGTGAAAAAATGCATACATTAAATGAAAAGGAGGGAATCTCATCTTGCAATTAATACATTTGTTTTTCAAGCGCTTCTTTGTTTTAAGTGATACTTCACGGCTTAAATAATTAAACTGGACATTGAGATTTTTATTTTAGAGTGACTGATTATTATTATTTTTATTTTTTTTCCGCCAATTTGAAATATCAAATTATGTTTCTTTCTTCTCACTGCAGTGAGTCCCCACACAGCACAGACGTTCTGAGGGCATGCGAGCGTCCTCCGATCTCACAAGCCTAGTCAGAATCTCTTTTACACTGAGCAATTCAGAGCAGAGGTGGGTGGGCTACCGCAGAGATTTTTTTTTAATGGAACGAGAGAGTTATTAATATTATTATTTGGTAGCTTTATCAAAATGCAACATATGAGATTCTATACAAACAAAATAATATATAATGACTTTAGAGGATGACGCGCCTCTTTTTTTTTTATCATGGTGTGCTGCAGCAGAAAAAAATGTTGGGAACCACTGATCTATAGTAGAAAAGATGTTCTGAACACCTTTTAATTTTATTTATGAATTAATTTTGTTTAAAGAAATTGAGAATGTGTGTTATTTTATGGATTTGCTAAAGGTCAAATTTCTTTTTTTAATGTGTGCGTGACAGGCTGACTGAGTGGTCTGACGTCAGGCAGAAGCAGGAAGGAAACTGACACCGAGGAGTACTGCAGGTAAGGTGGCGTTTGCCGTTTTTATTAAGCCAATCACAAAAAAATAAACCAAAAGTTTAAACAAAAAGAACACGTGCTCACCGAGCAAAATAAATAGTTTCAACAAAAACAAATCTCGAACACAGAAATAAATAATACAACACAGGTCAGGCTGGGCAGATTGCCTTCACTGTTCCTATGTTATTTAAGTTTTGTTTCTCTTTTCAATCGCCGTCTCTCTGCTCGCTCTCTCCTCTCTAACACCCAACCTCCAGTGCCGAGAGCTGCAGGCTTTTTATATCATGGCCGAGGGGTTTAACTAATTGGTAATCATCCTATTACCCCTCGGCCACAATCTGCACGGGTTTATTATTGTGTTGTGGATGGGGCTACCCATCCACGCTTAAACAAAACAATGGCTACGCCGTCCTAATACAAAATAACATACGGCGCCACGACATAAAAAATAAACAAACAAATAACAAATACAAAAACACACTGCACAGGGACGGAGGGGAGACCCCGATCTAAAAATAAATAAACAAAATGTACATATCCCCCTTGTGCAACGCAGACATGGCCCCAACGGCCACCTCCCCTCAGTCTCAAAGTACCGGAAGAGGGGAAGCACAGTGTCCATGGGGTGGCCATGGTGGGAGGTCCGGCACCCCAATTCTTCGTGGCGGCAGCTCCCTCTTCCGGGCTCCCGCCTCACACTATCCTGCCGCGAAAGTGCGGCTGGGAAGCTGGTCTCCTGATCTCCCCCTTTCTTCATGGCTGGCATTTCCCCTCCGTGGGGCTCCGACCACACGATCTCCGGCAGCGAAATTGCTGCGAGGAGCTGGTCTCCTGACCTCCCCTTCTTCGTGGCCGGCAGCTCCCTCCGTGGGGCTCTGGCCACAGTGTTTCCTGCCACGGAAATGTGGCTGGGGAAGCTGGTCTCCTGACCTCCCCCTTTTCTTCACGGCCGGCAGCTCCTCCGTGGGGCTCCAACCACACGATCTCGGCCGCTGAAAGTGCGGCTGGGGGAGCTGGTCTCCTAACCTCCCCCCTTTTCTTCATGGCCAGCAGCTCCCCTTCATGGGGCTCCGGCCACAGTATAGCGACCCTAGGCTGAAGCAGGATCCCCAGCGACCCCAAGCGAAGCAGAGCGCCCGGTGACCCCAGGCGAAGCAGGATCCCTGGCGACCCCAGGCGACGGCAGCAGCAGCGGACCCTCGGGAGGCGACGGCAGCAGCAGCGGACCCTCGGGAGGCGACGGCAGCAGCAGCGGACCCTCGGGAGGCGACGGCAGCAGCAGCGGACCCTCGGGAGGCGAACTCGGGAGGGGAGCCCCTGGCCATGGAGGCGGCAGCGGGAGCTCCACTTCTCCCTCGTACCCTGTACCCTGTGCCGAGCGACAGGCAGCCCCGGGCGCATGCCGGCGTCAGGCAGCCCCGGCGATGCCGAGCGACAGGCAGCCCCGGGCAAAGCGAGGCTGGCATCCCCGAGCGATGGCAAACTGGCATCCCCGAGCGATGGCAAACTGGCATCCCCGAGCGATGCACGACAGGGCGGCAGCGGTCTCTCAGGAGGCGACGGCGGCAGCGGACCCTCGGGAGGCGACTGCAGGAGGGGAACCAGGACCAGCGGCGGTGCTAGGGTTGGCCCTCTTCTCAGCCGCTGCGACCCGGCGGTTTCCCCCCTTGCTCGTTTTAGCAGCCAGTACAAGGGCAGCTGCGGACCGCCAGCCTTCTGTTTCGGTCCATCCTGTCATGAAGGGAGAGGCAGCTCCTGCTCCTCTCCCTCGGGTGGTGGTGGTGGAGACAGAGGCAGCTCCTGCTCCTCTCCCTCGGGTGGTGGTGGTGGAGACAGAGGTAGCTCCTGCTCCTCTCCCTCGGGTGGTGGTGGTGGAGGCAGCTCCGGCTCCTCCCCTTCTGGCTGCGAAGGAGGCAGCTCCGGCTCCTCCCCTTCTGGCTGCAAAGGAGGCAGCTCCGGCTCCTCCCCTTCTGGCTGCAAAGGAGGCAGCTCCGGCTCCTCCCCTTCTGGCTGCGAAGGAGGCAGCTCCGGCTCCTCCCCTTCTGGCTGCGGCGAGGCAGCTCCGGCTCCTCCCCTTCTGGCTGCGAAGGAGGCAGCTCCGGCTCCTCCCCTTCTGGCTGCGGCGAGGCAGCTCGGCTCCTCCCCTTCTGGCTGCGAAGGAGGCAGCTCCGGCTCCTGCCCTTCTGGCTGCGAAGGAGGCAGCTCCGGCTCCTGCCCTTCTGGCTGCGAAGGAGGCAGCTCCGGCTCCTCCCCTTCTGGCGGCGAAGGAGGCAGCTCCGGCTCCTCCCCTTCTGGCGGCGAAGGAGGCAGCTCCGGCTCCTCCCCTTCTGGCGGCGAAGGAGGCAGCTCCGGCTCCTCCCCTTCTGGCTGCGAAGGAGGCAGCTCCGGCTCCTCCCCTTCTGGCGGCGAAGGAGGCAGCTCCGCTCCTCCCTTCTGGCTGCGAAGGAGGCAGCTCCGCTCCTCCCCTTCTGGCTGCGAAGGAGGCAGCTCCGCTCCTCCCCTTCTGGCTGCGAAGGAGGCAGCTCCGCTCCTCCCCTTCTGGCTGCGAAGGAGGCAGCTCCGCTCCTCCCTTCTGGCTGCGAGGAGGCAGCTCCTGCTCCTCCCCTTCTGGCTGCGAAGGAGGCAGCTCCGCTCCTCCCTTCTGGCTGCGGGAGGCAGCTCCTGCTCCTCCCTTCTGGCTGCGAGGAGGCAGCTCCGCTCCTCCCTTCTGGCTGCGGGAGGCAGCTCCTGCTCCTCCCCTGCTGGCTGCAGGCGGCAGGGCCTCCTCCCCTTCTGGCTGCAGCGGTGAAACCAGCAGGCATGCTCCCTCTGCTGGTGGCGGCGATGGAGGCGGAACCAGCAGGCATGCTCCCTCTGCTGGTGGCGGTGGGAGCGACAAGTCGTCCTCCCATGGAGGTGGAGGTGGCACCAGCAGGAACTCACCCTCTGCTGGCGGAGGTGGGAGCGACACACAGTCCTCCCAGTGCGGTGGAGGCGGAACCAGCAGGAACTCTCCCTCTGCTGGCCGAGGTGGAAGCGACACGCAGTCCTCCCACGGAGGTGGAGGCGGAACCAGCAGGAACTCACCCTCTGCTGGCGGAGGTGGGAGCGACACACAGTCCTCCCAGGGCGGTGGAGGTGGAACCAGCAGGAACTCTCCCTCTGCTGACAGGTACCTGGGCTGTGGATGTTCGCCTTCCCCTCTTGGGTTGTGGACGCACCGACTTCCCCTCTTGGGCTGTGGATGCACCGACTCCCCCTCTTGGGCTGTGGACGCTCGGGCTCCTCCCTTTCAGGCGCAGGACGCTCGGCTCCTCCCTTTCAGGCGCAGGACGTTCGGGCTCCTCCCTTTCAGGCGCAGGACGTTCGGGCTCCTCCCTTTCAGGCGCAGGACGTTCGGGCTCCTCCCTTTCAGGCGCAGGACGTTCGGGCTCCTCCCTCTTGAGTGCTGGAGATGACCGGGTCTGGTCCACTGCCCAGAACCATTCTGCAGCATCCCCCACTAGACCCTGGTTCCACGCCTCTTCAAACTGGGGGTCCCCGTAAGGGCAGTCCTCCCTGACGTGCCCAAACTCTACACAGGCGCCGCACATGGGAGCCCCCTCCTTCCTCCACTGCTCCTGTTCAGCTGCCCAGTCCGGGGGTCCAAATTTAGTTGGCACCCGGGACCACCACCTCTTGTTCAGATGCTGTTGTGGTGGTTGTTGTTGGGGCGGTGGGAGCAGCAGTCTACCTCCCCTGCTGGTGGTGGAGACTGAGGCGACCTCTGCTCCTCCCTCTCCTGGACAGGGCAGCGGGCTACGTAGTGCTCACCTCTGCAGATGGGGCATAGCTGGGGTAGCTGTCCGAGGGGGTACCAGGGGCAGTTGGTTCTGGAATGCCCAGGCTTAGCGCAGCAGTAACACCCGGGCTGCTGTTCCTCCAGCTGGTGTTGTGACTGCTGCCTTCTCATCCTCCTCTTTCTTCCCATCCTTCTTCCTCCTCACTCCTTTTCTCCACACACAATGATAAACGAAAAAAACGAAAAAAAACTGCAGTACCCCACTTCTGCCTGAGTCCAGGAGGCGCTGGTGATCCCACTTCTGGACACCACGTGTGACAGGCTGACTGAGTGGTCTGACGTCAGGCAGAAGCAGGAAGGAAACTGACACCGAGGAGTACTGCAGGTAAGGTGGCGTTTGCCGTTTTTATTAAGCCAATCACAAAAAAATAAACCAAAAGTTTAAACAAAAAGAACACGTGCTCACCGAGCAAAATAAATAGTTTTAACAAAAACAAATCTCGAACACAGAAATAAATAATAATACAACACAGGTCAGGCTGGGCAGATTGCCTTCACTGTTCCTATGTTATTTAAGTTTCGTTTCTCTTTTCAATCGCCGTCTCTCTGCTCGCTCTCTCCTCTCTAACACCCAACCTCCAGTGCCGAGAGCTGCAGGCTTTTTATATCATGGCCGAGGGGTTTAACTAATTGGTAATCATCCTATTACCCCTCGGCCACAATCTGCACGGGTTTATTAATTGTGTTGTGGATGGGGCTACCCATCCACGCTAAACAAAACAATCGGCTACGCCGTCCTAATACAAAATAACATATGGCCTGTCGACATAAAAAATAAACAAACAAATAACAAATACAAAAACACACTGCACAGGGGCGGAGGGGGAGACCCTGATCTAAAAATAAATAAACAAAATGTACAGGGCACCTCGCCCTGTTACAGTGCCTTTTCTAACAAAGTATAGGAGGCTGTGTGTCTGGTGGTTAAAGAAAAGGGCTTGTAACCAGGAGGTGCCAGGTTCAAATCCCAGCTCACTCACTGTGTGACCATGAACAAGTCACTTAACCTCCTTGTGCTCCGTCTTTCGAGCGAGACGTTGTTATAAGTGACTCTGCAGCTGATGCATAGTTCACACACCCTAGTCTCTGTAAGTCACCTTGGACAAAGGCGTCTGCTAAATAAGCAAACAACAACAACAACAATAGTGTGTGGACGCATTAAGCCAGACTAAACATGAAAACGGTACTTCAGTATGGACGCTGGATCAAATCACCCAACTATGTAAACGTCTCATTTTTGCAAGGCAGACTCAAATAAAAAGGTTGTTATACATGCTAAAAGTTAGTATTACATATTCAATGGGCTATTTAAAAAAAAAAAAACAGAAAGAACAAAGATATGACAGTTGCCAATAGTGGTTGTAGCTCGTAGTTCCCACTCCCCACCCAATCCTTATTTCCATCTGCCCAGCATTATTTGAGGTCAGCAGTTCTGGAAAGTTGGAGAATAAAGAGATTCAACAGTGCTCCACAAATGGGTGTGGAAACAATAACCAGTAGTGCAGAAATCAGAAGTTAAAGAGATTAGGGATTCATCTGGAATCATTCAAATACTTGGATCGCCACAATTTTTCATCCTACCATGCAAACACTATAATGGTCTGAACAAAATTTAAAAAAACCCAAAAGATGCTCAGAGTCACTAGTTCTCCCCTCAACAATATATAATTGGCATGGGCACGTATAATCGTTTATTCGAATAAATCAATTAGAAAATAGTAAATGTTTTAGAAAATTACTAACACTAATGTTTTTTGTATTGAACAGACCCATTCACCATACTAAGCCTGCTGCTGCAGCCCAACGTATTAACTATATTTAATTAATACAAGAGGCTACAAACTAGAGAAGCATTTTACAAGAGACACCATACATGCGGTATTGTCTGCGGTCATGTAATTATTTATACTTACTGTAAACCGCTGTGGTTAATATCAATAAGCAAGCCAATACCAAATAGAACATGAATGAGACTGCAGCCAATAAACAAACAAAAAAAAATCCAGTCTGATTTGAAAATTTATATTATATATATATATATATATATATATATATATATATATATATATATATATATATATATATATATATAATAAATAAAAAGGAAAGGGACTTTTTTAAATCAAAAGAACAAGTTTTTGTACAGTAGTTCAAAGTAACATTAAAGTTCAAATGTATGCTGTAGTTAATGCATACTACTCAACCAAAACATTTCTTATATAGTGTCTAAAGTGGAGAGTAAATTACTCAATGAACCAAAACCTTATCTGGAGCGCTGGGGACAATAACCAGCCACCTATGATAGAAGCATGTATCCACCTATCTGTAGAGAGGCCCAGCCATAAGCCTCAGGCTCTGTCGACTGCAAGACAGAGTATGCCTTGCACAAGCAGCAGATGTACCAGTAAATCACAATTAACAATTCTTGCTTG
This sequence comes from Acipenser oxyrinchus oxyrinchus, assembly GCA_030684275.1. NCBI lineage: Eukaryota > Metazoa > Chordata > Actinopteri > Acipenseriformes > Acipenseridae > Acipenser > Acipenser oxyrinchus. The sequence goes on along the minus strand of CM060252.1, from coordinate 65,159,549 downwards.
CTCCAGCAAATGCACTCCTCAAAAGGAGCAAATAACAAGATACATTGACTATCGACACTGTTGAAGGACTGGGTTAAACAAAACATGTTTCGTAGTTTTAATTTAACTTTTAGTTAATGACAATCCATGATTTAGCATCTACTCTGTATAATGCTGGGACAAACACAGGACTTTCATGTTCAGATATTCACTCAATTTAAATATTCGTTCGGATATTCATTTGTTTTCAAAAAGGAATAAAAAGCCATTATATTGCTCAGAATGCAGGCAAAGATGGCATAGCAGCAGGGGCAGGGGGCGTGGCCATGGCCCCTGTGTGTGTGCCTTTATTTTACAGCAAGACATTACACTATAACACGTTAAAGTAAAAATATATCTCAGGAGTAAAGAATAAGTATATGAAGGACTTACTTTACCCCAGTGAATTAACTACAAAACAAAGGATGCCCAATAACAGTTCAAGTTAAATGTTGTTTAGTTTATTCCCAAAATAAAACAGTACATAAAAGTTTACTTTTTTTTTCATTCCTTGCCATTGCCGTTTCTTCACAGTAAACAGTGGCCATCATAAAGTAATAACATAAGGTTTACTTAGTGTCTTTTTGTAGCTGAACAAGCAAACGAAAACAGAAACTTAACTTTAAACACTTCAAATAAAACAAAACGTGGAAATGGCACTGTAAAAAGGGAGAAAAAAAACAAAAAACCTCACCATTTTGGTTCTTGTTTATTACGTTCCGCAACAAAAAGAAATATAGTATATACAATCTATATAAAAATCACTACACAATATTTCCAGGAGGTTGGGCACTGTAAGTGAGGCATTTCAGAATGACGTGCTTGCCTTTTTTCTGTCCCATGAGATTGACTCGCTCAGCACAACGCTTTTTTGACCCAGCTGTCTTTCCATAGAGATCACCATACACGTTTACATTTTGCCGTCTAAAACTTTTAGATAGCAGCTTGAGCTGCTGTGATGATCCTGCAGCTCTTTTTCATTTGCCATGTCACGTAACTGTCTGGTGAGGCAGTAAATAGGTAAGTACGGGGTATTTTTTATAATTTCTAGCAAAAACATCAGATTTTTGTATCCGAATACATGTCAAAAAATATTTGTTTGAATATTCGGATATTTGTCCCAGCACTAACACTGTACTACATTTAGAAGGCTTCATGTAGCAGAACGTATACCACGACCGGGAGGTACAGTACTGTGCAAAAGTTTTAGGCAGGTGTGAAAAAATGCTGTAAAGTAAGAATGCTTTCAAAAATAGACATGTTATTAGATTATATTTATCAATTAACAAAATGCAAAGTGAGTGAACAGAAGAAAAATCTAAATCAAATCCATATTTGATGTGACCACCCTTTGCCTTCAAAACAGAATCAATTCTTCTAGGTACACTTGCACAAAGTCAGGGATTTTGTAGGCATATAGTCAGGTGTATGATTAAACAATTATACCAAACAGGTGCTAATGATCATCAATTCAATATGTAGGTTGAAACACAATCATTAACTGAAACAGAAACAGCTGTGTAGGAGGAATAAAACTGGGTGAGGAACAGCCAAAGTCAGCTAACAAGGTGAGGTTGCTGAAGACAGTTTACTGTCAAAAGTCATACACCATGGCAAGACTGAGCACAGCAACAAGACACAAGGTAGTTATACTGCATCAGCAAGGTCTCTCCCAGGCAGAAATTTCAAGGCAGACAGGGGTTTCCAGATGTGCTGTCCAAGCTCTTTGAAGAAGCACAAATAAACGGGCAACGTTGAGGACCGAGACGAGTGGTCGGCCAAGGAAACTTACTGCAGCAGATGAAAGACACATCATGCTTACTTCCCTTCGCAATCGGAAGATGTCCAGCAGTGCCATCAGCTCAGAACTGGCAGAAAACAGTGGGACCCTGGTACACCCATCTACTGTCCGGAGAAGTCTGGTCAGAAGTGGCCTTCATGGAAGACTTATGCCAAAAAGCCATACCTCCGACGTGGAAACAAGGCCAAGCGACTCAACTATGCACGAAAACACAGGAACTGGGGTGCAGAAAAATGGCAGCAGGTGCTCTGGACTGATGAGTCAAAATTTGAAATATTTGGCTGTAGCAGAAGGCAGTTTGTTTGCCGAAGGGCTGGAGAGCAGTACACGAATGAGTGTCTGCAGGCAACAGTGAAGCATGGTGGAGGTTCCTTGCAAGTTTGGGGCTGCATTTCTGCAAATGGAGTTGGGGATTTGGTCAGAATTAATGGTCCATTCAATGCTGAGAAGTACAGGCAGATACTTATCCATCATGCAATACCATCAGGGAGGCATCTGATTGGCCCCAAATTTATTCTGCAGCATGACAACGACCCCAAACATACAGTGAAAGTCATTAAGAACTATCTTCAGCATAAAGAAGAACAAGGAGTCCTGGAAGTGATGGTATGGCCCCCACAGAGCCCTGATCTCAACATCATCGAGTCTGTCTGGGATTACATGAAGAGAGAGAAGCAACTGAGGCTGCCTAAATCCACAGAAGAACTGTGGTTAGTTCTCCAAGATGTTTGGGCCACCCTACCTGCCGAGTTCCTTCAAAAACTGTGTGCAAGTGTACCTAGAAGAATTGATGCTGTTTTGAAGGCAAAGGGTGGTCACACCAAATATTGATTTGATGTAGATTTTTCTTCTGTTCACTCACTTTGCATTTTGTTTAACTGATAAATATAATCTATTAACATGTCTATTTTTGAAAGCATTCTTACTTTACAGCATTTTTTCACACCTGCCTAAAACTTTTGCACAGTACTGTATGTATCATATTTATTATGCTATGCTACTTAAGGAAAACATTTATTTCAATTGTAAAAACAGTTAGTTCTTTATTTTACATGCACTCGTAGTAAAATGGTAGTAATGTAAATACAGGTTTTGAAATAAAATGAGATAACCCTATTAATATAGGAGAATTTTCTAATGTTGAATTCAGATAAAACAGGCTAGTGGGCTCACAGAAATGTGGGATAAAATGAACCATTTGAGAAATAGACAAACTTAGGCCAATTATTTCCATACATGATGCCGAGAGACTAATGCATGCCTTTGTTTCATATAGAATGGATTATTGTTATGCACTTTTTCTGGTATCCCAAAACTTGTGGTAACCCGCTTGCAGCTTGTTCAGAATCCCGTCGCTAGAATTCTGACTAAAACCAGGAAAAGTGAACATATTATCCCTGTTTTGGCCTCTTTACACTGGCTCCCTGTGCAGTATAGAATTGATTTTAAGACTTTGTCGTTAACCTACAAGGCCCTGAATGTAGCACCTAGTTATTTGCAGGAGCTACTGACCCCGTATCTTCCAAAACGCACTCCGAGATCACAGGATGCGGGGCTGCTGTTTATACCTAGGGTCAACAAAAGCAACACGGGAGGTAGGGCTTTTTCTTGTAGAGCGCCTAAATTATGGAATGCTCTGCCTTCGTTTGTCAGGGAAGCTGGGACTGTTAGTTTAAGTCAAGACTAAAAATGCACTTTTATAAAATGGCTTTCTTATCTTAGTGGGTTTTAATGCAACTTTAAAATTACTGCTTTTGTATTATTATGTGTATACGGTTATTTACATGGTCTGGTTCTGGCAGTTGTATGTGTGACATGCTTTCCGAATGTATTGTGGTTTGTTCTTTGTTTCTGCTACTGTACAGCGCTTTGCAATACTGTTGTATAAAAAGTGCCATATAAATGCAATAAAACAACTCCATAAATAATACCTTGCGTGTAGGCTGCATCGTCTGCTCCCATGCTGAGTTTTCTCGCCTCGCTAGGTCTTTCCCTCTGCACTAACAATGGGTCCGAAAGATGATGGGCCTCGGGTTCAGCAAAGTGATCAGATGGGACGCTGAGCAAATTGGTGGCTTCGAATGTGGGGGACACCACCCCAGGGGAGACGGCCGGAGGCTTGTTGGGAGAAACTGTGATTTTAAAAGTGTACTTGGTATTGGGCTGAGTTACCACCACCCTGGGCGAGGTGGCGGTGCCACAACTACCCATGGAAGCCCGGGATTTGGGCGGGTGGTGGTGGATGTAGGCGGGGCCCATGCTCACCTGCCCTGCCATGTTCCGACAGGTAGATGTCCCTGGCATTTGTGGATTGGCAGAGATGTAGAGTGTGGGCGGGTTCCGGAGACTAGGGTCATCACCCGTGGGGTTTGCGTTGGCTGAAATGTAAAACTTGGGGTGGGTGCGGGAGCCGGAGGAAGCCATTGAGGCCTCCTCAGCAGCAGCAGCAGCAGCAGAGGAAGTGGGCGGGCTGGCAGCTATGTAAACGGTGGGTTGGCTGCGGCTCAGTGACTGACTGCTGATGGATAAGGGTGTTGTGGAACAGGTGGCAGCAGAGGAGGAAGGGACAGCAGTGGAGGAGGATGAACGAGGTCCACCGCAGCCTGATCCTACTCCTCCAGGGCGCAGCACTGCAGTGGTGGTGTTGGAGTTACTCCGCTGGGGTGATTCAAGTTTGATTTCAATCTGGTTCTTGCGTGGCCCTGTAGATATGTTTTGAATGTTGTATTGGCTGAAAGAGGAAGATGAAGGCGGCTGGCTGCCGGGAGCAGCCTGGATGAAAGGAGGCGCTTGAGCAGTAGTGGGTGAGCTGATGGGCATGTAGACGTGCGACGTCTGGTGGCCCTGTGGCTGGTGCGTTGAGGTATGTGTAGAGCTGTACTGGGATGGGAGAGTACAGGGGCCAGGCAACTGGGAAGGATGGGTGATCTGATAGATCTGCTGCTGCTGCAGCTGCTGCTGTTGTGAGCTGGGACCAAATTGTGACCAGCCCACTTGCTGCTGCTGAGAAGTTTGCCGGGTTGTACCAGATTGAGTGACATAAGGCCTAATATAGATAGAGTTACCCTGGGGACTGTTTAGAGCCGGCGGGGGCCCGCCGTGTATGTGCAAAGAGGTGGGGGTGTTTCGGCCAGTCTGAATATTGGGGGCCAGTGTGACTGTGATAGGGTTAAATCTAGGGGCTTGTTGAGAGCTTGCAGAGTGTCCTTTGCCACCCAACTGGTAAAGTCCAAGGTGCTGCGGAGGATGTGGGTTTCGCGTTGTGTCCATAACTCCAAAGACGTTTAAGCTGGAAGGCCCTTGCACCGGAGCTGACTGGGGGTCTTGCTGAAAAAATTCGCTGTTTGGCTGTTCGGCCTGGAGGGGCCCGTCACTGAGGCTGTGGGCCAGAGTCCTGCTCCCATTCATTCTAACTCCTTCCCAGCCGGATGGGTGATACACATTCTGCGACTGCAAGCCAAGGTTCAGCTGGGTCATGTGATTTCGAAGTCCGGAAATGCTGGAATCGTCAGGGAAGTTTAGATCTCCTTCTCCATAAAGATACTTGGTGCTCTCATGAGACAGGAATTGACAACAGGCATCCAAATTGTTATTATTCTAGACAGAAGAAAAAAGAGAGAGGAAGAAAATTAAATAAAATCACTGTACAATTTAATTTGCATCTTACCACTGACAAATAACCATCTCAATATGAGGGCAGAAAAAAAAAGATATACATTAGATTTGATTTACTGTGTCAGTTGATATTTTCCAACAGCAGTGGTTTGTTACTTTTTAGTGCAATTGTAATTATAATAGTGCTTACTACAGCATGATTGTAACCAATTACACAAAATAGCATTTTCAATTGTAATTGCAATTTCGGGATCTATATTGGGGGGGGAGGGGGTAAATCAATTCTGATCAGTATTTGTCAGCTATAAATAGAGTTAATTAAAAACAATCAAAACACTAATTTGAAATGAGACGATTCCTTTAACAGGGTTTTTTTTTTTTAAATCAATACCAAGTAACACTAATGCTTAAACAAAGTCTATTATGAAACTTTACAGTAGCAATGCAAAAAAGAAAAAAAGAAAAAACACACGAAAATATAAATCATGATCAATGCCGTCATTATTATTTACTTTAACTTCTGCTCAGTATTGAAATACAGATTACAGCATCAATACACTGTTCATTTTCATTCTGTAGTTATCTAAATGTAGAATTGTAGGTTTTAGAAATTAAATCAAATCGATCATGTTGAAGTCATAAACAAGAGAGAATTCACTGTTTCTGCGGATACAGAGAGTACTACTGTAAAGATTAGGAACTGTTACTGTAACAATATTTACTGCACAAAAAAAAACTCTGGGCAAAGTTTTGTTCCATCCAGGTACTGCATAATTAAAAGTGCTTATTTGACAGAGGTCTACAGAACAATATGCAGGCAAAACAAACTCACTTCTAAAACCAGAGAAACAGTCCAAGCCAGGAATCCAAACAGTAAAACATGTAAATAGCCCAAGAAAAAACAAAAGCCTTTACATTTTAAGTCTAGACTTAATAGGCATCACACAGAAACAAATCTAAGTGAGCAATGCTACCCACTGTTTGTATGCTTGCTGTTTTTCAATTCTTTTCATTCAGTTCATTGCCTTTCTGTTTCAGGTGCCAGTAGTAAATAATAAAATAGGCCTGCATATATGCGATCTAGTCAAGCTTTTACATATTTAACAAAGCTAGATCTTGAGAGAATGTATTCAGTACAGTTAACATGTTGTGTTTGTATTTTCTCTTAGGCTATGTGTCTGAAATAAGTATGTGATGCACATTATTATTTACCCACTTAGTATATTTATGTACGAAAATATTTCCAAATAAAAACATTTAATGTACAGTAAGCGTGTCTTTTTATTACTTTATTTCTACTAGTGCACTAGTTTATGGTAACGATGCTATTTCATGTTTGAAATGTTAAAAAGTGCAATAAGAATAAAGCAATATCACTTGTAAAACAGATTAGGAGCTTAAATGTGTATTTATAAATGTATGCCTTTATAAAATGCAAGTTTTAGTGTAGCATGACCTCTGAATAGTACTATATAGTAAATCCACCCATCGGTGCAAGTAAAAACATTTAAGTTCAGTAAACATACCACATGCTATTTGATTTCAGTGTTTTGCTAAATTCACTTATGGCAGAATGTACAGTATAACCTATAAAAATACATAAACTAAGTAAAGCATGTATGCATGATGTGCTCGGTTTAAAGCTTTAAAAAAAAAAAAAGCATATAATTACAATTTCAAGTGATGAAAAGTATATATATATATATATATATATATATATATATATATATATATATATATATATATATATATATATATATATATATATATATACTGTGCAAAAGTTTTAGGCAGGTGTGAAAAATGCTGTAAAGTAAGAATGCTTTCAAAAATAGACAATGTTAATAGATTATATTTATCAATTAACTAAATGCAAAGTGAGTGAACAGAAGAAAAATCTAAATCAAATCCATATTTGGTGTGACAACCCTTTGCCTTCAAAACAGCATCAATTCTTCTAGGTACACTTGCACAAAGTCAGGGATTTTGTAGGCATATAGTCAGGTGTATGATTAAACAATTATACCAAACAGGTGCGAATGATCATCAATTCAATATGTAGGTTGAAACACAATCATTAACTGAAACAGAAACAGCTGTGTAGGAGGAATAAAACTGGGTGAGGAACAGCCAAACTCAGCTAACAAGGTGAGGTTGCTGAAGACAGTTTACTGTCAAAAGTCATACACCATGGCAAGACTGAACACAGCAACAAGACACAAGGTAGTTATACTGCATCAGCAAGGTCTCTCCCAGGCAGAAATTTCAAGGCAGACAGGGGTTTCCAGATGTGCTGTCCAAGCTCTTTGAAGAAGCACAAAGAAACGGGCAACGTTGAGGACCGAGACGAGTGGTCGGCCAAGGAAACTTACTGCAGCAGATGAAAGACACATCATGCTTACTTCCTTCGAATCGAAGATGTCCAGCAGTGCCATCAGCTCAGAACTGGCAGAAAACAGTGGGACCCTGGTACACCCATCTACCGTCCGGAGAAGTCTGGTCAGAAGTGGCCTTCATGGAAGACTTGCGCCAAAAAGCCATACCTCCGACGTGGAAACAAGGCAAAGCGACTCAACTATGCACGAAAACACAGGAACTGGGGTGCAGAAAAATGGCAGCAGGTGCTCTGGACTGATGAGTCAAAATTTGAAATATTTGGCTGTAGCAGAAGGCAGTTTGTTCGCCGAAGGGCTGGAGAGCTGCACACGAATGAGTGTCTGCAGGCAACAGTGAAGCATGGTGGAGGTTCCTTGCAAGTTTGGGGCTGCATTTCTGCAAATGGAGTTGGGATTTGGTCAGAATTAATGGTCTCCTCAATGCTGAGAAGTACAGGCAGATACTTATCCATCATGCAATACCATCAGGGAGGCATCTGATTGGCCCCAAATTTATTCTGCAGCATGACAACGACCCAAACATACAGCTTAAAGTCATTAAGAACTATCTTCAGCGTAAAGAAGAACAAGGAGTCCTGGAAGTGATGGTATGGCCCCCACAGAGCCCTGATCTCAACATCATCGAGTCTGTCTGGGATTACATGAAGAGAGAGAAGCAACTGAGGCTGCCTAAATCCACAGAAGAACTGTGGTTAGTTCTCCAAGATGTTTGGGCCAACCTACCTGCCGAGTTCCTTCAAAACTGTGTGCAAGTGTACCTAGAAGAATTGATGCTTGATGCTGTTTTGAAGGCAAAGGGTGGTCACACAAATATGGATTTGATTTAGATTTTTCTTCTGTTCACTCACTTTGCATTTAGTTAATTGATAAATATAATCTATTAACATGTCTATTTTTGAAAGCATTCTTACTTTACAGCATTTTTTCACACCTGCCTAAAACTTTTGCACAGTACTGTATATATATATATATATATATATATATATATATATATATATATATTACACACACACATACACACACATTTCTTGCTTGTGAAGGCACGTTTGTGCAGAAACCGGTACATCGCTGTCTTTTTAGAAAAAATGCATGTGCAAAGAAGAGATTTGTGGCGCACACAAAGTACTAATATTAAAAAATATATATATACACACACACATACACACACACCGCCCCCATTCCCCCCCCTCCACCAAAAAAAAAAAAAAAAAAAATATCAGTTAGTGCATCCCTATTCGGCACGCTTGCAACTGAAAGCAACAGTTCAGTACAGCTTTTTAAACTACAGTAACGTATGGGTGGCTAGCTGCTAGGGTTAACCTATTCCGAGCACTGGCAAGAACAATCTTGAGGAGTGGGACACTGCACACTCACCTGCAGTATACACTGGGATACAACACCCTCAGGTACCTCAGGAAACTTCTGGCACAGGTCATGTAACACCTGGGTATCAATCTGCTGGCTTCCCTGGGCCATTCGTGTTTTGCCTGGTCAAGAGCTGATTGCTCGGTTATGCAGTTTTAGGCCTCAGTGGCGGCAGCACTCTTCCCTCCTCTCAAGCATCTTCTGTGAAACAAAATTAGTAAAGCATAAAGGTTTATATTGTGCAACTACTGCAACAAATGATCATGGTCCAATGCTTTATGGACTCAAACACTGTTGAGAGCCTTTCAACAAAAGGAGATTACGAAAATAAATTCAGCAATATAGTTCTCATGGCTACTGAACTAATCAACAAATGCTTACTCAGCAGATAAATTAAACTAATTGCAGTTACATACTAAATGCAACTTGACTACAATTCATTGCAGATAAAACAAATCCCTGAACCTTACTACTCCATGCAAACTCTGATCTACAGTATGCTGCTACTGTACTTTGAAACCCTGCCCCACCAATAGTACCCTAGGGGGAAAAATATCACACACAAACACATACAGTACTGGAACTTCAAAGGAATGTTGAAAAAAATGGGCAAGATATCCCTTACTCTTGTAAACCTTGAACTGCATGATCTCTCATTCAAGCTCTGCTCTCTTGTACATACTGCAGTAGCAGCCTTATTTTATTTGAATCTAGCTAAAGGAAACAGCAGCTGTTAAAGAGGAAGAACAGGCTTTATATCAAGTCTTAACTCAACATGCCATTCTAATCTTGGAGTAGCAGATAAAGCCAGTATAAATCTCTCTGTGGAGTGAAAGAAATTCACTTTTGAAATCAGCTGCAGTTAAATCGTTGTACTACAGACATTGTACTATATTCAGTCTCAGCTGTCATGAATCTTATTCTTGATTTTTATACTGCAGTAAATCCAATTCTGCTTTGCTTACCTAAAACCTAAATAAATGAATGAAAACTTAAACCCAAGCCGATAGTGAAAGACCCATTTTCACACATGACAACAGTTACCCTACTTATTATAACCGCCTCTATTTTAGAACTTCCTTCATAGCAGGATTAAAATAGAAAGTAAATTCTGTCCAAGTTTACATTCTAGATTCACACTGCCACTTCAAATATCACTGTACTATTAATTAGACACCTGTTCAAAAAAATGAGCAAAGCTTTTTAATAACATTATTTACTGGTACTGTAGATGAAAGCATAAAAAAGTATTCAAAAAAGATTTTTCTGCTATTGCAATATTTAACAAATGATTTGTCACTAGATGTTTAAAGTGAAAAGTCTATAAAGTAATTGGGCTTTGCGCAGTTTGTTCACCATCAAAATCATCAGATTAAATAGAATGATCTATTATGGACATCTGACAATGCGACAATAGAGAACACTTCAAGCAGGACTGTGGGCATGCAGTTTTGCTCCGGTGGTCCAAAAAAAAAAAAAGAATAAATAAAATAAACTATATGGGCAGACGAGTTACAGTTCAGCCTAGCAACAGTATACTGGAGCATAGGGTATGCAGTAGTATGTAGAGCATTGCCAATACTGACACAATGTTATATTTACAGAAGTGGTTCACAACCATATCTTTAAAATTAAACAACTTATTTAAATGGCTGTGAAAAACATCAGTTTATAGAGTAAAAGAAACTCTAAAGGAAACTGATAAATGCTTTAAGGCGAGTAATACACTCGAGTCCATTGGGATTTAGCAGTTGGTTCCAAGAATTTAACAATGCTGGATTGTAAATAAATTAGTGCTGGGACAAATATCCAAACAGATATTTTTTGACATGTATTCGGATAGAAAAATCAGATGTTGGTATTCGGCTACAAACAACAAAAATACCTTGCACTTATTTACCGTCTCACCAGAATTTGCGCAACAGTTTAAAAAAATGGCAAATGAAAAAAAGCAGCGTGTGATATCTCATTATATATAAGTAAACAAACCAGATTATGTGCACGTACGCATAGCGATCTCTAAGAAAAGCCATCTGGGACAAAAACACGTTGTGCTGCTTTGAGCGAGTCAGAATCTCATGGGACAGAAAAAAAGGCAAGCACATCATTCTGAAATGCCTTGCTTAAACAGTACCCAACTTCCTGAAAATAACGCGTAGTGATTTTTAGATAGATTGTATATATTATATATTTTGTTGCAACTTTGTTATGTGGAATGCAACAAACACCACCATTTCCATGTTTATTTTATTTGAAGTGTTAAAGTTAAATTTCTGTTTTCGCTACAAAAAGGCACAAGTAAACCTCATATTTTATGAAAACGTGTCGATGGCCACTGTTTACTGTGAAGAAACGGCAATGGCAAGGATTGAAGAAATAAATAAATAAATAAAATTTGGTGTCAACTTAATGTACTATTTATTTCTGGAATAAACAAAACATTTGATTTTTTTTGAGGATGCAATATCGACAATGGATAATTGCAAAGCATATGACACTGTTTATTTAGATTTCCAGAAAGCTTTTCACAGTCCTGCATAAAAGATTAATTCTCAAACTGAACACAGTAGGGATTCAATAAATGCATGCACATGGATTAGGGAGCGGTTAACATGTAGAAAACTGATTAGAGGAGAAACCTCAAAATGGAGCGAGGTAACCAGTGGTGTACCACAGGGATCAGTATTAGATCCTCTGCTATTCCTAACCTACATTAATGATTTAGAAACTTGTTAAATTTGCAGACAACACAAAAATAGGAGGAGTGGCAAACACTGTTGCAGCAGCAAAGGTCATACTTGACCTTGCAGACTTGATACAAAAGAAAGCATTTTATGAGATTCTTAAACTAGCGGTACCAGGAATATGAGACTGCACGGCCAGAGGTTCCGGGTCACCGGCAAGCCCCCGGCACAAATTAATCACTGGGCATAACCAATCTTTGGGGTAACTTGACAAGTGTAAATTCATATTAGTATCAGTATTATTAATATTTTTAGTAGTAGTAAAATGTGACTAATAACCTGCTTGGAACGGTGACTTAAATAAAGCTTTGCCTGCTGCAGTTGGTGCTGCTGTAATGCAAGCTTGTTGTATATATCGCAAGCAGGCTCAATTAAGTGCAAATAAACAATGTGTATTTAAATTATAAAAACATGATTTCTGTTCTATATAACGTATTTTTAAACTACATGTGAATGTTTTATTCCATTTATATGGATTACCTGTAAAATAGGATTTTCAATCAAATATAAGCAAGTAGCTATGGTGATGCCACCAATAAAATATGCAAATGAGTACCATCGAAGGTTCGAACCCTCCTTCGGTAATGTGTTCCGAAACGTCGAAGGTCAGAAACGTACCCTTCATTGCAGCCCTAATTAAAAAACGAGATTCATTTTTTGTAATCATAGCCTAGTTTAGAGTATATCAGGCAAAAACAACACATAAAGTAGATCCCTGGCATTGTTGTGTCTTTGCAATAAACAAGTCACCAGACATTTTCATAAAATACTAGAACACTACTACTTTAACTTCAAAAAACATTTCAAATCACATTATTGTGGAAAAAAGGGTGTGTTGTATAATGAAAAAAAACCAATAATATTTACTCACTGTTTTCTTTCTTTTATTACATATAACCACATAACAAAAACTAGGATCAACACAGAATAAACAAAAACATTTATCATTTCCTTTGCAAGATGGGCCAGTGTCATTCCAAAATGCCCCACGTTTTCCAACAAACTATACCTGACCTGTAACATATGAGACAAACAAACCCTAATTGACTCACTTCCCAAAACTGAAGCTTTATGATCACTATTTGGCAGCTTGTGTTACAAAAAAAAATGTTTGAGAACCGTTGCTTTAAACTATTACTAATGGCGTCTGATTTTCAGGTGAATTTTTTTTCCAAATTCGGGTGAATGCTTTTTTAAAAATTGGGTAGAATTATTTAATGAAAAATTAGATGGATTTTTTTTTTTTTTTTAATATATTTACAATCAATAAAGAATAAATATTTGGGCAGAAATTGGGTTTTATTTAGAAAGAAATAAACAAAATGCTTAAGCACAAAGTGTTGACAACAAAGTTGTCGTCAGCAATTTAAATCCTCAGCGTATGTATGTTTCCACACATTGGGGTATGCAGACTTGATGGCATCTATCTCTCTCCCCTTCTCTCTCACACACACACACTCACATACTGTATATGGAGGCATTTCTCCGTTCCAATCAAGTTTTATTTTGTAGTGGAGTTGCAAGTATAATTGCACACAGAACATCAGGGAAAACGAAACAACTTTACTCCACGCTGTTTTACAAAGAGAAACGATTGACTGTTACATCTAAATGCTCTTGGATTAAACACACACTCATAAAACAAATAACTAGGAAGAAAAGTGTGCAAAAAACAACGGAGACCTTAAAGCTATATTGCTGTAATTTTGAAAAATACAAATATATATTACATTACACCAAGAAGCCACATTTTTCTAATAGGTAAATCAGCTTATCGTCATCGGGTCAAACCCAAAAATCAGACGCCCTAACTATTATTAGCCCTTCTGCAGCAAAACTACAAATTCTTTCCACTTTTTGGGGGAATTTACAATCGTTATACTGTCAATAAAACCGTGAACAATAGTACATGCAGAATCTCAATGCTTGCTGGACAGCGTTCTATATCCTGAACAGACTATATTTTGACAAAAGGAATCACAAGAACCTTATGTTTCACCTCCCCCGTCTTTGGAGCAGGTAAGCAACATTATTGTCTGATACAGCTTGTTCTAAGATACCTACGACAACCATATGTTTTAAAAATACTGTATATGTATAGTAATAAAAAAGCAAAGCAATAAACTGCCACATTAATTCATTTTCTGAACATTGAATAGGGCAAAAGACAGTACCTTCCTTACAGTCCAAAGAATTTTAAACAAATAAAATACCGAATTGGCACTGGCAGTCGACCCTCTAAAGGCTGTTGGCAGGTTCCCCAGATATCCAACACAGCCTTAGACACCATCCTCAAGCAGTGAAGTATACAGCGGCTGTTCTACCCAAGCCTGCACTACAAAGCTAAACAATGTTTGATCTTCCAGGGAAAAGACCTGCAGAGGTCTTCATCACATGGAACAATACAAGAGTACCCAGTAACCGTTGATCCTTTATTTCATTAGTCTCAAATATTTACAAACACATTTTTTTTTCAGCAGACTACTCATACATCAAGGTGGGGCGAGTATTACAAACCATGTCATTACATATCTTCTGGTAATCTTACCACACCATTACTGTAAGCTGCCTGAAATTACAGCACATATATAACTGAGCACAGCAACAAGACACAAGGTAGTTATACTGCATCAGCAAGGTCTCTCCCAGGCAGAAATTTCAAGGCAGACAGGGGTTTCCAGATGTGCTGTCCAAGCTCTTTTGAAGAAGCACAAAGAAACGGGCAACGTTGAGGACCGTAGACGCAGTGGTCGGCCAAGGAAACTTACTGCAGCAGATGAAAGACACATCATGCTTACTTCCTTCGCAATCGGAAGATGTCCAGCAGTGCCATCAGCTCAGAACTGGCAGAAAACAGTGGGACCCTGGTACACCCATCTACTGTCCGGAGAAGTCTGGTCAGAAGTGGCCTTCATGGAAGACTTGCGGCCAAAAAGCCATACCTCCGACGTGGAAACAAGGCCAAGCGACTCAACTATGCACGAAAACACAGGAACTGGGGTGCAGAAAAATGGCAGCAGGTGCTCTGGACTGATGAGTCAAAATTTGAAATATTTGGCTGTAGCAGAAGGCAGTTTGTTCGCCAAGGGCTGGAGAGCGTACACGAATGAGTGTCTGCAGGCAACAGTGAAGCATGGTGGAGGTTCCTTGCAAGTTTGGGGCTGCATTTCTGCAAATGGAGTTGGGGATTTGGTCAGAATTAATGGTCTCTCAATGCTGAGAAGTACAGGCAGATACTTATCCATCATGCAATACCATCAGGGAGGCATCTGATTGGCCCCAAATTTATTCTGCAGCATGACAACGACCCCAAACATACAGCGAAAGTCATTAAGAACTATCTTCAGCGTAAAGAAGAACAAGGAGTCCTGGAAGTGATGGTATGGCCCCACAGAGCCCTGATCTCAACATCATCGAGTCTGTCTGGGATTACATGAAGAGAGAGAAGCAACTGAGGCTGCCTAAATCCACAGAAGAACTGTGGTTAGTTCTCCAAGATGTTTGGGCCAACCTACCTGCCGAGTTCCTTCAAAAACTGTGTGCAAGTGTACCTAGAAGAATTGATGCTTGATGCTGTTTTGAAGGCAAAGGGTGGTCACACCAAATATGGATTTGATTTAGATTTTTCTTCTGTTCACTCACTTTGCATTTAGTTAATTGATAAATATAATCTATTAACTATATATATATATATATATATATATATATATATATATATATATATATATATATATATATATATGACTGAATGCAGAATATACTGAGAATATTGAAAACTAAATGACAATTGGGACATTTGATTTTTCTTCTCATTTGGTTGCCCAAAAAACAGATGGGCAGAACTAGTTGGAAGTGTAACACATACTTGGGAATAAAACCTCTGGAATCCAAAACAGTTGTGTGTCACATTTCTGAGAAAAAAAGGCAGACAAGAACACTGAAGCAGGCAGCCGCAGCCGCAGCCACTGTTCACTGCAACCCAACCCTCAGCGGCGACATTACACAGCCAGGCGTCAGTACAGTACAGAGCAACAGAGGAATTTAATGGCATTGCTCAATAACTGAAATTGTATAGGGCTATATAAGTCTGCAGTTCAAATATAAATTAACAGAGCAATTCTCTTTAAAACCGGAAGACAAGGCGTTATTAAGTAAGTCCAGGAGGATAAGAAGCTTGTACTCTGCATTTCTTAAACACTCGTGCTGCAACTTGTTCCTTCTTTCTGTTCCTCCCCAGCTAATTTCTGTGGGCTATAAAATGCAGAGTTCACCTCAATAACAGTCTTCTATGCAACTGCCTGCTACAGTACATTCCATTCAAGTGTGCATATCGTTAGGTCTTCCTTTTCTTAAAAAGGGATGTACACTGTACATGATTTAAAAAAAAAAAAATTAAAAAAAAACATAGCAAGTGAAAACTCTAGAAAGAATTTTCAGGATATCATTATTTGGCTTATGTTACTGTAGTACTGTGAAAAAGGATGCATACCGATGATCTGAATGGAATTTTTTTACATTTTTTTATTTTTTAAATGCACTGGTTATATACAAAGTTAATTCTTAATTATTGTCACTGTTAAAAGGACGTAGGCCATGCTCTCCACCTTTTTTTTGCTAGGATAAAGATGATGTCTGTATATTGTGCTGGTTGCAGACAACAGACTGCATGATTTTAAGATCAACTGTCAACGCTTTCAGTACATTCAACTTAGCTTTGACCCAGTTTCCCAGGTGTTCATTACTTCTGAACTGTATCTTTTGGGAAAGTAGACTGCAGGGCAGTTGAAAGACAAGTGTGCATATCATACCCACTCCACCCCCCCACCCCTCAGTCACCATTGGTACTAGTTTTAATAAACAGTAGGATACACCAGTGCAAGTCATGATGGGTTTACTGTACCATCTGCCCCCTCACCCCCCTCACCCGACCTCCGCTGGGAGTGTACCAACTTTGCTGCTTTGCATGCCTTCACTTCCTCGGAACAAGCTAAAGCATTAGCCTTTACTTTAAAACCACAACCTTGACTTAATATAGGAATATTCAACAAGGAAAACTGTTCGCCAAAGCCACTAACCATTATGCATTTTTCTGCAAACCATTCAATGTTTAAACAGAACCCCCCTCCCCCCCTTACATTTTCAAAAGTCGGATCAAGTGATTGCTATGAAAGGAAATACCACAGAATGCTTTTCTTGTGTGCAATACATTTATCTTGCCAGTTAACTAGGCTTTCTTGTACAGTAGATGTAGTGTTCCGCGGTATATATCGATATCTATGGTATATCAGGATACCAAAATCCCATGATACCTAATAAATTGGGGTGAAATAAAAATATCTAAGTGTTGTGGTTTTTCAATACTGTTTTTTTTTTTTAGCTTTTAAAACAAACCTCTGTAATTGCGTGCTTTAAAAACAATATGAACTAAGCTTACTCATATCTGTTTAGCGGAAGTGACCAACTACCATGCGCATTCTGGGAAAATTAAATTATTGCAGCAGTCATGGCGAATGCCGGAGAGAGAAGCTTGATGTGGAACTATTCTGGATTTGAGCAAGAAGACAACAGAAACCTGGTTGAAGGCGGACAGTCAAAATGTTGAAAGTTTTAAAAAGTGAAAAACAAAAAGGAGGAAAAGCCACCACTTTATTGAAACAGCTTTCAGATCGCCATCCCGATCTCTTTGACAATGTTTACTTTTTACTGTAGTTTCTTCCGTTCTTTTAGTTTAAATAAGTCCCAGTGCATGTTACTTTTAAAAAAAGTCACAGCAAAGATAACACATAACAGGAATGCGCTAGAAGCTGCTCAAAAGGGAGTTCATTGATGCTTGTTTATTTCGTCATTACAGTGCATTTGCTAGAAGCTGCAAAAACATAATTTGCCGACTTGTGTCAATAAAACTCTACCGCATGATAAAAATTAAGGAATACAACATTTGTGTGTATTCCCTAAAGAAATACATTACTGTGTTTGTTTAAAAATAAATGTTTTACCGTGTACATGCATCGATCAGGCAAGTCTAGTTTAGCATTATACTGTGGTTACCTGTTTTACTTTCTGAAAGACTTGAACAGTATAGATTCATGGAGGTACTATGTTGTATTTGACTTTAAGAACATAAGAAATGTTACAAACAAGAGCTGGTCCATTTTGCCCATCTTACTCATTTGGTTGTTTATTGATGCAAGCAAGGACCTAATCAAGCCATTTCTTTAAAATTTAGTTGTTGCCAATTATTTTTATTATTTTCTCCCAATTTGGAATGGCCAATTATTTTTAGGCTCAGCTCACCGCTACCACCCCTGCGCTGACTCAGGAGGGCAAAGACGAACACACGCTGTCCTCCTGGCGTGTGCCGCCAGCCGACGCTTGCCACACTGCGGACTCACCATGCAGCCACCCAAGAGCTACAGCTTTGGAGGACAACGCAGCTCTCAGGCAGCTTACAGGCAAGCCCGCAGGCACCAGGCCAGACTACAGGGGTCGCTGGTGCGCGGTGAGCCAAGGACGCCCTGGCCGACCTAAACCCCCGCCACCCCGGGCGACGCCGACCAATTGCGCTGGCCCTGGGAGCTCCCGTCCACGGTCGGCTGTGGAATAGCCTGGACTCGAATCGGCAACATCCAGGCTATAGAGCGCATCCTGCACTCCACTTTACCGGATGCGCCACTCGGGAGCCCCTATCAAGCCATTTCTTGAAGTAACCGTGTAAATCAGCTTCCACAACCGGGTTTCATTTTTTCATTCCTTGCTCACATTTTTAGGGCACTTCTAAGATACCCCTGTATGAAAAACATCTGGTCTAGTTATAAAAAGTCTGCTTCAGGTATGTATTTCTGTGTTATTTTGTTATGTATAAGAATCAAGAGATTCCTTGTAATTTGAGTATTTGAAGCTGGCCAAAATGCCAAAGTTCTCTTTTTATATGTAAGAAATAAAGCAAATGGTGTTTGTTTTATTTTACACCAAGTGTTGCGCTTTCTTACCAGTTTTATGAGACTTTTATTAGTTGTGGCAACGACCTTTGAATACACTGGAACTTGTTTTCAGCAGAATAAATAAATAAAAATAAATAAATAAACATATCTATATATCTATATATAAACAGCAAGCACTCCGCCATGCTGTAGCATCTGTGTCTTAGCCTCTTAAGCACTTTGTACTTGCAAAAAAAGGAATTTGGCACGTAATGTGCAGAAGATCCGAAGTATCGTGATAGTATCGAATTTCTTGATACTGTGCATGGTATCCCTAAATGAGGTATCACTACAGTAGACACACCAGCATTTACTGTTAACTTATCTAGATCAGTGCTGCACAAACTTTTTATATACTGCCCCATTTTCTTAGCATACATTCTGCTTTAGCTAAATACATGCATGTTAAACGCATTTACGTTTTGAAATTTGTACTTTCAGATATAATTTATAAATGCAAACTCGTATCACAAATTCAACATTTAAAATCATTTCACACTTGGGGTTTAACATTTACCTAACAGATAAATCTGAAAAAAATTATCATTTAGCAATAAAATCTGAAAAAAATAAATCTGGGTTTCCACAAAAAAAAGCCAATCCTTCCGCTTTCCTGCCTCCTCTGCATATAATGCCAAAAAAATGAACACACATTTCAAAACTTTAGAATTGTTAACATTTACAGCTAATCTGGACAACTTTTGGTTAAATCTAGGGAAAAAATTACACGATTGATATTAAATCCAGGAAAAAAAACACCTGTTAATTAGTGCTTTTATTTCGGCTCCGTTCACTGCAGTTTCACAGACACTCGCCACTTCAAACATAATTTCTCAGATTCTACAAGCCCTAGGAGTGATCGTCAATGGATCATTTGAAAGGCAGGAACTTGGACTAATTAGCTATCATTTATGTATTTATTTAAACATATCTAACCTTTATATAAAAAAAATTAGAAAACAAATCCATTTTTTACAGAGCTGCCCCTTTCAGTCACGCCCCCCCTTACTGACTCTCCGCACACCACTGACCTAGATAACTAATGCCAAACGCTCAAATCCTTCATTATCTAGCTGCATATCACCAAGATTTAAATCTACCGTACATCAGGTATAAACAAAACACAACAGTAAGTGCTGCATTATCTGATTATTTATACTATATTTACTTTAGATCCACAGATCACTGTACAACACTGAACATTTTCCCCTGTATGTTGAAGGTTGTTATACTGTATTGTTATGGTAACTCCGGAGTCCAGGGACGCAGAGTGTCCTCTATGTGGATAAAAACTAAGACACATAGTTTTTAATCAAGCGAGGAAGACAGCTGTCTCAAAGTACACTTGATGCACCTGGGCTCTAGTTATATGATATAGGTATTTCTGTCTTTCCTTTCCCCCACCCCCCAAATTGTGCAATATGTTCCAGATTATGCAATATACTGTACATTATGCATCTCCCCTTTTATACACCAGTGCTGTTGTTTTTACAAAAAAATAATAATAAATAAAATCAATGCTTTAAAATTTGTCAAACTATATTAACTACGTTTGGTTTCGAATCCTGGATAATGGTCTACTTATGATTTCCCCAATGTAAAAACTTTCATCTATTCTGACTGCCCAGCCTTCTCAAAATCGCTAGATGACTAGAATGCATCTAGTAGTAAACTGCTAGAAATTATAACAATAAAACTAAATTGTTATTCATTTGTCATTAGCACACGTGAAATACTCAAAGGTGAAAATAAAAAAATAAAAAAAGTTTGTGATTGAAAATGGCCACTATAGATTAAAAACAAATGGTTGAAAATTGGCTTCAGGCATCAATACCTCAAAAGAAATCTAAGTCAAATGAAGAGTGATGCAATTAAAAGAAACCCAAGGTTTCCGATTGTGCAATTTCTTTTAAGGCTGACTGCCATCCTCTTACCCTAAACTGAACCAATTTTCAAGTAAAAGTACAGCTTCAATTACTTCCTTAAGGCAAGGGATAAAACTTTCAAAAGTGATATTACTTTAAATACAAAATACAATAAAAAGAAAATTAACCCCCGCCCCCCCCCACAGAAGTAGTGCTTAGGCTCATATAAAATCACTTAGGATGGTCTCTTGCTCATACTCTGAGGAAACCAGTAGAGCAAAAAACCAAAAAATCGTCTTTGGGAACTACATTAGGGTTACCAGACATCCCGTGTAAACAGGGATTGTTGTCACAGTTTCTGCCTTAATTTGTTGTCCCGGTCGGATACATTAAAATTGTTAATCGTCACGGTTTTGCGATTGTATATACAGGTGCACTCCAGTTATAACGGACTCCTAGGGGCAATGGAAATCGGTACTTTATAAACTAAGTACATTGTAAACACAATTCGAAATGCTGTATGTAACTGCGAACATAAGTACAGTATCCACCACTTACACCATGCAGGGTTATGTCAGGCAGCCGTTTATATCAGACAAATAACGTTTGCCATTCCCATTGATTTCAATAACAAGCATCGTTTATACCGCGTTAAGCACGCTGTATATATTTCGGGTAAAATCAGCTGTATGGATCTCATTATGTGCCACACATAGATTTAAATAACAAACGCACTGCATATTACTGTAGTAATCACTCTTACTAATCCACCAATCAGCTGTTTACACCTTGTTACCTTTCAATAGAAACAGCAGCACTTTTTACTGTGCACTTTTACTGTGTAAAAGCTTGACAGATCGATCAAGCAGCTGTTTGCGCCTCGTTAATGAGCGCTTACTCCTGTACTGTACCTTGGCTATTTAATCCCTGTACGCAGTGTCAGGTTTGCAGTTTGAAAAAAAACAGCACTGACTGCAACAGCAAGCAAGCATTGCTGGAATGAGAAAGGAACAAATTTCAGGAACAAATTTTCCTGCTTTGTTGCAATATGGATGGCAGTGAAAAATGTGATTGACAAATCGAAAACCCCACGTTGTTTTACAGGAGTTCACCACCTGCCTGTGGTTTACCAGCAAACAGAACCGCCTAGATGACTGGGGAATGTTTTTC
This sequence comes from Acipenser oxyrinchus oxyrinchus, assembly GCA_030684275.1. Lineage (NCBI taxonomy): Eukaryota > Metazoa > Chordata > Actinopteri > Acipenseriformes > Acipenseridae > Acipenser > Acipenser oxyrinchus. The sequence goes on along the minus strand of CM060252.1, from coordinate 65,137,595 downwards.
TGAATGTCTACATATGTGCGTGCCGCACTTTTAACACTGCGGCGTGCTATGGAGCAGCATTTGAATATAGCGCCGAACTGTGATTTTTTTAGAAAACGGTGAGTTTGCCATCCATACTTGCAAAAAAAGACCGTCCAGATGCTCATATCAGAGTTCTCCGCTGGAAACAATTTGCAGTAATGTAGCCTACCTGTACTGTACATTTCAGCAAAAAAAAAACCACAACGCGTGTTTGTTTTGTTTACTGTACTGGCGATTAGGGGTCATTTTGAACTTCAGGTTATTGTACATAAAGTAGAACCTTAGAGTTATGAACACCTTGGGAATGGACTCTAAAAACTGAATTTTCAATGGTTTTGTTGAAATGTGGACACCTGCTACCTACAGTCTCAATCTGGCAAATACAAGTATACAGTACAGTAATACAATACTCATATCATTATGGTTCTAAAGTCTTTAAAATAGTACTATAAATGGAAAAAAGGCTACATTTAAGTTACCACTGAAATCGTAACTCTAGCAAAAACATCCATGAACATCCATGAAAACCTGGGCTAACGTTGTGCTTGTTTTAAATAAAATGCATTTGTGCAGCTTGCCTCCTCTGGCTTGGGGGTGGGCGGGGAAATGGTGCTTTGCTTAAAACTAAAATGTTCCTAGTGAAATTGCCTGTACTCGCTTTGAAATCTGCCTCACCTTTTGGATACATTTGTTGGTACAGTAATTTTGCCTTCTCCATGACCAGCATGCCGCTTGTAGGAGCGCCTATGTGGTTGCACTGCACTCATGGTTGAGTGGGGTGTTCGATAGACTGGTCAGTTCGTAACTCTGGGGTTCCACACTATATATATATATATATATATATATATATATATATTTATTTAGTACAAAACTGCATCAGTGTGCTCTACATGTGAATAGCAGAGTAATGTATTAGGTTGTTTTGGCCCCATTCAAAAATAAAAGTTTAAATCATTCTGATTACGAGTGTTTACCATATGTTTAAATAGCAATAGCTGATCTAATCTGGCTTTCTGTACATTTAACATGTGTTGACTAGATGACAATATAAATAAAATAAAGAGTTGTTATGATCTGCAATAAATTCACCCAATGTTTAATTTTTAAACTATCATTGTGTTATTTTGTACTGTTATTTTAATGGCTTTAGAGTTGCTACAGTGTCAATGAACTGAAGAAAAAAAAAAAAAAAAAAGGTCCCAGTTTTTCACTGTGTAAATCTGGACAGAGGGTGAAGCTCTGACAAACTTGGTCAGACACCAAAATTCAAACTGGACAAAACACAAAACAGTAAAATATATTCATTATTTTCTTAAATTACTTTGTTTAATGCCAACAGAATTGCATAAATTTGATTACACTCCTACTGTAGGCATTTAATACATGTATTAATTAAATTAGCGAAGTGCTCCCCCAGTGCTTTCTTCCATAGCAATATGTAAGAAAAAAACCCACACACAACTAACTTTGCATCCAAACAAACTTGGTCCCTTTGTTCGCAGATAAGTGTTTACAGCAAGCACATGGATACATTGTTTCAAACTAAACGAACCAGACCGAGTCCGTTTGAAACTGACCCAGTGTGAATGCAGCCTTAGAGTAATGCTGTGTACTTCAGAGTTTAGTTTAGTTACATATTCATTTAGTTACATATTTATAAGAAACAACACCTTGCTCATCTTATTTAAAGAATTACCAGTGGTTATTTAATACAATAGGAATAAGGCATGACGGTTGTTAAAACTGAATATTTTCGGGGTGAGGCACCATGGGTAGTGAACAAGCACAAGGAAGAAGCAGTAACACCTGCAGCAGAATATTTTATCACATCAAAAACATTTTTATTAACAAAAAAAACACAGCGACACATGGAAACGCCAACATCTTATCACAGTAGTTGCTTTATACAAAGCTACTGTACTGTGACAAGTACTTCAGAATGAAAATCAGCAGAAGCAGCCCTAGGTGTGTTGAAAGGGAATCAAAGCTTACCAACATCTTTTTAAAATTGTGGGTTAAGGACTATTACATTTTATTTTCAACTTTTGCAACTTTCTTGCAAACAACTTACTACAACTGGCAGTCAACAAAAACGCCTGCCTTTCAAGCGAGCGGACGGAAGTAAAGGGGGAGTTGTATGTAGAATATCTATGATCCCTGTCTCTCTTCGCAGTGACCAGCAACGTAGTTAGCTACGTTCCCGCTAGCCGCTCGCCACATCGCCTCAAGCTAAACGTTTTCCCCCCAAAGTTCGCCACGGTGGCAAAGGCTTTGAAAAATGTAGGCCTACTTGTGTAAGACTGCCAGCACATTCAACGTGTACTGGTAGATGAATAAATAGACTGTTTAGTTTGCTTTCATTTTGCCAAATGAAAGCCCTTCAGCTTGATCACGTAACATATGCATGTCACAAACATTGTGTTTGAGGGGAGAACGGAGGCTCTAATTAGAAACAGTAAGTGGATGGCGCTGCTTGTAAAAAAAAAACAAAAAAAACACGGCATCCAAACAGAAAAAAATTCTTTTGTTTTTTTTTTCAAAATGTGCTGAAATATATTATGGAAATAGTAACAGAATGGATTCGAAAGAGGAACAATTTAATAAAAGAATAAACATATTATTTTAAAAAGAAGGATTTGTCTCACTATCATTTATTGAGTTTTAATGTCAGAATCGGTACAATACAGTATTCTTATCACCAAGGTGGAAAGAACAGAACTGAAAACTCAAGACATATTTTCTGGATTGAGGAAATCAAACAAGCAGCAGCCAACATGACAAATTGGTAGTGGCTGGCAAGTTCGTGTTTTCTTGGATATTTTATTTGCTCTGTGAATTTAACCAAAAGTCAGCTATTGTTCTCTGTAAACAATGCCAGTCATAAGTCTCAGTCAGTCGACCACCAAAAAGTCTGCCAAGAAATTATCTAAATAACCTTCCAGAAGTCTTCCTTGGGTGCTTTGACCTTGCAAGAGAGTTTCCAATAACGCTGACATGTCTACTGCACTACACCCCTAGTTCTTCTGCAATATTCCTTTGACTACAGCTTATTTTATAAGACTTATTATATCAGCTCACATTTTTCTGGTCAATTCAGTTACTTTTTGTTTAAGTGGCTTAGTGGTCAATTGTAAATCAACAATTAGAACTGTACTAGCAAATGCAAATATTTTATTTTTGCTCCTGAAAAAGTGTTATGATCGTCTACTAACATCCATTGACTTCCTCCATAATTCTTGAGCAGCTGAAGAACATCCAGCTAATAAGTTAGGTCCTGTATAATAAGATATATTTACATTGTGCCCCAAATCTCTGAAAATGTGCTGTGCGCTCTTCTATGCTCAAGACTGTAAATTATAAAATACATTTATTTCCTTGTGTGGTGTTCAGAACATTGGATCCATTTCGAGACCCCTGATTTGTGCTTCCCATTTCTTTAAAATCCCCTCAAGGGACCTTGAGAGCAAGCGGGTCAAAAGGAATCCTACCCTGTGTGTAGTACCTTTGCTTTTTATAAATTAAATATAAAACTCCAAGTCATTTTGCAAGGTGTTATTGATTAAATTACAGTGCCTAGGGCAGTCCAACAGCTATGCCATATATTTTCTTTAACTGAAGGGTTCTACTTGTAGCCAGGTATAGAACAAGGGGACACAAAAGCAGATTAACCCTTTAAGGACTGGGATCATGTTAACAAGTGGGATTCTAGGACCACAATTGTGTAAACATGATAAAAAAAGCACTTTGTTTTGATGGCTTACAGGGCCATTTGCATTTACTTTTCAAAACTATAAAATGTCAGTAAAAAAAAAAAACAACTCTAGTATCAGTACTTTGCTAAAAAAACTAAAAATGATAAGCAGCGTCATAGGTTAATCCTCTGACAGCGTTTGAATTGAGAGTCCCACAACTAGGGTTAATGCAACCTTCTCTAACAGGACACATAGCAAGCCTACGTTTAGGCCAGGGGTCTCCAACCCTGGTCCTGCAGAGCTACTGTGGCTGCTGGTTTTCGTTTCAACCAATCTGTCAGTTACTTAATTGAACCAATTATTGGCTTAATTAGTCAAGATTAACAGGAGTTTCAGATCTTTAGCCACGGATGATGTAAAGACACCTATAAAACCTGCTGGATAGGGGCTCTCCAGGACTAGGGTTGGAGACCCCTGGTTTAGGCCATACTGCCTTTGAAACAACTGCATTACAATGGGCTGGGTGGTAGAGGTTAATCCATCTCATGTACAGTTGAGCAAAGGTTTATTGGATTTTTTTTGTTTCAGATACTCTGCTAGGAGTGAGGTGGTACACTGGTTTTGCGGTTTACTAGAGTTTAGGTACTGATACCGTTCCTGTTACTCTACACCGCAATTACGGTACACAATGGTTAATGCTATTTATTCTATGATATTATGGCAACAGACCCCCTAAACTGGAAAAAATAAATCCTGATATTTATGTTCATACGTCAGGACTTGATTAACATTGTGTTCATATTAGGACTCCTTCCTATGTCATCACCTTCTCCAGGTGTGCAGTCAGCGCCGCTTAATATCAACAGCTGCCATATTACAACAAGCACTGTAAAGCGGCCCAACAGGCTACATTCAAAACAAAGACGTGGACAATTCAGGAAAAAAAACAGGTTCACACCAATAACAGAACAATTTAAACAAACGTTTTTAAAAGAGCAAGAAAATGAAAATATGGACATAAACCGCAAGTCATATTTCCGTTCAGTGGTAAAAAAAGAGAATTTCACCAGATGTCTGAAAAAGACCTGGACAAACACCTTCTGAATTTCATCTCAGCAACGTTGCCCGTTACCTGTGGAGACATAACTATAAATGCAGCATTTCTCTGAGTAGCCTGTCGCAGTGTACACAAACAAAATAAACTATCTGCCAAATAAACACAGCTTAAGACAGAAGGTAAAAGCAACCAGTCGTACAAACAACTTAAGAAAATACATAACTTAATCAGTGGTGCCACTCGTGCATTATGGCTCAAAACCAGCTCGAGACATATTAATCGGGTGGTAATATACTCAGACCCATATATTCTATTTGTTTGTGGTCCTACTGTTATGAACAAAAGCGAAGGAAAATACCAGTTTCACATGAACATTTTTATTCAATGTCTTATTCAAGTCTCAGTACTACTCAGCTTTCTCACCTAGCCTCACACTTGAACATTCCATCCACTTCTACCTTGTTGTCAATCATCATCATGATCACCATTTTGCCTTAGCATTTTTCTACTGCAAACATGCTTCTTAACCAAGTGATGATAATCTTAGCAAAGTGTCTGAGGAAGATCTTTTTGATAATGGTTTTGAAGGAAACGACACAGAACACAAGTCTCAATAGCAGAGACAAGCGACTGCAGTGGGATAGCCTACTTATTCTCGCTATTTACAGTATTCCATTTTTTTTAGGTAAGTGAAGATTTTTTTTTTGTACAAACTCCACCTGTTTACTAATCATTAGTAACAGCATTGTAAAATTACTTGTGAACTGTAGATATAAATCCAATAACATATGTCTTAGTATTAATTAATTTTTAAAAGGTGTCTGTATAGGTATTTTATTTACCCTGTGCCAAAAATAAACAACTCATATCTGTTCTTAAATTACTTGTATGAGTAAATGTTTGTGTTTTAAGCAACAACCAATCAATTCCGAATTCTGTTTACCGTCAGCTGAACAAAGTACTTTATTTCTTTACTTACTTATTTTATACGTTAAAATTTTTCTAACAAACTGCAGCTCTACGCTGTTTTGAGTAAATTATATATCTTACCAGAATAATACATACTATGGTAATATAACATTGTACAACTTTACAGTGTTCTTTTAAATTCTGATTGTCAAAAAAAAAAACAATTATAACATTGCTATAACTTTAAAAAAAAAAAAAAAAAAAAAACACACCTAAAAAGTACCGGGGTGAGTGACTAATACACTGGTGCGGCGTATGCTCCAGTGTGTGTGTAATATTAAACTACTGTACCAGCGCCACAATGGGATTACTACAGCCATGGTTATGGCTCACACAAACTTAACTGTCAACAACCCCATTATTTTTTCAGGATCTACGGCACTCAGGTCATGTTGCTGGGGAGAAACACAAAACCATTGTCCTAATTAAAAGTTTTGAATACCCTTAGTCGTTTTGAATGTTAAACGCAAGCTTTCAGACTCTTGACTGACCTCCTCGACCCAGATGAGCCCGTTGGTGGAGAAAAAAAAAAATAGTGGTTAAAGTTAACAATCTTCAGAATATGAAAACAGTACAGCTATACTGCTTCACTGTTAACACAACAGCTGTCAGTCTATGAATTTACTTTTTCCCACCCTCCCAAGCCATTGATTTGTCAACACAGTCAGACTGAATCCGCCCCTGGGATCCGTTGCAAACATCTATTGGTTAGAAAGCCGAGTAAACTCAAAGTCTTCCATTCATTGTGCAATGCTATAATAATGCAGGTGGCTTTGAGACTGGATACAAGACAATTAGACAAAAAACAAAACTGCTACACAACAGGTTTGAAATTGCGTGTTGCTGAATTTGCCAAAATGCATAGCAATCGCAATGCTGAAAATAACAGTACATGACAACAGACGAAACAAAGACAAACTTAAAATGGCGAAAGAAACGAGCCGATAGGAGGAAAGTGTTTACGGCCTAATGTAGAAAACATTTTGTTTGAATGGAGTACTTTGAATGACTATACATACTGTAACTTGTTCTACGTGTCAGTGCAAGGCAGTGGTACAGTATGGTTATGGTTCTCATTAACAAAAAAAAGAACGTATTTGTACAGCTGGAAATTTAATGCAATTGTAATGCAAAAAGTTTTGTTTACTGGTTATTAGATGGTGCACCGTTTAGTTTATTTGCTTTTTTAATGGATGCAAGCAGCACTGTTTAATACTTTTCTTTTAAATTTGAATTAATAGAACAAATTTCTAAAAGCCAATGCAGCTGGAACTATTGTCCAAGTATTGTTTTGGAAAGAAATGTTCAGTAAAGTAAAGATGATGTTTTTTAACTTGTTTGGCTAAAATAAAATAAAGCAGGTCAATACAGATGTGATGTGGCATGTCTAGCTTGATTTTACGCACTTAAATTACTTTTTAAAATTTTAGAAATTTTGAAAAACGGAATAGTTTCTAGCAGTTCAACTAAAAACGAACTGTCAAATTATTAATGGAATAAAATGTTGCAAACAAGGGTTATTTCAAAACAGGTGTATCTTTTTTTATCAGTGTTGAGCATGTAGGAAAAAAACAATTGTAAAAAAAATATTTAAAAAAAAAAGTACTTTTCTAAAATTTAAGTCTCAAAAAGGGGGGAGCGACTAACGGCAGTGTGACCTATAAAACGGTATATAATTTCGTGAAAGGAAGTGTGATTGTGTTATTTTTTGTGAATTACAGTAATTTACAGTATTATTTCTCCATTTTTGTAAGCCTTCATTCTATAACTTGCATGATGTACTGTATACTGTGATATTAAGGTTTAACTTACCACAGTATTTTTTTATTTTTACTTATTTTATACCAGCCCATCCCTAATCTCTACCCTATTACAGTTATTTTTTTTTCATTTTTTTTTTTTATTCCTCCAAACAGATCAAACCTATGTAAGCGAGTCATTTCTAGCCAGGAGGAAGCTACACATTAAAATAAAACAATTTAAATAACATTAATCACAACAGCAGTCCAACAGCAAAATGTCATGCATCAAAACAGGCTTGGTAGCTTTTCTAACAAGTTGTGCAATGCTGGGGTGATGCAAAGACAACATAATGATACATTGCGCCACCGCTGCTATAAAGTTAATCTAGTCAAAACCAAACATGCAAGATTTATTTTATTTTTAATTACACTGGGGTACCCAGTTGTTCCACGGACAGCCATATCCTTGATATTCAGACCACAAGTTAGAGATGTGCCCACTATGTCCTTCTGTATGCAGGAAATTCAGACATATTTACAGTCTTGTCAGAAGGCATTCTTTTCTGATTCTTAGAACTTCGTAAACATATCACTGCATTATGCTTTTGAGTTGGTTAGAATCAGTGGGCTATTTTTAATTTTCCCTAAGCTGCAGAAAAGCAAACATTTTCTTTTATTTGTATGTAATCATAATTATATTAAAAAAACACACACACTACTTCTTTTGCCATGCCTTCAGTATAATAACAAAAAAAACATATCTGAATTGAAACAGCAGTCAGCATCATTGGTGCCAATTAAGGGAACAGAACATCAAACTATTCAATGTTTTAATAATTGAAAAATAAAATCTTTAAGTTGCTGAAAAATGTAATGTGATTTTTAAGTAGATACATTATTAGCACATTTAGGGGGTCCAAGGATATACCAATTATAAGTTAGTACAGACTTAATTAAATTCAATTTTAATAAGTAGTAACCCTGAGTCTGACCCTCTTTCCTAACACCCACTTACCAATACAGATAGATAAATGAATATCACACCATGAGATCACTTAGTCAGGAAATATCACTTGTTAGCTGGATGGTACTTTGGGTACAGTACATAAAGCAATATGACAATCTGTTTCCTGAATCGCAAGCACCATAAATACTGTTTGCATCACATGCAACTGCCAGAATGCCAAAGACAATGCAGAAGCAAATGCTATGCAATTTGTTTAGTCGCTGGAAACTAAAACATCTTGCTGAAATGACACATGGGTTGTTAAAGTAAGATTTAATATGCCTTTATGGATCAACTTTTTCGCAATTGGAATCTAAAACTGTACACCAGTTTTTAAATGTTTATATTTCAATCTCTGGGTTTTTATTAAAATGGAAACTTAAGGCTGAGCTGGGATTTCTCCAGTTTTCCTGATCTGGATATAGAATACTAATCCTGGCAGAACAAACACATAGGAACCATTACAATTTTAAACATCCTAGATACATTTATATTGGTTACATTCCTTCCATGAATGATTCTTTACCATTTTATATTATATTAACTATTTCTGACATGAATGCACGCCTGTTAAAACCTACATTTAAAATATCGCAAACGATTACTTAAGTTAATCATGGTCAAAAGATAAGAGACTTTCTTTTGATTATTCAAAAAAAAAAAAAAAAAAACCTGACAGATTAAATAGTGTTTTTGTATTGCAATTACGTCTGAAACGGGTTTGTTGGGGTCCAATTAGCAAGTGGATCTAAACAGGCATCGCCTCTACTAATCCATAAATCATCTTCAATTCTATTAACACAGTGTTACAATGGTTTAAAAAAAGCTCACTAACATACATGTAGGTACTTGTATTATCAAGTAGTTACAGAAGCCGACACAATGTATCACTTGTTAAAAGTTGTGTGTTTTACCAAATCCCACCTCAAAATAACAAAATGTTTTACATCTCCCTAAAGATCAAACGATGCCGGTAAAATATTATTTGTATATAGAAGAAACTGGGCAGTCTCTATTACAGCCGGTCTGTCCACCGCCCCCAGACTGTATTGCTTTTCAATTTGGGCCTGCCAGCTGAGTAAAGCGCCGGTGGAAAGTTTTTTTTTTTTTTAGGGTAAGTTACTTATTAAGTATATAAATAAATTGATCGAACAGCAAGCGCTGAGGTTCACATAAGCCATTCGCGACTCTTAAATTGTGTGTTGATACAGCTTCTGGATTTCTAGCCCCACTTCGTGAAGTAATTTCTTTATTTTTTTTTCCAAATCTGTTTAAATTGTGTCAATGTTACAAAGGAACTGGAATTCAATTTAACTTTACTACCAGGGTAAGATGCTGCTACTGAGGCCAACAAAGGAAAGTGGAAAATGTGTTTCAAACTTCTAGTCTTCGATTTTGAGCACCACAAAAAACAGTGTACTCAGCGAGATTTTCCGCATCAAATGGATATCCTAAATAATTTAGGCGTTCCTCCCAACTCTGCAATCTCAAAAAATAAACACATGAATTCATACACACACACACTATATATATATATATATATATATATATATATATATATATATATATATATATATATATATACACGCATAATAATAATAATAATAATAATAATAATAATAATAATAATAATAACATTAGGTGCAAAAAACAAACACATTTATACAACCCACTGCATAATAAAACAAAATAAGTATGTTGCGGTTTCTTTTTTTTTTTTTTTTAACCACCCTTCCCCTCTAGCAACGCTACCCAGAAACACTCACACACACCTGAAAAGCTTAAAGTTTCATTAAGTCTTTGGACCCTGACGCGCATCGCTCTGCAAGTTTAAGGGGAAAAAGTTTAGCAGCGAGCGGGTCTGTACCTTAGCAATTTCTTACCGTCTCCGCCGCCGCTCCCCGGGCCACCTTCAACACCCGAGACACCGCCACCGATTCTCCTCAGGGCCGGGGGTACTGTCAGAGAAGCAGGGAGGAGGAACTTTGGAAAGTGGTAAAGAAAACAGCACCTTGGCCTTCACCGCTTTCCTGGAGGAGGAGGAGGCAATAGCACGCTGTAGCCCCCGCTGCTTTAAATTATCGGGTGTTATTTTGACAGTTCTTCCTATTTTTTTTTCTCCCCTTTTATTTTTTCTTTTCCTTTCTCACTTCCAGACCCAATACGAATCAAAATAGTGTCACACAATATGGCGACTACCACCTATCGCGAGATTTTTTTGCGCTAGGCTAAGGGGACAATTTAGGGAAGGAGGGGTTGAAAGTAAAGAAAGAAAACAACTTGCAAAAGTTTTTGTTGTTGTTGAAGTCAAAACGATTAGACACGTGAGTACATATTTGCAGAGGGTTGGTAGGTTTTTAGATACACTAACAGGTGAATTTCTACTACTCCTGTCTGTTGACACAGATTCAAAAAAAAAAAAAAAAAGGTCCCATGCAGATTTGGAAAAGCGAATTTAAAGTACATTGCAAACGGGGTTATATTTTATACAAAATAATATTATAAAATAACACTAAATAAAGTATATGTTGTTACTTCATTTGTTACAGATGGCATGAGCTGCGGAGTATGTCTTTATATGTTATGTAAGTACGATATAAGTATCGTTTATTATTATTATTATTATTATTATTATTATTATTATTATTATTATTATTATAAAACAAAAACAATTCCATTATAGCAATAGAAATCCAACTCTCTTCCTGTATTATTGCAGCGCCACAAAATGTATTTTTGTAAGAAAGGGTTGTGTTCTTTTTCAGCTTTTCTCCCAAAATGCATCGTTACTACAACATTTACAGTTTACTGAAAACTGTGTATTGTTAGATACTGCATACATTGTAATTTCTAGCATTCTATAAAATTATTGCAGTTGAAATACAGTTACCAAATATGTACATCACAGTGGAAGATTATATTATTATTCTATAACTAATATATTAAAAAAGTTTATATAAAAAATGGTTTAATATGCTATAAAGGGAACTCTCTGACCTTTTTATATGGAATTACTGTATGTTATGTACAGATGTGTTTTCATCAGTGTTTTACTCAAAGAAATGTGCACTCAAGTTTCTGGTAATGAAATCTTAATTAGCTTCTTGCAGATCACATGTTACAGTATTGTAACCTTGTGGCATCTTATATTTTGTATATATTTTTAAATTGATTTCCATTAATGAAGCTCTAATTTGGCAAGCATTATTCTCTTTCTGCAATTATGCATTGGTTTTGTCCAATGCATAATTGCAGAAAGAAAAAAATCTAGACCATATTTTTGAAGTGTTTAGTCCAGTATTTTTAATTGACCTGTTCTTGAAAGAGGTAAAACATCTGTTCATTTTACAAAACTAAAACCAAACAACAAAGTTATATATTTCAAGTTCTCTTAAACACTGTGTGTTTTGTATCCCCTTATGTTAACCAACATTATTTTTTTTGTCCTTTAAAAAAATAGGAGTTAATTAAAGAATGGAGGACAACTTTGAAAATAAGGCCCTACATCTTTTTAAAGGAGGTGGGGTTAGGGGTTAGGTTCTCAATCCCTCTCCAGTATCATTAAACTACATTGTGAATACAAATGCGTGCTTTAACATACTCCCACTCATACAAGGGTTAGACACAAAAAAGGAAACATGTAATATGTACATGTGCGGATCCTTCCTTAAAAAAAACAAAACTTTTGTACAAGACAAAATTAAAAGAAGTAGTTACTGGATCGACTTATTATACCACTAAATGACTGGAATCATGACATCTAGTGGCAATTTTTAAATTTTATTTCTGTGTCAGCATCTGTCCACAAGGTCTTCCCGCAACCGCTGCCCCAGTCCCCGCCATAAAATATAAAATTTCAGAGCCAGACAGACTGCATCATGGATCGCAAAAGACAAGGGTCGATGTTGGCCTTTGTTTCAAAAAGGTTTGTTCATTACATGCATTGTACTTTTATTACATGTAGTAAGCACTTTACATCTTAAATATGCAATCATAAATCTAGTGCAGAATTTACATTTAAATTTAATTCAGGGCTTGTCATGTCTAACACAAATTCTGCTAAAATATAGATCACATTGGTGGTTGAGTTATTCTTAATAATTTTCCTTGAATGACGACACAATACACAGTGCTCCAACATTATAGAAAAAAAACCTGGTGTATTTCTTAGTTATGGCTGGTAGTCGGTTGATCAGATCATTTGAACTAAAATTATCAGTGAGACATATAGAACATGCAGTCATCCCTATATTCAATCTCCTAAATTAGGTGAATAAGTCATTTTTGTGACTGAGCTAACCCCATATTTTCTATGCATCACAAAGTGACAAGCTGCTCTTGAAACATGTGGTGCATAAGGTCAGCAAGCAAGTGTGAGTGGTTGTCATTACCATAACTGAGTGTGAGAGGAACAAGGAAATGACCCAGGACCCAGGGTACCAGGCTTTACAGGGGTACTGAGAAAAAGCCATGCTCCACAGATGAGGCATAAGGAGCAAAGGCAAAATACTCTGTGTATGAACAGAAAATAAAAACAAACAGAAACACATGATCACTACAACAACTATGACAAGAGGAAGGAGTATGAATCAAATTACATCAATGTATAGTGGCAGCAACAAGTATTCATACAGTCCATCATTGTGCCATTCTTTAAATGTCGGTGCTTGTAAATTTAATCCTTATGAAATATGGAGGACGATATTCAAGCATGGTCCTGTCAGGTACCAGAAGAACCTTGCTTTCTCTGAAAACACCTTGTTTTAATCCTGAGTTTCTTTTGATCGGCAGTGGCAAATTGTGTTGTGGTATTGTGATATGGATTGATGGTGAGACCATTTCTCTATAGACCTCAGACTGATACAAATTGGAAAGACTAATGAATTAGTCATTTAGCCCCCACACACACTTTGTAGCTTAGTACTGTAAAGGTCTACCAGTAATCAGGTGATTCCTTCCAGTACAGTGCCACTGTTAATATGTCTTTCAATGTAAAAAATACAAGGGTGTTGCTCACTGCACATTTTACAACTTGCTGCACAATTGACATTAAATAGAACAGATGGAATTAAAAAAAAGGTTTTCCAAATAACTCCGTGCTTATTAGTATTAATACAAGCAACACTATAGCCACACCCTTTTAATTTGGATCGCACGCATTCCTGTAATTTTTGTCAATTGACTCTGGTAAATGTTCAATTTAGGAATGCTTAACTCCTGTTGTGGTCCACAGCCAAATGGTAGCCTTCAGTGACGGGCACTAGGTGCGTTTACACTGGCACAAATATTCCAGATCGAGAGGATAAGAGGACGGATTCCGGTCACTTTTTGCTAGTGTAAACGCTGCTGAGCATGTTCCGGAATCTGTCCGCTTATCCTCTCAAGTGTTGAGCTCGTATTCCGGACTGAGGACAAGACGACAGATTCCGGTCACTTTTTTTTTCAGTGTAAACGCGCTGAGGACGTATTCTGGAAAGACTGCAGAAAATACCCAGCGGGCGCTGCACGCTAACCAGCAAAGGCATAACAGTTATGCCTTTTCATTTAAGCATTGGAATTGAAAGCGGGAACACAAGCAAATTTAAACTCCCAAGTCCAAATCGTATCATCTAAAAAAGTAAGTGTAACGCATTTCTGTATTTTTCACATTAAGTATTGATAATATGTTCACTGCTTACACTGGAGATATTTTCAAATGATGGTGCTCGTTTATGTCGTCACTACAGTAGGGCGTTAGCTTTTATTTCTTTCGCCCTCAAAGTACGCATGCTCAGTGTCTGCTCCTGTGAGAAGTAGCCACCGCTGTTTCAAGCAAGTGTAAACGCACTGTTCCGGTACAGACTGTCCCAGAATCTTATCGGAAAAATTCTGCAATGCTAGTGTAAAGGCACCTACTAACTACACATGAAATTAAATAAATAAAAAGGTGGCACTTGGTTGGAAAATTTTTTTTTTTTTTTTTTTTTTAAATGTTGATATGCTGTCATTCTCAAGGCAAAACACCCATACACTCTGCTCTAAGGTGATGGTGGTTCCTTTTCTGCCCTTCTAGTCTGATAGGACAGGCTGCCTCATGGGAAGGGGGTTATTGTTAGTGCTAGGAAACCACTGGGGCCAGGTTAGGTAGGTTAGAGCTTTGTTTAAAATATGCTGTGGATGAAATATTACTAGTTCGTATTAAAGGATTCACACAAGTTGAAGAATTAAATCCTCAGACAGAAATGACTCATTAGGCAAACATGTTACATAGCTGTATGGCAGAATGCATGTAGTCCTCAGATAAAATGGAGAGCTTCGTTTTTATTCAAAGAAGACCAGAAAATGTTTAAAGCATTCCACAGCTTCTACCATTGGGTGGATTGGTAAAGTATATTATTTAGTGCACCTGCACTATTCATATTGTTGAGTGTATTTTTCAGCCATTGCTGCAAATTAATCACATATCTTATTATTAAGCTTTCCTCTTAAAATCATATGACGCCGGTACGAGTCATACCACATATGAATCATAATCATATATTAAATATAAGGGTATTAGATTATATTTCAGATATGCAGTTAACATATGATTATCCAATGTCTCCTTATACAGTAAATTTAATTTAACTTCAATTCTTCAAAAACACCCATTGATCAGAGAATTGGTGTAGCCAAAAGTCCATTTTTTAAAAACATTTTCCTGAATAGATTTTAAAAATTCAAATATTTGTTTAAAGAGTATACACATTTTCTATAATTGCTATACCCTTGATATATTTCTTTCTTTTATTACCTCCTGTCATGTTCTTTTAAAATATATTTAGCTTCAATGCAATTTAAGAAACATTTAGTTATTGGGCATTTCCTGGCCTGCACCCAGTACTAGAAGAACAGGCTTAACCCTCGGCCATGTCGTGGTTTGTCTCTCCACGCTAGCTAACACTGGCCTTGTTGTGGTTTGTCTCTCCACGCTAGCTAACACTGGCCTTGTCGTGGTTTGTCTCTCCACGCTTGCTTAGGCTTAACCCTCGGCCTTGTCGTGGTTTGTCTCTCCACGCTAGCTCAGGCTTAACCCTCGGCCTTGTCGTGGTTTGTGTCTCCCCGCTAGCTCAGGCTTAACACTGGCCTTGTCGTGGTTTGTCTATCCACGCTAGCTCAGGCTTAACCCTCGGCCTTGTCATGGTTTTCTGTTCACGCTAGCTCAGGCTTAACCCTCGGCCTTGTCATGGTTTTCTGTTCACGCTAGCTCAGGCTTAACCATCGGCCTTGTCGTGGTTTGTCTATCCACGCTAGCTCAGGCTTAACCCTGGCCTTGTCGTGGTTTTCTGCTCACGCTAGCTCAGGCTTAACCCTCGGCCTTGTCATGGTTTTCTGTTCACGCTAGCTCAGGCTTAACCATCGGCCTTGTCGTGGTTTGTCTATCCACGCTAGCTCAGGCTTAACCCTGGCCTTGTCGTGGTTTTCTGTTCACGCTAGCTCAGGCTTAACCCTCGGCCTTGTCGTGGTTTGTCTGTTCACGCTAGCTCAGGCTTAACCCTCGGCCTTGTCGTGGTTTGTCTCTCCCCGCTAGCTCAGGCTGCTATATTTAAGTATGGAGGTCCGGACATACTGACTCACTCTTTAAGCTACAGTGCAAATCAACTGGGAGTGGGGTGGGTGAAGGGTGGGAAAGAGATTATTATTATTATTATTATTTATTTCTTAGCAGACGCCGATTGCAAGAGTGTCTTCAGTTTCAGATACTATGCTGTTTACTGAGTAAGGCTTTGACATAATTTTGTCATAAATTGTTTGTTTAATTTGAAGATATATTTATAATAAGTCTTGTGTATTCGATAATTTAAAATAGAACAAAATGCACAGACTATCATGTCGAGTTCTGTTCAGTGTATTACAAGCTGATATCCGCTTCACAAAAGATCAGAGCAACCAGCAGATATTCAATCCATGAGAGGTCAGACCAGGTTAGGTTGGGAGTGTTTTTTTTTTTTGCACAAGTCTGTATCAATCAGTAGTTGCACTCATAAGTGACGCCTTGCAGTCAGTAATTGTTTCCTGTTCTGAATCAAGTTTGAGATTGAAACAACAGTTTGAGATTACAAGGTCAATCATATGGTGATTCTTGTTCCTGTCTGATAGCTTTTAAAGTCAATGTTATCTCATACTGTAACTTGAAAATGTCTTGCACCTTATTTTGTTGTTGCTTTAAAAGCCTTTTCACCAAGCAATCTGAAGTGGAAAGATCAAGATCTGTCGGTGTATGGAACAAGGAACCAATGCTATAACTCACTGAGAGGAAGGAATTTTGAGACAGTGTGGAAATGTTACCACTTGTGTGACATTCTACTGTTATCTCTCTAACTCATAAATTCTACCTAATGGGAAGTTAGGTTGATTACTGAGAAAGGCAAACATATATTTTTTTACTAAGGATTAATGGTGCATGTTGTTTAATTTTTCTTTTTTAATTAACTGACAAGTGACAAAATTCAGTGTTCTTTAATAGTAATTCAAGATTCCACTTGCACACAACAGAATAATGACCCTGTCATGTACTTGTTTTGCCTTTCAATTATTATCATTCATTTACTATATATATATATATATATATATATATATATATATATATATATAGTGTCATGAAAAAGTATTTGCCCCGTCTGATTTTATGCATTTTTGCATATTTTTGACACTGAATGTTATCAGATTTTCAACCAAAACCTAATATTAGATAAAAGGGACCCTGAGTGAACAAATAACACAAAAATGTAATACATATTTCATTTATTTATTAAAGAAAATTATGCAACACCCAGTGCCCCTGTGTGAAAAAGTAATTGCCCCCTTAGACTCAATAACTGGTTACGCCACCTTTAGCATCAATAACTGCAACCAAACGCATCCTGTAGTTATTGATTAGTCTCTCACAGCGCCGTGGAGGAATTTTGGCCCACTCCTCCATGCAGAACTGCTTCAACTCAGTGACATTTGTGGGTTTTCAAGCATGAACTACTCGTTTCAGGTCCTGCCACAATATCTCAATGGGGTTTAGGTGTGGACTTTGACTAGGCCATTCCAAAACTTTAAATTTCTTGTTCTTCAACCATTCTGATGTAGACTTGTTTGTGTGTTTCGGATCATTGTCTTGCTGCATGACCCAGCTGCGCTTCAGCTTCAGCTCACGGACGGATGGCCTGACATTCTCCTGTAGAATTCTCCGATACAGAGTAGAATTCATGGTTCCTTCAATGATGTCAAGGCGTCCAGGTCCTGATGCAGCAAAGCATCCCCAAACCATGACACTACCACCACCATGCTTGACCGTTGGTATGAGGTTCTTACTGTGGAATGCAGTGTTTGGTTTTCGCCAGACATAACAGGGCCCATGTCGGCCAAAAAGTTCCACTTTTTACTCATCTGTCCATAGAACATTGTTCCAGAACTCTCGAGGATCATCCAGGTGCTTTTTGGCAAACTTGAGACGAGCATTCATGTTGTTCTTAGTGAGCAATGGTTTCCGCCTTGCTACTCTGCCATGAATCCCATTTTTGCCCAGTGTCTTTCTGATGGTGGAGTCATGAATACTGACCTTAGCCGAGGCGAGAGAGGCCTGCAGATCCCTGGATGTTGTTCTAGGGTTCTTTGTGACTTCCTGGACGATTTTATGCCTTGCTCTTGGAGAGATTTTGGCAGGACGGCCACTCTTGGGAAGATTCACTACTGTCTCAAACTTTCTCCATTTGGACAATATGGCTCTGACTGTGGTTCGGTGGAGCCCCAGAGCCTTAGAAATGGCTTTGTAACCCTTTCCAGACTGATAGGCATCAACAACTTTTTTTTTCTGGCGGTCTTCAGGAAATTTCTTTTGTTCGTGGCATGATGTGCCTCTAGAACCTGTGTGCTGACAACTTCACTCTGATGGTAAGGGCCAAAGTTAGTCAGATTTACTGTATATTGGGCAGGGCTGGCCCGAATTG
Organism: Acipenser oxyrinchus oxyrinchus; assembly: GCA_030684275.1. Taxonomy (NCBI): domain Eukaryota; kingdom Metazoa; phylum Chordata; class Actinopteri; order Acipenseriformes; family Acipenseridae; genus Acipenser; species Acipenser oxyrinchus. Next base: position 65,119,152 of record CM060252.1, on the reverse strand, counting down.
GGCCTGGTTGTTAACCAAAGTACTCAAACAGCTGACTCTAATTATCCCTTTAATTGGGTTGAGTTAACTAGGGGGCAATAACTTTTTCACACCTGAAGATTGAATGTTTGATTACCTTGCACACCAAACAAATGAAAGAAGCACAAAACTTGGTGTCATTTTTTCTCTGAGACTCTCTATACACTACTACAACCCACAAAAAAATCTGACCAAATACAATGTGGAAAATGTGCAAAAATGCAGAAAATCAGACGGGGCAAATACTTTTTCACAGCACTGTATATATATATATATATATATATATATATATATATATATATATATATATATATATATATATATATATATATATTAGCTCAAAGAGCCAGCTGCTCAACGTTTCGATATGTTGCACATATCTTTCTCAAGGAGCCTGTGTTTGAATCAAAACATTGGAGGTATTTATAGGTTTCTGACGGCATGACAACTACTTGTTATTGTTTACATTCAAATCTATGATTTATTCTTACATGATGTAATGCTGTTCTATATATTGTGACATCATTTTTACTTCTATCTTTGAATCTGTATTAATTCTAATTAACATTACTTTATATAAATTTATATTTTTATTATATCATGCAATGCTGGCACTGAGGATCAGTCTAGATTTGGCCTCCCCAGTGCATCAGCATGCACAACTTTTGAACGAACTTTGTTTATTTATTTAAATGTTATATATCTATTGAAGTTAATTTGTTCATTCTTTTCTGTTGAGTCCCACTGGCATAATCGTGTTCAGTCTATTTATCCATTTACTTTCTTTTATTCTTCTATATGTCGCATTGTCTAATTTTAGCTGTTCTAATACTACAAATTTTACATCATTTATGTCATGTCCTTGACTGGTGAAGTGCTGTACTATTGGTTCATTCATTTTTTTATTTGTAATTAATGAAAGGTGGTTCTGAATTCGTTTATATAAAGTAGTTCCAGTCTCTCCAACATATTTGATTTCATCACATTTTTCATATATATATATATATATATATATCTTCAGACATGGAGGCCTGAGTCTATTGTTTTAGGGCGGTCATGGTATTTTACTTTGAGACTACTGTTCCTATTCTTATTATTTAAAAAAACAACAATCATAAACATGTCATATTCTTTTGTTCTGAAAGGATATATATATATATATATATATATATATATATTGTAGCGTGCACGGGGTAAGGCAGCAGCAGGGCTGGTAGGTGACGTAATCACACACAAAAGACATAAGCCCGATATACGCTCCTTGCAAGGGAGCCGGCTCCTTTGTTCAGCGGTATCGGAGCTATGCTTTAGTGCGAGAGGTCCCGGGTTCACGCCCGCCTTCCGTCTGTGTGTGGATTGCCTCACCCTGTGTGATGCGCCTGCCTGCGGGAACCAGGATCGCTACTATATATATATATATATATATATATATATATATATATATATATATATACACACACACACACTTAGGTATTATATATATACACACTTAGGTGAATGTATATGAATCAATCAATTAATCTTTATTTTATATAGCGCCTTACATAGTGGACCACCATCACAAAGCGCTTTACAAGATACAGTGAAAAAAACAAACAAAAAAAATCTAGAAACTATTTGTAAAAGCAATAACAAAGAGCAGGTTGTTCAGTGGACAATAAGGTCCATCAACAGGGCTACAAAAACAAAACAGTTCAGTTTCTTCCTATTAGCACAAACAGTACAACATTTTTGATTGTCACTTTTTAAAATAATAAGAACAGTAGTCTCTGAAAAGAATACCATGACCTAACTAAAACAGCAGACTCTATATCTGAGGACAGCTCGCAAAATATCCTCCTGTTTCCCCGTCTGAGAAACTGCTGAATAATCACTTTCACAGCATGCCATTCCTGCGCATTTAACGCCCTAAAATTAAGAAAACAAGGAAAGTACCTTATTTAAGAAAGAATGAAAGGACTGGGTCACCCCAGTAAATAATTGAGGAATTTAGTGAGTACTATTTAACTCGACCCGGTGGGAGACTGGATTGCAGTTTTTCCATCTGATGGTGACTTTAGCATTAGGATTAAGTTAAAGGTTAGGTGTAAAATTGTGATTTAAGGTATTGATTAGGGTTATGTGTAGATACTCCAGGATGTGTGGATGCTCCTGAAACACTTGCCTTCAAACAGATTTTCTGATATACACAACTTGACTTTCCAGACATCATGGTAGTCAAACCCCAGCCATGGATGGGCTTGGTAGGTAGACAGAATTATGAAACAGGCGTAACAGATCAACAGCCAATCAGACGGAGCTTGTGAAACAGTATTGCTTTCATCACGAGTGACGCTCATTTACCTTTTATGGAAATTAATTTGTCGCAAGTGGTCACTGCTGTTAACGTAGCCATTTGAATGGAATGTAAACTGACGTTTAGTGAAGTGAAACAGAATAAAAAATGCCAGATGAAACAGACAAATACTAGGCAGACGGATGCTTTAATGTTTGATTTTGAACACGAAGCATGTACAGTTGACCCCGTCTCATTGTACGAGAAGCACTTTGGGTGGCCAAGAGGGCCATGAAGCAGCAGCTTTGTCACCCGAACTGTGAACAAGAAGAATAGTCTTACCATAAATGACAGGGTGAATGAATCCTTGTGAATGAATAACAAAAAGGAATGTTTGTAAATGAGCCTAGACTGGCTCAATGATTTTAATTATAGCCTTGTTTTTGTTAATCAGTTAGAAGCAGATAGTTCTATGTCCTATAAATCCTTATTAATGGTTATTTTAGTAAAAGCATGGCAAAGTGTAGTAAAGCATAGTGAAAGCACGGTAAAGCATAGGTAAGCATTTTAAAGCCTAGAGGTATGTTAAAGAATATTTATATTTTTTAAAAAAAACAACAACAAAAAAACACACAACATGGCAAACTATGGTAAATGCTTGGGAAAAGCAAAGGAAAATCGTAACATTTTTGTGTAAATTTACTATGGTAAACTTTTACAAGAGAACTGATTGGTAGAAAGGTGTTAGTTATTTTGCTAGGAGGCGAGTCGATTCCACTATCATGTCCAATCAGCTCTCAGCCGACACACAAGCTCGCTTCTACTGAACAGAAAGCTTTTTAAACTACAAACCTTCTTAATTGCGTTTGTGTGCAAGTTGAATCTAGACCAAATAAAGAAAGTAGTACAAGCTGTAAATACCATATAAGGAAATCAAAGCCTTATTTTACTTGGACTGTTGAATATGAGCCTGTATAAGCCCCAGGAGTATTGTTGAACCACAGTTCAATGTTTACCACAGCTCTGATTGATTTAAATATAGTGTAATTCCTGTAAGAACAGTAGCTTATTGCATTACTTTCCTTAGGTCTTATTGTTCAGTGACAGCAAAGCAGTTAATGAGGATGTGAAGATTATGCCTGAATAAGCAACACAAATAAACTATATATATATATATATATATATATATATATATATATATATATATATATATATATATATATATATATATATACAGTACTGTGCAAAAGTTTTAGGCAGGTGTGAAAAATGCTGTAAAGTAAGAATGCTTTCAAAAATAGACATGTTAATAGATTATATTTATCAATTAACTAAATGCAAAGTGAGTGAACAGAAGAAAAATCTAAATCAAATCCATATTTGGTGTGACAACCCTTTGCCTTCAAAACAGCATCAATTCTTCTAGGTACACTTGCACAAAGTCAGGGATTTTGTAGGCATATAGTCAGGTGTATGATTAAACAATTATACCAAACAGGTGCTAATGATCATCAATTCAATATGTAGGTTGAAACACAATCATTAACTGAAACAGAAACAGCTGTGTAGGAGGAATAAAACTGGGTGAGGAACAGCCAAACTCAGCTAACAAGGTGAGGTTGCTGAAGACAGTTTACTGTCAAAAGTCATACACCATGGCAAGACTGAGCACAGCAACAAGACACAAGGTAGTTATACTGCATCAGCAAGGTCTCTCCCAGGCAGAAATTTCAAGGCAGACAGGGGTTTCCAGATGTGCTGTCCAAGCTCTTTGAAGAAGCACAAAGAAACGGGCAACGTTGAGGACCGTGACGCAGTGGTCGGCCAAGAAATCTTACTGCAGCAGATGAAAGACACATCATGCTTACTTCCCTTCGCAATTGGAAGAAGTCCAGCAGTGCCATCAGCTCAGAACTGGCAGAAAACAGTGGGACCCTGGTACACCCATCTGCTGTCCGGAGAAGTCTGGTCAGAAGTGGCCTTCATGGAAGACTTGCGGCCAAAAAGCCATACCTCTGACGTGGAAACAAGGCCAAGCGACTCAACTATGCACAAAAACACAGGAACTGGGGTGCAGAAAAATGGCAGCAGGTGCTCTGGACTGATGAGTCAAAATTTGAAATATTTGGCTGTAGCAGAAGGCAGTTTGTTCGCCGAAGGGCTGGAGAGCGATACACGAATGAGTGTCTGCAGGCAACAGTGAAGCATGGTGGAGGTTCCTTGCAAGTTTGGGGCTGCATTTCTGCAAATGGAGTTGGGGATTTGGTCAGAATTAATGGTCTCCTCAATGCTGAGAAGTACAGGCAGATACTTATCCATCATGCAATACCATCAGGGAGGCATCTGATTGGCCCCAAATTTATTCTGCAGCATGACAACGACCCCAAACATACAGCGAAAGTCATTAAGAACTATCTTCAGCGTAAAGAAGAACAAGGAGTCCTGGAAGTGATGGTATGGCACCCACAGAGCCCTGATCTCAACATCATCGAGTTTGTCTGGGATTACATGAAGAGAGAGAAGCAACTGAGGCTGCCTAAATCCACAGAAGAACTGTGGTTAGTTCTCCAAGATGTTTGGGCCAACCTACCTGCCGAAGTTCCTTCAAAAACTGTGTGCAAGTGTACCTAGAAGAATTGATGCTTGATGCTGTTTTGAAGGCAAAGGGTGGTCACACCAAATATGGATTTGATTTAGATTTTTCTTCTGTTCACTCACTTTGCATTTAGTTAATTGATAAATATAATCTATTAACATGTCTATTTTTGAAAGCATTCTTACTTTACAGCATTTTTTCACACCTGCCTAAAACTTTTGCACAGTACTGTATATATATATATATATATATATATATATATGGAATGTTATAAAAATACTACTGTAATCTTTGTAGCTGAAGTTTATGGATACATCTCCACCTAGTGTTCATTCTTGATTGTTGCATCTCAGCAGCATTAAAGCAGGATGTTTTTCATTACTATACAAATGAAATAATGGATTGATGTATGTGATGGGTTGATGTCTACATGCTTAAATGGGAAAACATAGGAGTCAGACATACTTTCTATATCTATTTAGAGCCAGCTATATATATAGTAGCAATCCTGACATGTACATAAACAGAACTGTATTTTAAAAATAGTTTAGAAGCATTATATATTTTAGAGAACTGTATGTAAAAATATGAAGAAAAAAAAACTTGGATTTCTTTGTACTAGGGTTACTGATCTTAGTTGAATATTTCTGCAAATTCAGCTAAACTGCATTCTCCAAATAAACCACAGTACAACCCACAGTAGTCATCAACACCAAACTGCAAGTTTTCAAACTAAAAATGACATATTACAAAATATTATCATTATTTTCTTCTAATAACTGGTGAGCAATTTTAACAATGGGCTCACCAGCAACAGAGCGCGACCCCAGCACGAGCTGTCAAACTGAAAGGAATTCCACGACAAGCTGCACAAAACTTTAGAACTCTGGCAGGAAACAATTGCTCAGGGATTATAATAAATACAGCATAGGGTAGTGTGTGATGAATGAGAATGTAATGCCCACCCTTAGGGTGGGCTGCTTGCTAAACCCCTCTGGCTTTGTCCTCAGGGTTTATTTAGCATCTCACCCCTCGGGTGGGCATTCAGTTCTAATATCACACACTACCACATGCATTCTGTATTTAGTACAGGCATAAAGAGTTGAATGAGTCTCTGTATAATTAGTTCTTGTGACATCACTATTTCATCCAGTCAAATCAATGATTTTTATAATTATGATTGATCAGTCCTATATCAATACCAACATGATATCCCTGAACTAACTGTATATTCTAGAAAATGTCAGAACACCATCATCATATTACTCTTCCATGGTCCTTTCCATACACACTATGATACTACTGTTTCTATTTATTTTCTAGCACAGGTCAAGCAGCTTCTGAACAGCATTTTCTCTAATACTCCACATTTTTTATTTAAACAAGTTTATCTCTGAAGACCCTGATTCATGCAGTCTGGTGCAACAAATAGAAAGAAATGTATAAATTACACAAGACATCTGCTGTGATCCCCAGATTATGATACACTCAATAGCATATGCTAATAGCAAGTTTCATAGTTACAAAAGAGATTTTTACTGTATATATGTAAAAATCTAAGTGAGACAGTTTTCATTGACAACCAGATTGTGATACACATAATAACTTGAGCTAAAGAATGTCACTTTTTTACAATTGGACATAGATGGACACAATTGGTCTAAATGTACAACTCAATATAGAATAGCAATACACCAGTTTGTATATCTGTCTGCCTAAACTATACTCGTAGTCTGGGACACACTGGAGATGTGAACCAGCATCTTCATGAGATGCTTCTGTTCTCTATGAAGGTTCATTTTGCTGGTTCACCAGATTTCAGTGTCAAATTTTCCATCCACAGGAATATCTTATGAATGTTCATGAACATATTCAACATGTTTTACTAAAACAATATGGGGCACTAAACCTTTGGAATTACATCCCTTTCTTTATATGAATTACAATCTATTACAAAAACACACAAACAATATTGGTATATTGCTTTAAAATAATATATTTTAGAAATGGTGCAAATGTCTGAAATCATATTTACAAAACAGATACACTGTTTCCTTCTGTTTTTGTCTTTAAAAAAGTAATAAAAAAAGAAATACAAAAACAAAGGACGATGCAAAATATATTTGGTTATTTTGTCAGATAAAAGCACATGTTTTGACCTTAACTTGTTTCAAGCAAAATACAACATTTATCCCACCTGCACTCCAAAATGTACAGCAAAAGCATGCACATGGAAGAGATTAAAAATGCTTCCCAGGTACTCTGCTTCATACAAAGAGGCCCAAATGAGGATTTTCATCCTGAAGATATGATGGCAACATGAACTTTTTATGTGTTTCTGAATCAAACACATCTAGGGCAGATGGAACATTTCCTGAAATAATTAGATTATTTTATCCTCTGCTAATATGCAAAACGAAACAAAACAAAAAAAAAAGCATAACATGTTAGCATGTATTCTGCTAATTTCATGCTCTGAATTGAAATTCATTAAACATATGAACCCAAGCAAAATGGATACAGTCATTAAATTGGTTCTGTGTTGTATTCACTCTGTTTAGTTAGTAAACCACAGTGAGTTTAAAAAAAAATTATAATAATTTGGAATAGCCATTATCTTCAGATCAGCCTCATGATAGTTCTGGTCTTATTGCAAAACTCAATCACTTTCCATGGGCACAGGATTAACAAAAAAAAAAGAAAAGAAAAAATCACTGCCTAAAGCAAAAATAACTTCAGTTAGGCATTTTGTTCTATGGACCCATTGAATGTATCCAATACAGTATTGTGTCTTAGCTGCGTTTGCTCATTTCTAGATTTCTTAAGACATCAGCCTGCATTTGTATTTTAAAACTGTTATTGAGTTACATTTGACACAAATAGATAATTCAATCCCTTTTTGCTGTTTCTCTCATTTTTACTTCCGTCCATTAATATGCACAGATAACAGGAACTGTCCTTTAATTTCTAAATGACTGAGCACGCTTCCAGATGTTCAGTTCTTGCTGATCACAGGGGTGTGGTCTTCTTTGTTTTACTTGTCAAGATGCTCCCATACGTGTTCTCTGGTGTTGATGACAGGTCTGTGTGGGCACCTCTGTTCAGTACCTTTCATACACTTGTAGTGTGACAGGTTGCACTATGCTCTAGAAAGAGATAGTACTCAATGGAGACAGACAGAAGACTTCATAGTAGTGCATGAAGCCATTCTAAAAACAGCCTCTGTATATCCAATAAGAATTTTGGAGAAGCAGAATATGTTTGTAAATGTCATAAATATCATGTAATCTCAATTGTCATAACAATTTAACAAAACAGCCCACAAAAACAGTTCTGTGCTGTTTTACAACACGAACAAGCTGTTTATTTTAAAAGGAAAGTTACAGCTGTAAACAGACATGCTTTTGTTTCACCAGTTTGTATGGAAGAAATGGTTAATGACTTTAATTTAGCATCATAACAAAAATGTGACCTGTGATGGAACGATTTGTATACGTCCTCTTTGTTAAGTTGATGCCAATGTCCAAAAAAACAACAGGACACAAATCTCTTTCAAAGCTCTTCCTGTCACAACTGTTCAGGTTGTTCTAGCGAAAAAGGCATGCATCTTAAAAAAAATAAAAATAAATAAATAAAATTATATTATATATATATATATATATATATATATATATATATATATATATATATATATATATATATATATATATATATATATATATATATAGAGTTAAAAATCCTACAATTGTTTGACATTTATAGCTGGTTTCACAGACCCAGATTAGCATTATTCTTGGACTAGCTAACGTTGCCCTAGGTAAAGTGGTCCAAGATTAACGGTAATCCGTTAAAGATACATGCTAAGAAATATCTGATGATATCAAGACACCTAGGCACACAAAAGAAAGTTCTTCCTGAGTAACTTAAATCTGGAATGCAATGAATAATTACAATAAATTAATCTGTCAAAAAACATAATCCAGAATAAAACTTTTTTTTAAATAAAAATATGCTATTTATTACAATGGTATTAAGTATGGCAAGTGTGCTTTGCAGTTTATGTCAGTTAACACGATGCAAAACAAATTAACTTGTTATGTGCCAACTTCTGCTAATGCAAATGTAAGTTTAAAAAACACAATTAACTGATTGTCAAAATATATTTTACATTTCTGTTGTAAATCTTTGATACACATTTGTATTTGTCTTTTAAAATCTGATATACCTGTTACAATTCTCAATAGTCACACTGATAAAAAATGCTTTATATTAAACATTCAGTTTCCACGCATCTTTGGTTTTTTGATTGCAAATATATTGGGCTGAAAATGAACTTGTTCTGTCAGTTTGTCAAATTAAATTCTCAACCTACAATGTTGTTGGTAAATGGCTGAATAATGTTTTTCGTGAAGTTCATTTGGTTAAAAAACAAAGTTATCTGGATTCTCTAAATGCAGCACCTCTACGGGAAGCTATGATATGGTGTACTCTTTTACCCCAAACGATATTTTTGGGAACTGCAATAATAGTTAAACATCTTAAACAGAATACAGCGTGCTACACGGTGTAATCCTATTGTTTCAATGGTGAAATAAAATCACACAAGGCACATGTCTAGTAACAAGCAGCATAGCACCTGTGCTTGTGGCATTAACTATTAAACTTCATTCTGTCATGTAAGGTATTTTACAGTCCTCAAGTAATCTCTCTGTTCAGTTTTTGCAGTTTTTCTTACATAGCTTCAGTTTTTTGACCATCATGTATGATTCGTAGACTCTCTGCATTAAGTGTTCATTTTGAGACACAAAACCAATGATCTTTCAAATAATTAATAATCTTGTAAGCAGTGGGGTTCCAATTACATACAGTAGTCTCTCCACAAAACCACCACACCCTGCAATGTGTTAAAGGACAGAGCAGTAATAGGTGCAGTCCTTTGCATAAGGCGTTACATAGAGGTCTCATGTACGCTATATACATTACAGAACCTAATGTCATGGATAAATCACAATACAGGTCAACAAAACTCTGCTACGCTTTTTTGCAGCAATGGTTTTACATAGATCAACCCAAGTCTAATAACGGACTCAGAATTTACAATACAAACCTTATTTTGTAAGTTTAAAAAATAAGGTACAAAACTGTATTACAAATGTTCTTTGCACCTTAATGGTTAACTCTCTCAAGAAACAATAGCTCTAGTTTCTCCAAGGTAAAGGTGCAGTACATGCAAATCTACTGGAAGGTGTGGATGAAAAGCTGTGCTGCTGCAAAATATGAATCCACTCAATTGCAGCGTTGATAATGGAGGAGTGAGACTCAACTGGAAAGCATGGAGCCCTCGGATTGTACTATAGACCATTTTGATGTATCATTCTATAGATTGTGCATGTAGAAAATTAACCAGTACAATATTATAAAGTTATCTGGATTTTCACATGATGTCAAACATTTTTTTAAAATAGATGCCAAAGTCATAATTCTTTCAACACAAGATCAGTCAGCAAGGGCCAAATCTACCATTTCTCACCTGGAGATTTCAGTATATGATTGCCTCTGAACTGCTGAGTTATTTAAAAAAAAAAAAAAAAAAAAAGACGAAGTCACAACCATGAGGATCCTCCTTGAACACTGCACCATCCTGTCAAGGAAAGCAAACCCCGCAAAAACACGGGCACCCAACATCCACGTTCCCAGCTGAGTAGGAATGTACACTGAAATGCCAGCGCATGTTAGCGCAGGTCCTTGGATATATCAGGTGTGATCAAGGATGCTCCAACCAGTTATCCTCCCCCGCTTCCTCTTCTTCCTCCTCCTCCTCCTCCTCCTCCTCCTCCTCCTCAGGCTGCTCAGTCTTCAGCTGAGATGCTTGCAAGAACCCTGGAGTGTGAGTTGGACGGGATTGTGACTTCAGTCCGATTTTCTTTTTCATCAGGTGGAACTGATCTCTGATGAAGTAGTAAAAGTCATATTCATATTGCATGCGCTGGTAGAGCACCTGGAGGGCTTCCAGTGAAGGAGTGTGCTTTCTCACAGTCCCAGTCATGTTCCCCAACTTCCTGTATTCTGCAAACATAAACAATGAGAGTGTTTGTAAATTGTATGTTTGTTAATGGATAGACTTAGGGCCTCATATACTAGGCCACATTACAAAAACTAGCACAGGCTTGATTTCCAAGCTACCAGTTATCTGGTTACATGCAACTGCCAACTTTCCACTACACAGAGAAGCTTGATACCATGAGACCTATTATAAGCAACCAGTTGCTGTGAGTTTGCTTAATGTATGGGGGCACATGCACAAGAAAGTACAGCAATAACAAATACCATGAACATATGAAACAGAACTCAAATATCATTCGCATAATACCTGTTTCATCCAAACAAAGCCATTACTTAAATTAAAAACTTATTTACATTTCAAATTAAAGGGTTTTTTCTGTTATTCTGAGATCGTTCCACATGGTGCTGTATGGAGATAGTTCTACAACTCTGGCGGCACTGTTACCCCCTTTGATTCTCTTTGATGTTTGTAAAATCGCACAAACATCGTCCACCAGGTGGCAACATCCAGCACTCTCACAAATAACCTCAGAAGTACAGATAAAATGTGAGATCACTATTAAGAATCAATTTTATATTTGTTTCTGAGCAGCATGAAAGAGATAAAATACCTCCAGATTTTTAAGCTACTTATTATTGCTCCAACTTTATTAATACCCACATTTTCCTACCCTTCCACCTACCCCTCTTCACCTGCCGGTATAATGGAAAAATTCTACATATTTGGACAGAGGCCAGGAAAAACATTTAGGGACTGCCATGTAAAACCCAGCTGTTCCAATATGGGGCAGTGTTCCCTTTCTTGCAACCTACAGAGAAGGCCAGTTACAAGAAAAAAGGTTTCTTTAGTCAAGCAATTAGGTACAACCAGTGGAACATTGCGGAAAGATGATATTTACCCCCTGTGTATAACTGACAGTATTAGAACATTACATTAATTTAATGTTATTGTTATTAGTGTGGTAAGTAACTGATGACATAAGCTTTAGTTCAGAGTTCATTCACTGAGTGTCTATATTTCAAATGTCTATGTCACTCAGTGCATCTGTGTGTGTGGAGAAAGTGTCTGGTGTCTGTAAGATGCAGAAATGTTGCTGTGGGATGCAGAGACTGTTTACAGTAAACAAAGCTGGAGGGGGCTACAGGGGCAGTGATACCAGTGTGTTCAGACAGAATAGAGTGTGATAAGATTTTAGTACAGGGGCCTGGAGGAAAGGCTGCCACACAGTGAAGAAATAACACTGTAAACTATATTATGAGTTTGATCCAGTTAAAATAACATGAAGGTGTAAAAACTGGACTTCCAATTCAATCATTAGGTTCTGTATTACACAAAAGTACTGCAATGACATACAGTGTGCTGCAAAATGAGAAATATGTGTGTAACAGACAGTATTGTGTCATGCACGGTCACTATGAATCAGCCACCTGTCGTCGAGGTTAAAAGCTCCATAACTGCTTGTAGAAGCAAGCCTGTCTGTTTTGTTTAATGGTTAAGATGCTCACTTAGGGAGTGCCTGCTCACTAGTTCACACACAGCCTCTACACATATGCAAACATTTTATATTCCCTAATAAAGTAATTACTGTGAACAACAACAGTAGAAATAGAAAACTACTTTTATTATCTACACTCTTTCTATTACATGGGCAGATCCTACTGTAAGAAGGACATACACATTATTTATTGGTATATTCATATTAATATTGGTATAATTAGTGCATGGAACAGAGTATATTTCATCTCTGAGTTACAAAGTTATGGGAATTATTAATCTTTTATTGTATAATCTTGTGCAGTTTGGTTCTGGTTCCTCAAACTGTGCAAAATAATTATAATACGAAATACCCTACGACATTGTACTTTGGAACTACTATACTATTAAACAAAAAGTGTTTTTTTTAAATTATTTTCTTTGTTACTACCATGCAGAAGTATAACTACAGTAAGTTGGCAATGGTCTGTAGTGGCATGACTTCCTGTCCCCAATGAGAAGCAAGTACTGTAAGATCAATAAATTAATATGAAATGTCACATTGTGGAGAACCATGATGTCAATGGCCAAGAGTATAAGAAAATAAATATGAATCACCTTATTGAGGCACCATGCACTTGCCCCTGAAATTGGTAAAAGCTCATTTGAGCTTGTCCAATGGAATAGAAATGTAAACATCAGTGAGTGGATATTTATCTCCTAAAAGGCCCCTAATCCTGAATATTGTATACCAAAGCTGCTCTTTGATGCTGTGATGCAGTCATGGCCCGCCCCCGAGGGCACAAACGGACTGCTCTCACAGATCTCAGCTTCATTTTTCCTTCAAGCCTGCTGCAATCATGGACGAAGCGACCTTGAAGTTAATGGCTACATTTCTATTTCAGGGAACCAGGGTTATGATAATAACTTAACGTTCCCTCTTTCAAGTACTAAATGTAACCATTACCGAATGGGTGAGAGTGTACCAAAGCCGCCACAAGAGCAAGATTGCAAACGACTGGAATGCTACAAGTCTAAGCCAAAGGCTGCCCTATGCGTTACCATTCGGAAACCCCAGCAACAAGTAGCTAGGGTGAAAGAATTTGAGGGAGAGTTTCCAAAACCAGGGTTTGAGGGTTTTGAGGATCCATGACATTAAGTCTGTAGAACCTAGTAAAGGTAAGGGGAGTACCCACACCGCTGCATTGCAAATGTCTCCGACAGATGCACCCTGGAATACAGCCCATAAAGTTGCCCCTGGTGGAATGGGCAGTGAGCTTTTCTGGAGGGGGCAAGTTGGCCCACACTGGACAGAGCGAATGAAGCTGCTGCTCAAAGAGCAGCTTTCGTATACAATATTCAGGATTCGGGTCTTTAGGAGGAAAATACCCATTCGGTAACGGTTACATTTCGTACTTGAAAGAGAAACAAACAGCCTGCTACATAAAAATGGAGGGAATTTTATTTTGAGCATTTGGGTTTAGATTTCTTACTTCCTGCAAGCTCAACATCTAACAGCAAAAACCTTAAATATTGAAATGGTGCCATTTGTAAATCATCCTGTGTGGCCTGTGGATATTTAGTCTGCTGCTGAACACTTTTTTACAATTCAGACTTAAGGCCTATATTATCAAGAAAGTAAATTCATATCACCAACTACTCATATGTGCATTGATACTTTCATTAACTTGGACCACATTTTCTTCAACACTGTTGGTTTACACAAAGGACTTCTGTTGAAGACAAAAGGTGGGCAACCACAGACCCACCATCAGTTTAGTTCTCTTATTTGAAAAATCTATTACCCTCTACCCACACTTTGCTACAACACAGAGAAATAGCAAAGGTATAGTGTTAACACACCCAGTTAGACAGAATAAGATAATAAAAAAACAAGTTAGAAACAAGAATTTGCCCATCAATGCTTGTCCGGTTTCTCATACATACAGCCAGAATTCCCGAAATGTGTTTCATTTTCTACTGATTCTATATTACAAGGCTTTGCATTTGTTTTTACCAAATTAAAAACAAAATTAAACCAACAAGTAAGTTTGACACACAGATCAACAACTCCATATATCCCCACATTCTGATACTCGGCAGAGTCTTGCTATATTGTATACAGCTAGCAAAACACCCCTGTGAACACACTACATTCCCTGCCAGAACTACAGCAAATTATAGCAAAACTGGAAGTGTGACATTCAGATAAAGACTTCATATACTGCAACACTAAAGAATGTTCTTAGCAAGGTAAGCGGCTATCCAGTAGCACTAAAGTGTGATTTCCACATCCCCTCGCAAATATTTAATTCCGTATAAAACTGTGGGCCACATCTGACAACGCTTTTTTCTGTTTCGGATTTTTAGGAAAGAAAAAGGTAAATCCAGTTGGCAGTAGATTACTGTAACTTCATGGCACTCCAGCTACAGTTATCATTTGTTGTCTTGTCTTTTTTCTAGAAATGTTTTCAATCTGATTCATGCTAGAACAACCATAAAAAAATGGTATGAAATCGATGGCTCACGAAAAACCTGGCCGGTAGGGTCCGCTGTAATGTGATGGGCAGAAACGATTCCTGACAGTTTTGTCTCCCTAACCCACAGGAGCAGCAGAGCCAATGAGACGTTCCTTCTGGAATCCCCAGTGATGACCGGTGACTTTACACAGCCAGGACGTGAACTTCTACTCCCCTGACTGTATGACACCCTGCACGCCAGGTGAGCCATTCGGGGGCCCCGCTGGTCACCTGGTAGTTTTATTCTAAATGGGAAAACTTAAATACGCACCTCATAAGGGTGAAAAAGGAACATGCATCTATCACTGGAGAGATTTTTGCTCTCATGGTTTACCAAGGCATCAGAACATTCTCTTCATGAATTATAGACTTGTTTTATACAGTTCGTTGTACAATAGCTGTTTTTTTTTATTATTATTAGTCTTTATATTAAAAAAGAGCTGAGCCAAAGTCTCAAAATATCACTTAAGTATTTCGTTCATTAGCCCTGGAAGGTCAGAAGGACACAAACACTTCTGTCTGGAACAGTGTAATATCATGTATCAGAACTGGTATTCTGCATGTAGCCATCACATTACTGCTTTAGAAAACACTACCATGTTTGCATCAGCACAGGGAAAACCGATACGACAACATGATTTACATTGGTCTGGTTAAATCTTGCCAAAAGATCTACTTAACCAACACACAGGAACGTAAACTGAGGGGGAGATGTACTAAACTGTCACAATAGTCACAAACCAGATGTAAATGAGTTGGAAGTCTAGGGTGAAATGTACTAAACATGTTCTATACTGACTCATTGTGTGATCCTGAGCAAGTCACTTAACCTCCTTGTGCTCTGTTTTTCGGGTGAGACGTAGTTGTAAGTGACTCTGCAGCTGATGCATAGTTCACACACCCTAGTCTCTGTAAGTCACCTTGGATAAAGGCGTCTGTTAAATAAACAAATGGATAAAGGCGTCTGTTAAATAATATACAGGGTGATTAGAAAGTAAGTTTACCACATCAATGATATGGTCTATTGATGTGGTAAACTTACTTTCTAATCACCCTGTATATAACAGTATTAGAATAGGTAAAATGCAGACAGAACAGAATGCATTATACATAAGACGTTTACATTTAACAAAAACAATGTTATTTTGATTCTTGCACCGTTGCATGTTAGACGTTATCCTTTGGGTACCCTCTGCTGCAGCAAACCACAACTCAACACTATTTATTTGAACAATGTCGCATGACTCTCGCAATGTATAATACTAGAGATCTCAGCAACAAATATTTAAATTAGTATATTGCGGCTCTTTTCATTAACATAGTTTCTCTTAGTACATATGACAAAATTGTATACTATGCGAATTGTTGCAACGAAAATGCAAATTGCGGTATGTTTGCTCTGCAACTGGCCCATCGGTACATTTACCCCTAAATGTTCTGTTTATTTAATTCCAAATTAAGAAGAAATGGTGCTACTTTGCAAGTCCACAAGGAGGTGTTCCATTTATGTCGTTCACATCCATAAAAACACTAAATTCTAGAATTTGTAGTAATACTAAGAAACATTGTTGAATAATGTATTATGCTTCTATTAGTATTATTACTTATTTCATTCACAAGCTCAGTACTTCCTCCCTTTCAGCTGTCCAGCCATAGTCTGGACAGCTTTGAAGCCACAAAGCATCCTGGTGGCGACATCTTGAAGCAATTCCCTGGATCTGGGAGAAGCAATTTGCCTGAAAATTAGCCCAAACTGTAGGATGTAAGGGTTTGGCAGCAAGTCTCACTGCGGTTTGGCGTTCAGTCTGGGCTCTACATATTTCTGCTGACACACCAAAACCAAAATGTGTTCTCTGCTGTTGTGTGTAGGTTAGCGTGTTTTCTACTCGGAGTGCAATCTGAATTAATACAATCTGATCTATTTTAATGATCCAAACAATGGTGAATGTTATTACTGCTGTCCTGTAAATCAGTGTCATTCCCACCAGGGTTTTCCTCACCTCCAGGGGATTTTTTTTTGCTTTACTAATACAGGGTTAGAAACTCCCGCTCGCCCGAGGCAAATTAAATCTGAGGAGGACTAGTTGATGTCTGTGTCTCAGTAGTCCTCTGGGCGAGTACTTAAAACACACGTACACATGCTCTCATGTTCAGTCTTGGGTAAAAAAAAAAAATGCAGGGAAGTCAATTTTCTAACAGGGTGTAGCAGTGGTGAATAAGCACCCCACTTAATGACGTTTTACGTTTGTGTTCTCCCTCTTGTCATTTGAATTTACTGAACCACTTTGCATCTTTTGAAGTAAGTGTCAAGTCATTTTACAAAAATGTGGAGATTTATACTGGGTTATGACCCTGACTGAAGACGTCATTAGCAAAAGGGGGCCAGTTTTACTAACGAAGTCAAACGATAGGCCACGTTTTACTAAACATTTTAAAACTAATAAACAAACAATTACCATAACGAACATTATAGTAGTATGTTGCTTAAAACATAACAAAATATATTCATAATGAAGTTGAGTTCTTATCTATAAACAGTAACACGTTTAAAGCTTGGGACTCACTGTCTGTAATTTGGTGTGGTTTACATTATCGTCAGCATATTTTAAGTGATTGGAAGCTGAAATTACTTTTTTAAAAACACACTTTTCTTATACCAATACAGTACTGCTGAATGGTAATCAGTTCTTTGAAAACCAGGCTTTAAATCACTGATAACAGGTGCACAGGTGGTGATTCCGTGAGCGCTCCGGGGCTATATAGTGTGGATGCTTCACAAGCATAACTGTTATTGCAGTGTTTAAAAATATAAAATCCATTTATACAAAGTCTCCCAACTTTCTTGAAAATATCTGTGTTTCCCTTGTTTTTCTTTTGTGTTTGTTATGCTCTCATTAGTATCTAAACCTAGTAGACATAGCGTCCATCAGTTCTGCCAGATTCTACTGTACATGCTGAAGCGGTTTTATCCCACTGCTAATTAAGAAAATAGCCACCTAGCTAACAATTTCATCCCAAGGGCAACAGTGAAATGTACTTTAAATTAGGACTTTAGTGAAGACCGCGTATGTACGCGAGTACATTAATTATTGTAGATAGTAATTCATAGCCAGCCAGCATGTTTGTAAATAGCAACACATCATCATCTTCTAGGAATCATAGGTAATTTTTCCAGTTGTAAAATGTTAAAATATTATCATATATAACCCTAGCTGTACATACAATACAATAGCAGGACAATATTCAAAGCTCAGCTTTTCCAAAGATAAACAAAGTACATACAATTCACTTATATAAATAAAAACACTTATTTTTCATACGCCAAGTTATCCAAAATTGTAATGAAGTTCCCAAAACAATATTAATACACAAAGCGAGACTTTTTCTACCAACACAACAGTTGTTTCAAAATACGAGTTGTATAAGACTGAACAATTATTTTATTTTTACTCGGGCAGTTTCATTTAGAATAAATTGGGCATTATTTAGATGATTGTTTGACACATATTGCTAAGTATTTCTCTTGGGTGTGTGAAGAAACAGTTTTCCAAGTTGGGTCAGATAAGCCAAAGACATCTGGTGACATATGGAGTCATTGTTTTTACTTAAGTAACTTAACATTTGTTAATGTTTTTTTTGTTTGCTTGTTTTTTAACTGCTTTTGTTGAAATTGCTCAATGTCTGTTGATTAAAGAAATTCCGAGCTTGTGTAATGTGATACGTATCGTATCATGAGCTTAGTGTATCGTCTTACCCCTACTACATACCAGTTACATAACTGCTGCCAAGAAAAGCTTAAATACCCTTGATTTACAGTAATTGCAAGAAATACAGGACAGAAGGCCACATTTTCAGAATATAGCATTAACTTGAAATTGTTTCATGTTGAGTCTAAACAATTTATTTCCTGAAACACACTCAGCGTTTCTGTTGTCCACATTCCTCAGGAAGGGCCATAGGATTGCTATTCTTGTCTTAAGTGATCAACTATTTAACAAAGTAACTTTTTGCTACAGCTACAACAGTAGGGGCCAATGTGTTCCTTGTGAAAACTGTATTGCAATCTTTATCAAGGGAACACTGCTCCACCTGCTGGACACACATTTAAACTTCAGCTGCATAACTGTTGTCCTGTACCATACAAGCTTTTTATATCTCAATAAAAGTATTCAATGTGTTCTGATTTTCAAGTCTGGTGTACTTGACATTTTCAACAGGTTTACAACAAACTATCGGGACGAAATTCATTAAGTACAATTACAAATAGTATATCATCATCATCAATCTTGTACGTGCAAGTGATTTTTTTTTTTTTTTTTTTAAACGCAAACATAAATGAATGCCACAAATTGGAAAGACTCTGAGCCCCCTAGTTTGCAAAGCCTTGCTATTGCAGCAGTGTGAAGTAGTGGTTAGGGCTCTGGACCGGAGGGTCGTGGGTTCAATCCCAGGTGGGGGACACTGCTGCTGTACCCTTGAGCAAGGTACTTTACCTAGATTGCTCCAGTAAAAACCCAACTGTATAAATGGGTAATTGTATGGAAAATAATGTGATATCTTGTAACAATTGTAAGTCGCCCTGGATAAGGGCGTCTGCTAAGAAATAAATAATAATAATAATAATAATAATAATAATAATAATAATAATAATAATAATAATAATAATAATAATAATAATGTGTTACCTGGCTAACAGAAATGAAAAGGTCAACAGTGTGTGGACAAAATATAGACAATTCAATAGCGCCACAGTGTGCATGGAGTCAGTGGTATGAAGCAGTTGTCACACCACATGCAAATGGCCAAGTTAACTTAAAAAAATACAGGCCAACACTGGCTATTCATACATCTTTTGTGTTTTCAACTTTTTTTCTTCTTCCTAGAAACTATGGATATGGTTCA
Source organism: Acipenser oxyrinchus oxyrinchus (assembly GCA_030684275.1). Classification (NCBI taxonomy): domain Eukaryota; kingdom Metazoa; phylum Chordata; class Actinopteri; order Acipenseriformes; family Acipenseridae; genus Acipenser; species Acipenser oxyrinchus. The sequence continues at coordinate 65,099,305 of CM060252.1, read as the reverse complement.
CAGGTCATTACTATTTTGGAAACTGCAACTACTTTTGTAGATCTTTTGTTTTTCTGGGATCTCTCACTTTGGACTATATTTTTCCATTGGATGGTCAACAAACTGACGCTGGTAGACTGAGATCCAGCCGAGGTATACATACATATATTGTCAATTTTCCACTATCCCTGTTTTCAATTCCATTTGATTAATTGCATGAGGCTGTCGTTACATTGCTTTTGTGGTGACTGATTTAATTTTTTTGTCACTTGAATAATCTACCATGAAAAGGAGACCAGTGTAAAAGACCATACAAAGTTACATTCATCATGGATATGTTGATATTCTATACATAAAAAATCAAACATGAAAGAGCCACAGTCTTTTTATATTTGACAGGCCTCATAAATTATAAGGGGGATTAAGGAGCAACCCATTGTAGAAATCTTACACAGGACAGGCAGCCAAAACCATTTATTTAGTCTATTCGGTAAGAAGGAGAGAAGCGTATAGAGTTTATCTTACAGCTACAATACATTTTTGCCTGAAGTCAAAGATTGCCTATAAATGACAACAGGATAGAAAAACAGGTAAAAATAATATGTCTTATAAAATGGAAACTGTCAAGAGTGAAAGGGTAAATAGGTTAGCCTAAAGGCAACTATACATTCTAGCACAGAAATGGCCAACCAGAGTCAGAAAAAAAAAAAAAAATTACAATTCCTAACAAATGGGTTTTAGAAAAAAATGGTTGCCTAAAGGAGCCACAGGATAAAACTACTTTAATCTAATGTTGAAGGCATTGTTTGTTAGGAATCAATAAACACTTTTTGTCTATTTATACTGACAATGTTACAAATGGGGTGTTATTTTTAAGGCAATGACATTTTTTATTGTAACTCATTCACATTAATATTTGATGGGTGTAAAAATGCCTCAACAGTGAACCTTTTTGTAACATCAAGAAATCAATCAATAAATCAAGCCTATTCTTTGCACTTTCACCAGTGTATTTGAGAATGTTAACTTGCCTGTTATTTTCAACTTTATCACACAACTTTATATGCGGTATAACTACCACTATGCATTTTTAGCAAGGCTAGAAGGAAATCACTGTTGCTGCATTCTACAACAGATTCTACTGCATTTCACTTGAGAGTATGAGAATATTTTTTCCCCCTTTGATTAAAAGCCCAGAGCTCTATCTTGTCTGTGTGGGACTGAGTTTCATCTTGCTGCATTCACACAAGTATTTTATTTGTTTTCAGCTGCATGTTTGTTATTTGCAAACATTTAATACTCAGACTTTTAAAGAAAGTTACTAAAACCATCTGCATTTTTTTTTCAATTCAGAGTGCCCAATTATTTTACCCCCGATATTCTACCGAATTTAGAATGTCCTATTATTTTTTCCCCTCATCACGTCCTCCGAACCCACGACCGAGCCAGCATCCTCTTACACCCAGGACCTCAAGAGCGGATGTCAGCGAGCTACCGCCCTCTGGAGGACAAAGGCCAGCCCTGCAGCTGTCTTTCCGAGCTCACTGAGCACTTGGCTGGTAGCGTCCGCTGTAGCGCAATGAGGAGAAACAGTCCCTTCCGGTTTTGCCTCCCTAACCCGTGGGAGCGCCCAGGCCAATGCAATGGTCCCTCTGGAGTTCCCAGCGAAGACCGCCAACTTCGCATAGCCAGGATGCGAACCTCCTCTCCCCTAGGTCTAGGACTCACCCTGCACACCACACGGCCATGCCTTTACCACGTGAACCCACCATCTGCATGTTTAACTGAATACCAACTGGTATTATGGGGATTTGTATAATATACACTCTTAGCCACCTGACCTGGTGTCCCACACTTTAACCCTCTTCTTGTTCTTGTTTATGAAGACAGATTACTCACGCACTGTACAAAGAGCAAGCCACAAGATTTTCCTTCCTTTCGTTTACTCGAAAAGACCAGACGACAGCCACCCTGGGCTCTATTTTGCTACCAGTAAAGCAGCTAAGCATCCTGACGTTATTCAAGTGTAAACAAAGCCTTTTAAAATGCAATTACAAAAGATTGAGACCTCTACAAAACAGTGGGCATGCTATTTTTAGCAAGACTATAACATGGCTTTGTTAACTGGGGGGCTGCAAAGCTACTGGGAACATTCTGAGACATCAGCAAAGCTGACATTTCTGCATCAATTATATTTTGAGAAGAAAAATTCAAGGTGACTACAGGCAGTTACTATCTAGTTATAATTTTGCAGCCAGCCTCTCAAATAGTTTAAAACTGGCTGATCTAAAAATCTAGGCCCTGTGCCATTTCTTTTCTTACAATGTGAAAAAAACCTGTCAATTAAGATTTTGTATAGACCCTTCCTGTCCTGCTCTGAGTTGTATCGCTTTATCTTAATAGTCTGTTTATCCTGGTTCATTCACCCAAAAGGAAAGTTAAAATCACAATGTAATGAGCAGAAGGAATGGAGAGTTTATCAGTAAAACAATAAAAGAGGGGAAGGCGGCACTTTTTGTCAATGTCTTTATACAGGATCCCCTCGGAAAATCCAACATCCAACCCCAGGTGGCCTTCATATATAGATTGCATGTAAAAAAAAAGTTCTCTAAATCGTGAAATTATAATTTTTACTGCGCACAGAGATCTTCCAATGTTTTATTCAGACCTATATTTCCTATTTTAAAAAATGATGGTACCGTAGTAGTGTATCCCAGATAAACACTACTGTGGCCTGTTATGTAGTGCAGTCACATTTTGTAATATATTAGCACATTATAATCCATTTTAATAAACTACAATATTTAAAATGCAATGTGGCTAGTAATTCCTGCCGACACCCTGTATTGCCACTGCCCATGCTGCACCTGCACTGTAAAGAAATAATCAAGAAGTCAATCATTCAGAAGCACTAAAACTGAAGAAAAAAAACAAAGAAAACCAAGCAAACAAGGAGTATAACACTGTTACATTGGATAAGTCACTATCTGACTACTGGCAATCCTGAGACTTTTTGATGACGCTTCAGTGTATTCAGTGCTGGAGGGCTACAAAGATCTCCAGCCACGGGGAGAAAACATGAGAAAGATCTCCAGCTTTCACACCACCAGTCTGGAGGTGCTGCTGGATTTTCTGGCCAAGGAAGATCCCCAATGAGGAGCTACCTTCGAATCCCCAAAATGAAGGATATCATCGCAGAGATCTGACAGCGGAGGTGCAGATGGCTTGGCCATGTTCTAAGGAAGCCCCCTGACACCATCCCAAGAGTTTCCCTGAGGTAGACACCGGCCAGCAGGAGAAAATGAGGGAGACCCAAGAAGACCTGCAGAAGGACATTGGTGTCTGAACTACCCACTACAACGCTGCGGACCGGTTGAGATGGTAATCGTTTATGGATGTCTGGCATGGGACGAAGGGGATTAAGCAAGTAAGTAAGTCAGTGTATTCAGATAGACCAATCCCTCAATGCGTGTGCTGTAAACATTAAAAAAATCTACCTGGACTTTGGTAGATGCTGACCACATCTTTGAAGAAATGAGGTAAGAATCGTTCCAGTAACAGAAGCACATCTTCCAGCTCCTCCAGAATTCCCACCAGGAGGAAATTCTCCAGCACGTTTTGCTTGGCCCTCTCCAGAGCCCATTCTCCTGGCTCCCTTCAATGGGGTACAAAAAACAAAACATATTTACCAGTCGATACAAAGTGTTTTTTTTTTTAAATGGTCCAAAAAGTGGCCTTAAAACTCTAGGAAAAAAAACCCAAAAAGATTAATGTTGAGGTAATGGGCCTTTGAAACAACTGTTTTTGATGACCTGGTACTGAAAATACTGGAATACTAGCAAGAAATAAAGAGGTATAAAGTAGGATTGACTGTTATTGTACTCCATCTACATTTATATGTAGCAAACAAAAAAAAAAACACACAACACAGACAAAAAACCCAAGAACAATAATAAATGTGTAGGTTTCAGGAGGTTTGTAACTACTCTGTTACAAGAAAGCAGAGTCTCCGGCTTGAAGTGGGAAGATTGTTTTCTTTGATCTAAATTGTGCAGTTAAAAAAAAAAAAAAAAAGTCCAAACATTCCTGTTGGAAATCTGAGCTGTTCAAGTAAGAGCTGTAAAATGTCCCTTAGTCTTAGAGGTTTAATATGGAGCACATATGGTTACCACATTTTTTTTTTTTTTTTTTTTCATCACAGATTGCAATTGACCAGAAGTATAAAACATTTATAAAGCTGGTAGGTGTCAGGTTTTAATTGAACACAGCCCCTGTTCAATTACTGTTTTTACCGCAATTTAGAAGTAGTTGCTATATGTGAACAAGCCAACACTGTGCATAGAGATATGAGGAGAAATATGTAACCGTTAAAAAAGGAACCGCACACAGATCTAAGTAAAAGATCCCACATACAACTGCGCCTCGTATTTAATCTTCCCGGTCTGTTATGGTCTACTGAGACATACATGATCTCTCTTTGGAAATAACCATAAACAATAAAAAACTTATTGTCTCTGTTCAACTTGTATAAAAAAACAAAGCTATACTGCATTAAACAGCTGTATGTGCCCTTTCACAATGCATTCATTTAACAGATCCTGGAAAGAAAAAACAACATATTCATGGTCTTGGTCACATATTATAAAGCAATTTGATATTTGCAAAACACATTCACCTACCTGCACCTTGGATGCTGTCCACAGAAATAAGGGATGATGTAAAACAGCCTGGGGTTGGAGCATTCGGGGTAGTTTTCAAGAATGCACTCATTGATGTCCTAGGAAGGAAGAAGCACAAGTGAAATTCTTTTAGCAAACAAGGGTTTTAAAACGTACATTTGCATAACTGCAAAGCATGAATCCGAAAAAAGTCAAGGCATTCTTGATAGACCAGTTTTAATGTATTTAAATCATATTGACAAATACCATGTACTAAAATTATTAGCTGAGGCACCCTGGTTTATTAGTCTGATACCCACTAAGATGTCCATTTCCTCTATAGCAGAAGCCTGACATACCACTTATGCTTGAAGAGACAACCCCAGTCAGACTCTAAACATATCATCCTTGTCTAGGAGCCAATGTTGAATTAATTTCAGGGACATTAAGATTACACAGACTGGCCAAACTACTCAGGTTAGATCAGTCATGACCCATTTGTGGCCAGAGTTGTGCTTTCCAGTGGTGGTTTTCAACAAACTTTGCCATTTCAGGAACACCCTTGGGACTATGTTGATGGACATATTGGTCAATGTCGCCACTTTGTTGAGGGACGCAAGGGCAACTACTGTTATGCACCTTGTGAAGCCACAGAGATTCTTCTGTAAGAGTGTGTCTGAATTTAGATTAGCCTGGGTATGGACTTGACTGCAGCACTATTGACACAGGTTCATAAACACCTGAAACTACCCAATAACACTAAGCAGAGATCTTCTAAGGTATTTCAGATGGTGGTTATTTATTAAGTTAGGGTTCTCAAAAGGTATTTGCTTGGTATTTTAGTTTTATATTTGACTGACTAGCCTAGATTTTCAGCTAAGAGAGGAAGTTGATCCTGGAAGCACTGAAGTCTTTTTTTAGGCTACTTTATTTATTCAGTGTTCACGAATACCTTGCTTACACTTGCCAACTAACGTTTTAACATCTTAAGTTAAGTCATTTGTGAAGATGTTATCTGTTAAATCACCTACTTATACCACCAGGTTTGACAGCAACAGTGGATTAAATCTGCCTCGCTGGGTTGAGTGTGTGTTCAGAAGGCGTTTTATATTACTTGTATTGGAGTATTAAAGTGTGTTTGTTTTAAGTGTCGCTAGAGTAAGATGATGTTCTGTTATTGATGCTTACAGTATACTGAATTTAGAGTAAGCTCATTTCTCTAAGGTTTGATACAGACCTCATTTGTCTTTTAATAGCTTAGCACTGGATTGTCTTAAAAATAACAAACCTGAGTGAAAAAAAAAAAATCATACTGTCTAAAAAAGCATAAATCTGAGAATGAATCCATATCCTTGCAGCACATGCTATAAACTGAATGTATGGTAATATCTAGCTTTTGCCACCAGAGGTCAGAAGACAAACAGAAATGTCCCTGAGCAGTTTTCAGCGTGTTTTTACAGATAATCTGCAATAGGTATGGTGAACAACACTGCCATTAAACCACATCCCGGCAGAATATATTGTTTAATAAAACAACTATTCATTTAAATTGTGGATATTTCCAGATTGCTAAAACCTGCAGACTCCATTTCCTTGCCCATTTAGTGCAACTTTTTTCTTTCCTTTATTACTGTATCAGTTTCAGTTTCTTTCTCTTGTTATGTCCAAAAGAGACTGAAAAGACCCCACTTTCTAGTAAAAAGGACTCTCCTCTAGTTCTAACATAAGTTGCTAATGCCTAAATCATGTATTAAAATGGATTTAGGAAAATGTCAGGTGTTAAAATAGCAATACAGCCCATGGTGCTATCTTTGGTACAGTTTAAAAATAAAAAAAGGTTATGTTGGAAAGGAATAAAATGTGTATAATATTATATTAAATGTTTTTGTAATTTTGCCTGTTTTGACCTTTCTTGCGTTTCCATGACAAGTATGGTGTTTTACTGCTAATGCAGAAACAGGAAATCAACATATTTAGGCTTATGTTTAAGAATAGAATCAGATACTCCATTTCCTGTTATGTTTCTCATTACAGAGATAATTTAATGTAACTAAATGTGTGGTATATGAAATAAAAACATCACTTAAGTATTACAGTAGTCCCCGCTTATAGGAGCTCCAGTCATAAGAGAACACATCAGCTAAGAGAACACCCTTGTTGTGAAACAGATTTTTCCCATTGTAAATGCTCTGTCTAAAGGAACAGGAACTTCGCTTAAAAGAACACTTTTCTGGCACCGATAGCGATTCATTCACAACTGATACAGTACCGTTTTGTAACCTGATAACTCATCATCATTAGACTTAAATTTAGATAGTTTATTCAATCTTTTCAAAACTGACTTGTCATTGCGAGAGTGTCTTGAGGAACACTGATTGGTTTATTCAATCTTTCAATTTATCACTGCCTTGTTTTGTATTCTGATTTCCACAAGTGCACCTCATCACTACAGAATAGCATGTAAACAAACGGTGAAATGCAGCACTGTTCCTCTTGCTACAAAAAGTTGCAAATTGTTCGAGTTCTTGAAAAAACCCAAATCAGACACAAGTCGCTGAGCAACTTGGTGTTTCCCCATTCTGGTGAGTTGCTTCACCATTCTGTCAAATAATTTTGAATATTGCTCTTGTACATGTATTCATAATTAATCTAGAGCTGCTGCTGGATTTTTTAACGTGTGTAGAGGTGCTGTGTTCATTTAGTTTGACAGTTAGTTTATTTGTCTGTTACTTTATTATTATAGTTTATTAACATACACCAGCCTATTGCTTTTATCTTACTTATTCTGTTCATTTCATATGTTAATGCACGTGCATCATGAGTAATACATATTTATTGATTTATTGATTAATATTGTGTCTGTGGTCAACTCTGTCTTGGAGAACATTCGGCTAAGAGAACACTTCGCTCGCTTCCTGAGGGGTGTTCCCTGACCCGGAGACGACTGTACTATTAACTTAGTTGTCATTTGAGAAGACCACAAAAAAACATAACAAAACAAACACCATCTTATGCATTATAAAGCTCTAAAAATAACCAATTTCCAAAATGGACTGTTAACTTAATAAAAAAATGATGTGTGTAATAGACTGGTACAAATTCAAGTACAAACAAACATTTCCAATTACAACAATATATGTCATCAACATGCATGAGCGCCACGAAGGATATAAATCATACATTGACATTGTAATGGGTTCAGGCTTGCTTCAATGATTTTTAAAAACTTGTACAGTCTGCCCTTTATAGGGCAGAAGCTCCCAATGTTGTGGGAAGCTCCCAAAGAGATGGCTTGATGGTGTGATGTGGAATACATTGCCATGTGTTGTCTAAGTTTTTACTTTTTTTGATCTACTGTAAATGCCAGAGGCTGTGTAAAATAGATGGAATAGATGTCTGAATGACATGTTTCTTCTAGAGTCTACCTTAGTTGGCTTGGGGATGACCAATTAAACACATGATTGTCAGGTTGACTATTTCCATACACAAATTAGAAACCATATACAAAACTCTTGTTCGATCCTAAGTATTTTATTGATCAATATTGATAAATATGGAAGCCTTTTAATTCTACATTAATCCTGCTTCCCTCAGGGGTACTTTATTGATCCCCCTCATCAGGAAACACATTATTAGTAGGTATAGTTCTGTATTAAGGCAGCGGTATTAAGACTTGCCAGTGTTTTACTTCATTAAATGAGACACAGATTAATACACACCCCATTGTGATAAATTCATTTACTAAATTTGCTACAATTCACCTCATCACATTTTTCTCCAGCACCAGCTTTGTCGTGGGCAACACAACATATTAAATCATTTGGCAGAGAAAGGACCAATGACGTAAATGGTCCTGTTTTGGAAAGGCTAACACCTGGTGGAAGACGAAAGATGAAAGACAGAGACAGGAAAATGAAAAGTGGCATTAAATAAAGCTATACTTTCCAGTAAAAATATCCGCTGCAGACTATGTGGACTGTGTAACAGACAGGATGTTGTGGTCCAAAGAAGTTAAGACTGCCGCCACACTCCTTAAAAACCCTTGACCGAGAAAAGAACGAGCAGCCGAGACAAGCAAGTTGGGGTGTGGAAGTTGAAAACGGTGTAGGAAAAATAGCACACCTCATTACAGTTTAACTAAAAAATAGCACACAGACACAAATGGAGGCTGATGCAATACGCAGAAGTTGGCTCATTGGATGTTTGTTGAAGTGAGTTAATGCACAACTGAAACCTGAATTAAAATATTACGTTTCATGGTCTCAAATCAGATTTTTTTTCTTGTGGACAGCAGTTCACAAGAGAAAATCACCACACAATTTGGCACTAAAACACACAGGTGCTTACAGGTTTGTCTTAAGGCATGCTAAACAAAGGCAACATATTTGGCTCGCATTTTCTCTCCTTAAGTTATCCTTGCTCTGTTGAAAAACAGAAACCGTAGAATGGTGTAGGTACTCCAAACTTCATCATAAACGTTTACCTAAAAACAAAACTAAAACTTTTTGACCAGAAACCTGTTACCAGTTTGGCTACCCAAAATGCAGAGAACATTTTAAGGCTAACCTGCTATTAAATCCTGTATCTGTCTGTGGGTTGTGGAAAATTTATTCTCAGGTATTCTAGTTTTAACACTGTGATGAATAAAAAAAAAATGTACATAGTTTCTGTTTACATTGTACACCATGAAAAATGGGCACTATAAATGTCCATCTGGGATTTGTTTAATATTTATATTCTTCATTTATGGCAGCTGAGGAAAAATAAATACCACATTGGCTGCTCCAATTTGTCAGTCATTCGCAAAGCTTCTCTCACAGGTACTGTATTTAATTTTAAAAAAAAGGTGATGAAAAAGATGTGAGCCAGAATGAAAGGCTATGGAGAAACAATGTAACATTAAGGTACACAGGGAGTGATGATGATGATGATTATGATATGCCAAAAACATGAAACAAAAATAATTCAGCTGCTACTAGCAATACGACTGCCAACCACATCCAGCTGTTTGTTTAACTAATCAAGGCTTTAACATGTATTTTACAGATCTGTGACCTACAGTTCAATACTGATGAGTAGTTTCCAGCTCCTGCAATATCCATTAAAGTGGAAACAATTCTGAAGCACAATTTTGCTTCCTTTAAAAAACCATTAAGCTTGTGGATGTTGCTGACAATTGCTGAACTGAATCTTAGAAATTTTAAATGTTGGTTTAGGTCCTATTTCTTAGATGATGATGGTCCACCACTTTGGACAGCATCGCTATCATTTATGCATTACAGACAGAAGTATGTGTTGAAATTGAAATCTAACTATGAACCTGTTTTCCATGGCAAGCAATAGTAAATGCTAGAAAGTTCTATTTAATGTTGCAGTCTTGAGTTGCTTGATTATGGTTGGTACCACCTAATTCATAAGAATGTTTAGTGCCTTCAACAAATAGAGCTGTCCATGCTGAATCCAGACTTAATACAATATCTGATGCCTTCCCACTTTCTCTCCTGATTAATTTAATGCTCATCTGGATAATGACAGAAAATATGTCTGACAGAGCAGTTCCGAGACCACTTTGCATGTTCTGTTACACTTGGCCGATTACGTAATAAAAGCTCTAACTGACAACATAGGAATGGGAAAGTATGAGGTGCTGCAATAAAATGTTCTGTCTTTTGTTTCTGTGGTGTACAATAAGGAGGCTGAACTGGGCTGAAAAGACAGTCCAGATTTCAGAACAATGAGTCAACTTGCCTTTGCGTACCAGTCACTTCACTGTGGGAATTCTCATATACCCAATAATTCATTTTTAAATTACTTTATTAATGAGTAAAACATATTTCTGGATGTTTGTGGTGTTTAATGGCATGCTTTGTTTTCTTTTTCAGTAAAGCCACAACAACGAACACACTTTCCCTGCAGTTTGTAGCTACTAGTGGAGAAGATAATATATATATATATATATATATATATATATATATATAATTGCTCAGAAAAAGGACTACGCACAGTTATCAATATAGCTTCTGTCTTTTTCTAAAATAGTAAATGACAATTAATTATGGATAGTCATATAATTTCTACAATTTTAGACTTTAATTGAAATGCATAAAAGTTCTGATAAAATCATCACTCATAACGCTCTAAGAAAGCAGCATCCAAACAGCAGCAAACCTGTTTCCTGACTTAATAGTTTAAAGTCTTCCTCTATTGCTCTGAACAGGAGTTTTTGCCTGCAGGTACACAGAATCCAGTACAGATCAGTGCTGTGTGCCAAAATCTTCTAGCCTTCACTGCAACATCTGGGATGACAGCCACATCAGATGTAATTTCCTGAGAGCCAGTGCTCCAGAACCCTGTCCCCCCACAGCACAGGGTCTTTCCTCTCCATAAGAGTCAATTTAAAAGTGTACATAAAAGTTACATCAAAACATTATCTGCCTAGATTTTCTTTGCAAAATAGTACAGTCATGCTCAAGGGACCACCTGGCCTAAGTGACCACTTTAAATTCCTCCCAATGATAGTTGTGCTTTTATTTAACTGTATTAAGCGACCACCTGTCTAACGCGACCAGTGACCATAATTCTCTTACCCAGCAACGGACTCAAACCTGTATTAAGCACCCTTACACACAGCTATTGTTATAAGAAAAAAAAATGTTTTAAATGGCATGTCCTAAATTCAAAGGAATCATTGAATTGAATACGGTAACCATTCTAGCAGTCTTTTATCCGTAATCAATAAAACAACAGCAGTCTTTTGTAAAGGAAGAGAGAAAGTGTGGAGAAACAAAAGGTCCTCCCTAGATGACAGAATTAAAGTTATTAAACTTGAAAAGACAGTAAGTGCCAGAAAAACTGCTTAACAATTCGGCACTAGAAAGACGCAGGTACAGCATTTTGAAACGTAAGTTTTAGGTTTTTTTAATTTTTGTTCACGTGACCATGTTTTGAGACAATTTTATATCTTAATTAAACAGTTAATTATTAAACAAAGTCACTTCTTTTTACCTTGATGTCCTGATTGACTCGCTGATTCTGTTTCACCTTCTGTTTCACCTTCTTCATTCCTCATTACAAGAGCAAGCAATGACATTAAATCACTTCCCCCAGATGCTACTTTAACTTGCATTTCGTTCTCGCACTTGCCTGGGAACTAGGTAGCTTCCAATGTATCAGTTTTGTGTTGTGCTGTTCTTTCCTGCTAATTTAACAGAATGTTTTCATAATTAGGATGTGACGGCTTAAGACTTAAAGGCAAACCGTTAAAAGGAAAATAAACACCGAAAAATTCAAGCCATACTTATGAAAACAATGTGCGCGGTAACCGAAAAATATCTTATGCTTATACTGGCGTTGGTTTCAGGATACAATGAATCAACACGTACCTGAAAGGCAGACACCGGCATTGAAATTTGCAACGGATTTAAAACATTTTGTGTGACCTGACAGAGGCAAGCATTCATTACTTTCAAAAATAATTTGTTTTGTAAATGCATTATCTAAATCAGGGGTTCTCAATCTCGGTCCTGGAGACCCCCTGTGGCTGCTGGTTTTCATTCCAACCGAGCTCTCAGTTACTTAACTAGACCCTTAATTGAAGTGATAATTTTCTTAAATTAGACATTTTTATTTGTTTTCAGCTCTTAAAACAATTGCAGACTTCAAGTTACTTATCAAATGTTATAGCTAACTTGAAATAGTTAAGTAATTGAAAGCTCGGTTGGAATGAAAACCAGCAGCCACAGGGGGTCCCCAGGACTGAGTTTGAGAAGCCCTGATCTAAATGAATGTTATTAAATTACATACTTCCTTTTGTTCATATTACATCTGCTGGCTTTTACAGTGTATGTAAGACATACATAATTACAGGAAAGCATGGACCCTCTTTTAAGAGACCACCTGTGTTGAGGCCACTATTAGACTGTCCCTTGAGTGGTCGCTTAATACAGGTTTGACTTTAGTTCAACTTTACAGATACATACAAGATACAACTTTACAGATACAGCATTTAGATACATACATACTGTACATTAGAGTCCTGCTCGTGGCCGACTTTTACGACCCGCTTCCAATCCGGACCTGCTACTACAGGACTTGACCCGAACCCGCAACCCGCTGCAGCACCGTCTTCTTACCCGCGACCCGACCCGACCCGACCCGCTTTAATAAGACCTGCAACCCGACCCAAACCAGCAAGTGTTTGTCCTTTTCCTACTGCCTGCGCCGACTGACTCTCACGCTCTCACATTCACACGCAGATATCTCTAACATTCTCCACAGATTAAGTTTACACAATAGCCTATATACAGCGTGGTAGCTTTCTCTAGTGGTCTGGATATATTTTAACATTGCAACATATTAACTCTCTCTACTTACTTTACTATAAAATACCTGTCTATTCCTTTCGTGCCACCAGTTGAAAGCCACTTGTGCTTTCTCAGAGATGATGTATCAGTTTTGTGGCTGTTGTTCACAAAAACAAAATGACAAGCGCTATCTTTTGTTTCACCTCGTTCACAGACATTTTTAATATCCCCAAGCAGACGTGATAAAAAGATCTTGTGACATATAAAACAAGCGAGAACAACACTGCTTAGTCAGCTGACTCCTGCCTAATCGTCTCCTGGTTCAGTGCAGGAAATATCGGTACATTTACCTTCTAATACGTTATGTGGGAAAGGGTTACAGACGAGTACACAGAAAACGTTTTTGGTCATTCAATTTCGGACCCTAAAATAAAAAAAATTTAACCCGCACCCGAACCACAAAACTCGAAAGTTCACATTCTATGCCATTTTGTAGTGATGAGGTGCACTCGTGGAAAAAGGTGTTGTTTTAAGTGAAGCTCCTGTTCCTTTAGGGGGAGCATTTACAATGGGAAAAATCTGTTTCACCACAAGGGTGTTCCCTTAGGCGAACTGTTCTCTTAGAAGGTGTTCCTATACGCGGATACTGTAATTAGAAATGTCTATTTGTGAAGGTAAATATGTCATAGCACAGTCCAGATCACATTTGTTCAAGTGGTTCTGAAGATATAAGGTACAGTAACATCATTAGTCAAGTCAATCAGACAGACCATTGCCTAAATGTGCCCCCCCCACCCCCTCCCTCCAGCAAGCATGTTGCAATCATGACCATGTTTCATAACGATAAGGTTTAAAAACTTAGCATCAATAGCAGCAGTTTTTTCTACCAGACTGAAATCAGATATATCTTGGGTCACAGATACTGCTTACTTTGAAGCCTAGCTGTAAGGAAAATGAGGTCTCCAACCTCGTCTGTGGATTTTAAAAAATAAACAGCTCTTTCTTTAATTTTATCGCTTGTCTGCCTTACAGCACTGATGAGATAACTACTCCAGAGTGAACAGTTTTGTTCAACTTAGCTGCCCTTTGTAGTTCATGAGGTATCAGGCTCACAAGCTTGACAGATATTTGGCATTGCGTTCACCTGTTTTTTCAATCTTTGTGTTGCCTGGATTCGTTTAATTAAAGCATGCACTGTGAGCTTTGTCTACCAGTAAATATTCCTTCATAAACCTGGTAAATCTCAGATTATATTCTTCTTTTTTTCATATCCAAGGGCGGACCTGATCATGTGGTTTGAGTTTTGTTGGAATTGCAACAGGCAATTCCGTACCACAGTTTAGTTGAAAATTATGCTACCACATATTTGTCAGGGAAGTTCAAAAACACAGGATAAAATAACTTTCTGATAATAAAAAAGACCAGTGCAAGCACATACAGAGTGTCCTCATAATCTCAACGCAGCTATCGTCTTCACTATGTAGAGTGTAACAACACTTTCCTGATGAAAGACAAACAAGAATAAGACCATTAAAAGAAAGAAGAGGAATAAGGAACCTACCAGATATCGCTCCTCATTCTTCATTCCTGGCGTTCGGATCATGTGGTTCTGTTCCCCTCTCCAGTCACCGAACCGACGGAAGAAGTAGTTGGACAGAAACCGGTTTATTGGATCCCTGATTATATTGATGTACACAGGCTGTTCTATTCCAAACCTAATAAAATAAAACAGGAACATTTTATTCCCAATCCTAAATCATATATATATATATATATATATATATATATAATTAATTATGGACTGGAGAGGAGGGCTATAGAGGAAAATTACTGACCCGAAGAAAGACTATTATTACTGACGGGGCTATAATGCCTGAAGCCACAGGCACCCCTGGAGGTAACAAGTCTTCCACTATTAGCTGAGTCTGCAGTACATATTTAATATATGAGTCATTCCAAATAATGAGGCACGGTTGGATAGTAAATATGACTTTATATACTGTAAAGCCATAAATATATATGAGCCTTTTATTATGCGTCTTTAGTGCTGTACACAGGGCCGGCTTTAGGCTGTGCAGGGCCTTAGGTGGTGATGATTAAGTGTGGGGACCAGAACATCAAATGAATGCTACAGTAGCAACCGTATCTTAAAGTTAGTATATAGGTGCATCATGTATTCATATGCACCTACATACAGGGCTCGAATTACCTGGGGGGTTGGGTAGGTTGATCCCCCTCACTTAAAACTCGCAACCCCCTTGCTCTGGCATTATTTTGTGATTGGGGTGTCGACCACCCGGCCCTAATTGGACAGGACAGTCCCTAAATGTAAAGATCAAGTCCCGGTCCCAGGACAAATTTGACAATCATTTTTGAGTCATCATTAAGCATAAATATGTCTAATTATATATATATATATATATATATATATATATATATATATATATATATATATATATATATATATATATATATATATACAGTACTGTGCAAAAGTTTTAGGCAGGTGTGAAAAAATGCTGTAAAGTAAGAATGCTTTCAAAAATAGACATGTTAATAGATTATATTTATCAATTAACTAAATGCAAAGTGAGTGAACAGAAGAAAAATCTAAATCAAATCCATATTTGGTGTGACCACCCTTTGCCTTCAAAACAGCATCAATTCTTCTAGGTACACTTGCACAAAGTCAGGGATTTTGTAGGCATATAGTCAGGTGTATGATTAAACAATTATACCAAACAGGTGCTAATGATCATCAATTCAATATGTAGGTTGAAACACAATCATTAACTGAAACAGAAACAGCTGTGTAGGAGGAATAAAACTGGGTGAGGAACAGCCAAACTCAGCTAACAAGGTGAGGTTGCTGAAGACAGTTTACTGTCAAAAGTCATACACCATGGCAAGACTGAGCACAGCAACAAGACACAAGGTAGTTATACTGCATCAGCAAGGTCTCGCCCAGGCAGAAATTTCAAGGCAGACAGGGGTTTCCAGATGTGCTGTCCAAGCTCTTTTGAAGAAGCACAAAGAAACGGGCAACGTTGAGGACCGTAGACGAGTGGTCGGCCAAGGAAACTTACTGCAGCAGATGAAAGACACATCATGCTTACTTCCCTTCGCAATCGAAGATGTCCAGCAGTGCCATCAGCTCAGAACTGGCAGTAAACAGTGGGACCCTGGTACACCCATCTACTGTCCGGAGAAGTCTGGTCAGAAGTGGCCTTCATGGAAGACTTGCGGCCAAAAAGCCATACCTCCGACGTGGAAACAAGGCCAAGCGACTCAACTATGCACGAAAACACAGGAACTGGGGTGCAGAAAAATGGCAGCAGGTGGCTGTAGCAGAAGGCAGTTTGTTCGCCGAAGGGCTGAGAGCGGTACACAAATGAGTGTCTGCAGGCAACAGTGAAGCATGGTGGAGGTTCCTTGCAAGTTTGGGGCTGCATTTCTGCAAATGGAGTTGGGGATTTGGTCAGAATTAATGGTCTCCTCAATGCTGAGAAGTACAGGCAGATACTTATCCATCATGCAATACCATCAGGGAGGCATCTGATTGGCCCTAAATTTATTCTGCAGCATGACAACGACCCCAAACATACAGCGAAAATCATTAAGAACTATCTTCAGCGTAAAGAAGAACAAGGAGTCCTGGAAGTGATGGTATGGCCCCCACAGAGCCCTGATCTCAACATCATCGAAGTCTGTCTGGGATTACATGAAGAGAGAGAAGCAACTGAGGCTGCCTAAATCCACAGAAGAACTGTGGTTAGTTCTCCAAGATGTTTGGGCCAACCTACCTGCCGAAGTTCCTTCAAAAACTGTGTGCAAGTGTACCTAGAAGAATTGATGCTTGATGCTGTTTTGAAGGCACTGGGTGGTCACACCAAATATGGATTTGATTTAGATTTTTCTTCTGTTCACTCACTTTGCATTTAGTTAATTGATAAATATAATCTATTAACATGTCTATTTTTGAAAGCATTCTTACTTTACAGCATTTTTTCACACCTGCCTAAAACTTTTGCACAGTACTATATATATATATATATATATATATATATATATATATATATATATATATATATATATATATATATATATATATAATTAAATTAGAGGTCAGCACTGGTAGAAAAATCTGGAACCAGGTACCCACCGTGAAAAATACCCGGGTATCTGGATCTTTTTTGGGTAATGATTAAAAAAAAAAAAAGTTTTATGTGCATGATACATATTTAAATACTATATAGTACACATACATCTAGTCCCTTTAGATCTGTAGACTTGTGTAACCTTTTTCAGTACTGGAAACTTCATCATCATAATAATAATAATAATAATAATAATAATAATAATAATAATAATAATAATCTCTGTTTAAATATCTATTAATGTTAAATGCGCATCATGCTGCGGGATTCTTTGCGAAGAATACATGGCTGTTATGTTCAGTTTTAAAACTAATGGAGTAGTTACAGCACCGCTGTTACGTTATGGTCTGTCACTCGCAATAGGTACCGTAAATTGAGTCAGCTGGGTTTTGACGCAGCCGAACACGGGCAAGCCCATTCTCTCTTCCCTCTCCCGACCGCTCTCCTTCGCACTTGGTTTGCTTGTCTGTCGCTTCGAACTGAACTCCCTGACCACTGTTTAGCCAGGCTATGTATAGTTTAAAAAATGCTAATTAAAATGATCCATGAGTGGGAATGTTACCTTTTTTGTACATATAGCGTTGATTACATGGTGCTTTATGCATGGTTAATTCACAGAAAGTTACATTTTCACTTCATTACAGAGGGAGTTATTTTATTTTGTATTTTAGTCAGATGTGTTTTATGTGCCCCGCGATGCCCCACACCCCCTCCCCTGTTTATAACATGCTTTGGTTATAACGCTCATATTGTGTGTCCCCCAAGACCCGCGTTATAGCAAGGGATCCCTATATATACAATTAATAGTACAGCAGAAAATAAACAGATTATACATTAAAAAAGGCACAAGGAAATAAACATGATTTATGCACATACTTCATGCAGCTTTTATAACACACTGACTTTGCAACTGCGTATTTCTGACAGACTGAGGCAGACTGAAGCTGCACACAAAATTGAGATGGATTTACAGCGGGAGGTGGTACATTGTAAAAAGCAGACAGCGTTGGACAATTTCTTATTTTAAAAGTGTGTTCTTTAGAATTGATTGTATGTACAACACATATTTTTTTAATGTTTGCTTTACTCATTGTAAGTACATCGTTGTGTAGTACTAATTAAGCCAACTCCCTTTTTTTTGTTTTACACACACGTGAAGTAAATAGTTCTATGTTTGGGTATTTTGTGTTTATGATGTTCATTTTTTAACACTGTAACATTTAAAACACATGTATTTCAGTGCCATTATACTGCAGTATATATCGTTCCATATAAATACACTTGAAAACAGGGGCTTTTCGCTTATTGGCAACTTTTTGCTGGGAATCAAGAAGTTGTTAATAAGCGGTATCTATGTATATGCCCGAAGACATAAGCCCGATATACGCTCCTTGCAAAGGAGGCTGTTTTGTACAGCGGTATCGACATTATGCTTTAGTGCGAGAGGTCCCGGGTTCACGCCCGCCTTCCGTCTGCGTGGGGCTTGCGTATACTGTATATATATATATATATATATATATATATATATATATATATACACACACACTACCGTTCAAAAGTTTGGGGTCACTTACAAATTTCCTTGTTTTCCATGAAAACATACATGAAATGAGTTTGAACAGGAAATATAGCAAAATGAATAGGAAATATAGTCATTGACAAGGTTAGAAATAATGATTTTTAATTGAAATAATAGTTGTGTCCTTCAAACTTTGCTTTCGTCAAAGAATCCTCCATTTGCAGCATTTACAGCCTTGCAGACCTTTGGCATTCTAGTTGTCAATTTGTTGAGGTAATCTGAAAAGATTTCACCCCATGCTTCCTGAAGCACCTCCCACAAGTTGGATTGGCTTGATGGGCACTTCTTACGTACCATACGGTCAAGCTGCTCCCACAACAGCTCAATAGGGTTGAGATCCGGTGACTGTGCTGGCCACTCCATTATAGACAGAATACCAGCTGACTGCTTCTTCCCTAAATAGTTCTTGCATAGTTTGGAGCTGTGCTTTGGGTCATTGTCCTGTTGTAGGAGGAAATTGGCTCCAATCAAGCGCCGTCCACAGGGTATGGTATGGCGTTGCAAAATGGAGTGATAGCCTTCCTTCTTCAAGATCCCTTTTACCCTGTACAAATCTCCCACTTTACCACCACCAAAGCACCCCCAGACCATCACATTGCCTCCACCATGCTTGACAGATGGCGTCAAGCACTCCTCCAGCATCTTTTCATTTGGTCTGCGTCTCACGAATGTTCTTCTTTGTGATCCGAACACCTCAGACTTAGATTCGTCTGTCCATAACACTTTTTTCCAATCTTCCTCTGTCCAGTGTCTGTGTTCTTTTGCCCATCTTCATCTTTTCTTTTTATTGGCCAGTCTGAGATATGGCTTTTTCTTTGCAACTCTGCCTAGAAGGCCAGCATCCCGGAGTCGCCTCTTCACTGTTGACGTTGAGACTGGTGTTTTGCAGGTACTATTTAATGAAGCTGCCAGTTGAGGACCTGTGAGGCGTCTGTTTCTCAAACTACACACTCTAATGTATTTGTCCTCTTGCTCAGTTGTGCACCGGGGCCTCCCACTCCTCTTTCTATTCTGGTTACAGCCAGTTTGCGCTGTTCTGTGAAGGGAGTAGTACACAGCGTTGTACGAGATCTTCAGTTTCTTGGCAATTTCTCGCATGGAATAGCCTTCATTTCTCAGAACAAGAATAGACTGACGAGTTTCAGAAGAAAGTTCTTTGTTTCTGGCCATTTTGAGCCTGTAATCGAACCCACAATTGCTGATGCTCGATACTCAACTAGTCTAAAGAAGGCCAGTTTTATTGCTTCTTTAAATCAGCACAACAGTTTTCAGCTGTGCTAACATAATTGCAAAAGGGTTTTCTAATGATCAATTAGCCTTTTAAAATGATAAACTTGGATTAGCAAACACAACGTGCCATTGGAACACAGGACTGATGGTTGCTGATAATGGGCCTCTGTACGCCTATGTAGATATTCCATTACAAATCAGCCATTTCCAGCTACAATAGTCATTTACAACATTAACAATGTCTACACTGTATTTCTGATCAATTTGATGTTATTTTAATGGACAAAAAATTTGCTTTTCTTTCGAAAACAAGGAAATTTCTAAGTGACCCCAAACTTTTGAACGGTAGTGTATATATATATATATATATATATATATATACAGTGCCTTGCGAAAGTATTCGCCCCTATGAACTGCGACCTTTTGCCACATTTCAGGCTTCAAACATAAAGATATGAAACTGTAATTTTTTGTGAAGAATCAACAACAAGTGGGACACAATCATGAAGTGGAACGAAATTTATTGGATATTTCAAACTTTTTAACAAATAAAAACTGAAAAATTGGGTGCAAAATTATTCAGCCCCTTTACTTTCAGTGCAGCAAACTCTCTCCAGAAGTTCAGTGAGGATCTCTGAATGATCCAATGTTGACCTAAATGACTAATGATGATAAATAGAATCCACCTGTGTGTAATCAAGTCTCCGTATAAATGCACCTGCACTGTGATAGTCTCAGAGGTCCGTTTAAAGCGCAGAGAGCATCATGAAGAACAAGGAACACACCAGGCAGGTCCGAGATACTGTTGTGGAGAAGTTTAAAGCGGATTTGGATACAAAAGATTTCCCAAGCTTTAAACATCCCAAGGAGCACTGTGCAAGCGATAATATTGAAATGGAAGGAGTATCAGACCACTGCAAATCTACCAAGACCTGGCCGTCCCTCTAAACTTTCAGCTCATACAAGGAGAAGACTGATCAGAGATGCAGCCAAGAGGCCCATGATCACTCTGGATGAACTGCAGAGATCTACAGCTGAGGTGGGAGACTCTGTCCATAGGACAACAATCAGTCGTATACTGCACAAATCTGGCCTTTATGGAAGAGTGGCAAGAAGAAAGCCATTTCTTAAAGATATCCATAAAAGTGTTGTTTACAGTTTGCCACAAGCCACCTGGGAGACACACCAAACATGTGGAAGAAGGTGCTCTGGTCAGATGAAACCAAAATCGAACTTTTGGCAACAATGCAAAACGTTATGTTTGGCGTAAAAGCAACACAGCTCATCACCCTGAACACACCATCCCCACTGTCAAACATGGTGGTGGCAGCATCATGGTTTGGGCCTGCTTTTCTTCAGCAGGGACAGGGAAGATGGTTAAAATTGATGGGAAGATGGATGGAGCCAAATACAGGACCATTCTGGAAGAAAACCTGATGGAGTCTGCAAAAGACCTGAGACTGGGACGGAGATTTGTCTTCCAACAAGACAATGATCCAAAACATAAAGCAAAATCTACAATGGAATGGTTCACAAATAAACATATCCAGGTGTTAGAATGGCCAAGTCAAAGTCCAGACCTGAATCCAATCGAGAATCTGTGGAAAGAACTGAAAACTGCTGTTCACAAATGCTCTCCATCCAACCTCACTGAGCTCGAGCTGTTTTGCAAGGAGGAATGGGCAAAATTTCAGTCTCTCGATGTGCAAAACTGATAGAGACATACCCCAAGCGACTTACAGCTGTAATCGCAGCAAAAGGTGGCTACAAAGTATTAACTTAAGGGGCTGAATAATTTTGCAGCCCAATTTTTCAGTTTTTATTTGTTAAAAAAGTTTGAAATATCCAATAAATTTCGTTCCACTTCATGATTGTGTCCCACTTGTTGTTGATTCTTCACAAAAAATTACAGTTTCATATCTTTATGTTTGAAGCCTGAAATGTGGCAAAAGGTCGCAAAGTTCAAGGGGCGAATACTTTATAAGGCACTGTATATATATATATATATATATATATATATATATATATATATATATATATATATATATATATATATATATAAACACATATACACACACAGTAGAGAGTCAATTATTCAATCTTTGATGAACTGTACTGTCTAATCAACCGAACACACCTGTAAATTGTGATGAATTACGTGTGGTGTATTTTGTGGTTGCAATCCTGGGAATCCCGTATGGTAAATTCATCTCCTGAATCCCAATTTCAGGATTGTATTAAGGAAACACTGATTCTGTTTTCACTCATGATTTTCCCTTGTTTCGTTATGTGTGCTACTCTGCTGCACTTAGTAACTAGGCAACCAACCCCTACCCCTAAAATTAAAACCACAAGATTTGATATGATAACAACCACTGTCTGCAGCTACTCAGCTCAACATGGCAGAGAGAAATGAAAAAATGACTTATTGACTGTGACAAAGGGGACACAGAGGAGACATTCAGTATATACATTCAGTTCTACAATTAACTTGAATGTTTGTTATTTGTTTTATGAAAACTGCATAGAAGGAAGCATTGTTTTCAGTTGTTATTTTTTGTTCATTTGCCTGTATTTGAATAGATGCGGTTTCTTGATTAAATATCAGAAAAAAGCACTGTAACCAAGTTTATCTATTTTAACTCTGCCTACTTAACAATCATCTTGCTGTGTGATGGTGACTAACAGAAAAAAAATACTTAAATTCAGGTGTTAATAAGGTAAAGGAACAGTTTTAAATAACGCTATTTTTGTAAATGCCAAAAATTTTAACCAGGATCTCATCTGTCCGCGAGCGCATTAATTATTTTTTTTTTTCATAGACACATTACCATGCCGGTCTTTCAATTGTTGCAGTTAAGCAAATTAAAACAGTCACCTTGTTCTTGATTTTTCTTCTATTTTGTCAGTAAGGGCTGAAGATCCTGTCTATGTTATTGAGCAGCTAAGAACCTTTATTTTATACATTTCAATTACACGTAATTACAATGTCTTAACAGTAATTACAATGTCTTAACAGCAAGTATCAAAGTATACAAACATTTTACTGAATTTTTGAAGTTTAATGATTCCTAAAGTTCTGTAATGTGTCAAAGTACATTTAAACTACTGTCACAGAATGATGCATCTGGAATGTATTAGAAGTGATTTACCTTGTGAAGTTGAGAAAGTGCACATGCCGAGTGTAAAGGAATGGCTGTGGAATATTGCTAATATTTTTCATCAGGTCCCTACAGAAAACAAGAAAAAATAGTGGATTTTAGAAATTAAAGAATGCTTAGAATTGATTCTGCAATAGAGGGGCATACTACTACTAATATCCTGTACTGGTGCTGCAAGTCCTCGGTTTGGGTCCTCTGTTGCAGCACTTTAAATTTAAATCTACATTTGAAAATAAACTGTTAATGTTACAAACGTTTTAAGACAGAACCTAGGAGCTTGTAGGAGAAAAAGCTGTCCGTCTGAAGGAATGAATGTATGTATGTATGTAAAATGTTCATATCCTCCACTATAAATTTAAAAGTTCACTGTAACTATAGTTTAATAAAACCATATATAATCTCAAGTGCCCAGAATCTGCAATGTTCAATGTTGGCTGCATCTTCAACAAGATTTACCCATTTATACAGTCTTACATCAACTGACTTGTCCATTCCAAACATATTCAGTACATCTGTTGTGAAGTAGGAAAACAAAACCCACTCACGTCAAAACACTGAGGTAATTTGAAAATGGGATCATTACTGATTTGCTGATAAAGTCTACATGACCGGGCCTGCATTTATTTATTTTTATTTATTTTTTACACAAAGTGCCTCCTAAATTTTTGTTTTAATCCAATAAATTGAATTCAAAAGCAATTTAAAAATATTATTTTACATTAAAATGTGTTCCCATCAGCAGTAAGCACATTGCTTTACACCTATTATCACTTGGGATGGGATTGCTTTGGCAACTGCTCGAGGCCACTTGTGTACAGATTTTCCATTAGTGACTTGGTTCCTTCATGGCTTGGCTGGGCAGGTATACAAGCCTAGTTGGGTAGGTCATGAGCAAAGAGTTGTGGGTAGGTCATGAACAAAGAGTTGTGGGTAGGTCATGAACAAAGAGTTTTTTGGGTTTTTTTAAACTTAAAATCTAAGCTAGCAAATACTATTTGGGAGATGATAAAACACACACAAGCTTAGGTGCAGGACTAAAATAAAGCAAAATACATTCACATTTACTTATTTGTTTATTCTAGTGGTTTAGCCAGGGCAGCCTCCGTGACTCGTCTGGGAGACACACAAGCTGTAAATGGTGGCAACAGTCAAGAAAACAATGAAGGTGGGAATGTGATTTCCTTTCTTTGAAAGGATACATGCTTTCTATGGTTCTAGAAGGATGGGAGTATTGCTAAATGAAGTTTATAAACTAAGGTTTGGGAGGAAGGAGTGCCTCCTGCAGAAATCCAGTTGTGACCTATCAGATCAATAGAAACAGACTGATAACTTACCCTTCTGTTGCGTTTGATTCACTTGAATCCCTCCGCCTCCCCTAACTCCACCCTTGTACCTACCCCTTGGTACTATCTGTAATGTGGTGGTCTACTGACTACAGGCCAGATGCACCCTCAAATTAAGCCAGTTTGAGCCAATTATTAATTTCTGTACATCGCATAATCAATACAATATGCATTTCTGTGCTGAGGGGGGTTTGTCCTGATCTATTGAATGCCAATTCAAATTTGTACTTTCTGTATAGGCTGAGAAAGAAGAGAAATGCAAGATCTCTGTGTGCGTGGGTTGAAAATGTTTTTAAGCTTTAAACTGCACACATCACACAAGCATCTTACTTGTATGTATTTGCATAGCTAATACTTTCTGCCATACATTTTTGTAAATTGGTCCTGATGGGATCTAATGGTAACCAAGTGGATGTACTTTTTTTCAGTTAGAACAATGCTCCTTATTGTGAAATGAAGATTCGAACACTTTAAACTGATCCTCGATTGAGCTCCAGCTGTGCTATGAGGGCTCTTGAATGAAAAAGGGAACTTTCTTTATAGAATGAGTAATGTATTAAAACCCCCACGCACAATGACCTAATTCAGAGATAGGCAACCTTGGCTTTTCCAGTCCATTCCATTGCAGAGACTCGCTCCAACTATTTATATCGTTTGTTTGTGGTCTAATGGATCTCTTTACTTACACACCTGTCATTGATAAAGCCTCTTTCTGCAGACCCATCAGTTGCCACCAAGTCTTGCAATGGGATAGGATGGACTGGAAGAGCTAGTTTACAGATGTTGGAAATGAGCGCAGTACCCCACAGATTTCTGTTAATTTCCACATACTAACAATGCTCTCACAGTTTCAGTTCAAAAGCACCATAACTGTGATCATAACGGTGAAAAGGAATACACACATCGAGCCATATAAAACAAGGTCAAAGTGTTACAAATTAAAAGTTAAATCCAAAACCAACCATGTCAATTCAGTCATTCACGTTTGGGATTCTGAATGAATTTTATGGTTTTGCTGGAAGTATTAGTATGTAAAATGATAAACAGAGATTACCTACTGAATTTTCATATCACATACAAAAACTACTGTTTGATTCAGGGAGGTATCCAGATTTGTGCTCCACTTTGTTAGAGTCACGTTTCTCCAATACAGTGCAATAATGCACAATTAACTGTACAGTACAAATCTTAAAAATAAATAAAAACAAAAAATAAAACGTTGATTAATACAAAAATGAAAAATTAAACATTTACACTATTTTTCATGCTACCTAAAATTATGACTTTTTCAGTCGTTGAACTATTAAAGAATCATCTACCTATCTGTAACATAGATGAACACATGACACAAACAGTACACTTCACACTGTAACTCACTAGACCAGCTTGGCCCACAAACTCTATTAGCCTTAGTTATCTAGGTCCTTACTTTCTAAAAGCATATCCCTGTGAGAATCAATTCATTCTAATCTTTGTCCATTGTGCACTGTCTCCATGACATTCAGCTAACAGCTGTGTGGGTAACAGCTAGCCCACTAGAATAATTCTGAAAAATAATCATTTTGGAACAATGAGAAACACTTAAAAGAAACTGAATAGAATACTGCCTTTAAAATGTTGTATTTGTAAAAAATAAAAAAAATAAAAGCACAGTCTTAAAACTACCACATGGTCTGAGTTATTGGAAAGCTAAATATCCTGCTTAAAAAAACAAAAGGTCAATCCAATTAGCCTACGGTTTAGTACAACAATCTTTTTATTGAAATTAGAATTCTAAAGTTAAATAGTCAGGAGTATTTTCCGTTACATTTGGTCTGACTCCTGCTGAATTGCAGCATTTTGGGGAACAGCAAAGGGCTGGCTTGTGTTAGTGAACTTTAGGCTGGAATTCCATGCATGCTTACTCCCCCTTGACTTCCTGATTTCACTGCTGCTAATATTTTCTAATTTACCTCATCATAAGGCTCACGAAGCACAGAGCCACAAAACCAGCTCAGCCTTACAAATACTGTACAGTAGCACATTTGAAGAGGCACTGTTGAAAATTCAAGGAGAAACTAAACAAAACAAGAAACATATTTGTTCATATTATTAGTGTATAAACCTGTTAATTTCAGGAGAAAATTAGGTTATTCTGGACCAGAACCAGCTAATATCATCAGTACTGAACACTGTATTTGGTGGTATTGATAGGACTACAGTAAGAGGCTTTATTAATGGCAGACATGCAAGTTAAGACAGCCTAAATAGTTAAGGAGCATACCTTCACCGAGTATTGCTGCAGCAAATAAAACAGGTCTCTTATACCTGTGCCAATCTGTGCTTGCACTCTAGAGCCAGCATCGTGCTTGCTGAGTTTCAATGCACATTTACTGTTAACACCCATCTTCATTTTTATGTGCAAAATTATGGTAACAAATCTTTTGCCAGTCAGACAGCAGCGTTCACTGTTCGCAAAATGAGTGTGGCAAAGCTCACTGTTGCTTTGTCGAATTGTGTAATACATTATGGAAAAGATGTGCAAACAACTCTAAAAATTAACTTTTAAGTGTTATTAGTTCTTAAAAGATGTATCTGATTTGCTAAGCAAAACACAAAAACACACCAAGTTGATTTTTGTTGGATCAAAATAAAATACTGCAAGAAAAATATAACATGTTTTTATTTTAAGCTTTTTACAATCTAATCCCTAGGTACTAGGTATATATATATATATATATATATATATATATATATATATATATATATATATATATATATATATATATATGAAGAAAGATGAGTTTATATTTCCAAATAAACAGAAGAAAATGAAATTATTAAATACTAGGTTTGCCCGAAAACAACATTTCCTATGTCGTCATACTGACAGCCAAACATAAACATTACTATATTTTCCAATTTATACAGAAAGTATAGATCTGTTTTACTTTTGTTTTGTCTGTGCAAACAGATTTTACTGTCCAATTGAGGAAACAGTGAAAATAATTCCAACTCACTTCAAAGCATTTTTACATGGAAGAGCTTTTGTTACAAGCCAAAGCAAATGAGATCACATGCCTGCACTTAATTGCTCCAGGCAGCGCAAGATGTCTGTGAGAAGGACATGTGACTAGAGCAGAAGCACATGGTTCATACCTGCTCGTGTTTGGTCAGCCTGGTTTTGTTATGGATGTCGGAGGCGACCAGATTAAAATCCTGTCTTTCAGACAGGATCCTCAACAGCAGCACGACAGTGCGACTCCCACACTTTCCGACCCGGTTATAGACAACCTGGCTTGGGAATGGCAGGACCTAAACCAGGAAGAAAAAGCAAAACCTGTTAATAAAATAAATGGTGTTATTTCATCAGTTTAAGATCTACCCAAGAAACAAATGGCATTTAATTTTAGGAATGTGGACACATTTAAGTTCTTAACATATTTTGTGTAAAGATATAAAGTATTAATATTGTTTTATCACCAGTGAGCTTTATCCACCAAATGAGATATTCTGGTTCACTGCTCGGTATGGTATTAAAAAGGCAAGAAACAACCTCCTTAACACCTTAAAGATATTTTATCTGTATTGTCTTTTACATATGTAAAATGATGAATGTTGCATAAGAATAAACTGGCAAACAAATCTTATAACCAATTGTGTGTGTGTGTGTATGTATATGTGTAATATATATATATATATATATATATATATATATATATATATATATATATATACTGATACTGTGCACAAGTTTTAGGCAGGTGTGAAAAAATGCTGTAAAGTAAGAATGCTTTCAAAAATAGACATGTTAATAGATTATATTTATCAATTAACTAAATGCAAAGTGAGTGAACAGAAGAAAAATCTAAATCAAATCCATATTTGGTGTGACCACCCTTTGCCTTCAAAACAGCATCAAGCATCAATTCTTCTAGGTACACTTGCACACAGTTTTTGAAGGAACTCGGCAGGTAGGTTGGCCCAAACATCTTGGAGAACTAACCACAGTTCTTCTGTGGATTTAGGCAGCTTCAGTTGCTTCTCTCTCTTCATGTAATCCCAGTCAGACTTGATGATGTTGAGATCAGGGCTCTGTGGGGGCCATACCATCACTTCCAGGACTCCTTGTTCTTCTTTACGCTGAAGATAGTTCTTAATGACTATCGCTGTATGTTTGGGGTTGTTGTCATGCTGCAGAAAAAATTTGGGGCCAATCAGATGCCTCCCTGATGGTATTGCATGATGGATAAGTATCTGCCTGTACTTCTCAGCATTAAGGAGACCATTAATTCTGACCAAATCCCCAACTCCATTTGCAGAAATGCAGCCCCAAACTTGCAAGGAACCTCCACCATGCTTCACTGTTGCCTGCAGACACTCATTCGTGTACGCTCTCCAGCCCTTCGGCGAACAAACTGCCTTCTGCTACAGCCAAATATTTCAAATTTTGACTCATCAGTCCAGAGCACTTGCTGCAATTTTTCTGCACCCCAGTTCCTGTGTTTTCGTGCATAGTTGAGTCGCTTGGCCTTGTTTCCACGTCGGAGGTATGGCTTTTTGCCCTCAAGTCTTCCATGAAGGCCACTTCTGACCAGGCTACTCCGGACAGTAGATGGGTGTACCAGGGTCCCACTGTTTTCTGCCAGTTCTGAGCTGATGGCACTGCTGGACATCTTCCGATTGCGAAGGGAAGTAAGCATGATGTGTCTTTCATCTGCTGCAGTAAGTTTCCTTGGCCGACCACTGCGTCTACGGTCCTCAACGTTGCCCGTTTCTTTGTGCTTCTTCAAAAGAGCTTGGACAGCACATCTGGAAACCCGTCTGCCTTGAAATTTCTACCTGGGAGACCTTGCTGATGCAGTATAACTACCTTGTGTCTTGTTGCTGTGCTCAGTCTTGCCATGGTGTATGACTTTTGACAGTAAACTGTCTTCAGCAACCTCACCTTGTTAGCTGAGTTTGGCTGTTCCTCACCCAGTTTTATTCTTCCTACACAGCTGTTTCTGTTTCAGTTAATGATTGTGTTTCAACCTACATATTGAATTGATGATCATTAGCACCTGTTTGGTATAATTGTTTAATCATACACCTGACTATATGCCTACAAAATCCCTGACTTTGTGCAAGTGTACCTAGAAGAATCAATGCTGTTTTGAAGGCAAAGAGTTGTCACACCAAATATGGATTTGATTTAGATTTTTCTTCTGTTCACTCACTTTGCATTTAGTTAATTGATAAATATAATCTATTAACATGTCTATTTTTGAAAGCATTCTTACTTTACAGCATTTTTTCACACCTGCCTAAAACTTTTGCACAGTACTGTATATATATATATATATATATATATATATATGACACTCACACACACACACACACACACACACATACACATACAGTGCTTATAGTAAGTATTCAACCCCCTTGGACGTTTTCACAGTTTGTTGTGTTACAACCTGAAATCTTGATGCATTTAAATGGGATTTTTTTCCCTTTGATTTGCACAACCTACTCAACACTTTCAAAGTGTGAAAAAATGGGGGGGTAAAAAAACAAATCAATTAAAAAATGAAAACCTGAAAAGTCTTCATTAGATAAGTATTCACCCCCTTTGCTATGACACTCCTAAATAAGCTCAGGTGCACCAATTGCCTTCAGAATTCACACAGTAAGTTAAATGGAGTCCATCTGTGTGCAATAAAGTGGTTCACATGATTTCAGATTAAATACACCGGTCTCTGTAAGGTCCCACATTTGGGTAGTGCTTTCAAAGCAAAGATACTACCATGAAGACCAAGGAGCTTTCAAAACAACTCTGGGATAAAGTTGTGGAAAGGCATAGATCAGGGGAGGGGTAGAAAAGATTTCAAAAGCAATGAATATCCCTTGGAGCACAGTCAAGTCGATCATTAAGAAGTGGAAGGTATACGGCACCACCCAGAATCTGCTTAGAGCAGGCCATCCTCCCAAACTGAGCAGCCGGGTAAGAAGGGCATTGGTCAGAGAAGCCAGCAAGAGGCCAATGACAACTCTGAAAGACTTACAGCGTTCCATTGCTGAGATGGAAGAAACTGTCCATGTGTCAACAATAGCTCAGGTACTCCACAAATCTGGCCTGTATGGAAGAGTGGCAAGAAGGAAGCCATTTCTGAAAAAAACCCATGTAAAATCCCGCTTGGAATTTGTAAAAAGGCATGTGGGAGACTTTGAAAAGATGTGGCAAAAGATTCTGTGGTTCGATGAAACAAAAATTGAACTATTTGGCCTAAATGCAAAGCGTTATGTCTGGTGCAAGCCCAACACAGCACATCACCCAGGTAACACCATCCCTACTGTGAAGCATGGTGGTGGCAGCATTATGCTAAGGGGATGCTTTTCATCGGCAGGGACTGGGAAGCTTGTCAGGGTAGAGGGCAAAATGGATGGAGCTAAATACAGGCAAATCCTTGAGGAAAACCTGCTTCAGTCTGCAAAAGACCTAAGACTGAGATGGAGATTCACCTTTCAGCAGGACAATGACCCCAAGCACACAGCCAAAGCGACACTGGAGTGGCTTAAAAACAAGAAAGTGAATGTCCTAGAGTGGCCCAGTCAAAGCCCGGACTTGAATCCGATTGAGAATCTGTGGCAAGACTTGATTGCTCTCCACCAATGACCCCCATCCAACTTGACAGAGCTTGAACAATTTTGCCAAGAAGAATGGGCGAATATTGCACGATCCAGATGTGCAAACCTGGTAGAGACTTACCCCAAAAGACTCACAGCTGTAATTGCTGCCAAAGGTGGTTCTACCAAGTATTGACTCAGGGGGGTGAATACTTATCTAACCAAGACATTTCAGTTTTTTTATTTTTCATTAACTGTTGTTTCACAATAAAAATTATCTTACCTCTTTAAAGTGTGGAGTAGGTTGTGTAAATCAATAGAAAAAAAAAATCCCATTTAAATGCATCAAGATTTCAGGTTGTAACACAACAAACTGTGAAAACATTCAAGGGGGTGAATACTTACTATAGACACTGTATATACAAAGAGAAAACACTTCTGACACTGTAGGTTCATTTCCTTTCATTGAACACAGGTTGAGACATGTCTCTTCTGCGTATCAGCATCATTCAAACCACATCCCCTTTCATTTCCAAGCCAACTTCTTTACAAACCTCCCAGGAATAACTGTCAATCATAAAATGTTTGTTTCTGTTGTAAGCCTCTCTATACCAAATAAAAATCCAATTTGTAAATTCAATTGTAC
This sequence comes from Acipenser oxyrinchus oxyrinchus, assembly GCA_030684275.1. NCBI lineage: Eukaryota > Metazoa > Chordata > Actinopteri > Acipenseriformes > Acipenseridae > Acipenser > Acipenser oxyrinchus. The sequence continues at coordinate 65,067,661 of CM060252.1, read as the reverse complement.
AACTCTTCTAAATCCAAATGGTTGTTAATGGATTCATCTCACTCAAAAGGAAAGACCTTTTTAACCTCTTCATCTCTAAATCTTTTGGTATGTCGTCTTTCCTGTCTCAAATAAACTGTAAATCTCTCACTTCTGAAAAGCAGATAGCTCTGGAGTTAGAAATTCAGACATGATACTTATCCTGCCTGGCTCACAAGTGAGTTTACTTTATTTAAAATATTTTAAAATAGTGTTTTTGCATATGAAGAAATTGACTTCAAAAGGAACCTAACAGTAGTGATGTGAATCTACTCCCACCCACAATGTGATTTCTGTCTAATAATTATTTAGACAAAAATAGCGATGACATTTTTCTACTATAGAACATTTTTGAAAAATGTACGCAGCAGGCAGAAATGTTAAGTAGTAGGTTTTGGAAACCCTACACTAGCACTTTCATTTCTTTTATTTAAAATACATCTGCAAGTGTTTTGTTGATTACACAAATTTGTATTTTTCCCAAACCCTTTTTTTCTGAGCTAAGGGTTAACTGAAATGGGCCCAATATTAAACAAACAAAGCCTAGGTCAGTGCTTCATCAAGAGTTCTGGAACTACTGTGAAGACACCTAGCCAAATCCAGGATACCAACCTTAAACATGTATTCATTCAAGCTACTTAACCCCTAAAAGTTAGATTTTTAGATAAAGACATGCACTAACAAAACTTGTCTTGTCACAAGGCATTCAACGAGATGAGTGGTGCTTTCACCTGAAATCACTGTGTCAAGAAGCAGTGCTGAATTGTACCTGTTCCTCAATAGCAATATTACAGGGTTATTTCAGCAGGGCTAGGCACAGCAGAAACAATGTGAATTGCAGATAAGAAAGGAAATAGAGCTATATTTGTCATTGTCATTTTACTTTGTTGTTGCCAGATGAGTTTATTTTTCTTTCTCGACAGTCTGTAGTTAAACAAGTAGTCTGTTATTAATTGAAGTTGCACTCTGTCCCATAACTCTACTTAGTTTTATATATATACATATAGACAAACCATGCAGACAACTGCTTTAGAATAAAAGTTTTAGAATATTGGTGAATGAATTGATTGTAATAATTTCTCTCACACATACAGCGTTCAACTGGCTAGCTGTTGAAAGGAAGCTGTATGGATGCATGTTACACAAAACTAAAACCAAGGCGGCCTCATATTACTGCACACAAACACCCCAACCCAAACGGATGGAAGTGTGAACCAATGCACCCTATTTATGACCAGCATACTTAACAGCTCACAAGACGACAACACATTTTTTCAAACTTACTTCAGTTTACACACTATAGCAAAGGTCACGTTCTTCACACAATGCTGTCAGACACAAATTCACTTTCAGTCAGCACTGACACCTGAAACTTACACCCTACTGAATGTTACCAGCTCCTATTTAAAGGGCTGGAAGACATGAGGTTATCAAGCCACAGAAAAAATCGTAAGTGCAACATTACACACCCTATGACCTGAGCACTGACGAGCTGCATTACCCGACAGCACACAGTGCCATCATAGCCTGGGACTGATACTGGAATGTTCAATGGCAGTAATTGACTCAAATCCTCCGGGAAATGAAGAGGATATCCAGCTATATTCCAACTTGGTCAGTGAAAGATAGATTAGATTAGATAGGATTACTAAAAGCTCTATGAATGGTTGAACGACTTTTAAAATAAACTGTTGGGTACGTAGTATACAGAGGAGCAGAAAAGTCACAAGTTTAAAAAAATAAAAATAAAAAAGTATTTAACCCAAACATTCATCCAGAGAAATCACTGACTGGCAGATTGATTTTCTCTGTACCTCCATATGAGTACTGCTTATGTCAATCCATCAAACACAGACAACCATTTAGCTTTGAATAGAAATTACAATATACAGCCTTCTCATGTGGGTCTGGTGGTGACTTAGTCTAGGCACAACAACTGCAGTCTTTGATGTATACACTATAGCACATACAAGTAATGATTTTACAGAGAACTGTGCATGCAACTGTACGCCCTGTTACACATAAATCATAAAAATATTACATTAAAAATAAAGGTTGAGCTACAATTGCTATTAAACTTATACCCTGGGTGCCCTGCCCCTGTGTGTATTTTGTGTTTTATGTTGTCTGTTATATATATTATTGTAGTGGTGCACAGAGTGTGGGTTATGAAGCACAGGTGATGGAAAATGTATAATTGTACTTAGGCACAGGGAAATGCACAATCACTTCACATGCAGATTAAAGTGGGTCTTTGTATGGGGGCACGGGAAGTGCACAATTAGTCCACGCGCAGTCTGTGACGCGATTCAAGCAAATCAAGTGATTGATTAGCAATCAAGCCTCGGGCACAGCTGTATAAAAGAATGGATGTTTCACGGTTGAGTATTCGTGACTGAAGAACGGGAGAGCGAGAGAGGAGGTATATCTGTAAACTAAAATCATAACAATTGCTACGCGTGCTGGAAGACCAGCACAATACTTGTTTGTTTAGTGTTCGTCCACCATTTGTTTGTCTGTCTGTTTGTTTTGTGTCAGTGTTTTGGTTTTGTTTAAACCTTTTATTTTGTTTAATAAATGCGCAAGCAGCACATTCATTATTTCACTCGCAGTACTGTGCGTTCTTCTCGGTCTGATGTCACCCCTACAGCCATCCTTGTCACACCCTTTCATACAGACGAGTTATGAAGGCTCAGAACCGACACTGATGCATCATTTTGGTCTGTGTGAATTGCCTATTCCATCACAGAGCCGTCAAGCTATGCTGCTACTGAAGTGCTATAGTGGGCGTGGATTGAAAGTCAACATCCCACGTGACTGTGTACCGGACGTGTTGGGACTTTTTGTCGTTGGTGTTACACGCTTTTATTTTTTTTCAAATACAATGGCTGATCAAGAATGAGGTAGTAATTGGAGTTTGGAAGAAGTTAAGGAATTGTTAACTTTACGGGCTGACGAGGATACAACCGTTGCCATGAAAACGATCTGTTGACTAACAAGTTTGAAAGTTGTACTCACATGATCCCTTTGGCTGTGTGAAAGGGTTATAATGGTATTATACCGGCATAGATTGCGCAATTTTGTGCTATGTAAATGGGTATTTTAAAGAAGTTTTGTGTGTGAATGGAGTATTTGTGTTCAGTCTGTACTTAAAAAGGGCAAAATAAAAAATATCCCACTTAAGCAGCCACTTTATTTTTTGACTCACAAAGAAAGCAAAGGCAATTCCAAGGCAAGTAAAGCACAGTGGGTTCATCTCTAACCAACAACTATACAATATCACATTTCTACAGCTGAGTGCATTAGCACATTTTCACACCTCAGTGGCGGGAATGTTAAGCTAGCCATTAGTTGGATTGAAACCATGTTACTGGAGAGAGAAAAGCATTCCATTTAAATAATATGGGACAGTTATGCATTGTTTTTAGGTCACCTTAACGACCACTGATAAGCCCATAAATTAAATGTCAGACAATTATATCATTTTTTGGTTTGATGGCTTTAAGGGTTTTCTGCTCTGAGTCTGATTTCAACAGAATCAGCAATTGGGCTTGATGAGACTGCTTCCACCATGGACCCTATGTGACATTTGTTTATCCAAACTGTATGCCTCATGTGCTATGACAGAAATATATTCGGTTTGTTGTGATAAAAATAAGTTATATACAGTATGTTAAAGAAAAAGTATAGCAATTTGTTCTAATTTATTTACATACATACATTCATTCATACACTGACAGTCAAAGTTATGGGAACACCTGTAAATCTTACTGAAATAAAATTAAGAAAAAGAAGAATCAGCATAAACTACTGATTTATATGAAAATATATTAAGCTTGTCAAAAGAAAATGCAACAGAGGATATATTTTGCTGGCATTTTACTGCAAACTGTCCTCCCAGGCAGGAGCAAAAGATGTCTCTTTATGCAGATGATATTCTTTTGTACATTTCTGACCCTGCATCCTCTCTGCCCCACATTTAAACTGAATCTCCATAAGAGTGAATTGTTCCCCATCAACTCGGCTGCCATAAATTATCCTCTCTTTACCTTTCCTTTAAAATTGCTTCCAATACATTCACATATTTGGGTATCACAATAACATGTTCCTATAATGACCTCTTCAAATCTAATTTCACTTCATTACTGGAACGCACCAAACAAGACTTTGTGCGTTGGTCCACACTACCTTTAACGCCTGCCCGCTGTATTAACTCTGTAAAGATGAACATGCTATTTAAAGTTTTATATTTCTTCCAATGTATTCCAGTGTTCATCCCCAAATCCTTTTTCAACTCACTTGATCAAAGTATCTGAATCTTCCTGCAGAGACCAAAGCCTTTGGGAGGATTGGCGCTGCCTAACTTTCAGTTTTACTACTGGTCAGCTAACATTCGTAGTATTGCCTACTGGTTACATTCCCATCATCATCAGACTGGCCCTGCATGGCTATGTATGGAAGCAGCTTCTTGTCAGTCTACATCTAACAGCTCTGCTCTGCTCCTCCTTACCTCTTTCTCTCTCAATTCAGTACTAACCCTCTAATTCGACAGTCACTTAGGATTTGGACACAGTTCAGGAAACACTGGCTTGCAATCTATCTTTATGTTTTCCCCCATTGATGCCAATCACCTGTTCCCTCCTTCTCTGGGGGACCTGGCCTTTCATATCTGGCACAAAAAAGGTATTAAGTCTCTTAAAGACCTATACATTAATAATTATTTTGCATCATTTGACCAGCTTTCCCAAAAATGTAATCATCCCAGAACTCATTTTTTTCTCTTACCTAAGGTCCGAATTTTGTCCGCAACAAAGTTGCACAAAATCCTCTGTTTTTCCCCCAGATCTCCTACTAATTCTATACTTGAGTGTAACCCAAACTGCAAAGGCATGATTTCAAAAATATACACCACTATTTCCCCCCTACATTGCCCTTCACTTTCCACAATTAAATTGTTGTGGGAAGCAGATTTAGGTTTTCATTTTTCAGGTGATGATTGGGAGTGAATCCTGTCTCAGGTTCATTCATCCTTTGTCTGTGCCAGACATGGACTGATACAATTTAAAATCCATTTATGCAAGACTAACCTGTGACAGATGTAAGCAGGCGCCCTCCTCCCTTATACATAGGGGTCTACTTTAAATTTACGTATTTTTTACGTTCTGTTCAGCAGCCTCTGTAGTAGCCTTTCGTTTAATGTGTGATTCTGAAGATAAATAGCAATCAATCGTATTTTCTCCAAAGACACATTACAAGATGTGCAAAACAATTACCTCCATCTGCATGTACAGTTTCATTGGGAAATATCTTGACACGATCATCAGCCGAAATATACTTTGCCGTCCATTTCTGGTATTTTACCTCCAATGCTGAAAACTAGATTTTAGTAACCTAAATCAAAACAATGCAGCACTGACTTTGTCCCACCCCCTACTGTACAGTACAGGTCACAAAAAAGCCAGATGTACCGATAGGCTGATTAAAACAAAATTGTCATTTGCACACAGGACCGCGAAGGAATAAAAAAAAGAAAAAACAACTATCTACAGAAGGAAGAAACATAGTTTGCGTCACTTGCGTTGTGCAGTAGTTAATTTAAAACAAGGTTTATTTTTTTTTTTTCCTTCCGTGAATTGTCCGGTATGCATTGGCCCCTGAAAGAGGTGAATTTCGCAGTGACCCTTCAATTAGACCCCTACTTATACATATGTTTTGTTTATGTCACAAACTGGCTTCTTTCTGGACCTCCATTTTTTAAGTTTTTTCTGAAATTACTGAAACAAATATTGATCCCTCTCCACTTATCGCCCTTTTTGGTGTAGTGCCCAATGACATCTCTCCAAGTTGCAGTCAGATTCACTGGCCTTTGCGACCTTGCTTGCCATTAGGCCTAAAACTGGAAGTAAGCTGCCCCACCCTCACACATCCACTGGGTTAGGGATGTCATGCAAACCCTTAATCTTGAAACAATTAAATTTACAACTAAACAATTAAATTATCAACCCCTCGGTTCCCAGCCAAAAGATGTTAATAAACAAAGTTGTTTATAAGCTGAAAGCTACAGGTTTCAAGTTAATTTCAGGTTTATTTATATGGAACAACTATATACACCTTACTTTTAGAAAGCACATCACTGAAATACATGTTTTAAGAGCTTTGATACAAAAGACAAGAATAAACCATTGTAAACTCTAATAGGCTAATGTGTTTAAAAAAAAAAAAAAAAAAAAGTACAGTAGGCTAATACTGGTAATGTTAAGCTGCTGTACTCTGCATCAACATACTGTACTACCAATGTCCTTAGAGAACAATAAACTATTGATACTGTACTTACATTTAATAATCAAGCACAATTTTAAAAATAGCTGTCCAATGTTGTCTGCTTTTTACAATTCGCCACCTCCAAAAGTAAATCCCTCTCAATTTTCCGAGCAGCTTCATAGCTGTTTTCAAAGCCACAATTTTAGCATATCCTGAGAAAAGTGTCCACTGCCTGCAACTTTTCTTTCAGTGAAAGTTGTGGTGCAGTATCCTCGTCTGTTTCTTCCACTTCTTCCACCTGTGGGTGCCTGTCAGCTGTTACTGCCTCCAAAAGTTCTGCATCTGTGAGCTCACCTGCTGTCTCCTCTTGACTGTCAAAATCCACCATGGCCTCAAACTCCTCTGATGTGTGATTGTCAGCATTGGCAACATCAGCAAGTGCATTAATATCAATCTGCTCCTCGCCGTCCCTTTCTGAAGCAGTTGGAAACAGTCTCAGGGAGAACAGCAGCCCAAGACTCTTTTAACTAGGTGAAGTGCATCAAGAAGCGTTATCTTTTTCACAGCATCCATCGCTCACAGCTATGGGTCAGTATCCAGACAGGGAATAATGCGTGCATTGAGACAAGAGCAGTAGTGGCCTTTTAAGTTTTTAATGACCCCCCCCATGTCCTTCAGTTGCATAACAGAGGTCGTGTTCAGTGGAAAAAACTGCAACACAATGTGAGACAGTTCAATGTTGCGTGGATGAGCTGAGCAATTGTCACTTAAAAGTCAAATGTGATGGTCTTGTAGCATTAGCTCCCTGTTCCAATTTTTCTCTATAAACAGTGAACTTGTCATCCAGGCATTTCCAGAACTTCTGTAGATCACAAGAAGGTGTGAGTGATCTTTTGGAAAACAGCAAGGGCTTTTACTTTTTCCGATCACGAAAAGAGGGCGCTTCTCTGTCCCATCCATGTTTGCACAGCACATCAATGTAATGCGGTCCATGGCTTTTTTACCTCCTGTAAACACTTCCCCCTTCAAACCAAGTCCCGTGTCTGGAAGGCCAGGGTAGGACAGAGTGGTTTCGTCTGCATTAAAGATGTTACATGGCTGGAACTTTCTATCATATTGGTGCTTGCAGCCTCGGTTTGTGCTGTTTTCATACTCCCTCGTAATGTTGTCATTAATCACTAATCTTTAGAATGCGGCAAACGACAGATTTTGAAATGCCAGACTTTTCTGCTACGTGCACTTGCTTAGCTCCGGGTTCACGTAGAGCCTCCAGAATCCAAACTTTATCGGTTATAGACAGGTCTACACGTTTAGAATACACATAAACAAATCAGCGGATATAAGTGTACAGAGCGTTCCCCGTCTACTAAATACTGTCTAGGCTATCTGCAATTTTAATAATACAGGGGTGAAAGGGGCTCCCGAGTGGCGCATCCAGTAAAGGCACTCCGCGTGGAATACAGGATGCGCCCTATAGCCTGGAGATAGCAGGTTTAAATCCAGGCTATGTCACTGCCGACCGTGATTGGCAGAGCGCCGCCTGTGTAGGGAGGGCTTAGGTCGGCAGGGGAATCTACGGTTCACCGCGCACCAGTGACCCCTGTGGCCGATAGGGCGCCAGTGGTTCTGCAGTGGAGGCATCATATCTGTGTTGTCCTCCGGCACTATAGGTCTGGTGGCCTCGCTGTGGATCCACAGTGCGAAAAATGACGGATTGGCAGGAGCACGTTTCGGAGGACGTGTTCCAGCCTTCATTTCCCAAGTCACCAGGGGTTGCAGCGGTGAACCGGGATACAAAAAACAAGTGGGCATTCCAAATTGGGGAGAAAACCGGGGTAAAAAAAACATTGGCGATGACTACATTTAAAAATAAATAAATAAATAAATAAATAAATAAATAAATAAATAAAAATACAGGGGTGAATTCAGTACGTTATGACATTAAAATGTATGCATTACAGTTTACATACCACAATGGATATTTACAATTACTAGAAATTTCTCGAAAACAAATCATTTTAGGAAAAATCTTTTGTAGTAAAAGTTTTGCTTTTGTGGATGAGGAAAAAAAAAAGTTACAAGAAATATATGTCTACAATTATTGAGCAATGTTTTTGCAAAACTCCAAAAATGCTAATTCAAAAGTATTCATACCCTGACAAGGAAAATTACATTTATAGCTAGTTGAGGCACCTTTAGCAATAAGCAATAATAACCTCTTTTAAACGATTAGGATATTTGTCAATGAGCTTTTGGCATGATTCTTTAGTGATTTTTTACCATTCAAATGTTGTTCTGCAAACTTTAAGCGATTGTCCTTGTGACGTTTTCCTAAGAGTGGCTTTTTCCTTGGCCTGCGACCATTGAGACCTTCACCAGGCAATACTCAACCTATGGTTGAAATGGAAACCCCAGTCCCACTTGCAGCTAATTCATTTTGAGTATCTTTGGCAGTCAATCTCAGATTGTTATTAACATTCCTCAGAATTCTTCTACTTGTTCTTGGTGAAAGAACTTTCTTTCTTCCAGACCAAGGGAGCATTGTGACAGAACCATGAGTCTTGTACTTCTTGATAATAGAAACAATAGTTGAAATTGGGATACTCAAATGCTTGGAAATCTTGTATCCTTCTCCAGCTTTAACAATAACTGTCTAAGGTCTTCAGATAGCTCTTTACATTTTCCCCATACTGATTTATTCGTAATGACAGCAATCATCCTATGCCTAACCCTTTTATACTCTAAGAATGTTCACTTACAATTCAGCATTTTCTAGACTTTTCTAGAATTAGGTTCTGCATCATCATATTGAAATTTCTAGCACCCTGTAGACAATACTATCATAGCATAAAAGGGTATGAATAGTTTTGAATTAGCATTTTTGAAGTTTGAAATTGCTGAAATAATTAATCGTACACATCCATTTCTTGTAACTTTTTTTCCTCACCCACAAAAGCAAAACTTTTGCTACAAAAGACTTTTTCTAAAATTTTTTGTTTTCGATAAATTTCTAGAAATTATACATTTCCACTGGGGTATGTAAACTTTTGACTTCAACTGTGTGTATGTATATATATATATATATATATATATATATATATATATATATATATATATATATATATATATATATATATATATATATATATACACACACATACACATACAGTGCTTATAGTAAGTATTCAACCCCCTTGGACGGTTTTCACAGTTTGTTGTGTTACAACCTGAAATCTTGCTGCATTTAAATGGGATTTTATATATATATATATATATACAGTACTGTGCAAAAGTTTTAGGCAGGTGTGAAAAAATGCTGTAAAGTAAGAATGCTTTCAAAAATAGACATGTTAATAGATTATATTTATCAATTAACTAAATGCAAAGTGAGTGAACAGAAGAAAAATCTAAATCAAATCCATATTTGGTGTGACCACCCTTTGCCTTCAAAACAGCATCAAGCATCAATTCTTCTAGGTACACTTGCACACAGTTTTTGAAGGAACTCGGCAGGTAGGTTGGCCCAAACATCTTGGAGAACTAACCACAGTTCTTCTGTGGATTTAGGCAGCCTCAGTTGCTTCTCTCTCTTCATGTAATCCCAGACAGACTTCGATGATGTTGAGATCAGGGCTCTGTGGGGCCATACCATCACTTCCAGGACTCCTTGTTCTTCTTTACGCTGAAGATAGTTCTTAATGACTTTCGCTGTATGTTTGGGGTCGTTGTCATGCTGCAGAATAAATTTGGGGCCAATCAGATGCCTCCCTGATGGTATTGCATGATGGATAAGTATCTGCCTGTACTTCTCAGCATTGAGGAGACCATTAATTCTGACCAAATCCCCAACTCCATTTGCAGAAATGCAGCCCCAAACTTGCAAGGAACCTCCACCATGCTTCACTGTTGCCTGCAGACACTCATTCGTGTACGCTCTCCAGCCCTTCAGCGAACAAACTGCCTTCTGCTACAGCCAAATATTTCAAATTTTGACTCATCAGTCCAGAGCACCTGCTGCCATTTTTCTGCACCCCAGTTCCTGTGTTTTCGTGCATAGTTGAGTCGCTTGGCCTTGTTTCCACGCCGAGGTATGGCTTTTTGGCGCAAGTCTTCCATGAAGGCCACTTCTGACCAGACTTCTCCGGACAGTAGATGGGTGTACCAGGGCCCCACTGTTTTCTGCCAGTTCTGAGCTGATGGCACTGCTGGACATCTTCCTATTGTGAAGGGAAGTAAGCATGATGTGTCTTTCATCTGCTGCAGTAAGTTTCCTTGGCCGACCACTGCGTCTACGGTCCTCAACGTTGCCCGTTTCTTTGTGCTTCTTCAAAGAGCTTGGACAGCACATCTGGAAACCCCTGTCTGCCTTGAAATTTCTGCCTGGGAGAGACCTTGCTGATGCAGTATAACTATCTTGTGTCTTGTTGCTGTGCTCAGTCTTGCCATGGTGTATGACTTTTGACAGTAAACTGTCTTCAGCAACCTCACCTTGTTAGCTGAGTTTGGCTGTTCCTCACCCAGTTTTATTCCTCCTACACAGCTGTTTCTGTTTCAGTTAATGATTGTGTTTCAACCTACATATTGAATTGATGATCATTAGCACCCGTTTGGTATAATTGTTTAATCATACACCTGACTGTATGCCTACAAAATCCCTGACTTTGTGCAAGTGTACCTAGAAGAATTGATGCTGTTTTGAAGGCAAAGGGTGGTCACACCAAATATGGATTTGATTTAGATTTTTCTTCTGTTCACTCACTTTGCATTTAGTTAATTGATAAATATAATCTATTAACATGTCTATTTTTGAAAGCATTCTTACTTTACAGCATTTTTTCACACCTGTCTAAAACTTTTGCACAGTACTATATATATATATATATATATATATATATATATATATATATATATATATATATATATATATATATAACACTATGTTATACAGTTTTAGCAGAAATCATGCAATATCATTGTTATTTTTCATCTTTAGGTTTTAAAAGAAGAAAAAAATAATAATAATTCAATGGAAACACCCCAATTTTAATTCAAAACCTGCCCCATCTGTAGACGAGATGACATCCAAACCAAGCATGTCATACTGGAAGGCAAACCCTCACTACACATCATTCATCCATTAATTGAAACAAAGTTCTTAATTTGTGTAGCCCACTTCTGTGGGTTGCAGCTGTAACCGACAATATGTGCCGCTGTTTTCACTTAACTGTTAACTGGAAACTTGTAAAGCAGTTGGCAAACTACGTTTCCCTGCAGCCGGCTGCTGTTGTCGGTCTCATGTGGGGTTTGTTTAGAGGTATCATAGACTGTTAACTTCCTGTTTAAATCCCTCTTCCAAGTCTGTAAATTCTGTGAAAGCTGCTTCATGAATGAGTTCAATTTCAATGGAAAATCCCATTCTTTTCAGAATGATTAAAAAAAAAAAATTCAGGCTCAATTTAAAAGCAATCTAAATTTTCCATCCATCTCTCTCTAAGTCAACTTAACCACAAGACTTTTTTTAATATACCTGTATATTGATTTAAAAATATTAAAAAGGCTAAATAACTGATAAAGGCGTTTAATTCCCTAAAGCACTGTGTGTTGGCAGCACATTGATGCTCTTTTCTTGGAATTGCCTGTCAAGTTTCTATGTTCCAATCATTATCCCAATGAGAAGTGTCATGTTTCAGGATATCAAGTGGCATAAGAAACGAGGAAACAGCAGAGGTACCGGTATAAATAACATTTCCAAAATATGTGTGTATATTACATTACATTCATGGGCATTAAATTAATCAACATTTAAAACTCTTGATGATTATTGAACCAAACAGACTCTCACTGGGAAGCAAGTTTGTGTCTCACTTTTAATTGGATTAAATAAATAAAAACAAAAGTTACAGACATCCTGGTCCTGACTTTCTCTGGCCTCTGAGCCAAAAGTATGTTATTGATGATTATTTAAATCATAAATCACAGAACAAATATGTTTTACATTGATTTTGAAATAAAATGAACATGTTGAGCTACCATTATGTAGGACAGCACCTACTGTCATTTATTGAAAAGGTCTGTTAGACAGACGTCTCAATTAAATTTACAGCAAGACAGTAGTCAGCAGTGCCCTGTAAATTTGTATGTGCAGAAGTAACAAGTAACATCCTAGAAAACCAGGGCCAACAGCCTGTTTGTACTTGTCTGAGAACTGCTCTTAAGATTGCAGAGGTCACAGCCAGGTCACAAACCCCAGTACTGAAAAGGCATACATGTTAAAAGCACAAAACTATTAATGCCAGGAATGAATGAATATTAAAGTCCTGTTTGAAGGCCTTTAATATTCTCTTTATTAAAGTGGTTGTAGTTGACAAAATTATATGAATGTTATCTGCCGTGCACTTCCAGTTGTTTGGATGCTGCTTGTTTTAACAATATTACAGAGGTGCACAATTAATGAGCACAATTAATGGATTTTTACAACAAAAACAGAGGCAGCACACTATGATAGTTGTGCTATTATTCCTGAAAAAAATGTATCCTGACCATGTCTTTAAAACAAAGTTTTGTAAGATTTTAGAATTACATTTTACTTACCTAATCACGGCCCCATCTTTGAGGACGGTTAAGTGTAATTATTTGTAAAATTACCTCATAGGACAAAAGAGATTTGTTAATAATGTGCAGTGATGAAGTCCCAATAGGCTGACACCAAAGCCAATTCAATAGATTTTTTTTATTTTTTTATTTTTTTTAACTAATTTGTGTTTTGTATTAATATGTGTTTTGTTTTACGGTTATCCCTCCTCACTCAGCAATGCAATCACCAGTATCAATAGCTTCAATATAAAATGAATTTCAATTTAAAACGTATGAAATCGAAACTACAAACCAATTCAAACTGTCAAAGAAAGGTTATAACTACTAAAACTACTATAATTATTAAAAGTGTAGTACTGTATTTTTGTAATAAAGTAATTTCCAACAGTGGGATTCGATGCTATGATCTTAGACAGCGCAAGCAAAGGCTTTGTTGATTGAGCAACATGGAGAGTTTAGCTTGCTTCTGAGATATCAGCTATGAGTTTTATCAGCTATGGTCTGGAGGTGGTATATCTTGGCTATATAACATATAGAAAATAAATGTATGCATAGATTTAAATGTTTTGAGATTACTCATGGCAGTCTGTTGTGAAATGCCAGAGAATGTACAGTACTTTGTTTTACAATCCTGGAAATGAATGCACTTTTTTTGGTTAAGATCTTTTTTTTTTTTTTTTTTTTTTGGCCTTTGTGTTATTTGTTTTGATGTTGTGTGATAGGCATTTCCTAACATTTCCTGCAGATGAGATGTTAAATCAATGCCCTATTGTAAGTGACTGCATATAATGCACAGTTCACAGCCTACCTCTGTAAAGTTCTTTGTGATGGTGGTCAACTATGAAAGGCGCTATATAAAAATAGATTTAAAAAAAAAACACAAGCCTGGCACTGGCCTACACCCTCAAGGCCCTCGATCTCCAAAATCTAGAAAGATACAGTATAGGGATGGGAATTTTAAAACGTAAAAACTCTAAAGACAAATTTCACCAAATGCATATTTTTTAATGTATTCATTTTAGTAATTTATCATCATATACAGTAGTCCGTTGCATACCCGACTGCTGTGGTGCCACGGTAAGGGCAGATATTTAAAAAGGAAGGGGTTTGGCAATTGTCACTAAGTAGTTTTTCTAATTGGTGCAACAGAAATATTGATACTGGGGCAGGCTTTATTCTCGGTCGATCTGGTGCTTCATTGGTGCACTCTGTGTTCATGCTGTAGTAGGGGTGGTATGGTATCCAGTCCACACAGGGTAATAAAGTTAATGACAACAGTTTTTTCTGACGCTTGTTACATACTTTTAATAAAACGGCATCTCTATACAAAGGAACGAGGCGAAGCCATGTTTGAAAGTATTTTGAGGAACTGGATGAGAAAACTGTGGTATGGAAATAATTATGCCAAACAAAATTTCCGTACCACAAAAACACAAGTTCAATGCTTCACCATTTGAAATAAAACCATTAAGAAATTCCTGTGGTTTAGTTTAGTTTATTCACTTTTGTGGCTTTAATTTACCAGTACACTTTTACGCAAATCATTTGTTTAAAAAAAATGTTGTTTTTTTAAAATGTCCTTGATATCTATGTAATTTGTCAAGAGAAGAGGATATTTATACTGTATATAAAAAAAAGGGTCAACACAGGTACATCTCAATAGTGCAGTACAAATACAAAGAGAGACATTTACTAAGATAAAGAATAATAATACAAATACTCTATTAGTTAGGTCTTTGCAGTTTTAAAATGTTATTTGCTTATTTAGGGTTTCTTTGCTTAGAAAATACTAACCAGGGCTGTCGGTATACATCAGAATGTAATATAAAGAGAGCATGTGTATGTCCTTTTGCAAGAGCCTGCATAGGCAAGAGAAAGATTAATTGTATTGACTTCAAAGCTGCCAAACTCTTGCATTTATGTTACTGCATAGATATAGGTCACTTAAATTGTGTTAAAAGCCGCTGATTGGCTGTCAACACATAACAAGTTCTACTTTCGATATGATTAAAGTAATTTTCACAAACTAAAATATCTCTATAACCTTCAGTTCAATCTTCTGCCGAGATATGAATGACAGATATAACATGAATATTGCTGATTGATTATGCTTGTTAATACCATAGGATCACTAAAGGGCGCTGGCAAGCGTTTATTAGTGAAATCCACTAATTAAGGGAATGTCCCACTTCCTATATGTTTAGCATAAGGATGCATGTAAAGATATTTTTGGTGCACAGAAAACCAGAGCAGAAAAAACAATCTCTGTACCAGAGGGGCGCAGAAAGCCATAGAGTGCAGAAAGCCATGGCAGTGCACAAATACAATCTTGGTCGCCTAGGGCTCAGAAACACCATCTAATGAGGCCGGGTATAAACTGCATGTAATGCATTTGTTCCGGCTTATATTTGATTCCTGAATAATCTTTTTGATTGACTTTATTTGAAGCAGACTGATTGATTATTTTTCAGAAGAAATCAAACCTATCTTACAGAATGGACTAACAAAGGCCGTTCAGCCCCAGCACTTCTCCAGACAAGCTCAGAGAAATATGATGAATGTTACCTTTTAAGGTGTTGATCAGGGAGCAGGTGCAGGGACTTCCCCCTAGTCAATCAAGTCAATCTATCAATTAATATCTCTATTTAAGCCCTGGGTCGAACACTCATTCTCTGCCTGTTTTGCATTTGCGTACTGTCACGCAGCGCTGCAGACCCCACTTGTCGTTTTCATTTCTGCCGTCTGTGCTTCCCTGTGCGTATTGCTTATTTTTCTGTGCTTTGGTTGTGAAAATATTTTATAGGAGCGGTTCGCCTGGTTTGTTTGAATTTTATAGGCATTTGTTTGGATCCGTGTATGCTCCGCCCTGCTCTGTGTTTATATTATCGTCACGACAGCATTGGTTCTGTCTACATTAATTGTGGCAGCATGTATTCACGATACCTTCTCATTCTGGCTTCTAGTGATTCCCTGTGCAATTTTGCTAGTGGGTTGTCTTTCAAGGTTAGAATTTAAAAGGTCAAAATAATTGGCCATTTCAAATTGGGGAGAAAATAATAAAAAAAAAATTGGCAACGAATAAATTATTTTAAAAAAAATAAAAATTAAAAGGTCATTTTCTGCTGTCTCTCTAATGCTTGTTTACCTCCACCTGTGTGGGCTCCAATGATGACATCCGTGGTGGCATGCGCATCGAATCATGGGATAGCACGACTGAATCATGGGATTGTTTGACCTATCCTGCTTGCTTTGTGTTTTTGGGTGTACTTGTTTGTTCAATCCCGAGGCTGCCGGCTCGGCCCCGCTGACCCATTCAAGCTCCAGAATTAGTAGCAACGCATTCATTCATACTAAAATATTTCATTACAGCCACGCCCCTTATGCTCATGACTGTGTTCGTTCTGTCTACATTAATTATGGCGTGGCAATGCTTTGTTACCTACACCTCTGAGTGGGCTCCAATAATGGCGCCTGTAGAGATACGTGCATTGAATCATGGATACACACACAGGCCTCGACCTCCGAGAGGAAGATTCTCCGACATCCACTGAGGACCCCCGGCCAAATCTTAACAATCTCTCTATCATTTCAGGTTCCCCTGGGGTGCAGCATACATGCTTTCCAGCCTTGGAGGCAGATCGGTTCGGTCTCACCTCTGAGAGGTCGGCTCTGCCTGAGCCAGGGGGAAGCCCTGTATTCTTTACTAACAACTTGCTTTTATCTATGCCAGTGTTCCACTCTTGGCCCCTTTGCGTGTTCATTCCTTCTCTCTTTCAGAATTCCTGTCGCCCCGTGACTCTGGCTCGGAGGTCTGGTTGTGCCGATCTCCCGAAGTGTAAACGTTCCTTGTTAGTCAGGGTGACTTCTATCTCTTCTCAAATGTATCCTCTAGCCTTCTCTTCATTTTCCCCTTGGGGAAAGTCTCACCTCTGAGGGCAGCTCTCCACGAGCCAAGGGGAAACTTAAAGTCTCAAGCACATAGTTCCTTTCAAGTCCCAGGGCTTATTCTCAGCCCTTGCTCCTGTTCCATGAACTGAATAAAAAGCAATAGAATCCAGGAGAATGATTGCGAAGAACATAAAATAGTAAGACCAACGTAAAAAAATAATTAAAATAACATTTGAAGGAAGCCCAGTACTCTTTACATTTTAACAGTGTATTTGAATGTCTCTCCAAAAGGGACAGACATATCCTTATGAAAAATAATAATATATATCTACTGCAGATCAGTTTCTGACTTATCTATGACCACGGGTAAATGACTGCCTTAGGCATAATTCTCTGGCTGGTTATTCAAAACATTTAAAATTGTGATACCAACACAAATAGCTGGATAAAATAAGCATACTAATAAATTAAAAGCATACCGATATAAAATATTTATAGTTTGCTAACCAGATATATATATATATATATATATATATATATATATATATATATATATATATATATATATATATAATATGCTGACTACAGAGAGTAATATACAGAGGTTATACAGATACAAAAATATGTCAAAACAAGGTCTGTAAAAGATCCCTTTTACCACAGAGAAATAAGGCCAAAAACAATACTTTTTTCCACAGTATAAATCGAAATCCTGCCCAAATAAGCATGGAAGAAAGACAATCTTTTTTTTATCAACAGATGACTTGTATAAAACAAATAAGCAAATTCCTTTTGTTGCATTTAATGTTTTTATTAAGCAGAGATGCTTAATAAAAACATTAAGACATACTGGATGGAAGTACAACACTTTTTTGGAAACCCTACTGCATTCAGGTGCAGCTGTTCTTAATTAGCACATAAGAGATTTTTTTTTACTCTGCAGGTGAAAGAAAGAAGCATAAAAACAAACTAGGAAATACCAGATAAGATCTTGTCAAAGCCATCTTTCTTATCTTGACACCCCATCAACCCAGGTGCATGTATTACATTTGCATTAACTCCCATTAACCTCTTCTGACCAAAATCCAATGTATTGCAATGTGGGCGACGACAAGAGTCATTGAATTGGTTTTATGAGAGTTAAAATACCAGGAAAAAAAACAGAAACATCATTGGAAATGAGTGTGTGAGCCTGTCCTTACCCGAGGGAGTGGGGGTCCGTGATCATCCAAGAAAGTGGAATTTCCTGTGGAAAGAAATATGGGAAATGAGTCTGCTATTAGTCATACACCTCTAGGTTTTTGTATTAATACAGTAGATTTTAACAGGCTTTCACAATAAAAGCCCCAATGAGCGATACTGCTTTAAGGTATTAAAGACATCAATATTAATAGAAAGAAAAGCATGCAGTGACACTTTAAAAAACAGAGTTAACCATAGTTTTGGTCAAGTCTCACTGCTTCATGAGGGTGCAGTTTATGTTCACTATGGTAATGTGAGACACTTCTAATGGTGATTTACTCTGCTCTAACTCTCAGAAGACCAGTTGCATACATACCTAAAAGTTGTATACAGTTTCTGGTGAAATTAATGAGGCACACAGACCTAATTCATCTAACTAACCCAAGGATTGAACCCAAATATTTTTTTTTTGCATCTAGATTCTCCCCAGCTAACAGCAGAAATACAGAAAAATGCCAGCAAAAAACTTTGAATATTGCCATACAAAGCCAAGTTTATGCTGAGGCATGTTGCGGTCTGAACAGTGTTACAACAGCTCATTTATTTTCCACCTTTTTGTTACAGCTGATTGCTGTTGCTGAATTACAATTGTTGCATGGTCCTGTAAAACAATGCATACAACATCATTACAATATTACAAAGCTTTACAATATCCTACCCTAGCACACCACGGTTTATGAAAACACACCATCTTTGAAAGCCAGTAGCACTATCTAACAAAACCCCATAATCTTGTAAATTTGCACTTTGAGTGCAGTTTTATTGTAAAAGCATTACAACATGACACTGTCAGCTTTCTAGTTTTCTATCTTTCTTTAAAAAGGTATGCCATCAATTGAACACATTGTTGATGCATTTTTGAATTACTACATATCCTACTATTAAATGTGTTTGCTGTAGTTAGAGGTACTGTATATAAAAAAGGGGACATTTCACAGAATGATATAAACAGACTGTTGCAGTGTTGTACACAACTTTGTGCCAGAGTTCACTGCTTATCAGTATTCCTAAATATTTACAGCAGAAAGACCAAAATTACTAAATGCAATTAGAAACCTGTCCAAATCTTTCTGGGAAATTGTGGATTGTGCTAGAGTTTGTATTAACAGTATTTTTTTCCTATATAAATAAATTGTAATATACAGTAAGACAGCTGGGCTCTTTGTTTTCAGTTTTTATTTTTGAGTAGTGTGCAAGATAACGTAACAATTCACTCGCCTTTTAGAGTAAAGTATTTCTTCGAAGCAGACTGGGCTCTTCATTGAACCCGCATAATTTGACATAATTTTCCAATAAGGACCAAGAGGGCATCAATTAAGCTCAGAAAGACTCCTACAAGACAGAACAGTAGATCACTACGGGTCTTTCTGTTGCACTATACAGCCCAGCATGGTCATTGTTATAGTCGTGTGGTTGACATCTTTTCATTTGCTTAAGCCTCCCATACAAAAATAAATTGGAAGTTACTACATTAAATCAGCAACCTGTTAAAAGGTTTAATGACGTTCCCATGAAGAACCTGAGTCAACTCAAAATAAATACATCTTCACCTAAAAGTTTATGATGCAGTACGATATTTTGTGCAATTTTATTATTATTATTATTTTTTGTTTTATAGCATACTACTCTTGTTGTAAAAGTCGGAATTAAGCATTAAAACAACTGGCAATGCTTAGATGTACTGACTTCACATACTTTATGTTGATGTCAGACAGTATCATTGAGACAGGGATTACTGTTACACTGCCTGGAATTGTGCTTCACAGGCTTTAAGAAAATTACAACCCATGAAACATAAAGAATTGTCACAAACTGTGCAAAGTGCTACAAGACAACTACATTTATTTTCTGCAATTTGGTAGATCCTCCATAAAACAGAAGCTTTTTAAGTACTTTAACACTTGTCTCGAAGGCAAGACGACAGAAACAAATGGCAGCGATAAATAAAACAGATTGTATTCCAGATTGTGGTTTCAATCAAATTTTTCACAAATCAAAAGTTACGCAAGTTATATGAACTTCCTCTTCTTCAAGGATTACAAAGTATGTGTATAAAATAATAGAACTGTCTTACACACATTCTTTTATGACAATCACATATCCATCGAATGGAGCAAAAGGTAGTATTATGGTGTACAGTCTACAGCTATGGCCAAAAGTTTAACATCACCTAGAATTGTAGGATTGAGACAATCACTTAAAAACTATATGAAAATAATTTTGATCTTTTATTTAACCTCGTAATCAAAGTTACTACAAAATGATCTTGCAAAAGTCTTTCATGTTAGATTTTGAAATGTCACATTTTTCAATTTATGCTGTGAAGTATATGGAAAACTACAAAGTGGTATGTAATTCAATATGTTAACGTAACATTATTCAGCAGGATTCAATCAACTTTACGAGGCAAAATGAGTTAATTCTATAGGGTGATGCAAAACCTTTGGCCATAGCTGTATAACTACATCACAGTTCACAACATTCAGTTGTCTCTTGCACAGACGGTTTGGTTGTAATTCATTATAGCGTGCCATTGTTACGTTGTTTATAATGTAGATAAACTTCTGAAGAGGTGGTAATGTATTAAGTTTCACTGCGATGAAGTAATCATGATGCTGCTATGGTCTGATAAACATCAATAAACAGTATAAACTCATGCCATTGTTTATCTGGTTGTTTTTGTTCCTATGTTGAATCAATTTGATATCTTAGATGGATCAGGATGCATGCAAGCAAAAACCTGACAAACATGATGGATACAATGACTCAGTTTAACTTTTTAACCCAGAGTCCCTGGACAAATGGGATGAACACATTGTGGAATCTTGTTTTTAGTGGGATTGTCTTTCCAACACCTATAGATATACAGTTCAAAGATACACGCTTAATACTATTTTTGTTTTTATCTTTTATATCGAGTTAGAAATTATATATAATCAAAGTGTTTTATCCCGAATTCCACTCCAACTTCACAATATCCCATTGCATGGTTTAAATAATAAACAAAGAAAACCACTCTCATCACCAACCTTTTCCCTCTTTTCAATGAAAATGACAATGGACTAAAAGATTGGTAATGATGATCAAATAAAAGTAGCTGCATTTTTTAACTTGTATATTAATAATAAAGCAGTATTAGTTATAGGACTGTGTGTGTCTGTGTATGGGTTATAAATCGGCACTTCTGCTTGTGCAGACGTTTGCCGCGCTATAACCCCTTATTAGAAAATGATTCAGTGTCATCAGCCAATCAGCTTCTGGCTATAGCAGGCATTAATACACAGTAGATGCCTGCTGAAATGCCATTGCATTATCTGCAAATCAAATTTAAAATCAATACTCGCAAGTACAGACTTTTTCATTTTGACTATATTTTTAAGTGTAATCGACATCTATTGGACAGTAAATACTAAATTGGTCCAAATTAATATTATTATCCACCAAAACCAGCCAATCAATACTTTGCATTGACGAAAGCAACCAATCATGTACCTGCAACTGCTGAGTCAGCCAATCACAGCCTGTCAGCTTGACTGGGTCTCAGAGACAGCATCTTTCAACAACAACAACAACAAAGCGAGACATGGACAGTTCAGTAATATTGCTCCATTCAGATATCTGGCACTGTTTAGATAAACTATAAGCAGCTCTGACAAGTAAAAAAGTAATTTGTTTAATAAAGTATTTTTTTTCTCACAATTATGTGTGTGATCATTTCTGAACATTTTTGGACCTTTTTTCCTAAAACATTTCTCAGCGGAAGGGTATCTGACAAATCATTACAAGTTCAAGGTAAATGTAGGTTTCAAAGTGTTTCATTAAAGAAATAATGACAACAAATCCTTTTGTAATAGCGATAATGCCCTCTCTCGATGAAGGCTCGATCATGTGTTAGTTGACCGTGTCTGGAGTTATGTTAGTCACGGTCAACTAACACACAGTACAGCCTTCATTGACGGGCACTATCGCTTAAATAACCAATGTAAATGTTCCATATTTGGCAGCAGTACAGCAAGGATGTCCACTAAAATAACCTATATCTTACATGTAGTGTGGCAGATTGGATCTTTGCCTGGGAGAAATGTGGGGGATGGCTGTGTTCGCACAGCCACAGGTGTAATT
This sequence comes from Acipenser oxyrinchus oxyrinchus, assembly GCA_030684275.1. Lineage (NCBI taxonomy): Eukaryota > Metazoa > Chordata > Actinopteri > Acipenseriformes > Acipenseridae > Acipenser > Acipenser oxyrinchus. The sequence continues at coordinate 65,045,536 of CM060252.1, read as the reverse complement.
AATTATTGTTTTAAATTGTTGTTTAATTTAATTGATCTCACCTGCCTGTAAATTAGCAGGCAGGTATAAAAGCAGAAGCAAAATGTTTTTTCAGGGCAGTCTCCTGTGAAGAGAGAGGCTGTCAAAGTGAAGAGATCTGTGTGGAAACCTTTTTGTGTGTGTGTTTAAAATTGTTTCGTGTTAAATCGGTAAACGGCTTAGCCGTCTGATTTTAGTTAGTTTTGCGAAACAGTTCAGTTAGTAATCCATATGTGAGTTAGGTTTTTGTTTTGTTTTGATTTTCTTTGGTTTCTGCAAACAATAAAATTGCACAAAAGTGCGTAAAAACATCAAATTCTTGTGCCTGGGTCTGTGAAAAGGGGCTACGAACCTTAAAACAAGTTAAATCTTTTACAGTAGCTTAAGAGTGAAATAAATTCAGCAGGAAATTCAAACAAGATATATTCCCTAAGTCTGCAGAATAAGGTAGTACTGTAATTTCGGTGGATGGGCTGGCATCCTCAAACTGTAGCTTGTACCCCACCCATGACCCGGACTGCTTTAATTACACATTAGGTAGTTAATATAGGACGTGCAGTCAATATCAAGATTATATTTTAGTTTTTCTTCCATTATGGTGACCCGCAAAAGGGTGTCCCCCATGATACACAGATATCACAAAACTCCACTTACTGTAAAATGAAAATATATGAGTGCCACTATTACCACAGGGGAGGCTATATAGTGCAAACAGCCGACCATCAAACAAAGTGGATTTTTTGCTGTAGGGTGGAGTTCCTGGGGTATAATTAGAGGGGAAAAACAGAATTCTTAGTCTCACTGTATGGGTCTATGAACGCCACAGTATCAAACAGAATCTTGTATGGCAACCTCAAAATGTAACTGCGAACAAAAATAAAACAGCAGTATGCATCATTTCTTTTTATATCTTACTGATTATTACAGCTTATGCTGCCAATAACAGACAAAACCCTCCAGAGTAATGTATGGGTGTTTACATCTATAACAGCCCATCCACATGTGAGAAATTTATTTGGTAGCTGTGGTTGTATATAAGGCTTTCTATTTAAAATGTCTGGGGCTACCGGCTCAGTTGTGTGCTATACCCTTTGAAAAACCAACTGCATAGCGATTTAAAGGCGCAACTGGAATCTGATCACCTCACCACAGCATCCCACTTATGGATCAGGATGACTGAAGATCAACTAGGGAGGCAAGTCAATCAAACTAACTTCCCAGTAATGTAGTACTGAAACTTCCTGATCTTAACTTCCCTTAAACTTGCCAGTACTAACTTCCCCCAAGTTGATCAACCATAAAAACAGCAGGGAGATGCAGGGAACTTCAGCAAAGTTCTGTGCAGTACAAAATATGCAGAGTGGGAGAGGTTAAGGAGTGGTGAAGAACTGCCAATTGTTGTGCATGTTTTTTCTCCAACACCCCCCCCCCCCCCTCCAATCCCTACACAATAAACGGATACTGCTGTGCATTCAATTTGCAATAGTAAAATCAGAGTACAGTACATTATACTATTCAAAACCGATTCACTTAAAAAAATAAAATAACCCATAGGAGCATTTATTATTAAAACACTGCGACACATTCAAAAATGTCCTATTGATCCGTTACAAATCGGTTTTGATTGGTTAGTTATTTGTAGCAGTCTGTCTTGTTTGTTTTCTAACTTCACATTATTGGCTTCCCCTAATTTTGTTATGGGAAGCTTTCTTAACTGAATGTTTGGATAAATTGTTGGATCCAATACCAGGGAGGCAACGGGGAGAAAGCTACGCTGAAAAGACCTGTTAATTGTATAAAATGTAGCATAAAATGTGGTTAAACTTAACCATGCGGTCACGATACTGTAGTTCACACAGAGAAACCAGACCATGCTGGTTGAGTTTAAAGTTTTTTTTGTGCACTTTTACTACTGTAGTTTTATTGCAGAAGTTTTTTACATACAGCATGCCATGTTAGAATTGATTTGTCAAATACATATCACCAAAAAGTATTACAGGCTAAATCTACTTTTAAAGCTTACAGCACCCCTGCAGAGAATCCTCTAAATAAGCCCCTTAACAATGGTCTGTTGCTGGTAAGGCATACAGTACACAGTTTCCTGTCTCAAAAAGAATATACCATCAGAGAAGTAAAACAGATATGGAGCTAAGAAAACTAAAGCAGATTTATATAAAAATGAAGAAAATGTATTGCACAACTATCTGCCAAGGAGCAGGTTATGACACGTTGTTGAAGAAATTGGCCAAGTAAGGCCATATGGGTAAATCATTAGCCAGCCAATGAATACGTAGGAGCCATATGCGTTTATTGTTGCAGCACTGAATGAGCATGGTTGCCGAATATAAAAAAAAAATATCTGATTTACAACAGCTTGGCAGTGAATGGGAGAAATAACCTCCAATAATGGCTTATGAACCACAGCCAAACCCATAAAACATGAGTGTTTTCTGATGTACTCAAAATAAAACAAAACACAACTGAAGAAAACACATAGGATGACATAAACTCATAAAAGTTAATTTAATATATTTTAGCAGCAGTACAGCTTCTACTGTCAAATAGCTATGCAAGACCTTAGTGTTTGTCTGAGCTGGAGTCAAGTCTACTGGTCTTCAAGTCAAGGTCGAATCTGAGTCCCAAGCTCCAAGGTCTTGAGTCCAAGTTGAGTCTGAGTCCCAAGCTCCAAGGTCCTGAGTTCAAGTCGAGTCGAGCCTCAAGCTCCAAGGTCTTGAGTTCAAGTCGAGTCGTGGCCCAATAATGTCAAGTCGAGTCCAGTTTAACCCAGGATCCAGTCAGTGCACTGTTACACCTTAAAAAGCTTGCATCTTTTGATCACTCCAAATATCAAATATGGATGATACACAGGTAGCCTTTGCTAGATCAGCTTTTACCTTGTTTTTAAGATCCTCTGCTTTTTGTTTTATTTTTTAATTTAGTGTAGATCACGCCAGCTGACAACACTTGTTGTGTATACTCCAAGAAAACGATGAAAATGTTCATTCTCAACAATGCTGAGTGGAAGGCTGCAATTGACTATTAAATCTATAATGATTTGAAGTTAGATGTTGTCCCAAGCTTATCAGTAATATACGTGTCACATAATGTGCAGTTTGCTGAATGTTTTCCTTTGCTGACATTGTAGTTTTTAAACCCGAATTCCACCACTTGAGGAGAAACACTACTTGTCAATTTCACAGTGCATGTGGATCTGCCAGACCCTATACTGTAGACTATGCGCACAGCATACTGTATCTTATATCCTATTAAATACGTTATTTAATTTGTAAATATTAAGGCTACAGTACTTGCTATCAACTAATACAAAGTAGAGATTAATAGAAACATGACTGCTACAGAAAGTCACGAGTCAAGTCCAAGTCCCAGAGTCAACGAGTCAAGTCTGAGTCCAAGTCTCGATCTCAGATTCATGAGTCCAAGTCTCGATCTCAGATTCATGAGTCCAAGTCCGTCCGAGTCCTACACTCTCTCATGGCCAGACCTGCAGCAAAGGGACAATTTGTTTCTATAATCTCCTAAGAGTGCAAATAGCAGTTTTGCCTAGCAGGTACAGATCTACACTTGGGATAGGTGAGTCAAATGTACTGTACTGGCATGCAGTACAGTACATAATACACATCACTGCATAAAATAACCTCTCTTCTGAGGTTACGTACCAACCTCAATGATTTAATTCATTACACAGGCACAATTTTCCATTCTCTAGTAAAAATTTGTATAAACACTTAACACATCTTCTGAAACAATTGTCATATTGTTTGTGAATTTAATGATCCAGTATCATAGTTTAAAACTTCACAGTGTTGTACATGTATTATTTTTAAATAATGAACAACTTGCCCTTATGAAAAGGTTTTTGCCGTTCTCTCATTTCTCACTTCCGAGCCTCCTTGTTGGGTTACCCCAGCAAACTGTTCCTGTTTTCGGTTTACATCCCGAAAATAAAATTCCAGCCATCAAAGTGCAACTTGAAAAACACTTCAGGAATTCAGATTTACCTGCTCACTGCAACAGAAGTCATCAAATACTGACACCTTATCAGTGGAGGAGACATGTGCATCATGTCATCTGAACACAACTGCCAATACCTGGCCTCAAATGACAACTTTTTAAATCACAGCTATGCAAAATACACACGTTCTTAACCAAGACAAAGTTGTGAAGACATTGCTTGGATAAATGTTTTAAATGTTGACCACAATGCAACTATTTAGATAAACAATATTATCATTTTGCCTTTGCTTTGGATTATGTTTCTGACAGAGTTCTTCCTCGGCCATTTCCATTTGCTTGCTTTAAGAAGCATCCTTTAATTAATACAGTACACCAAACACCATGACTCACATACATTCATTTAGAAACTGTTAGAACCACAACTATGTTGGTGGAAATCCAAAAAAAACAGAACCAGCCTTGAAAACTAAGACATTAGGTAAATCACAAGACCCCCTAAGAAAACCGACAGGAAAGAGACTTGAAATGGTAAAAATTTAGGGCTGTAACGAAGGTTCGAACCTTCAATAGTACTAATTTGCATAACATACTGGTGACTAGGGCTGCTACGATTAAATTGAAAATCGATTTTTCGATCGATTCCATTCCTCATTATATACATCGATATAAATACTGGATAACCAACTCAATAATTACATTTTTGAATGTGCATAGTTAATAACATTATTTAAGTTTATCAACAAAAATGCACCGAACGCCCTGCTTTGCTATTTACAGTATTTCTGCCTGACAAGCAGTGGGCGTGCTTTTCTTTTCCTGCTCTTGTTAAACTAGCATCTGATTTGCTGGTCCCATCCTACCAGCGAATCCGTTTTGAAAATGCTTTGTAAGTACACGCCCCTCTGTGAATTACATGTAAACAAACAAAAGCGCGCTGCCTTGAATCCAGAGCAGGACGACAGGCTTGTATTCCTGCAAACAGCCTGGAAATAAATTGTGCACATTGAAGAAAACTGACTGTATATAGTTCACAAGTTTCAAAATGAACTGTTATATGCTGAATATCACGTTAAAAATAAATAAATAAATAAACGATCAGTGATGTTAAAAGCAATTTTGGAGTAACGATCAGCTTGACTAATAGCGGGTCTGCAAGTTGTGGTAAGTAGTAAATCAATGTATTATTATTATTATTATTATTATTATTATTATTATTATTATTATTATTATAATGTTGTTGTTGTTGTTTTAGGCAGTGATTTCCACATTGTGTGTTTCACAGATAGTGGTACAGTATTAACACGATGCAATGCATGATGCTTGCAGCTGTCAGTAAATAAATTAAAAAAAAGACGTTTTTCATAAACGCGTATCTAGTTTATATTCATTACATTTCAATGTACTGTAATCTGTTTGGAATAAATATTTTAGTAACACTCCTGTAGTAAGTTAAACTATGTGCCCCCGTGCTTTGGCATAATATACCGGCACCAACGCACGGCAGCACCGCCATAATAAGAGTTGCTAAGTATAATGATTTGGTAGTGGATTTTAATACAACATTTGTTTAAGCAATATGCATTATACAAAACAAAAAGATCAAAGTTTGCATGTGAGGTGACATTTAAATGTACAGTATTCACACATTGTTAAAACGGACTCTGCTAGAGGGAAAAAACACACACACACACACATCTGACAGTGCGTGAATGCCGCCTGACGTTTAGAACTACCTTTGAATTCCTGGCTAGTGAACTAACCTTCGAACACAGCCCTAGCTTTATTACACACCTATAGTTCCTGTATTTTGGGGTTTTCAAGTTGTTTACTATATTACAGTACAGTAAGTGTGTCAAATAATTGTACAGCCTTCACCTACTGTAAGGTTCACCTATCACAAATTACTTGTCAGCTATCATGTAGATAGAATGGGAACAGTTTGAAATAATAGGGATTTATTTCTGATATGCCTGTATTAGTGGGACGTTGTACATTCATTCATATTGTTCCAAAGCTTTGGTTCTGTTACTTACTGCCAGAATATACCTAATCATTTTCAGGGTGCTTCTAATTTTATGGTCCAGTAAGCATGCATGCATCCAGCAAGGATAAACCAGGCCATATACATACAGTACAACCACATGAGCTTCAACTGGCTTTTGAAGAAAACAGATTAAGCTCACTTAACAGTGTGGGATAAGCCATGCAAGTGGTTTGAGTTTTTAATGGTGAACCAACTCCCAAAAAAATCTGTACATGTTTCTCTGCTTTATTCGCTCAACGTTGGATTTATTAAGTTTGCGTGACCATGCTACACTGAGAACTACATCTAGTTCTGCATCTCTGTGGCTGTCATGATATTCCTAGGTTCTTTACTTTTTAGAAAATGCAATGAAACTGCGCTGCAGAGTGGGTGGATACAGACAACTGGGAAATCATGGAGGTCAACTTGTCACATGAACAGATTCAAGAAAAATATCAGCACAAAAAAGAGGAAACAAAAAAATGTGTGGTTTTGTTCACAGAGAATAAAAAGGGTTTTAAGATAAGGGCTGGCAAAAAATATGTTACAATATTAAGAAATACTGTAAATATCAAAAATATTTTTGTAGCTCTGTGTGATAGGAGAAAATGGTCTTGCGTTGTAATCCAGCCTCCTGACAACAGATGGCGCTGGGCCAGTGCAAGGAGTCCTGCACAGAGATCACGTGACGTGGGTACGCTAACCCCGTGCACTGAAGTCAAGTGTATTAAGAACACCTGAGGCTAGCAGACTGGTGTTCCACTGATCTCAGGGGCAGGGTTTTCCAGTACAAAGGGGACTGCATTGTTGTGCTCAAGGCTGGTGTTCGAACTTCTGGACTAGTGAGACAGGAGGAATCGGGAAGCAAGGAGGGAAATTTTAAACTTGAGTGTGTTTTTGTACTCAGCGTAGAGGAATATTGATACGCTAAACCTATCAAGCTACGGCAGACCTGCTGTAGGCTGGGATCTGTGACATTTACTTTCCATACCACTTGTTTTCCTCATCCCCGATCCTCCACCTTTTTAGCAGGATTTATTTTAATAAAACACACTGCCCGGATTTTACACTTCAATACCTGGAGTGTGTTGCATTATTTCCTCTCTACCGTTCACACTCTACTTACGGCTAAAGGATTTTGAATACCCCTCTCCTCCCCATACAGTATGCAATGTGCACAATGCAATATGGGTTCTATAGACACCCAGGGTTGAAAGAGGATAATAGATGGGTGGAGACTGAAAGCACAGAGTTGCACAACACCCATTACACATCCAAGAAACACAACACCATTATTATTAATCACATTTTGACTTGCGTAATTAAATAATGGGTCTGGAGATGAAAAAGAAGAACAAAAATGTGTCATTACAATACAAAATCCAAAGTCAGTCTGTAAGAACACTCAGGATCGTTAATCGCCAATTTTTTTTTTTTTTTTTTTTAACTACAGACATTGTAATCTGTTCTGTAAAGGAGCCAATCCGCTTACACCATTAAGTCTGAAGCATCTGTTCACAAAGCTTTAGTGAACCATTTGCAGTAAACATCCTTACCAGGGCTTGAATTTCATTTGTGTGTGCTTAGGGATTTCCCCCCTATGCTGTAGCCAATGGGGGGGGGGATTCCAAAATTTTAGGGGGGAATAGCAAAAGAAAAGGCACTTTGCAATATAACAAACTATATATATTTTACTGCATCATCATTCACACTGGTGTAGCTTTAAAATAAGCTGCTTTCAGGAGACCTAACAGCTGTTCATCCCTGTGAGACAGAGCACTCTCCATTGCTTTTGCCATTGTCTGATGTGAAGTTTTTGCATGCAGCAGAAGAAAAAGGTGCTTTTCTTTTTAACCAGTGCTCCATTTCATTTTTTTAACTCTTTACACACAGCCCTATTTCCGCCTGTTTTCACTGTTTTCATTTATGTATGTTTAACTAATGGATAGTTTGTACTGCATGCATGTAACATATAAAATGAAAGGCCACACAATTTCCTTTCATATTATGTAAGTTGCAACAGGATCAGGCATACTATATGTGGTAGAGATGAGAAAATATAGGGAAAAAAAAGTTTTTCCAAAATAATCATGTTTGGTCACTGCTATATATATTGTAATCATAGTATCAAAAAAAACCCCAACAAAACACTGCAGCATTGAACCTCAATATGAATTAACATGGGGGGAAGCTGAGCTTCTAAGCTTTCCAACAATACCGCCCCTTTCTGTCTAGCTGCTACGGAGCAATAGGCTCAAAACAAAACCTAAGCTGTGAACTCTGTCACATCATGAGAGGCTTAACTTCAGGAGAACGTAGTTCCGGCTAGGAGTACCGCATACACACACTGTATACGTCTTTGGAAAGCCCCGACTCTGTACTTTTAAACAAGCCATGAACCAGGTAGGTGGCTTTTACGGTGCCTGAGTAATATGTGCGTAACCTTCGGTGCCCTGGTGCCCCAAAATGAATGGGGCTGAGTTTTAAGAGTTAAAGCAAAAGTCACCGCTTGCAAAACAACACCTAGATAGATATCTAGATAGACTTGGAAAATGCGTGATTCACACAATCCCACAATGAAATTCAAGCCCTGCTTACTTTGACAGGGTGGCAGAGTATTAGCCTATACTGTACAGGTGCTCACTTATGGGTGCTTTTTCGATATGAGCCACCATCAGCTTGGCACCCTTAAGTGAGCACTAGCACTGTGTTGTTTACAAATATGGTAGTACGTTTCCATGTTTTAATGCACAGGCCATCTGCCCTCCATGACAGTTTCCACTACTGAGGGGACAGAAAGATGTGTTGACAAAATGTATTCTATAGACACAATCTTGCGGTCTTTAAAGTTAATGTTGATCCAATAAAAAGGTACAGAAAAAGGTGATACTTGTACCTTGTTTCCATGGTCAGCCAACTCGAGTTGACTCCAGTGTGCTCGAATTGGCGTTAATTCTCCCAGAAAAAGGAGGCGTTTCCATGCTTTTCCGAGTTACCCGTTATCACGTGAGTTGGGCAGGAAATACTACCTATTTTCCCCAGAAATACATGCGAGTTAAAAGGTCAAGACGTGCATTCACTGCAGACGGTATTACAGTCAATTTTTCAATGGTTTACAAAATAAATCCATCTAGATATTCTTTCACATTTGTTTCATGCAGTATACCTCTGGTAGACTGGTATGCAGAACAGGAAAAGAAGCGCTGGACAAGGGAAATAATATGTCAGATGTGAAAGTGGATGTGAGAATGGCAGTGATGAAGCCAATTTGCTTGAAAACATTAAAGTTGGGAGACATTTCCATCAAAGGATTTAAATAATCTGGAATTGAGATCAGAAACCCAGAGGCAGTGTAAACGGCGCCTGCTACTGAGGACTGTTCTTTTTTTATGTTAAGCATTTTTTGTGTTTTTTTTTTCATTTTTCATTAATTTTTTTAATTAAGCCAACATTGTTTATGCCAGACTTGTTTGAAAGTCTGCAACAAAATGGTGGATTGTTCTTGTCGATACACAGTATATATTACTAAAAAGACACCCACTGTGCAGGTATCGCAAATTCCATGAACAAAACAAAACTTTAAAATAAATTAGTTCTGCACCATATAAAACGGAGCTGATTTTACCAGTGCTTGCTAGTCTAACTGATTAGGCCTTCTTTGTTGTTTTCCAAGTTGCTGCAGTGACATTGTAGATGCTAGTATAACGAGTTGCTGTAAATGAGATACTGTTTTAGCAGACAGATTTCATTAAGAAAACATTTATTTGAATATTTTTGGAATTAAAAGTATAAATGCAAAACTGCGTCGCATTTTTCTCTGTGACTGTGCCAAGTGAAAAACAGTAATTCAAAAACCATCAAAATCCCCCAAGGTAGCAAATCCACCAAATTTAATACCAGCCAAAATGTCCCGTTATACGGTATGTTCCCGCCTCCCTAAAACATTTTTGATTGACAGTTAGTTATGTAATTTCCCCCCAGCCCGAATTCAGACTTAAGAATTAAGGCCAGCCCGAGGAGTGAAATCGGACCACAGAATTCGGGCTCCCTCCAGAATTGGGAGCCAACTCGAGTAATTTAAACAGAGGTGTGGGGGGCAACTCGAGTGTATAAACCAGCAAAACTGAGAAGGAACCCTGACAGAACCTGTCTCGGCTCAGTTCACACCATTGTACAGTAACCTCAAGGATGCCGTTATCATCATCGTATATAATAGAGAAATGTAATTTCAGTACCAGCACTCTAACGGCCCATGGAAACTATATTATTGTACAATTAGTAAACATGCAGGAATCAAAGGCTTTCTTTAGAAGTCAGCCTTTGACAGAAAACATGGAATACTGCCATAACGTGTTGAAATATATCACTCAAAAGGTGAGTGTTTTTGTGCCTCACTGATTTAAACCATTTGAAGATGTGTTTAATAATTATGGAACTGCTTGGCATGGATCACTACAGTTCATGCATTGAACGGAAAATTATTTCTTGACTGCTTTTCTCATCCGTAAGTATCGAATCACACAACAGGATATTTAGTATGCAAAACAGGACTGTGGAAGTGATGGGCAGTGAAAACATGACCCAGAACATGTAGGCACAAATATCAAGAGAGGAATTGTAAACAGGAATCAGCAACTGTAAGTCACACAAATTTATATCGGTTATATTTGCAAATGCTTTAAAGGTTTTTTTCTTCTAAACTAATGTCTTGGCTGGCCCTCTTTGTCTAAACCACTACTGTATCTCTGTGTGACTTTTGCAAAATGAATTTGATTTAATTAAAAGTCAACAACTCAGCCTTCCCTGCCCAGTTCACCTGAACTGATGTTATAAATATTTTTGAAAATATACTTTGATGGAAATGATTGAATCTGTATTGTTGGGGAGATTTAATTTCTTTATTCTGATATAAAACTGTACAGAAACTGAACCAATGGTAAACACGCTGTATTTGTTCCAGCTATCAGGAAATACAAGTTCCAAAATTGCAAGCCAAGCCATATGTAGTTGGAATGTTCTAGAACCAAGCAATGTTCTGAAACATGTGAGAGGAAGATTTATAAGATACTGACAAAGTAAGTATTCATCATCATCAAATGCATAACACCACTTTACCTTACGAACACACTTCAAACTTGGGCGACCAGCCATCCCTATTGGACGGGACGTCCCTAAACGTAAAAATCAAGTCCCGGTCCCGGACTAAATGCCTCTAGGATGGAATTTGTCTTGGATTCCTAAACACAGTGCAATATTACAGTTTAGCACCACAGTCAAACCACACCATATCTGTTTGGAGCAAAGCCCCACCCCTGCCGGATCATTTTGCAATGCCTTACACAACCCCAGAATGATTGACACATTGGATAGCCAATCTAAGACATAAAACTATATAATCCCACTATCATGTGACTTTTTACACTCAGATCACATGTTCCCCAACAGCCTGACACTGATCTGCTTTGGTGACAGCAAACAAAATACAATTTGTAGAATATTTAAATTTCAGCGTTTTTTTGGTTTATGCGAAATGGCTGTGTGGCAAGGAGAGAAGGGATCAGAGTTGTAAATCAGAAAGGGCGCTGTGTAAGGTTGGTGGTATGCTTTCCCATACTCTACGGTAGTTGGGAACCAGAGGTTGGCCATTATGGAGGAAGCGCGTAACTGCAAGCGCACTGAACAACTACATTGTTATCAGCTGCGGGGCCTGCAGTGATTGGATAAACCGTGGCGCCGTGCTGATCAAAGGGAGGAGTTTGGTGTACAAAGGGGACACAGTTACGGAAGTAACTAAAACTAAAACTGTTGTTATTGTTTTGTTTGTGCCGTAGTTGCAGAGGATTGAGGAGCAAGGGAGTAGCAGCCAGAGAGCCAGCATCACCACCAGGCACACTACTCACCACTACAAAGGCACACACAACCCAGGCGGGGCTGAGATACCAAGCACTGTTCCGTGCACGTCTGGATTATACTTGTGTGTTGTTGTTGTTGTTTATTTTTGGGACTAACCTGCCATATACCTGCCCCGATACCATAGTTGGTAGAGGGGGAGGATTTATTCTTTTGTTACAAATAAATACAGACTGTTTTGGGACATTGCCATTTATTCACCACACCTCTCGCCACATCACTACAGGCCGACTCTAAAAGTTGAAGTGACACTGATAGTGATACATCTGTAAAGGCAGGAGTAGCCTATAAGGCCTACTCCACCAAAGAAAAAAAGTAAGCATCTGTGCAAATTCAGAGAGGAATGGGTACTTATAACGGTCATACACATGGATTAGGAAAAGAGCAAACGATTCAGCAAGAGTTTTTTTTACACATTATGTAGAAAATATTTTAGAATTCGATACCGAGGTAAAGAAGAATTCAAAGTTGATAAGTCGATATTTCATTTTGAAATGCTGTTATTAAATATACAGTATAAAATATGTAAATATACAACCTCCCCACCCATAAAAAATGGCAGGCGTCCCATTTTTGCATTTTAAAAAGGTGGTCATCCTACTTCAAACACTACTGTACAGCTATCCACGATAACCTCAGGAAGTGTAATCTGCCCAGTCATTCTGTCACTGGAAATGAGGGAATGCAAGATGGATTCCAAAAGGAGATCTTTTTTTTTTTTTTTTTTTTTAACCAGGACACGTTTTTTGCGATTTTGACATTTGTTAGGCATCACAACTAGTGTAAAGGATGGTTTCACTTGCAAGTTTTTAAGATCCCAAGAATTGGTAGGGTCGGTACTTTTGTTTACATTGGTCATAAGAACATAAGAAAGTTTACAAACGAGAGGAGGCCATTCAGCCCATCTTGCTCGTTTGGTTGTTAGTAGCTTATTGATCCCAGAATCTCATCAAGCAGCTTCTTGAAGGATCCCAGGGTGTCCGCTTCAACAACATTACTGGGGAGTTGGTTCCAGACTCTCACAATTCTCTTGTAAAAAAGTGCCTCCTATTTTCTGTTCTGAATGCCCCTTTATCTAAATCTCTATTTGTGACCCCTGGTCCTTGTTCCTTTTTTCAGGTCAAAAAAGTCCCCTGGGTCGACATTGTCTATACCTTTTAGGATTTTGAATGCTTGAATCAGATCACCGCGTAGTCTTCTTTGTTCAAGACTGAATAGATTCAATTCTTTTAGCCTACCTGCATACGACATGCCTTTTAAAACCGGGATAATTATGGTCGCTCTTCTTTGCACTCTTTCTAGAGCAGCAATATCCTTTTTGTAACAAGGTGACCAGAACTGAAAACAATATTCTAGGTGGGGTCTTACTAATGCATTGTAAAGTTTTAACATTACTTCCCTTGATTTATATTCAACACTTCTCACATATCCAAGCATCTTGTTGGCCTTTTCTATAGCTTCCCCACATTGTCTAGATGAAGACATTTCTGAGTCAGCATAAACTCCTAGGTCTTATTCATAGATTCCTTCTTCAATTTCAGTATCTCCCATATGATATTTATAATGCACATTTTTATTGCCTGCGTGCAGTACTTTACACTTTTCTCTATTAAATGTCATTTGCCATGTGTCTGCCCAGTTCTGAATGCTGTCTAGATCATTTTGAATGACCTTTGCTGCTGCAACAGTGTTTGCCACTCCTCCTATTTTTGTGTCATCTGCAAATTTAACAAGTTTGCTTACTCAACCAGAATCTAAATCATTAATGTAGATTAGGAATAGCAGAGGACCTAACACTGATCCCTGTGGTACACCACAGGTTACCTCGCTCCATGTTGAGGTTTCTCCTCTAATCAGTACTTTCTGTTTTCTACATGTTAACCACTCCGTAATCCATGTGCATGCATTTCCTTGAATCCCTACTGTGTTCAGTTTGAGAATTAATCTTTTATGCGGGACTTTGTCAAAAGCTTTCTGGAAATCTAAATAAACTATGTTGTATGCTTTGCAATTATCCATTGTCGATGTTGCATCCTCAAAAAAATCAAGCAGGTTAGTTAGACACGATCTCCCTTTCCTAAAACCATGCGGACTGTCTCCCAGGATATAGGTAATTTTCCATTTTGGATCTTATTATAGTTTCCATAAGTTTACATATAATAGAAGTCAGGCTTATTGGTCTGTAGTTACCTGGTTCGGTTTTGTCACCCTTTTTGTGGATCAAGGCCGGATTAACCAATACACAAATTACGCTATAGCGTAGGGCCCCCAGCAGAATTGTTTGGCACATTTTAGAAAAACTGCATGTGGGCGGACACACACACACACACACACGAGAGGGGCTCAGAAGCTTGCCTTCGGTTCACTTTTTTCTTTTATGACGGCTAAGCATTTATTTCTAGATTACAGCATACCTGGTCTCTGAGTCTCTCGCACAAGCAGCTTCCTGTTAATGTACAATACCAAATGCCCCTTGCTCTCTACCTCCTGGCAGAGATCCGTTCCTAATCCTACGTCGGAGGCACCAGTCTGCAGGATAAAATGTATGAAACATGCTCAAATTTACATATTAATTTATTTCAGTTTTAGGGCCAATTTATAGACCTGTCCTGTCTCAAATGTGCACAGTATGCCTCTTAAATTTTAGAAACATTCCTTTTTAATTGGGGCATTCGAATTTTTGAAAAATAAAGGTAAACGTGAACAATGCAGGAGGCTGAAGGAAATTGAAATGTGGATGTGTGCAGCCGGCAAGAACGGTTTAAGTCCAGTTGTTTGTTTCTCTCCCTTTATAGCAGTGATGTGCAAACTTTTTAAATGCTGCCCCCTTTTCTTACCATACATTTTGTTCAAATATAATTTATAAAATGTTGAAAACGCATATCACAAATTCAACATTTAAAATCAGTCTATAATTTTTTTTTTTAACACTTGGCGAGTCAACACTTAGCTAACATTTCTAACAAATAAATTTGTGCCAATGAGCCCCCGCCCCTTGAACTTGTGTTTGATTTGGCATTGTGAATGACAATGCCAAACATTTTTTTTACAAATTTCAAATGAAGAATGTGTTTAACATTTATGTATTTAGATAAATCTGGATTTTTTTTTGGTTAAATCTAGAAAAAAAAAGGATTTACATTAAATCCAGGAAAAAACACCTGTTAAAATATTATTGTAACACTTTAAAATAAGGGTCTGTAATTCCAATGTAACTAACACATGATTTTCCTACTGATTTCAAATGAAATTCCTATTGAATTAAAAAGTCACAAGCATGAGTTCATGACATACTTTTCATGACTTCGTAACATTCCCCTTAATACACATGAAATAATCATGAACAGACACTTATTTTAAAAGTGTTACCATAAAATCTATATCAAAATCACTACACAGCATTTCCAGATAGTTGGGCACTGTTTAAGCGAGGCATTTCAGAATGACGTGCTTGTCTTTTTTTCTGTCCCATGCGATTCTGACATGCTGTAGTAAAGCAGCATGCATTTTTAACCCAGATGGCCTTCCATTGAGATCACTATGCGATAAATTAAAATTATCATTAACAACAATGAGATTTAATTATTATCACTCGCATGTGATTTCTGTCGTATGGTACAAGGCACTAAATATTTTAACAAGGCTTATATCTTCAATACCCTGGTTGTGGAAAAGTGAGTATGTAGGTGACCCCCAAAATATGGCTCGGTATAGTCCCCAATGCAGGGCCAGATTAACCAATAACACCATTCCCCATAATATGCATAGGGCCCCCAAAATTTAATTGAACCTTTAATCAGGCCCTGATGTTAGGTAATCACATCATTTAGGCAGCTACTTTGCTTGTTTTCTTTTTCCAGCACTCCTTCCATAGCAACAAGTCCCACAGTGCTGCCAACACATCTTCGTGAAATTATACGCTGCTAGGAATTAACCCAGGTTAATGGAAAGCACATACCTTGCAGTTTTCCTGTTTGTTTATCTTTTCTATTTGACTACACTGAGGCTGGATGTATAATGTGACGATTCAAAACACTGTAGCACCAGCTTCCTTAAGAGATTTCCAAAAACATTTACTTTTAACAAAAAAATGTAGTATAACAAAACAGTGCTTTTTACAGGAAAATGCTTGATGACATTGACATAAGCGTAACTGGTATTACCTTATTTCTTGATGTTTAGTTTTAAAATCAGGATTCTTGATTTATTACATTGGGTGGGGGTGACATTTAGTTTCCAAATGTGAGTGGCATCTGATACATTACAGCTCTGACACCTGGCCTCCTCATTCGGCCAAATGAAGTCCACAGGAACATTTCCACAGGAAAGCAGTAGTCGTTCAAACACTGTAGTGAGTCAAAGGCAGCTGGACATACTTAAACATCAATCCTCAACACAGGACTTGTTATGTGAACACCATGCTGACCTCATGTTTGTACTTGTGTGCATTAACCCACATATTCATAAACAGAACCATTCAAAAACAGACAATTTGAAAAGAAAAGAGTATATTTACACAATTATTGAGGTTTTTGCTTTTCTTTATGAGAGAATATTAAAAGCTTAATGAAGCAGAAGTGTAATGGGAACATTGGTATGGATACCAGACATGCCAGGGGTGACCATGGCTGATGACACATTTCTAAAATGGAAAAGACAAAAAGAACACCTGGCAGTCATTGTGATTGCCGAAATAAAGACCAGAGTTTGGCTGCTTAAATTGTCATTTCATTTCAATTACAGGGAGAGTTTAATATTGTATATTTTGCATGGAAGTGAAACACATAAATAATAAAAATATAAAACTTCCTTCAGTATGTGTTGCTTTGGTACAGCTTCAATCCACCAGACATAGACGACACAAATCAAGCATTCCAACTTTAAGTCAAAATTTGTCCCTCCCCTCCTTTGAGGCAAGGTCCTTATGCCTGTTTGGTGGCATTTTACTGACGTATGCCACCTCCTTAAGGTAGTTTACCTTTAGGCGTACGGTACAGTGTGAGGTGGTGAGAAGGACAAGTACAGTTCATGCCAAGTACTGACACCCTTCCTAAAGCTATTGCTGGCAAAAATATCCTGAAGCCATTTTAGTGTACACGTGAAGGAATGCAGATGTGATGTTGGAAAGAAAGGAGCCCCTTACCCTCCAAGCATTACAAACCAGATTCAGCTGTGTTATTTCTGGCATAAGGCAGAGGTGAACGTTATGTCTTCAGACAAAACAAAACCCTTTTATAAGGACAATACATTGTCAATGATAAATGACTTCTATTACAGCTTATTAAATGTTTTTATTTTTAATACCACTTCTGTGTGTGTGTGTGTGTGTTTAATAAATACATAAATAAATAAAAGCCAACGATTACAGCTATGTTATGTAAATACACAACCATGCCCACACACAACCCTGAAAGTTGTTGTGCTTATTCTATGCATATTTTGTTTTGTGTTCTGTAGTTCTAAATTCATAACCTTAAATAGTGCTATTTTATCCAAATCCATAAACTGATATTCTGGGCCCAACTCATGAGTTTTAATAATGTTTTGTTTTGCTTTGTTTTGATGTCTAAGCTTATGAATTTTTCAGATAAAGAGAGCATCGGGTGTTTTTGGAGCATTTGTTGAATCTAAACATATGGAGGAAATGGAGTCTCAAATTCAAGCTAAAATCAGTATTTATGAAAAACAAACTAAATGGGTGGTGGGCTTCCCATTTTGTTAAGAGGTGCTAAATTGCCCCACAATTCAAAATGTGTGACGGAGACACATCAGCGATAATTACCATCGGAAAAAGAAGTTGCAAGTCATAACTCACGTCAGCTGATGCACTTTAACACTAGAAGCCCCGCGGCAGTCATTTTGGCGTTTTTTGGTTTTAAAATGTAATTTTCTCCGGTCGTGTAACACATATGGGGCTGCGCGTTCATGTACCTTTCTGTCCGTATGTATTAAATATTCTCACAAAGCATGGAACACGGGAGTGCAGAAATAAAGGAGATATATTACATTATACCTAAAAGCCCCGGGAGCAGTCACATTGACGGCCACACAGAAAACAATTGTATTGTGATTATACAGAACGGTATTCTACTTTATTATTTTTATTTACCAGTTCGCAATGTGTTTAGCTGTAATCAGATAAGTCTCTACTCTCTGCCTGAGTGAATGACTGACAGTCTATTGTTTTCAATCAGCCTTTGAAGGCTGGCGCCTGCTTGCCAGCTGCGCTGCTTTGGTCAGTCAATTAGCATTGGGACAAGTGAAAATAAATACCAGAGACCATGGAGTTTTACAACACAACAAAATATGGAGTTGATGTTTTGGATCAGATGACATGGAAGTATTCTGTGGAAGCTGGCTCCCGACGGTGGTCTGTTCAGGTGTTTTACAATGTATTGGACCTAGCAGCCATCAACTCCTGGGTACTTTACAAAGAATGCACTGAGAAGAATTTACCAAGGAGAGAATATATTTTACAGTTAGCACAAGCATGTACCCATAGCTGAAGCTGGCAACCCCGCTGAGAGCCGCAAGAGACGCCAATGCCAGGTTGGCAAGTGCAATAAAAATAAAACTTCAGACAACTGTGCCCTGTGCAGAAAGGTGGTGTGGAGAAGCGCATTATCTGTGTTGATTGTGAACAGCCTTAGACTCAAGGTAAAGGAATAACCTTTTGTCAAAAAAAGAAAAATAAATTAGATCCTTTTTTATAACTTCTTGTACTGTGCGCTTTTGTAAAATGTTTTTTTTTTATCTACGTTGTTCAGTTGCTTTTGCTCATCTGATAATAAACCGATTGCTGATGAAAAGTTAAAAATGTATTGCTATCGTTTGTTTTATAAATATGTATGTTGTAAACCGATGTCTGTTCAAATGTTTATTTATTTACATTTTCTTGTTTTGATTTGTAAAATATACATAATATGCTTCGGTTGTTCAGATGTTTATGTGACGTACTCAATAAAAAAAATAAAAATAATAATTACATCTGACTGTTTCTCCTTTCGTTATACTATTTACAGTGTTTTGAATACAGCCGTCAGAAAGACTGCTGCGGGGATTCTAGGTATGAATATATCTCCGGTCCTTCTAGTGTTAAATGTCCTTCTCTGTGGCGTTCTCTGCTGCAAACCTGAAATGTTATTCTAAGCTGTAAAAAACTGCTCAGGAAAGTGGTTTCTACCTGCAAGTATGCCACACAAGATTAAACATTGAATGATTTGTAGCACTTTGCTTCAGGCATTCACAATAGAGAATAAGGAGGTGCTGTCACCCCAGTGGTTACTGAAACCACACTTCATTGGAATATCAATATCTTGACAAATACCATAGTGTACCTGTTCTAGGTGTCTAATTTATCATCATGCAGTGAGAAAACAGCTATTTACCCCTCCCCCATCCCCTCAATCTTATTCACAATACAAAATACAAAGCAAGCAGATAATACACATCTCTTCACAGTAACTGCATGCAACTTGAAGTCTGACTATAGTTATTAAGGCTCAAGCTTCTAATACAATTGTTTCCTATTCCCTGCTAAAGGATCTTGGTCGTAATTACAAAGAACATCACTGCAATATGTATTTAGATTTAGCTTTCATGTCTGCAAAATAATAAAGAAGATGGCACACAAATGGAGCGACCACACGAAGGAGAAGGGAGGGAGCGTTCTATAACTGTGCGACCAACATACATTGTGAAACAAGAAACTTACACGGGTGTGGTCAGAATCAGAAATGTACAAAATCTAAGTATAATGAAAACTTAAGTTCCACAGAAAAGCCCATCAAGGTCAAACATATATATATATATATATATATATATATATATATATATATATATATATATATATATATATATATATATATATATCTGTTGCTCATATATAAATATATATATATATATATTTATATTTTTTTTTTTCATTTGTCCTACTGCCTTTAAACCAGTGGTTGTCACCATTTACATTTCAAGTACCAGTGTTTCCAGCAGTATCTATGTGTAATCTAAAGACTGATTGGCACAGGACTAAAATCACTACAAACAGGTGTTTTCGAATTTTATCGACATCAGTGAAATTTTGCCCCCTCTTGAACCGCCCATCACTCGGATATCAGTTACCCAGGTATACGGCAGTCGCGTTTTACCGCCCTTTTATTAAGAATAAAATCAATCCATATATATATATATATATATATATATATATATATATATATATATATATATATATATATATATATATATATATATATATATATATATATATAATAAATTAATGCACTTACCCATCACACACGATTTCCGACTCCGTCACTGTTTTTCTGATACAAAGCCCATCTCTTCAGTGTTACAATGTACTTGTTTATGCCAAATCAGTCTGACTTTATTGTGCAGTTACACAGCGTTTCCTCCAATTTCACATGAAGAAAATACAGCAAAAACAAAGCGAACAAGACAATGTGAAAGTTAATCATTAAACAGTTTTAGATACTGTGATGCTTTTTTTTGTTGCTTTTGTGCATTTTCATTTGCAATTTGGGGTCTTATCGAGCACGATATTCTGCAATTTTGAATACTGACTTTGGATACTGTTTTAATTCTAGAAACTGTATTGTATTTTTAATCTTTTGCTAAATTGCATTGCCTTTTACGTTTTATGCAGTTCTGTGCATGGGTAATATTTTGATTTAGTTTTGCTGTTGGGTCGTTAATGGGGAATTTTACATACTGCTACAATATGTACAGGATTTATAACTATGTATTGTATTACAGTCCACGTGTTCACAGTTGTCTCTTTTGGCAAGTTGTTGATGCCCTCTCAGAACTGACCAAATACAATTGCAAATGAACGTATTGATTGTGTTTTATAAGTTTGCATCATTAATATTTAACACAACAGTAAATCCAACACAACTTAAAAGAAAGGAGAGCATCTCTGACAGCACAAGCCTCCTCAGATCGCTGCTGTCCAATTGAAACTGGCAGCTGAGGTAACCTTCACAGTTGCCAAGTCCGCTTATAATAAGCGGGATTGGGATTGTTTTTTGAGTCGCGGGTTGTAAATTTGCATAAACACCCATATTCTAACATGGGTTGCGCTTGTGTTGGGCTTGTTTAGAAAGGCAGTGCTGCTTTTTTTCCTCATGAGACTTCCCCGTCTGTCTCACAGGCAGCCATGATTCCTTGAGCAACTCATTTTGTTGTTGACAAGAGTTTGTGCAGGATGCAGCAGGCAGTGGCAATTTTGGGACCGAACTAATGCACTTCAGTCCGTTTTATCAGTATCTGCCACCTCCCTTTCAAGTGCCCACTACCCGTACAAGCATGATGAATACTTCGTCAGCAGCTGTCAACCGTCTGGACCGGTAGGCTTTCTAAGCCAAGATAGTATACGCAGCATCACCTGATCCCCTATATGCTGTATTGCCTGAAAAAGGTTAGGGGGCACACCATGCTCTAGCTGAATGCAAAATGAAGAGAGCTTGCAAACAGAATGTGTGAATAAAATTAACATGTACTACTATTTTCTTGTAAAACAAGCTGCTTTGTTGTAATTGCTATAACATGAAGACACCAAGAGGTCCACTGATAAAAGCATGGTTATTTAAGCTCATCCCATTTGACTGCAGAGTAGTGACCCGAGGTTCCAGTTTCCTGTGACCATATAATCACTCAACTGATGGGCTCTGCCAGCAGTGAAACTGGCCTTGAAGTAAACGAAGTCATTCTGAACCTTGCATTTGGAGCTGCAGTACACATGGTTTCTCTCTGCTTATAAACAGGCATCCTCCTAAACAAAAAGCAATGCACCAGTGTGCAGAACAAATGTGTTCAGGATCATTAGACTACAAGTGTAAAAGGGACAAGAATGACTGCCAGTATTACTGCATGCATTGCATTGCACGCTTGTTAAAGTTCTTTAGTATAGAAATCTTTACTGTCCAGACCACTCTTGTTAGCAAGTTAATTTTTTATATTATTACTGTAATAAAATTTGTGCCAAAACAAGGAGTCCCAAATGGAAGCTTGCTTTGAACAACTTCTGAGATTCTGGCGAAGACTCCAAAAGGGAAATGTGTTTCATATAGCTGCTGAGATTGCTCAAGAGGTCACTGTGGCCTCTCTACAAGATATTGCTTTGTGTCAAAGAGGAGCCATGCAGCCATATAACAAAATATAAAAAGGAAATTACAAGTTTCCAGAACACTGCTGTTAAACTATCTCAGGCTAATAAAAATTGACATTTAAAGAAATAAGGCAAAAAAACTCATGAAATACACATTAACATATTGCTACTATACAGTAAAAGATAATTAATTATGGACACCCACAGTCCAGTTCTATTTATTAGTCATTTATGTATGCTTCAACAGAAGCTCGATGGAGATCACTAAATACGTTATGCTGCACCGGTCGAGTTCAAGGCGATTCATAAAGCAGCCTTTACATAGCAGGTTGAAACAGAACAGAAGGATGTTTGATACTTGTTTACTGCTCCATATAAAACCAGGGAGCCCTCCAAACACTGAATGTTTATTCATGTTAATGAGTCGGTGTGACAGAGACAGAATGATTCTTGGTGATAAATGTCCCTCCTGACCTGTGAGGGCACTGTGTTAATAGGAACAGAGTGCCCTGGACTGGATGGCCAGACAATTCATTCCCAGGGTTAGGCGAAAGTCGGCCATCTAAAAAGGAGGCAGAGCTACGGTGAACTAAATCATCGACCCGGAAGGGAAACGATGTGGCAGCCGCGGATTGGAGGAGGGTGTTTAAAATAATCTGGACTATTATTTCGGGGCCAACCCGTGGATTAAACAGAGGAATACGCAAATCATTGTTATCATCATTGTTTACTGTTTTGTAATCAGACTGGATTACAAAAATAAACCTCCATTTCACCAATACTTTGTTGTTTGTCATTGTCTTGAGCACTGCATCACCCCTACACCTGCGCAATGCAACCACTTTGCCACAGTCGGAATTAAAGTTAAGGTCTTGTCAAAAATGATGATAAACCTTTCTTGGTACTCAGTATGTTTAACATGCTTTTATCAGACGTTCCCTAGTAGTTCCTTAATTAAATTCAAACTTTGCAACTGCCTTTGACCTCTGACATAGTGTAGCAGCAATGTTTGTTGAAATTATAGCTTTCAAAGATCTGTAAAGTACAGCAACAGCCTTTTGGTATTGCAATTTACATAGAAATATTAAAACGCATATGAATCAAAAAGATTATTTTAGAAGGAAAGGGGTTCATTTTTTGTCGATCATTGCTAATCATTTGCTAGTCAAAACAACTTGTCCCAAATGAAAAAAATATGTTAGTAATTTGAACATGATGTAATATGTTGCATGGATTGTCGTCTCTTACGGGACCTAGCTAGATTTTGAAACTGCCTGCCACTTTATAAATCCATGTAATTAATACCAGAGTCCGGATTCAGTTGGGACTTAAAATGCTGTTCTGCAACCCCCAATACCATAGCAACTTGCTACAGGGGGATCAGACTGGTACTGGACAGTAAAAGAAAGTGTGTGCATCATGTTGTGGGAATTCTATGGTCTTTTTTTTTTTTTAGACAAAATAAATAAAAACATCTAACCATATTACAAATCCTGGGGTCTCTAAATCAGATAAACATGGTATATCCCCTGCAGTCTGTCTGAACCAGTCAGAATTAAGATGCCAAGAAAAGGGTAATGTGTTTGATCCAGAACTGCAAAAGTTTGGTTGACTCCAATCTAAATCGATTTGTGAAATCACTTGTCATATTTATTATATAAAATGAAATTTAAAAAAATAAGGAAACCATGGCTATCATTTCTCAGCCTCTTGGGTATTCCTATGAAATACATATCCTGGAATGTATTTTTACATTCTGATTAAATATACAGATTTATACAGATATACAGATTTTAAAGCCCCAGTCTTGCAGTACTCTGGTGGTGCCATTGTGTCTCAGACTTCCAGTAACATGAATACTGCCCACTCACCTGGCCCTGCTGTACTGACATACAGTGCAGACAGTAGCAATGTTTAACATTGCACCAGGACCTTACATATATGCCTTTCAATAATGCTGCAGGCACTGTTATAGGCACACTTGGGTTTTAAGGCAGTGGGATGTGACATGTCTGTGTCATACTGCATCTGTTTATCCTTGGTGTTCCAGCCACATCATTTCCACCTCTAAAACTATGCTCTGGGTTCTGTTGCTCATTTTTCTCCAAATCTAGGGATTGTTTTTTAACTTCTCTTAATTTAAACCACTTGTCTTCCTTACATTTCCAACTGAACAGGCTAACTGACCACTGTCTCTGAAATTTCTCTGAAATATGCGCTTGGCTTGGTACAAAACACAGGAAGCTGGAGGAGGAATGCAAGGAATTGTTTAGAAGAACCACACACCAGCATTGGTGGTGTTTGCTTCAAAGTTCTGTTTATTTAAAATGGCTGCCTTTTTATACATAAAAATAGACAAGTGGCGTGTAATTTCTGTTTGCGGTACATGACCACAAGAGTTCCGCCCAGTGCGTTTTTAATAGACTGCCTTTCCTCTCAGATTGCTGGAAAATAACGCACTGTGCTGTGCAAGCACTTGGAAATGTTGGCAGTGGGTCAAATCAGACCTACAAGATCAAAAATCCCTTTTAATTTTTGCTTTATGTGACCTTTACTGAGAAGAAACATCTTGTTATAAAAGCCAGATCTGCTCTTTAATTAGAGAGCACCGTCTTTTTTTTGTGAGTATGGTAAACAGATTGAGCCATTCCAAGTCATCCACAAGAGGGCAATTCCGGCTATTAAGCATTTTTTTTTTCCGCTGCTGCTGCTACTGCTAAACAGATGTGTATCAATACCCCAGAAACCTAAAAGTCACATAACCTAAATAGAGTCCATATTAGGTTAGAGGTCAATGTCACGGTCACCAAAACCTAGCATACAGTGCTTTTATAACACTACAGCTAGGGCCAAAAGTTTTGCATCACCTAGAATTTTAGGATTGAGACCCTAACCCTAACCCTTACAATAAAAAACATAATAATTTAGCATTATTTAACATCATGAAATAAAAGAAGCTACAAAATGATATCGCAAAAGCCTACAGGAAGCCATCGTACAGTAGTCTCCTCGTATAGGAACACCTCCTAAGAGAACACTTTGCCAAAGGGAACACCCTTGTGGTGAAACAGATTTTTCCCATTGTAAATGCTCTGGCTAAAGGAATAGGAACTCTGCTGATAGAGATTCGTTCACAATGGATACATACTGTTTTGTAACCTGATTCGTCATTATCAAACATAAATTAAAATGGTTTATTCAGTCTTATCGCAAGTGCATCTTGAGGCACACTGATTGGTTTATATCATATCACTGCCTTGTTTTGTATTCTGATTTCCACGAGTGCACCTCATCGCTACAGAATAGCATGTAAACAAATGGCGAAACACACCGCTATTTCGCTTGCTATAAAAAGTTGGAAATTGTTCGAGCTCTTGGAAAAAAAACCTGAAATCAGATACAAGTCAGCAAGCAATTTGGTGCTTCCCATTCTGGCGAGTTGCTTCACCATTCTGTGTACGTGTATGTCTTCTAAATTGCTGCTGCATTTTTTGTGTGTGTGTATGTGCGGGTGCTGTGTTAATTTGGACAGTTCGTTTATTAACATTAGTTTGTCTGTTACTTTAATAATAATAATAATAATAATAATAATATATTATTATTATTATTATTATTATTATTATTATTATTATTGTTGTTTATCAACATACACTTGTCTATTACTTTTCTTTTACTTATTCAGCTCATTTCATATGTTGAAGCACGTACATCATGACAAGTATTACATATTTATTTATTTATTGATTCATATTGGTGTCTGGTGGATAAGTCTGTCATAGAGAACACTTCAGCTATAAGAACACTTTGCTTAATTCCAGAGGGGTGTTCTCTTAGCCGGAGACTACTGTAGTAGTACAGTATTTCATATTAGATTTCGAAATGTCACATTTTTTAATTTGCCGGTTTTTTGTATATGGAAAACTACAAAGCGGTATGCAATTCAATATGTTAACGTAACATTATTCAGCAGGCTTCATTCGACTTTATGAAGCAAAATTTGTTAATTCTACAGGGTGATGCCTCTAGAAGGAGGCTGTGTGGTCCAGTGGTTAAAGAAACGGGCTTGTAACCAGGAGGTCCCTGGTTCAAATCCCACCTCAGCCACTGACTCATTGTGTGACCCTGAGCAAGTCACTTAACCTCCTTGAGCTCCATCTTTCGGGTGAGACGTAATTGTAAGTGACTCTGCAGCTGATGCATAGTTCACACACCCTAGTCTCTGTAAGTCGCCTTGGATAAAGGCGTCTGCTAAATAAACAAATAATAATGCAAAACTTTTGGCCATAGCTGAACAAATAAGAAGTCACTAACTAAAATGGTCTCCGAGATTCGAAGCTGTGGCTATGCAGAGGTGATTAATTACAGAGACTTAGTATATGTCTGTGATTGCATTGATGCAATAACTGAATAATCAAAAGGCTACATTTACACAAAACAAAAATACAACATAAGATACCAAATGACTGATACGTCAAAAAAGTGACATTCATTTTCAAGTTTGCTGCAGTGCTGGTGGTTGTTGTTAGCAGAGACACTCGGATTCAGCTGCCACTAGTTGGCAATATTTCAAAACAAGATATAAACACCACAAAATGTAAGGACTCTCCCACATAGTTACAATAAGCTGTTATTTTCAAGTTCTCTAACATTAGCTGTTTTTTGGCAAAGTTCAGAGGGGAAAAAAAACTGGGCTAGATCACACAATCATGGACATACTTTTTAAAAAACATAATTTCGCAGTTTCCCCAAATTGAGAAAACACATCTAAACACAAATATACCCTTCCCCCTCACCACAACCACCCCCAACATTTTATAGCTTTAAAAAACTGTATGCATGAGGGATGAGAACACTGGAGTAATGCTGCAGGCAAATCTCTACTGAAGTACATGCTAGTCTGAACACTCACCATGTCCACCCTTGCCACGTGCAGTCTTTTTATGACCGTGCCTTTAACAAACGACAACGGCTCATATAGGCAGTGCATGGTCATGTTCGACTGAAACAAAAGATCAACATCTACCATTATTGCACCACTACATCCTTATATAGTAAGTACGCAATATTGCCATTCTTTAGCAGTCCTGATGCATACTGCTAGCACAATCTGAACAATCATTGAGCAATTTTAATTAATTGTTTAATAGTGCTGCACATTGTGGTAGAAAACAGATTCATTTACCTCTACATTGTGAGTAAAACCCTGTGACAAAATGAATTATTTATAATTCCAAAATAATCCTCTTGAACAAAATGAATTCAGCAACTTGCTCACTCGATATATGGTGTTCTACTGTTCTATACATACATTAATTTAAATTAATCATATCTTGTCAATCAACGGTGATTGTAGCTTTTACCAAATGTCAAGGAGGCTATTCTACATTTTCCTTGACTCAATCCCAAATGAAGCATGCTCTTGTATAGCATTCTGCTGTTTCAGAGACACCTGCCGAATTGTGTGTTTGTGTCTCAAATGTGGCAATTTCCCTGTAAGTTTCAGTTTCCAGTATATCATTTCTATGCACTGTGAATACTATATCATGATGGACATTTTAAAGGAATCTTTAAAACATTTTAAAGCTTTAAAATGGTGCATGGTTTGGCTCTATTGCTTTCATCTCCACAACCTTATCATCTGATGATCCAATCCTACTTAACTATGATTCACATATAGTGTCTGGGCCGACAGCCCAGCAAATGGATCAATGCTATGAAGTCTGGTATTGGCCCGGCTGCATGTTAGTAAATTTAGTCCAGTCTATCTAACAGATGAGCACAATATAGTTCAACAGGCGTCCCACCAGGATCTATTGAAAAAGGTCTGCGGTCAAATTGGTACACAAATGAAATGTAGAGCAATATAAAAGTAAGCTGCTGATTGACTTCATAGAAGGCTATACTTAATATGAGGCTCTGTCCAAAACTTGCGCGCACACACACACACACACACACACACACACACACACGCCACTAGAGTTTGGCTTTTTCTTATGTGGAAGCCCTAATTTCATAGAGGTCTGAACATCAGTCACAAAGTACAAGGGTCCAGAAACACACAATGCAGAGATCTATTTGTTATGTAAAAGTTGGATGTCCATTTTATACATACCACAAGCTGGAAATCAACACTCTGGTAAAGTGTGCCAGCCTCAAACCACTGCATTTTCCTGTACTCTTGTTGGCATTGACGTGTGTAGATGACAAATCACCAGCCAAATTACAACCGGATTTAATTAACAAACTAAATCCCAAATACAGCACAGAACATGAACCAATAGGAAGTGTGGACTGTCCTGTTACAAACCTGTCAGGGTGTAAACATGCTCAAGGAAAACCACAGCTTGCCCTATGCCAGCCAGTGTTATCATACACCACAAACAGGAATACACATTTACTTTTAAAGCACACTTATATCAGTGGTTATCAAACAATTTATATTGATGGCCTTCAGAGTGTGGACACCAACACTTAATTTTTTCTAAAAATACTAATACTGCCCTTCTAAAGTTTTTCATTTATTTCTAAAATAAAACCAAACTGTTTCTCAACTCTGTACTGGATCTTAATTTCCAGGCCCTTCTAATAATAAACTGGAGACACAAATCTGGGGTTTTGCTAGTTTTTTTGTAATGCTCTGACAACTGGTCAAACTTAATAGGTTAATCAATCCTATACATTTCCTGTTCCTGTTCCAAGAGATTTGCAATGCTGTTATATCATAACATTTTATGTCAAACTGTAATATTCCAGAATAATAGGTTGTGAAGGCTTTACTTTGCCCCACTGAATTAACTATAAAAGCTGAGGATGTCGAACAGTAGTTCAAGTTCTACATTTCTCTTGTGTGTATTCCAGGCTCAAACAGTACACAGCATTTACCTTGCAAGTTGGACCAGTGTTTGGAAAGCATGAAGCATTTTCAAGTGACGTACAGTACCTGCATCTGTATCCCTTCATTCTGACTTGCTTGCCAAATCCCTAGAAGCACTTTGTTGATCCTGTTTTTTTTAATGTTAATCCCACACATCACTTGCTATTTTTGAAACTCTTGCACAAATTCTGGCAAGGTGGTAAATCAGTGCTAGGCAGGTTGTGATAAGTATTTCTAGTATCTATCAACTATGTAACTTATGGCTGACACTGACATGGAATTTTGCCTTCAAAATCATGTGCAGCATGTGGTCGAATATTCAGATTCCACACTGTGGCCGCACAAAATCCTGCTGGTGGCCGCATTTCAGAAACGTTGATTTATATGTTTTTCATATTTTTTTGATTGAAAGACAAGAGTACATTTTCAAACAAAACCAAAAAAATATGAATTATTAACCCTTTGATACTTAAGATCTGAAGAGGACTGTTTTCACAAGTTAGGAGTTTGAAGTCTGACACAAAAATTGGCAAAACATGAAGAAAACACATCACAAGAGATTTAAACTCTTACGGGAACTGCATGTTTGAGCATGGCCCTCCCAAACCCTGAAGACATGTTAGTTTTGCTTTTATGTTTGTAATATTTTACAGTTAGCTACTCTCACAAAAAGATGCATTGCATGATTGTAAACGCAAGAAGGCCCAAAGGTTTAAGAGGTTTTGTTGTTTTTTACCACTGAATTGATCAGTTTTCTCTTTTTGATCACGTTCCAGGCATGTGATTTCTGTAAATCTTGATCACTGTTTCCATCAGATTTTTGGAGAAAACAGGTTTATAAGAAATCCTGTACGAATGCCAGCAGTTGATTTCACTGGGTCAGGCCTTGTTTTAAAAATGACACTAGCAAATCCCCGGTTATTCAGTTAGATACATTTTTCTTGTACTTTCTGGCCAATTTTATATTACCCCATGCTATACTATTTTTCCCTTGAATGTATAAAAGTTAATTGATTTATTTTACACCAAGATTTATTACCAATTAACACCTAAAGTGACTGTGAAAATAATTTCAGAAGGCCATCACCAAATCTTGAATAAAGGCACTTGTATTTTACCTAAACTTTCCCCACCATTTTAAGAGAATAGCTAAATTTCTGATTATTGCTACACATCTCTCATTGTCTATGACTTTGATTGGAAAAGTCATCTGCTAATTAAATTGGGTATATACAGCAATGTCAACCAGCAGCTTGAGCAACCAATGAAAAATGTAAATAATGAGGTAAAACCGATGACTAGACAGGAACTCACTCTCACACAGAATAAACAAATTGTAGATATAAGAAGTGTGAATTTATTTACTATGCTAGGTGGTGGTATTCTGTTATATGTGTTTTTTAATCAATCTCATTCCCTCAGTTATTTTTTCCGCACACACAGAAGCAACCGACGATGAACTGACAGGAGAGAATAACCGCAATTGAATTGAGTACAGCACATAGTGAATAGTCCCTTTACAAGTTAAATAAAAATAAAAAAAATCAATGTTAACAGTAGTAAATCCTATCTTTTTTGATACTCAAGGAGGATGTACTTAGTTCATTCAGTGGGAGTCAAGTGGTTAAGGTAACTTTAAGCCTACAATGAATAGCAAATAGTCACCAACTACCCAAATTACTTAAAAAAGTCCTTTTCACAGAACAATTCTGTTTTAATGATAAATTGAACCTGCATCATACTTTCTTTACTACATGTTAGGAGCGTAATAAACATTTTTTCAAAGTCTTTTTTTTCCCACTGCATACATGTCTTTGCAGTTTTTATTCGCTTCACTGCTGTAATCCCATTGTAGACCAAGCCGTCTGACCTTTTTCCCCTTTTCCCCTTTCCATTAAATCAGGTCAAATCCGACACACAACCTCCCCATTAAAGAAAATCCTGTAAATTCCTCAGATGCTTTCTGGTAAAAGGGTTAATGCTTGTTAAGTTTCGACATGTCCAAGACCACATTGAAATATTCTTTTTAAACACAAAAAAACAGACTTGGGAAAGGACTGGGCTCAAAAATGTATTGCTGTGATGCCAAGGTCATCCTAAGCTTGAACTGCTATCACAGCACATTGTTCTAAGACAGTATTTTGTTTGCTAACTAGCAACTAGTGATAAAACAACATTGGCAGGGGTGCTAAATTAGATTTGCCTGCTGTGTATTTAAATATGCTATTTTGAATCCGCACAGCAAATACAATTACCAGAATGGGAAAACTGTACACTTCTTTAACTATTTACACTTTGAACTATAGTGTATATTTCTTATTCTTTTGCAGTAATATCCTTTTGATAAAATACAGTATAATACAGCATATAATACAGACTGTGTATAGTATTTGTGTGCATGTGTAAAAAGCCTTTATTTAGAGCTATTCACAGTCCTTTATAACAATAGTGTTTCATTTTAATTGTTTTTTTGACAGCATTCTGTAATATTTATTTTTGTTCTGGTACTTCACAGGCGAGGGCCAATCACAATGTTGGCAAGCACATTAAAAGTGGCATCTTTGAAGCTCTGAAAGCACACCTAAATCCTGACCTGAACTCCCGCAGGCCCCTTTCAAGACTTCTAAGCCTGCAGAGCAGTACTGACTTATGTTGTAGTAAACGTGGACTAAGGTTTAAACTACCAAACTTCACTTTCGTTGGGGTCCGAGTGGGACAGATGCAGTTTAACAGCATACTGGGGACATATATTGAAGTAATCTAGTATGTAAGCTTGCTTGCTTATCTTTTGGTTACGGTCTATGGTAGATCTCCATCCAACCCTATTCCTACACACAGCACAGAACCCACTAAACACACTGAATAGCTGTGCCAGGTTTCTGCAGGTGCCAGATTTTTAAGGTTTCTGTACACATCCAGCTTAACCCCCATGGCAACTTGACTATGTAATGCATACTCTATGCCAAACACTACCCTGTTGTAGTTTCATAGCAAAACTTCTACACTCAATCGTAAATTACAAGGAACATTTATAAGGAAGTAGATCATCAGTGTGATGTAGAGCACCCTTTTGTCCTGCTAACTTCTTCATAATTACTACCATTCGGTCGGTTTTTCAGTCACTGACGAGTATTTCAGTTACCCAGTTATATAGTTAAAAGTGAAAACTGGGTGGTATTAAAATATTTCATTACTACCCATTTGTCTTGTCAATTTCTCTGGACCAAAAGCTACAGACAAATTTTAAAGAAGCACCCAAAACAGAGAATAACATTTTCCTTGGCTCTCTTCTAGTTTCAGCTATCGTATTTAAACAGCCCAATAATTTCTAAAGTAAAGCTAAGTTGCAGGTTCCCTAAGGGGTTTAGAATTTTTCAGGCCATGCAGAACTGCTTAAGGGAAATAGCTGCTGCTCCACAACTTAGCAGAGGCTAAATCCAGAAGCATTAGCAATCTATATCTGTCCCTTCAACTCCAGATGCTCTGCAAAATGCAGAAAGTCTGCTTAAAATCAACAAACCCCTAAGGCCTTATCCCAGATCAAAAGAGGTTGAGTGTTTAAACAAATGAAGACCCTTGCGTTAGTTTTCACTTAATGACATTAATTGTAATGGCTCCTAAACAGCCCCTCCCAGGAAAAATACAGGGGCAGCAGCCCAATGGCAGCTCAACCAACCACATCATAGGCGCAACCACCCTGAATGGCACACATTAAAGAGACCTCAATGAGTGATTGTAAGCACTTTGGCAGCCCAGATAACAGTCTTTTGCAAATTACAAAGCTTTATTTTTTTTTACATCTGGTGTAAACTTACCAAAATGCTGAACATCTATGTATGTACAAGAAAAAAAACTAAAACAAACTGGCCACCCATCCTTCAAATTTTACCTAAAATACTGCCAGTCCCATAAAAAATATTTACAACACAACAGTACATTAAAAAAAAAGTTTTAAAAAGAAATGTTTGACAGAAGTCAAAATGTGTAGGGCATGTCTGATGTAGAGCATCACTGGTTCAACACAATGGTTTGTAGGACACTTTTCTGCAACCTACACAATATAAAAACTTTGTATTGCCTGTGTGTATGCATTACAGTAATAACCAACAGTAACTGGAAAACAATCTTTTTGCAAATGAAGAACAAACCATAGAGAATATAGCACATTGCTTTGATTTAGGTCTGAAATGATAACCATCTAAGGCTAATTAAGTTGGAAAATGTGTTTTCAAAAAATATCAGTCAATGCTGCAGTACTTAGATAAACCTAATTAATTATAGAAAGTGCGTAGTTCATAATAAATTAGAAATATGCATCACACCGTGTTTACCACTTTGCACAACAGTTTCTAAAATGGCAAGAGAAGCAGCAGCTTTGTCTCCTGTGTGGGATTAATATATTTTTTAATAGCTCTACACAGCTGTTTCAGACCCCCTATATTAAGGTTCTGGCAGCAAGAAGTAAAAAGTCCAGATAAGAATGTGCACAGCAGTGGTGCTGGAACAGTCTTTATAGTGGGGGTGCTGAGCGTCATTGAACAAAACTGTAACCCTAGCACGTCCAGAATGTCACTGTGTATGAAATATGAATTACCGAAACAGCTGCAAAGTCAGTTCTCTGTGTCACAAAAGTTGTCCAGGTCAGGAAAACAATCATATGATATGAAGAATTAAGGCAAAGTTTTTGCATTATAAAATGTTATAAGCTTTGTTCAAATCCTAAAGAGAATACAAGAGACAAAGCAGACACTTTTTTTGTAGTATAATACATGCTTTAGTATTCTTCTTGCTGTATGCATATACTATACAAGAAATGCTGCTTTGAATGAATTTGGATTGTATATAAGATTCTAGCTATCTAGTGCAGGGTGGTTCTAAGATTTCAGCCCAACAGGTCTGATATAATAACACTTCTCAATAAGACAACTCAATCTTGAATGATTAACGGCTAAGAAGCTAGTATTAAAAACAATACAGCTGCATTTCTCTATCCTGAAGACTCCTTGAGTTATGTATTCCTGGCTATCAGATCCCAGCATTTCTATCAATACAGTATTCAACACTTCCTGTCATTTGTCATTTGTATACAGTGTAGTTTGTGGTGACAATTTGCCATTAGGTGTTTCTTTTGTTATCGGTAGCCTAAGAGAGATATTATCAATACCAGTTACGCGTGTCACTGTAAGCCAAAAAAAGCTCATTTATATAAGATTCTTTTTTACAATTCCTGGACCTTTGATTTGACCTCTTCCAGTTAAAACACATTCGGAAACAAGCCAAGGAATGCGACCTGTAGCTCAAAAGTACATTTAGGGAGTCTTGCAGTGCTTTTTTTGGGGGTGCATTGTCAGCATTTTTAAAAAAAAGTCATGTACTGAAAATTACTACAGTGCTAGCACAGACAAAATCTGTCATAGAGGACCACTTTTACACTGACAAACAGAGGTGACAGCAGCAAGTCATATGTCAAGGACAGCTGTTGTGTTGGTAAATATGTCTGATGCTTTTCATTTCAAGCAGACGTCCATAGAAGAGTGTTTGGGACTCAGTTGGGTTGGCAAACACGCAATGTCTGCTGCCTAGACCTGTTCACTGCCTGCACTGTCCCAGATTGTAAAGTCACTAGCTGTTTGCTTCTGCAGTAGCACAGACACTTAGCAAATACTACCCATGAATTCACAAAGAACACTGAAACTACGACCACACTGATGTATTGCCCTTAGGTTTTGGGGTTCATTTTGCCAAAAATGCTGCTTTTAATCATTTTCACTGGAACACCCAAAAAAGGTATTTTCCAGTACTAATTACCAATGCTACTCGTATTCCAGGCTGTGAATGACAAGCTTCTTCAGGCACCAATACCTACCAGAGAATTTCTAATTAATAGATGGTTATTGCGTCTTTAAAGAGAAAAAAATGTGTATGGATGTTAACCAACTGATCATTTGGAGACCCTTTACAAGATTTAAAGGAGTTTGTATCAAAAATGATGTTACAGCAGCTTCTACTTCTTATATTTAATTTTCATTAGAGACGTAAGTCTTTCAGAGCTCTATGTTACACTATATGTTATATTTTGCAAAAAAAAACTAAACAGTGTTTTTTGGAGCATAGGTGAATAATTGCCAACTCTGTAGCAAGTGACCTGAATCTGATACATAAATCTTTAAAAGCTTCCAAATAACATACTTCTAACATTTTACGTGGCTGGTGCTGCAATAACTCCAGGAGCTATGTCATTATTACAAATGAGGATTTTGTGCAATTCACTATATAGCACAAATCAAATTCATAAGGTTACCAAATAAATACATCATAAGTGCTCAAGTTTTCACTCCAGTTAATAAATGTCAGTCAAATCAGTCCATTTGTTTTTGCATTTTTAATGCTTTAAAAATGTCACTATAAACAAGTGTCACTGCACGATTTGTTGTGGAAAACAGTTTTTTTACCATGTGCACTCTACAGTGATAAACTATTATTTTCCTCAAATTTATGACTTTTGCTCCTCACCACCACCCCCACCCCCAATATATAAATTTAGCAACATCCACATGTTTTTGTGGAAAATAACCTTACAGGGCTGATGCATTTGAAAGAAAAGAAAAGATCCTGCAATGCGTTTCAATATGTGCCATCTTTCAGGCAGCCTGTGACTGGGCTCTCTGTGTTCAGTATGATGAATTACAACCTTTCAAAATTGTGACACAAAAAAAAAATATTGTAACAAAGATGTGGTCAAGACTTCATTGTCTTAATAGATTTGCCAGATCTCAACTGAAGTAAGTGAGCCTGCAGACTGAAGAGGAATTAATCGCTGGAGATGGGATACCCTTAACAGATCCTGTAGAAGAAAGTTTTGCTGTAAACCATTCAGGTTCTTCTGGTTGCAGACAGTCTTGTGAACAAGGCACTCAAGATCTGAGAAGAGGGTGTTTAAAAGGAATACATTCTCACAGACCTTTCTGACACTTTGAGCTTTTCACTTCTGCAGACAGAACTACAATTACTCTGTGACCCAGGTGTATAATAACTTAATTCTTATCAATTCCTTTAGAATACAGTATTTTAGTCACTGCCAAAAATGTGAGCTCTATACATTGCATGCATTACATGAGGGCACAGATGTACAACTCTGCAGAAGAAAAAAATGTGGATTTTCTGGAATACAACACTAGTACCCTTAAGGCCCAGACTGCTCATAACATTCCCTCCAATTCTCTCTTCTCAGCAGTAGCACAACTGTGTATGAATGACATTACAGCCCAACAGTTTTTTTAAAAATTATTTTAGTATTAGGTTGCTTTTTTTTTTCGGGACACACAGTTAAATAGAGCTTGAAAATGTACAACTTCAAAATGCCACTACCAGGGGCAGGATCAGGATCATGCACACTGTATTTGACTCACAAAATTACAATCCAGAATTAAGCATTCCTTCAACTAAAACTACTTTTGGGGGAAATGAAGCAACTTGACAAACACAGCCTACTTTCTCACACAGTAAAGATCTTAGTATTAAACTTGTTACTGTGGTTTTAATCGCAATCCAGACTCAGTATCAGAATTACTTGATCTATGGAGAGTGACACACTGCAAGTATGTAAGTAGGCAATTCTGAAGGCACGTGTTACTTTTGAAAACAGCTCCTTTTAATATTTTTTTATATACATCAAAGATTAAATATTTCTACTTTCTATAGATCTGTCTATTGATGGATAATGTCTCTTAATTGATCCACTGATCCACAGGTCTCAAATCTTACACCGCTCATTGTAGCCTAATAATGTTACAGTTTTTAGAATGGACTTCCTTGACACCAATTAAAAAAATGTAGCAAAAACAAAACGCTTTAAAACACAACAACCAATTAGCATTTTGTCATCAAATCCTTATAAAATAGATGACCAAATGTAAGACTTGCTGTGTAGGTCCTTTACATTATAACGAATCGTCTGTTTGGTAGCTTATTCCATACTCTGTTAATTAAAGGCACTGCTTCAACAATAAGCAGTTTACCATCATGTGTAGTATCTGGTGTGTGTATGTGTTTTCTTGTTATTGAAAATGAAGCTTTACAACTGCAGCTACACTTTTTTTACGCTTTCACATAAATCTTAACACAACTCTTTACAGCTAAAAAAAACACAAACAAAAAAAAAAAACAACCATAAAATAACAAAAGTTTCTTCCAAAACCGCACATCAAAAGGGAAAGTAAAATTGCACAGTATTTCATGATGCAAACTTGCCACTAGTTCTAAATAATATTCGCATATGTAGTTTTACCCAAACGGTACACGTAATTGATGCCTTTTAAAATGGCCCTCTGTTCAATACGCTGCTTCAAAGTGCCCTTGATGTATTAGTTCCCTAGGTTATGACGTCTAGATATATTATCGGTCTGAGATTGTTTTTATTTTACAGACAGGCCCTTGAACGAGGGAAATTATTATTTTGCCTAGCAGGTAAAGTAACGTTAAACTGCAAGCTTGTTACACGTCTCCAACTTAATGAAGACAAGCTGTACACACGCTGTCACTACAGTGAAATCGACAAAAAAAGTCTACTGTCTGTTTGCAAAATATAACCAAAATAGCTGAACTGAAAAACCAAAATGCAGTTCTTACCGAGGTACTGTCGGATTTCCAGAAGGATTTTAGGGGGTCCGCCGTTCAACTGATAGAAAAGGGAACCCAAACAGAAGAGGAATAGGGTAGCCATGCAGAAGCCATAATTGCGCGGTGAGGATCTTATTAAAAAGACAGAAAGACAGCTGTTCCTATTGTTTTTCTTATCTCTGATGTGATTTGGGGTTTGACTTTTGTAGCGGTTACTGTTGTAATTCTTCATCATCTCCTCCTCACACGCACACAGTCGCCGGGAACGGTCACCCATCCGCCTCTAGAAAGTGAAACTTTTTTACTGATCATTTGAAAATAAAAACAGCAGTTTTAATTTGTGCGGCTGTGGATTTTCTTTATTTCGTTCTTTCTTTCCTTCCTTCTCACTCACTCGCTTTCTGCCTTTCCCTCTTGTGACTGGAGTATTTCTGCATGTGAAGTAAGGAAACCATCCTACACTGACTTATAGTTCAGCAGCGGTGTCATATTACGTGAACGTGCAAGGAGGAAAAAAAATAATCTAGCGGCATTCTTGGTTTCCTGCAACAGCGACACCTTGGGTCAAAAGTAAATTAAATCACGAGAGATACTGTAAATACAGAACGTTTTTCAAAAATACAGATGAACCATATATTTAAAATACATCGAAAGAAGCACATGTAAGTCCATATAGTCCGAAATTGAATATATTATTTTTATACGTTTATTGACCCATGATTGTTGTTATTTATCATAATTGCGTACTTGTTCTAAACTCGTGCATAATTGACATGCTTAATAAAGTCACAAGAATTGGGGCAGCAACTCAGCAAGACTGAGCAAGGTGGAAATGCAGCAATACCGGTAGAGAAATGTCAACTTTTCATAGGAATGGGGCTGATTTTCAAAGCCTGGCACTCCAAAAGGTGAATTACTGTGTTTGTTTGTTTTTTAAAGAAGAAAAAAACTGTTAAAAGTTACAAGACAGATTAATTTTAAGATGCGTAAGGTAGTTTATTTTTGTAAGATTGTAATTTGAAAGGGTGTTTTTTTTACCTTTTGAAAAACTGAGTAATTTATACTTATACTTTTAAAACCTTGAAAATCAGTCCAAATGTCTTTGAAATATCTGCATATTCCAGATTGAAGTACAACATACAAGCAAATTAACCTTTTATTCAAGAGAAGAACAGACTGAACCAGTGGTATTATTGCTATTGCTAAGAGGTATGCAAATTGATTTTACAACCTTGAATTGCACTCCATTAATTTGAGAACTCAGAAGTATAACTACAATTGTTTACTGTTTTTGTAACAGTAACAGTTGAGACATAAGACAATAATCATGATCCTCAGAAATATAGTGGAAAAGCTTGATATCTTAATAGAGAATGTTGATGGATTATCACATTTTTTTCCATCATACTCACCAATATTAGTTTGAAGTCAAAAGACAAGCTGTTGTACTTGAACAGTAATAGTTTTTATGGCTAGTTGAAACCCAGTTATCCATGAACTGTGAGTATACCGCATCAGAAAATGAACGTTCTACTGAAAAACAGATTACTAAACTAGTTTAACAAACAGCCAGCTTCCATTATTCACTAAAATACAAACAACTAAGGACCATTAATATATAAATCGGTTGCCATTTAAATACTAGCCTGTAAAAGTGTGGAAAGTGGGAGCATTTTCATTTTCATAAAGGTACAAACTGACGATATCACAATATTATGAACTAATACTGTCCTGGTTATTCATTATCAGCACTGATACAGTATCAGGACCACTGTGTAACATCTATTCCAAATCTATTGTGGTGCCTTTCCTGGTTTTGCTGTGGTGTGCTTATGATTGAGAGTAATATACAAGTATTATAATGACTATAATATACTATAGAATGAGCTGCAGTATACAGCCACAGTACAAATAAAAACAGATTAATGTAGCACCAAATGAATACCTGAAAAAACATGGATTCAGCAATAATTAAAGAGATAATGATAACAGAGCAAGTTGACTTGAAACAAGAGGTACAGTATGAGTTAATAGACTTGGTTTTAATATTAGACTTTTCAAAAGGTAATGTTACTTTTGCTTTAAAAATAATTCTGACTTGATGCAATCAGTTGCCTTGCATTCTGTTATAAAGCTGCATAGGCCAAAGGACTTTCACTACAAGTAAGGTGTCCTAAATGGGGACTATTTTTTTGGGCTGTGGGGTTAGCCTCAAACAAGTTTCGTTTAACTTGGCTTATTTGTCCTTAGCTAAAAAAAAAAAAAATGTTGTTTTTTTTACTTCAAGGGACACTACAGCACCTCACGCCATCCCCAGAGAAATGCCCTGAAGGAACATTTATCAGTTAAAGATGCTCATTACTTGTAATTATATATACTTCACTGGCCAGTAAAGGTCTTGGCAGAAAAGGGACAGTGGGGGTTCTGAGAAGTGGCAAGTAAATTAAGTTGCTAAGGCAGAGGTCAGTTACTGGCAGATAAAAACACAGTGAGACAGACTGGAATGAGATAAAATCATTGATTTGCTAAAGTGGTCTCATGTTCAGTTTTGAAAGAAACACCTGTTGTACGGTGGTGCATTATCCTTCGCTTTCAACACCTCCAACTTTGTCTGCAAGAATAGTGCACATTTTTGCATGAGCACTACAGCAACTCAAAATGTATCATAAGATCTGTAGTCCCCAGAACTAAAATACAGTACAGAGGCGCTAATGTGGATGCAAATTAATACATTTCCCAATATCCTTTGCACTCAGCTGTTTGAACCAGGGTGTTTTGTTTTATCAACATTTTTCTCTACCTGGGAGGGCTCCAAAATATTTTGCACTAACAGGAAATTCATATTATAATAAGTAATTTACAATAACAGACTGCTAAATTTGTCTGTGACCCTGTAGAAAATTCATACTATCAGGAAATATCACCTAATCTGAGTTTGTTTTAATGAGAATTTACTGTATCTGGTACCATAGTAAATTAAAGAAGATTCTGTTTGAATGGCCTACTTTCAAGTCTTGCTCTTAGTGAAATTGTCACCACATCTTCAATGTTTTTTTAAGTCATAAACATCCTTTGCAGCCAGTGACATGCTTTGACCCAGTTTAGGTGAAATGAGCTAGGAAGTGAAACAGTTACTGACTCAGAAAAACACAAACAGAACTTAACCTAGTTTGGAACCAGATACCATTAATAAAAAGAAAATACATGTGTGTCTATCAAAGATCCATGCATGATATCCTGACAGCAGAAGGAAGTAGATGGATGATAAAATGTATGGGTTGTATGTGTGTATATACAGACGTGAGGAGGAGCATTTCTCACGCTGTGCTTTATCATTGTATCTTATAACTTTTGCTTCAAACTATTTTCAGGCAGACTAAAAAAATCGACAGTGAAAAACTGTACCTCAGTTGTGTTTCGATACAAAACACATAATTAGACACTAAATGTAGTTTTATTTCCAAATGGCACAGGATGATCGCTCAGATGACAAAACAAAGCCAATCCATGTCTACAGGTAGTGTTGTGAAGCCTTGCCAATCTTTATATGTGTGCACGTTAACTTTCCTAAATGTGTGGAGCCTAATACTGTCTCAACCCTCTCAGTGTCTTGACACTTCAGTCTTCTCAACAAGGAGGGCTTGTTCTGGTTAAAAAGACTTCTATGGGGGAAATGTTATTAACAATTAGAATAGAAAGAAGGATTCGGGGGAGGAACCTAAAAAACACCCCACCATTAACACATATATTAAACAAAATAATAGTAGTGTGATGTTCTCTAATTGTTTAAAGGTGGAAAAACAGCAGACATAAATGGAAAATGACAATAGATTAATTAAATGCGTAAAATAATAGCAGCTAGACCAAGCTACACAATAGGCTATTAAATTTTATATTAAACCACCCACATTTTGATTAGGCCTTAAATTTAGGATAACTGTTGCACTGCCCAACGCAGTCCCATATGCATGTGAATAGGTATTATTAGCAAAACTGTTTAAAACAGATCAAGAAAATGTATTATACTTCAGAATGACAAATAGTTATTTACTTTTTTTGTTTCAATACACAGCAGAAATCTTTATGGACAATTATTTGTTAGCTTAAACAGCATAAAATAACACATATATATTTTACATTACATACTGTAGCTTTCCACTAAAGCAGTTTGCAAGAATGCATTTCTACTGATATAGTACAGCTAATAATTACATTTTATATGAAAAGCAAAAGGCAAAAAATAAGTTATTTAAATATCAATTTAATATACAGAATGTGCAACATTTGTTAGTTATTACATCAATTTATTAGGGCTTAACAAGGCTTGTAACAGTTACTTGGAAATACAAGTTTACTGGAGCAGAGTATTATTAGGAAGCCATTCCATTACATTGCACAGCATACTTGGTATTCCAACCCTGGTAAATGGCTCTTTAGCAAGAGAAGTAGGTAAAATAAATCTGAAATATGACATGGAACAATCTTTTAACATATGGTACATTACACTATGTTCATTCACCCTTGAATGATGCTATTGTTTTAATTTTGGATGGGAATGGTTGAATTTATTTGTAACTACCCTTTGTTTGCATTTATAGAGTAGAACATATTTTAAAAAGTGCTCTTTAACAATAACCATTTTGAAAGAAATAAGAGGAACGGGCTTGTGGTGTTACTAGCTGCAGGAAGAGGATCACTCTCACTAATCCAGTCACCACAAGTTTTAAAAGGTGGTCTTAAAACTGGTGCTGGGAAGGAAAGCAAGAAATCAAAGGCAAAGCTCATTTCCTAAAACTTTTGCTAGTTTAAAAAGATCTGAAGTTTGAACTTTTTTGTTTGCTTTTGCCCAGCTTTTGACACAAATGTGGTGGCATTTCAGATCTCAATCAAGATGTAAAAGGAGTTGTATTTCTTGGCAATGGCAGTTAAACCCTTTGTTTTAAGATACATTGAGGTAACACACACTGGCTAAGTCAGCAAACACCACTCAGTTAACGGCACTGTTAGGCTACAGTCACACTTCACAGAAGATAAGTGTTCTACCGGATGTCTTCATATTAATTATCTACAGTTACAATATCTAAAGCATCTGTGGTATTTGTCTTAATTAATTGAAATGTAGGTAATATATATATATATATATTATTCCGTTTCTTAAGCAGTTTCAAATGTCATTTTAATTACCCCTTTTTTAATGATGTTTCCAAAATACTTTGAATAGTTTTAGGTTCTGTTGCTCCAATATTGAGTTCTTATCATTTTTTTTTTATATCTGTCTTTACCTAGAATTGAGATGGCCTGGAGATAAACTGCCAACACTGAACAGACTCCTTTATTATATTGAAATAACGTGGCAATGAAACATTTCAAAACAGGCAAACATTATAAATAAGTAAAAGGACTGTTAAAAAATGAGTACTGAAGCTGTTAAAATGAGGTTCCCACAGATGATTCGTGCCTCCAGGAGGGCTGGTGTTTTAAGCTCCTTATATTTGAACTATGTGCCACTGCTTTTAGAATTTGTGTTAAATTGCACCAGTTATAATGAAAGCTGATTGTGAGGCATGGCCGTCATCTTGTTAGAACATCCTTGAAAATTAGATGTATATTTCACTGTTCATATCCTGGTAATATTGGGTGGCAGTTCACTGGCACAATGTACAATACAACATTTTACACTTTACATTGGGTTATTATCCACAGACCAGAAACACGCTTCTAGAAGCATCTTTTGGAATTCCCTAAATGGGAATTTATGGTAAATCTGAACAACATAGTCTTTGAAATAGTGACTTGCTTAAAAGACACTTTTTCTTTCTTTTTTGGGGGTGATACAATTTCAGTTGAACTACAGGGTTTCAGCTTTCCCTAAACACTTCAAGTTTTTACTCTTCTGTAATAATCCTGTAAACATTGGCCTCAATTATTCCGAAAAATATGCAAATCAAGTTTACTGTCTTCAGTTAAAACTGAAGAGTATAATATCATTATTCACACTTACCCCTGTCGTTTCCTCTATAATGCCCATCATATTTTGTAAATCTTGGCCAGTATAGAAAGTCATGTCTAACAAATGTACTTATTGATGCAGTTCTATAGTAAACTACTTTAATATCCACGGCACCAAGCTTACATGTTATTAATTCTGTAAAATTAAATGAGTTCTCCAAGCATTGGAAATCTTGTTGGATTTGCCATGTCTGAATGCACAGCTTCACTGTAGAACACTGACTATATGAATATCAGAATAAAACTATTATACATACATAGCAAAACAGATACATACATCACAAATAGCTCCTATATTGAAAACAATCTTGATAAAATAAGTAGTAGATGGATTTTGCAGTACATTCTGATAATTAAAACAGCTGGTTACATGTGTATATATTCACTAAACTGATTTTACATATTTGTTTGTAAGGCAAAGTAAAAATGCATTGTATATAGCAAGACAATATACTTGATTCCTTGCAGACACATGATAATTACTACTGTATCAACAGCTTTGTTTAACTAGCTGGAACTACAAAAGTTGTAAATTAAGTAGGAATGAAGAAAAAGCTTGCTTTGACCTAGCTAACACCTCTTGTTGCTTACTAGTGCTAAAACAAGCAAGAGACCCAAATGAAGTACTTTTATTAACCCACAAGGCAGTTCAATCAGTCTTTACAAGGCCTCCCATGTTTATACTTGGCAGTCAGGTGTTGCAGTAAACACCAGAAAAGAAAACTAAACAAGAAACAATAGCTGAAGTCCCTGTTTTTTCGTTATAACTGAGCATCGTCAGGTTGCACCAGCTTAGCCCCTGCTAACAGCCTGTTTACGTGCCGCTCCTCCTTGACGCCAGCTTCCTGGAAATGAGTCTCTGTCAGGGAGGCTATTTGGTTCAGCGTGTCATATCCTGCTGCTGTGAATAAGTTTAAGTACATGGGCAGTCCGATAGAAACCAACCAATCAGAGACTGAGTTGAGATGTCCTGGAGACACAGGCTTCCGGCAGATTTCAGTTAGACCTCCAGAGGGGATCTAAACATGGAAGGGAAAAGCAGTGCTTTTATAAAAAGGTAGAAAGGTGTTGCAAGAAGCTGTGTTCTGAATTCTATCAATTAGCTGAAAACAAAAGATATAAACTACTTCAGTGCATGTATTTAAGCAATAATGTACTTGGAGCCATGTTTTCAACCATGTTTTAAAGGGTCTCAGCTGTAAATGAGACTTGAGCTGACTTTATAAGCATGACTAAGGTACAGTACCCCCCTTCAAATTGCATTCCCATTAAGCTTGTCAATTCACTGGTTTTCTTTTTTTTTTTTTTAATAGATACTGATGGTTTGTTTCTGAAAAAAACACCCAGTGTTCTGGCATAGCTCTGTCCACCTTAGAGGGATACCAGTAGTTCTCACATACTGGCATATAATTAGTTCAATAAACCC
The DNA here is from genome assembly GCA_030684275.1 of Acipenser oxyrinchus oxyrinchus. Lineage (NCBI taxonomy): Eukaryota > Metazoa > Chordata > Actinopteri > Acipenseriformes > Acipenseridae > Acipenser > Acipenser oxyrinchus. The sequence continues at coordinate 65,000,556 of CM060252.1, read as the reverse complement.
TTCACTTTCAGCAAAACTGAGCATCTTATTTGAATGTTTCCACTTATACATCTTTCTATATGTCTTTGCACCTATATATATATATATATATATATATATATACAGTACTGTGCAAAAGTTTTAGGCAGGTGTGAAAAAATGCTGTAAAGTAAGAATGCTTTCAAAAATAGACATGTTAATAGATTATATTTATCAATTAACTAAATGCAAAGTGAGTGAACAGAAGAAAAATCTAAATCAAATCCATATTTGGTGTGACCACCCTTTGCCTTCAAAACAGCATCAATTCTTCTAGGTACACTTGCACAAAGTCAGGGATTTTGTAGGCATATAGTCAGGTGTATGATTAAACAATTATACCAAACAGGTGCTAATGATCATCAATTCAATATGTAGGTTGAAACACAATCATTAACTGAAACAGAAACAGCTGTGTAGGAGGAATAAAACTGGGTGAGGAACAGCCAAACTCAGCTAACAAGGTGAGGTTGCTGAAGACAGTTTACTGTCAAAAGCCATACACCATGGCAAGACTGAGCACAGCAACAAGACACAAGGTAGTTATACTGCATCAGCAAGGTCTCTCCCAGGCAGAAATTTCAAGGCAGACAGGGGTTTCCAGATGTGCTGTCCAAGCTCTTTGAAGAAGCACAAAGAAACGGGCAGCGTTGAGGACCGTGAAGCGCAGTGGTCGGCCAAGGAAACTTACTGCAGCAGATGAAAGACACATCATGCTTACTTCCCTTCGCAATCGGAAGATGTCCAGCAGTGCCATCAGCTCAGAACTGGCAGAAAACAGTGGGACCCTGGTACACCCATCTACTGTCCGGAGAAGTCTGGTCAGAAGTGGCCTTCATGGAAGACTTGCGGCCAAAAAGCCATACCTCCGGCGTGGAAACAAGGCCAAGCGACTCAACTATGCACGAAAACACAGGAACTGGGGTGCAGAAAAATGGCAGCAGGTGCTCTGGACTGATGAGTCAAAATTTGAAATATTTGGCTGTAGCAGAAGGCAGTTTGTTCGCCGAAGGGCTGGAGAGTGTACACGAATGAGTGTCTGCAGGCAACAGTGAAGCATGGTGGAGGTTCCTTGCAAGTTTGGGGCTGCATTTCTGCAAATGGAGTTGGGGATTTGGTCAGAATTAATGGTCTCCTCAATGCTGAGAAGTACAGGCAGATACTTATCCATCATGCAATACCATCAGGGAGGCATCTGATTGGCCCCAAATTTATTCTGCAGCATGACAACGACCCCAAACATACAGCGAAAGTCATTAAGAACTATCTTCAGCGTAAAGAAGAACAAGGAGTCCTGGAAGTGATGGTATGGCCCCACAGAGCCCTGATCTCAACATCATCGAGTCTGTCTGGGATTACATGAAGAGAGAGAAGCAACTGAGGCTGCCTAAATCCACAGAAGAACTGTGGTTAGTTCTCCAAGATGTTTGGGCCAACCTATCTGCCGAGTTCCTTCAAAAACTGTGTGCAAGTGTACCTAGAAGAATTGATGCTTGATGCTGTTTTGAAGGCAAAGGGTGGTCACACCAAATATGGATTTGATTTAGATTTTTCTTCTGTTCACTCACTTTGCATTTAGTTAATTGATAAATATAATCTATTAACATGTCTATTTTTGAAAGCATTCTTACTTTACAGCATTTTTTCACACCTGCCTAAAACTTTTGCACAGTACTATATATATATATATATATATATATATATATATATATATATATATATATATATATATATATATATATATATACACACACACACACACATAACCTGTACATACATTGTATTATATAGAGATAGAGTGAGGGCAGGGGAGGGCATGCTTACCGCCATGCGGTGCTGTTTCCGAAGCTGCTTCACCCGAACTCGGTCCATGTTTGAAGCCACATTGTTAACAGGCTGCTCCAGGTCTTCAGCATACCTCTGCACCAGGGATTCTGGAATGCCACAACGACCATGCTGCAAAACACACACACACAAACGTAAGTTATTGGGATCTATATGTACTGTATATAGGTATACACATATGCCTTTACATATACTTTATACATGTGCTTTTACCTGTGTAAAGTATATGTAGGTTAAACACTATTGGAGCTGGCATCCCTAGCGTTAAGAGTATCAACCTGAATCATCCAATTTCTTTTAATATATTAGCCATCTTGTTGACAGATGTTTTTGGCTTAAAGAACCCAGACAGTCTAGCTATATAACATGTAAAAAGCTATAAAATATTCAAGAAATGACCTCACTGTGATTGTAAAGTGTGATGTTAGTCAACTCTATCCTAATGTTTCTAGCAGTGTGTAGCAACAGACAGAAATTAATATTTACAGTGATGCTTAAACTTTCCAGTTTATTTAGAAATTATTTAGGGGGGCCTGTCAGTACTGGTAGTTTGATCCTAGGAAAATGCCTGAATATGACAGAATTTGCATCGCATGGCATACAACAGATAGCAAATAATTCATGAATACTTACACTCCAATCTAATGTGTTATGAAAAAAAAAAACATTTCTGTGGTTTAGGGATTACTTGAACATAGTTTTTCTATGCCTGATACATTACACATTGTCAAAAGATGTTACCTGTTAAGAACATGACAAGCACCAGTGAATCTACTAAACTTGACATGCTACAGCAGGTTGGCTCGCATTACACATATTGTTGTGTTACACTGAAAAGTCTGAACAAGCCAATTCTCACATCAAACTTGATACACCTTATGGTCTCTGCAATACTAAACTATAGAGACGTGGTTGTGTGGCATGACACACTAATACAATTCATTGATAAATACTGGTTAACTAACACAGCATTAGGCCCTAAATCATACAGTAAAAAACTTGAGTGCGTTCAATTACTTTACAGGTTTTGTAAACTTCAAGAAACAGGAGTAAACATTTTGAAAATATGGACCATGGCCTGTGTAAATAGGCCTCAAGAGTTTAAAGACTTTGCCACAGTTTACCAGCCCTCAAGAAATTATAGGAAGTTATCATTTTGGACTTGCCACACAACAATTGTAACTCCCTGCTGATTTGTTAAATCAGTGACAGATGCTCATCTATTGACAGTATTACAGTGTTTATTATTTTTGTCCAAATACCCTGTATGCTTACTGGTTTGTATGCAATTGTGCATCTCAATTTAGACTTTCTGGAGCTGATCTTCATCTCACACTTTGTGAATGGAGCCATCCTAACTAATCATGATTACACAATTAGCTTGCTACACAAACCACATTGTTCTGTGTATAAAGGCTGGGATGTACACAAAAGAATAGACATCTTTGTGGTCTGTTGGCTCATATACTTGCTTCAGTATTACAGTGCCAAAAAATAGGCATTGGGAAGGTCCTGAAACTGTTATATAGCATTTATATAGCAAGTGCCTTGGGTTTCAGCACACCCATATTTAAGTTCAGGCCACCCAAAAGCTTTTCTCCTCATCAGGGACAAAGGGAGGTCCAATAACATTAACAACTAAAAGTAAACTGGTAATAGTATGATTGTAATTGTATGCAATAAGGGGCTCATAAAATAATACTGTTCTATGTGATCTAATACATGATTTTTTTTACATTTTTATTATAGGTCTAGACCTCAAAATGCATGGCTGTAAATGTGGCCAAAAGGACATCAAGCTGCTTTATTAAACCCATTAAAACAGACTCATGAGTTAAAGCTTTCTGAACAGGATCCAGAGAATCACAATATAGGACAACTGACAGGGTGTGCATGTCATCCATTCTTAAAGCGCTTACCTTGTCTGAATAAGGCTCCTCGGTGAGATCGATCCCCTCAGACTCTAACCTTTCCTCAAGCAGCATTTCTAGGTCAGCCACTCTTGTGTGGGGGATCTTCCTTCCCAAGGCTGGGCCCAGTCTGACACCATGCATCTGCAGACAAGCCGTCTCTGGGAGATCAGAGAGCCAAGGTGGCCGTGTAGCTGGGGGGGTGCCTGGCTCCTCCTCGGGAGAGGCACAGGGTGGTCCACAGTCAATTGGACTAGAAAGACTGGCATTTTTTAAGGGTAAAGAGAGTGCATCTGCGATAGGGAGGATCAAGGTTGGATGATAAAGGCCATTAGCTAAGCGGTCCCTGCATTTCTTGTCAGGAACTGGAGGAGGCTGCATTGGCTTTTTGGAATGTGTCTTTGTGTCGCACCTCACTTCGTTCTTCTCTGGGGCTTGCTCTTGGGGGACTGGGCTTTTGGGTCCTTCTAGGTCAGTCTTCGTGAGCTGTGAATCACTCATGATTATGGAGTTCTGTAAAGCTACGTGCGACTGAGGGCCACAGTTTGTATCTAGTTCTATTGTATTCAAATGTGAGTTCAGTTCAGTTTCTCCCCCTTTGGTAGTGCTGGGAGATTGCCTTCTGCTGCCCTGGTCGCACAAAGTGTCTGCACAAATACTGATGGGCCTAGCTACTTTGAACTCCAAACTGTGGATTTTCTTGCTCTCAGAGCTCTGCTCACTATGGAGGTCCCCTAGTGAGCGAGAACGTTTCCACAGGTCCTGAGTCAACTGCTGTCCACCCAGATTCTCACAGCTGTGGCTCGCAGGCACCAGCAGACTGCGGCGGTTCTTCTTCAAGCTGAGGATGTTGAAGGACTTGACGGAAGGCTTGGGGAAATGCCGCTTGCTGAACTTGCGCTCCTTCTTGGGATGCTGCAAGGCCTCGGTGGATTTTGTCAGTGGAAGGGTGGGGTAGTTGACCAACTGGTGGCTGTTTGATTCAGGTTCTGCAGAGGATTTGGTGGACAACAGACTTTTTCTGATCTTACCTGAAACACACAAGTCATATTCCTTGAGTATGCCAGAAATATTTAAAAAGTTATAAAACAGAGTTGGTTAATTTCTGCTTCAAACAATAACTGTAGCACCTTTGTGACTATGCAGCAGTAATAGTAAAATATTCTGTAGCAGTGTACAAGCTTCAAAAGCAACAAGGATAATTGAATCAAGAGATTCAATGCTTACATCTAGCTTATGTTCCCAACATTTTCAGTAGTCTGTATGTACCCTGAACAAAAATATATATATTTTGTGATAGTCTGGATTGGCGGTAGTAAAAAAGTTAAATGGTTCACAATAAATTTTCTTCCAGTCAGTTTAAGACTTGCAGACACTAAAACAATGTCAGAAAAGATTTATTTTTATATGAAAATTTTAAAACTGCATATACTGACACAGCCAAGATACAATGACTGAATACATGTTTCATTATCCAAACACCTTAAGGTTTCACCCATAGACCAAAGTTTATTTACAGAATCTCATTTAAGCTTCTCTAATCTAGTGATTACATAGATTCTTTCTACAGGCTGCCAACTACAGGTCCATATAAGACAAAAGCTGATGAAAATACAGGGATGTTTGAAAGGCAGTAATCATGGAATGATTGTTTCTCCCACTAGAACAATTAAAATACTTTGCACACTTATCATGTAGAGGGAGTCAGTGTGTTGGCATACTATACAGACTTCAGCTAGCGTCATTCCCACAAAACAGACATCTCTTTAACATGTTGGAAATGTTGAGTGTTAGGGAATTTTGATGGTCTCATCTGATCCTGTCATGACAAGACCAGTTACATGTTGTGTGTCTGCCCACTGGCAAGTTGTCTCTCAATTCACCTCTCTCACGTATCCTGACAATTTTCTATGTTCAGTGAGTGTTTGAAAGTGGTTTCTGTGAGGATTTCAATGGAGGTCCAATAACTGAAAGTACAACTCCTGCTAAAACAATCCGACTTCACCACTGGCATGTGTCACTAACTGCAAGGACTCATGGTGTGTTTGTGCTGAGTGCAAAATTTCAGCACACACTGTTGCTCTGTTACAGGTTATATGCATCTCCTTTAAAAAAAAAAAAGAAGCAGCATGCATCACAAACACACACTCAAGCTGCCATCCCCAAAGGATGATTGTATTGTTCCCATGATGACTCTGACAGGTTTGATATCTAACTTGGTTTCTTGTGTTGCTGACCTTAAAATCAAGTCAAGGTTAAATTTACCAAGATCTGTGGAGCTCTTAATTTCATGTGTAGATTCTCTGATTACTGGTATCATATAATATAGAAAGAAAAGGTTAAAAGAATACTTTTTCAATATTACAAAAAAGTACAGTGTTTCCACTCATCAATCTGAGGCAAGTATAGTTTGTAAAGAAATGTTTCATTTTAGTACTATTGAAAATTATTTCTGGAAATATTTATTCCATCATATTACAACTTCTAGCGTCTCCACTATTGTTATGTGGAATTAAAATTGAGATGATTCATACCAAGAGATGTACACTGATGCCAAGAGTGGCAGAGTATAAGGCATGCTCAGAGAGTTAAGCAAGGCCTTCACTGCTGGGATGAAATTCAATGTAAAAGAAAATCATGCGACAGGCACAGCTGATGGGAAACAGTGTCAAGAGGATGACAAGACGTTGCAGCAGAAAAAAAAGCAAGCAGACAAAATTATATTTTAAGTCACAAATGGGTTTTATTCCAGAACTAAAATCAGTCTCTACCACGGCAAATGAACATCATCGTTTAGACAAACACTGTGTAAAAGTCTCAGCCAGCCTTTAGATGTGGAGCTATTTACATGGAAGGATTTAAGATGCAATTTGAAACTCTTTTCAAGGACTCTCAAAACAACAGCTTGTCTGTGGCTTAAAGCAGTCACTTTCTTTTTCTTGAGTACAGCATAACTATACAATTTGAATTATTACACTGAACCTCAGATAATTAAATATGACAATTTTAAATATGGCAGTTTTATTTATATATTGCTAACTTGTATTTTTAATTAAACTATTGTTGAAAAGTATTTGCATATAACAATAGTTCACTATTTTAGGCACATGATAAGATGGTGTTAAACATTAAAATCCCCCCCCCTCCAAAAAAAACCAAAAAACCCAACAAAACTATAAACAGCACGATTCTGAAATTCAAATTTACAATTTGTTTTTGACATGTTTACATCTTAGCTGGACCTATAAACATTCACAGAATTATTGCTTGCGAGCACCAAGAAGAATAATTAATACAGTTTAAATTGAGTTTTTTTTTTCTTTCTATTGCTTCTGTAATTATCAATGGCACCAAACACTGTGTAATGTGCAGTTTAGTTTAGTGCTACCTAAATGTAGCAACCTTTTCCCTACTGTACATTTATTTGTGTTCTAAGCTATTTAAAACGTGAGGAACATAGACATCTCTTGGCAATGCAGGAACCACATCTTATTATACAATATAAGACAGCTTTTGACAGCACTCATTTTGATACTATAAAAAAAAATAAAGGGGGGGGTCTTCTTTTGCTGAACCAGTTTTCTAAGAAAGTTTTAAAATGCTGATCTTCAATATTAGTGATAGCTTAGTCATTGTCCTGAGCTGCTATATGCTACTCTTGGCTGAACAGCAATGGGTTTCAGAGTGCAGTCCTTTCTCCTTTTCTCACAAGGTTAAACCAGAACAAATAGAAGACACCTCACGCATACAACACAGTGAGACTGCTGTCTGGATTGTCTTTGTAATGCAGCAATGATGAGTGGATGTGTGTGTCCGCCACACCACTATGCAGAAAAGAAGAGGGTGAAGCACAAAGAGATGGCAAGGAAATGAGGACCAAGCAAAGAAGCAGGAGGAGGAGCAGGAGCATGGTCTCCGTTTTACGTTGAAGCATGGCAGAAGAGATAAGGTGGGCAGGGCCCTTCGGGCACAAATAGAAGTATTGTATGTCACTGTGTTCTGGGGCTTTCATTACCGTTCTCCAGGTTTTCGCTGCTCTCGTAGCAGCCAGAGTCCCGGGGAGACTCCCCAGTCAGGCCTTGCCCGTCTGACAGGAGTGTCTCCTGGGAGCCAGAGTGAGAGCTTTTCTCCATATCACTATTACCTAAAAAAAAAAAAAAAAATCATTGTGCATACATTAGCAACCAGTTTATATTAAACAAATATATTTTATAATATCATCTAATAGATTGAACGTATCATAACAGACACAGTCAACATGACAAACTTGCATATTCAGTTTAATTAAAATAAATCGCAAAATCATTATCAAAATAAAAAAAAAAAATAAATCTAAACTTTTTGGATTTTTTTTTTTTTTTTTTTAATGTTATGTGCAGACAAGCATAGAGGGCATGCCACCCTTCCCAGCATCCCTTACTGTCATATTCCTGCAGCAGCTCCACAGCAGTCATCAGAACGGCTCTGTGTTCAGGGTCGCTGATGTTCAGCTCACCCAGATCCTCCTCTTCCAGCAGCTTGAAAGTGTCCAGATCCTCATAGCCGTTGAACAGGAAAGTTGGCATGTGCTCCTGGGGGAAGGTGTGACAACAAGGTAAATCAGAGGATCAGCCAACACATTGTGCACAACAGCATTCATCTCTGCTGCTGCTGCAATCACAAAATGACCAAATAGTCGAAATCCTCCTCATTTTATTGGCTTTTTTTCATATTCACAAATTGATGTGTGCCTAGGTGGAGATAACCTGGACTTAAGGTGTTCATGGTAACCTGTAGGTTATTACCAACAGGCTCATTGGTTATTTTTGTTACCTTTCAATTTTTGTGATTGCTTGTATTTTTTTTTTTTAATTTGTACATTTGAACTGCATTTTACAGATCCATAAACCCATTGTTTCAGCCTCTAAACAAACATTTGCTACACCAGCAATGCCAAATAAAGTCCAGGAGGAAGGAGACTATCCAAGATGTGCCTGTTCTTTCCTGTACCACTGGGGATTTTACAGTTCCCTGGGATTTATTTTGGAGTCACAGTATATTACAGCAGGGTTTTCAAACTGGTGCTTTTGTGTGTTTGTTTTTTTAAGATGCTGTCATTTTGGTTAAAGTGTTCGTACCGACAATGTATTTTAGTACTATATACCTTTAGTACTATAAACACTTTGAGTCTTCAGCAGAACACCACAACCCCGCCCCCAACTGAACTCCTACACATCCTGTTGTCTCAAAAAAACAAACAGCAAAAAAATGGCTTGTGTTTCTGTTTAGACAATGTCTAAGAATAGAGGCATGTCTTCTGCATAGCCATGCTTGCAGGCCAAGCTTGATTCCTTCCTCCTTCTTACATACCTGCTGTGTTTGTTTATTTTTTTAAATGTCTCTTCATCAAGCTGTTTATTTAGGTCTGTGAAGTCTGCTATTTGTGGAGATCTACGTCTCTTAAGAAACCATACATTAAATACAGCAGCAATAGGCGTTCTCCTTAAATTTAAGTTCAGTAAATGTGGCACCAATGAAAAATGTAAGAGCTCTGCAGGTCCAAACACTAACAATTACATTACCCTTGTGAATAATAACCAAGCCACAAGCATCATGAGTAATGTTCTCAACCAAGACCAGCTGATGATTGTTTTGGGTTCCCAAAAACAATATTAACTGTAAGCATATGTTTTCCCTGCTGCTACTTTTCCATGTTTAACTGTTTAACTACTTCAATATTCCTTACATTACAGAGCTGACTTTTCATATTAGGATTGGATAAAACTACATTTTTTTGGCAACAACTACATTACTGTATCTTAAACTGTTTAAACAACTTAAAACAAAAACCCTGTTCGCATTCTTTCTATGTTTAATGTTACAGTATAAGTCTAAGAAGGCTAATGTGTGGTTTTATACCAATTATTGGACACAGAGACACATGTGCTTCCTGGATAATATATGTAGTTAATTCAAATAAAATAGTTATTTCGGGATACTAGAACTTAACACCGTTTCCTCTCACAATATGTCTGAAAATAAGACGCTTTCGTCCTAAATGTTTTCACGGTGTTACCTTGAGGTTGATGCGCTCCAGGAGATCTTCCACTGACTTGGGTTTGGGGGGACGGCCCTTCCTCCTCCGCCGCACAGGCCTCTTGGGCTTCTCCTCCTCCTCGTTCAGCACGTCCACGTAGATGAACTTGAACGTCCCCACCTTGTTGTTCAGCAGACCCATCCAGGTGCCCATGGGAGGCTTGCTGATTATGTCAATGATATCTCCTTTCTGAGAATTAGAAAATGACATTTTGGATTTAAAATTACAAACACACGCCCCTCAGGAAGCAAGCAAAGTGTTCTCTTAGCCGTAGTGTTCTCTAAGACAGAGTTGACCGCTGGATACAATATGCCAGGGCCAATCACGATACGAATTAATAAATACAAATGCATTTATTACTTATGTCATGACTAACATGCATCAACATATGAAATGAACAGAATAAGGAAGGGAAAAGCAATAGGCAAGCGTATGTTAATAAACTACAATAATAAACTAACTGACAAACCAAATGAACAAAGCACCCCTACATACGGTAAAAATGCAGCAGCGGTTCTAACAGTAATTATGAATGCGAGAGTTCATTTGAAAACAATGGTTATTATTAACACGGCACCCCTACACACATGGAAAAATGCAGCAGCAGCAGCTCTAGATTACACTCGCGATGAAAAGTCAGTTTTGAAAAGATTGAATAAACCATTTGAATTTGAGTTTGATAATGATGACGAGTTATCCGGTTACAAAACAGCAATGAATCGCCATCGGTGCCAAAAAGGTGTTCTTTTAAGTGAAGTTCCTTTAGGCAGAGCATTTATAATGGGAAAATTCCATTTCACCTTAAGGTTGTTCCCTAAGCCGAAGTGTTCTCTTGGGGGGTGTTCCTATATGTGGAGACTACTGTATTTCTATTAAGCACATATTGTTCTTTAGGATACTTTCTCAAAGTAGGTTAGCTAATATTGTAACTTACTGCACACACGCATAATACATAACTTAATAAAACAGTTAGGAAAAAAACTTTTATTATGTATTTATTAATTCATTAAACACACTCTAATTCCTGTATTTGAAAGAAAACAGTGGGGTGAATGGGGTGTGTACCTTGAGTTTGAGGGAGTCGGAGTCGTAGGGGCTGGGAGTGAAGTCTGCATGGACCCGGGCTCGGCCGCAGAATGGACCCCTGTAGGGGGGCTCCTCGTCATCACCGTCTTCAGATTTCACACTCTCCCTGTTGCTGGCGGAAGAGTCTGTTGTGCTCACTGTCTGACCGCCTGCAAGAGAAAGATCAAAGAGCAGTTAATCCATGTCTCGTGTCCTTGTCATTAGACGGCACCTCACAAACTCTTTATTATTCCTTTAGAAGTCTGACTAAGCCACATGAAATTAAAGCAGCTTTTAAAATTGTAATTAAAACTCATCGGTTCACTGCTCACATTTACAGTTAACAGTAATTAGCTGTCGGACCGTGCTTTTTAATTTTTTTTTTTCTTAAACACAGTTTTCTGATTACATATTGGGCAGGACCTGTAAAAACAAAATAAAATAAAATAAAAAAAAAATGTGCAAAATGAAAAAGCAGCAATTCCTTCAGGAATAACTTTAATGAATTTGTATTTTTTCTGCCATCTATGTAAACTAACCCTGAAGGCAACACCCTCATTATCCATTGTTATCCAGAATCATGGGTTTGTGGTGAGGACAGACTGTTGAATTTGAGCAGGATTCTATGAGCCTTGGACCCAGAAGCCAAATAAGCATTGCATTAATGCAACACTCTACACCAGATCTGAGGACTTCTAACACTGTTTATTTTTTTCAATCAATGCTTTGTTAAGTAAGTGAAGGGCAGGCTAAAAGCCAATGGAGAAAATGGTGGCGAAACTCTAAAAAGAAACAAAAATCAGATCTAAAGGAAGTGTTACACTCTTGTGGTTTGGGACACCAGAGTTAAATAATAAAATGTACATAAAGTTGTCCTTTTGGGTTTATCGGTGTTCCTCTCCTGACTAAATGCAGTGTGGTAAGCAAAACAACAAAAATAGCTAAAGCTAAATTATTAGGGTCTGAAACTTCTGCACTCAAGAGCTTTTCTGCCTGCCTCTTCAAAAGATGAAAAGAAAAAAAGGGACTCTTCAAACCACAGAGCATAAGCATGGGTTTAAAGGAGAATACAGATAGCAAAGAGATCAAGCAAAAATCAGCTCACACCACTTTGATCTCATCTTGGAAATGCTTCTGTGTTCATCCTTACACACCAACAAAAAGGGACCCCTGTTAAATCAGTCTAAACATTGTAAAAGTACAAAGCCAAACCAATATCTAAAAGATGACATCTGTGGGCAGAATTAGTGAGACTGCCTCCTGGCCCCTGGATCCCAAATAAAAAAATGATAATCTAAACACACACTATCAACATCCCGGTCTGTACACAGTGAAGTCAACTCTTAATAAATAATACATGCAGTGTAACTATGCCTCCGAAATGAAAATAATTTTATGTTGCAACAAAGCTGGAAATTACATAGATCATTTGAAAAAAGCAGAAACACGGGCATATCTTTGTCATGAATACAGGTTGTCAAAAAGCCCTCTGTTTTTTGGCTTGTTCAGCAACCATGCGGCAAAGCAAAATTGATTAAAAAAAACAACAAAAAAAAACTTGAGGATCTGCTGAACTTTTCATGTCAAAGTTTTCATGTCAGGTTGATTTGGAATAAAAGATCAGTTTGGGATTCTTGCATGTTGGATTAAGATTTGGTGCACTTTGAAATAATTCGTGTCAGATTGATTAATTTACTCCAAAAGTCTGTCCTTCATTTTGATTGTCCTTTCACTATAACGAACCCCAACTGGTATAGCGAGGGTGTACTGTATATGAGACAGTGGTAAAGTTGGAACTAATTTAGCAAATTATAACTAATATTGTAATGATTAAGTTGTAGTTAAGTGTGATTCATGTAAATAGGCCACTGCAAGCCTGTTCAAAGAAAAATCCTTATTTCTATGGTTTTAGAAATGCTTTTAGCCACAAAGTTGGTTTGGCCATGAGTTGACCACTGAGACAGCACAGGTGATATTAGACTGGACACAGCAGCACCCTTACTCATTGAACTCTGCCCACTGAGCGAGCTCCTCAGACTCTCCACAGACCCTCCGGCCTTCAGCTTGGGCTTCTCCAGCGAATCTGTGACTGGCTGCGGGGACTGAGGGGAACTGGGCATCCCATCAACATTTGACTCCTTTGCATGGAAAATAAGAGAATGTATTGGTTAAATATCCCATTGAGACTAAAAATGTGAAACAATGCATAATCTGCAGAGATTATGCATAATCACCAGCAGATGGCACTAAAATTCAACAAATATATAAGCACTTATTTATAGAACACCACATTTACAGAAAACAAGAATTTTGAACATTTATTAAAAAGGCCATATTAGAATAAACTTTTTTCATAAAAAAATGAAACATGGTTATGAATAAGTAAGACAAAGAGTGCGTTTGTCCCACATTTACATTTATGTAAAGAATATGGGGCAAACATACTCCTCTGTATCTCTGTCGCCAGGGATATGCATTCTCCATGGTTACAGTGACAAAAGGAATGTGTTTCCATTTAAAGCAGCTATAGCGCAGTTGGCAGTTTGGTAATTCTGAGTTTGTTGCTAAAGACTGCAGTAATCCATACTTAAGCTCTAGTGGCTAAACTGGATGCCCTGCAAGTATAGGACGGAAAAAGTGAGGAGGACGGTACGCAAAAATGTGTGGAATACGTCTAAAATCAGTCCCTTTTAATGTGAGTTTTTTTTTTTTAGGTAGAAATCTTCATTCACATCCACAGAAAATAAACACATGTATATCGACCACACACACACACACACACACACACACACACACACACACACACACACACACACACACACACACACACACACACACACACACACACACACACACACACACACACACACACACACACACACACACACACACACACACACACACACACACACACACACACACACACACACACACACACACCTTGGTTGTTTTGATTGTGTTGGTTGCAGATGTTTATTAAGTACCACAGAAAAAAAAAACTGTTCTGAACTGGGTTTCACATATTCCAAACACAATCTTCTTTCTTTAGCTAATTTATTTAAACCAATACCATTGGTTTTGGAAATACCTGGTTTCTTTATTTTTCTCTTTTTTATTGCATTGGAATCTGGCTTACTACAGCATTCGATTTTTCACTTTCATGAATTCCAGTGCCTGGTGCAACTAAATTCCACATGCAACAGTACAGCAATGAGCAGGGAGCTATAACATACACAAAATAAAGAACCTTCAGTTATAATTACAGCTGCTTTCATAACCCTCCAAAGATTAGTCCTGATGAGCAATGATTGTGCATGTGATTGCTGCTGGATTGCTAGATGGCCAGGTAAAACCAATCCCAGGCTCCGTGCGAGCTTATGAAGAGAAGGACTAACCTGTTCAGACAGGGGGCTGCTGTACTTCTTGGACATTCGTTTCCTCATCGTCTCTTTCACAGACTTCACCTTCTTACCAAGGGATAACCGGGATGTGGTGGGAGACTTCACTACTTCTCTGTAAATCGCTTCCTGGATCGCACAGAATCAAAGAGCAAGGATACTTTTTGAATATTAAGCCCTTACGGTTTTATATACATTAAAAAAACAAAAAAAACAAAACAAAACACCACTCTCAAGCCTGCCAGTGTAATTATGACCATACTCACTGTTTGTTCACAGCCATTGTTTGCGATCTGAAGTGATCGATTTGTCAAGTCAAATCCTCCAAAGCTACAGGTTCTCTGGAAACAAGAGCAAAAGTTTTATTAAAACAAAACAAAAGCAATAGACGACCACACACAACAATTAACACCCTTGAAAATAAAGTGTGATATTGTACCATGTTTCATGCCATGTAGAATGGAAGTGACTGACCTTGTGTCAGTTCTATGTGATGTTGCATTTTGATTGGTTTCACGCCAATTTAGTTTTACAAGTAAACAAATACCGAAGATGAATAATGTACACAGCACACCAATAGTTATCTTTTTTTTAAAAGCCATTTCCTCTAATTGGTGTCCTTTGTGGTTACCAAGAAGATATATTTTGACAAACTACAAATCTCTATAAACATCACATTCTATGGCAGTTTATACAGCTTTTGAATACATTAAAGCCTCTACTTTGTAGCAGGACTTTGTACAGCGTTGATGGTTAAATTGTTGCTGTGTTCTCAAAACGTTCTCTAATCCACGTAGGAACACAGCAGACTTGAAAATAATAACAGCAGATAAAACAGCAGATGAAAGCATTTTGCTGCAAGCATTCGACTTCTCCTTCTAAGACTTTCAAGAAAAAAAGAAGCGATCATTATAATAATGTCCAAATGTTTATTTCTCATTGATTATATTAGAAACATTTGTCTTGGTGGCACAAATGTTTCATAGAATTTAGTACTGCTAAAGCATTGACAAAACTAGAGTCTGTGGATGAAATAACATTTGATATTCAATGGAATGGTCATGCATATAAAAGTGAAATAAATCTGCATCAGTAAATTCATGCAAATTTTTCTAGGTAAAATAGAAAACAGGGACAAATAATAAAAATGAATGACTTGGCAAAGAACAGTGACCACTTCCACTGAATACAACAAGGACATTTCAGTTTCCTCAAGGTTGCAGAATAAAAAGCCTGCTCTCAACACCTTGATATAAATGGCAAACAGTGATTTTGCAAGTAGAAGAGTTTCTATTGTTTGGTCTCCACTAATGGCTCTTGTGATTTCCCTCTTAGGAGTTTAACAGAGATAAAAGGTAGCGAGTAGGAATAAAAAATACAAATAAACAATAAAGATAAAAAAGCATGTGCAAGTAAACAAGATTGCCTTACTCAGCATTAGCCCAGCCTGGTTCCATGTACAGAAAGGAATCAGCAGCCTACAGAAGCACCTGAGGCAGCTGATCTAGCCTCAGTAGCTATCCAAGGTGATTTTCTGCTCCAATAACAGTCCTTATCATGATATAACTACGTCAAAAATGAGCTTTTTCTACAATATGGTTTTCATGCATAAGCTGCTATCTCAAAAACTCATGACATCCTGCTTGAGATGCTACATGGTATTTCCAGTGTGGTCCTATTTCAACCAAGGTTTACAGCGGAGAACGCAATGAGGCCAGATAACTTGTTCCTCGGTCACAAAATGTATTGTAGGCTTGAGCTATAGCTTGCCTGAGCAACCACACAACGAGCTGCTGAAATAATCAACTTCTCATGGAAATGTAAGTTCAAAGTGTCCTTGCTTACCTCGGGGACTGGATTCAATCTGGCTAAGGGGCTCATTAGTTCTAGTTATCTCAGTCCTGCTCTGGTTAGACATTGGCTCACATCATGAAAACAACTATTACAACAATTAAATTGACACAGAACCTGCACCTGTGCTTTGCTATACAATGTCAGGGCACTTAATATGATGTAAAAGCAAAACAAAACAAAAAAAAAGTGGTATAAGTGTTGTGAGAACACAACACAGAACCTAAAGAAACAATAATTCTGCAATCTTGTAAGAAAATGAAAAGCCACGCGAATTAGAGGGGGTGGGTGGGACCCCCTCACAGACTCACAGACTTCTGCTGAATGCGCAAGAGCACCCTTTTCGTGCAATGGTCCACGGTTGCCGCCCACTTCATGTCGGCCTCCCCCTCTTCCTCTAGCAGGCAGCGCTGGAGATCATTCCGTTCGGCTTTGCTCAGTGTCCTGTCCACCACCGGCCGTACCAGCTGAGACCAGTTCAAGTGTCCATAGAGGCTCCTTTCCACCATATAGGTGATGTTAAACTCACTGACAGCCGTCCGCCCCCTCAGCTTGCGGTTAGGAAAGCCGTAGCCCACGCCTCCACTGCCACTCCCCTTAGCTTTCTCCCGGAACAGCTGGAGGTCTTTACGTGCTGGGGAGGGCGAAGACTCTGCCATCTTGGTAGTGGGCCTCTGGTAGAGGAAGTGCCTTGAATAGGAGTAGTTGGAATCCATTTTCTTGAGATGCACCTGCTTCTTGACACTCTGGATTTCCTCTAGGGACACCAGCAAGCGGTGCCGGGGCCTGGTCATGCCATAAAAGCCGTAAATGCTCTCGCTACTTACCGCATGGTTTATTGGGCTCAAGGCCTTCCTCATCTCGCCGTCTGTCATGGAGCGTGACACCTTTTGAACCTGGTCCTCCTCGCCACAGCCCTCTACTCCAGAGGAGAAGGAAGAGCCGCTTCCAGATTTCTTGGATGGCTGGAAAAGGCCGTGACTGCTACTGGACTTGCCAAACGTCTTGACCAGCTTATGGCCTGACCAGGTGTCCAAGCTGCTGGAGGAGGGCGAGGTAGTCAGGCTGTCCGAGTCCTCCTCAAAGGACAGCTGCTGCAGGGGAGACAAGGAGTCCTCTTGGGGGAGATGGGACTTCTTCTGCACCCCCGTGTAGAGAGCAGAGTTGTCCTCACACATGGGGGAGCTCTCAAAACACAGATCTGCACAGGAAGCAAAAACAACAAAAATCAAAATTGAGCCATGGTCTTCTGCTCTCCCACCCTGTATATTTACAGGGTATTTATTTCATATATAATGACATAAATGAGAGTTGAATAATTTAACTTACACTTAATATACATTCAAAACCATCCTTCACCAAATAAAATTTAAAAAAAAAAAAACATTTTACTGTAACAGCCCTTTACAGTGTGAAACTAAGCGAGTTGTTCACTTTCTGGGAATACAGTTTCCCATACCTTCTGTGCTGGGCTTTTTCATTTCTTCCACTTTAATCAGTTTCTTTCTCACTCTGCGGGTGGAATTCACCAGCTTGTGCAACCGCTTAAACTTCACTGACTCTTCAGTTTCATCATCAGACTGCTCTTGGGACTGAAAGACGAGCAGAGGAAAAACGTAAGTACGAAGGAACCAAGGGGAAATGAGAGAGTGAAATACAGAACACAAGTACCAAACATCAAGGAGAAAACGTGTACAATTGATGCAACATAAAGACATGTATGTAATACAACAATACAATAATTTAAAGTGCAAACGTAAGTTGATGTTTCTTATGCCAAAGAACAATCTATTCCAGAGCCTAATAAACTTAAGGCAGCTCTGAGTTGTATGCATTGGGTCCATCAATGTATGACAGCAAATGCATTCCTGATAGATAAGTTGCAGTAAATCCCTTGACATTTTTACAAACATTTTAAAACCAGTTACAAATCTTTTCCGGACTCAATTAATTTAATTGAAACATGATGCAATGACGTGTGTTTTAGTCCCAGTACGGAATAAAACCAGACAACCTTTCATTTTGGTACTGTAATTACAAGCACAATGACCAAGAAGTTGAAATTGTGAATATTTGCAACACAGGAACCAATTGCCATGGCTAAGAATCAGTGTCCCTTTACAGAAGCAATATCATGGGAAATAGGCTTTTCATTTCTTCTCTAGAATATGGTTGAACAGAAGCGAATAGGTTTAGCATTCCAGTGGCGGAATTGCTTTGATGTTTATCTTATCACTGTTTATATTGTCATTGATGTCAACATTGAATGGCTAGAGAACCAACAGAATGTAAGCGAATCTAATCCCAAATGTGTGGCACAATATCCATTTTCTGTCATTTCTACCTCATAGTGTTTGTTCTCTGGTACAAAGCTAGTAATATCTTGTACTCCCTTGTATGGGATTTCTCTATAGAAGAATGGCAGGCAGAAATGCAGAACCCATAATTCCCTGTTCTTTGTAATTGTAATATACCATCACAATGGCATCTGTCTAATAAAACAGGCAGATGAATAATCTTTCAGTTAATTGTATAAACCTTTTTTTACAAACTATATAACTATTGAACAAATACAGAAATCCATGACCAACTCACTCAGGCTTACCACTGCAGAATATACTTATTTATCTTTATTTTTATTTTTTATATAGTATAGTCCTCAAATTGGACAGCTGTAAATATTTAAGTTATATACGTTAAACATGTATTGTTATTTCTATTACAAAACCATAACAAATACATTCTATATTTGTTTTATTTATTCAGTTTTATTCAGGTTTTTCATTATTACTTGTGAAAAGCATGAATTACAAACCAAACTGGCACAGACTATGATAGTACAGTACAAAACTAGAAAACTGAATGTATCATTAACACAAGGTCTAATCTACATGAAACCTTTGCTAATAGCTGTCTATTGAGCCATGCTGACAATTTTCCATCCAAGGATCCATATGGCTTAAATTTGAATAATTTTGGCAAGGACTGAAGTAATTCTGTGATTCAGTGTTTTTTTTTTCTCTGGTTTCCTTAGAAACATTACATCATATTGCAAACAGCTGGCTCCGCTGTTCAACAAATTGACCAAGCCAGTGCACAGTGCTAAACTGGAGTTAAAGAGATAGTGGGCCTTTTTGTTTTGCTGTAAGAAAGCAAAGAGCGAGCCCACAGGGAATGTTTTATTTTCTGGTGGATTGCATTAAATATTTCTGTTGCATATCAAGCCATCTTTATCCCCAGTTCATGGCAGCTGCAGATGGCAGCAGTACAGGCCCCCAGAAGACCTTGCCTTCACCAGTGTGTTTCAGACCAACCTCCAGAAATATCTTATAAGAAGTTGAAGATTTCTGCCTCTTTGCCAGTCCAATCCATGTCTCTCAGTTCTTTGATGCTGCCAACTGAACTGTGCTTCTTTAACTCTGCTAGCAAACCGGTGTTGGAATGCACCATTAGTTTCATAAAGTCCACACCATGAACTGCAATCATCTTTCAGGTACCATGGAATTGAACTAACAAGTCCCAAAAGTCCTCAACATTTTTTGTGCATAGAAAGCCTTTCATTTATATTTTTCAAAGTCATTCAAAGAGGAATGTTATTTTTAACCAATGTGTAATTATGTCTAGAACATTTAGAGCAGTCCAATTTAATAAAACTTTGGTTAGCCAAAGAATGGGGAAATGGCCAACACTAAGAAACTGATAAAAAAAAAAAAAAAATGTGCGCGCCATATGTCTTCCAGAGAACATTGCTCTGAATCGAAATGTTTAAAAACTCTGATGGGAAGACCCGATGTGCAACGAAAAGAACTAGCCATAACTGATTCAAGACCATGGCTATGTTAACAAAAATATAAAAATTGCAATTATGTTGTAAAAGATAATGCAAGAATATGTACAACAAAACAAAAAGCTAGGGCAAGTAATGTGTTCTGTTTTAAACCATACGGTCTGACTATTTTTTTTTTTGTATTTCACAACAGACATCTATAGATTTCCATTTCTACATTTGTAATCATTGTGCACAAACTACCTTAAAATCAAAAAGAATACCATTATATATTTTCAAATACATTTTCATATATAAACCACTGCATTAACCATAATACTTTTTTCAGTGTATAAAAGACAGTCCTTAAAACTTACCGGTTTTGGCATTTAGTAGGTTTTTGCTTTTAGAATTTCCCAGACAACTTATCTCACATTTCACTCCTTATAACTCCATAATCTAGTCGGGGCATGAATTAACCCTTCTGAAAACAACTCTTGCTCAATAACCTGTACATGTAGTGCCTTGGTACGAAAACAGATGCATATCCTTGAACTGAAACGCAAAAAAAAAAAAAAAATCACAACAGAAATTGATTAGCTACTCCTGCTCAGCAGCTAATTCTACAAAGCCTACTGCACAACTTGATAATAATGATTCAGATTGTCAGCTTGCTGCAAATTTTCTATCCAAGAGCAGAGAAAAGGAGTGTTGTGCATCTCAAACAATCCCGGTTTTCACTGGCGAAGGCTATCTGACCTCTTGCTGGCCTCCATATCCTCAATTACTGTCAGAGGAATTCTAGCAATAGAGAAAAAAAATCTGCGGAGACCCTTTACTAGCCAAGATGAGGTCTGACCCTGAAACACTAAGGGAGTGGCACTCAGCCACAAGCTTATACACAACTCATTTAACTGTTAGGAGGAGGTAGACTTTTTAAAGGGAAAAAAGTGTCTTTCTATTTTAAAGAATACATCGTTTCTTAAAGCTACATTAACTTGGGGATGAAATACTGTGTATGCTCAAAAAATGTGAGTTTAGTGAAATCTGCACTGCACTGTTCTTCAAAGGTTCTGCTTATTTCCCTTTTTCAGCTTCAAAGAAAAGGTCTTGGAAGAATTTTTTTAAAACCACAGATAATATGAATGCACCTTAACACAATGTATAGTAGACAATCTGATTGAGTGCGTGGCCATCTCTAAGATCAACTGCAGTTTATTTCTTTTATTAAGTTTTCACTCTGGAGGTTCATGTGGTTGCTATTATATTGTGATTCTGTGACCCACACCTGTCAGATAAAAATTCCTATTCCTTTTTATAATCTACTGTATGTCCATGCCCCCTCCCCCTCCCCTTCCCCCTCCCCCTTGCAGTCACTCCTCTGTGATTGAGGATCTGGTGCACTGGATTCAACAACGATTACCAATATACACACCCAAGGGCAACTACTATCCCCCTTTCTGTGGAAAGCCATTCCTATATTATACAATAAAGCAGCGTAAACGGGAAGAGCTTTCACAATTCTGTCACTGGAGGCATGGTGTTAATACACCAGTGATCACAGCTGTAAAATCAAATTCTATTTTAACAGATTGAATAGCATCGTGAGTATACTGAAATATTTTAGTATAACAAAAAAAGACTGTAGATAATTAAATCCCTTTAGAAAAAACAGGATTTTAACTACCAAGGTCCCTAACTACATGGACTATATCAAGCTAAGAGGTTTCAGCTGGAGGGGCCACCAACCTAATTGACTTTGTAGCTAGGGGAAATATAAAAAAAATATATATATTAATGAAAATATGTGTCCCAGTCAAATTGAATTGAAGTAAAGCCAGCATAGACCACATCATGCTATAATGTAAACCACAAGAAAGGATGCTAGGACTGTGACTACATTCCCTCTTAACACACTGAACCCATCTTCTTCAACACTCTGTACATTTCAATCTGTCCTGTATGATAGTAAAGCCAAAAAAAGAATGTTCAAGGACCACCTTTAATACTCCTGACATAGAAAAATATTCTGATTTTCACTGGTTAGTAGTCAGAGCAGGAATGTCTGGCATAAAAGTTTCTCTATTTAAATAATCACGATGTGCACATCCTGTGATTTATTTTTTACAATTTTGTTCAGCCTCTGCAAAAACACAACCCCTCATCATGCTTCAGCAATGCTGGCATCCAAAAAACTTGCTGCATCCACACCAGAGCAGTTTTGAGCTCCACGTTGTTTCTGGTTCACAATAGGGTGAGTTAATGCATTGACTGGTATGAATAGCTAGTGGTGCAGAAACCCTATGCTTGGATGAGAGCCCTGTGGTCCCACAACACTGTACTGGTATTCATACAACTCATACCCCTCCACTGGCACATCCGACCCGTGAGGGCTCGGTACGGTACGGGCACGGATGGTTCTCCACTGGCTATTTGTCGAGAAGAGCGAGAACCAAACCGTGAAACTCCGGCCTCACAAGACATCTGAATCTGGCTGTGAGCTGAGCCAAGCCAGGGGCGGGGTTAAGGATTTTCGTCATTACGTTGCATGAGTCAGTACACTCCCACATTGTGGGCAGCGAGTGTGATGAGAGAAAAGTACAGCCTTGGGACGCTGAGGAAGTGCAGGCTCTAGTTTCTCTGTGGGCAGACAGAAGTGTTCAGGAAGATCTGGAGTCGTGCGTCAGAAATGAGAAAATTTATGCCTGAATTTCTGACGATTTGAAGCAAATGGACATAAACCGCGGGTACGGTACACTTAACAACACACTCGAATTTCTCATCCTTGACCTTTATTATACTAATACTACTCTTGTGTAATGGAAATCATATAAAGAACAAAATGCAGAAAATAAAACAATTTTAAAATTATTTACAAAAATATAGTAAAACAAAATACAGCTGTACCCTACATACAACTACGGCTCTAGTTGCGCTCGCGCAGCTTCTTTTTTTAAGTACCCAAACAACAAGCAAAAAACAACCACTATCCTTAAATGGGATATCTTTGCAAATCAGGTTTTTAAAACCTTCTTTTTTCCCCTTCAACAGAACTAACTGAACATTATTAAGTCGATATAAATTACTAAAATTTGTGGATTCTAAAGAAATTCCTAAATATTTTTACAAAATATAGCGATACAAGATACAGCTGTACCGTTGGCCTATTAATTTTTGAACACCATTTGTTTGTGCATCTTTTGGCAAACTGAGTTAATTAGTAACAATAATTAACAACAACTGTCTTTCGTTCCGTGTGACGGAAGCACAGCTGAGCTCTGCAGTGGAAAAACAAACCAGGCTCTCTTTACCACACCGTGAGGGTTCGGTACAGCCCCGTCGCAGCTCTATTGTACAGTGGAAAAGAAGCATCTTAGTCATAAAGCAAAATGCATGAGCAAAGACTATTAAAAAGCTTATTTTGTTAATACTGTATGGTATATCCTGATTATTATGTATCAAATCTTAAAATAAACTGAAAAGAGAACCAAATGTAGCTTTAACACCTCAGCCAGAAAATAAGATACAAAAAGTCCCCTAGCTTCTGCAAGGGAGAATAAATATAACTTGGGCTTCTCTCAATGTACAAGTGAGTAACACAAATTGGAGTTCAATTTCTGCAGACCTGTTTACAGTTCACATTCTTATGAACTATGCTTTACGCTCAGTGGAGCTTATAAAGCTCTTTTGGAAATACAAAAATATACACAAAGTCATTACGATACTGATATTGTATTCTCATGTCTATTTCTGTGAACTGTAAGCACACAAGAATGAACAAAGTGTTCTGTAGACCCCAGTGAGAAGTGGTCCATGCATGGTAACCAAATAAAAAACAAAACTTCACATCATTTACCGAAATGGCACTGCACAAAATGTCACACACAACAACAAAAACTCGTATGTATATTTAGCTCTAAAAAGTAGACAAGTTTTACCGTCTCTATCTTTTTTTTTTGTTCTGTCTGCTCTTAAAACACAAAACCACAAACCAAATGACAGACCACCAAAGCATCAGGGTTTAAAAAAAAGTATGCAATTTAGGAAATGCAGACGAGAAAATGCGGTACTTACATTGCAGTTTGAGGACTCGTTTACATTTGGATTGGATCCATCGATCCATTCTGCATTGTCAGTACTGCTGGACTGTCTGCTCTGGGTCTCATACTCCTTCAACTAAGAAGAAGAAGAATTTAAAAGTCTGCTCAAATTCAATTCTTTTCAATAAAGGGAGCTTGTCCGAGGGGTCAGAGAGAACACTCTGCATGCTGTAAAGATCGTACCATATCGACGTCCATCAAACACCACCACCATCATCACAAAATGTAGTCAACTGAATAAAAACAAACCATGTATTTATTTTAATAACCTCAAGTCTTTACATTTACTTTTTTTTTTGGTTACTCTGTAAATTTGAAAAATCTCATGCCAAAATAATGCACAATTTTGTCTCTAAAGGCCTAACTGTATAAAATATCCCATGGGGCCATAAATAAAATGTCCAACCATGTAAATTATTTCATGAACAACAGTTATAAATAAATCAAGAGCAAACCATTTTTTTTATTAAATATAAACCATTTTATTCTACAGCAATGGACAAAAGTTTTCCATCACCCTATAGAATTAACTCATTTTGCTTCATAAAGTCGAATGAAACCTGCTGAATAATGTTTAGTTAACACTAGCTCCGCCACAGCCGCTTTTTGAACGGCTTTTGCAATTAAATATCTCCGCGTATGTGAATATCTCATGCATGTCCGTTCTTAAGTGTTACTAAATATTTGAATTTGAACTCTGTTTCAAATTAAAACTAGTTATATATGTTTTATAATTTTATATGTGCATACAGATTTCTACAACTGTTTACATAGAAGTTTATTGCGTAAAGTTTATTTTATTACAGTTTTTCATGTTTATGTATATGTGCTCTTTTTGAAAAAAATAAGAAAAAAGTTTAATTTTTTTTTAATTAAGTTTAAATGTCAATGTTTCTGCTCTGAAAATGTTATGTATGATGTTCATAAATAGAAATACTAAGCTGTATCCAATTGTTTGTTTTTCATTTTCATATCAAAGCCATTTTAAAATGGAGCCACATTTTGCGGGCGCGGCGGTTGTATGTAGTCCGAAATCTCGGCGGTTCTAGTGTTAACATATTGAATTACATACCGCTTTGTAATTTTCCATATACCAAAACTGAACATGAAATACTGTACTGCTATTATGGCTTCCGGTAGACTTATACAATATCATTTTGTAGTTTCATTGATCACATGATGTTAAATAAAAGATTTAAGTTATGTTCATGTATTATTTTTTTATTACGTCTTAATCCGAATATTCTAAGCGATGCAAAACTTTTGGCCATAGCTGTATAAATCCACACTGTGCTTATCATACATTGTTATCAAGACTATTCTCACATCCAGGACTTCCTGGCTCCCTGTACCAAGTCTGATCCACTAGGCCACCTTTCAGACCACCTATGGGGAGCTGTTTCTGTTTCTACGACACAAGTAAGCAAAGCGGTAACTCTTACCCTGGCCAAAGCCTCCTCCACAGTTATCATCTTCTCTTTCACCATCATCATGAGTTGGATCCGCTCTTCATCACTCATTGTGATCTCACTGGCCACATACCCAATGTCCTCTCCTGCAAATCAACGACAGTAAAGAGCAGGAAGGAGTTGTATAGCAAACACAGAGTGCCCAGACACAGCTATGATAAAACAGAATATATACACAACTGAAAACAAGTACAGATAAACAAGACAATTCACAAACCAAATGGTTTGCAGAAATAAACTCCAAAGCCAGGTATTGCATCAAGCACACATGGCTGTACCTTTTGAAGTCTGCCGCATGACTCCCTTCTGTGACTTGCGAAAATTCTGCCAGAAAGACTTGTTTTTCTTCTTGCAGTCCCCCTTTCCTTTTTCAAACAAAACAAAAAACAAGCATGTTAGTCAAAAATTCTTGTGCAAGAATTTTTAAATCAACCACCAGAAAGTTTTGCTTAAGGTACAGGCCGTCATTCTTTCTGTCTTTGAACATCTAACAGTACAAAGTTATCGTTATTATTTATGTTAAAAAAAAAAGTCATCTTTTTTTTTCATTTTTCAAAGCCTTATCCTTAAAAAAGCCTTCCTTAAAACAGTCCAATAAATCAAGCTGTACTGTCTCTGTCACATAACCTCAATATGGCAACCATATACACATGTAGCATACAATATTTATACTGTATCCCTGTGAATATGAATTCACTACCTCAAAGAGTCTGTGATATGAGGCTTTGACACTATGGCAAAGACAGCTTTGTAAAAGGAGTACAATACCAGCGATGGAACTTAACCTGCAGAATCAAAGAATACAGCTGTGTACAGAGTATGCAAATATCGCAAATCAGTCCATATTATCCGGAAACCAAAAAGTCACATGACAACATAGGTCAGAGGTCAAAGTCAAGATGCTGCCCTACATCATACTGAAAATAATGAGTCAGCTGCTGAAATTTCAGTAGTTGAAGGTGTGGTGGCAGGGATGATGGTAGCACCGGGTTTACAAAAACATGAAAGTTTCCTTCAAGGGATGATCAAATGCCTTTTTTCTATTTTCCTTACTTTCCCTTTTTTTTTTTTTTTTTTTTAAAGGTGTTAGCAATCATTCTAAAACGGTTCTGGATTCTTTTGCTCCAATATTGGAATATATTTCATATTTTACAACAACATGCATTTTACTGTAAAAAAGAAAATACAATTACTTTTGAAGCTATTTTCTCTATAAACAGGCACAGAATTATGATAACCCCCGTAAGACATCTATTAAAAGATGATTTCAGTGTGGCTCACTACTAGAGGCTCACTACTAGTGATCTTTAGCAGGTAGTAAACCTGCAAAATATTTTAAAACATCTCTGGTCTGCTACAGCTAAACAATTCTGAGCATTTCTTATTAGCTGTTTATATGAGGGAAAGGCTTTTGTTATCTTTATTTTGTTACAGATATTAACAGAAGTCAAAACAGAACAAACTGAAGGTCAGATAATATGTATTTGTCATTCCCCCAGCGCTATTCATTATTCAAAGCCAACACAGCACCCAGCAGTAAAGTGAGTTAAGTTTATAAAATGTAAATATGAGCAGTGCCTTTCTGACCACTGAGGCAAGTACATTATCACCTCCTGCATGAGACACTATCAGTAATAATCTGGGGAAGGCTGGATTTGTCTGGGATTCACTGTACAAATGAAAATAATTGAGGCTATTGTTTTTGTGACTAGTGTGAATTTCCTGAATTACAAAAAAAAAACCTAGCCGACAGCAAGAACATTGTAACTAACAAATCCAATCAAAAGATTACATTAAAACAAAGGACAAAACAAATTATTTTAAGAGTACCAACCTACTGATCCATCTTCAGAGCTTGACTTGTGAAGGGACACCCTAAAAATAAAAATGAAAAAAAAAATATATGGTTACATTTTTCAAACATAAAAGGAAGACAAAGGAAAAGGAAGGACAACTTTAAATGGTAAGTGCATGTGCCCTGTACCTGCTATCAGATGTTGTATTTTTTCTCATTTTCTTATCCGGTCATTATTATTTTATTTTTTTACTCTTCTTTTGAGTTCCAAACTGATTTAACACCTTATGCTGCTTTATCTGGGTTACAAAACCCCTGTCTGTCACTACAAAAGAACCACGTACTAGAAGCCAACCAGAGACAACAGTGGTTAAAAAAGAGCATGAAAAAGATCCTGTGTGTTTCAAATAGCCTGAGATCACTGTGACCCTCCCACGAACAATGGGGCTTTTCACACGCAAGCCAGACTTACTGCAACTGTAGCACTCACGTGTTACCAACATTTTTGCAAAAGGTCCTCCCTGTCCTGTCCCATCCCCTGCTACCCGTACTGTACTGCAGTCATCAGCTGACACTTGCTGATGTTCGCTCATTGGGACAGCACAAATTGCAAAATATGTATCAAGACAGCACAAATTGACAGCACAAATTACAAAATATGTATCAAGAAGCTGCTTGATGAGATTCTGGGATCAATAAGCTACTAACAACCAAACGAGCAACATGGGCTGAATGGCCTCCTCTCGTTTGTAAACTTTCTTATGTTCTTACCTTAATACTTTAAACTGCCACTAGATGGCAGTGCCACTTTTTTTTTTTAAATTAACAACAAACAAAAGACTGAGGTTATTTAATGCAAAGTGCATGGCTATGCACTGATTTCAATTCACAACTAAAAGCAAACTAATTTACTTAAGCAGGTGGCAGTCTTTTCACAGCTACTGCTATTGTTGTTCTTTTAGGATTTCCAACTCCATTCAATTTATAATATTACAAATAAATACATCAAATCATGAAACAGGAACCAATCCCGTTCCATAGACTTTAATGTTAATGGAATCCTGATATTAGCAACTGCACGCTGCTTACTTTATTACTAGTTGCCAGTGCTACAGAGCGTGTATGATTTATGCACATACTTCATGCAGCTTTTATAACACACTGACTTCGCAACTGCGTATTTCTGACTGAGGCAGAATCGTTCAGAGGTGTGAATAAGAAGGGAACCTGTATTAACGCTTTACAATTAGATGTAATAATTGGGACAGTTCTTATTTTAGATCCATATATAAGAAATAATGTAGATAAAATAAGCTAAACATTTATTTAAAAGATAAAACTCAATTGCAACAAACAAATAAAGGGTACCTGTGGCCTTACACATCTTAATTTGCAAACGGATGCACTTCTGTTTCAAAACCTCAGTCTCATTCGCTCTTAAGCGCCTGCAATAGGACAGTGAGACGAGTTGATTCTGGACCAAACCATTCAAAATATGAGAAGGGGGAGTGAGGGAGTGTTGCACATAGGATTAATAATAATAATGACGCCATTTTAATCATGTGTGTATTAGTGTATTAGGTTGTGAAAATATGTACAGTGTTTGTTTATTTATTTATCTTTAATATAAATAGCTGTAAGTCTAGTTGCTTTACAATAATACCTCAATACCTGATTGTCTGAATTTGTAATCAATTGGTACACTTGTTAGCCCTTTCAAATACCGTACCTACTAGTGATAAACTGCGGTTCTGTTGCGTTTATGGGGAAACAGGGACTGCAGGAGGCGTGGTAGGGTTGAGAGAGTGGGGGGTAGATAATAGCAACCCCTCACTTATAAATATAGCACTACACCACTGGGGACGTGGTACATTGTACAAAGCAGACAGCGTTGGACAATTTCTTATTTTAAAATGGTGTTCTTTAGAATTGATTGTATGTACAACACATTTTTTTTATGTTTGCTTTACTCATTGTAAGTACATCGCTGTGTAGTACTAATTAAGCCTACTCCCCATTTTTTGTTTTACACACGCGTGAAGTAAACAGTTCTATGTTTGGGTATTTCGTGTTTCTCATGTTCATTTTTTAACACTGTAACATTTAAAACACATGTATTTCAGTGCCGTTATACTACAGTATACATTGTTCCATATAAATACACTTGAAAATGGGGGCTTTTCACTTATTGGCAACTTTCGGTTAATGACAACTTTTTGCGGGGAACCGAAAGGTTGTTAATAAGGTTGTTAATAAGCGGCATTTACTGTGTGTGTGTGTGTAGATGTTAATTAAAAAGCAGTAATTTGTCAATGGTTGTTCTGTTGCATAGTAAAACCTTGTGATATTTTGTTTAAGTAAAATAGGAAAAGGACTTGATTCAAAATGCACTAGGAAACCATCATTCCTCAGCAGTTATCTTTTCCACTATTCAGAGGTTGCTGGCACCTTTTGTGCACATCGAAGGCTCAGATTTCTCCCTTATTCACTTGCGGCTTTAATTTTTCCTAGCAATTTTCAAGGGATTACTCATTTGATTTGCTAAGCAAATTCTATACTGTTATCTTTTCAAAAAGCTATAACAACCAGGCAGTCGGGTGATTGTTTAGCCTGGAAAAAAAAAGAAGAAGATTGGATCCATCTATCCAAATATTCCAAAACACAAACAAAACTGTTAATGGAATTTGTTGTGCCTCGGACAGATTATTATAAAAATTGGTGAAATGAGTTCTGTAAAAATGATCTGGGCAATATATTTCAGTTTTGTTTTGTGATACTTAAACTTGGGGATGGGTTAAGAACAGTTAAATTCAATTAATTCCCCAGGATGGATTCTAAGGGGATTTCTACTGTACAACCCAAGCCATTGTTTTTCATCAGTTTGTGTCTACAGAAGACTTTACTGAACTAAAAGGACCAGCTAAAATCCTGGTGGTGAGCATAAGAACATAAGAAAGTTTACAAACGAGAGGAGGCCATTCAGCCCATCTTGCTCGTTTGGTTGTTAGGAGCTTATTGATCCCAGAATCTCATCAAGCAGCTTCTTGAAGGATCCCAGGGTGTCAGTTTCAACAACATTACTGGGGAGTAATGTTGTTGAAGCACATGAAGCTCCCTTTAGATTTCAAAGACAGTTTGAATCGGTTGTCCAGACTTAACTCAGCCCTTATATAAACCCATAATGAAAATGGAATTCAATCCCATGGGGTGAAAAGATAATTGCCTCACGGATCAGACATTGTGCGAGTTGTAGTTCCTGAGGAGATAGGGCCTCCAGCAATAGACACACCGCAGTCAATGTGTGCTAAAGCTCAGGGAACTAAACTACCACAAGCTGTTTAACTAAACTACCATGCAGCACTAATTTATATATATTTATATATATATATAGTAAATATGGACTGAAGAGGAGGGCTACAGTGGAAAATTATTGACCCGAGGGAAGACTATTGTTACCGACAGGGGTCTATAATACCCGAAGCCACAGGCTGAAGGCATTGCACCCTGGAGGTAACAATAGTCTTCCCGAGTGGCATTTAATTTTCCACTATGGCTGAGTCTGCAGTACATATTAAATATATGAGTCAGTCAAAATAATGAGAGGCAAGATTGGATAGTAAACATGACTTTATATACTGTAAAGCCATACATATTTGCAAGCCTTTAATTATGAGTTTTTCGCATATGAAAAAAAAAAAAAAAACCCTTTTGCCAGGAATATCTTAGTGCTGTACATATAATGAAGTAATATACTACTACCGGTGCAACAGGTCCGCAATATTTCTGGAGGAAAATAGGTTTTATGGGTGTGATTCGCCAAATATTTTGGTTGCAAATATTTATGGCTTTACAGTATTTTGTTTAAATATAGCTGATACAGCATAAGTAAATAACTAAACAACATCAATAAATAACAGAAAATGCTTCTGAAGTTCATACCGTACGTTTTTTTGCTTTGTAATTCATTTTTTTGTTAAGTTACAGAATCGCCATTCAGCAGTTTTTTCATTCAGTCATTTTATCTTGTTGTTTTGGAATGGAGGTGGAAGGTTTTCCTTTGAAAAGGGGCGGGTAATGACAGTGATGTGAACCAATCACATGACAGATGGAGACTATTGCCCGGTGGTGTAAGGATGTGAGGGCAATAGTTAAATCTGGAAGCTTTGATAAAACCAAGAGTTCCTACCAACTTTAAATTAAGAAACTGAATGGGTGTCAAGTCCATATTCATAACACAGCAAGGGTTTTTTGCAACTTATCTCTTGCTGTTGGAGTTAACTAGAAAGATATTTGTAACTGCATTCATTTTAAACCACCTTCTTCATACTGTTAAAAGTAACTGCAAATCGCTAAATATTTGTAACATAAAACAGTATCCAATGTTCTATCCATTCTATCTAATCTGGGTTTTCATTCACATGGCTATCTATCCATTGAGGAATACGTCTTTCATGCCCAATTTGCTCACAGTCCCATTCTGCTGGGTAAAAGTTAGGATTCTCAACAATACCAGTGATTTGTGTCCCTCCATTCATGTGCTGCTAACTTTACCCCGAAAGTTAATGATGCAGTGACACTTGGCATCAGATTCCGCACTGACTAGCAGCCAATAGCCATTTCACTCCAATGGGGGTGGGGAAGTCTATTTTATTGTGGACTGATATACAGCCTCTAATTGAGTTGTGTTCTGTGTTGCCACTGCCTTGGAAAGACGTCCTTACGACCAAACCAACTGCAGTTAGTAGACAGCATGCCTTTTGCATACTGAAATAAACCAAAATTATCAATGGCATGTCTAAACAGAACAGACTACTTTTAAATAAGAAGTATATTCTGTATATACAGGGGCAGGGGCAGATTGATAAACCCCCTGATTTCAGATACTGTAATGCATGCTTGAACAATTGTAGTACATTACACAGGACTTACAAGGAAAACATTTACTTATGAAAATGTTTTACAAAATGTATTACAATTAATTTATACAAATAGAAGAAAATATTGATTCAAAACGTATTTAACTACGCCTCTGTCATAAACAAACAAATACATAGAGTGGGGTGGGGAGGGACAAGTTGTAACATGTAAACAAAAACTCAAAAATAGGCTGGAGTGATTGACAATGAAGTATTATGCATGTATTGTCCAGGGGGCAGGACCATAATTAGTGTAAAAACTGCCTGATCCTATAAATGTTACAAACTAAATACATGACAATTTACCTAACAGGAGCAAGGAGTCTAGAGGAAAATGGGTCTTCAGTATTCTTATCAAATTTGAATGAACCTGAAGGCAAAACATGGCTACAGGGGCTTGACCTTGCTGGCATCAGTGTGAGAAAGACCGTGGAACTCAGAGGCCCCAATTTAATTATCATATCATTATGTTGCCATGGCAGCGGCTCTGTAAGCAGGGAAAAAACCTCCTCAGTGCATATAAACACTGATCCATTTCACAGCAGAAAATATGTCTGCCTCCATTGTAAAATATTATTGGAAAATAAATGCAAATTATCTTCTTTTAACACCACACATTGGTATTAATACTATGAATTAACATGTAACAAATGTAAGTTAAATAGATCACAGGAAATATATTTTTTAAATTACATTGTATTCACTTTTTTGGTTTTGTTTTATAAACACAACTTTCCTGAAAGTGAAATGGAAATTTAAACTGTATGAAAATGATACTTATGAAATTCCTTTCTTAACAAATATCACTCCACCAAAAAGACAAAAATCTACTTCAGTGGTAATTACATACACTTAAAAACCTAAAACAATTAGCTTCACGACTTTAATCTCTCTAACCTTTGAATAAAAATGCAATCTATCACTACAAAGCAGCTAAATGATTTCCATTACAAGTTCGCTCAATGTGGCAATAGATACATTAGGATTATAAATATTTCAGACCACGAACTGCATCAAGCAGTTTTGAATATTAAAAGGCACTCTCTACTGCAAAGGGCCCTTATTGTATGGCAGGAGAGCATGTGTACAATAGAGTAGATGTGATTCTTACTCAGTACTCCGGTTGCTTTTTCTGCCTTTTTGGAGACAAATCACACATGATGACCAAATGTACGGATACTGGGGGATGTTTGCTTGATGGCATCTGTGCCAGAATCCTTTAAACACCATTGTACAGAAACAAGGGCTTCTTCACTTGAATTTCCTGTCCGCGGGAAGAATTAGGGTATGTAAGTGCTTATTATCAACTTATACATGTGATGGGTTTGTTCATGAAAGAGACTGAACTGACAGCAATGGAAACTGAAGTCATCTACTTAAGCACACAGCAGGTACAGCTGGAGTGTGAAGCTAGTTCAGGAGCCAAACCCATCCAACCTCGTCAACTGCTTCCAAGGGACCAACAATGTTTCCAATTAGAGCAGACATTGATGGCAGTTACCTTACAATCTCTGTTAGAGACATGTAACTCTACCTATGCCTTTGTATATCAGGCTTCACGTCCTTGGAATTCGTAGCCTTCAAACATAAATATGGCCTCTTCACAACACCTTTTTAAATTACTCGTAAATATGTGTTTTTAATCTGACCAGGGCTGCAAATCCTGTAAATACTGACTATGACCAGGATCATGTAAATTGTAATTGTTTACTTTTTATGGTTTTATTTTTCACAAATTTTGTTTTATTTCAGATACACATTAATAAAACAACTCAAATAGACGTATACCAATAATAGTATATTACTCATCATGTTTTAATTACGTATATATATTTTTAAAAACATTTTGACAAACAGACCTCGCACAGAAAAATAAATTTAGTTATCAGAATTTCTCATTAGCGTCAGTAACAGTAACGTACAGTCCCCCACTCTTTAATTAACTGCCTATTTACAATAAACACTGTCCATGTCCGCTATAAAAATAAAATAAGATAAAATAATATATATATATATATATATATATATATATATATATATATATATATATATATATATATATATATATATATATATATATATATATATATATACAGTACTGTGCAAAAGTTTTAGGCAGGTGTGAAAAATGCTGTAAAGTAAGAATGCTTTCAAAAATAGACATGTTAATAGATTATATTTATCAATTAACTAAATGCAAAGTGAGTGAACAGCAGAAAATCTAAATCAAATCCATATTTGGTGTGACCACCCTTTGCCTTCAAAACAGCATCAAGCATCAATTCTTCTAGGTACACTTGCACACAGTTTTTGAAGGAACTCGGCAGGCAGGTTGGCCCAAACATCTTGGAGAACTAACCACAGTTCTTCTGTGGATTTAGGCAGCCTCAGTTGCTTCTCTCTCTTCATGTAATCCCAGACAGACTCGATGATGTTGAGATCAGGGCTCTGTGGGGCCATACCATCACTTCCAGGACTCCTTGTTCTTCTTTACGATGAAGATAGTTCTTAATGACTTTCGCTGTATGTTTGGGGTCATTGTCATGCTGCAGAATAAATTTGGGGCCAATCAGATGCCTCCCTGATGGTACTGCATGATGGATAAGTATCTGCCTGTACTTCTCAGCATTGAGGAGACCATTAATTCTGACCAAATCCCCAACTCCATTTGCAGAAATGCAGCCCCAAACTTGCAAGGAACCTCCACCATGCGTCACTGTTGCCTGCAGACACTCATTCGTGTACGCTCTCCAGCCCTTCGGCGAACAAACTGCCTTCTGCTACAGCCAAATATTTCAAATTTGGACTCATCAGTCCAGAGCACCTGCTGCCATTTTTCTGCACCCCAGTTCCTGTGTTTTCGTGCATAGTTGAGTCGCTTGGCCTTGTTTCCACGTCGGAGGTATGGCTTTTTGGCAGCAAGTCTTCCATGAAGGCCACTTCTGTCCAGACTTCTCCGGACAGTAGATGGGTGTACCAGGGTCCCACTGTTTTCTGCCAGTTCTGAGCTGATGGCACTGCTGGACATCTTCCGATTGGCGGGAAGTAAGCATGATGTGTCATTCATCTGCTGCAGTAAGTTTCCTTGGCCGACCACTGCGCTCACGGTCCTCAACGTTGCCCGTTTCTTTGTGCTTCTTCAAAAGAGCTTGGACAGCACATCTGGAAACCCCTGTCTGCCTTGAAATTTCTGCCTGGGAGAGACCTTGCTGATGCAGTATAACTACCTTGTGTCTTGTTGCTGTGCTCAGTCTTGCCATGGTGTATGACTTTTGACAGTAAACTGTCTTCAGCAACCTCACCTTGTTAGCTGAGTTTGGCTGTTCCTCACCCAGTTTT
This sequence comes from Acipenser oxyrinchus oxyrinchus, assembly GCA_030684275.1. Taxonomy (NCBI): domain Eukaryota; kingdom Metazoa; phylum Chordata; class Actinopteri; order Acipenseriformes; family Acipenseridae; genus Acipenser; species Acipenser oxyrinchus. The sequence continues at coordinate 64,965,008 of CM060252.1, read as the reverse complement.
ATTCCTCCTACACAGCTGTTTCTGTTTCAGTTAATGATTGTGTTTCAACCTACATATTGAATTGATGATCATTAGCACCTGTTTGGTATAATTGTTTAATCATACACCTGACTATATGCCTACAAAATCCCTGACTTTGTGCAAGTGTACCTAGAAGAATTGATGATGTTTTGAAGGCAAAGAGTGGTCACACCAAATATGGATTTGATTTAGATTTTTCTTCTGTTCACTCACTTTGCATTTAGTTAATTGATAAATATAATCTATTAACATGTCTATTTTTGAAAGCATTCTTACTTTACAGCATTTTTTCACACCTGCCTAAAACTTTTGCACAGTACTGTATATATATATATATATATATACACACTGTCCTACTATTGTGGGGCTATCATAATAAGCAAATCAGATTCATTCATTCAAGACCAAAACAACATTTGCTCCAGTGCAAAGTTTTCACCACTTGAAATAAAACAAAGAATTAGCATATCTATACAAAACATAAGCAAACAAGCCATATTTCCCCAAAACGAATAAACAGCTAATGCTTAACGACGGTATCTTTTGACTCCCATTCCAGCCGACAGTTGCAAAATCTGCACATCATTATTTTGTCACCATCCGCTGCATACATCCCCTCATGCTCAAATTCTTTGCAGCGCTGTTTAATTGTTATACGAGCTTTAGGCATTTTAGAAACAAGCGTCTCTTCTCTTCCATCACAATTTTAATTCCCAAACGACTCGCTCCAAATTATACATCTGCGCAAGTGCTAGTCAGAGCTTCTGTTTCCCTTCAGACTGTCTATGGTAACGGTTGAGCCTTGACAACTACGATTATTTAAAAGTATTTTTTGTGTAAACCTCCCAATTTAAAAATGTCATTCTATGTGTGCTTTATAATGATTTTTTCATTTTATATGTTGCATTTCGTGCCATTTTGTATTAGGGAAAACCATGGGGCTCTAGCTATAAGCATTTTGAATGAGAGTGCATATTGTTCAGATTGAGTTCTGGCAAAATCAGTTTGCTAGTCCTAAGATTGTTAGTACAGGGTCAGGGTCCAATTTTTTGTTAAATATCTCAGAGTAGCAATCAAATACAGTAATCCGTCGCATATCCGACTGCAGTGGGACCAGAATAAGGGCAGATATGTAAAAAGGCGGATAAATGAATCCTGTTTTAAATGCCATTATACACAGCTGTAACAATTACTATATTCACACAAATATTGTTTTGAGATTCAGCTTTTATTACGGAGCTCCCTTAAATCCCTTGTTTAGAAAGATACAGGGTATTAATGCTTGTGACAGAGTAGCTGTCTGCCATGTGGATGCATGCATTCGTTGCTGAGTGACAAGCAGGAGATAGAGGCGGAGGTTGAAGTTGATACACCCGCAGGCGAACAGGATTTATTTACATATCAACACACTGAACAGCTCACGTGACACTACCAGCAACGGTTCAAAGGATGCAAAATGACCATCAACGTATAAAATTTATGGCCATGGCAAACAGGAATGGAGGAGAAATATTTTGATTTGTAACAACAGATGCCATAGGTTTTGCATAAATTATCATAATCCAGTTGATAAAAGAAGGGCTGAATCCAAACTACTGCCATCATATATTCCCATTCAACTTGATCAAATCCTTTCTCTGCATCTAGCGTTATAACAGAAGCACTTGTGCCATCCGTGTGTTTAGAGTTTAAAACATTAAACAGGGGGTGTTTGATCGGTATGTATTACGTTCGAAATATGAGTTCAGCCTGTTGGCAAGGAGTTTAGTTATAAGTTTCATTTCTACATTAAGTAACGATATCGGGGAGGGACGAAGAAACTTCTGTTTCATCTCGATCTTTTTTAAAAATTAATGAAATATTGGTTTTATACAGTGATTGGGGGAGAGCTGAGATTGATTTACTACTTTTATTATTTTACTACTTTTATTACTTGTAACAGTAAGGGGGATATTTCCTTGATATATTTCTTGAATAATTATATTATATATCAATCAGCGCCTGGTGCTTTGGAATTCTGGAACTTTTTGATCGCACCTTGTATCTCTTCCAAATGATAATCTGCGTCCATTGTGTGTACTGCCTCTTCACTCATTTTGGGGAGATTCAAAATTTTTAGAAAGTTATTCATTGCAGTAGAATTAGAGCTATACATAGATTTATACAGGTTAGAGTAAAATTCAGCAAAGCGCTTATTAATAACTTGGGGGTCTGTTAAAATAGCGCCGTCTTTTGATCGAACTATAAATTGTACGAGATGTATGTTTCGCAGTTGTCTTGCTAGCAGTTTGTGAGGCTTGTGCCCAAGCTCAATGTGTTTCTTGTATTCATATTTGAGTTTATATATATTATGAAGCATGTAAGGAAGAGGGTGTGTTCTCTAAGAATGCTCCAACTCTGCAATTGAATTCTCAATCTCCTGCAGTTTAGTGTTATTCTGTTTTTCTATTTGTGACTCCTAGGATATAATACATCCATCCCTTAAGCACTACAATATTTCCCATAGGGTTGAATCATTAACACCTCCTGTGTCACTTGTTTCTAAGAACAGTGACATTTTTTCAGATAAATACTGGCAAACAGTAGGGTCGCTGAGAAGTGAAGGATTAAAGTGCCAATTCCGATCATCGCTCCTTAAATAACTATTAAACTTTAATGTCATAGATACAGATGCATGATCTGAAAATAAGACATTGTGGGAGTCTGTTGTAGTGACTGCAGAAATTAATTTTTTATCAAACAAAATATAATTGATCCTTGAATAAGATTTATGTGCCCGAGGGATGCAAGTGTTGTTTGGATAGGATGAGCAGAATGTCTATCAAGAAAGGAGTCTAGTACACAATTACAATCGCCGCCGATAATCAAATTGGTATGGGAAATATCTGGAATTAAGTGGAACACTTTTTGGTAAAAGGATGGCTCATCAAAGTTGGGGCCATAAATATTTACAAATGTAAGCGGAATGGATTTAAGCAGTACCTGTCACTAGAATATACTGGCCGTTTGGATCAAAAAATGAATTATAAATGAATGGTATTGTTTTACGAGAAACAATAACAACACCCACCCCTTGCCTTGGCCCCAAAATTTGATTGATAAATTTGTCCAATCCAGTTTGAGTGCAATTGAAACTGATCTGTATGTTTAAGATGAGTTTCTAGAAGGAACATAATATCAGCTGACAAAGCTTTAAGGTGGGCGAACACTTTACCATGTGAACAGGACGGTTCATCCCTTCACATCCCAAGAAACTACGGTCACCTTGTCACTGCTTGAATGATTTGGTTTATGTAACATCACAGCTTTTTGCTGGGCAAATTTCACCTGCTGCGATTATAGTCGCAGTCACGGTTTTTCAACAAGCAACTACTCCCTATGGAGTTAAAAAAACGATTACAAGACCTAAACAATAACAATACTAACAAACCCCTTCTCCCTCCCCCACCCGTTTCACTTCCCCAAACGAACTAAAGCCATATTCTCATACTCAGAACTTGTTCCAACCTATTATTAATTCCGCTTCGGCAAGCCATTACAATACAATATATTTCAATTACAATATATTTCAGTAATAACAGAAATAACCCTAGAAATAAGTCTATAAGGTGAAAGTCCCAAAATGTCCAGATTACAATTCGTGGGCAGTTTTTAAGGCTTTACTAATGACGTCTAGAACCGCCAGCAGATTCTTCCTCAAAAGTTGCTCCTGATGCCAGGTTCTTCGAAAAATAGTTTTCCGCTTCCCTCGGTGTGTTACAAATGTGAGTTTCTCCTCCGATAGTTATATTTATCCTGCTTGTATTTTCTGCAAATGGTGTCATGCCTGTGACTACTTCATAACCTCAGTACTGAGGTCAGGGTAGATAAAGACTCTCATGCCACTGTATCGCAATGGAAATTGCTGTCTCGCCAATCAAAGAACCAGCTCCTTCGTCTAGTAATAGTGGATTCTTGCAATAATTGGCCTTGGGCTCTGTTGACCTCAAATGGTGTCTTGAAGTTATCTTTCCCTAACAGAGTGGGAATAAATTCAGTAATGAATTCCATGGGTCGTTCGTTTTCTGATGTTTTGGCATCTAGACCAGGATTCCATGTCGTCGACCTTTAAGACTTTTATTCTCAGCGCCCAATGTGATGCAGAGCTGCTCTAGCAAAATAATTCCCATCTCGTGGTCTGTGGAGGCCTGTTCTATCCCAGAAACTCGTGTACTGATCTCAGATAAAGATTGTTGCACTGTAGTCAGTGTTGTCAAAATGTTATTAAACTTCTCTTCAACATTCTTATTCAAGTGCTCAACTGCTGCCATGATATCCACAGACGGGGGGTGTATAGAAGCAAGAATGTCGCTGTGCTCTTCTGTTTCAATTAATTCCTCGGGCAAAGATGGCAATGTTTGCTGTAGGCCCTGCAATGCTTCTGAGTCTGCTGTTGATTTCACTGCTTTCTTGGTGGATTTCGGTTTGGTCATAGTTGCTCAATATTAAGATTCTTTTTGGACTATCAGAAAATGTTTCAAAAAACAAATAGATGGTTGTAATATGAAAATGAGCCAGGACCCCCTTGTAAATGAAATTAAAGTTTGTGATGCAGCCAAAAGAACAGGTCAAATTAGAAGATGATCTATCTGGAAGTAAATCGTACTTGGCGAGAGATACTCCATACATTATGGAGTAGAATAATATTAACAGTGTTTATAGAATGTTTATTGGAAAACAAGTTCTAGAAAAAAGAGAACATTTAGACCACCCATCAAAACCTAAACTGTTTTAGACACTTAAAAAAAAAAATGCCAAGAATGAAAACCCCTACCGCCATAGCAGAAAAGCTTAAACACAGCTTCTTTTAGATTTATTTTAGTGGTTAGCTGCTGACCATAGAAGGCAGGAGCATCAGTGTTTCTCTTACACATCCGCCAAGGGGACTTCTGGTTACAGAACAGTTTGTGTACAAATATCACGTATATCCTCATTAGAACAAAGCAATCCTTCCCATTACATTGAGACAGGATGCAGCATTTAGAGTTCAAGGTAGCAGGATTTTATCTGGATTTCCTGATGCACACGGCCTACAGATACTACTAATCAAAGAGGTCTTGGCTCTTGTTTAGTGTTTCCCAGTGATACACGACTGCTGCCTGGAAGCTACCAGTACCAAGTTCTCTTGTCTCACTGTGACGGGTTACAGGGGGCAATATCACCTTGTCATTCAAGCCCAGCCCCATTACAGTTCCAAAGATAATACCTAACCAGCTGTAATCTTTAAATATGATTTAGCCATTGAAAACAGGCAAAGGTCTGCTTGTCCAGCAAGTTTTTTTTTTCTAATAATTTCCCTTTGGAACACCCACACACATAGGATAATTAACTCCATTGGCAAATACTGATTTGCATGTATCATGTCTTCACCTGTTTCCTCTGAACTGAAAGGTCAGCCTGACAGGAATCATCATCATCCATCAGGATGTGCATGAGATGTTGTGATGAGTAAGTGTTTCTGCGAATCTGGTAGACAATAAAGGCCATCTAGAAGGGGATCTCTATTTGGTATGTACAAATTACAAAATTGTCTCCAGACACAGTCACCTTCTAAGGGGCAGACATTATGTGATTAAAATATGTTAAATTATGTTTAACACGATTTATTTTGGTGTTTGTATGTGTCAAGATGTTAGCAGTCTGAATATAGTACTTCTGTGTAGGTGTGTGATCAAGTACGTTTGTGTGTAGTTGGGGGAGTGTTTAGTTTGGTGGATTTTTTTTGTCTTTCTAATTTTGCCTATCAGGAATCCCCATCCATTAGAAGAGACAAAAGCCGGAAGCTCAATGTTTGTAAATCTCCCAAGGTCAGTGGGAAATGTGAAAGCACTGTTTTCATTAGTGGGGGCTAGTGTGACTTTTATGTAAGTCACCCAAGACTTCCTTAAGTGTCCAGAATTCATGATGGTAGCTGACGCATTTGTCTTTTCCTAGTTTAATACAAATCCTAACTTGGAATGTTGCAGGTCCAAAGAGCTGAATCATAGGGGATCTTGGGTCAGTCACTGACTACATGTGATGGCTAAAAGAAAAAGGCCTTGCTTCCTATCTCCCACCCCAAAGCACAGTTTTGACATGCATTTGGCCATCTATTTTGTCGGTTGTGTTTTTAAAGCTAATTTTATATATATATATATATATATATATATATATATATATATATATATATATATATATATATATATATATATATATATCACAACAGCGACTGTGTATCTGGATGTCAGTGGGAACAGCACATCTTAACTTTGTGGGCCACAGGTTGAAAACTGCTGCTTTCGAATATTTGACACCAACTTACTTCATAAATAAAAGTAACAAATACCAGCTTTTGACTTCAGATGCTTAAGACTTGACTGACTTTTTTTTTATTTTTACAAAGGCTTGAAAAGCAATGATCCTTGACAGCTTCATCAGTAATTTGTGTCAGTTTTCAGAAGAAACTTACTTCCTCTCGGCCTCTGGCGTGGACACTGTGCTGCTAAAGCCAAGCGACTCCTGTGGAGGAAGAAGATTATGGCAGTGAGTACACAGGGACGACTCGTGTCACACATTGACTTCTTCTGGGTTTGTGAAAATGCAGTGCTTACTTCAATCTGGGATCGGAGCTGGAGTGACGTGGGGCTGGCATCAGGTTTCTCCTGAAATACAAAACAGATGCTGGCTTAATGAAGCAGCAATAAAACGTAGCAAAGTCCAGATGCACCACTGGAGGACACCAATAACAAACACATTCTTCTCTAGAAATCTGCACAACCGCTTTCAGATGGCCAAACAACTAGGATTGCTTATGCTGGGGTTCAGATTTGGGGATATCCTAACTTGAATTTAGAAATAGAGTGTCATCTTTAAGCAGTTGGGACACAAAACATGACAGCATTTATATGTAGGATTATACATATTTAGCACAGCTTTTTGGGAACGTTTTTGATTGCTGTGATTTATGGATTGTCATGTTATAATGCATTAATAATCCTCAGTATATAGTTTTAGTAGAAAAAAGTTTTTAAAGGGATTCTCCCAAAAGCATTCGCTTCAGTTGATATTCACAATTCGCAATTCCCTCTAGTTTTTTCCAGGGAAAAAAAGAAATAACCCAAAAACCCACACAAACCAGATGCTGCTGCCTTTCAAAGACGCTAATCTCCAAATCAGGATTTTCTGTGGGAAGAGTCCCAGAGGCAGGGACGTGTGCTGTCTGTTAAAAAGTCCTGTTAAAGTACAGGCTGAATTGAAGGCAAAAGATGGATGCCACATACCTTCAAATTAGGCAGGGGCTGTTTTGAAATTAAATTATCTTGCCCTCCATGGTTGCCATAGGTTTCATAACTCAGTCCTCCCTCCTAAGCCTCTCCATTATTGCGTGGCCACTAATAAACAGCTACTATGCATCTGCTTCCTCCTGCCAGGAATTTATTAAATTATGTCTTTAACACAACACTTAGTCTACAGCACACATAAAACACACCTCCCAAAAGAGTAACACATAAATTCAATCCGTCTGCTTTAAATACATTATGCGTTTTGTTTGAAGAAAATAAATCATACTAAAAACCTGAAGAAAAAGCAAATCCCATCCCTTAAATTTAGTTTTACAAAAATCAACACTTTTTGGCAAATTATTTTTTCCATTGTGAAAGGAATTGCATCGCTTTCAAGACAGCAGAGAGCTAAGTGTTTAACCAACAGAATTTGTTAAGTACAGCCATTCAAATGCAGAACACTTCACAAGAGAACTATAATTTCCCTGCGTGTGCGAGTATGCGTGCGTGTTGTGTTTTTGCTTCTTGAAACAGAGGACACAGCTGATCTTAATCAGTTTACAATCCTGTGGTGTGCTGAGCCCTGCACAAGTGTGTTTAGTGCCAAACATTCATCGGACAAAGCCCTGCTAGGGCTCAGGTGTCACAGTCTATGAGGTGGGCAGGGGTGTGCACGGGTCAGTGAGAAAAGGAAAACAAACCAGTGCTACCTTGGCAGTTTTTTTGTTTGGGTATTACTCAGATCAGTGAGCGGCCAGCGACGCAGATTAGGTGGGAGATCATCTGTGGTTTTAAAAGGAGCACCCAACCACAAACACCACTTCTCCCCCAACACACATACCACGACCTGGAGATCCAACAGTAACTTTTGATTATAGGTCACTGTCTGTATTGTCCGTTTCTAAAGTTTACAGACAGCTGTGGATTAGGGGAGCAACTGGTATAACTTTTGTGGACCTTCCCAAAGTTACTGATTTGGTCGACCTGCTGAAGGGGTCAATGCTTACAAATGTTGATGCTCATTGCTGATTGAATAGAAGTAAACAAAAACATTGAATACATGGGGACATCTGCTGAAACGAATGCAACCGATTGAGTCGATCAGGAGTCCACAACATTTTACAGGCAAGCCTTACATGTTTTTTCATGCTGATCCCGCATAAAGACTGCCTGCCAGTAGTGTTACACCATTACAAGTCTGAACAGTGATGATGGGGTTGTATGATTAACCTGTAATCTGTTAAAATTTAGTTTTCACAGTTCACGGATACAAGCAGGTCAAATGCATTTGGAATGAGATCAGAAAGATCTACAGTATTTGTTCTGTACTCTAGACGGTCTGGCAACCCTTCCAGTTTATCCACCCATCCAGTCAAGATAGCCTGGTAGTACAAGCAACCACAAAACTCACTGAACTTCATGGACACACCCAGGTATTAGGGAGTGCTTTGCATCAGCTGCATATGTAAAACACTGCAAAGACAGGACACAACATGTCAGTCTTACTAAGCTTCTCAGATTCGCAAAAATCCATCCTGGCGGTGGGAGTCCAGCTGTGCAAAAGCCACTGCTTGTTTGTAGTCGGTTGAGACTAAAAACCGCACAGACCTGTTGGGTGACTCTGGTATGAGACCCCACTAGGTACTGTATTCCTAGGAACAGCTGGGTCCTGGTGAGCTAGGGAAGATCCTAGGAGATTGCAATGTAAACAGGAACAGTGCTGAAGGGCCTTGAGGACCTACCATTCCTCATTGTTGATGTAAACAGGAAACCCAATATAAGTCAAACACTGTTATCCAATTTAGTTTTTTTTCCAGCACATTATGTACTGATTATATATATATATATATTCATATTTTTTATTTTGCTTTTTTTCACAAAATATACACCATAAACAAGGTTGTTAGTTTTGCATGATGGGTTTCTAATGACTGAATATCTATTTTCTCTATTTGCGATTTCACTTTTATCTTAAAAATATATATATATATATATATATATATATATATATTTATATATATATATACATATATGTACATATATACATATTGTGAATAAAACGCTGCCACTCTGGTTCGTGCCCCTTTAAAAATACGACCTAACACACACAGGAATGGATTTTTTTCTGTGCGATTGCGCTACATTTAATTCACAAAACAAAAACAAACAAAACAAAAACCGTTTTGGAGCGCTGACTATACAGGTAAGTCCCTGACTAACTCGCAGGGCGGCTAAGCCGTTTACCTGACACCAGAACACAACACACACAGGCTCAACACAGCTATTACTATACTTCTCTGGACTGCTCAGAAGCAGAGCACCTCTTCTGCCTCCTTCTACTCAGCAGCCCCGAGCATTCTGACCTCTCCTCTTTTATACCCTGCACCTGGTCCTAATTTACAATTGCTGCCCAGGTGCAGGGGATAATTAAACAATAAACAATTAAGAATTGTCTAGGGAGTGCATTTTCACATGTTTTTCTGCAGGGAGGAAATTAACCCCCTCCCTGCTGTCTTACAATATATATATTTGCTCATTTAGCCAACTTTGTCTTCAGTATACCAGAAAGGAGAATGAACTTCCGCCTCCATGAAAATACATGCAAAGCCTGTTTGGACCACATTGACAAGGGTCACAGTACAAAGGCAAGAGTAAAAATAGATACTGACTGACAGCGATTCATTTGTGATGTTTTACTGTGTTTTAAAAATGAGAAGCCTATTCATTTTAACAAATGTCATGGAATCCATATATTATATCAAATAACAAATGGGGCTGAAGTGAATTACTTATAACTAGGCTAGACTGAAATAAATATATATAGGATAAACGTCGGTAAAACCACTCGCTATTTTTTTTTCTTACCAAAAAATAATAATTTAAGAAATCATCTCGCCTGTGTAGTTTTTATACTTGCCGTCTGACCCGTCTCCGTTCCGCTCTGAATGGCAAGTGCAGTTTTACCGTCAGTCATTTCACCCTGTCCTGACAGATCTCGTTGGCTGAAGCAGCGCTAGAAAACTCTCATTCGTTTAAATGACTGTCAATCATCAGACCGATTGTGCACTTTCATTTGCCTACAGTGCCTGTCATTCAAAACGCCTACTTTGAAATTAGCGGGTTAAGGTGTAGGTAAGCTTTTGCGATTATAGGTATATACGGTGACAGTTACTAGTTTGATTTGAAAATGGGGCGCAAGAGGAAAACACTTAGAGTATTGTGCACAATACCCTGATTGACGGCAGAAGTCTCCACAGCAGGACGAAGCGGGCCAGTCTGCCTTGCCTCCAGTGAGTCCAGCTGTGCTTAAGGAGAGGGGCGGAGCTCGGAATAAATGCAAGTTAGTTCTGTTCAACTCTCTATTGTTTTGTTCTGTCTGTGCATACTGTTTTTACTTGTAAACGTATACTATAAAAGTCTGTGTAATACACTTTATATGCTACATTTTTTAAATTTGTGTAGGATTTATATCTATACAAGTTATAGCTTTGCTGTGACCAAACGTTATTTCAATTAGAATGTTGGTAACCATGGTTTAGTTGCATGTCGAATATGTTAAAGGGGTTTCTCTAAATGAGACATTTCTCAATGGCATAAAAAGTCTGGATTTGTCTTAAGCATAAAGGTCAATTTAAAGATAAATTCTTTCAAAAATAAACGTCGATATTAATCGTCGATTTGGCAAAAAAATAAAAAACGAATAGTAGCAAGCCTTGTTATAATTCCATCTCAGGGTTCTGCTGAATTCCTCATAAACCACTCAAGCTTCACTCTCATGGTTTACTAGTCCCAGTAAGCATGTCATTCCACTTGTGTTATTCCAATCTAAAAAATGTATCCCACGCTAGATGTACTCACGCTTGTGGTGTGTGTGTGTGTGTGTATTATATATATATATATATATATATATATATATATATATATATATATATATAGTTTATGATGTAGTTTATGATGTCACATAAACCCTAGATGGAATTATTTTCTTGTAACTCACTGAAGCCCATATATATATATATTGTAACCCGGCTGGCACTCACGGTCGTTCGTTTGCCCCTTTAGAAGCAGACCCAGGACACAAGAAATGGAGTTTAAGCGCTGACGCACTATTTTTTAATACACAAATAAAACACAAACAAAAATAAACACCTAGCTCCGTTTTGGAGCACTAACTACACAGGTAAGTCCCTGACTAACTCGCAGGATGGCTAAGCCGTTTACCTGTCACACAAACACACCAAAAACCCACACAGGTTTGACACAGCACTTTCAGTACGACTGCTCGGAGACAGAGCACACTATCTGCCTCCTTCTACTCAGCAGCCCCGTACAGACAGGCTGCACGTCTTAAATACCCTGCACCTGGCATTAATTTACAATCGTTACCAGGTGCGGGTGATAATTAAACAATAAGCAAATTATTAAACAATTAAACCAAAAATGCATACGCACATGTTTTATGCAGGGAGGATATTGCTGTGTTACTATATATATATATATATATATATATATATATATATATATATATATATATATATATATATATATATATACAGTACTGTGCAAAAGTTTTAGGCAGGTGTGAAAAAATGCTGTAAAGTAAGAATGCTTTCAAAAATAGACATGTTAATAGTTTATATTTATCAATTAACAAAATGCAAAGTGAGTGAACAGAAGAAAAATCAATATTTGGTGTGACCACCCTTTGCCTTCAAAACAGCATCAATTCTTCTAGGTACACTTGCACACAGTTTTTGAAGGAACTCGGCAGGTAGGTTGGCCCAAACATCTTGGAGAACTAACCACAGTTCTTCTGTGGATTTAGGCAGCCTCAGTTGCTTCTCTCTCTTCATGTAATCCCAGACAGACTCGATGATGTTGAGATCAGGGCTCTGTGGGGGCCATACCATCACTTCCAGGACTCCTTGTTCTTCTTTACGCTGAAGATAGTTCTTAATGACTTTCGCTGTATGTTTGGGGTCGTTGTCATGCTGCAGAATAAATTTGGGGCCAATCAGATGCCTCCCTGATGGTATTGCATGATGGATAAATATCTGCCTGTACTTCTCAGCATTGAGGAGACCATTAATTCTGACCAAATCCCCAACTCCATTTGCAGAAATGCAGCCCCAAACTTGCAAGGAACCTCCACCATGCTTCACTGTTGCCTGCAGACACTCATTTGTGTACCGCTCTCCAGCCCTTCGGGCGAACAAACTGCCTTCTGCTACAGCCAAATATTTCAAATTTTGACTCATCAGTCCAGAGCACCTGCTGCCATTTTTCTGCACCCCAGCTCCTGTGTTTTCGTGCATAGTTGAGTCGCTTGGCCTTGTTTCCACGTCGGAGGTATGGCTTTTGGCTGCAAGTCTTCCATGAAGGCCACTTCTGACCAGACTTCTCCGGACAGTAGATGGGTGTACCAGGGTCCCACTGTTTTCTGCCAATTCTGAGCTGATGGCACTGCTGGACATCTTCCGATTGCGAAGGGAAGTAAGCATGATGTGTCTTTCATCTGCTGCAGTAAGTTTCCTTGGCCGACCACTGCGTCTACGGTCCTCAACGTTGCCCGTTTCTTTGTGCTTCTTCAAAAGAGCTTGGACAGCACATCTGGAAACCCTTGTCTGCCTTGAAATTTCTGCCTGGGAGAGACCTTGCTGATGCAGTATAACTACCTTGAGTCTTGTTGCTGTGCTCAGTCTTGCCATGGTGTATGACTTTTGACAGTAAACTGTCTTCAGCAACCTCACCTTGTTAGCTGAGTTTGGCTGTTCCTCACCCAGTTTTATTCCTTCTACACAGCTGTTTCTGTTTCATTTAATGATTGTGTTTCAACCTACATATTGAATTGATGATCATTAGCACCTGTTTGGTATAATTGTTTAATCATACACCTGACTATATGCCTACAAAATCCCTGACTTTGTGCAAGTGTACCTAGAAGAATTGATGCTGTTTTGAAGGCAAAGGGTGGTCACACCAAATATGGATTTGATTTAGATTTTTCTTCTCTTCACTCACTTTGCATTTAGTTAATTGATAAATATAATCTATTAACATGTCTATTTTGAAAGCATTCTTACTTTACAGCATTTTTTCACACCTGCCTAAAACTTTTGCACAGTACTGTATATATATATATATATATATATATATATATATATATATATATATATATATACACAGTACCAGTCAAAAGTTTGAGTACACTTGCTGGAAACTAGGTTTTTTCATAAATGGCAATGTTTTACGTCAGATAATGCTTCTGTAAATACTTGAAAATGAAAACACATGTTACAATATACAAAACAAAACATAAGGAGTATCAAAGCAATGTTCAAGAAAATTGAAAATTGTCTCTAAATCTTGGATTCCTCAAAATAGCCACCCTTTGCCTTAATAACAGCCTCACAAACACGAGGCATTCGGTTAACAAGTTTCAGCAGGAAATCACCCGACATGTCTTCCCAGCTCTTCTGCAGCAATTCCCAGAGATGTAGGGCACTTGTGGGTAGCTTTGCTTTGACTCTTCTGTCCAGTTCGTCCCATACAAGTTCTATGGGATCGAGGTCTGGAGACTGGGCAGGCCAGGTCATTAGACTGAGTTGTCCTTCACTTTCCTTCTTTGCCAGATAGTTCTTGCACAACTTTGAGGTGTGTTTCGGGTCATTATCTTGCTGAAGAATGAAGGACTGCCCAACTAGCCGTAATCCTGATGGAATGGCATGCCTCTGAAGTATGCTATGATAGCCATGCTGGTTAAGCTTGCCATGGACTTGGTAAAGATCACCAACTCTGTCACCAGCAAAGCAACCCCAGACCACGACACTGCCTCCTCCATGCTTGACAGTGGGAACCACACATGCAGAACTCATGCGCTCACCGTCTCTGCGTCTTACAAATACTCGGCGGTTGGATCCAAATATTTCAAATTTTGACTCATCGGTCCATAAGACCGACTTCCACTCCTCAAAACGTCCAGCTTCTGTGTTTTTTGGCCCAGGCAAGTCTCTTCCTCTTATTCTGCACTCTTAACAATGGTTTCTTTGCAGCAATTCTTCCAGTTAGGCCAGCTTCACGCAATCTCCTCTGAACAGTTGATGTTGAAACATCTGTACTTCTAGTAGCATTTAGCTGAGCTTGTATTTCAGGGGAAGTTAATCGCGGGTTTCACAGACTTGTGACTCGAATGAACTTATTCTCTGATTCCGAGGTCACCCTTGGCCTGCCTGACCTTGTTCAGTCCTCATGAGTGCCAGTTTCTTCAAATCGTTTGATGGTGTTGGCCACAGCAGTTACAGACACTTGCAAAGTTCTTGCGATTTGTCAAAGATTGAACTTCATTTCTTAAAGTAATTTCAGTCTTTTTTCTTTGCTTAACTGAGCGTATTTTGCCATTTTCTGCTCCCTTACATTCAGGAATGACAAACTTGTGCCTATGCTACCTATATTTATAGTAATCATGGACCCTCACCTGTTAACAATAATTGGTGACAAAAGGTTAATTAGGTAACATGCTAGTTAACTCGGAGAACATCTAACAAAGACACTTTTATACTTAGGCCACTGTTCTAACACCGTGTTATACACACTTCAGACTTTTAACTGACTTGGTCTTCAGACTGAAATCCCCTTGCTTTGGGTGATCATTTCATTGAAATTGACAAGATTTACATTTTCATTTAAAAATAAAATTTTTGAATGCAATTCACTTATGATTATCAGCTTATATAAGTACACGTATCATATAATGAAATATTAAGTGTTTATAGACAAGTTTATACAGTTAAAAGCATAGATAATCATGAAAAACCTGGTTTCAAGCAGGTGTACTCAAACTTTTGACTGGTACTGTATATATATATATATAGACACACACACACAGAGCTATGGCCAAAAGTTTTGCATCACCCTATCACCCTATAGAATCAACTAATTTTGCTTCATAAAGTCAAATGAAACCTGCTAAATAACGTTATGTTAACACATCGAATTACATACCGCTTTGTAGTTTTCCATATACTTTATGAAAAACTGACAAAAATTAAAAAATGTGACATTTTGAAATCTAACATTAAATACTGTACTACTATTATGGCTTCCAGTAGACTTTTGCGATATTATTTAGTAGTTTACTTGATTATATGATATTAAATAAAATATCTAAATTATTTTCATGTAGTTTTTATTTTATTTTATTTGTTTATTTAATTAATTAATGTCCCAATCCTAAAATTCTAGCTGATGCAAAACCTTTGGCCATAGCTGTACACACAAACAAAAAAAATATACATAATTTTATATAATGTTGTACCTATATTGTGTATATATACATGGTGTTGTTTCTATATAGTGTATATACGGTGTGCCACATGTGGAGATTAAGAATCACTGATGGTCCCACCAATGCTTCAAGGTCAGAATGTCATTGAACATAAGCAATTGTGAATAATACATCAGCAGATGGCCTTGCAGTGTGTGTACAAGGGTTTGTAACAAACGCCATACAGAAAACACAAAAAAGGATGTTTGTTTACCCTTTCACTCCAGCCAACGTAAGCCCCCACAGGAAACTCTGCCCTAAACAATCAGCAGTGTGAATGCTTTACAACGGTTCACATTAACGTGCAAATTTAAGAAGTCATATTCTAGCTGTGCTTGAAGACAACACATCATCTGGTGAGCGAGTAGCTCGTGGTTCGAGTGCTACTGGTATGACTCTGGTTACTAATTAGAGAAGTGTGATCCTAGCTAATGCATTACAAAAGCAACGTAAAACCCCTTAAAATCCACAAAGTTTTAACTTTTATTTGGTAGTTTAAAAAAAAATTCAATGACTTGGTATTAAGACAATCTGGATGCAGTCTGGTCAGCCAGTAAGGGGATATAATTAGGGCTTCTGATTTTTGGTTTTAATTGATAAACACAGATAAAACACCCCTGATACAAAAAAAATAAAAAATGAGATCAGTGTATATCCAAGAAACACCGGAAAAACACTGGAAATGGTTACTCAATTCACATTGACTTTACCACCTTTTCCCATATCCCAGTGCAGTTAGTTACGCAATGTCCCTCCTTCCTTCCTGACTTGAATCTAGCATGGATTTGTTCAGAATACTTTAAACCCACCCCAATTACTGTGTGGCAGCAAATCCCTACATTTCTATTGGAGACGCAGCAGACAGGAAGGATTGTACACGCTCATGAGATTGAAAACAAGATTACAACTAGATATGGAGGACTGTTCTTGCTTGTGCCGGATTTAAAGGTATATTACAGTTAGATAGGGAGGATTTACATGCTTGTGGGATTTAAAACAGAATTACAAATTGCGACCATTTTTATAAATGCCTAGACACACAAAAAAACACAGAAGAATATGCCCGTGACCATAAGGATTTTGTTGTAGAAGACAGTAAAGGAAAGAAGGTACAACTAGTGTGGAAGTACTGTCGAGTTACTATACATATTGTGCCAGGAAAAAAAAGGCTAATCATTTTGGGAAGTAACAGAAAACAATAATCTCATACAAAGCAACCGCCCCCCCCCCCCAAATTTTTTTTTTTTTTAAATAGCTCCAAATAAACACTGAAAAAATGAAATTAATAAAACGCCTAACGGAAGCCCTACAAGATATAATCTAAGATTTACAGACTAAAGCAGTTCTTTCCTGCAGTTTTAGCACTCAGCATTGTGTCGTGCTACAGAGATTAATGTGGACTTCTCTTCAGTTGAGACGCAAGGTAAACCATTTTAAGGAAAGTGTTGCAGGATTTTATTCCAATCTGCCAAATAGCTGTTATGATTAATGCTATAAAGCATACACCTGTTGTACAGAGTTTCTGTTTTATGTAACATGCCTGCCTTTGGTTATGCCAATGCTGCTTCCTGATGATAAGCTGCAACACATTTTAATATACTCTTCTGTAGAAACACATTCAAATAAATAAGGAGACTTCCTGCTTTTCTTACATGCTCGGTACACAGTCTAAAGAAACCAGATGGCCATTTTTTTTTCTTTTCTTTGTTTCTTATATAACTTGCATGGATCCCAGTAAAAATAATTATTACTATCATTATGATATGAGGGCCCGGTGCCTCATCTCTCTCACAAAGTGGCAAACCCTTCATGAACACATATACTGTATATATAGGGATCCGATTAGTTACAATAAAATACATATACTGTATATTGTGCCTTTTTCATAATGTATTTTCTTGATACCCTCCATGTTTATTTACTGCTAAACATATACAGTTATAAACAACTCCTCCTCTCAAAGTCAAAGGCATTTACTGGAGCCATCTCTAATGAGGTTTGTGTATTTAGTCTGCCTGCTTACTAATCTTTTAAAGATTAGCCCAGCATTTGATTGACACTTTGGAATCCCCCCAGATATATGCAAATTATATGAACAATAGGCAGTGGGAGAATGTATTTAAAACACATTGGAATTTTGGGATTTATTCTTTTGTGTTCCGGTAACCAGAGTTCCCACCGAGTCCTAAATTAAGTTTACTTAACATACAAAACCTGCTGTTGGACTAAATATGCCGCTTTGCCTACTGACGGCGCACTATTGCATTGACCATTGTTTTTTTCCAAAACAACTCCTGGAAGGAACCTTTAAAAAAAAAAACCTTACAGATTGATTTGAAAACAGCAAGGCTGACCGTTTTTCTATTTTTAAGGCTTTCTTAACAGTGAAACCACTTTTTATACCTGGGAACAATGTAATTTTAACCTTTGGCATGATCAATATTTCATTATTTCCCAAGATGCGAGACTAACTGACTCGAGCACCTGGAATAAAAATAATATAGTAATGAAGACAATAACAATATTCTTACATAGATAAATAAGCTCCGATTTCTATATTTTAAAATAAATCTGAGCATTACACTTTCTCATCTGTGAACTACAGTACCCAAAATTGTATCAAAGAGATCATCAGGTTGAATGTGACTTGCAACCCTAGATCCATTAAACGAATAAAAAACAGTTAAAATGAACATTGGGTTCGAGGGTAAGGGTATCCAATCTGTTTTTGGTGAATATCATCCACTTTGGTTGCTTATTTTCCATCAAACACACTCACTCACTAGAGACCCCCCCTGGAGCGGTTGATTCTCATTACTGTTGTACCTGTCCAGCTTTACAGCTGAGCTCCATCAATTTACTTATCAAGCTAATGACAAGATGCCATCCGATGTTACAGTTTATAATCAATCTCGTCTAATGTGCCAATTTAGCACTAAAAACAGACCCTCACTGAATGGCATGACATAGACCCCGTTCACACTTGCGATTTAAGGCGGCCCAGATTTAGGGAATCGCAAGCACTGGAGCGGAATGAAAGAAAGAGTGGAGCGCCAAGTTATCAGCGAGAACTGCCCAAGGCAGTTTACGTATTTTCACGGTATTGGCGCAGCAAAAGTAAATCAGCCAAAAGCACCATTTCAGTTTCCAACACTTGGCTTGTGTTTTTGATATCTCCACTTTAAATGGCTGGGCACTTTTGATAACTTGGCATTTTTTCACATTTCCAATGTGTTTTTGTTTCAGATACTTAATTCACAGCCTCTTACTCTGCCAAAAAGCCATTTACCACCCCTATCTCACTAAATTTTGCATATCATGTATTCAGTAAAAAAAAAGAAAAAAAGCTTACACGTCAGTGCTGTTTAAAGGTTTTCAGCTTGGATCTATGAGCAGTATCAACTGCTGAGCGGGTAGGAAAACTCAAAACACTTTCATTACATTAGAATTTGGATTGCATTTAAAAACTAAAAAAGGTAGCTTTGTTCCTTCTTACTGGCATTTTATATTCTGGCCCACAGCCTCAACACACAGATGCCTGTACAAAAGAGCTCTGTTTAAAACATTACGATATTCAAAATCTACATGTAATCAGGGGAAAGGTTTGCTTGTTGTTTTGTTGTGTATTATTAAAGCTTATATACAGCACCACAGGAATGTATTTCAATTGTCACTAACTGAGAAGCCAAAACGATTCTGGGAAAATGTAAACAAGACTTAAATATCTTGCACTACAAGTATATTCACCCATGTAACATTTTACAAGCTGTGTTTACAATGGCACATTGTCCTACTGAATTCAAACAAATTCTCTCCGTTATAAATTCCACACTTTCCTTGTTCCAATCTACATTTCCATATGAGCTGCCATGTACTGTATAAGTAGAGCTGTGTGAGCAAATTCTCTAAAAAAAAAAAAAAAAAAATGCACTCGAATATGGGGATTGATTTTCACAATAGTCACAAGGATCCTTTTCTTACCACGTCAATTTCCTGAGACACTCTGCGTCTGCGTAGCTCCTCCATCCTCTCACATACGTCGCTGAAGCAGGTGTTGTAATACTCAGAGTACTGCTGGGCCAGGTCATCAATGTTTCCCAATGAACCATCCTAGAGGGAGGAGACAGAGCAGGATACAGCTGGTCAGCAGTCAGAAGATATTAAACCTTACAAATATATTTTAACAAACAAAATCTGTTCAGTGGCAGAACACTTGGATGGACTTTTTTTCCTAAAATATATTCAAACTAAACCGTTTGAGGTGTGCCAAATGTTCATAAAATAATTATTAAAAAAAAAAAGAAAATACAACCATGCATCAGGCTTTAATTGTACACTGGTGCCAAAGAAGAAGAAATCATTCAAACTGCTGAATTACAGACCTTGCATACTTTAAATTTGGCATTTTATAAAATGTCCTTGTTAAAACAAAGGCTTTTCATATGCAGTTAAGACTAACATTATACATTCACTACACATTGTACTGATCAACAAATTGCCATATGTCGTCTCAGTTACCACCTACACAAACACAAGTGCACTTACAATTCCTTTACATTGCAACAATGAGTAAGATCTGGGCAGGAGCCCATATCACGACTCATTTTAAATAGTTGGCAGAACTGAACATTTTTTCGACTAGGTCTGGCATCCACAAACCACAACATCTTCCCTCTCAGTGATATAGCTGCATCCTTGCATGAACTGCCCTTGTGCACACTCAGCAAAGCGGGATCTCTTGTCCTGATTTATGAAGTACAAATCCTGTCATTTCCCAGAAATAAATATAAAACAATTCAGTTTGTTTTGGGCACAAATTGTGACTGCACAGAGTTCCTGTTGCTATGCACTGTTACACACATACCCTGGAACAGGCAGATGTGCTAAGTGTTCCTATAAAACTTCGGATGTCGAAATATCTGTCACAAGGTAACATTTACTGGTTTGGGTTGAACCTTGAGATATTAAATATATTATACAAAAAATATTAACTACACGCACTGCTTTAAACATTCAAATCCCACAATACTGACCGCTAATAAAGTTCCATACATGAAACATACAGAAGGTGCCTCATGCCTTTGGTCAGGGCGCATGCTAATGCTTTACTGACTTGCAAACAAAACTGCAGTACGAGTACTGCTGTACGAGACTACATATATGTTGAATCATCAACACAGTAAAAAGTAATGAATCTGATAGTTACTGGGAATCCTTGGGCTGTTAAATAACCTTCTAAAAATAATCCCCCATCATATACAGTCCTAATTGGGGAAAACTGTGCAATCTCTTTACTTATTGTTACTATAGTCAGCAAACATAAACAGCAACTTCTGATAATAAACGTATCAATCTGCCATTATTTCCAATGGTTCCACATTACAGTGCACTAAGAGGCGTGCTGGCAGCTGTTCGGCGATGCACAACAGTGAACAGTTGTCCCTTCTAATGGAAAGCTTTTCTACTGTAGTTTCAAAAAGGGAGAAATATAAAAATAACACTACGAAACTATTAACAAACAACTTCAGAATACCAGAGCCCTTGAACTATACCGAGTTTTGAAACTTCAAAAGGCTGTTTTTTTTTTCCCCTAATGCCACATGCGGAGAAAATGGCTTTGTGAATTTCCCCTACAGCTGTCCCAACTTTCTGATAAAAGTTCAGGTCTCAAAAGAAGTCAGAGGCTCAGGGGTGTCTAAGCTCAAAGGTACCTGTAACAGCTTAAAGAGTGGGTAGTGGGGTTCTGACAAAATACAGCGTTACACGTCCCCATGTGCTGCTACAACTGTTTAAATAACATACCTGCCATTTTTATGTTCATTGTTAACATCCTAACAACTTTACACTTATAACCTTAAAGTCTGTTTCAAAGCTCTTTTCAAAATGGCCGCTCTAGTGTGTTGGGATTTGTGATCACTGCAGAAAAAACATAACAACAAGTGCTCTGGCTTTTCTGTTCCGTACCACATCATGGATCGTTATTGTTGCGTTACCTGTTTGACAATGTGGGCAACAATCCTTACACTATTAGTGCACTAGCGCGGACATTTTTAAAAGAGCTTTGAAACAGACTATTTAAATAGTTGTAGCCACACGTGGGGACGTGTAACACTATATTTTTCAGAATCCTTACTCTTTAAGCT
The DNA here is from genome assembly GCA_030684275.1 of Acipenser oxyrinchus oxyrinchus. Classification (NCBI taxonomy): domain Eukaryota; kingdom Metazoa; phylum Chordata; class Actinopteri; order Acipenseriformes; family Acipenseridae; genus Acipenser; species Acipenser oxyrinchus. The sequence continues at coordinate 64,943,220 of CM060252.1, read as the reverse complement.
GCTATACAATGGGAGTTTTTCCACTCCTCAAGTACCAGGTAAGGGATAAGTATATTTTCCAGACACACTGCTTGTTCAAAATGAACATGCCTACTGGAGATGGGTTGGGCCTAGACCACTTGGTTAATGTATCACAAACCAGGGTCATGTGGTCATTTCTCAGGGTGGGTAGGTATTTAGAAACAACAGATAAATGGCTCACAGTTTTGCAGGTTTTACACCTATACTAAAATTCTCTGACCAGTACCTGCATATTTTCAACATAAAAGGTGTGACTAAGCTCTCCTATGACTTCTTAAAAAAACATGAAAAGATATAGGCCTATCTTTTACAGTAAGTCAAATGCTTTATTTTCCATTTTATATGTTAGTTTTGTACAATAAAGGTCTGTACATATAACAATAATACATAAAGACACAAGAGAGGCTGCAGAAATTAGAGGCTTCCAACTTAAATACTTAAACATTCGAAACTAAATTATGTGATGGGTTGTTTGTGCAACAACAGAAATTGCATGGTACAGGTTGCAATCACTCTTTCTGTTTTTATTATGGGCCATAATGTCCCCTGGAACAAAATCAATAAATAAATAAATACATAAATAAATAAATACTTAAATAAATAAGTAAGTTGGTTGTAGTACATTGGAGGATAAAATTAAGCAAAGATTTTGTGCTGAATTTTCCATATAATTCTGGTTTTGCTGAGTTTAAATCATAAAGAAACATTAAGGAGACCTGATTAAATAGTGACTCTGTAGCAACCAGCAGACTATATAAACTTGCCATCATGTATGAATAGGTTTTTATATCTGAGCCTTGTACAGCTGTGGAAAGCTAGTTTATTTATCTGCTGAAGAGTCGCTGACAAGATGCCACACCAGCCCTTCCACTGGCATGCAGCTGCTGATTAAATAGATGGCTGATTACTGGCAGTTTCCAGGGAACTATGCCAGCTGTGAATGCAGGCCAGTTAATTAGCAAAACATTCCTGCACCTTATACCACATTGGAATATGAACTTACTAATATGAGTTCAGCATGCAACACTCTTGAAAGGCTAAAAATCAACCCAGAAAAAGTTTGGGATTTAGAGCTCACAGATAACAAGGTTGTGATTTTCCTTGAGGTTTCTGCCCTGGGTTTGTATATGCCCCTCAACCTTAACTTGCCCTCTCGTTAAAATGCAACTCAGGTTCCAGTGCCTCTAGAGTGATCTTTCCAATTACAACACAGATATTGCCCTCCACTGTACTTACCATTAACCATGCGAAATAGAAAATGAACACAAGGAGATTTAGTAACACCTGACTGCTTTCTTTGCTGGATCCAAAAGAGCAATCAAGTGGGACTGATTTATATTCAGTGTGCGTGTGTGTGTTACTGCGTGTTTGTGCTCTATTAATACCTGCCCATAACGTAACAGCTCGATACAGCGCCATAGAAAGCCAGCCTTAAACGCTGTGTTGAACCAGACAATGCAGCTGTAACAGATGATGTAATCAGCACGGACACAACCAGGACCGTACCAAGGGGGGTGCAAGCAGTGCGGCCGCACAGGGCGCTGACCTGAAGGGGGCGCTGATTGGCTGACGAAGAATAAGTAAAACAAATTTGTGCAATAACGATTCAAAACAAAAATAACATGATGAAAGAAATGAAAGAGCTTTATTAGTCAGTAGCCAACCTGAGGGAGGACGTCGACTGGCTGACGAATAATAAGGCCAAATAAAAAAATGTGTGGTTCGGGTTAGCAGACCGATCCTAAATATTTTTTGTTGATAACGGGCTACACTTTTGGCTATCAATCTGAAAAACTGATCACTGTGCGCAGCCGTGTTTTCACTCTCCGGAAGCCCCATAGCAAACAAGATCTTCAGTTCATATAAAATGTTGGGGTCTGAGCAGCACGGCTGCAGCATATCGCCAAGTAGTTATTGTGCACTATTGTTTGAAAAATGCGACCACATATCAGAAAAAAGAATTCTAACCAGTGTTAGACTCGGGGGTGAAACGACATTTCTCACACTACATCTTCATTGTTATTTATCTTGATAGTAGCCTATTTTATTTCTCACTATAAATATACTTTTAAATGTCTAATGTTCCCGATGCATGTTTTCCTTACTGTGTCTGCGTGTGCTCTCTGGCTAAACAATAGCCTACTGAAATTAAACAAGCGGCATCCAGAACTGAATTTGATGTGGCAACTGGTTTTTAAAGGCCGATTGCATTTAAATTTTTTTTAAAGAATGTTATCACATAACATGTGTTGACATTTCTAAAATAAACTAACTACAATTAGTACAATAGCTGACCTTATTTTGTTTTTCTTCCAAACCTGACAAACTAAATAACAGCACTCAACAGGCACTGCCTTCCTCATCGATCCTGCGTTCCTAGCAAGATCTCTCGATTTGCTGAAAATAATTGTGAAAGCTTATAATACAAAGTGAAAATTGTTTAATGTCATATCAGTGTTTACAAAGACACAACACACCTGTTTTTATTAGACTATAATATAAAGCCTTCCGTTTTTTATTTTATTGCACACATTTTGTCGTGTTCATTTTTTATTTGTGACCTGCTATTTTGTCTGATTTCTTTCTTTTTTAATTGTATGCATTTTATTGCTTGTTTCTTATTTCTGTGATCTATGATGTCTGTATGGTCTTTATATCTTTTGTTGTAAGAGCTTTGGGATATTATATTGTATGTAAAAAAGGGGCACAAGTGTAAGGCTAATATTCTCTGTTTATTTATGCAGTTTCATGGTCTTTTTTTTTTTTTTACGGCTTAGCATGCAGCATGCTATTAGTGTGTATGCTATATGGTGGTCATTTTGAGGACTTGTCTTATTTGAAAGAACTGAAAGGGTTCCTTTGCTATCTTGTGTTGTGACTGACCATGCTGTGTCAAAGGACGGTGTGGCATTTTGAGAGATGTCCTGCAGTGTTGATACCAAGCTTTTTCTATTTTGTGGGTGGAGTATCTCCAGTTTTAAATAATCATTGTCTAATCCTAAACATTTTTAAACCAGACATTTAGTGAATGTAAAATAGCTGTTTTAAAAAATAAAATATTGGTAATCTAAAACTTAGTTCCAGTCTTCACATAATATAATTCTTTACATGCAAATAAACATTTTCCCATCCAACTAACAGTATAATTTTTCAAGCAGGTAGGTAATTTATTTGCAAGTTCACTAACAATCCAATGTAGTTTCAGAAAGCTGAAATTGATTAAAAATGATCTCTGAAACTCCATGCTCCAAGAACACTTGTCTAATCTAGCCATTATAGCCATTGAATTTGTATTGGTCAACTCTCTGAACTATGACCATGTCATCAATGACTTTGCATCACTGAAGGCAAGAAAAGTACATTTTTAGGCTCTGGGTTTCATTTATTAATTTTTTTAAATTCGCTGACTGCAAGTTCTGGGGGTGGCAGGCGCTGGATTTGTATCTTGCACAGGGCGCCATCAATGATCGGTACGGCTCTGGGTGCAACAGTAAGAAGGCATTTAACCAGGGCAGATTTTATGTTCATATTCAGCGCAATAATAAATGTGGCTACCACTGCCACTTCCAGACTGCCAGTATACCTTCATCACAACATTCTGACCTGTCATTAGTCACCTGGTCTAAGTAAATGCACAATATCCATTGGCTGCAATATATATTAAAAAAAAAAAGACAGAACAGAAACACAGATGAAATTACCAGATATTGCGTCGGAAAATGTGGAATTGTGCTTTTTTTTTTTTTTTTTTTTTTTTTGGTCAATAAGCTTGTGAGTTGTCCGACCATTATTATTTAGTTGCAATTATACCACAAAAGAACGATATTTCCAGTTGTTTCTGAAGAACTGTGTTACAATTTTAAAATGTAACTACACATTGGCTTGATATTTAAATAACATTTTGATGAAGTAAGGACTGAACCCAAGCCCCTTTGGTTGCAGTCCAGGCACCCTGGCAGCTAAGCTATGCGGGGGGGGTAAAATAAATACATTACTACTACATTACTCTTGTACTCCTACCGTTTCCTGATGTGCTATTACATGACTGAAACAGTTTGCCAATGGCTGGCATCCAGTTTAACTTATAAATCTCCACCATGAGAACAGTTTCTTGAAGCTGCTCTGCTACAGTAAAACAATAAAAAAAATAATAATAATAACCCCTTCGCTAGTGAAATTACTGTAGCCAACAGGGGATGAAATGTGGAGGTGCTGGCTGTAGCCCACCCTTTTTAGGAAGGTTTCCTGAGAAAATCTGCTACGCTGTAAAAGAAAAGGGCGCCACTGACAGAGAACGGAAACTTGGGCGTTGTCCATCCCACAGCGCTGAGCTTATCGTCTGGCCTTCCATAAACAGGGAGTTTTGCAGCCTGTGAAAACATTGCTTTTAAATATGGAACGGAGTGCTATTTAAAAATGAAACACATGTTTGGAGACCCAGATAACACTACAATACTCCTGGCAGGTATTCTCACCACTGCTTTTCTTTTCAAATGTCTTTCAAGATTTGATACAAACAGGTCCAATGAGGAACAAGTGAGGGCTCTGCTCCCTCCAAATTTTTGGACAACGTTCCCAGCTTGTTGATTTCATTTCAATTTTATGTTCACTTCTAGTTTCCAAAAAGGTCATGGTGAAATTGGAAAATGTTTCACAATATATATATATTTTTTAAAAAGTAAACAATCAAATTACTATAGTAGCTTACTGAAATTACTGGCATTATGTTAGGTAGTCTTGTATACTTGTATGCAATCACAATTACATTTGGTTAAAGCCCATAATGACCATTTTTAACCACATTTACACATGTTCTGACAATGTAAGGCTCTCCTTCTGTACACACTCAAAACCTATTGTACCTTGGAACTTTTTTGTTTGTTTCAATGTATCAAATCACAAATGGATGTGTACTTGAGCTGGAATGACATGCCTTGCTATAGTTAAATAGCTAAATAACATGCCAAAAGATTTTAGCTTCAAAAGTCAGGTACTAATTTGATGTCCAGTTAGCTGCAGTCATGCTTGGGCCTCTTGTTCAGTAATACTGAAGAGCACCGTACCTCAATCCTGCATTGTAGGGCTTCACTATGCATGTGGAACAGCATTGTTCTTTGATGGATATATATTGCCAGGGGGGAGAGCTAAGGTGAGTTATGCCTGTGTATCTGCAGTGTGTTGCAGGCACCACGCTGGGAGTCCCAAGGCATTCGGGAGTGGTCAGTGGGAGTGTCAGTGGGGAGGCAAGAATCTGAAAATTGCTCCCAGCAACAGAATTACCAGACATTCATTCTCAGTATATATTTTGAAATAGTTTTTTTTTTTTTTCTTGCTGATGTGGCAGTTTAAAAAGTAAATAACTTGTACCTTCATTGTCACATATTTCAGCAAGGTGCATGAACGCTTTGAGAAAGCTGAAAATCCTTTTAAAAATTACATTTCCCAGAAGCCTCATATTTCCCAGAAGCCACTGAGCCTACAAATGAGGAACAGCTGTGTACCCTTGTTTTAAATGTTCACTGATTGTTAATGGTGTGTTGATTGGCTGGAATGTTTAGATCACAGGGATAAAAGCTGTCCTTTGTTCAAAGACTGTGTGGGGTGCTACAGAGGTGGTTTTAGTGTAAAACTGTATTTTTGGAACCTTGATATATGTAAGTGGAAAAACTTATCACCGGTTGTATTTTGTTGCAGGTAAACGGCTTTGTCGTCCTGTATTTAGCTAGGGGACCTTTCTGTGTTAGTTAGTACTTCAAAGTGAAGTTAGGTTTTGTTTGTTTTGTTTTTGTTCTAGTTCACCATGTAAATAATAAAAATTACTGTCCGTTTAGAACTGTACTAAAGACTCTGACCTGTTTTATCTAACATACCCAACCTGCACTAGCCACGCTACCACACTAGTGTGTCTGAAATGTGTAAATGCTGTAGTTCAGGATTCATCTAAAGTGGCATTCGGTTGTAAGGAAGTCAGCTTACCTTGTAAAAAAGTTGAAATAAATAAAACACACTGACAAAGCAACAATGCTGACTGCCTTCCAAAGTAGCCACACGGTAGAAGTTTTGCAAGAACCTGCAGCCAAGACCTAGCAGATATATTTACCACTGTTGTGGTGCCTGAGATGCATCTCACTTGAAATAGAATTATTTTGGATAAAATTTTATAACAAGTTAGTTTAAAAATGTGTGTGTATGCAAAGGGGATGAATAACATTGTTGACAGAGTTGTATAAATGTTAACAGTAATTCCATTTTATATTTTTATTTTTTTCTGAATTACACTTGCTGAGGTTTTTTAACATAATTCTCTGTCTGGTGTCAGTGAGCTAGAGACCAAACGTCACTTCCTAAATGCTACTTAATAGCAAAACTACAAACCTTAGTGTGATGTGCAAAGTTTATGTTGGTTGTTATTCTAGTCTGCCTTCTCGCATTGAAGAGGCATCTGTGTCCACCTTTAGCCACATCAAGCATGAGATTTCACCTTATCCCAATGTTGTACATGTGGCTTATATTTTCCAAATTTGGAATCACGAATTCACTTTTGTAATACTTTTGCTGCAGCACTATGAGAGACATTTTTGTATTGTGTTTTAATTCACTGAATCATTTAAGAGGCCACACTCTGTCTCTAAAGCATGCCTACTGTATAACATGGTTAATGAGCAGCAGAAAAAGCAGTAGTTTTCTATAGCTCAGTAAACAACAGCCTTTGAAATTTGAGCATCAGCTTTTTAAACAGGGTTTCTGCCGCTGTGTTCCTGCCAAAAGCCTTAAACAGAACTGTGTCCAACCTTTCATGTTTGAAAAAGCAATATGCTCAAAACATTCTGAATACAATGCACCTTGTAGGCATTCTTTTGTGCAATACTGTTGGTATAGTATTCATTTTTTTAACCCATCGTCTTCCAGAAAGAACTTCATCACTGTTTGCATACAGTACATCGATGTCCAAAACCGTGAAATTATCTTTTGAAATGCCAGTTACAAACATCTGTTAAACTCAGTGTCTGAATATGCACAAACCAAAGCCCAGACACACATTCCTTCCGCATCTAAAGCTGGCTGTTCCAAACAATATTGTCATTTATAAAAATGTGAAACTAAATTTGCTACCCAGAATCTCAACAAAAGCAGCGATAAATAGGTTCACAATATACTTCAGTAAGTATTCATTTGAAGCCACCTCATTTACAGTTTGTTACAGTTTTCTGTAAACGCTGTGTATGTCAGTTACAGCACACCTTCGACCAGACCTTTGATAAGATGAGTGCCCTGAGGAACCAAGCCATCTGGTCCCAGAAGACCATTGGTAGAAAACAAAACAAAACAAACAGTCTAGTTTATACTGGGCTGCACTTGCAATAACATAAGGGGGACATTAATATTATTCAGAACTGTTTGAAAGTACAAGAATGCTCTATGTGCAGTGTGGAGTAGTGGTTAGGGCTCTGGACTCTTGACTGAAGGGTCGTGGGTTCAATCCCAGGTAGGGGACACTGCTGCTGTACCCTTGAGCAAGGTACTTTACCTAGATTGCTCCAGTAAAAACCCAACTGTATAAATGTGTAATTGTATGTAAAAATAATGTGATATCTTGTAACAATTGTAAATCGCCCTGGAAAGGACGTCTGCTAATAAATAAATAATAATAATAATAATAATAATAATAATAATAATAATAATAATAAAAATAGCTCTTTATAAAGGATTGTTAGAAGCCTGCATGCTGATTGGTCCATCAGTGTTCCAAGTCGTTACATCCAGCACAACTTCACACTTAGGAACAAAGGCAAATCACTGCACCTGTGCTAACCACGTATCACTGCACCACCAAAATCAAAGAAAACGCCTGTCAAAACACCTACTATCATGGAAGATACTGAAGACATCAAGGTGTCTTGTCATATCTTCCAGTTTATATTAATTTGCACTACAAACCAGTTTGCTATTTCAGACAAGACGCTGTTTTGGTATTTTATTTGTTGTACATACCAGTCATTTTCTGTAACTTCGGTCGGATCCAGTTGTCAGATATTCAGTTTTATTTTCCTCCTTTCCGTTAGTATCAGCCGTCGTTTTGTGAAACTGACTCTTCGTTAATTTTTAACTGTGGCTATTTTTGTATTTTTCGATAGCATCTACATTACTAAACGCAATGTCTTAACCATCCGACTCTCGCCTTTCTTCACTGTCTCGCTTCTCCTTTACTACCGTGTACTCGCTCTCTTTACAGATTCAAAAAATGAAACATTTACGTGCTAGAAAAAAAAACTCTTAAATTACTAGCTTTCTGAAAAAAAACACAATTTGACTTTAAATGAAGTACTTCATCCCAACAAAGCACCTTAAAAACTCTTGCGCTGTTTGGTATACTCTAGAGCCAAAGGGAGTGAATTACCTGGCAACAATATTACCTAGATGCAGGAAGGCAGGCACCTCACAGATATACAACTAAGCAATGTTTTTTGATAGTTACTCAAAGTCAGAAAAATTAACTGAAACACATCTAAGCAAGGTTTTTATAGTTATTTAAAGTCTTTATTAATAATAAAAAATAATTGCTTTTACTGAAACAAAAAAAAGAATGTTTTACTTGAATATTTTTTTTAGTTCATAGTGACTATTTTCTGTTTTGGAAGGTTAGACCTCAAATTGTTAATAAATCTTTAGATACTATATAGATTTCTCCTTTCTTTTTTATTAAATGTTCATAAATCACTCTCGTGCCTTATTGCTTAACTGTATCATTTCATCTTCACAACACTAAATGCCTCTGTGGTATCCTCAACTCAAAACATCTGTTGTAATAAAACCTGTCACACACAAAGGAAAATGCAAACTGTTTACAAGGCAGCAATGTTAATTCGGAACATCCCTTCCGAGGAGTCATTTATACTGCAGATACAAAAGTGGCTTTTCAAGACCAACAGCAAGGAAAGTGGTGGTAGGAAAGCTGGGTACGATGTTAACAAAAAAGGGAATCTGCTTTAGTTCTCGATATGTTTTCTCGACTTATGCTAAAAAGGGCTTCGTCACTAAAATTGTAATTCATATAGTACTTTCTTGCATCATGTTGTAAACATTTGTTTAAAGGGTATTTTTGTTTGAATCTGAATTTTTTCACCCATTGTCACAATGATCTCAAACTGATCAATTTTATCTTAAATGGCAATTGCTGGATTGTACCGTATTGACAGGCAAATGTGAGAGATCTAACTTAAGAGAAAGTAGTGGACACTTTTTGTTGTTGGTTTATTGAAAAGGAGAACTGTACACAGAAGCATATTTGTGTTAATTTGTAGATTGCACAATTTGAACCATGTTTGAAAAAAAAAAAGAAATGTATAGTAAACAAAAGTCCCTGTTTGAACAATTCAGTGCTTGAGTTTAGCAAACACACACAGCTGCTTACTGTATGCACGGCACTAAACACATGTGCACATACTCAAATTCAAACCAAACTGTGCATCAGATCCACTGTGTCAATAGTGGTGACCAATCATAATCCATATATATATATATATATATATATATATATACAGTACTGTGCAAAAGTTTTAGGCAGGTGTGAAAAAATGCTGTAAAGTAAGAATGCTTTCAAAAATAGACATGTTAATAGATTATATTTATCAATTAACTAAATGCAAAGTGAGTGAACAGAAGAAAAATCTAAATCAAATCCATATTTGGTGTGACCACCCTTTGCCTTCAAAACAGCATCAATTCTTCTAGGTACACTTGCACAAAGTCAGGGATTTTGTAGGCATATAGTCAGGTGTATGATTAAACAATTATACCAAACAGGTGCTAATGATCATCAATTCAATATGTAGGTTGAAACACAATCATCAACTGAAACAGAAACAGCTGTGTAGGAGGAATAAAACTGGGTGAGGAACAGCCAAACTCAGCTAACAAGGTGAGGTTGCTGAAGACAGTTTACTGTCAAAAGTCATACACCATGGCAAGACTGAGCACAGCAACAAGACACAAGGTAGTTATACTGCATCAGCAAGGTCTCTCCCAGGCAGAAATTTCAAGGCAGACAGGGGTTTCCAGATGTGCTGTCCAAGCTCTTTTGAAGAAGCACAAAGAAACGGGCAACGTTGAGGACCGTAGACGCAGTGGTCGGCCAAGGAAACTTACTGCAGCAGATGAAAGACACATCATGCTTACTTCCGTCGCAATCGGAAGATGTCCAGCAGTGCCATCAGCTCAGAACTGGCAGAAAACAGTGGGACCCTGGTACACCCATCTACTGTCCTGAGAATTCTGGTCAGAAGTGGCCTTCATGGAAGACTTGCGCCAAAAAGCCATACCTCCGGCGTGGAAACAAGGCCAAGCGACTCAACTATGCACGAAAACACAGGAACTGGGGTGCAGAAAAATGGCAGCAGGTGCTCTGGACTGATGAGTCAAAATTTGAAATATTTGGCTGTAGCAGAAGGCAGTTTGTTCGCCGAAGGGCTGGAGAGCGTACACAAATGAGTGTCTGCAGGCAACAGTGAAGCATGGTGGAGGTTCCTTGCAAGTTTGGGGCTGCATTTCTGCAAATGGAGTTGGGGATTTGGTCAGAATTAATGGTCTCCTCAATGCTGAGAAGTACAGGCAGATACTTATCCATCATGCAATACCATCAGGGAGGCATCTGATTGGCCCCAAATTTATTCTGTAGCATGACAACGACCCCAAACATACAGCGAATGTCATTAAGAACTATCTTCAGCGTAATGAAGAACAAGGAGTCCTGGAAGTGATGGTATGGCCCCCACAGAGCCCTGATCTCAACATCATCGAGTCTGTCTGGGATTATATGAAGAGAGAAGCAACTGAGGCTGCCTAAATCCACAGAAGAACTGTGGTTAGTTCTCCAAGATGTTTGGGCCAACCTACCTGCCGAGTTCCTTCAAAACTGTGTGCAAGTGTACCTAGAAGAATTGATGCTTGATGCTGTTTTGAAGACAAAGGGTGGTCACACCAAATATGGATTTGATTTAGATTTTTCTTCTGTTCACTCACTTTGCATTTAGTTAATTGATAAATATAATCTATTAACATGTCTATTTTGAAAGCATTCTTACTTTACAGCATTTTTCACACCTGCCTAAAACTTTTGCACAGTACTATATATATATATATATATATATATATATATATATATATATATATATATATATATATATATATATATATATATATATATATATATATATGTCTTTCTTAGTTATGGAGACACAAATAACAAACATAAAACTGAGAAAACCATTGGTTTAGTAACTTACTTTGGTGAGATTTTATTAGGGCGGAGGAATTTCATATTTTATAGTACTACATGGAAATGCAGAAGCATTACTCAACCACACAATGCTCTTACACCAGTGTTAATAAATTCACATGTCTTTTCCTGTACTGAAAACAAGATGCTGTTACACACCAGACACGACGCAAAGAGCGACACGAGAAAATCAATAAAACCGATGCTTTTCAACAGCACCCTTCACACCAAACAGCGATACAACAAAGCGACGCGAGAAAATCAATAAAACCGATGCTTTTCAACAGCACCCTTCACACCAAAGGTGACACGACAAGCGACGTCACTGCAACACAAATTCCAACGCGAGCGATGAAAAAAAAATAGAACCTGGTCCTATTTTTGCGAATTCGTCGCGCGACAACTACAACTGAGCAATCAGAGAACAGCTTCATGTCATGTGGTTTGAAATCAAGCCCTGTTTCACTTTGTGACGGGTGCCCACCCCTTGCGTGTATTTTATTATTTATGTAGGTATTCATTATTATTATTATTATTATTATTATTATTATTATTATTATATAAATATATTGTGTTTATGTGCGAACGGACGAAAGCCGTCCGACATGATTATTTATTATTTAAGATGACTGTGAAAAGCCGCGCGTTTGTGTTTTGTTTATTTATTTAAAAACCCAGTGTACAAGGTGACCCTCTCCCAGTTCATTCATTAATTAATTGTTGCTAATCGGGAGATGGTCATCTGTATAAAAACCTGCAGCTTTCTGCACTCCAGGAGAGAGTGTCAGAGGCGAGACGTGAGTCTAAATTAATAGAGAAACAATTGCTATATCTAAAATATACTTGTTTAGAATTGTTGGTGTTTGTTTTACTTTGCCCAGAGTGCCCTTTGCTTTGTTTTGTGTGTTGTAGTTTTGTTTAAACTGTTTATTTTGTTAATTATTAAATACGAGCGCAGCAGTGCCGTTTTGCCCGTACAACCATTGGTATTGTTTCATTTCCTGGTCTGACGGTACCACCCACACGCACCACAATTTCCAGCTGTCGTGTCGTGTCTGTGATCGCTTCTGGTGTGCACAGTGATCTCACAGCGAATTTGTTGTGTCGCTCCAGTAAAAATAGTGTCGCGTCTGGTGTGTGAACGCCTTTAGAAAAGACTATATAAACAATGTGAACTACATCCAGTTAATGTATTTTTACAACTTAAACTAGATACAGAAGCAGTATATACTTTTTGTATGATACTTTACACTGAACAGCACAAGTTCAGTCTCAGCAATGTTCAGCGATGATGGCATTACTAGTCGGAACATCTGTTGTCTTGATCTTTTGCTGGGATAAGCAACAGGTGGGTTTTTTAGGAGGATTTTGCAGTACCAGGAGAGTCCACCGGGATTACATCAACCACGTACTTATAGTGGTAATCCTGGTATAACCATGGATAGGTGGTTCATGCAATCCAGTTCCCTAGCACTACAAAATGCTCCCAGTAAATTAATCTGTGGCTTATTCTGGCTGGGTACAGGTTGCGCCAATCAACCACTTAGTTTATTATAGATTTCCCTCAGAATGTATATTTGAGAAGTAGAATGTTGATAATGTCAATATTTCTCAAAACTAGTCTACCAATAGATTTTGTTAAAACTAGACTAGTTACAGAATCTAAAGTAATGCATTTTCAACATGGAAACTGCAAAATAATCACTGTTAGTGGCTTTGAACACAAACTTCTAAGTGGAACTGAGGGAAAGTCTCTCTTTAGATATTGTCTAAGAAAACAACTGGGCTTTTAAGGACTTACATTCATTTTAAATAAATATTTCTGTATTTCATTTTAAAATGACATTCATAAATAAAACATGACCGTCATTGTTTTCTATCTTTTGATATGGTCCGTTTCATTTGATTAGTAATTTGGTTTAAAAAAAAAAAAAAAGATGCAAAATAAATCCATTTAATTTGTCTTCCGTTCACGGGATGCACAGAATGGGAAATGGATGAAGACGTGCACATTCGTGGTAATTATTACACTACAGCAAAATGACTGTAAAATACTTCCTTGTTTAAAAAAACTGTTCTGGAATATTGGCCTTGATTAAGGTACACTCCGGTCCTGTAGGTGGTATCAATAAGCCTCATATTTGGCTTCCACAGCAATATTAAGAAGGATATTTACTTCTTGACGTTTCTGGCGCCAGACCAGTGTCTGACAATATGGAGACAATCAGAGGTTTTTTTGACTGTACAAGTGCAGTAGCCTCTGCGGCACACCTCCTAAGAGAACACTTTGCCTAAGGAAACACACTTTGGGTGAAACTGAATTTTGCCATTGTAAATGCTCCTGCTAAAAGGAACAGGAACTTCGCTTAAAAGAACACCTTCTTGACACCTATAGCGATTCGTTCACAACTGATGTTTTGTAACCTGATAACTCATTATCATCAAACTTAAATTAAAATGGTTTACTCAGTCTTTTCAAAAGCGACTTGCCATCGCAAGAGTGTCTTGAGGCACACTGATTGGTTTATTAAATCTTTCCAGAACCAGCGTCATATCATTCACTCATTTGTAGTTCTGATTTCCAGAGTGCACCTCATCCCCACAAAATGGCATGTAAACAAAACAGCAAAATGCGCCGCTGTTTCTCTTGCTGCAAAAAGTTGGAAATTGTTTGAGCTGTTGAAAAAAAAAAAAAAACCTGAATCAATCAAGTCGTAGAGCAATTTGATGTTTCCTATTCTGGTAAGTTGCTTCACCATTCTGTTAAATAATGTGCCTGTCTTATATACAACGTGTGTAGGGGTGGTGTGTCAATTTAGTTTCAGTTAGTTTATTAACGTTAGTTTGTCTGTTACTTTATTATTATTAACATTTACATACTTATTCAGTTCATTTCATATGTTGATGCACGTACATCATGACAAGTAATACATATTTATTTATTGTCATTGGAACGGTCTACTGTTAGTATATACTAGCATAAAGAAAAGTGTGTCTGTATTCATATGTATACATAGACAGAGATTGTTTAAACTATGATATATCATAGAGTTTAAATGTTCATAAAAGTGTACCAAAATGCAGGTCCCTGGAGTTTATTAGCCTTTATGTTAACAACTGATCGTTTAGTATCTGATGGATGGGATGCAAAATTCTGGGCATGTGCGTTTCAGAAATGTATGAACAGAAAACCTAGCACGACCTTTGCTATACTTTCACAGATTTATGCGCTACAACAAACAAACAAAAAAACAGATGACAAATGGCACACCTTCAAAGGCCGTTAATCTTTCTATCAAATTCTTTCTTTCTTTAATGGATATAATAACTCACACATTTTATAAAAATACTTTTACAATGCTATTTCAAAACATGACTGCATAGCACAAAACACCATTCTCTAGGTATAATTTGCCAAATATAGACAAACTTACATACAGTAAAGGCAAATTAAATTAATACAAATCTAAACTGAACAAAACAAACATCAAATGATATGGTTTGGCGCAGGTTGATTAGTAGCTAAACCAGTCAAAAACCATTGGTAATTCCTGATGTGATACAACTACTCAGAAGATTAAAACAACCACAAGCATTACCGATTTGAGTAACTCTGAAGCCATAATATCTGCTATCAATAGATACTGTCTTGAAACCATTAAAAAGGTTAGCCCCTAAAGGTTTAACTGAACAAAGTCAACAAAAGAGTGATGTTCAGTGAAATGTCTGAAGCACAAGGATTAGATTCCCATTCCCATTTCAGAGAGCATTGGTCTAACCCAGCGGTTCTCAAATTATGGGTCGCGCCTCCCAAGGGTGGCAAGGTGTCAAGCGAGCTGAGCTGTGTGTTGTTTTTGGGGTTTTTTTGAGGTTGGATGATTTGAAAAAAAATACAAATTATTATATATTTTAAATGTATTATATTTAAAAATAACTAAAGTAAAATAACGCAAAAAGCTTTTGTTTAACGTGCTAATGTCCCTTAGCAACTGTGATACGTCACACGATATGTTCGTGGTTCCCCACTCCCCGCCCCGCCCCCCAAGTAAACTTAAAAACAATATCTGCAGGGCGCTTACAGTGAGAAACAGCTTTAAGAGAAATGGATTGTTTTGTGACAAAGGGAGAAAACGTACAACACAAACCCGGCGAGGGCAGCAGCGGAGGTTCCAGCAAAACGCAGAAGCCGAAAATACGACAAAGCATATTTAAAACTGGGCTTTACATGGAGCGGGTCCAGCGGTGCACCGAGGCCTCAAATGTGAGGCGAAATACTGGCAAACCATAGTATGCGGCTCTGCAAGCTACGTCGGCATTTCGAAACACGACAACCCTACCTTAGTATCTAAACCCGTAAAGTTTTTTCACAGGAAACGCAATGAGTTTATTTCTTTATAGCATTTATATAGCGCTTTTTATACAAAAGTATCGCAAAGCACTGTACAGTACATAGCAGAAAAAAGAACAAACCACACTACATTTGTATAGCATGTCACACATACAACTGCCAGTCAGACCATTTAAATAACAGCATACACATACTAATACAAAAGCAGCAATTTTGAAGTTACATTAAAACCCACTAAGATAAGAAAGTTAACAGGACAAAAAACAAAAAAAGATTTTAGCTGCTCCCATTTGTACTGTTTTTGAATTAATACTTCTGAAACTCATACTGCTCTATATTGATCAAATCCCTCCTATTTTTTTATTCATTTTTTTGCAACATATAGGATTTTCAGTTTGTTATGTTGTTTTAGTAAACTGGGGAGGCGCAGTTATTTTTTTTCATAGCTCCGGGTGGCTCACTATGACAGTTTGAGAACCACTGGTCTAGCCTGTATAGTTTATGCTAAAGCAATAGAACCTCCAACAACAATAGGAGGCTGTGTGGTCCAGTGGTTAAAGAAAAGGGTTTGTAACCAGGAGGTCCCCGGTTCAAATCCCACCTCAGCCACTGACTCATTGTGTGACCCTGAGCAAGTCACTTAACCTCCTTGTGCTCCGTCTTTCGGGTAAGATGTAATTGTAAGTGACTCTGCAGCTGCTGCATAGTTCACACACCCTAGTCTCTGTAAGTCGCCTTGGATAAAGGCGTCTGCTAAATAAACAAATAATAATAATAATAACAGTAATCTATTTAAATTCTATAAACTTTTAGTATCGAAATGAGCCCATCTAACTACAATATTTCCAGTACTGGCAACTCAATTCAAAAGTTGTTTTTAGTGGTAACGGTCCGAATAGCAGACTAAGTTGACTAAAGTAGTACCATACCTGTTTTTCCTGAACACAAACATAGCATTTGAAAGAAGTAGTTACCATTATTCAATTATAATCAAATCTACATAAAGAATCCTCCACTGATCAGACCTCAGTAGTAGCCCATCACAGCCTACCAATACACAAATTTCTACAAAGCCTAGTTATTTTTCACTGTTAACTACATCTGGCCTCTCAGTCATAAGAAGCATCAAAAGGGTCACCTAAAATGAAATGCTGCATCCTAAAAGCCAATTCCATTCAAATGTAGTGTTTGTTAAACTGATAAATCATCAATATCAGACTACTGGCAAGACTTTGAAACTTCATCAAACTCCTGTGTATGAAGCCAGGCCAATCACCACAAAAATCATTGACTTTGGTATGTTTGTTACACTATTTTCATGAAATTGCCTTTAAATAGATTATACAAATAATCTATGTCCATTAACTTTCGCAACTAAAATATCAAAGTTTTACTAAAATAAAACACTATACCGGGAGTGTCCAATCATTGGCCATTCCACTCCACATTTAACAGGTAAAATTATATAATTTACTATTTCAGGGTCTGGATGGGGGTTTAATTGGTTGAATTAAACTCTTTAGAACAGGACTGGAACAAAGACCAGGAGTATTAGGGCCAACTTTGGCACCCCAGGCACATGCGTGTGTCTGCAGCACTGTGTATGGGATGCTTACTGGAGTTCAACCTGCACAGAGAATTCCTCAAGTCTCTTTTAACAAGCCTGCTGGAACACAAACAGACTGCCCTCATGCAAAACAGCTCCAATACACAAGAATGCATCTAAACTCTGCTGCTACTGGAAATGGGCTATTCATGGCATTTTAGAGGCAAATGTTGCAAGTACACAGAAACAATGCTTCAATTATCTGAAACTGAAGAGATACATTAAAACAATGACGTTATGAAACAGTAGCTTCTGGTCACCCAACAACAGCTTCAATGCAATGGATAAACACACTCCTGAGACCGGCTGTCAGCAAGGGACCTGCTTTATATTTCAGACACAGCCCTTAACCCCGTATAATTAGTCTGACAACTTACTTATATATTTGTGGCAGGTTCACTTGAGACACCTGGAAAAACACTTAATCACCTAAAGTCATGTTCGAATCAAAACAGGACTCCTCATCAATTGCAAAACAAACTTATAGATCACCAACAAATAACCTTAAGAACTGATAAGACCAATTTGAATTACTGTACAGAGGCAATAAAGGCAATAAAGGCAAAATCTAACAGAACCGTTACAGTAGTTAATAATATATATATATATATATATATATATATATATATATATATATATATATATATATATATATATATATATATATATAAAAATGTAGGCTACTTGAAAATGTGCACCACGGGTTCGAGTTGGTTTGGCGTTTTTTGTTTGTATTTATTTATTTTAATTACCGTAAATGTATAAACTCAGCAACATCAGTTCAAATCTAAGCAGAAACTTCCGAACTGTCTGACATTGTAATATTTGCAATTACGTCTCAATAATGTAGTTGTACAAGCTAGTGAAACCTCCTAGGACTTCAGCAACTCATCCTTACGTATTTCACTCCCAAATGCAATGCGCACTCGCGGCACAGCATGGCATCAACACGTTTTACCATACATTTCCACATTCAGCATGTTTATCTTTACTTGCACAGATTTTATATCCGGATTAGTGAACATTCACAAAATGCTCATGTTGTATCCCCGCGACAATATTTTTTAAATAAAGTGTAACCAATCACATACCATTGTCAATCTCTGGACGTAGCACCAATTTCCAAATTCCAGTTTGAGCAGTCGGAGTCCACCAATATAAATGTACACGTTTCCCAATCCCGTTTAAATTAAAATGGCAATAGTAGCCAAGTTATCAATATATTATTATTATTATTTTTTTTTTTTTTAAGATGTCTTGGCTGAATGTGTTCCCATGTCACCATGCCATATTAGTCAACTCCTAAATGCACAATTGAAACCCCTTTGGTGACACATAAGTGAAGAGGCTGACTCAGATGACTAATCTTCCTGCCTCCACTCCCCTCCCCCATCCCAAATGACCCACAGACTTACCAGCATCCCCATGACATCGGTCCATAGCTTAGAGAAGTTGTCAGGCACCTTGTTGTCTAACTGGGGCTCTGGGCTGGAGGTACCTTGATCACCCTCCATTACTTTCCTCGCCTGACTTAGAGAGTTTCAGCGCAGACACATGAAAACAAAAACACGTTCTGTCAAAACCGATGACAAGCAACCCAGAAGCAGACAACACTTTATCTGTCCTGAAATCTTTCACCGTGCTGTTTCAACTATTCATGATTCATGGATCCAGTGAAGATACCCACACACTTCAAGTAAACAACATATACAAAAATATTCTCCCAGGGGAAAACGACGTCCAACTTCAGTAACGACATCGTTCCATTTTGCATGTGTTTTTTTCTTTTCTTACGAGCACTGACACGGATTAGATCCCCAAAGTTTACATTCCTTCCCAAAACTTGTCTGGTGGAGCCTGCAACAACACACAGGGAATAACAACGGGTCTGAACCAAAAAGTTCCAGCAGGGGGGGGAGATCTAAAAATATGCTACAAAAAGGATTTTAAACTTCAGAAGTCTTGGTTTACAATACAGAAATGTGTTTCTTACAATGCTTCACCCGCTTTTTTAAAAGGTACAGACTGTGTTGTTAAAAATCTAAGCACTGAATATGTTTCTAGAATTCTCTGTACCCCTCCGCCTAAAATTAACTCCCCCAACTTCACATGACTAATTTTTCTCTTCTCCCAGCTAAACATTTAGCAACAAAAGGTGCTACCAATTTAAGACGTTGTGGACATTAGCTGCAAGCAGTGACATCTCCTCTTAAACGTGATGGACGAAGTTTTTTGCAGATTATGTGCACGTGTTTATGAACATTTTCAGACAATATATTTGTAGTCATTCTTTTCCTACAAGAGGTTCACGCTAGTTTTTGACATTTTAAACTCATCGTTTTCCAGCCGCCACCTTTTCCCCTGGGCAGGACACAAATACCCTGCCTCGTTAAAAAAAAAAACCCTCCCTGAACACTGTTTAAGGAAAGACCTATTGTTTCTGTCCTATTTATATGTTATTTGAACTTGCAATGCTAATTATTTACACTCATTATGTGATGTATTATTTTAAAAGGTCACAAGTAGTCCTACTATCCTCCCAGAATCAATGCTCACAAACGAGATGCAGCATGATTAATTGAAAAAAAATGCATTCCACAAAATCCCACTTTCGGAACAGAAATACATCCTTGCCTCATTTGTAATTCTTCATAATTACTATCGATACAATGTCAAACTAACACTTTGTGGTTAGGTGGTTAGATTTACTTCAAGTAACTTCCACAATTCTATTAATTCAATTTTAGGGGGTTGACTTTCACGAAAACACACAAACACACACACACATAATATATATTAATATATATTATACGATCTTGGCTCCCGCAGGCAGGCGTATCACAGAGGGCGAGGCAATCCACACACAGGTGGAGGTCAGGCGCGAACCCGGGACCTCTTGCACTGCAGCACATATATATAGGCCTACAGTTGTCGTCAAAAGTTTACATACCCTCTATTTGCAACAATGTTATTTGCCAATGTATTAAGTCTTATAAATATTGTTTGATACACTATACTTACATGGCAATGATACCTCTTGTGAATGTGTTGAACACTCACTCGTCTTAACAAGTGGTAGTTAAAAATCAGGTGAATTAACTGCATTAAGGCACACAGTACCAATATTTATGACTCCAACTATATGAAAGTCAAAGGAGTTAATTCATAAATATTGGTAAACTGTGCCTTATTATTTTGGCGTGAACCCGGCCCAAAACAGGGATTCAGTGTGTTACCAGAACTTAAACTCGAGTCTTACTTCACTTAACGACACGAAGATCAGTACAATAATTTAGATCTTTTATTTAACATCATGGAATCAAAGAAACTACAAAATGATATCGCAAAAGTCTACCAGAACCCATAGTAGTATTGCAGTATTTCATGTTAGATTTCGAAATGTGACATTTTTCGTTTATATCAAAAACTGCAATGCAGTATGTAATTAATGGAACAGTATTTGGCAGGTTTCATCACGCAAGAAAAAACTTAAGAGTTTAGATTTTACGTATTTAGAAAAGTTCTTAAAGCCTGTTACATGGGCTCTGCTTTTAATACCTGTTGAACAAGAGAGTAATGTTTCATTTAAGAAACGGGTGTGACCACTGAAAACAGACACCTCTCAAAGTTACAAAAACATGTTAAAAGTCACAAAGATATGGTAATGAAGCCAATGAAATGGTAGAAAATGTTTCAAGTATAACAAGATTTTATTTATGTATGGTGTTTCTTTTGGGTTCACCTTTACCTCTTATTTAAAATATATGGGGCTTGTGGTTGTAAAAAAAAACTTTGCACACATACTGAAGCAACCTGTACAAACACAATGCAGAGACTGACCTCCTTAGAAAAGAGGCCTCTACTGTACATGCAATAAAGGGTGGAGTGTTGATATTGTCACTGACACCCATCTTTTGCCTTTAGCAGGTCCAGCTCTCGATTTCCAAATCAGTTGAAAGCATCTGGCTAAACCTAGTCATTTTTTAATAGATTCCAAGATAAGTACAACCTCTACCACACCAGCCAAGCAAATGTCACCCAATGTTAGTCACCAGGCAAGGGGAAATTATCTTTGGCATCCCCACCAGATCAAAAATATAAACCTGATGACTTTTTGTTTCACACTCCAACAAACAAGGCCACAGCTTTTCATTTCCCTTTCTTGTATTTGAGAATCAGTGGATGTCCTGTGCATGCTGTTGACTGATGTTTCCTCTCACTTCCTTGAAGAGGAGATACTTACTAGTTTAGGGTAACCCTTTGGAGTACTGTTACTTATGTACTGAATTCACAAAATAAGCTTGCACTGTGATTTGACTGCAAACACTATTAAAGAGGGTTTTTTTTTCCCTCCTCTCAATGTTGCTGAGTTGGAAAACATCAACAAACCATCCCAATATTAGTCACAATTTGTGAATATCATTATGCAACCCTCATTAAAACATCATATAATTACATATAATTACAAGTATTCTTTAATAAACCACTTATAATCAAGTTAGGGAAAGAAAACAGATTTTTGTATGGGTGCAGACTCAACACCCACACAATTGCTTACATTAAACTAACATTTATGGCTTCAAAGTGAAATGCAGCATAAACTTATGTTTAAAATATAAATATATAACTTTGTCTGTTTCCTAATGAAATGTCTGATCATTTGGAAAACCTCCACTGTGTGTTTTTTTTTTTTTTTCCTTTGCTCAGCTAAATTCATATGGTTTATGTTTGCAGACAAAACAGCAACAACAAAAAAAACCCTACCAAGTACTTTACTGGTTGCTTATAATTAATGAATACATTAAATCTTTAGCCGTAACAGAAAGCCACACGCAAAGCAACAATAACATAATATAGGCCTACTTAACCTGCAGGCAGATTAATCGTTACAATAGTATACTTAACCTGAGAGCAGAAAAACAATTAAAATAGTATACTTAACCTGCAATTAAATTAACATACAAACTGTGGGCCAAAGTAAATATAATATATATATTATTTTTTTTAAACACACACATAGACATATCAGGGCCCACTAATGGGAGGCAGAGTACTGGTACAGCACAAGGAAAAATGACTGTCCTCTGAGGAACAGCAGTTTTGAAACTTTGAAAATCTATCTGAGGTTGTTGGAATGGAATATTACTTTCCTCTTTGAGTCAACAGATTGTGTTATGGTTCATTAGTTACTGACTTAAACAGAACAATACATCTTTGATCCAAAAGAAAAACTAAACAATTCTCAGTCAGAATCAACTTTATTATTATAATTTGTTTTATTGTGGATGCTCTACTACGAGAACACTAACAATATATATATATATATATATATATATATATATATATATATATATATATATGCACCAAGTTCAATACAATCCGATTCCTTGTTTAAAATCATAAAAGCTTTATGCCAATCTAAACAGTTCAAGAGGGGCCAGTAAAGAAGGCTTTAAAGAACTTACCATGTGACTTCAATGTAATAGCAACGCTCCCACCAATAGAAAAGTTATTCCTCCAAGGTCTGGCTTGACTCCACAGGTTAGTAGATCTGTGCATGGAACATAACGGCTCCTAGCTTCTTGGAATTAAAATAAAACACACTTCACATTCCAAATTAACTACTGCGCAAGAAACTCCAACAAGCAGTGTAAGCTCCACAGTCACAGCCAAAAAAGTCCACAGGATAATGAATAGAATAATAAAAACAAGTCAACCACTGCCCACAGGCCTCTCCTTATTTTTTTTTCCTTCTCTGTTAAACAAAGGTTATGTCTACAGCTGTTTTTTTTAAAAAATGAGCCCTTCCTTTCACAAACTCTTTTTTTTTCCAATTTTGCCAGACATGTAATCTCCCTCACACAGTCAACTTGCTTATACCACACTGAAGTCGAGAGGCAAAAGTTTCAAGCTGAACATTGACACCCATAATGCAGCACTTAACAGCTTTCCTGTTTCATCCTACCTCGTCTGGAGCATTCGCATGAGGCCAGTCACCTGGCCAAACCCTATCCTGCTGTGAAACAAACTGATAACGCTAGATAGCCACCAGGGCTTTACCCCCTGACCTTACAATAACACATTCACGGTTCTACATTAAAAAAAAAAAGAAAGATAATGGGCCAAGTTTTCATCTATGGTGCATTCCAATGCACCTTTTTACTGAAAAAAAAACTTGAAATAAACCACTTAAAGTGTGTGTTTTTTTTACAGTAAGTACACCTATCTCTCTTATTTAAATTGAGTCTTTAACCAGACTTGTGACAAATCACTGTCCAGATTATTATTTCAACTGCTTATTGAAACATTTTTTTTGTTCAGTCCCATTGAAATGATATTAAGGTTTTTTTTTAATTCTATCTTGAACCAGAGACCAATAGCCTCCTACTACTGGAAGCATGTCAATTTGTAACAAGCAGGTTATAAAATAGGGAATAACACTGCCATTGATGAACAATGTGACCTGTCAACAAGGTCTGCATTCTGATAAAGTAGTCTGTCTAGAAATCTGAAATCTGGTCTCTATCTGTGAAAAATACAATACATTGTGTTTAAATAGGAGTTCCAATAAGGTGTAATTAGACGTTTACCAACTGAGCGTCAATTAAGATGCCAAAATCCTGACATTTTGTAAAATTAAAAAACTTGTAGTTTTGGTTTCTGCAAACTATCTGAGTAATGTCATTGCAATGAAGAAATTCTGAAAATATCCCCAATTACTAAACTTTCCTTCCTTGCCAGTGTACATTCCCTGCAACAAGGTTTGGTAAACAGCAACAGCTGCACGAAAGGGGCCTGCAGAGGCACTAGAAAAACAACTAGAGTGTAATGGGGAGGCTTCTCAGGCCTGTCCTTATTGGCACTTCTTTAGGGTACAGTGCTAAAGACAAATACAGAGATACTTGTCTGCTTCACATGGAAACCAAATACAATATAATCTGAATTACTGGCCTGGAGGCAAATGTTAACCCTCTAAATTAAAAACCAGGCTATCACAATTAAAAATTAAAAAGGACGGTAAGGATGTAAAAAAAACCAAAACAACAACAACAACAAAAAAACACATTACTTAAAACAAAATCTGACAATGTGATTCTGTGGTTTCTAAAACTCAAAGATAATCTATTGTTTGTTTGTTTTTTTACTCCAAAGTGTACCTGGTAATTGCAAAAATAAAAACATCAGTTATTTCATTAAGGGTATTTCAGTTAGGTTGGTTGTTTTTCATTTTGTAGTTGAAAGGGTGTGAAAAAAAAGAATTCACACTTTGGAGAAAATAGCTTTGAATATCGCCCCGAATGTTTCGGGAAAATCTCTCAGGACTTTACTCTTTCCTTCCTTTTGTGACCTGGGTCGGGACCCGTATAGGAGTGCCAGTGAGAAAGCAGCTTAAGAGTATTTACAGAATATAAAAAGAGAAAAGCTAAAACAATTGGAATTACAAAAAAACCCTTTGATTGCATAGCTATTCACATCAGCTGCAAAATATCACATTCTGTTGTTATCACCAAAACATTTGGACAAATTGGAACATTCAGTACTATGCAATTTTATTTGCTGGGTACAGTATCTATATTACCCTAAAAAATAAAAAATAAATCCCAGGAGCAGTTTTGAAGTTCTTTATTCACAGCTTTGGAATGCTGGAATTAAAACTATGCAGAAATAATAATCAACTTCTGTTTTTTTTTTTTTTTTTAAATCAGCCTACATCTTGATTGGTTTCATAAATCTCTTTGGTTTACTGCATCCCCTGTAGGGTCTAAGTGTAACCCTGCTGAGTTTTATAGACACAATTCCTGTAGCCAACACACCTCAACAGTAAACAGAATCCTTGGGCTTATGCTTTAATAAACACCTCTAATTAAGAATGAAGAGGAAGGGTTGTTGATTGTGCACACACAATAATAAAATATACACTTCAATGCAGATCAAAAGGAAGATGCAGTTCCATATCCTGTTTTTGCCTTCTCTAAACCAGCTGCCAGCATTGCTAGACAGTGGTTAAACACCTTGGAGACCCATTATCTTGAGTGAATGTGTTTCTGCTAACACCTTAGAGTACACAAAGGGTATTTTTCACACCTACAGTATGGAACCGACAGACACATTAAAACTAATAAGTGCAAATCAGGGGATTTTAATCAAAATGGTTCATATAATGCTTTTATGTGGTTAATACGTCTCCAGAGACCATTAATTAATACTCCAAGTCCAAGTTAAATGCAAATTACATTTGTTGATAACAAAGATATCGCATTTTAAAATCTAAACACTTCTTATCTGGTGTTAAGAAATGGAATAGGAAAATGAACCAGTCTTCTAATCTGTACAGCCCAGATCAGACCCAATTTACAGTTTTGTCTCAAAGTATTTTTTAACCTGTTGTACGCAACACCACCAGTAGTTTAGTAGCCTCCATTCATCAGTAAAGGACCTGCACATCCTCTAGTTCATCACACAAACAGCTGTTGAATAAATTAGGCAATTATTTGTGGCATATAAAAAAAACCCCAGCAACATTTGTATTTATTGGTGGAAACTGTACAGAATTCTTAAGAGTGATTTTAGAAGTGCTTCTTATTTAACTGCAAGTATGCCATGAAGTGGTCGGGTTGAAACTCATGGTTTTCAGGCAGCCATTGCACGTCAAATTCTGATCCATGTGCTTCTTTACTATTCCATTTATGCTGTCACGTGTTAGACTCAACACTCATTTTAGAACAATTCAAACCTAGAAAATAAACACTGTTAGAAGTCCTGAACTATATTATTAAAAAATATTAAACTGAATACGGTCCTTCAATGTATAAACTATGATTGAAACGTCCCCAGGGTGCTACAATTTTCCTTGCTAAAAGGGATGAAAAATGAGGAATTCCTGGACACAAACTGACATGACAGATGCTAAATGTGGCCAGGAGTAGGCATTCCCCCTGGGGGAGAACCATTAATGTTTCCCTCTATTTAATACCAACACAAAATAATAATAAAAGAAAAAAAAGGAAAAAAGTGATATTGAGCTAAAGGCCAACCCAGGTGGGAGAGCCCAGGTGCTTCTAGCCCCAAAAAACTATTGAAGTGGCTAGAACCAAACTAAATGCGCAGCTGCACTTTCCCTAGTAGGGTGTGGGTTTTTCAATCAGATCTCTGACTAGCTCACCTCCCAGGCCCGTTCCGACTCAGCGGACCCAGACAGTGCCGTCTGTCATCCTCTGGAACCCTCCTGAACAACAAGGCTGCCCAAAATCTTCCAATGAAAACACTGACGCAAATGAAGCCCTTTGTTGGCCATCATACACCGTTAACATTGTAAAAATGTAAGCAGCAGATTAAGTAAATGAAGAGTGCAGAACTGGTTCCTTACTTGTATCTTGTTTTTGGTTAGCCAAGACAGGAATAACAAGAGTGTTCATATTAGAATAGCTTTGCTAAGTAAAATGTTTTGTTTGTTTTTACAAGCTGGTGGTGGACATGCAAAAATCTTAAGAAAGAGGCAGAATACAGCAGCAAATTAAAGTGTTTCAAATATAATAATAATATCTTTATTTTTATATAGCCCCTTTCATAGTGGACCACCCTCACAAAGCGCTTTACAGAGGTAGGCTGTGAACTGTGCATTATAGGCATTATAGGCAGAGTCACTTACAATAGGACACAGTCGTTTCTTTTGCGTTATCGGTAACCAGTTTAGATATTAAACCTGCCAGAGTTTTTTTTTAGGGCAATTTAATACAACAGTCGTATTACAATACTTAATGTAAGCATGAAAGAGAGGTTGTACATGGGACCATTGCTATTCTTAATCTACATAAATGACGTGGACAAAGTCATAATCAGTGAACTATGCAAATTTGCAGACAAGACAAAATTGGGAGGGGTAGCCAACTCCCAATCAGCAACTTCAACAATACAAAGAGATTTAGACAAGATTCAAGCTTGGGCTGACACATGGCAGATGAAAGTTAATGTGAATAAATGTAAAGTCTTGCACATAGGGAACAAAAACATTAGCAGCAAGTACAACATGAATAGTAACGGAATAGAGGAAGCTATGTATGAAAAGGACTTGGAGGTAGTTGGGGATGAATCTCTTAAGCCAACTAGACAGTGTGGAGAAGCTATAAAAAAAAAGGCAAATCGAATGTAAGGTTGTATAGCCAAGACAGCTGAATTCAAATTCAGAGAAGTTATATTAAAATTATTCAATACACTGGTACGAACACACCTAGAATATTGTGTCCAGTTCTGGTCCCCTTATCATAAGAAAGACATTGAGGCATTGAAGAGAGGAGAACAACACGATTAATTCCAGGATTGAAGGGTATGTCATATGAAGACAGACTGAAAAAGCTGAATCTGTACAGCCTAGAAAGTAAGAGAGCCAGAGGCGACTTAATAGAGGTTGGCCATCATACAAGGTGATATGATAATAGCAAACATACTCATAGGTCATTTCTTGTGGTAGTTAAAGTGCATTCGGGGGTCAATTTAAGTTGGAGGTTTTTCTCCCCTTCCTGAAGTACTGACATTTATTTCTGAGCTGCATTATCATTACAGTAGTGTCAGTATTACTTGCACGTGATCCTGTCAACTGCTCCCCCTGCTGGTACCAAATTAATCTGGTAAATACACATTTTTGTACATGCTTTCCCCTATAAAAAACACAAATGGACAGCATTCATCACTTTTTTATTTTTGAAAAAAATATTACAAAGCCACCCAAAAGTGGTTTGTCATCACTGCATAGTTATCCTACCCAAGCAGAAATACACACACACATTATGAAATGGGAAGTGTTGGAGTTGTTTTAAGCAGTTGCTGGGGTGTTCAGGCTTTCAAATCAGGCAATGTATTTTTTTTCGTATTAATTTCTAGAACATTCTGTCTGCCTCCGTAAAGTTTACATGAACTTAAAAGGAAAAATTCTGAACAGTGGCCTTCTCAGGAACACTCCTCATCAAGGGTGCAATCAAAAGCAGTGTAAGAAAAAGCCTCACTTTATACAACACAGTGTAATTGCTATCAATTATGAGAATTAGACAGACTACATATGTACAGGGTGAGGCACACCT
This sequence comes from Acipenser oxyrinchus oxyrinchus, assembly GCA_030684275.1. Lineage (NCBI taxonomy): Eukaryota > Metazoa > Chordata > Actinopteri > Acipenseriformes > Acipenseridae > Acipenser > Acipenser oxyrinchus. Next base: position 64,914,895 of record CM060252.1, on the reverse strand, counting down.
TGAAACGTTTTGGTTTTAATAGTCATGCAGTGCATGTAATGGCCTGTAATCACGGACATGCAATACACAAGCCGTTAGGAAAATGTTGAAACCACTTTATATGCTTCACACATTATACAATAGATGGATCAAACTTAACTGCCTTTTGGCCAAATAAATGGCATGGTACAAGCCTGTAGGGTTTGCACTTAGGGAGTTAATATAATTAAAAACATTAAGTCTGTTCAGGACCTCCAATCACCTTGGTAGATGCTGCTGCAATAGTAAACATATAGCCAACTCTCTGCTTACCAAACAGAATCTCATGCTAATAAAGAATAATCCGTTCTCAAGTAAGCTTTTGCTTCAACGCTAGAACTGGCTCTATCTATTAACAACCTGGGGCTACCAAAGGGCTGCTCCAGACCTTTTCCTTCCATTCCAACTTTGACTTTCCAGATGTTTAAGAGTTCATAGATGTTTGTAAGAAGAGCAGGGGTACTGACCCAAAGCTCTTTCTGAATTCTTCCCCATAGAACACCATTTCCTCTTCCAGGAAGGAAAGACTTTCAAACAAGCAAACCCAGAAGACATTACTAGAAATAGCCTCAAAAATAATATACCATTAACTCATTGGAACTTGTGATTAACAACCACTATTCATAACGTAACAAAAAAAACTGTAATTTAAATGTGAGCATTAAAAATAAAAATAAAAATCCCATCCACACACTTACTGTAGCACAAAGGAATAGAGTAGAGCTGAACTTAAGCATTTCTACAGTTTTCACAATAAAAGCATTATTTACGGTTTCTGAAGATTTAATGTGTTTCACAATATGATACAGGAATATGGGTAGCATGTTTCATTTCTGAAGGCAGGAACATGAAGATTATTTGTCCAGGCATGAAATTGTATCCACATTTTAAAAAAATGATAATAAAATTCTGATTAACAGTATTTTTTTTAAATGTAGAGTTATTGGGATTCAACACTTCATTGAATTAACTGCAGCTATACAATCTGAGAGGATGAGCAAACGGGGTAATCTGATGGCTAGGGATGTTCTGAGGAGTTTTAATTCTCATTAATAGAGGCCCATCTGGTATTTGAGCAAGCAGAAAGAAAAGTGTGTGTGTGTGTGTGTGTGTGTGTGTGTGTGTGTGTGTGTGTGATAATACCCTTAACTTGATACAGTGTTCCTAGTCAGAACTCCAGAGGACCCTATTGAACGCTGGTGGGGGTCTGAGATTGTGCCACAGTTCCCCTGAGCCAGGAGCTTGGTTGTGCATAAGCCCCTCACAAGTTGAGGTTAAAAAAGAAAGACGAAAACACAGCAGAGGGATACAATCATTTAATTTTGCATTACACATACTGGACAATTTAGCAAGCTTACACAAATGTTTGAAATGTTGAGCCGCTGATAATACCTATAAACTTTATTGCCCGCATACAGAGACATGCAGGCACATGCCAATATATCCGACTTCTCTTCTCTCAAATAATTTAAATTCCCAATTTAGGTTACAGCAACTTCATGCCAGGGATCCAGTTAGAAAACGTTGAATTTTGTATTTGATTTGATACAAAAGAAACTCTGCATCAATAAATCAATTTGTGCAGATCTCCTAACAAAAACAGCAAAAATAGGAGTAGTTAGCTTAAACTGTCTCATTCTGTCAGTTTATGAGATAACCAAATAATACTGCAGAAGAATATCTTATTGGTGTGCATTTGTAGAATTGAAGCAGGTTCAGAATGCTGGCTCCATATGGGAATATAAAAGAGAACCCTTAAGTGGTGCTAATTAAGCATTAAAGAAGAATGAGCTACCACAGGCAGTCACATCTCAAGGGCTTGAAAAGACACAGCACAAACTCTGTGACAAAGGCCCTGTGTACAATCTGTTTAATAATTTAGGAATGGTGCTCAACTAGGGAAGCGGTAATGAGAAAAACATGAAGAGAAGGTACAAGGATTTAAGGTTCAGGTGCACATGCATTCTTTTGGAAACTGGTTGTTGAGGTTACTCGACAGACTGCATGGGTCACATATGCCTTTGCAGACACAGAGTATGCCATACATAAGACAGACTGAAGTAAGATGACAGCTGAGAGCTTTGATTGAAAACACTCAAACACATTTAAATAATGTATTACTTTATATAAAATACCCTGTAATGCACATATACGCTACACTATATGTTACTGGGAAGATATGTTTTTGTTTGGTACAAGTAATTGTGTGTTTACATAACATAATAATTGTTGCTATAAGGAGGCTCTGTAGTCCAGTGGTTAAAGAAAAGGGCTTGTAACCAGGAGGTCCCCGGTTCAAATCCCACCTCAGCCACTGACTCATTGTGTGACCCTGAGCAAGTCACTTAACCTCCTTGTGCTCCGTCTTTCGGGTGAAACATAATTATAAGTGACTCTGCAGCTGATGCATAGTTCACACACCCTAGTCTCTGTAAGTCACCTTGGATAAAGGCGTCTGCTAAATAAAATTAGTCTGTGCGCATTTTAAACTTCTGTTTTATATTCATAAACTGCCTATTTTTATACAAACATTTAGTACATTGCTAAATACGTAGGACTGCATTGCACACTCACAGGGGATGCTTTATAAATACAGAAATAAAACAAAAGTTTGAATCACATAATGAACACATACTTTTGACCATATAATCATGCTATCATACTATTAAAACATTTGATATTGTATCCACATCTCTGTATCCATTATAAAACTCTTAAATCGGTAAATGCATTGGTATTCACAGAGGAGGCACGCTGTGTGTCAGGCTTCAAAACGATTTGAAGGGTTTCCTGCATTGTAGATGTGCCTCCAGGGAGTGCTGCTGGAAGGCATTTGAGATGAATATTGGATGAAAGTGTCTTGGGCTGGTAAGATACCATCGCTTCTTAAACTGCTCACACACTTTGACAATACCTCAAGGCATCAATTAACAAGCTTCAAGTCCAAAAGCTGCTGAACTTAGCCCCCTAGCAGGATGGAGTGGGAATACTGCTAATCTTTTTGTGTGTGATCCATTTTTAGGACTATTTTCCTAAAACTTTTCACAGCGGAAGAGTACCTGACGAATCACAAGTTCAAGATAAAATGTAGGTTTCCAAGTGTTTTTTTTTTTAAATTATATATATATATATATATTTTTTTTTTTGAAAAAAAAGCTTCCAATACTTGATAAGCCCTCTCGATTAAGGCTCTACTGTGTGTTAGTTGACTTTGACTTCGGTTATTATTATTATTTATTTCTTAGCAGACACCCTTATCCAGGGCGACTTACAATCATAAACAAAGATACATTTCAAGAATCACCATACAAGTAATAATACAATTAAGAGCAAGATAAAAATACAATGACTTTGGTTCTAGCAAGTACGTATGACAAAATACGATTCAATAACGGAGCAAATAACAGTCTCAGTGATAGTTACATCAGGATATAATTAAATACAAAATACTACAGATTAAATAACCCTTGTGACAGATTACAGTACTCTAAAGTACAGGATTAAATGCAGTAAAATAGGGGCACATAAGAGCAAGTAAAGCGCATTTAAGGAAGAGTGATAAGTGTCCAGCTGGAAAAGAGTAGTTCTACAGGTGCTGTCTGAAGAGGTGAGTCTTGAGGAGGCGCCGGAAGGTGGTCAGGGACTGGGCAGTCCTGACATCTGTAGGAAGGTCATTCCACCACTGCGGGGCGAGGGTGGAGAAGGGCTCTGGAGGCAGGGGAGCGTAGAGGAGGTAGAGCCAGTCTTTTAGTGCAGGAGGAGCGGAGAGGTTGCCCTCGCTTTTGGCTTGGGGTGCATTAATTATTTTTTTGAAAAAAAACGCTTTCCAATAGCGATAGTGCCCTCTCGATGAAGGTTCTACAGTGTGTTAGTTGATCTTGATTTTCGTTATCGCCCTCGCTTTAGGCTCAGGACACATAACTCCAGTCGCGGTCAACTAACACATGGAAGAGCCTTCATCGCTTAAACAAGTACAGAGACAGTATGCGTTTATGAAATTACAGCTGCCAATAATTTTCTTTAAGTAATTTGGCCGCCATCCACCAGCAAAAAACCCTAATATACTTGGCCACTTCAGGACCCTCCTCACTTTCTGCCATTAAAACCATTTAGAGAAGTGATTTAGCCTTTGATATAACATGACACTGACAGCACTGAAAGCACATGGGAAAAAAGATAGTGTTATTGAATTTAATTAATAATAAGCAAAATACACAGAACCTGTGGAAAGCCTGACAGTATGTGCCATCTTACTCGACTCGATGTATATATATATATAGAATAGAAGACATTTTATGTCAACCTCCTGAGAGACAAAATTCTGGCCAGGATGGCTTTGTGTGTCTTTAATTGTATAGCTGCCCACGCAACTGTGATGATTTCCTCTGTATACAGTACCCCTAATGTTCTTAGAGTGAGGAATAAAAAGCTGGCTCTGAAAATAAACACACTGAAATAAAAAAATCAGGATGGACTGGACCTAGCTTAGCAATTAACTTAATGAACCAGAAATACTTAAGCACATTTAAAATACATGTAGAATTTAAATCTGCCCACTCATCACATTTAAAATGCAGAAGATGGTTTTCCTTTCATATTAAGTGAGAAACCATTCATTAAAAAAATAGCCATGTTTATTAACAAAGAATAGACTTATAACATTATACTTGCTTAGTTATTACCCTGTTTAGGTAACAGAGCCCTGTATCCTTAGGATGTGCAAGTATAACTTTGTCAGTTAAATATGACAGGGTGATGTAAGAAAAACAATCTAATGTCTATAAATGAGTGTGCAGAATAACAATTGATGTGTTTGTTAGTTTCGTTTATTGATTCAAATACTCAAAACGTTACACACATATTGCTCAAACATTAGCATGATACACAATAATGTAGCACTGTGACATGGGCAGGGGTGGTTTAATGTTTTAGTCACTGGCTTCTCGGCGCATGCTAGTCTCTGCAGGAGCAGCATGGATGCTCCAGAGAACTGTGCTGTCAGTCATTTGCTTGAACAGGGGGCTCGGCCAGGGTTGGCTGACCATGAATCCCTGATTGGCTGAGGGGCAGGCAATGAGGAGCGTCCGATCAAACAAAAAGACGCTGCGCTACACACCTGGGTTACTTGAGGTTATGGCCAAAAATGCTGCAGGATTACTGTGGGATAGAATGAAACAAACAGCCAGCTAAACATCACTCAAAGAGGCAGCCCTTTATGCTCAGGAGAGCAAGCCAAAGCCAGTAAGGAAAAAATGACACTAATTTTGCAATCCGAGTCGCCGTGTGTTAAACCGGCAATCATCCTTGCCATAGAGTAGGGTTAGCTTAGGAGGATCAAGAGCGTTCCCCATACAGTATAGTGAGGGGTGTTTAGCACGTGTACTTCAGCAGCAAGACCCTCTTTATAGTGGAGGGAGCGCTCAGCCCCTGTATTGGCCACCTTTTATTTTATAGATTTGTTTTGAAAAGTGTTTTTGTTTTGCAATTTGGTATTGCCATTTTCTTTCATCCCCTTTGTTTACACTCTTCAATACAGTGAATACCCACAACTGTCACAACCCCCTGTGACAAGCACCTAGTTATAGACAGAAATTAGGCAATGATCAGTTAAGTCATCCCTGGTAGAGCACTGAGCACCGTGACAGTCAGAAGGATTCACAGATTCTTTTCACTTTTCGCAAATGCCTGTCTTATATATACACACGCAACACCCTTGTGCAAAGCTGAGCTTTGTTTGTACTCGGTTTGCAACCCGTTTCTTGGCATGTCAGCAATGTTTCAAGCAGTAAAACATCCTTTTTGTACAAGGTCAGGTCACTCACTTTACAGGTTCCTTGTTCCCTGTCCTGTGCAGTAGAACATCCTCTCCTGATAACATAATACTTTAAAAAGCTGCAGCCAGAGTACACACATAATATTCTCACCAACAATTTGCTATCCTTACAGTGACAAGCAAATTAACTGGAATGTTGATCTACTTGACATAACATATTTGTACCTAATGTTTTATGAATAAAAACGGACAGGCGCGTAGAATTGTCAGGCACTGCTGTAATCTCCTGACTACAGCAAGAACAATCACACAGTAACTGCAAAAACGCAACAGAAACCATCAATTTAAACCCACAATCTCCTATAGTTTTACGACTTTTGGCTAGGTAGAAACCCCTTGATGAATTACTCTATATGTATCTATATGAAGTGTGTACTCATTTAGAGGTTATATACTTCATTGATAACATTTGGTACACTCAGGAAGTAGCCCTTAAAACAATGTTAATCCACCTACACATAATGGCAGCATGACCTCTTCAGTGAATTCCTGCTATCTCATAGCAATTAAAATATAAATATCGATTACATCAATTAGTCTGTCAATTAGGAATCCAAGATGTAACAAAAACAGGAAAATACATATTGTACATATATATTAGACAAAACCCATTGGGATTTCAAACAAAAGGCATATTGAAGCAGTTTAAAATATTATGGGGTATATGCAATTGGTCCGGGGGAGTTTAATTTTAGGAGTGACCAGTCACGCTAGTCCCCGTCTTTCAGGTTTCCGGGCTGGTCCGCAGAGGAATCCCTGGTCAACTGGGTGTTACCTAATTGTGTGGTGGGGGGGACCTTGCTGAATGAATACCTCTGTTTGAGCACGTGGGTTGGGTTGGGGCTTGTCACCGGTTTAGCACACAGGGGTGGTGTCTTGTATGGAACACCCTTGGTGCCTGGGCCACGACGTGGGTAATTAAGGGGTGGAGATCAGATGAGTTAAATTTGCAGAGCCATGCGGGAGGTAGGCAGACCAGAGAAGAGAAGGTTGTGAAGAGGATCAATGAGGGCGTCAAAAAGACTGTAAAGGTCTTCAGCTTTGTTATGCGCATCCTCAGAAGTCTGATTTAATAAAAAGAACCCAGTGACTGCATTCCGCAATGTTTTTTTATTTTTTATTTATTTTTTTGTACAGAAAGCATTAGCCTCTGTCTCCATATTTTTTTTTTTTATTTTCATTTAATTTCGTTTTTTGTTTTGTTATGCGTGCAGGGCATCACCCACCCCTGTATGTGACAACATGATTAAAGTAGGCCCATACTTGGCATTTTACGTATTTACAGACAGTTAGATGTATGGCTTTCTTTAGAGTTAGAGTCTTATTTCCTTTAAAAAAAAAAAATAGATCCTTGTAACTTCAAATACATTTAAAAAAGATTCAACTGTATTTACAAGATTTTTAGTTTTAAAATGTCAAATACTTATAGACAGCCAAGAGAGATAAAATTAAATATTTATATACAGTATAGTAAGCGTTGCTTGTACTACAAGTTAGTTTCATGACGTGCTTCCCACTCAGAACTTACAAAATATACACATAAGCCCAACTACTTTCCGCCACCTCATATGAAACTGATTTAAGATGATAATTTTTTTTTTTAAAGGAAGCCAATTAATTGAAATTAACATTTGCTGTAACTAACAATGCAATTCCAAGGTGATAGCCTTAATGACCATCAACCTATTTATTTAACGCATCCATACACAATTGGAAATGCAATACTTAGTGATTATTACTTCTGATGTACTTAATATGCATCTTTTTTTCTGGGTGCTTTATCCCAATTCCTTATTAATGTACTTTCAGTTTAATTTGCGGTTTTATGTTTTAGTTTTATTTTTACTTTGTGTGTTCGAATAAATGCAAAGAGCTCTGTTGAAGTTTAAATATAAAACTCCAGTGCCGTTGTTATTTAGATGTTTTGTGGTTTTATATATTCTTTTTTAAAGATATTGTGTTCTATTTAAAGAGAAAAGCAAAATATCAATTATAGAAAGAAATCTATAACATATACAGTATAATCTATAACATTTAACTCTCTCATATCTTCTCCCGTATAAGGTGTCATCATCCACTCTCACAAAGCAATACAGACTTGGCAAAGTGCTTATTTCCCAAGCTTTTCATCGACAAACCCACACTGCCAGAAAACTGAGATGTCTCAGAAGTAAAATTGAAACAGATTTATTTTCTCTTTTCTCCTAGCTTGTAAAAAAAGGAACAGTTTTTTTCAAGTATTCTATCCAAGAACCCAAGGGGGTTGACCAGTGTTTTTAAAATGAGTCAAGGGGGGGGAAATTAGCCTGCCAGAGGGGTCTATTTCAATGATCTAAAACAGTGGGGGACACAATTCCTCCACTCTAACTCTCCCTTCAGGCCAATGTATTGACCCACTTATTACCATGACTACTTACAATTAAAAAAAACAACAACATTGAAATAAGGTCTGCAACAAAATCAGGTTTAGAAGTTTTGGTGGGACTGTTTTTAGATTTACCTCTAATTAGGTAATTTAATGACCCCAATAAGCCAGGCAGGACACCACAGAGCCATTGGATTATTAATTGCCCACAGAGTATGGTTGCATGTCTCATACAATGAAAGGGACAACATTTTCAACTACACATGAGTCTCCCAAACACTGCTTTGAGTCATTGGTTGAGTTGTCGGTTACTAGGAGAGAATGACACACTACTGACTCCGCATATAGGTCTGTTTATATACTGGCCAGGACCAACCAGGATTATCTTCTGGAATCTAGGACGATATGGCTGAAGTCAGTCCTGCAAGGTCCAGTTCCTCCACCGTGCTGTACAAATGGATACAAGCTGGAATCTAATCAAAGCAAAAACACGTAATCTATTATACTTTTACTGGCATAAAACAACTAGATGGATATTTGAGTCTAACAGTTGGCATTTCTGACAAGCTGATTTTTAGGAGATTTTTCTTCTTTTTTTTGCAGCGTGACATTGATAAATCTCCTACTTACTCTTGTATTAAAGGAAGCAGGTATTCCTCACCAGACTGACAGTTATCGAAAAGACAAATAGCCCTAACTAGACTGTCTGTCTGTATTCTGAGTAACAAAGATAAGAGAACACGAAAGATAAGAGGTGCACATATGGTGTAGATCGTTTATTTGCCACGTAGAGAAGAGAAACAGAACATGTAGTCATGTCCTTAAAGGTCAAGTGAATATGCATAACTTCTTAAGCTTTTCATACATAGTAACTTTTTACTTTAGAAATAAAAAATAAAAAAAATCTTTGAGAGGCAGCTTTCCATCATTAGTATTTCTGAAGCCCTCCAATGAATCCCAATGGATCGTTGAACAGGCCTTGTGAGCATTTAGATTGCCCCTCTAACTACAGTAGATTGCTCAGCTGAAGTATCAGGCTTTTATGCTGCACTGTCAATTTAGTTGCTCCGCATTAGAAACTATTGTGGAGCAAACCCATTAGAGGACACAATCTTGCTTTTGATTACACTGCAACAAAAAAGCCTACCACTTCCATTAGGTGTGGCTTCATGTGAGAGAAGCACCATTTGCTCAGAAATACGTGTCAGTTTTATAGAGTATTATTCTTGAAATGTACTTTACTATTTTCTATGTTTACGAATTTTAGAGAAAGAAATGTCAACAGATTGAAAGATATGATTATTCGAATTGCAAAAAACTGGTAAAATGGACCTTTTACTTATTCAAGGTCTGAAACAGTCATAGCCAAATCAAGACACAACAAATAACACACTAGCAAAGTAGTCTTCATAACTGAAAGTTCTTTCATTTTTTTTCTGTATTTTCTATTCTGCCTTTCCAATTTTAAGTAATAAAATACCCTACAACTTGCTTCATAGCTGTACTTCTTCTTCTTCTTCTTCTTCTTCTTCTTCTTCTTCTTCTTCTTCTTCTTCTTCTTCTTCTTCTTCTTCTTCATCCTTGTGGGTGTATCCCAGATGCAGTAAGAAAGCTGTGTAAAATGGCCACACTGTTCAACACACTTCCCAAACAAGCACTACTGGTTTGATCAAATTGCCCAAGAATCAATCACAGTCCTCATACTGACTAGAACAGAACTGAATCCTGTGAAAATCTGGGCGGTGTTCCTTCTCTGCTTTGTTGTCAAATTGCTGTTTCATAATTGTAATAATTCTGCTCTACAGAAACTCATGCAACTGGCACCGAAGGATCACCTGCACTGTTCACCCCAATAGAGCTCATCACTGAACACAACAAGGAGGCAGTAGGTTGTCTCATTTTCCCTCTTCTACACAACATTCCCATTAAATATCAATAGGGTTCCATTCGTAATGAGACTTTCTGCTGCCATAAACACAGTGAATTCTTCAAAGGAAAACATGTCAAGATTTCAAAAAAGTTAAACTGAGGAAATTCTTTTCGACTGCATGTCTTATTCAATCTGACCATCAGACTGTAATATATATATACACCTGGGGTTTTATGCAATTTTTAACATTATAGATGGCAAACCTACGATCAATAATGTCTTTGTCTATTTTTTATTTTATTTTTACATTTAGCTAAAATCCATTAAACCGTACATTGCATTGGCTTTGCAAGTGGCTCAGTGCTTAAGGAGCACTGGCATGCACAAGAGAAAGTTCAGGGCCATTTTCAAGCATTTTCAGGATCCAGCTAAAGGGTGAAGTTCAGGAGAGGCATAACCACATAAGCCATCTCTCAATAAAGCCTACTCAGATTATTACTTTTTACTAGAAAACCGCAGAAACATAAATATGAGACATATGCATACAGTAAATGTAAATATAAATCACATTTAACAATGTAGGTTTTGTAAAGTAACTCAAATAAATGAATATACTACATAGGATCCAAATGTCTCAGCCATTTAGCTTTCGCTCAAACTGTTACTTTCCAACTGTATTATTTCACTGATGTGAAGCAAAAGCCCATTACGCACAGCTACTGACGGAAAATAAATAAAGAAACAGTTTAGATATGCACTCTCATCAGATTAAGTGACAATGCTATAAATGGCTAATCGGTTCATCTGAGACTTTGACTGTTGATGTTCCTGCTCATTTTGAAAGCTATTTACTCGAAAGCAGGCATGCAATCTGTACGGCCAGATAAGCAAACCCACTCCAGTCCCTCATCCTAGAGACAGCTGATTGGACAGCAGGATTAAATATACATTTCCCCTTGGGTGAAACACTCAGATGAGCAGCGAGGCAGGCGACTGAGCCAGCCGACAGCTTTGACATCTTTAAAGAGAAAGTGCTCTTTAATGGCAGGGCCCAATGGGATATGTACCTGCAATGAGGCGACATGAATGCTTAACTCTTCTACAGTGCTTAGCCCTCATGTATAATCAATTATCACACATTAAAGCAGGATCATAAGGGTAAGTACAGTTTAAAAAGTAATTTACCTTAATCTTTAAGAAAATAAAATAACAATAAATATGAAAAACATTGCATTTAGATCTCAAGTATAGACTCCCCCCACCCCCCTCCCCATTTTCCTTTGACTGAGGCCCTCTGTTGAGGTATAAATCCCCACCACTTTTTCACAGTGCAGTCATTTTGATTACCGGTAAGTTCCCACTTTGAGTTTCTTTCAGCTTGTCTTCAATTGCTCTTCAGTCGCTCTGGTGACTGCACAGAGAAGTTGAAGGGGGCCCTATGAAGTGGCTTGAATCAGCAAACGTATGCTCGAGGGAAACCCGTTTTTTTCATTGGTTCTGCTGGGGGTGCAGGCTCCTTCATCTCCTTTAGAGATTACAATGAGACTAAAGAAAATAAGATTTGTGTATGTGCCAGATGGGCCACAATGGCTCTCTGCACAAGGTTATTTAGTTTGCTTATTTTCAACATTTAAAGGATCATGTTGTGCTGTAATAAATGCTTTGAACCTACATCTATGGCCAAAAGTTTTGCATCACCCTATAGAATTAACTAATTTTGCTTCATAAAGTCGAAAGAAACCTGTTGAATAATATTACGTTAACATATTGAATTACATACCACTTTGCAGTTTTCAATATACTAAATGAAAAACTGACACATTGAAAAATGTGACATTTCAAAATCTAACATGAAATACTGTACTACTATTATGGCTTCTGGTAGACTTTTATTTTTTATTGAATGGCAAAACTTTTGGTCATAGCTGTAGGCCTATAAACAGGATGTAGCCCAAATAGTAGAATATACGTAGTATACAGCTGTAGGTCACCTAATTACTGTACCATCAGCATACAATAGATATTTAGCTTTTTATTGCAACCTTTTTGTTCCAAGAAGACTCCAATGCCATCTAAAAACTTCCAAGTGAAATGAGTAAACTGTAAATTGAAGCACTCATTTCCTCCAGTACATCCATTAGATTACAACCAACTAATAATGAATAAACAAACAGCCAGCAGTCAAATTAACAAAGGCATACATTTTGAAAACATTAACAGATACACCCATCTTTGATTTATTTTACATAGGCATGTGTTTATATTTGGCCTCCAGAAAGGGATCATCATCATTACTGATGATAATGTCAAACAATGAGATACCCAGTGACCTAACAATCAGATCAGCAGCCAGCTTGAAAAGCTCTGATTTAACCTCAAGTAGTCACATTGCAAACTTGAAGATAGCATTTTTATCTTGAAAATCACAAGCCCTCAGTTCAAATAAATCACATTCCATGTCAATAAACAGCTTTGTGCCCTGCTTTGTTAAGAAAAGCACTAGTTTGTTGAGTTTTGTGCTTTGCAAAATAATAAAACAAACATGCTATACTACTACTCCTTCAGTGTGTGTCACCTGTCTGAGCAGGCTTTACTTCCTAGTCTGCAGCACAGCCTTATAAAAGACAGGTGTGACTGGTGACAAGACATATTTGTACTCTTTGTTTGCTCTAGTCAGACACTGCACTACTCACCAAACAACTGTACATATTTTAGCCAAAGACTTTAAAACAATAACTAAAAACTTGAAACTATTTACTCACCGCTAACTGTTTCCATTCACCAGCAGATGTTATAATGGTGGCTTCTTCTAAATGAATTTGTGTACTCCTGAGAAATAAAAAAGTTTACCACCTTCCCTGCCTAGCTTAGGCAACAAGAAGAGAAAAATAAAATATGCTTGCTTGAGAAAAAATGTCACAGAAGTGGACCATATGCAATCATCAATTCAGTCCTCTGGGAGGGTTACTTGCTGATGTAATATGGGATAAGGGTGGTGCCTTTTTAGAAAGTAATGATTCAATTGCTCAGCATGCCTTACTCAATCTAACTGACGGCACTCGTAAATCTATAATCACAGATGTCAAAGAATCGCAAATGTCTCAGGCCATTATTATCATGTGTAGAGCTTCCAGGGCTATGCTTCTTGTTTTCCTGTTGCCATGTTTGCGCACACAACACCTCACAAGCCAAAAGAAATAAAATAAAATAATTAATAACTCAGCCAGGAGGACCCTGCCATGGGAGGTTGTTGTCTTCAGCCGAGCAGAAGTAAACTAGAAATTACAGAATATGAGTTTATACTATGGGTTTGGCACTTGTTTGCTATTTCTTAACAAAAAAAAAAATGGAATCACTGCTGTCTCTTTATGACCAGAATGCAAGGTAAAAAAGAGTAACCTGATATAATATAGGCAACAATTATTAGCTGAAATAGTTTTTTTTTAGGTCAGCACAGTCAACACAACCTGAATACTGTACAGTATTTCTGCATTGTTGCATTTACAATGCTCTCTACAATAATGGAAGCTTATTTTATTTAGGGAGCTCGATGCTGGCTTGAGAACTCAATCATCATTAACCACCCCCCCTCCCCGCTTCCCCCCTGTTCTGTGTCTAACATGCTTGTGAGGCCAACACTGTTGGGATTCGATATCTGGACCACAACCAGAAGCGTCTTGGCTTCAAGCAACCAACAGGAAATGTGAGGGCCTACTCACAGAAACACAAGCTCTGTGCAAAGATCAGGCTGTAAAATTGGCATCACTCTCAAGCACAAACACCTTCATACGTTTTCTATTTCCACTAGGACAGTTGTTTTAAAATAAACAAAACAAAACGAACCAACAAACAAGCACATAGTACCCTATGTGGGATATGGTCATGTTCCTAAATGGCCCCAATGGTCACCCTGCCCACGGAGCAACCAACACCCTACGACAGCATGTGTTTCAGGTATGGGGTTAAGGAAAGTTGTTTGGCAGTACACAACACAGATACTCGCTATTTTGTTTAGTTTTTTTGCAACAAAACAAATGAACACCCTTCTATTCTGCTGCTGTCAATTTACTTACCACTGCTTCCACAGAAATCACCCTGCTCTCATTCCACAGAATTCACCCACTGCTCTATACTGTAGTTACCTGTAACCTAGTTACAAAATTAAACTATGATTATACTGTTGTAAACGGTCCCTGAATGAATACAAATGGGATTACGTCAATATATTTTAATATGTTCTCTCTGTTCGGTCATGATTTCCCTAATTTTGCTTTTGCAGATTTCTCTCCAAACTATTGCATCACCCTTTGCTTTTCAAAATACACAAATACGTCTGTGTAAACATTTCAGATTTTTTTAATCAGAAAAAAACACCATCTGCTCTTTTTGTGAGAGATTGCAGCCAAAAGTGAAATAAACCTGCTGTCTTGCAAAATTAGGTGTCATTTGGTTATAATTAATAAACTATCTGGAGCAAACAGCACAGAGAAAGTTTGACAAGTACAACCATAGCAAACCAAAGCATTAAATAGTGTTTGCGCTTCTGATTTGGCAAGCGCAGCTGTCACTGCAGAAATATGTTTATTGCTTTTTGCCACAGAGGACGATTGGGTAAACTGGATTCAATCCACATCCTCCTGGAAAAAAAATGACATCATAAATGTTTTGTGCAATACCCCATCACCCCCCATCACAGACTTATTTTCTTATGAATTTCAAAAAAGCATTGAAATATGATTTTGTTGGTTATTTTAAAAAAATGTAATCAAATCTGGAGGCAGCATTAGTTTTAGAATACGCTGTCAGAAATACCCTTCATGCATATTTCTGTCTCTTATTGTAAAAACAAGCATGTCTCTATCATAGTACACAGTATTGTAACATATCAATGTACATAATGTTTTAGTCATATTTTACTTTCATTCTCTGTAAATCAGACCTGTAATTATTGAAAGCCGCCTAGATTTGTCTGTGAAAATACAAATCCCTCATTATTCGTTCAAACTACCATAGAATAATCGTTCAGAGGAGAAAGACAATTACTTTAAGTGTCTCTTGGATCTTGATGGAGCAGAAAATACAGAGAAATCCAGACGCCTTCATATTGTTATGACAGCTAGTCACCTATACACAGACAGAAGAAACAAATCAGACGAAATTAAACATTTACTGCAACCTCTAAAACTTCAAAAGAAAACCACATCCATGTATATTGCATCACTTTTTTTTTTAGTTCCTTTTGTGAAAGGAGATTTAAATGCCATTTTATTTATTTTTTCACCTTTACCATATGTCTTTATGACATTTGAAGCTACTTAATCTTTAATATATATGTATTTTCACAAAATATTCACATACATATAGGCAAACTGTTTAAGAAGCCTAGTAGGAATACACATCTGCATGAGACTCAGACTGGGATTAAGTGTAGAGAGAATAACCTGCACCTCCTGTTTTTGCTACTGAAGTCCGTAATATGTCTGGAACCCCATGTGTTATCTATACATACTGTACTCTGTCTCTAAGGGGTTTCAAACCACCAATAGTAAATTGTAATAGTAAATTAGTAGTTATGTTTACAGCAAATTATGAAAACACCAGTGTCAGTTTGATACACATATACAATTGGTGAAACACAGCTGATTTCTATGTTGGGTTGGTTAGGGTCCTCTCAGATTTGTTTTTGGATAGATATATTTTTTTATATGAAGTGGGGTTTTTTTTGTTTGTTTTTTAAAGATGTAGTGCAGGGATGTAAAGTAAAAATGAAGTACAGCAAACACGGCAACAGTAAACTTATAAATAAATAAGATAGTTCTTAATTCATGGATGATTATTGATTTTTACATTCATAAAGCAAATACATTACCATAGGGTGCAATTTTCCTATTTGTTATGCAATAGAATTAATAATTTGTTGTGAAAGTTCAGTCACTTTTGATGAAAACCTGAAATGTAATATCAACAAACACCAATGTAAGATGCATATTAAATGACGGCATTTTTCGGTTTATATTGCTGCAGCAGACACTGCAAACCCACAGCACAAGATTACGGGATTGTGTGTGTAAAAGCAGACTACAGCAATTAATTACTGTCCCTAAGATGTGCCTCCCCTTGACCTTGCCAGTTAAAGTAGTTTCAAATCAATAGAAGTAAGCGCTAATTAGAGCTACACACATAAAAACACACATCTCTCCATTTTCTCATGCCAAGCCCTCTGACAACTGCTCTTCCGTCTTAAATTGGAGGCCTTCGGATACTTGCCTACTCTGTTGTGGTAGATCTCAGAGTGAATGAATTTGATTGGACCCATTAGCAAATGTAGAAAGGTAATATGGTGCTTAGGGTTAAAAAGAGAAAAAGAAAAACACTTCAGAAGCTTTCACACACAAATAGAGCTGAAGCCTTATTTCGAAAATCACGGAGAAAACTCACTTTTTAAATCATATTTCAAGAATGCTTTTTCATTTTAATCTATATAGTATGTTATGCCTACATGTTTGATTAGGTGGACAGTGTTTTGCGATAACAAAACTGCTGAGCTTAACTGTTGAACTGAAAAATGTACACAATGTTTAATTTCACTCACATATTCAATCTTTCTACTGTAAAACAATACATATTTGCAGCACCCAGAACTCAGTGTACACCTGAGAGACAGTGTTGACATCATATATCAGCGTCAAACGCAGGTTGACAGAATCTGTGGGTTGTTTCCTGGATTGCCAAGTGTCAACATATATTAAATCTAGTGAATCAGCTGTAAAATATTTTTCCTTTTTAATGATTTGCTTATGTTATCCATACTTCATGTATCAAATATATAAGAAAAGATAAAAACACTTGCATAAAATAAGAGTCGTCATGTGTGAGTACTCATCCTTTGTTCCACTATCTACACAAGCTGGCATTATAAAGGTTAAAGGGGGCCTTTAAGATGAAATACAAGAGTCAGAAACTAAACCATTATGGCCAGAGCCAATTGTGTTCACCACCTAAAAGACGAACAAACCTTGCAGGGCATAAAACTGCCAGATATTAAAGTGCCAAACATTTAGACACCACAGTTTGAAACCACAGTTTTTAAAAGCAAAAAAATCACAGCTGCACAACCTATTATTCATTTAATCTACTGTAGGCTTAAACTGCAGGTTCCAGAAACAATATTGAAGATAAACCTAATATGTTCTGTACAAGGTTAAGCTGCCCACGCACTCCTTTTTTTTATAGTTTCAAACTCGACTCTGAATTTTAAATAAGTAGCTATTAAAAATAGTCAATGACATCATATTAAAGCAATTTATATGCAAATTTCTTACTGCCTGGTAATATCAGGAGCTGAATTAAAGCATGCTTGCTCATTGACTCAGTCTGGCCCTGTTTCACTAATATAGACACTCATTAATGAGCTGTTCCATTTAGCTAATCATACAAAATGATCAGAGCATGCCCATTTAGCACCATTTCTGAACAGGTGCAAAATTAAGGCAAGGTCACTGTACAGCTTGTCTGATGGAAGCAAGCCACTAGATGGCAGCAGAGTGTTGGTATGCTTTATGAAACCATGCTCCTCTTCTACTTTCCTAACATTGTCTTGTTGATGCATCTTTCATTTAACTACTGTTGTAATTAGTACTGATAATTATAGCCGGTTCACATGCATTGTTACAAATACATACATTCAGTGAATAGGGGCCATTATGTCTGCTCTCCCATCCCAGGTAACAGAAGCACAAGATGCTTACATGTTTATTTCAAGTAATGCATTCTGCCCATGCACCCTGACCTAGAAACAGCTATACCTTGTGATGGTGTTGAGAGACAAATCATTCAAATCCTGGGCTCCACATTACAGTAGCCAGAACTTTTAATCGCAGCACATAACCTGTGAATGAGGTAGAACACTTATGCTTTCCCATTTCAAAGCTGAGTAAAATATTTCTGCAGTAGGGCTCTGTGCATCAAGACACTATACAGATTAAAGAGGTATTGTACACATTATTCAGATGTCTAATCATAGAGAATACAGTATGTCTTCAAGGGGACTATAGAATAGCCACATCATAAATACCCATGCATACCGTCATCGGCTTTAAAGGCAATCAAGGACAGTTTCATGAATATCAAACTGCATTATTTTTATAAAAACAGAGCTGAAGCTTTGTTAATAGAGTCAAGTATGTTTTGTGATATATCCAAAATGCATGTAACAAATGGCATTGATACTATCCCCTTTGTTTGGTACTTTTTATCTCCCATATGGGATAATCACACAAACAGATTAATGACAGTTTACCAGGGTAATTAACAGAAAGACAGGCCAACTAATTCCACCCAACTGTAGATTTCTACATCAAGACACACATTTTGGCCTGTAAGAAGCTCCTTAACCATGCCAACAAGTCTTTGTTACAATGTACTGTACTGTAGTATTCGTGAAACAAAAGCAACATCTCGCGCCTTCTTGTTATTCAAAGCACATAGCCTTGAAAACATCGAAGGGATTCTGTCTCTTAAACTCCAGGAGCCTGCAGAGCTGCATTGGCTGTTCAACACAAGGACGATGGAAGAGTTGTTGTTGTTGTATCAGAATTGTGGCTGAGTGGGTAGCAGCTTTCTCCTTATTGACACACATGTCCCACTGCTAAGCCGCAGCTGCTGGTTTGTACTCTGAATAATACCACACTGCTCTCCAAACTGGGTGAGAAATGCCAGCTAACATTATTTTAAGGCCTTCAACCAGGAATCTTCAAGCAGTCTTTTTCAGCAGAATTACAATTTGGAAGTAAAGCAATCTCAATGAAACACGTGTGCTCACAGTATTTTACTGATGTTTTTGGTAATCGGGGCATGCTGTCCGTTACTTTTAAAGCATAAAATCCACAGCAGTTAAAGCATGAGGAAGGTAGACAAACATTTCGTCTAGTGCCTTCATAAGTGTAATGGCGAAAAAAAAAGCATAAGGGGGAAAAACAATAATTTGTTCATATTAACTATTTTGATATCTATTGATCTTCATAAAGAATACCTATACCTTCAGCATGCCCACCTGTATTAGTCTATCACCAATATCTAATGCAATGTACCCTGATACACCATGTTATAAGACTCATGTGCTGATCTATATATATATATATATATATATATATATATATATATATATATATATATATATATATAGAGAGAGAGAGAGAGAGAGAGAGAGAGAGAGAGAGAGAGAGATTTGAGAGAGAGAGAGAGAGAGAGAGAGAGAGAGAGAGAGCGAGAGAGAGAGGGAGAGAGAGAGAGAGAGGGAGCGAGAGAGATACAGATAGATAAATTTAATGAAAACCTCTTTGAAATATTTTCACCAAAAAGGTCAGGCTCGGGATAAAATGTATTAGCTTACACAGCTCGGATGTTCTGTACAAATTAACCCTGAAGCAGTCCTCAGTAAGTTTGAATATTGGCCTCTTTCAGTTCACATGACGCTGGTGATAAAGATTGTTCTTCAAAAAAGCAACACCATCAGAATTCGGCAGTGTGAATTAGTTCCAACCAACCATTTTGCTAAAGGTTGGCATTACAAGCCATAGTTTAAGACTAGAAATGGCCTTTTACAAGAATGCCAATAATTAAATACATCATTTGCTTAATCCAGTATTGCAGCTAGCCAACATTGCAATAGCAAGGGCACATTATTCTCAAAAAGGATTTCTTTTTGGTTTCATTTGAGATAAGCAAACAGTTGGAGTATTGTAAAAAGCATCATACTTTAACTACACTTCATGTGAGAGAGAACAATAAAAGCATCAAAATCACACCCTTCACAATGATGTGCAACTACAGTGCAATGTAGATTACTTTTAGACAGAATTAATCAGCGGACAACGTGAAAAATAGTCCCAATTCATGCATCAAACTTAAAATTGTCAATAAAAAGTTTGTCCCCACAACAGTATATTTCCTTTCATAATTCACTTTCACAGCACTGAACTGCTCTGAAATCCCTCAGTAATACTGGTATTCATTGTTTTTAACAAACCAGACTTTAATTAGGACCAACAAGGACTAACATTAATGTCATACACACACACACACACACACACACACACACACACACAGCAGATTCTTGGCTTCTCCCACCAATTCTGTTAGACCTTTTACTTTTAACTTAACAGCAAGGATTTGGAAAAAAGATTGAAAAAAGAGCTTTGTTATTTTTTCCTTTTTTTTAAATTAAATTGGAATTAGATTACATTAGATCACTAACATCAAATCGGCCTTACAGACAAGCAGATGGCAGATGGGATGTTGTAATTTGCCACATTGTAATATCTAGAACACAGAGGAGGAGGCAGCAGTCTCTCAGTACTGACTTACTTAGCTTGAATTACACATAATTATTCTTTCTATCAGGATGAAAATAAGAGCAATATATAATATTCAGTACACAACCTACATGCACACAAATCTATCTGGCTGCATTTAGTCTTTTGTTGATGAATGCTCGATTCTACCACCAAACCAAAGCAAACTATGCTTCCTTTCCAACAAAAGAGTGAGGCATTGGTTTATTTGATAGAAGATGCACAGGATTACTGCAGCACCCTGGTAGGAATTGAGTGCTGTTCCCTATTTCAGGAAAAAACAACCCTCAATGATATAGCACTAAGGAAAATGGAAGAACAACCAACCAAAACTTTCCTATTCCTCTACCGGCACAACAACCCAAGTTTAAATTAATCTGGCAGAGAAAATGTACTGTATAACCAGTTGCGGGAGATCAAGGTAGGCAAAGATGACATGAGACTGATTAAAGCAAAAGCCAGAGAGTCCATTCATAAGAGCAAGAATAAAATTATATATATATATATATATATATATATATATATATATATATATATATATATATATATATATATATATATATATATACGATATTAAGGACATCTTGACTGTGGTGTTGAAAATTGAACTGATAAGGGTAAGCATCAGCAGCCAAATAAAAGTAGAAGGTGATAAAGAAAATACTTTACTGCTAGATATAACACACTTGTGGGTGACTGTGTTCTAGGATATAACACACTTGTGGGTGACTGTGTTCTAGGATATAACACACTTGTGGGTGACTGTGTTCTAGGATATAACACACTTGTGGGTGACTGTGTTCTAGGATACTGGGCTGACTCTGTTTTTATTCCATTACTATCCGTAGATTGCAAACCTTCTTTGAAGAGACATAATTATTATTATTATTTATTTCTCTTGTTACAAGATATCACATTATTTTTACATTCAATTACATTTTTTTTTCACATAATCCATATTCCATCTGACATAATAGACGTGTCCACACAGGCAAGAGAGATGTATTCAACTCACACTTCATTTGGATACTGCCATTAATTATCTCCAAGGCAGGATACCATTGACATTTGCTAGAAATAAAACTGAAATCATATGTTAGCATTCTATCACTTTATTGTTCCATTCACCGATGCAAAGTTAGGAGAACAAAAGCAGCCATCAGAATAAAAGACTGCCTGTTTCAATCCATTCTGGCAGCCCAAGGTGTCTGTTGCTACAGTCTCCTCCTAATACAGTATGCAGTGCACCTGTGGATGGACAGACTCTGCAAGCCAGTGAGGGCTTCAGTAAAAGTTCAAAAGAAGCCAACCATGAGCCATCTCCCAGTGATTACCTGTAGATTTGGTGTGTTTTGATCTGTTGTTTTGATTGCTTTTCTTGATTGCTTTGCATAATGTTGCCACATTTTGTGCAATGTAAAATTACCTCTTTCAGGTGACAATACAGTACTTGGTATTCCATTTGCCAGCTGTAAATTGGTAATGGCTAATTTCTCCCATGTTAACTTGATTACTAATGATGACCTTGTCTGACAGGAGAGCTTACAGTAGTTTAAGCTTTTTTTTTCTATAATCCCCTGATATAGAGTGATTTACATGGCGTTTTTTTAAACCTCAGTGAAGCCAGGCAAAAAATACTTTTAGTACAGGAAAGAAATAAAATGGAATGCAAAACTTCAACCAAACACATATACAGTCATTGATTTAGCCAGGTAACACTTCATTTAATGTTTGTGTTATGAAATGTAATTTAAAATAGTTGAAAAGGCTTTGCTATATATGCAGTTTAAAACTAAGATGTCTAATTTGTGATTAACCAACACTAAAGGAATGTTAAGAGAGAATACTGCTTTTGCCACATTTATATATATATATATATATATATATATATATATATATATATATATATATATATATATATATATATATATATATATATGTCGTTCAGTGAGTAATTCAGTTAACTCATCATTAGGAACATACTGTTTTTAAAATTTTTATAACAATTAGGTATTAAGGTATACTGTTTTTTTTATTTTTTATAACAATTAGGTATTAAGGTTATACCTTATGTGTTAGCTTCAGTTCTGGAATACAGGGAGTTTATCAAACTCAAGTTCCGACATGTCCCTGAACATAGGGTATAATTTACTCTTCTACAACAGAACCATTTTAAAGAAAATACCCCCTTCTGTGGGAAAGAAGAAAGTGAAGGAGTAAAATTGTATGCATGATTGGTCAATTTCGCCATTAGCATGCTGTACGACAGACAGAATTCTATAGAAATACATTGACTTCCCTAAATCCTGGAGGACAATACAATACCTGAAGGAATACACCACTGTCTAGAACAAATACATCTATTGAATACCTTTTTATGAACAGCCTTCAAAATGGGACCATTCTGTAATGAAAACAGAATCAATGTCTTTTCAAGCAGCGTTCTTAAGCGTTTATAGGCTTTTAAAAGTCTGAAGAAGTACCATTATAGACCATATGTGATTTGTTTAAATATAGGAAATTGCAGTTTTAAAAATGATGCGATGAACATAAAGGAAATATATGGCAACTAGTTACTAATTAAAGCTAAAATCCCAATGCTTTGTACTTCTCAAGGGGTATTTGAAGCTTGACTGGCGCAGGTTTGCATGCACCACTGCAGATGTTTTGAAGTGCATTTTGTCTAACCTGACGCTTTTTCAAAATGATTCAAAATATCAGATTTGAACTGGATATCCCTGCTTAAATCTCATTACTGCTGGCGCATGCACACTCCACCACAAGTCAAAGATATCTTTTTAAATTGCCTACCTTCAGTCAGTCACATAGACGAAATTCTACTTCGGATAAATGTCTTTTAGAAGAGGATTATGCACAGTTTAATAGTGTGACGGCATTCAATCTTACTTCATTTATCCAGGTGACTCGCTTCATCTCATTTTATTGGTGTTTTATTACATTTGGAAGAGTGTCTAAGACATCACTGAAATGCAATGTTTTAGGGTTATAATAAATAATGTCAGAAAGCAGATTTTCATTATATATCTGAACACTTATAAAAAAAGCTTCCTCCATTTTCTTGATTTTTACTTGGTAAAAGAAGAAAACTAAATGGAATGAAACAAAAAGGAGACCCTTTAGCAGGCGTAAAAAAAACAAAACACCCACTGATTGCAACTGAATATATATTCAAATCTTCGGCCTTGATTGCTTTCCAATCTTCTGTACTCTGCTTGTCTGTAAAACAGGAAAATCACCAGGATTTGTCACCGGTATTCTTAAGTGTCGTCAACTGAAGAGCGTTCCTTTCAGTATTCTGCTCAAGAATGTACCGTAGTTTCCGAAACCATTTGTTCAAAAGGGACAGGGCAACATTGAGCTCAAACATTAAAAACATTACCGGGATGTAGTCAAAGCCTCAGAAAGAGCTGCAGCTCAACAGATTACAAATGTCAAGCAAACATGTTACAGGAGTGGTATAAAAACACAATCACATACTTCTAAGCCATTTTTTTGTATCTGTACCTGTACAATATTTGTACCCCAGGATTCCTAAACAACAGTAAATACTAGCAAAAGATAAGTTCTGGAATCACCTAAATACTGAAGTTATACAATAGCAAGGGGCACATTTTGACCATTAATTACATTTATATAAATGTATTTTAAATTAGGAAAAAAAATAATTCAATTAGGGGGACAACATCTTGATTAAACTACCAACAAATACCAGTACAGGTCAATCAATTCGCTCAATTATATCTCAAGCTCAAAACTCTGCTTTCTCTATACCATGCTGTAGATTTGTGATTTTAGGGCAGCGTTTCAAATGGCCAGAAGGGGGTACTGGTGGTGAATTACAACAGTCTCTGCATATTCCTGCGATAAACATGCCACATTCTTGAGGATGTGCACTTTATGCTAATGCCAGAATCCCAAAGGCAGTTTAGCCATGACTACAAGAGTTACTGATTGACACTATCACAGCTAAAGGATACAAAATAAATCAAGTACAAATAATGATGTGTTTAACCAAATTTGAACGCACGATTTATTACTGTAGACCTTCACTTAAGGCTTAATCTGTCCAATAGACAAAACATCAATATAATACAAGATTTAAAAAAGTATGAGCAGGCAATTTTAATAGTAGCATGGATTACAGGTTACATTGTAGAGCGTTTGTTCTAAACATTATATGTGAAAATATAGTCAGCAACTCAGACTTATGTTTCTATGTTGATAAAACATACATTTTAATAGCCATTGGACAAGCATACTGTAGCAATCTCGGTTAACTCAGGCAGGCGCTTCACACAGTGCGAGGCAAAGGTGGAGGGCGGGTGCAAATCCCAGAACCTCTTGCATAAAGCATAGCGCCGATATCGCTGTGCAAGAGCCGGCTCCTTCGCAAGGAGCATATATATCAGGCTTATATCCTCGAGTGTGATTACATCACCTACCAGCCCTGCTGCTGCCTTCCCCCAGGCACGCTACAATATATTAATATTTAAAAAATAGTTAATAGCTTAAAACCACACCTGCTTTGGACTCCAGCTGGCTTCAGCTTTGAAGTTGAATTATTTTACAAGATTAAAAGGGTGCTTGTTTGGGGAGGACTAGAAAGAGTTCAAAAAGTTAAAATATTGCTTGAAAGGAGAAACTGTGTGAAATTACAGCACTCACATTATATATATACAGAAAATCAGACAGGGGCAAATACTTTTTCACGGCACTGTGTGTATATATATATATATAAGATTTTTTTGTGGGTTGTAGTAGTATAGAGGGAGTCTGAGAGGAAAAATGACACCAAAGTTTGGTGCTTCTTTCATTTGTTTGGTGTGCAAGGTAATCAAACATGCAATTTTCAGGTGTGAAAAAGTTGCCCCCTCTAGTCAACTCAACCCAATTAAAGGGATAATTAGGGTCAGCTGTTTGAGTACTTTGGTTAACAACCAGGCCTGACTTGGGCCAGCCCTGCCCAATATAAATCTGACTAACTTTGGCCCTTACCATCAGAGTGAAGTTGTCAGCACACAGGTTCTAGAAGCACATCATGCCACGAACAAAAGAAATTCCTGAAGACCTCCGGAAAAAAGTTATTGATGCCTATCAGTCTGGAAAGGGTTACAAAGCCATTTCTAAGGCTCTGGGGCTCCACCGAACCACAGTCAGAGCCATATTGTCCAAATGGAGAAAGTTTGGGACAGTAGTGAATCTTCCCAGGAGTGGCTGTCCTGCCAAAATCTCTCCAAGAGCAAGGCGTAAAATCGCCCAGGAAGTCACAAAGAACCCTAGAACAACATCCAGGGATCTGCAGGCCTCTCTCGCCTCGGCTAAGGTCAGTGTTCATGACTCCACCATCAAAAAGACACTGGGCAAAAATGGGATTCATGGTAGAGTAGCAAGGTGGAAACCATTGCTCACTAAGAAGAACATGAATGCTCGTCTCAAGTTTGCCAAAAAGCACCTGGATAACCCTCAAGAGTTCTGGAACAATGTTCTATGGATAGATGAGTTAAAAGTGGAACTTTTTGGGCCCCGTTATGTCTGGCGAAAACCAAACACTGCATTCCACAGTAAGAACCTCATACCAACGGTCAAGCATGGTGGTGGTCGTGTCATGGTTTGGGGATGCTTTGCTGCATCAGGACCTGGACGCCTTGCCATCATTGAAGGAACCATGAATTCTGCTCTGTATCAGAGAATTCTACAGGAGAATGTCAGGCCATCCGTCCGTGAGCTGAAGCTGAAGCGCAGCTGGGTCATGCAGCAAGACAATGATCGAAACACACAAGCAAGTCTACATCAGAATGGGTGAAGAACAAGAAATTTAAAGTTTTGGAATGGCCTAGTCAAAGTCCAGACCTAAACCCCATTGAGATGTTGTGGCAGGACCTGAAACGAGCAGTTCATGCTCGAAAACCCACAAATGTCACTGAGTTGAAGCAGTTCTGCATGGAGGAGTGGGCCAAAATTCCTCCACAGTGCTGTGAGAGACTAATCAATAACTACAGGAAGCGTTTGGTTGCAGTTATTGCTGCTAAAGGTGGCGTAACCAGTTATTGAGTCTAAGGGGGCGATTACTTTTTCACACGGGGGCACTGGGTGTTACATAACTTTCTTTAATAAATAAATGAAATATGTATCACATTTTTTGTGTTATTTGTTCACACAGGGTCCCTTTTATCTAATATTAGGTTTTGGTTGAAGATCTGATAACATTCATAAAATTTTTTTTTTTTTAACATATTCTCATTTTGTTGATCATTAATGAACATTTCTGTACTGTGGGTGGTGTCGAGTGATTAAAAACAAGACATTTTGTGTTTTAATTGAAAGTGATGGTCTCGAGGAGTTGAATGGGTCAAAGTTCTAGTATTTATCACTTGTTGATGTCACTACTGCGGTATTATGCCTTTTTTTTTACAATGGCTCAGGATAGGCGGCTCAGGATAGGAGGCTGTGTGGTCCAGTGGTTAAAGAAAAGGGCTTGTAACCAGGAGGTCCCCGGTTCAAAGCCCACCTCAGCCACTGACTCATTGCGTGACCCTGAGCAAGTCACTTCACCTCCTTGTGCTCCGTTTTTCGGGTGAGATGTAATTGTAAGTGACTCTGCAGCTGATGCATAGTTCACACACCCTAGTCTCTGTAAGTCGCCTTGGATAAAGGCGTCTGCTAAATAAATATTTCAATTGTAACTTTTTTTGCTCATCCACTAAAGCAAAACTTTTGCTACAAAAGATTTTTGCTAAAATTCTTTGTTTTCAACAAATTTCTAGAAATTATACATTTCAATTGGGGTATGTAAACTTTTGACTAATATATATATATATATATATATATATATATATATATATATACAGTACTGTGCAAAAGTTTTAGGCAGGTGTGAAAAAATGCTGTAAAGTAAGAATGCTTTCAAAAATAGACATGTTAATAGATTATATTTATCAATTAACTAAATGCAAAGTGAGTGAACAGAAGAAAAATCTACATCAAATCAATATTTGGTGTGACCACCCTTTGCCTTCAAAACAGCATCAATTCTTCTAGGTACACTTGCACACAGTTTTTGAAGGAACTTCGGCAGGTAGGTTGGCCCAAACATCTTGGAGAACTAACCACAGTTCTTCTGTGGATTTAAGCAGCCTCAGTTGCTTCTCTCTCTTCATGTAATCCCAGACAGACTCGATGATGTTGAGATCAGGGCTCTGTGGGGGCCATACCATCACTTCCAGGACTCCTTGTTCTTCTTTACGCTGAAGATAGTTCTTAATGACTTTCGCTGTATGTTTGGGGTCGTTGTCATGCTGCAGAATAAATTTGGGGCCAATCAGATGCCTCCCTGATGGTATCGCATGATGGATAAGTATCTGCCTGTACTTCTCAGCATTGAGGAGACCATTAATTCTGACCAAATCCCCAACTCCATATGCAGAAATGCAGCCCCAAACTTGCAAGGGACCTCCACCATGCTTCACTGTTGCCTGCAGACACTCATTTGTGTACGCTCTCCAGTCCTTCGGCGAACAAACTGCCTTCTGCCACAGCCAAATATTTCAAATTTTGACTCATCAGTCCAGAGCACCTGCTGCCATTTTTCTGCACCCCAGTTCCTGTGTTTTCGTGCATAGTTGAGTCGCTTGGACTTGTTTCCACGTCGGAGGTATGGCTTTTTGGCCGCAAGTCTTCCATGAAGGCCACTTCTGACCAGACTTCTCCGGACAGTAGATGGGTGTACCAGGGTCCCACTGTTCTCTGCCAGTTCTGAGCTGATGGCACTGCTGGACATCTTCCGATTCGAAGGGAAGTAAGCATGATGTGTCTTTCATCTGCTGCAGTAAGTTTCCTTGGCCGACCACTGCGTCTACGGTCCTCAACGTTGCCCGTTTCTTTGTGCTTCTTCAAAAGAGCTTGGACAGCACATCTGGAAACCCCTGTCTGACTTGAAATTTCTGCCTGGGAGAGACCTTGCTGATGCAGTATAACTACCTTGTGTCTTGTTGCTGTGCTCAGTCTTGCCATGGTGTATGACTTTTGACAGTAAACTGTCTTCAGCAACCTCACCTTGTTAGCTGAGTTTGGCTGTTCCTCACCCAGTTTTATTCCTCCTACACAGCTGTTTCTGTTTCAGTTAATGATTGTGTTTCAACCTACATATTGAATTGATGACCATTAGCACCTGTTTGGTATAATTGTTTAATCATACACCTGACTATATGCCTACAAAATCCCTGACTTTGTGCAAGTGTACCTAGAAGAATTGATGCTGTTTTGAAGGCAAAGGGTGGTCACACCAAATATGGATTTGATTTAGATTTTTCTTCTGTTCACTCACTTTGCATTTAGTTCATTGATAAATATAATCTATTAACATATCTATTTTTGAAAGCATTCTTACTTTACAGCATTTTTTAACACCTGCCTAAAACTTTTGCACAGTACTGTATATATATATACTTTTTTTTTTTTTTTTTTTAACAATCCCTGAAGTTAAGTTACAGTAGCTGTGGAAACACCAAAGTGGAAACTCACAGAGAGAAAACATTTTAAATTCTAAACTGCCTCTAGCAATGCAGTGCAGTTGACTATAAACTTTAAAGTTTTGAATCCACCCCAAGAGAGCTGTGGCAGTACAGAGTTTGCTTTTGGCTACAGACAGCTTTTTTCCCCTCTAACATTTTCACTTTTAAAATTTTTCCCATTTCCAACTTACCCTTTATTTATTCATTTGTTTACAAAATACACCATGTTGTGCATTTCTTTGTGATAATGCAACACATTTTACCGCAATCTTACAAAGAGAAATCAGTAATTTTACTGTTCACTTTCCTTCCAACATTGCGTGCAAACCATTTTTCTGCATTCTATAAATATAAATCAAGTTTGGACACAACCTCACTTATTTGGAATCCCTACGACAAAGAAGAACCATAATTCTACTGAAACAGGAATCGGAATTGAAATTGCACAGCTTTACCAGCAGAAAATAAAAATGTAATAAATGTCAGGCCAAGCACAAAGATTTAAAACATTTACAGATTTACAGCCCACTGTAAACCTAGCTGCAGTAAATGATATCAAGATCCCCTGCCTGTAAAATGTAATATTCTGTCAGAGCAGTGGCAGATTTTATATGCAACATATACAGGGTTAGGTTTGCACAGACAAGAGCCATGGCTGCACCTGGCATCAAGGGTAACATGACAGATTGTCAAAACCCAATTTCCAGGTCCCAGATACAATATAGATTCTGTCATTCACATTCCGAAGTGTTCCCACTGGCTGGCTTTAATTATAGATAGCATGGAGAATCCAGAAGCAGCTTGGTGCAGTTGTCAGGGCATCAAAGGGAGTAAAGACCCCTAGAAAAATACATAATAGTCGTGGTAGATGTTCAGTATTATTTGTGTAGCGATCAGTAACACATCATGCATGGTACAGCTTTAAACAACATATTGCTTTGGTTGTGTTTAATAGGACAGGGAAGAAAATACATTCTCATACTCCAGGCAACACAAGGTCAAATTGGCCAATGATGATGATGTAGCATTTTTATCGGCAACAGCACACACAGATAGGACACCAAATGAACATAGCCAAAATATTTCTTAAGTCATGGCGTGAGAAACCTGATATAGTATGCAATTAAGATAATATTTTCACAGTATTAGTGTTATGGAAAGCTACTGGCAGAATCTTAAACACTCACTTTAAAGATTGGAATTAAACATTTTTGGATGGCAGCTGCTTAACCATATATTATAGGGTCTTCTTATACATTATAAATAGTCCATTTTACTGGAGAGTAGAACTATGGAACTTCAGCAGTACTACATTGTGTGGATCAAGAAATGTGGTCCAGTTTATTAGTGGCTTTTCCTAATTTAGGATACATATGTTTACGTATAGCATACCACAAATATTGGGAACAATGTTAATCTGAAAACACTCTTGTAATAAGCAGAAGATTCATAAAGTATAGTACTAGCCCCCTCCCCTCCAACTTCAATACCATTTACAAAGCTATCTGTGAATAGGGTTGTTTTGGCTGTCATTGGGAGTGTGTGTTAGGGGTTGCAGTGTGATGCAGAGTGCATGTGCAGCACAGACTCAATTTGCAATACCACTCAAGGTTGTGTTTTTCACTGATCAGAGTGGTGCAAACTCCTTAACACTGCCAATAAGGAGTCAGCCACAATCAGGGAGCCAGTCCAGTAGTGAAAAAAATATATACTGCTTAGTTTTTCTTCATCAGCAGATTCATTTTGTGTGCACAAGATTGAAGTGCATGCGTGTGACAAAGAAAGAATGAATCTTGGTTATAAATCTCCCTCCCGACCTGTGAGGGTGCTGTGTACAGGGAACAGTGTGCCCTGGACCGGATGGTTTGACAGTTCATTCCAGGGTCAGTCGGAAGTCAGCCATCCAGGAAGGGGGCGGAGCCACAGTACACCAAGTCATCGTCCCAGACGGGAAGAGAAGTGGAAATCGTGGATTGGAGTAAATTGGGGTGTGGCTGAAGGTACTAAAGGGCATGTGGCCAAGCGAACTGCTCCTTTGTTAATAGTTACGGATGAACCGCTGAAGGACTGTAGTATACAGTAAGTGTTTAGTGTTTGTTTGTTTTGTCGTACTAATTGTAAACGTTTGTTCTTGTTAGACAGCTAACACATACCAGGAGCTGTCGCTTAAGGCCAGCACCAACCTGGACAACACTGCACTACTGTTCACAAATACATGTATTTCACCACTCGCACTCACTTTGTACTTGTGACCGTGTTTGTGTTCTGTGTGTGTATTTACTGTCATTATTATTTAGGGACTGAACCCTGTGGGTTTTACTGAGCAATACACATAACTGTGTATTGCCAGTGATTATTATTTACAGTTGTCAAGTGACTTTGGATTATAAATAAATCATCATTGCACCATGAACGTTGTTGTTTGTCATTACTTGAGCACCACATCACCTCTACATCTGCACACTGTAAACCACTGCCTGAAACGTAAAACTCAAAACACACCCAAATGACATGTTTAAAAACAAAACACCCTAAATGCAATGCATGGATTTCAACATCATCAGTATACAAATAGAACATAACACACTGGTTATTGTACTGTAATAAACAAGTAGTATTTAAAAACAAAAACAAAAATTAACGTCTAAAAGCAACTATTAATCTTACTACCTCAATAGGTTTACATGTCTACCTGCTGAAGTCTAAACCCAGGCTCGGGAAGGGAAATTAGATACTCTATATGAGTAAGACTCTTGAACTAACCCCCTGTAACACTGGCAGAGGAATTTAACAGCCATTAGAACTACTTGTGCAGAAGGTTGTTTTACAACATGACTTTAGGCAGTGGAAACCTCTTAAGATTTCTTTAAAGCAGGACCCGCTTGGTTAGAAAGCTACATTGCAGTGGGTAACTGCCATAGTACACCCACAACTATGAAAAACACACACATTTCATTCATATTTCTCATACTTGATTTATATTTAACTCTTTTTCCAATGCAGTAAAACTGAATACACAGTCTCAGCTCACATTATTTCATTTATTTGCAAGGAAGCTCACGTTATGATATCTTCAAATATTAAAAGAAAAAAAAAAGTGTAGCCTTATTCTCCCAAGGGAAACCCATGTAATGGCAAAGGGTTTCTGGAACCAAAGGAGTGACACTAATTTTAATTCACATCCCCTATCTCTCTATCTCTCACACACACACACACACACACACACACACACACACACAAATACTCGCATAAGCCCCATACAGCAGGTCTAAGAGACTACTGGTATCGGTATTTGTGTCACACACACACACACACACACACACACACACATCTCAGTCACTCTTAGCACTGGGAGTAAATCGAACAGACAGCTCCCTAAGCAATTCACTGTCTTGCACTCAATGGAAAAAATTTAATTAATCTTTCCAAGATGAGCAGGAAGCATGTTGCCATGGAGACATTAAGGATGTTGTCCCTGGTTTGGCAATTTTTGGAATACAAAATCCAAAAACACAATATTAAGCTCAACCTTTTCATATATTGTTTTCACTTCATCCTAATTGTCTTTCAAAAATTTGCTCGATCAAAAAAAAATAAAAAAAATAAATGTATTTACTTTCCAACAATCCAGTCCTCTGAAAAATATAAAAGGTAAAAGGGACTTTTGGTTGCTGTCCTCTAATGTGGACAGAAAGATAATTCCAATAATCTTTGTTGACAGTCATTTTTCACATTTAGTAGCTTTAAGGTAAATTGCCACTCAGAATTACCATGTGCAACAGCCATTCAGCGCCAGCTTTATTCAAAATGCTGATTGTTGACATATCTTTAGACTTTTATTTTATATATTTGTAAACCGATTGAATGCACAAACACTAGTTCCGAAAAAAAGTTGTACTGACCTTGCTTGAGTTTTTAAATTTTGAACTTCACTTTTACTATTATTATCATTGTATAGCAGCACCAATATACTGTAAAATGCTTGTTAACAAAACATACATTTCCAACAAAGCAATTTGTGTGTGCGTACCAAGTTGATGTATGTATATTTCTATAAGTTAAAACTACAGTTTACCAAATATAACAGTGATACGAGAAAATATTAAGTCCTTTGAGTTGGTGAAAAAGGAGGTGCTTCCATGCTTTTCTGATTTACCTGAGTTATCACGTGAGTTGGGCAGGAAATACGAGTTAAAGGTCAAGACGTGCATTCACTACAGACGGTATTACAGTCAAATTGCCAATGATTTAAAAGATAAATCCATCTAGATACTCTTTCGCATTTGTTTCGCACAGTACATGTACCTCTGGCAAACTGGTATGCAGAACAGGGAAAGAAGAGCTGAACAATTGAACTAATGTGTCAGATGTCAGTGGAAATGAGAATGGCAGTGATGAAGCCAATTTGCTTGAAAACATTAAAAGTAGACCGGACATTTCCATCAAAGGATTTTAAAAAACCTGTAATGATCCAATATGATCAGAAACCCATAGGCAATTTAAACTGTGCCTGCCACTGTAGTAGGACTGTTCTTTTTTATGTTAAGCATTTTTCCTGTTATATATATTTTTTTACAAGGGTTACATTAACTGTGCCCTTTCTAGGGGTGCTATTACACCAAGACAGGAGCTACTATACACATATATGATTTATAAGGCTGCCATCCACTTAAACAAAATAGATTAATCCTATTAGATATCTTTCAAGATCCTGCTCAGAAAGCCCTTGTGGCTTTCAAGAATTAAAAGCTCTCCACTAATCACACTGGAGGCTACAGCAAAGTGCTCCACAGCCAGGAACATTGTGGAGTAAAATTATTACAGCTGACCTGTTCACGACAGACCATAAGCAATACAAATATGTAAAGCCTGTTACTGACGCCACAAAACAAATTTTTTTTTTTTTTTTCACCAAACTAGTAGGATATTTGTTTTATCCCAGAGACAGATGAGGCAAGAACAGGGCTGTCTAATTATGAATTAGGATAAATCTAGATAAATCCTGCCAATGAGGCTAAATGAATACATTCCAGCAATTCCCCCAGCCAGTGTCACTAGGTCAGACACCCAATCACATTCACAGCCACCTACCGGAACATTCCCTGACAGATAATCCCAGCAGCATTACAGAAAGAAAACTGAAAAATTATTTTGAAGTCGATCTAATAGGAGGCAAAATAAATTAATACAAAACCATCAGACTAAGCAGCTGACATCACTGAGAGGTAGCTGGAAAGACCCAGAACAGTTTCTTTTCTTTCTTTTTTTATTTTTTATTACCCTCAATAACTTATACTAAATAATGTTAATATGGAGGATACACTATAGAATACTGTACTTATTCCCCGAATGAGGCTCTACTGATGAGAGAAATAACCACAGGACTATGAACATTCATGGAGCATTCTGTTTATATAACAAGCACAATGTTTTGAAAGACTGTATGCTTAAACCTATATTAAATAGCCAATATCTGAGAATTACTTTCCATAGATCAAACTCTGCATCTGCTTCACACGGATAATTTTGTTATTGAATTTGAATGTATTCATCATACAGTACATTCCAAAATGAGAAGAAAATAAGAGAAATGTTCACTCAGGACCACCAAATGTGAAATGTTTTTTTCGATGCTAGATATCTCAACGCTTGTTGTAAAAAAAAAAGAGTTCAGGGCAGACAGCCCCTGATACGCTACTCTCATTAACTTGTACCAAATAATATTATTACCAATTTTCATGACAACTGGATAAGTACTTTTTCAGATTGAAGGACAAATCTGACACGCCCTTATTTGTCTAACGTAAAATACAAATAAATTGTATTACCAAAGACGGTTGCATTTCCAATGCGACAGGTTGATAAACAGAGACTAGACCCCAGAGACTATAACTGTGACCAAAGCTTTTGAGGAGTTTGTGAGGGAACAATACTTCCATAAACACACATTCCTATGTTACACACAAAACCTCTGGCAATACAATCACTGTAACAAACTAGAAGAAGAGTTACTGACTAACTGGTATCATTTGACAATGAGAAATGCCCAGAACTTTGTTTAATTTGTTTAATGTTCTGTGTGCTCCAGGCTTCTGTCCCAGAATTGTAGTGGGTAAACTAAGGTCCCCCGATTTCATACATGCACAGAAGTCTTACACAAGAGGAGGACAAGGCCACATATCTGATCAGGAATGTTCTGTCATATTCATATAATTTAGGTTTGCCTCCAGGGTCCTCCCTGCTGTAGAATTGTTTTATATGTTGGTGGACTGGAGGGCATAGTTGAAGAAAGAAGATACAATGAGTAGATAACTGTCACATGTCTTCATTTCATTCTCACGCAGTAAAAATTCCCTAAAAATACGCCCATGGACAGCTCAGAGAAGCCAGTGACCCTAATTATCTCAGTTAACGAAGGCCTGTCATGCACTGTGGATTTCATTGTGGATGGGCAGTAATCAGAAGAATTAGATTCAAGTTTACTTGCAGTACGCTGCTTTAGAGATCTGGTAAAGTGAACAGTTCTTATCAGGCAAGTTGTTGAGTCTGTTGTGCCTGTGCACTGTGTGTTAAATAGGAGCTGTATTTACAAAATTAAACCAATAATGCTAAACTGACTAAAATGGCCAAAAGTAGCAAAAGAATCGGAAGAAAAATGTTAGTTGAGGTCCCATACAAGAGAGATCCTGGAAGTTGAGGTCCCGTACAAGACAGATCCTGGAAGTTGAGGTCCCGTACAAGAGAGATCCTGGAAGTTGAGGTCCCGTACAAGACAGATCCTGGAAGTTGAGGTCCCGTACAAGACTGAAACTGCAATAAGCAGTGAACTGGGTGCAGTTGAAAAACAAGTAAAAGGAATGCTGTGGACATAGGCAGCCTCATCCGAAAACAATTTGATAGTAGTTTACTACACAGTTCCAAAATTAGTAAAATAAGCACCTGGATTTCAAGGCACCTTTTAGCCTATGCCTGGAGTTTTAGTGCAAATACCTGGAGCTGCTTAAAATTAGACAATTCTGTGAACACATTTTTTCCATTACCTGTTGCTGGTTTCTGCCAGTACATTGATTGAATTCAAGTGTAAGGACATTGTCCATAGAGCTATATGTAAAATATAATAGCTGGCTATATTAATCCAGCATACAAAACAATAATTGTGCATATCCTTTTTAGGGAAATGGCAGCAGGCCTGGTTCTTATATAGTTTTTCAGATTAAAAGCAATGTCCACCTTCCAAAATGAAAGTCAATAAGGTCTAATTCAATGATCTAAACAGAGATGGGTATTAACACCACCCTTTAATTACACTTCAATCGTGTTCTCCCTCAAAGGTAATTTATTGACTCAATACTAAATACACCACAATTACAGTACAGTCTGCATTAGATTATAAGTTATGGTTGATGGTATAAAGATATGTGACTTTTAGGAAGCGAGACAGGGAAAGGAACATTATAATAATACACACATAATACATACATAGGGGCGGCCGTCACAGCCATCTTTTCATTTTGTTTCAGATACTAAAATTGCCTGCCAGTATTGTGTGGTTTGCCTTTTGAGGGTAAATTAAAACTAAATTTGTTGCAGTATCACAGAACATCAAAATTCCATAGAAGATCAAAACAAAAATAAAATTTGAATTGGGGGTGGGGAAAAGAGACACACATGCACATCATGGAGCATGATGTGCATGACACAAGGATGCAGCTAATGTATGCAAAAAAACATTTATTAGCTGGGGATCTATTTGTTGCATTAATGTGTCTGTTTAAGTTCATACATGCATCTAACTGCATGATAAAGTGGTGCTGATAAATAGGGGTTTACCACTGAAAAGCAAAACAGATCTCATTACATATATTATATATATATATCTGTACGTAGACTGTCTGCAACAGAATAATGAGCCCCCACGGAACACAAATACAAGCTTTCTATGTTGTTGCTATTGATCTGCTTCATGATGTAGACTGATAAATGGACCCACAGATAATGACAGGGATTGTTCTATAGGAACCCGATTAAGCCTGTCACTTTCCCAGTGCTTCCACATAATTAAGTTATAATCAGATGCACCAGCACTCGGCATGCAACAATAGATAGTACTGTACCCTCAGGACACCTCCAACAGCTCCAGTCAGCACTGCGATATTAAATCAATGCATGTATCTGCTTATAAAATAACTGTTTTAATATACCTCCAGTAACGTGCTGGTAACCTGACCACAAACATGTAACTTGTGCGCTTTAATCAGCAGGCTGAACTGGGAGGTTATCCTATTCTTTCCTGTTTTGAGTGACTGGCTTAGAAACCCTGCTTCATAGTAGCAGAGTTGTTGCCAGTACTGCTTCACATTAAAAAGGTCCCAATATTTGAATAGCATTGGCCCATACTACCTGATCATATTGTTTGTGCGCAGCTCCACTGTGCAGCTTGACCCACAGTTGCAGATTGATGATTTGAACCTGGGTACAGTTTATCAGGAATTAGTACTAAATTCTCTACTGCAGATGCTGGTTTGTGCATGTACATATATAATTTCAAAGTCTTTCGTCTCCTTTTTTATTTTGTAGTTTAAAAACTTATTTAAATGACAAAGTTATCAATATTATACATGCTTCATTAGTGGCATGGCTATATCCCCCACTGGAACCCAGGTAAACTTCAAAACCATATGAAAACCTGAAAAAAAGACTTCTGTTCCTCGGAACTGCAAAAAAAAAAAAAAAAAATCTTTTGGACATTTGGCCAGATTTTTTTGGTGTACTGTTTTCCCAAATAATTTTAAGTTTCTTTATTATTATTATTATTATTATTATTATTATTATTATTATTATTATTATTATTATTTTAATTAATTAAGTAACTAACTAATTAATTAATTAATTAATTAGCAGACCCCCTTATCCAACGACTTACAATTGTTACAAAATAGCACTATATTGTTGTAAGTAAAAATGTGGAACTTGATTGTGTTGTCAGCAACCTCTTTGTGCTACCCTGGTTCCCTGAAATAGAAATGTAACCATTACTGATGGGTATTTATCTGTTAAAGACCTTAAACCTGAATAAGATCGATCAAAGCTGCTCGACGAGCCTGTGACGCAGTCATGGCCCACCCCCGAGGACATGAAAACACTTATGTTCTCATGTTACATTTCTATTTCTGCTAACCAGGGTTATGATAATAACCTAATAACAAATACTAAAAATATACAAACTGGCTCGTAATTTTAGCTGAAGCCAAAACGAGAATAAAATAATTCCAGCTGGAGCTATTGCAGCCTGGGGGGACAGCACAAAGTCAGCTGACTTATGTTGCCTGGGAAGGAGCGACTCAAGCCGCTGGCTGGGACATAACAAACAACAGGCTGTAGTGCACAAATATGTGTAATTAGTCATTTATACACGATTATTTTTAACATCCTATATAATTTGTGTAAAACACAATAAATGAAAAAGTAACAAGTACTTATCTGAAACAGCTCTCCTGTCATGGGGGCGGGCCATGGTTGCATCACGGGCTCTGCGAGCAGGTTTGATATATCTTATTCAGGTCTCAGGTCTTTAAGAGGTAAATACCCATATGGCAATGGTCACATTTCGTACTTGACAGGGAACCACTCAAATTAGGATTCTGCACAATGTCTTCTGCCGAGACAAATGTCATATACTGTACACTCTGGCTTATTCTTCATGTTCAATATGATGTCTGCTCCCCGCACAAAAAGAAAAACATAGAAAGAATACCTCACTTTTTAATCTTTACCATTGTCATGATGTCCAACCACTGAGTTAATGGCATGACACATGCAATTATCCATCAAGCTCTGCGTATGGTCCCACAGGAGTATACCTGGTTATTATCTTGCTGTAAAGTGACAGCTTCTGTGCTGGTAGCCAACTGAGTTTAAAGATGACAAACTAATGCACCCTACTTTTTCTTTTGTTAATGGGCAAAACTAGTATATGTAAATTTGGGAAGTACAATAAAATACAAAATATGCTGCCAACCACAAAATGATATCCTTTAAGGCTATTGTGAGTTAGTTTTCTACCACCACTAAAACACTTAATGAGGTGGATCTTTAATAAACTAGCTCTATAATCTAGTCTCTTCCCCTGTGAAGTGAAGAGTAAATTATGGGGCTGAGCCTGACCCCACATTTGTATCCGGGATTATAACATATTACCTTGTCTGAATATTCTGATTTCATTCACAGGAGAAACATATTTTAATTCCATTGCATAAAACATTTCAGAGAGAAAATGGTTATAGGAGAGTCTATAGCTGCTCAATGATACCTCTCCCTGCAGGTAATGACATGCAGCAGCACCAGTGGAGTTATACAGTAGTAAAAAGGGACTAAATCATAAAGACGACATAGTCTTCTATTAAAATCTATTCTAAAGTATTACCCTGGTATAGTGTCCTAAAGCTCAGTTGCTCAATATTTGTCAGCACTAACCCAGATGTGGGATGGCACAGAATCCAAATGTCATTTTCTGAAAATGTCATCAGACAGCAACATGGGCAGTCAACTGTGATGGTGACATCCAGTAACTGGTTTTTAGTTCAAAGGTGTTACTTGCAGCCTTCATTTTCATTTTCATAAAAGGGTGGACTTCTGTACAGCAGTAAAAGAGTAAAAGAGAAAAAAAGAATACATTACAAAAAAGAACTTCTGCCCG
Organism: Acipenser oxyrinchus oxyrinchus; assembly: GCA_030684275.1. Classification (NCBI taxonomy): domain Eukaryota; kingdom Metazoa; phylum Chordata; class Actinopteri; order Acipenseriformes; family Acipenseridae; genus Acipenser; species Acipenser oxyrinchus. The sequence continues at coordinate 64,875,230 of CM060252.1, read as the reverse complement.
AATAAACCATATAGGGAAGGATGGAGATAGGTTCAATTTTCCATGTGTCAATGCAGTCTACACAAGAGTACAAAAGAAGTAAATCATAAGTCACAATCAACATGAAAACTAACCTGTTTTCCTGCAGCAGTGACCAAATGTTGATGCATGTTATACAAGGGATTTTAAACTGCTCAGTCATGCACATAATGCACATGGTGTGCATTATATTCTGAAAATTAAGGTAAACATGGATCTATGGACATACAGATACAGACACAGACACTCGCACACACCTGCATCACATTATTTTACAGTTTTTATACATTGAGATCCTTACGTTAAAAAAAGCAGAGGGGGCAAATCACTGGAATACCAGAATCCCTGGAATCTCTGACTATCTCATGACTAGTGTTATAGAGAAATCACTGATTAAAATGGGCCTGTCTATACAAAAGAGGTCTAGAGTGAGTTTATCTAGATGATTATCTAGATCATGTTAGATCAATAACTGATGTTCACATCATTAGACCCCTAAAATAGATCTGATACATGATATTTGTGATTCATGACATTTAGATAACAGAATAAGCCAGCAGAGAAACATTATAGATTTACCTGAATTATTTCCGATTTTCAATCCAAGTTCCCTTTTGTAAAATTCTGAGAAATGCAGCTAGCCACATCGGACACTTCGCCTTGTGGGTCAAATTTAAGACACTGTACCACTGTTGACTGATGTTCATTACCCTTAGCGTGCACAACATTATAAGAGAATGAAAAAAAAAAACAGTCATTATTTGTAAATAACATATACCAGTTACGTTGTAAATCCACCTCTTCAAAGTGATTGTTTCAAGTTTAATAACCCATTTAATATTGCCTGTCAATTCCATTTCATGCTCAGCAAAGCAGAAAAAAACTAAACCTTTCAAAAGTCTTGGCTGTGCATGAAAAGCTTGGTTTGGAAGCTATATACAAATTTTCTTATCTCTGCCAGCCACCAAAGTCCAGTATTGTTGTCCACTCTCAGCTATGCTTCTACAGCCTCTGTAAGCAGAACATTTTTTTTTTTGTGGGTGCTAACCATGGAATGCATAAATTATAAGGCACAGTAGCTCAGAAACAAATGCATGCTAACATTTCACAACAGGTCTACTGACATGTAAGACACCTGATGTTTTAAATAAGCTTTACATTTTTAAAAAAAATATGCTGTTGCTGTGCATATTCCTGTAAGAGGCCAAATGACATTACTACACACAGATAAATAAAGGGGTTTGGAATTTGTATGGGGTCATACACACCACCACCTTGGGGTCCTTGAGCCATGCCCCTGATGTATACAGACCACACATACAGTACAAGGTGTTCTGTGCTCTCACAGCCCTCACTGCCCATTAACTACTCGCACACCATTACTGCAGCTTCAGGAAGGGCTTTAATATCTATCATATTCTCTACTGAAAAATCACAGTTGCACTAGTTCATACTTTGAAAACAAGTATCCCCATGTATCATTTGACCACACCTCACATGTCCCTAGTGGCTCACTTAGTAAAAGTACTGCCATCTGTTCAAATCCTGTTTGCGGCAAGTTACAGATCTTGGCTATAAACCCACCGGGAGTGCTGCACTGATCTTTGAGGAAACATTTGATGGCACAAGTTCGCCTTTTCGTGCTCAACCACTACTGGTCAGGTGTCCGATGAGTCCAGACTGAGACTTCCCAGGTTGGGCCCCTGCCTCCAGGATCCAAAAGCTTGGATATAGTACTAGCATGAAGTTTTATCTCAATGGCCATGCTTTGGTCAACAGAAGTATGCAGGGAAAATGGGTCTCAAAAAAAAAAAAATTCCAAACAAGGACAAAAATGAAAAGCATCATACAGTACTCGATAGGGAAGTGCAGACATTGGAATGAAGTTTTGTTTAGATTTTAAAAGGACAGAAGTTAATAAAGGTATAATCACGGTTAACAGCTCTCTTATAGTTTTATTGTAATGGAGTTTTGTCATAAATCCAGAACACACAAACAAATCTCTTTATACTGAAACATTGTCATGTGCTTAATAACATCAATACCTCTGCAATCAGCCTGCATTATTGACCTTTGAGACACTTAACTGTCCCTGCAGTCAATTATATTGTAGTTGTCTTCAACTGGGTCAGTCATTATTGAATACTGACAGGCTTAAGACAGAATCAATTAGAAGAAATATGAATAGATGTGTTGATGGATTTCCTCTGCCAACACATTTTAAAAAAGCTGTGAAACTTTAGCCATGCAAAGTTCAAATACATTAACACACTCATGCTGGCTCCAGCATTACACACCTGATTGATATCTCAATTACCCCATTCCATTTGTCTCCATGTGTTACAGTATCTAGACACTTAACCATCCAAACCTTCCCCCAAAGATGCCACTGGCCATCCCTGCTGGCTGTATAATTAAACAGGATTTTAATTAAAAACAAAGGAGCAATTGCTATTGTCTTGCTAATACTTCAGGAAGACAGTAACCATTTGCATTCTGTCAGAAGGTTCGACATAGGAGGTCTCTAATGGATCTCTGAGTGACTATCTTATAACCTTATTTCAGATACGCATCTTTGGTCTGTGTGGAGCACATACATCCCAACACGAAAAGAGATGAAAGTCCTAAGTCCATCTTTTTTTATTCCATCACCATAACTAAGCTCATATGACCATTTTTTTTTTTTTTTAGAGGATATTGACTTGGAAAGGAACTCCATTTGCTGAAAGCAGAGAGGCCAACAGACTAATCTGACGTGTCACCAGGAAGAAAATGAGAAAAGATTTCGCTGATTTAGTGTTCATAGTTTTTGCACCACTATACTTCACACTCCTACGCAGTCAGATATTACAGCTGTGCTCTGAAGGACAGTGAGCGAGCCGAGCTGAAATAGGATGACCTTCTCGTATACTATCCAGGCCCTTCTCACCTAGAAATAATGAGAAGATCCAACACTCTGAGCAACCACACTTTGGGGGGTGATAATATACTGCTCTCGTCAATCCATATATAAGAACACTGTTTTAATCAGTGCATATAAATAATATTTATAGAAAAATGTTAAACAGCTTCATCCCTGGTGGATCATGGATACATTTGCCACTGCTTATGGCCTAGCACATAATTTAAAAACATTAGTGCAGCTGTTTTTTACACCTAAAATGTGTTGCTGTTGTACCACATACACTTCTGTTTATCACAGCTTTTTTACTGAAGTGTGCAATTTAGATAATTTTTATAAAAGGGAAATAACACAGAAGGTTTAGTTAAGGTGTCTAAAACTGAGCTGTTTATGAATGTTAAAAGGTACAGGTCTTTTTCACCTCAAATAGAGCCGGATGTAAACACTTTGATAAAAACATATATGCAAGACACATCTGTATCAACTTTTACAAACATGGTTGATTTAATAGACACTTTATAACAATGTTAGCCAATATAGGGATTTCTGCATCAGAAAGCTGTGCATGGTATTTATATACATTGGCTCACAAATGCAGTCATTTTCTAAGTGCATGCTGGAATTGTCCATGCAAATGTATAAAAGGCACCTGTCGCCATTTTAGATAATTGACTCTATTGTCAGCACTACCTTCACTATTAGCCAGAGGTGAAATGTTTCAGCATGTTTAGTACAGATAGAGTTTCCAACCCGATGATTAATTTGTGGATTCATATTCAGAGAAAAAGTATAGTTAGCCTGGATTAATGGATCTTCCATGTTAAAAATAGAAGTCCAATCCATGATTTTAATATCCCTATTTAAATGCATGAACAAATGCTTAGCTGCAGGCAATGCCATGCATACTGTAAGTGAAAAGGAGGCAGGTTTGCTATTATTAAGACAAATGTACATTGTGTTATATTAGGAGCTCATGGTCAGAATAACTGGTCAGCTGTGATTTATTGTTCAGTGTATTATCTCATGATTAGATAGATGTGGTTTTGCAGCCTTCTGATTTTTAACAGAAGGAAATCATTTAGAAACATTTCAGAACATAACATTTTTAATAAAAGCACCACAGATCAAACACTCATTTATGAAGAAGATTTTTATTTATTTATTTTTTTTTTTAGCTTTTTTCACTGTAAGGCTACAGAGCAGGGGGTGTCATAACCCATATGGCTGATTTCTAAAAGGATCTAAAAGACGTTTTAAACTCTTGGATTGTAAATCATGTTGTCGTCAATAGCCAATCTGATTGCTGCATTTAAATGAGCAAGAGAAGATGTTTTTGACACTCTACATGTTTGACACATCAACTTAAATAAAAATTGACACCGACAGCAAATTTTGAACTTTAATGAATTCAAAACTTTTCATAAGAAATTTCTGACATGGAGAAAATTTTAAAGATTATCACAGGATTTAAAAAACTGAATAAGTTGGGTTGTTGTAGTTCTATCGGCTTTGAAACATAGACTGTAGCACTATGACCGGTCTATTAAGGCCCCTACAGGTTAAGGAATTTCCACAGAGAAAAACAAGAAAAGTAAAACTGCTCAAGTAAATTTCACTTTCCTAATATAAAAAATAAATCCTTTTTAATTGCACACATGCCCTACGGTCAGGTCTGTATACACAGGTATATAAATTACATGTCAAAAACTAGTTTAAGAATTTTGACAAACTGCAAAAGAAGACAGTTAAACCAAATGTTAATTGTTACAATTACAGCCTGAGTTGTGCCCCAGGCATTTAAGAACATGTTTTTTTTTTTTTCAATAAGAGCCTGACAGCTTGCAAGCCATGTACAGTGGAAACTACATTATTAATCTTCAGCTTCAGGAAGAGGTGTCTTTTCACCTTGTTACTCAATTTCTATTAGACAACTGTGTTTAGCCTTGATGTTCTAGATTATGATCCACTGAATCAGTTGTTCTAAACTGGGCCACGGATGCTCTAAAGATTATACAAAACTGTTGTGTGATGCACCTATGTATCAGTGACGGCTGGTGGCCCAAAAACATGTGGAGGCAGAAAAAAGACAGAGGGCTTGGGGTCCCCTTAAGCCCCCAACAAGCAGTAGAATCTTATTATTGTATTCTGACTGACAACACTTTTCATATTATTATTATTATTTATTTACTTATTTATTTATTTGGCAGATGTCCAATGTGACTTACAGGTGTTACAAGGCAGTACTGTACAGGATTACAATGCAAGATTAATATTTAAATACAGTATAGTTTACAGCAAGTGCAAAGTTATATCTACAATGATATATTAGTAGTGCAATAGTGCAAGGATAGTGCATCAGCTGAGGATTCAGTAATGGGGTGTGTAGGTCAGGCAAGTCCAGTGCATTGGGGTTGAGCAAGAGATCTACAAGTGCGTCTAAACAGGTTTTACCCCAATTTGGCTGTTAAACGTAATTCCTTAATTGACGTAATTGAAATAAAAAGGAAATGCTTCAATGGCTAATAAACTCAAAATAATAAATGTCAGTTACACTCACACGTACATGTACAAATTCAGCCTGGACACGATTAAAGGAATTAACACCACAGACACATTCCACTTATTCTTTACATCTTTAAAGAGGCATATCAGCCGCAGTATATTAGCAAAGATGCGTAATTGTTAGCAGAAGTTTCAAGGTTACTTATAACCTTTAAATATTGTAGATCTATGCATACCAGTATACCCATGTACATTTACAATATAATTTTAGTGCATTTATTTTTGTTATATTTGTAGTACAGCCAAGACTATTCTTGTAGCATAAGAATCAACAAGAAGGAAAACAAGTCTTAAATTTGAGTAAATGGAATTGACTTTAATTAACATAATACATTTCGTTTTATAAGTTAATACTGTTCTATAAATAAATATAAGCAACCAGGTGCACATTGTCTAGGTTTAAGACTGCAGCATTTCAGTTCCTCAGTTACTTAATTTAATGTTGATTAGGCATGTGGTAGCTCAAGAGCTGGATCAAGGTTTCCAAAGCATGGAGAAAAGCACTGCATTTTTTAATAGAAATGGGTATTACCTACATGATGAATAGCCAAATAAAGAGTCTCCAGAGACCAGGGGTATTTATCTCTTCTCACTATGCAGGATCACAGAAGTAAAAATCCTCCTCATGTATTGAAGCCATATTAATGTTAGATTTCTCTTGCCATCTCTTTCAGCTCAGTTTACATTTGAGCTTTTCAATTGTTCCATGAACAGCAGTATTTGGATTGTTCAATATCAATCAAAACACACAATTAAGGAGCTTCTGAATTGTTTGAGTTTTACAGCACTGGGGAAACGCCTATTTGTGGTAATTTCTGAGAATACCGGAGCCTGTGTGGTCCAGTGGTTAAAGAAAAGGGCTTGTAACCAGGAGGTCCCCAGTTCAAATCCCACCTCAGCCACTGACTCGCTGTGTGACCCTGAGCAAGTCACTTAACCTCCTTGTACTCCGTCTTTCGGGTGAGACGTAGTTGTAAGTGACTCTGCAGCTGATGCATAGTTCACACACCCTAGTCTCTGTAAGTCGCCTTGGATAAAGGCATCTGCTAAATAAATAAATAAATAAATAATAAAATAAAATGGTTGATGCAATCCAGGGTGATTCCCCAGTGCTTGAAAAAGCTCAAAAAATCCTGCTGTTGCTTTATCTTGGAGTGGTAAAGGTTGATCAAATCATCCCCCAAGTCAAGTAAGCAAACATTTCATTTTATATTTAAGTTCAACCGAGAGAAATATCAAGCAAAATTATATTGATTATTTTCAAACTCATTATAAAATATGAAACCTTCAAACCTAATTCAAAGTATAAGTTGTGTTGGCTGAGGTAAAAAACACTTTCTTTTACTAATGATATGAGTCACAGTTGCACCTTCTGTACTGAAACTTTAGTAGTAGACACAGTACTTAAGATTTACAGAACAGTTCCTTTTTTTCTTCTTGTTAAGAGCCTTTGGACGACTTTGGCAATGAAAGGCGATAAGTCCAAGATTATCGTTGCTTTGTGGGCTATTGAGAGACGCATGTCTACAAAATGTACTGTACGCTGGATAGTCCCTGATCAGTAAGTAGAAATCCCTAGAGGACTGTAAAAAAAAAAATCAAATATGAAGTAATAACTGCACAAACAAAACCACAACAGAGTACACAATATGGAAAAGTTAAACTAAAAATATTTTAAAAGGAATAGAAGGAAAGCTGGTGTTCATCGATTTAAGGACATACGGTACTTATCCCACTTTTGGCTCGAGACAAGCTTCTTGTGCTATTGTTATAAAACCCCCAGTGAGTTTGCCACCTGACAGCCCCAGCTGGTGCCTTCGATTGCTTCAGCAAGTTTCCTGCGATAACGAAGAAGACTGCTAAATATTTATCACCTCCAACCCTGAAATCTCCGATAGAAAGAGGAAAACATATGGCTTGGTTTGTTGATGCAGTTGCCGGGCAGCCTGATATTTCTGGAAGCTGCATGTGCAGACCACCTGTGTAAACCTGTGACCTGTAATAATAAGGTGTGCTCATAACGCTGCGTCTATATACCTGAGGTGTGAATAAGACAACTGCTCCTACTGTCAATGCGGAACTGGATTTTTTAAACAAGAAAATAGAATGACCTTCACACTTCACAGATTTAGCTTTCAAACTAAAAGAAAAAAAAAAACATGATGGACTAGCAATGTACAATTTTAACAGCCACTGAGATTCTATATTTACTTAGTGCTGATACCTATAGCCAGGTTTCTCTGTAAATCAAGTTAAGCAGACAAATGTTTGTGTACTTTACTTGGTTGAATGTTTGAAGCTATGGATTACACTCTGTATGAAAAACTGCACTGGAGTTGATGCGTAGCATGCAGCTATGGTCAACTCATTTTGCTTCATAAAGTCAAATGAAACCTGCTGAATAATATTGTGTTAACATATTCAGTTACATACTCAGTTACATACTGCATTGTAGCTTTCCATATTCCATTCCATAAAAAAAAATTACCATTTCAAAATCTAACATGAAATACTGAACTATACTGAACTACTATTATGACTTTTGTGATAATATTTTCTAGTTTCTTTGATTACATGATGTTAAATAAAATATCTAAATTATGTTCATATAGTTGTCATGCTGTCAGACACCTATAATTACCTCCAATGTTTTGATTCAAACACATGCTCCCTTGAGAAAGATATGTACAACATATCAAAATGTTGGGCAGCTGGCTCTTTGAGCTATATATAATGTCTCAATCCTAAAATTCTACGCGATGCAAAACTTTGGGTCAAATAGATGTTTACCGGTTATCTGTTGTACCTTTGTTCTGGACATAAAAACATGGCAATGGTTAGACGAAAAGGGGTTAATGCACCTTTAGTATGTTACGTTTGGTAGAAACGTTTCAGTTTGTTCACAATTGTTACAACTATCACAATTGTTGGCTTAGCAGCTGATCGAACCACACATTACATACAATCTATTATATTAATAGATGTACTATGAAGAACACCCACAGTTGAAAACAGATATTGTATATAGATAGGAATACTAGAAGCAATACAAAAATGGTACTAGTATTTTAGTTGCCAAACATTTACAAGTTCACACTTTGCTTTCAAATGTTTGCAAACAAACTGGCTCATGAAAGATGACCTTGACCTTGAAACTTGCAAGATGAGCCTTGCGGAAGGCTTTTTTTTTAACTTTTTTTTTTGTATCATACATATGTTGTTCAGCCCTCAGGGTCCTCTGCAACACCTGAGGTAGATTATGTTTCAAAGCTAACATTTCCAACATTTTTTACTATAATAATGCAGTGGTGAAATCTTCAGTTCCAGGATGTAGGCGTACAACTGTATTTTGTTTAATTTGGAAGAGGCAGGGATACATCTTTTAACATGCATTGGACACTGTCGTGGAAAGTGTATGGCTTGCATTAGGCACCGGTATTATTGTTGAACATTATAGGGATATTTTTAAATATATGCTCTTCTGTCATTTGCTTTATATAAACAACCATCCATCATATAACAGCCATCATTTCACCTTCTCTGAAGATGGATATATCAGCTAAACAAAAGATCTATGCTTTAGGATAAAAATGATGTAAAGCTTTTGTTTTTATAGGAATATTCTATTATGTATTCAACAGTACAGATCTATCAACTGTCTTTCATTTTTTTTTGTGACATGTATACCTGAGCCAGTCATAACTACTGCAATTTCAACTAAGTTGCTGTACAATTCCATGTTGTTTTGCAAAACAATTAAGATTACAGTGGAACTTCAGCATTACAAACACCTTGGGAACTGAGGTTGTTCATAAGTCTGAAATGTCTGTAATTCTGAAAATTAGTTTTCAGTGGTTTTAATAAATGTGTACACCTGCTATCTGCACCCTTAATCTGGCAAATCATACAAGTAAACAGCACAGTAATACAATATTCTTATGGTTTAAAAGGCTTTAAAACTGTACTATATATTTAACTGCAGCAAAAATAACATTCATATAGCTTGCTCATGTCTCTCAGCCTTGTTTGTCTTTAAAAATTAAAAACTGTGCTTTGTTTAAACTAAAATGTTCCTAGTAAAATTGCCCATACTTGCTATGAAATCGACCTCACCTCTGACATTCTACTGTTCTCTATTCACATTTGTCTGCATTTACACATCTCATTTTTACCAACATACCAGTTACTGTATACAAATCAATTCTATCTTCCTGTCCATATCACATCCAACTTAAAACATTAGGGATAATGAAAAGATTTTGTCTCGATCTAAATGGAATACACATTTGGAAAAGTTTTGAAGAGTCTTGGGCCATTTATGACAGTGTGCATCAATTCCTGACAAATAATGATCTTTGGATTGAAGCTATATACAGATTTTTCTCAAAGCTTGTTTGGCAAAACCTTTGGGGTAATCAAGTGTAGATAGGACCACCTAGACAATGATACTCCTTTGCAATACTTTCATATGAATCGGTACATGGGCCAAATCTTGACTGTGTATGTCTGCTTTGGCGCTGATGTACAGTATATCGTTGAAGGGGGTCACATGCATCTACCGTATTCATAAAACAACTTCTGTATTAAAAAGCATCCCCCACCCCACCTGAATACAACACCTTACATAGGCCAGAAATTGGGTGTTTTTTTCTATATACAAAAACAAAGCATCCTCAGTGTAACAACCCAGTGCATTTTACTCACTGCAGCAACTCTAATGAGGGTGGGTGTGCAATCTAATGAATGTAAATGTACAGTGGACATTTCATTACAGGTAATATAGAAAGGAACTCAGGCTGTAGGCATTTTAATTGAGAGTCTGGATTCGTTCAAGCTTGAACCTTGTCAGTTAGGCATCTTCAACCTACAAATGAGGAATATAAAACAAGCCTCAAACTTGTATTAAACATTTTTGCTTGGTTCAAGATTATGAATGGTTGTTTTAGAACAAAATAATTAACTGCTGTATTCTCCAGGAATCACAGAGACAAGAAAATAATTACTGAACTATAATTATATATTCAGCATCTCGTTTCCAAACTAATGGTGCTGGTAATAGTGTGGGAACAAATGTTGTTGTTGAAACTAAACCTTTTTCAAGGACAGAAAGGCAAAATAACAACAGCATTTAATTATTATAAGTATGTATCAAGTCTTGTCATGCATAAGGAAAGCCCTCAAGGGAAGGGGAGTGTCTGATTCGTTTATAGGTTATTGATGGAATGCTAGGAGACTATTAAGTTGCACTTTCTTATGAAATTGGAACTTTGCAACTCTAATGATATTAACCACTTGTATTTAGCTTTGGTAAAACAGCTGTATTTACTGAATATATGTTCCTCATTGAGAACGGAATGGAATAGAAATAACGCTGTTTGTTTCTAGAATCAAATACCTCCTGCGTTTCCCCCTTTTTTATGGTTGGAGGTTAAAGGGCACACCCATCATCCTCCTGCTCACATATGTAACTGAGATGGATTTACCAGCGATCAGGAGGATGATGGGAAATGTAGTTCTGAGAGGTCCATGCGGGTACATCGGAAGCCATCTTGAGGCAGGGAATGCAATTTAAAAGTTTAAAAAAGTGGTCAAAATGTAAAAGTAAAATAAATAAATTGAAACAATACACACAGCTTACGTAAACAGTTGTAGCAACACATGGGAACATGTAACACAATAAAATAAAATGGTCCTTATGTGCCCTTTAAGAGGTATAAAAAAAACATTTTCTTAAAAGAACCAAAATGAAGAATGACAAAGAACACCCTTATCAATGCAACCGTGCACTCACATGCCCAATCTTTAACCCTAAGAGAGACTATCAAGAATGCAACTAATTGGTCATTTATACTGATCGTTTTATGATTAGGATACCCATTCATTAGCAAGGCAAGGACGACCACTACTCATTTTCAACCCCTAAACAACCATCACAAGAAAATGATAGAGTAGCCAAAAAAATCTAACCAAAACCTCAGTGGCAGTGACTACTGTCACAGTCACAGAATAACCCACCTTATTTAAGCTATGAATCTTCAACCAGTGCTTCTGATTCATACTGACGTTATGTTTTTGCACCTTTAAATCATATTACCGAGTACATTGTGTGTCTGGGAAACTCCTCCCTGTTAAAGATTTATAATGTAGATTTAAGGAGGCTGTGTGGTTCAGTGGTTAAAGAAAAGGGCTTGCAACCAGGAGGTCCCCGGTTCAAATCCCACCTCAGCCACTGACTCATTGTGTGACCCTGAGCAAGTCACTCAACCTCCTTGTGCTCTGTCTTTCGGGTGAGACGTATTTGTAAGTGACTCTGCAGCTGATGCATAGTTCACACACCCTTGTATCTGTAAGTCGCCTTGGGTAAAGGCGTCTGCTAAATAAACAAATAATAATAATAATAATAATAATAATAATAATAATAATAATAATGACGTTCCTTTGTCAGATCTAACAAATGAGAGGGTACTGTAGTAAGAGATCAGTAATGCATTTCTAAGCTTGTCTATTAGTCATATTGTAAGGAACCACATCCATCAAAAACACAGAGGTGTGCAGCTGAACAGAGCTTTTATCAAGCAAGGAAAGGCAAGAGATGTGTCAGGCTTTTAAACAGAGATGTCAGTGACCACCCACAGCATCAAACTTGGAAGTCATTAAACTGCAAGTTCACTTGAGAAAGATAGGAAGCCACAATGTCATATTCTGTCAAACAGTTCAACTGTCAGGCAGTGTTTGCTATTTCTAAGTACAGGTAATACTTAACAATACTGTTTTTGTATTGCTTTGGCTAATGTGCCTCTTTACATTCCAAAGATCTGAATAGTCCCAGACAAAGTTGTCCTTTCCCTGTATGTAATACCTGCTCTTTCAATGGCAACACCATATATATATATATATATATATATATATATATATATATATATATATATATATATATATATATATATATATATATATATATACAGTGCCTTGAAAGTATTCGCCCCTTGAACTTTGCGACCTTTTGCCACATTTCAGGCTTCAAACATAAAGATATGAAACTGTAATTTTTGTGAAGAATCAACAACAAGTGGGACACAATCATGAAGTGGAACGAAATTTATTGGATATTTCAAACTTTTTAACAAATAAAAAACTGAAAAATTGGGCGTGCAAAATTATTCAGCCCCTTTACTTTCAGTGCAGCAAACTCTCTCCAGAAGTTCAGTGAGGATCTCTGAATGATCCAATGTTGACCTAAATGACTAATGATGATAAATAGAATCCACCTGTGTGTAATCAAGTCTCCGTATAAATGCACCTGCACTGTGATAGTCTCAGAGGTCCGTTTAAAGGCAGAGAGCATCATGAAGAACAAGGAACACACCAGGCAGGTCCGAGATACTGTTGTGGAGAAGTTTAAAGCCGGATTTGGATACAAAAGATTTCCCAAGCTTTAAACATCCCAAGGAGCACTGTGCAAGCGATAATATTGAAATGGAAGGAGTATCAGACCACTGCAAATCTACCAAGACCTGGCCGTCCCTCTAAACTTTCAGCTCATACAAGGAGAAGACTGATCAGAGATGCAGCCAAGAGGCCCATGATCACTCTGGATGAACTGCAGAGATCTACAGCTGAGGTGGGAGACTCTGTCCATAGGACAACAATCAGTCGTATACTGCACAAATCTGGCCTTTATGGAAGAGTGGCAAGAAGAAAGCCATTTCTTAAAGATATCCATAAAAGTGTCGTTTACAGTTTGCCACAAGCCACCTGGGAGACACACCAAACATGTGGAAGAAGGTGCTCTGGTCAGATGAAACCAAAATCCAACTTTTTGGCAACAATGCAAAACGTTATGTTTGGCGTAAAAGCAACACAGCTCATCACCCTGAACACACCATCCCCACTGTCAAACATGGTGGTGGCAGCATCATGGTTTGGGCCTGCTTTTCTTCAGCAGGGACAGGGAAGATGGTTAAAATTGATGGGAAGATGGATGGAGCCAAATACAGGACCATTCTGGAAGAAAACCTGATGGAGTCTGCAAAAGACCTGAGACTGGGACGGAGATTTGTCTTCCAACAAGACAATGATCCAAAACATAAAGCAAAATCTACAATGGAATGGTTCACAAATAAACATATCCAGGTGTTAGAATGGCCAAGTCAAAGTCCAGACCTGAATCCAATCGAGAATCTGTGGAAAGAACTGAAAACTGCTGTTCACAAATGCTCTCCATCCAACCTCACTGAGCTCGAGCTGTTTTGCAAGGAGGAATGGGCAAAAATTTCAGTCTCTCGATGTGCAAAACTGATAGAGACATACCCCAAGCGACTTACAGCTGTAATCGCAGCAAAAGGTGGCTACAAAGTATTAACTTAAGGGGCTGAATAATTTTGCACCCAATTTTTCAGTTTTTATTTGTTAAAAAGTTTGAAATATCCAATAAATTTCGTTCCACTTCATGATTGTGTCCCACTTGTTGTTGATTCTTCACAAAAATTACAGTTTCATATCTTTATGTTTGAAGCCTGAAATGTGGCAAAAGGTCGCAAAGTTCAAGGGGCGAATACTTTCAAGGCACTGTATATATATATATATATATATATATATATATATATATATATATATATATATATATAGCATTTACTGTAGAACACGATAATTCGTTTTAATTAAATCAGGTAGATAGATGGTTGTTTATTTATTTATTTATTTATTTATTTATTTTTAACTACAGCTATATCAGCTATAAAACAAGCTTGATTCAGTTAGCATTATAAATGTTAATTCCACACATTTATACAAGGGAAAACAAGATGTTGCTTGACTGCTGACTACATGGCTTTGTGGCAGGGTGAAAGCCCTGCCAGTGTAATGTATGGAATATTGGGCTGACAGGGCTGACAGGGAGGGGGTTAAATTCCTCCCAGCCAGAACACACATGGGAATGTGGCTGGGGCCGTAAATTGAATAAGTGATTATTAATTAGGCTCCAGCCACAGGTGTATAAAAAGCGGAAAATGTGTTTGTTTTGGGTTGGTGTTTAGGTGAGTGGAGTCATGACAGATATACAGTGTTGGGAAATTTATAATAGAGTGAAGGTGTAGTAGTTTCATCTGTTTATTTTGGCCACTGCGCCTATTTGTTTGTCCTGCTTGGGTTTATTTGTTTGGGTTTTTGTTATTAAACATGAGCACTAGCACTTAAACGGTAGCTTCTGTCTCCGGGTCTGCTTATTGACAATAACACGCCTTGCCAGTGACGTTATCCTTGCCACAGTCTTACTGCTGATAATACTGGCATGACCCCCTTACTCAAATACCTAACATAACTTATCTTTTAGTCCAATAGGTAATGAGTCTGTGATCTCCTAGTAGTTCAACTTCAAGCCAGTTCAGCCTGGCAATGGAAGTTCCCTGAAGGGACAGAGCCGCTCAGATCCAGGGTCAGATAAAAGGTTACAACAGAGAGTTAAGTAAGGGAGGTACCAGCAACATCTCATGAGGCCTTCCTGTGGGAAATGGTTGTTTTGGTTGGAATAAACCACAATGAGGAGAACAAATCATTTAATTAATGAAACCCGATGCCCAATTTTCACTTCCTGTTATTTCAAGACCAAAGCACCAATTTAGAAAAGCGCAGGGCCTTAAATAATCAGATGACACTGGGTTGACCCTGATACGAACACAGCACAGGAGTTTAAATATTACTGTCATCATACATTCATATAATTAAACACTGCTGTTAATCAGACAGGCAGCCAACCTGCCAGTCGTCTAGAGGTCTTTTCCTTTGGGTCTAGTGATGATTAGCACCAAAACATGCATTTTTAATATATTACTGGATTTGATTGATACAGCCATCTGAATGGTGTCACGTAGCATTTAGTTAAACTGTTTAATTATTCTTACTAAACTATATATTATAAAAAATATAGGGTGCTGTGTAGATACAACAAGCTGTTTTTCACCGACCTATTAAATCCACAAAATATTTCAAATAAACTACACAACTATAGTTTATCTTCATGATGAATAAGCAGAAAACACCAATATTGACCAAAACGAAATCTAAACAACATAAAACATGAGGATTTTGAAGGTAAAACAGGCCAAAGGTATAACCCGCCTCTTGAAATGATGAACAGTTAATTAAAGTAATTGGGCTGACGCTTAGTGCCAGTGATTGGAAAGATTATGAATGTACAGTGGTACTGTCAAATGATCTACCAATCAATGGTCTTCTGACCTATAGGGCACTCTTAAGCACCCTTTCCAGTGAAGCACGTGTGTGTGAGACTGAGGGAGCACCAACCCTGCAATATAACATTATTTCCTGTTCTTTGTATTAGACACAGGCAAGTTCAGTTGTCCAAGAGGAAGAAGCTGTCACACAGGCAAGACAATTTACATAAAATATCCCTTCCGACCAACAGAGTAGAGCTTAAAATCCAAACCACTGTGCAAGACAGAGCCAGCCATGGCTTAGTTATGCACAGAGATTTAACTTCCTATTTTCTACTCCCAATTCCATAAAGAAAATTGGCCATAACTGTTCATATAACAACTTATTAGCTGTTACTTTATCTAAAATTATGTTCTACCTTTCTACATACCCCTGTGATTTAATGCAGAAGGAAAGAGTTTCACCTTAGACTAAGTCTTCCTTTTTTATGCCCCCATTTTAGCTGCCTACTAAATCAGTTTTTATCTGAATTCTCTCAAGACCTCATTTTGCAGTGGGAGGCTGAAATGCTGAAGTGATTTTATAGGTCTCTGCTGCAATTGAAAAAAACACTACTAATGCTTACACAGTGGATGAACACAATTGAAAAGGGCAGTGGTAAGAAAAGTTGCTTTTGAATTGTGGAGGTTGAGCGTCGCTGTCCCTGGAGACATCTCAGCTCAAACACTTGCAGGAAGGTTGACTGCTTTTATGGAGGGCATAAAATTTTTGTGTCTGTCTGTGTGTCTGTGTGTGTGCGTGAGAGACAGAGAGAAAGAGAGAGAGACAGAGGATTCATTTGAAACATATACATACATATTTTCAGAAGCTTAAAATTTTACCAGGCCGGACCTGAAATTGCAGTTACAAAAAAGCTAATTTCAGCCATCTCCAAAGGTCACTGGAGGTCTAATCTTGCTAGCCCTCCAATGACCAAAGTTACTAGATGGTATACAGTGCTTAAATAGAAAATGTTACAATAAATACAACTATTCCACTTAATTTGTCCTATTGTTAGAATAAACACAACTCTGAAAGAGAGATTCATGTACATACTTATGAGGCTGAGCCAATCACTTACCATTTAGGCGCTGATCTTTAAATGCTGTCAAAAAGGTTTCTGTTTATGCTCTTCAACTTGTATTGGATAGTCAGTTATTTTTATAACATGCTTATGGCATCCTGGTTTTAATAACCAGGTATTGTAACTGAAACTGTAACCAAAATCACCAGTAGCAGGGATGGAAATAAGGCTCCTATTGCTTGCTTAATCAAAGTGTATACTGTAGGTACCAAGCTCATGTGTGTCTTATTAAACTCATAGTAAAACCAGGAGTGGATCAAACCACTATGCAGTGGGAGTCTTATTTCCATCCTTGAGTAGTATAAGCATTGTTCTGTTGGATATAAGACATACAATATTGTCTCAGCTGCAAGCAAGCAGGCTGCAGATGTCACGCAACCTCTGTCAAACCAGCATACTAGGTTTACAGCCTCCCATTAGAGTGCAAATATTGTCAAAACTACTTGTAACCACTATAGAGATTCAAACGAATGAGGGCTATTTAATGCCAGTTTGTTTTCTTTTCTTGTGAAATGTTTTTATTTTTTAGTACAGGGTACCTGAAGAATTTCCATGGCAATCAAATCCAGACACCCTGTGCTTCACTTAAATTCAGTTGAAAAAGGCTAAATATGGAAGAAACTCAACAAACAAGGGAAGATCGTTCTGGAGTTAGGATTATAATAACATTTAATATCTTAGCTTTTATCAGTGTGGTAAATCAAACTTGAAAGGTTGGCTGTGCTGCCAGCTTAGAGAGTAAATGTATTTCTCTGACATGTGCAGTCAAATACCCACTTCATGTTACAACCGCAGATAAGACAAAATTGCTCTTTGGTTTATTGAATGTCCACCACTGAAAAACCAAGAAAGATATAGGTGTTAAGCTCTACTGCATTGCTTAAATTCCAATGATAAGAATTAAGCTTGTTTTACCTTTTCATTTCTAAATCCTGCAATAATCACCTTTAAACCTATTGCCCCCTTTACCATATAATCTTTTTAAATGTATAGTTAAGTCTTAAACTGAACAAAATTGATAAGACTAAACCTAATGCAATCCAGCCACATTTTTACAGAGCATCATTTTTGTAGCTTCCTTTTCTCTTTATCAAAAAAAAAACAACAACATGCACACAGACAGGCAAGTTTGATCTGCTTCTGGTGCAAATGAAAATTGAATATTGACTCAACACAAACATTAAATTAAAATTGGTACCTGCATCAAACCATTATTGGGAATTCAATATGTCACTTACCAGGCTTTAAATACATCTACCATTGCAGCAGCTCAAACTGAGATATGAAAAAACTCCCACTTACCTAAGAAAGAAAGAAAAAAGGACCATTACATGTACAGTTAACACTTTTTCCCCCTTAAAAACCCACTTAACAAGCAGCCTCAATGAAATGCTAAAACCCGATCATGCTGTACACTGATATTATAAATAACAGTTTTCAAATGACTTCTATTTTTTATTTTGATTATAAATCACGTGTGAGAAATCAACCAATCACTGTTTAAGATTTGCCAAAATTCCAGTACATCTCATTATATTCTGTGTACAGAAATCATCCAGTGCATAGACCATATGGCACAATTCTGAATTAAACAAAAACAATAACAAGTTTCCTTTTTGCAACAGCAGCCTTCAAGTCAATCCACAACATTTCGATGGGATTCAAGTCTGGGGGCTGAGGTGGCCAATCCATAACTGTAAATCATCCTTTTTTTCAGAAATAGACTTTGCAGGGGTCATTATCTTGCTGGAATACCAACTTCCGTCCAATAAGCCTTCTAGGACTGGGTAATAAATGAGAGTGCAAAATTTCTTTTTTTTGTGAACAATTATTTTTATTGATTTTTCTTTTCTTTTCCCCACCCTTTGGGAATAGGAAAATGGGGGGACATTACAATTAAAAAAAATGTCACATTAATACACAAATACAAATAATAATAATAATAACAACAATAATGCTCACTTAATCTTAATGAGGCCCATGTATGATTCATCTGGTAGAAAAACTGTGTGTCTAAGATATTTGGTGCACAGAGAATGGCAATACAGACCTCTACATTATTCAACAGCGTAGCCACATAGCAGAATCTCCCCTCCGAATCATTACCTTGGAGACAAATTGAGGTACAACTGTCTCTTGGCAAGAATAAGGACACCCCTATGTTTATTCTGAGCAGAGGAATATGCAATTACCTTGTAATGTTTATTTTGAAAATGAGCAACATCACTTAAAACCAAAAGAGTTTCCTGCAAACATGAAATATCAATCTTTTTCTTAAGAGATCACCTAAGCACTGTGCTCTTATAGGATGATTGGCCGCTCGTAAATTCCAGGAGTTAATGACACCACTAGCCATGGTCAAAGATAGGAATAAAGATCTGGGAGAGTGAACGATTACACTCAAAAGCACTCAAAAAACAAAGATATGTGACATGGAGAAAGATCACTGACTCGGCAGTCATCATATAGCAATATCCTATAGGACAGTAGCATAGTAAAGACAAAAACAGAAACAAATAAACTGAGAAGGGTGAGTGGTTACAAACATTTAGGATGATGAAGAGGGCCAGAGGGAGCACACTGCATATCATAAATTTCAAGCCTAGTTAACATCTGTACTCCCTGTACTCCCTCACTCGCTGATTCCACTCCCTATCTAACCCCAAATCTTAGCCTCCCCTTCCCTGCTCCCACCTCCCCAGCTGTGAGCTAAACCATCTCGCGAGTAGGAAAAATTAACTGCAAATTGAACAACTGCAAACAACATGCATATAATCTAGGAGCCTATGTATTCAATGTTTAGGGAACTAATTAAGAGTTCAGATTGTCACCAACTATAACATTAATGCCACAGGTAGTAATAAAGATCATGGAAATTAACACAGCCACGTATTCCAAATTATTAATAATGAACCACAGTAGTATTTTTAATAGGGTTATCATACCCTCTGCAGTGTAGCTATCCCTTTGAGGACCTTACATAGTGTAGATCAATGTCAAGAAACAACATGTGTAAATGTGCAGACCTGAAGGGTCACTGCCAGTCACAGAAGGAGTAAGATGTTTCCACTTCCATACCGTGAAAGTATGAAAAGCAGTAAGCAGTAAGTTGTATCGCTGCCATTTTGAGATTGTTGTTGTAGTCTTTCATTTTAACCATTTTTTGTTGCTTTATTGAATCACAAATTTCCAATTTATTTGTCAGCACTTTATGATTATGTATTTATTTGTTCTATAATTATCATCAGGTGTTGGTTTTCAATCATGATAATTGTCAATAATTAGCAACGAATGGGTTTTATACGAAATATGTTGATTGCCCAAATACTTTTGTCAAAGTATGAAATTAGTTTTTGCATGTTATTTTTCATTTTATGCATGTTCTGTACCCCCGCACTATTGCCCAATTACAGTCAGGGAAATAATTATGGAAAGAAAAGGTTTTGGAAACACTAACGCATACAGTTTTCTGTACTGTATGTTTAAAACATTATTTCTTAGACTTTATCACAAGGGATGCTGTGCACATTTCTTAATGCTATTCACTGATGTACAAAAAAAAGCTTTACATCCTGAATGAGCTGAATAAAACTGTCCTCCCCAAGCGAGACCGATTATTCCTGCCACCAGCCTGCACTTTAATGGGCTTAGGCAAACACTTATGAAAATTCCACACAAACTACCCCTGTTCTACGGGAGAGCTTTTAGACACTAAATTTACGAGCCACAATGCAAGGAAATATTTGTTATGATATCGAGTGTACACTGTGTTTCATCCATGAAAACCTTATACTGTATAATAAAAAAAACCTGGCTACATCAAACACTAGGCTAGTGCCTGTGATTATCTGTATATTGTTCGCTGGGGCACATGGTGCCAGCATTCACCTTTTCATTTTCTTTGAACAGACCATTACCGTTTCACCATTTAGAGATAAGTAAGCAAAAGCAGCTGGTATTCTTTTCATTTTCTTTCATCTTTAACAATTGGAAACATTAACTTTGGAAATTGGGAGAATTTAATAGACTTATCTATATAACTATCAAGCAGTACTGGGAAAAACAATGTATTATTGTTCAATTTAGTTTGATGTTTACAAAACAGTGTGCGCAATGTCAAATCCAGTCTGGAGCTTGTATTAATGCAATTCAGGATGTCAATATGATATTTGTGGAAAAATGCAAGGCAATCACTTCATTTGTTTTGTCAATTTGTTTTATAAAATGTAATCCTCTGTGCTGTGGGTAGGAATGTGATGATTTTCTTTTTTTTTATTATCCAGAGATAATACTTTTTTTTTTTTTAAATTTGTAAATCGACAATTGTTTTTTACCCCATTTTCTCCCCAATTAGAAATGCCCATTTAAAAAAAAAAAAAAAAAATTAAGCCTGGCTCACCGCTGCAACCCCTGCGCTGGCTCAGGAGAGACGAAGACGAACAGACGCGTCCTCCGAAACGTGTGTGGTCAGCCGTCCGCTTCTTTTCACTCTGCAGGCCCACTATGCAGCTACCTCAGAGTTACAGTGTCGGAGGACCACACAGCTTTGGGCTGCTTGTAGGCAGGCCAGTCTACAGAGGTCGCTGGTGCGCAGTGAGCCGTCGACACCCTGGCCGACCTAAGTCCTCCCCACCCCGGGCGGCGCTTGGCCAGTGTGTGCCGCCCCTGGGAACTCCGTCCACGGCCGGCAGTGGAATAGCGTGGTCCCGAACCAGCAACCTCCAAGCTATAGGGCACATCCTGCACTCCACACAGAGTGCCTTTACTGGATGCACCATTCGGGAGCCCTATACATTTTATTTTTAATAGTAAGAAGTTGCATCCCTTCCATTCTGGGACGATGATATAAAATACTGTACCTAAGGGGTTGATTTGATCAACCTACTCTATACCACACCAGGATAAACCTAACAGGATTTTTTTTTATAGCATTTTACAGCACTGGAGAATGACCCTGGATTACATCAACTGCCTGCCTGTGGTTTTCCAGAGATTACCATTAAAAATAAGTGGCTGATGCAATCCAAATGGATTTCCTGGTACTGTAAAATGCTTTACAAAAAAAAAAAAAGAGCTGTGGCTTATCCCAAGGTATAGGTTGATCACATCCACCACTTAAGTAGAGTGTATGCAAATACAAATGTACCTTCCCATAACTTAAAATAGAAAAAATAAATTGTGTAGTGTATGAATTCCATTTACAGTATTTAGAATTTGCTCTAGATGTTTGGTGCCAAGAAAAAAAACACAGTTTTGTTTACTGACTATTTTAGAATAAATTAGAATTTATAGAACTGCAAATGGCTACCACTGTGTCTGCTAAGCTATTTTATAACTTGTGAATGTAACATTATGCACAATGAATAAGTCATGAATTCAACCTAAGCCCTGTTTATATAATGCCAACACGTACAATTTAGAGACTAATATAAATAGTATGATACACTTGATTAAACAAGAAATTAGACCCCTACTGGGCAGGGGTCAATAGAAATCTATGGGAATTCTGGGCTTAATTTGCTGATGTCTACAAAATGTCTGGAACCTAGAGAGATTTCTCAACCACAGCATAATCAATCTGTGTTTTAAAAGAAACATCAATGGTCACACATTGCTAGACTTGCGTTGCCGAAAAGCCAGATTAAGATTAGTTGGTGGTTTGCCATTATGATTGTTCAGACACTAAAAGAGCTAGGAGGTGGTGTTGTGTGTGATGCTGTAACATTGGTAACGTCAAGGTAGAAGTAGAAGAGTACAGTGATGCGGTCCACAACAGTTTTATAGTGAAGGTTTGCAGTTTGATATGGGTTCATGCTTTGCCTTGCTGTCACCAGAGGTATTAGTCTGAGGTAAACTGAACAGTTCTCAGTTTGGTTAAAAATGGTCCTCCTAATATGCCCATAGGTCTCAGACAAAAGCTTATTGCATAAAATGACTTCGCTTTTCATGAATTAACTAGACTATTGGTGAGTAAATGGTGTCCAGCACTGTGCTGTTTGTTGATATCAGGGATTCCTATGAGATGAGGTGCTTGCACCTGGAGAAGCTGCCATACCAGCCAGGTGGTCAGGCTGGTGAGTCTACACCAAACAAAAATACATTACTGTTGGAAAGCCTTGTGATTCCATTACAACTGTGGTTTGATACAAACCCTTGACATCTCTTTTTAGTGGCTGAAGGCCATTCCTTGATGGGAAATTGGTGGAGGAGTTGTGGTGCAGGGGATGAGTTTGTTATGAGGGACGTACAAATCAACTCATCCTAGAATCATCCATACCTGTGGCTGGAGATAAGGTCCCTTAAAGCCAATTCATTAGCCAATAATCTCCATTTCAAGCGTAACATAAAGACCTTACGCAATAAAGAATGAAGTGTACTTGTGTAGAGTAAATCTTGCACTCTGCCTCTGGGTCAGCTCTGGAAACCAATGGCTCTCAGGGGTGCTTTGTGACTTCAAGTGCACAATAATATCTCCTTCCTTCAGTGGTTCACATTATGATTCACTTTCAATCACCAAGTACCCCCCAGGTTCACTAAGATCCATTGCTGTGCTTGGGAAGAGTGATTATGCATATAAAAATGGAAGGGCTGTTCAGGTTTGCATTATCCTGGACTGGGCAGTCATTCTGCACCGCATCAAGATGAAAAGTACTGTAGGAGTTAGTCAGTGACTGGTTTTATAACAAGATCTCTGTGTACCTATTTATACTGTTACTAATGTAGCAAAATTAGCTTTTAGGGACAAACCAGTATGGTTTTACAGTATACAGGAGGCACCAACAGTAGCTAGTTTGGATGTTATAAAAGTGAACACTGTAGAGTACTGTGGCGGAGTGTCCCGCCCCTATATTTATAGGTGCACTGTTTATTATTATTTGTATTATTATTTGCGGCGCGGATAAAAGCGCTGCGTATTTGTTATTGTTTTTATATTTTAAAAATCTTGTGAGGATGCGTGGCTGATCAGCTACTGATTTATTTAACTAGCTGTCAGTCACGCATCCTTACTAAACTCGTGCAGACTGTGGCCGAGGGGTAATAAGGTAATTAACAGCTAGTTAACCCCTTGGCCAGAGTATAAGAACCTGCAGCTGTCCGTGCTGCGAGGAGAGTACGGGGAGCGGAGAGAGCGAGGAGAGAGAAATTACATTTAAAAAAACAACTGCTAAGTATTGTGCTGGTGCTAAAACCAGCACGCTTATTTGTTTGATTATTTGTTTGGCCAACGTGCCCTTTTGTTGTGTGCAAGTGGTTTTGTTTTGTGTAAACTGTTTCTTTATTATTTTAATAAATACGCTGAGCGCAGTAGCGTTCAGCTTCACCCGCCCATCCATTGTTTTGTTTCTGGTACTTCCTGGTCAGTGATGTCATCACACACGTCACTCAACAGCAGTCGGTCACAAGTACTCATTTATCATTTATTATTATTAATTTTAAAGCCAAGAAGATTTTTTATTTTTTATGAAATCTTACAAAACCCTACAACTGAGAATCATGGATTCCTCCCTGTATAATGTTGGTAAAAACATCAGGGCCAAGTGTGTGGCACAAAACAAAGCTCACAAAACAGTCAGAACCCTCTGTTGCAGAAGGAAGTGATTTGTTGAAAAATAAAGTCAATCAAGAAGTGCCTATCTAACAGAATGATCAGCTGAGCCGAGACTGAATTAAAAACGAAGCTATTTAACAATCTTGTTAATTAGTAAAATAAGTTGAATCTATATGGGACATTGGAACTCAACCATCAAAATACATGCATCTGCTAAAACAGAAATTGGTATATTTTATTTCTAGCTTGCTGTGCCACCATATTGTGTTACTGTGCCTTCAATTAAACAGATTTTGATTTTTAAAAACAAAACAAAGGCAAACATAATGGGATCCAATCCTAGAGCACTGCCATGCAACAGATTCATACACAGGGCTGCATAATCAAAGAGAAACCTGCTGAGCCCTGACGTCAGCACCTTTTGGTTTGCCTGGCCCAGTCATTCCATTTGCAGTGAAGAAAATAAACATTCACATAGTCTGCATGAGCCATGTGAAACCCTGCAAGTGTTTTCTAAAAGTGTGTGCCTGCCTGTATCCACCAAACAACCCAAGACTCAGAAACAATTTGTTTGAAGAACACTTCAGAGGACTGGAGAAAGAGATCAGAGACTTTAAAAATCAGATCCTGCAGATAAACCAGCCTTTTATGTTAACAGAACAAGATCAAAATACACCACACCACTAAACCACTCATTTTTTTTTAGCATATCATACTGTAACTAGAATATGGCAAATGCAAAATGGTGGCACGGAATGCAAAGTCTATAGAAACCTAGTTTTACCAATCTATCTTTCTTTAAACTACCGCAAACAAAATTTTATACAGTAGCTTGGTGAATTGATGGCTTGATCCTTTCAGAAATGTTCACGAAAGGAAGAAACCCCATGTGCAGGTGCAATTCATTCTAAAGCTTTACATTTCAAAAAAAGAGGGAAAATGCAACTGAAAAAAAACAACTAAAATGTAATTATTCAAGTAACATTCCCTGGGTTACATTTGTGAAGCTGATTGAAATTGACTGCACAGTCAGTACCAGCAGTGTAAGTGGCACACTGATGATTTATATATCATATATTCTACCCCACTGGGTCCTGGGGACTTTGCAGTGGGGGGGGGTCTGGGGATAGACAGCATTGAAAAACACAGGATTCAAATCCCACTAAAATTGTAAAAACTTTAGAATCCACCACTTTACAGTAATGAGGGCAAGAAAAACAGTTTAATACCACTGAAATTCACTATACCACCTGGGGTTAATGTCAGAATTGCTAGTAGTAATATCTCCCATGAAAACTTTCTACATAGCTCACCAAGATGTGAAATGTTATACAAAGCCATCCTGTTGCCAGAGGACCACTGAATAGGAAAATACATATTACTTACTTTAAAAATGAGGATGTTGTACATGACATTACTAAGACCTCCTTAGGCACTGTTCGTAAGAGATCGCCAGTCAGCACTATTTTTCTGCTCTAATAGATAGACACACTAAATATTAATTATAGCCATCTGCTCTAATGCTTCCAGAACAAAATATGCTTAAGCATTAAAATACTCCTAATCTCATTCATTGATAATGCTTTTCGTACATAGTATTATATATCATGGGTGGCCAAACTTCCTGACCCTATGAGCCGCATACCAAAATCTCCATATGATCAAGAGCCACAAGACACATACTGTAAAACATGAAATGTTTGTGAGCAAGACATTTTAAATACTAGCATTGTTGTGCAGTACAGTAGTTAGGCTATCTCTTGATGGCAGCAAAATACACAAGAACAAGGACAGAACATTGCCTACACAGTTTCTGTGTAATTTGTATTGTACTGTAGATCTACAGTGTATTAAAACTTTAAATGTAACATACTGGTGTTTTTTTCATTATTTCAGTTCATACTGTATGTATTACGCACTTTAACTAAAATATTGAAGCGATCTCGGTTAACGCAGGCAGGCGCATCACACACACAGGCGGAGGGCGGACGCGAACCCGTGACCTCTCTCACTAA
Source organism: Acipenser oxyrinchus oxyrinchus (assembly GCA_030684275.1). Classification (NCBI taxonomy): domain Eukaryota; kingdom Metazoa; phylum Chordata; class Actinopteri; order Acipenseriformes; family Acipenseridae; genus Acipenser; species Acipenser oxyrinchus. The sequence continues at coordinate 64,848,888 of CM060252.1, read as the reverse complement.
AGCACGGCGCCGATACCACTGCAAGGAGCGTATATTGGGCTTATGTCTTCATGTGTGATTACATCACCTACCAGCCCTGCTGCTGCCTTACTCCGTGCACGCTACACTCTCCCCTGTCAGCCTCAAGTCCTCCCCAGACTTGTTCACCAGGCTACAGTCTGATGAGTGCGTTACAGGGGTACTTCCGTCTACTTCTGACACCAATGTAGCAATCTTGGTTAACGCAGGCAGACACATCATACAGGGCGAGGCATTCCACACTAAGGTGGAGGGTGTGCGCGAACCCGGGACCTCTCGCACTAAAGCATAGCTGTCTCTTTTGCAAGGAGCGTATGTCGGGCTTATGTCTTTGTGTGTGATTACCTCTCCTACCAGCCCTGCTGCTGCCTTCCCCCATGCACGCTACAATATATTCAGTTATTATGAAGCAAAATACAATAACTGACCTAATTTCACAAAAAACACTACATAAAAACTCATATTTTTGTAAGGATTCTTTTTGACAAGCTCTTCCCTTGAAGATCTGAATGGTGTTTTTTTTTTTTTTGTATGATGCATGTATCAAATACTGTTGAGCTTTGTGGATGACAAATGCACATTTATTTTGACATTTATTTACCTGCTCATGACGAGACGTAACATATGTAAACATAATATTAATTTTAGACCTGCAATATAACATGTAAACATGCATTCTCTAGTCTAGTGCCAACACTCCAATTTTATGAAAAGATTCATTCATCATTTGCCACGACTGATATTCCATGCTTGCCATACAAAACTCGCTTGAGTCATTAAATCAGCTTCTTTACTGAACGCCGAAAGCAGCATCTGCCTTAAGATCCAGGAAGATTTTCAGATGAAAATGTTTTGTGATTTGTTTTATAATGACGTTTGTTGCTGGCTTTGCACAGACTACAGTGTGTACGCGATTTTGTTGCAGATGAGACACAGGTTTACCACTGTGTTCAGTGAAAGCAAACTCTTTCTCCCAGTCTGGTTTAATTAAAGCCTCATACGTTAGTTTGTTACTCATGGATGGTTTGCTCAATGCCATTGTCTCCACGAAACGAACAAGCACTTAACTAAAAATTATGAAATTTGCTTTCAACTGCACATCCGGCTTCGAAATATGCATGCACAAGAAGTGACAAAATATCCTTGCAGTGAACATGCAGGTTCAAAGAAACAAGAGAGACAACGAGATAGAAGAAAGAATGATTAACACAAATGAATACAGAGAACACACATAATAAACGCTGTGTTTATTTTTACTTTCTCTCTTTTCATTCTTTCTATATATGCATTCACACACACACACACACACACACACACACACACACACACATACAGTAGTCTCCGCGTATAGGAACACCTCCTAGGAGAACAGTTCACCTAAGGGTGAAACTGATTTTTGCCATTGTAAATGCTCCAGCTAAAGGAACAGGAACATCGCTTAAAAGAGCACCTTCTTGGCACGGATAACGATTCGTTCACAATGGATACAGTACTGTTTTGTAAAAAAAGCGACTTGTCATCGCGTCTTGTGGGACTCTAATTGGTTTATTAAATCTTTCCAGAACCACCGTCATATTATTGACTCGTTTTGTACTCTGATTTCCACGAGTGCACCTCATCGTTACAAAATGGCATGTAAAGAAACGGCGAAATGCGCTGCTGTAGTTCTTGCTACACAAAGTTGGAAATTGTTCGAGCTCTTGAAAAAAAACTGAATCAGACACAAGTAGAGCAATTTCATGTTTCCCGTTCTGGAGAGTTGCTTCACCACTCTGTTAAATAATGTGCATGTCTTGTATATTGTTGTTGCATTTTGTAACGTGTGTAGGGGTGCTGTGTTATTTTAATTTGACAGTTAGTTTATTAACGTTAATTTAACCCCAAGTAACTGCCATTATTTTTGCCCCTGCCATTGTGATAGCCCGAAACACACCCGGCAGCTAATTTCGTAGTACTGTGATAAGTAATACATATGTATTTACTTATTTATTGATTCATAATGTGTCTGGTGGCTAACTCTGTTTAAGAGAACACTCCAGTATAAAGAACACTTCGCTTGCTTCCCGAGGGGTGTTCTCTTAGCCGGAGACTACTGTATATATTACCTTTTTAAAACTGCCTGATATACATGTAGTTTGCATTATGTAGATTGAGGTTTACGAAGATATGCAACAACGGAAGTTAATGACAAATTAGCCGTCATGGCATAATTATTATTATTATTATTATTATTATTATTATTATTATCATTATTTTACACATTCATGTATGTTAAGATTTTTTTAAAATTCAAGAATGGAACTAAATGCACATTTTATAATACTCCCCAACTCCCACCCCCTCCATTTACATGTAAAACAGAAAACACAGGTTTAAAAATGGAAAATTAAGCTTGCCAAGCATTCCTGTATTGAACTGTTCAACTTCACCTCATTAGCATTAATATTATTTTAAATGCAGGGTATTTAATTCAGGCAGAGGGGAATTCAGAACTCTGATGCATGGCACCACTGTACAAAAAATACAGATAGACTTTAAGCCCCACGCCAAAATTAAAAGCATTCTTTAAGTAAAGGTAACATTTAAAAGGGGAAGTGGTTGTATCCATAGTATTTTTTGCACAGCTCTAAGCACTATTTGTAACCAGGGAAGCTGAAACAAATGGCAAAGATTTTTTAAGAATTTTGCACATTTAAAAACTTCACACAATAAAACACACACATTTAACTGTCCCTATAAATAAAAACAAATCTTGAAATGGGTTTAGATGGAGTAATTCTAAAAGATAGCAGGGGTCTCCATGGCCCTTCGTATTGGCAGTAAGCAGTCTTTAAGGGCCTGCGAGCTCCTTCACATTTAAAAAACTATTTAGTGGCATTGATTTTTATACCGGACCTGTAATTTCAGTAATCATTTAGAGAGTGCAGAAGAAATTACCTGTGCCATTGAGGCAAAGATAAACATTGCGAAGAAATAGCTTTCAGCATGTCAGGCTGTGCTGCTTTAAATTTTACATTAATTACAGCAGCATTTATTGCTGGGTATCTTCGCCCTATGCAAAGCTATTATCTTTTTCAAAGATTATCCCTCAGCACATCTCCAAATTGGACTCCAGCCCACAGACTCTTGATAATCTGTTGATGAGGCACGATAAACCAGAAAAACACAATCAATTCCTCTACCTGACTTGGCGCTTCAGCTCCTGTCAGCACAGAAAGCCAGACAGAAGTCAGTCAATGCAGATTTTACCCTATTACCATGTGTGTAGTGCAGCCCAATATGCACAGGCATTGATGGCATACATTGAAAAATCAACAGCATCAAATTGTCGGTTTGCTTATTTGATATGCTTACAAAGCACAGGATGTTTATTTTTTCTTGGGCCAGGACACCCTGTATATTCACATTGTGTTCTTGTCTTCAGGTTACAACACAGTATAGAAAATGTATTACTGTGATAATTATTATTAACTAGTTCATCTAATTTTGTTTGTTGAAAGAACCTGTCTACACTAAATAGGTAAACAGTCTTGCAACTGCATTATATATATATATATATATATATATATATATATATATATATATATATATATATATATATATATATACAGTACTGTGCAAAAGTTTTAGGCAGGTGTGAAAAAATGCTGTAAAGTAAGAATGCTTTCAAAAATAGACATGTTAATAGATTATATTTATCAATTAACTAAATGCAAAGTGAGTGAACAGAAGAAAAATCTAAATCAAATCCATATTTGGTGTGACCACCCTTTGCCTTCAAAACAGCATCAAGCATCAATTCTTCTAGGTACACTTGCACACAGTTTTTGAAGGAACTCGGCAGGTAGGTTGGCCCAAACATCTTGGAGAACTAACCACAGTTCTTCTGTGGATTTAGGCAGCCTCAGTTGCTTCTCTCTCTTCATGTAATCCCAGACAGACTCGATGATGTTGAGATCAAGGCTCTGTGGGGCCATACCATCACTTCCAGGACTCCTTGTTCTTCTTTACGCTGAAGATAGTTCTTAACGACTTTCGCTGTATGTTTGGGGTCGTTGTCATGCTGCAGAATAAATTTGGGGCCAATCAGATGCCTCCCTGATGGTATTGCATGATGGATAAGTATCTGCCTGTACTTCTCAGCATTGAGGAGACCATTAATTCTGACCAAATCTCCAACTCTATTTGCAGAAATGCAGCCCCAAACTTGCAAGGAACCTCCACCATGCTTCACTGTTGCCTGCAGACACTCATTCGTGTATGCTCTCCAGCCCTTCGGCGAACAAACTGCCTTCTGCTACAGCCAAATATTTCAAATTTTGACTCATCAGTCCAGAGCACCTGCTGCCATTTTTCTGCACCCCAGTTCCTGTGTTTTCGTGCATAGTTGAGTCGCTGGCCTTGTTTCCACGTCGGAGGTATGGCTTTTGGCTGCAAGTCTTCCATGAAGGCCACTTCTGACCAGACTTCTCTGGACAGTAGATGGGTGTACCAGGGTCCCACTGTTTTCTGCCAGTTCTGAGCTGATGGCACTGCTGGACATCTTCCGATTGTGAAGGAAGTAAGCATGATGTGTCTTTCATCTGCTGCAGTAAGTTTCCTTGGCCGACCACTGCGCTTCACGGTCCTCAACGTTGCCCGTTTCTTTGTGCTTCTTCAAAAGAGCTTGGACAGCACATCTGGAAACCCCTGTCTGCCTTGAAATTTCTGCCTGGGAGAGACCTTGCTGATGCAGTACAACTACCTTGTGTCTTGTTGCTGTGCTCAGTCTTGCCATGGTGTATGACTTTTGACAGTAAACTGTCTTCAGCAACCTCACTTTGTTAGCTGAGTTTGGCTGTTCCTCACCCAGGTTTATTCCTCCTACACAGCTGTTTCTGTTTCAGTTAATGATTGTGTTTCAACCTACATATTGAATTGATGATCATTAGCACCTGTTTGGTATAATTGTTTAATCATACACCTGACTATATGCCTACAAAATCCCTGACTTTGTGCAAGTGTACCTAGAAGAATTGATGCTGTTTTGAAGGCAAATGGGTGGTCACACCAAATATGGATTTGATTTAGATTTTTCTTCTGTTCACTCACTTTGCATTTAGTTAATTGATAAATATAATCTATTAACATGTCTATTTTTGAAAGCATTCTTACTTTACAGCATTTTTTCACACCTGCCTAAAACTTTTGCACAGTACTATATATATATATATATATATATATATATATAGTACATATATATATATATATATATATATAACTAATAGTCTACACTGCCTGGTGATATTGTACCGATTGTATGTACATCACAGTATTTATGGCTGATATTTATGACATAAATCAGTAATTATTACAATTGTAATATACTTTTGTGCTTGATGGGTTTATGTTATTAGTGGCACATAAATTAAGTATCCATCACAAAATGAGCTTTGATTTAAATAAGGCTTTAATTTAAGAACCCTAAGAAGCAGGCTTTACCTTCTGGTAAGACCTGCTTCATGCTGTTAAATGTCCTGAACCGAAAGTTTCTATTGCTATTAGAAAATGGATACATTAAAAAAATAACATTTCAAGTTGTTCTGTTTGTTTTTTCCGTGATTTTATGGAGCATAGTTTTTGTTACTACTGAATACAAGCGTTTTCCTCATTATTCCATGAGTAATGGGGTTTGATCAGAATTCTATCTGTGGTCTGGTAGCCTTCAGGCTTCATTATCCCAGCGGTGGACTGTGTCGTGTCATGGGTATTTACAATAGCCGAAATAATACTTCAATACAAAAAATATCTTCTACTTACATGAAGATGTTCTTCAGCTCAGGTTCCTCGTACAGAAAAACAAACATGGTTTGTGAACTGTTTGTAAAGCATGTAAAAGAAAAAGAAGCTAACTTTGTTTTATTTTTTAATTAAGATTTGAGTGCAGGTTCATGTATTCATGTACGCTTTAGTATCTAAGTTACCCCTAGGTCATAAAATGTATTTGCGAAATTAAAAAAAAAAAAAGTTTTACTAATTAAAAATACCTAATTGTTTACATGTGTTAATGCTTATTGTGCTGTTTGTTCAGTAACTTGTTCACAGTGTGTTCATAAAGTTCATTCAAAAACTCCTTCCTGGCTTTGTTAGAGAAGAGAGCACTGTCCTGTTTTGTTACTGTGATATGAAGTTGCTGAAAGTAATCAGACTGCATCCAGTTGTTTCATCAACTCATCATTCAAACTGGAGACTAGTTGCTATTGTGGTTACTGTATTGCCACTGACAGCAAACACTATTCTTGATTAACATAATTTTGTTAACTGTATTTGCTATACTAAATTTAAACAAGTACATTGAATGTATAGGACCGCAAGGAAGCTGACTTGATCTACACTGACGGATAGCATTCAGAGGGCGTGAACAGATATTTTCTTTCATCAAGCAGAGAAAAAAGTAAAATTTATGACTACTGTATTGACGTATTTTCTGACGGATTGAACGATAACATTCAAGGTCTAGAGAAATCTCAGATCCATTTATTATTATTTTTTTTGTGAACAATGTTTTATAATCTTTTTCTTTTTCAAAACAGAAATACACAACACACAAGGAACGACATAAAACAAAAGCACAACTCAAAAGAAAAACAACAGAAGAGTTGTAGGGATCTGCAACATACTAAATAAACACAGCCGACCAGGCAGCCACTGTCCCCGCACTAGCCTGGAGCAAAATAGCAATATAGTAGAATATCTACAAAATACTGTAACCAATTGCATTTCAGGGGTATGTCAGACTCCACCCAGCCCTGCAAAATGGTCTTTTTGGCAGCTGTGGGTCCTGCCAGTAATAGTCGTTATGCCCGAAGGTTGAAATCAAATAGCATTTTAAAGTGAATCAATTGATGTGCTAAATTTTTAGAGGATGTAAATATATTGTCCCATTCCACTTCCCAATGAGTGCAATCTCCCAACTTCTCCAATTCTCTGTTCCAAATAGTGATTATTGGGAGTGGACTGGAGGAATAGGAAACAAAGTGGTTGTAGAGAGAGGAAACTATGCCTGAAACCCGTGGAGGCCTTTGTCATCAAAAATGTCATTTAACATTTTTTTGTAGACCAAGGTGGGTAAGTAAAAGGTTGCGAGCCTGTCAGCAAAAGGGAGTTGTTCCAAATGGGAGAGAGCTTATGGAACTTCAAAGGATTGCCAAGAAATCAGTCTTCCCTCTTCCATTTATCTAATGAATTTGTAATGATTGAGCCTGTTCGAAGAAAGAAAGCATTTTTTTGGGGTCGGGAGAAAGGAAGATCCTGGAGGATCCTTGGTTTAACTAAGGCCTATTCTATTTGTCGCCAGGCAACTGGGGCTTTTGGATGAAAGGCCCAGTGATAATATTTAATGTTAGGTACCACCAAACCACCAAGTGTTTTGGGGCGTTGCAAGGTCGCCAGCCGGATTCTTGCAATGCGAGTTGTAAGGGAGACAATCTTGCTAGATCTTAATTTTTAATTTATTCAAGGCATCTAAGTTTTCTTTGCGGATCTGATGGAAGTTGGGGCCTATTTTAATACCTAAATAGGTAAAACCTGTTTTAGCTGCCAGGTTCAGAGGCATTAAGACTGATTTGGACCAGTTTATTTTGTACCCGGAAATCATTCCAAATTCATCAAATAATTTTAAAGCCTGGGGGATCGATCTGGAAATATCATAAAATAAACAGCAGTATACCATAGGCATAGGGGAGATATGGTGTCTAGACCCCAATATATCAATAGATGTAATATTGGTTCTTTATATGATTGCCTGTGCTAGAGGTTCTGAAGATAGAGGACAACCCTCCGATCCATTTTCTAATTAGGGTTTAAATGCATGTTCGTATATTTGTGTAAGTATCAGTATTTCAGTTACCATTAGGTCCTAACATTAATTTGTGAAAAAAAAGTTAGTAATTAAAAATATCAAGTAGTATACATATGTTAATGCTGCTGTTTGTTCAGTAACTTGTTCCCAGTGTGTTCATGAAGTTCATTCAAAGCCTCCTTCCTGTTAGAGTCAAGAGAGCATGGTCATGTGTTGTTACTGTGATATGCTGAAATAAAGTTACTGAAAGCAATCAGACTGCATCCAGTTGTTTGATTTCTTCAATTTGTCATTAAAACAGAGACTAGTTGCTATTGTGGTTACTGTATTGCCACTGACAGCAAACACTATTCTCGTTTATAAATTGGAACAGAAGACATCAGTAAAATGCATTAATGCTTTGGTTTTAAGATTTACAATCATAATTTAATAGCTAAAAAAATCATAAATGCCATTCTTACAGCACATGACAAAAACTTGTTCTGACAGTGAAAATTAAACAGAATTACTGGCTGGCAAAAACAAGCCTGGATGTCCTTGCATTGCACTGAAGCCTGGTAATTAAAAATCCCAGTGCTCATGAAATCATGCACAGATTCAAGTTTACAAACTTTATGTTACAAACTATACAAGAGGCTGAAACTACTCATTTCATTTTTGGACCCTCTCATTTATTTTTGTTCACTGTTATCACTTTAACTGAAAGATATAATTACAGAAGAGACAAACTAGCATCAATTTGACTGATTTATTGAACAGTAATACATTTAAAAAAAGAAAACCCTTTTGCTTAGCTGTACACAATTCCTCCTGTATTCAACACCTCGCTAATCTTACTTCTAAATCAATACCTTACAAAGCAATGATCTACCCGACTGATAGCCGTTTAAATAAATCTGAGAGTAAGACTGCTGGCTGCTCATTGGCCCGGTTTTGTATGAATTCCTCACAGCATTCGGTGTAGGTGTGCTGGCATTTTTTGATCCACGAATCTTTAAATGGCAAACACAGCTTTGGTGCTTCATCATCCCATGCGTCAAACCAAGAGCTCCTTCAGACCTACATAAACAGCCCCTTGAAAAGCTGAACCAGTCCTCACTTTACAGGTTTCTTATTGTGTGAGCATGTAAGTGTGCACGAAGGCACATGCAGGTTTCTCCATGTAGACTATGTGATCTGGACCTTGGATACTAGACCACACCAGCTGATAAGGCATGAAAGGCTTGGCATTTGAAACATAACACTTCACAGATGTAGGAAGAGCATGATGAATATTTTGGATAACTACCTTGATGAGATCATGGTGGAAAAGACATGCATGGCAACGTGTGCAACAGCCAAAGATGTGTCATGTTTTCTCTCATTTATTAAACCATATAATTTCGGGCTCTTTTTGTCATCTGCATTGCTAACTGATTTGCTGCCAGAGGGAGATTGCATTTACTGGAGCATGGAAATGAATGGACCGTTTCCACAGAATACTTTTAGTAATGGCTCTCGTTGGCCGGCAGATGCCCAAACATTGGAGATTCTATTTACTTGGAAACACAATTCACACACTCACTGCCTTCTTTTCAATGTGCTGACACAAGCAGTTATCAGCATTACCAATTGTATTAATGGTTTTGCAGGACACAATAGGTGACTTTGGGCTGACTTGTAGATTTTATGTCAAATCAATTTTAAACATAACAAAAGCTCTTAATGGAAAAATAACACTCCTAGGATGTGTCCATTTTAATTTAAATGCAAAACTTTGCTTACTGGTACCTTATTTATGTAACAAACGTTTTTAACATCTTTTTTAAGTGAAAGAGAAAGCTATAGACAACAAAGCTTTAAATTACATTTCAATATGTAAAATGAAAAGGACTTATGTTCTAATGAATGACCAAGTGAGCTTTTGGATCTGAGATGGTAGCAATATATATAGCAAAAAGGGGAGCAAGTACAGTATTGTGTTCATGTGGTGCTTAAAATATTGCAGCTCCAGTAGCCCATGCTCCTGCTCCGGTATCTTGGCTCTAGTGCAGCTCCACACTGCTGCTTCAGCTCCAGCTGCTTTTAGCTGGCACCGGCTCCAGAGCCACTAAAACCTCTAATCAGTAATGTATGTTCTTGACTATTATTATTATTATTATTATTATTAATTAGTCCCTTAGCAGACACTTTTATCCAAAGCGACTCACAGGGACTAGGGGATGAACTAGGACCTCGGTTTTTACATTTCTTCCGAAGGACGGAGCACAAGTAGATTAAGTGACTTGCTCAGGGTCAACACAGTGGCTGAGCTGGAATTGAACTGGGAGCTTCCTGGTAAGCCACTTTCTCTAACCACTGGACCACCAAGCCTCATGCTTATAGTAACATCCTATTTAAGTTTTTTTGTTATTTAATTGTTCAAATCGGGTCTGCAGCCTGCAATATTTGTTTTGCAGGTTATCTACAAAAGCCATTTAAAAAAAAAAAAAAATGTGATTGTTTAGATATGTTTATACAGACTAATAATTCTAGGAGGGCTGTAACATTTTGAGACCTGCAGTCTTTATTATTATTATATTTTATTTGTATTACTTTTTTTATGACAAATGTTCTCATCTTGGTGTAATAATAATATACAATGCAGTTAACTGTACAGTAAAATACATTTCAATAAGGAAAAAATATTGAGAGGAACGGTAGTTCCTCGTGCCAAGTTATATCAGTGAAGTACGAGAACTTCCTGACTCTCTATACAGCAAGGATAGTTTACGTGTTTTCAGGGTAAATCAGACAAAAGTGCCATTTCACTTTTAATGTGCAATTCCCAGCACTCTTTATTTTTTGTTTTTATTTAATTTTCAGTATCAGATATAAACACTGCAATTTAATACTGTATGAAACTAAAATAAATACTCAACAGTTCTTGTTCAGTTGTATATTAGTGAAGATCTTTGTACATAAATGTCGTCATGGTTTCATATATTTTTACTTTCAAATTAAAAAATATATTGGAACAACCCCGACAATTGCTTTGTTGCAGGACTTTCGTTCAGTTTGTCAGGAATTCTCTGTAGTTTCAAATAAAACAAACAGTCAGTCAGCAAACAATGCAACGTTGTTTAAAAAAAGCCAGGGTTTCTGTAGTTGAGGTGGAGTGCTGACGAAAATACAACCAAAACTGAAACTCTGACAACACCAGAGGGGATGTCAGAGGAAGAATTCTCAGCTGTGTCACCTTAGCAACCAGGATGCTCTGCCTGAAACAGACACAGATGACGTAAGCGTGGTGCAGTGCTCTGCTAATATGGAGCAGCATCTGGATATAGAGCCAAATTGGGAGGTTTTAGAAAACGCTGACAAGGTTTGCCATCCATACTTGTAAAAAAGATTGTCCAGATGCGTATCACAGTTCTTTGCTGGAAACAATCTGCAGTAATATAACCTATCTGTACTGTACATTTCTGCATTTGCATTACTTTTTTGCACTTACAGGCTTTTTTACATTAATAGGTTTTAATGCATCTTTTTTATTAGTGTAATGGGTGTCTTAATAAAGATTTAACCGCATACTCACTTGTTTGTTTTGCTTACTGTACTGGTGATTGGGGGACATTTTGAATGTCAGGTTATTGTGTGAGAGTTTATACCGTCCATCGCTTACTGCGGGTGAATCATGTTAACACAAACGCGCCTGTTCTAAGCACTGGTGACTGTACTTATTTATTTTGTTTATTCAGATGTTTGAACTGAATAGGCCAAACCTACCCGGCACTGCTGTAGCCTGTTGTGCAACATCCAACATAAGTAATAAGTTGAAGGAGTCTGACAATGAGAAGAACAATGGGCAGAGAAACAAAGAGAGCAAGGTATGGGGGGAGAAATGTATTTGCTGCTTATCTGAAAGATGTCACCTTCATGTGCCTAAGACCTTAAAGGATGAAGGCACAGTAGAGGCATCAGTTGGAATGAGGAAAGAATAAGCCAGTGTACACCTCATTAACTACTGCTGACTATTCCTTCATTCTAATCATCATACATACAGATCCTATAAGAAAGAGCAGATTTAAGAACTTTAGGAACTCCCTGATCAAACGGCACTATAGGGAAACATTTCATGAATCCAGATTTAGACTGCATCTCATACATATGTGTATGCCTATAACCTCTAACCCAGAAAAAAATCCTACTTATCTGAATTAGTGCTGCTTGGTTTGGGGTGGTGGGAGGTTAACCAGCTGTCACATTAAAACAAATTAAGCCATGATTACCCACAGCCCAGACCAAAACAATGTTTGTTTGGGTTTTACCCTTAACTAAATGTAAACCTTAAACCATGGTTATGTTTGCTGGTATGAAGAGAATTACGTAATTTCCGGTTTATGTATGAAAAGATGTACTAGGAGAAATTCACTGTACATGCATCTTTGAGTTTTATAAAAATAGAAGAACCAAAAAAGTATACAAATATTTGGTATACACATAAAAGTGATAGGCACGGGTGTGCAATGTTTTTAAAAAACCTCTTGTACAAGGGACAAAATGCTAGAAAAATCTACTTGCCCCCTCCCCGTCGCACAAAACACACACAAAAAAGTAGAATAAAGTTGTAGGATGTTGGTTTTATTTAACAGAGAACACAATCAATTAGTGATTAACAGATGCAGATCTAGCCTTGTAGCTTGACGGGTTCACTAAATTCTTCAAGATGCACAAAAGGTTCCCTGTGACCCCACCTCACCTCAACAAATTTATAACATACTTTAAGGAAATGTTCCTTTCAGTGCAGTTTGGAACACATTTGCTAGTAAATTTAAGTAACATAGTAATACATCTATAATAAGCAATACTATAGTTATTCAAATTTAAAAATAGCTTCTGCCTGTTTTTTCCACTCTTTCTCTATAAGCTGAATTCAACATTCTTTCCCTGCACTACTTTCACTGAAAAATAAATGAATTAATACATAAACACATTGCCATGAGATTTACAGTCTGTAATATATATATATATATATATATATATATATATATATATATATATATATATATATATATATATATATATATAAATAAACAGATAATCTCATATATAAGCATTTCAATTCTATCATTATAAACATATTTGTCAATCTTTATGTTTTAATAGTTTCACGAATCAATGGATTGTGCTTGTCCAATAAATAACTAATATCGCTTCTGTTCAAATTTAGTAAAAAAAAAAGTATATATTTTTAATATAGCTTTTAAATCTAAAATAAAATATGTAAATATGGTAAATAGCAAACTAGCTTAGCAACACTAAAATCTAAATAAAAAATTTAAAAAAAATTCCCAGGGAAAGTTTGTCCATGTTGAAATGCTTCTAAACAGTAAACTAAGTTTTTTTTTTTTTTTTTTAAACATCCCAACAAGTATACACTTGACCACAAAGTGGACTCAGAAATAACGTTTATAAATTGCACAACACATTTTCTAATCCGCTAATACCTTTGCGACTATGGTGTTTGTTTGTTTTTTAACTTTACTAGATTGCTGCATTTCAATGTGATGTAGAAGATCAGCTTTTTTCCCCACAGTTATACAATCACAAGTCGCAATAAATCGAACATAGGAAAAATAAATAAATAGAAACTACTTGTCCAATGGGCAAAGTATGACGGCAAAACTTGTTGTTCCTCTGTGGCGGGGTGCCCTGCTCTTTGCGTATTTTGTGTTTTAAGTTGCGTGTGGATTCAGCTTCACCCCCTATTCACTCTGTGTTTCTGTTCCAGATCTGACGTTACAACTACAGCCATCCTTGTGACACCCTCACACAAATCTTGTTGTCCCGGGCGTCAGGTTATATGAATTGCACACCCCTGGATAGGTATGGTTGATTAAAGCAAACCAGTATGTGACTTGTTTTTTTGAATGGCCACATGCATAACGCTTAACCAGGCAGGACAGGTACTGTAGGCAGCTCCTTTGGTCTGGCCACTCTCTCCTCAGTATTACATTCTGGGTAGTGGCTTTCAGAACAGCATTCCATAAAATGAAGAAGGATCATGTAAGATACCGTTTCAGCTGAATAAATATTATTTGAATAAAGACAATTCCAACCTGTTTTAGGCAAAAAGATATGATTATATAACATATTTCTACTTGATTTTGTAAATGAGTCAAATGGCAAATTCTGGTTGTTTAAAAGAAAAAAGTGTAGCAAGAGGACTTTCAGTCTATTGCCATTTGTTTCCATTATTATTTCTGATAATTCCATGCCAGGAATCAGGAATGCTCTTGGCACCTGAAGAGTTACCCTTACCTCACACAACAAATTGTAGGGCAATCCTCTGAGGTCAAGAAACCTCAGTTACTTGTACAACCTGCTCTCCCTTTTAGTCTCCTAGTTTGGCATCTTCACACCATTAACCCACAATTTCACCTTTAAAAATGATCTCAGGTCTTATCAATCTTTACTTGCTCTAACATACCATGCTTTTCAATCTACAACATGTAAATCTCCACTAACACTTTCTGACTGTTCTTCCATTTCTGTGATGTACTTTCCAAACTATATAGAGCATCAGCCGTCCCTTTAATAACAGTACTGAGATTGGATAAGCAAGCAGGCTGTGCGCATCACCCTAGATATCCAAAGGTCATCTGTCATAATAAAAAGGGCATCTCTGCTTTTTGTTCCTCCAGGATACCATAGGAATAACATACAGCGTGTTGGTATTAAGTCTTGAGACCTTTCTGCCTTTTCAGATTTTAAGCAACATGTTGAAAAAAGATCACATTGTGGAACATTAATGGATTTATACAGCTGCTGTTTAACAGTCCAAGCCTCAAGTCTTAAGTCTATCTGGAATCAACACAAGCTCTTGAGGGACAACGCAGTTTAGGATGCCTAATTGCTATGTTATACTTTAATCGTTTTCTTTTTGCAATCCAAATAATACAACCGTTGCTGTTACTTTAGCTATCTAAGGTACATCATCTGATCTTTCCCCCAAAAAGTGAACTGTTGTTGAACATCGTGGTCTCTAAAACAGAATGCAATTCTAAGCAATTCTTTGTACAGTACAATGCTACCACAATCAAATTCCATGTAACCACAGAGACTGCTATAGCTATAACCATCAACTTTCACTGGTTTGACGCCTGGCACCTTTCCCTTTTCAATTTATCAGTGAACTAGGCTTACAGCAATGCTTTTCCTAGCAAGAGTCCCCATCAGGACAAGAAAATTGTTGAGCAGGCTTATAACCCCTGACAGACAGAAGAAGCCAGAAAAAAAAGTAGTTTTTCTGGGATTTTACCAGAAAAAAAAAGTAGTTTTTCTGGGATTTTACCAGAAAAAAAAGTAGTTTTTCTGGGATTTTACCAGATTTCTCATCAAAATTATACAGACCAAACCAATAACAATGCATTAATAAAGCTCAGGCTTTACATGCAAATGTTAGAAGATGAGTCACTTGAATCACTAATGTTCAATACATTTTTAATGATACACAGTAGGTGGTGAATATGCTAACAAATTAAATAATATATGCATTCAAAAACAATCCCCGGAGCACCGCACATCCGTGCCATCTCCAGAGTTAGTAGAGCGGGAGGCTGAGATTCCTTTGAAGCTGTTTCCTAACAGGGGGTTGATCTGATGTTTGCAATTTTCTAATCAATATGAATTAACGGTCCGTAACAAGAATGTAGAACTACACTAATAGAGCCAGAAACTATCTTCAAATTGGAAGACAAATTAAAAAGCATAGGCCCTATAAAGCCTTTTCTCAAACGTGTACTGGTAATTGATTGGCAGTTGGTTATGTAAAAAGACCTATTTAAAAATAAAAAATCAGCATCAAAGCCTTTTATTAGAAATGTAATCATTTATCTAAAAGTGATCGTAATGGTATTACTGCGTCTCTCAAAGCTTGACTCTTTCTGTAGTCAGTACGTTCCATCTTTTTTATTTTGAAAGCAGGTAAAATTCATCCCAGAGCAAGTTCCATAGCCTTTGCAATCTTCACATCTGGTCTGCTTGTGTTGTTTAAAAGTAGCATTAATATGACTGTCTTTACCTGGACACACATAGCGATAGCTACCCACATTCATTGCATTATGATTTGTCACTATCATGAGGATGATTAGCTGAACACACTACTAAAATCCAGAACACAGAATGGGGATTGGGCAATAATTACCAATTACCTTCAACAAGTAAACAAGCCTGATGGAAACAGCCTGATAGATTAGCTGCATGGAAAAAAGCATAACTTTTTGTACTCCCATTATTTAGAGATTATTTTGATAATAATGTTTAAAACAGTTTTATTCACATGCAAACTCTTTTTCAACATCTGCTAACAGGGTTTGGAAGCCACTTTAGCAGGGGGCTAGTCTGGAACATGACCAGAGTGGGTTACTCAGCTACACTTTTTCCAACCCAAACAGGCAGGAGCCCTGAGCATGAAAAGTTTTTTTTTTTTTTTATCATATTCATTGTGTAAATAGTGTTGTGTGTAAACTATGTTGATAAATAATTAATGGAGAACCTGACACCCTGTTTGAAGGTCCTACCTGCTGTGTTTGTTTGCAGGGAAAGGTAGCTGGTGATTGCCGGCTGCCGATCCCTAACTAGCAGGTTGGTGTGTTTCAGTGGAGTGTCAGGTATAAAAGGGTCCTGATTATATACCTCAGGGCTGCTAAAAAGCCATAGAGATCAGAGCGCTGCTGCTATAAAACCATCTGACCGTACTGTGCTGCTGCAGGACTGGGTTTCATAAAATGAAGAGATTAACTCTTGCGTCGACCATCTTAAGGGAGTTCGTTTCGGGATAGCAGACCCACCAGTATAGGCAGACAAGTATATCAGCGGGACCTCCATTTGTTAGCAGAGTAGCACTTACCATATTCACGACAACTTTTGTTTGTAGTTTCTGTACAGTGTTTTATTTTGCCTTTTGTACATTTTAATGTATGTCCACTGTGCGCTACCATCACTGGTAGCGTCACTTGAGCTTGCCTGTGAGTTGCATGTAAATAAACCCTTCATGCCTGCAGGGGCATGGCAACAGTCTCCACTGTTACACAGCCTTTACATTCCAGCATTGTCACCAATCTCTCAAGGATCAATGAAGACCAAATATGTGCACAACCAATTTGATTCTGTTCCAAATAAAATTACCCCAATCTACAACCATGTGCAGTTCCTCTTTGTAAGGTAACGCATTTAAAAAAATGTGTCATCTGAAGGGCTGTAAAGTCAACACACAGCAGTACATACGTTTTCTTTCTACTATATCATTTCGAAAGCGTAACAAATCTTGACAAACTTCTTCTTCACAGGATACTGTATATTAATAAATGAACCATCCATCATATTAAGTTGCAATGCTTGAGTACCAAAAAAAAAACTGTTGCATTGCCATAGCTTTACACAACTGCAATATACCAGCCTGCTCTGTTTATCCATGTCACAGCCTGGGTCATGCAAGTGACTCCTTGAGCCCCACCCCTTTTTTTAAGCTCAGCACTGGGGATATTTCTAGCCTAAATACTTAAGCAAATTACAATCAATACCACTTTAAATTAATTTATAATAAAACTAATAACAAGCAAATTTATAATAAAGCTACTGTACATATAGTTTATTGTCAAAAGCAGGGCAGCTTTGTATATATTTAACTGTTGTTCTTTAGAATTTACCTTAGTATCATCTACCAGATACTAAGATGAAATGGATGTCTACTAGGTAAAGCAAAATTAAATTTGTTACAAACTGCATGCTAATAATTCCACTGCATGCTAAGGCAAAACAGTCTTAAAAGAAACAGACTGGATTGTGCAATGTCTCTATGAGCTAATCCAAGGCAATCGTTGACCAATAACAAGTGTTATGAATCCTCTACCCTCATGGCACACTTTGTCAGTTTCTATTTGTCAAATAATTTCTTAGTCTGCTTATTGATGCTTGCTCAGGGATGAAAACAAACTGATGTGGTCATAGCCCAAAGGTCAATGCTTGGGACAAGCGGTTTATCGTAAAAAGAAAAGGTCAAAGTAGAGCTAAAAACACACTTTAAAACAGTGCAATAAACTAAAACCACCAGAGTGGTCAATCTTAATGAGATTGAAAACAGGCTTCCGAATATTACATGTATGCCAAGGAAACAGCACCAAACATTTACTTCAATGTGCCAGAAGATCACATAGGAACACTGCAACTTCAAACTCACTTAAATGTTCCCATATAGTTTTTAAATATTCATTTCAAAAGGTAGTTCCCTTTGAAACCCAAGCTTTGTCCAAAAACCTTTTCTGCATAACACCAATGGGAGGCAATCCCGTTTTTACTTTCCAATTTCCTGAGCTTTGACAGAGTAAAGCTTTCAGGTACCAATACCACAGCAAGTAGAAGGAGGCACATGCTCATTTGAGTAGGTTTCTACAGGGGAGCTTGTCCTTAATAGTCTTTTTACTCTGAGGTTGGCAAAACATCACAAACCTTTACTCATACACAACTGAAATACATTCAGCCAATCACACTAATATGAAGGACAGCTGTATCCAATCAGTCACTTGATCCCACCACATCGCTTTCAAAACACATGCATAGATGGTTATATCCCAAAAACCAGAACAGTATGACCAGTTTTAACTCTTAATAATAACAAAAAAATAAACACATTCCACCATGTCAACTACAAGCGCTGGCGACAAGTCACACGTCATAGATAAGTTGCAACGATGCCTAAACTAACATTTTTGTGGCATACAGCAGTTTTACTCTGAAATAGCACAAGATTTGGAGGTGCTGTCTTATTTATTTTCGTGAGGATGTTGATAATTCCTTGGCAGAAGTACTGAATCAGCTGTCATACTGCAGACAGATTTCCAGCAGTAGCAATACAGTATGTGGTATTTTAAAAAAATCTCAAAACCTCATATTTCAGAACCCATACGAGGTAGGTGACTTGTGCAGAGTCATATAAGCAAGGTCTTGGTGGACATGGTCATGTCCAATAATAAAAAATTTAAAAAAACTTTCACTGACACCCTGTGCCATGTCAATGCTAGTTGGATGACAGCTATATTCTAAAGTTTTCTAAATAAAGTTCCATTATAGGTGGCGTTCAGTTGAAATGAACTATCTCATTGCCACATTTTTAACCTCTGGTCATATCACAAACAATGATACATACATATTTCACATATCTAGTTCTATTTCATTATTACAAACCATTCAATCTGATGACAATGGATTATGCACCCAGGAAGCTCTGTTTTTGTTCACAAAAACTCAAAATCTTAATTTTATTATAAAATGAAAAAAGGGGGCTCCCAAGTGACGCATCCAGTAAAGGCACTCCACGCGGAGTGCAGGATACATCCCATAGCTTGGAGGTCGCCAGTTCAAATGCATCTCACTGCCGACCGTGGCCACGCGCCACCTGGGCGGGTAGGGCTTAGGTCGGCTGGGGAATCCTTGGCTCGCCGCGCACCAGCGACCCCTGCGGCTGGCCGGGCACCTGCCCAGGTGTGCAACTCAGAACTGCGTGGTCCTCCGGCGCGGTAGCTCTGTAGTGGCTTTACTGCGGGCTTGCAGTGCAAATGAAAGCAGATGGCTGAAAGCACACGCTTCTGAGGACGCAGGTGCTCATCCTCGTCTCCCCCGAGTTAGTGCCGGGGTTGCAGCGGTGAGTCAGGTTGAATAAATCGGGCATTCCAAATCAGGGGAAAAATAACTGGCGATTCCAAATTTAAAGAAAAATAAATAAAATTAAAGAAAAAAAACACAAAAAAACCCAAGAGAATTTGCCAAAGGACAGGTGATTTGCCAAAAATACTTATACGAGAGAGATCATTTCTGTTTTTACTGGAATACCTTATATATATATTACACTTTACAACATTCACTTATTCTCAACAGAAGTTTATACGAAAATGTCAAGTTAAGGAATATGCGACACATTCATGACTACATTGTAGAAACATCTTTATGCTTAAGACAAAGAACTGGTAACCTGCTTTTATTGAAATCTCCCAGACAACAACAGTTTTGTTTCAGTTTACCTAAACTAATTAAATCATGCTTTTTTTTTTACACTGTGCTGTAATACTATTTATTTAGTAAGGTAAAAATAATATGGTATAATAAATCATACTTTCTGTAATTACACCTGTTTCATAGTTTGCTTTTACTTTTAAATTACATGTATTTTCAATATACATGTCCTTTAAACCGGGAAATACAATTTATATGACGGGACATTTTCATCACAATTTAATAAAGGAAAGTGAACAATGCATCCCATTTTGTGTTTTCACAGTGCAAGATATCTCTGAAATGATATACAGTAATTAGAAAATACCAACACTGCCACAAAGCCAGTAACTGCACAGAAACATGTTTCATGATTTAAATCACTCTCTGTAGCAGAGAGACACAGTTTTATCTGAAAACACAGACAGATACTTAGCTTCTAGAACTGAAAGAGAAATGCAAATCAGAACTTGAGTTCACCTACAGGTTTTATGTCTATTTATTTTGTATTATTACCTTGTCATGAGAATTATAAGAGGGAGCTTAGAACAGAAAATAAATTATGTTTTATCATGCAAATTCCTGACTTCCCCCTGAACTGTTTCCTGCATAGCACAAGCATTCTTCTCCATCAATCATTCCACACCTCATGTTTGAAAACTCCTGAGGGACAAACCCCGAAAGGTCAGCAGAATATTCAGATATGTCGCTGTTTGAAGAAATGCATTGCGAGGAAAGGTGAGCATCTCAGTAAAACAAAGATGTTGAACCTCAAAGCAGTGACTGTGAAAGACAAAAACGTCAAAAGAAAGATCCGCAGACAACTCAGAATAAGTCTACCGAGGTTAGAGAAATGTATAGAAATAAAACATGTCTATACTTCACTGGAGAGTACAGACAGATGTCAGGAAATCTGACGAGGGATACAACGTGTAATCATGTCTCTTATTCATTCTTATTTGAATAAGCTCCCGGAGAAGCATCAGCACTGAAATGTTTTAAAATATTGTTTTATATAGACTGGGCATATAATATTTCTTTTCTTTCAAACTTCACAGTTAAAGTTATTTATTAAAAACTGTAAGCAGGACCTGATCACGAGAGCAGTTTAAGGTTGTGATGTAATAATTAAAAGGCATGATATGATTGCAAAGGTAGAAAAACTAGACTTTCATGCTCTGGACTCCAGACAAAACATTTTTGATGCTAAATTTATGGCTTACGGTCAGGGCCGGATTAACCCATCACTGGGCCCTCGGCAAGCATTACCCTTTGTGAAAGAACTCACCCATTCGGGTTCGTTGCCCCTTTAAAATCACGACCCAACACACAGGAATGGAATTTTTTCCCAAGCGCTGACGCGCTATTTTTAATAAACACTGACACAAAAACAAAACAAAACAAAATAAACACCAAGCTCTTAAATGAGCACTAACTGAACACACAGGAACCTAATCTAACGGGCAGGACGGCTAAGCCGTTTACCTGCTTAACACCACCAAAATACACTCTTCTTTGGACTTACTTTTAATGACTGCTTGGAAGCAGAGAACCCCTTCTGCCTCCTTCTACTGAGCAGCCCTGAGCTGCCTCTCTAGCTGCCTCTCTTAAATACCCTGCACCTGGTTCTAATTTGACAATATTTACCAGGTGCAGGGGATAATTACTAATAAAACAATTAACAAATTAAATTCAACGATAAAGCAAAACAATTAAACAATAAACCAAAACAAATGTGCATTGCGCACATGTTTTCCACGCAGGGCGGCTTTAACCCCCTCCCTGCTGTCTCACACATCCCGCTGTCTTACACCTTGCAGGCCCCCTACCCCTGAACAAAAAGCCACACACACATATACATACAAACACAAACATACATATACACATACACACACCTCTATACACTATAGCCTTTATAACTAGCGCGCAACCTAGGGTTGCCACCTTTTCCACAGACCAAACCCGGACATATTTCTCAGTCAGCCTTCCTATCAATACTGCAGTATACTGTAATACAGTTTAACACAATTAAGCGGGTTGGTGATTCCCAGTCCTTACATAAAATATGCCTTTACCGTTAACAGAATGCATTGTGCTACATTAATTATTTTACTGAACTTCAATATGAAATCACAGAAACATCATCATTTATAACATATTTAAATGCACAATAACTGCAAACTATACAAATCTACCTGTAATTTTAGGCTACTTGAAAACTGAACAGAAATCGTTATGCACGTACCTTACATATTGTTAATGCTGTGCTCCCCTTTGCACAGCGTAGTGACCTTTAGTAAAGTGTCTTAGCTTAACCGTTTAGCTGTCATTCACTGAAGTTGATTTTACAGGACATTTACAGATTCCAGTTAGTGACGCTTCATAGAATTTAAAAAATAAAAAATGTTATCCCCGTACAAAAGTGATACTCTTCTATATCAAATATAGGCATATAGGCCTACCTTGCTATATAATTCATATTTAGTACTGTATTTTTTAACAAACTATTGAAAACGTTTATTTTCTTAATTGGTAACATGTACCAAAGTATGAAGTATAAAGTATGAAGGTAAGAAGTATGCTTTGTGGTTGCAAATACATTACATTTTGCTGTGGAATATACCGTTTTTGAATTAGCCGCCATTATTGTTTTGACCACCAGTATGAAGTCTGTTGGGGTCACGTGACTGCAATCCCCTCACACGGCTGCTAGACTGGCGGTTTTCCAGCCAAATTTGGCTTGTTTTTAAAACATCTAGCGGGTAAATATTGTCTTTAGCAGTTTGTTTATTTTTCGGCTATTTTTATCGTGCACGTTTTTTTTTTTTTTTCTATTCCTTTTGATTATGAGGTCGTCATCAGTGCAGGACTTCAATCACCACAATGCCCTGCATACTATTCTACGCCCTCCCCCTGGGGCGTGACTTTGTTCTGAAGCTCAGCATCCAATAAAATGACAAATCACACAAATGCCCACACTTCCATTCAGCAACTGGCTGAAGGAAATGGTGAACCCGTCTACTTCTTTCTTCAGGACTGGTTAATGTGGGGTCTTATAGATGATTGACACTCGTATGCATTTGACCAGGGTTCTTGTTTAATTGGAAAACAGGGAGAAATAAAAGTGTTTTTTTGTTTGTTTTTAAATTTGTAACAAATTAAGAACTGTATCAGTACAAATATAATTAGAATGTATTATTTTATTTATTGCTTTATGTATTATTTTATTTATTGCTTTATAGACTATATGCCGACAGTTCAAGACGGTTAATTTTACTCTGAATAAAAAATACAAAAAAGCTCATATATATTACTTACCTGTTACTCAAATGCTGGGGACAAAGTAGAATGTACAGATCAGAACTAAACAGTACATTTCTAATAAGGTAGTGGAAATCGTTTAAGCGACTAATGTATGTCATTGAAAATATTATAGGAAGATTGGTGTTTCTTATGCGTTTCATTTAAAAACCGGACACTAGGGCGTCTGGGCTTGTTAATTCCTGCCACTTGGACACAGATGCCAGTTCCAGAACTGCCTGGGTCAAACCTGGACCTGGACCGGTGGCAACCCTAGCTCCACCTTTTTACAAAAGATAAAGTTATAATTCTCTGTTATCATGAACGAATGAATGAATCCAACAGAAAATTAAACTGTAGGGGATGTGCTAAACACATTTTAGAATAAAACCGAAAAACTGAAGTTTACGTTAAATCATGATAATGACGTTTGATTTGGTGAATAAAAAGGCAACCGTTCAAACAAACAACGAACACCATATGAAGCTGAAAAAGGTAATATATAGAAGGGTGCTCAAACTTTTGTTCACTAACGGTAGCTCCACAATAGTCCACGAAAATAAATAGTAAAAAACAAACATACCTGTACATTGTTGTGTAGTCAAATACGTTAAAGTTTACTGCACGCAAAATCATCAATAATGTTTCCTTGTTTTTTTTTTGTTTTTTTTTTTGTTTTTTTTTTGGTTGAGTTGGGTTTTTAGTTGCTTCGACAAATAAAATGCCATTTTCTCCAGAAGAGCAGAGAAATCGCCAATGTTTTGTCATACAAGTTCAGGTGTTACACGTGGTCGATTTCTGTACATTATAGAATTCTGTACCCTTGATTCCACGCCGACACAGTTGCATTTTTGTCAAAGATCGCTGGACGTGAACACTTGATGTTTCTGAACAGTATTTACATTTAAAAAAAAAATGAAAATGTGTTTTAAACAAATAATTATGTTTTATACGGTTACTTTAATCAAGGGTATCTAGACAATCTGTGGTGTTACGTGCGGTTTTATTTTGCCACAGAATTAGTAATATGTGTTGCAATCTGCAGTAGAACTAAATGGTAGTGTTTGAGAACACAGCGAGGCTCAGAAATATCGCGCGTCCAGCGATCTTTGAAAAACTATTTGCAAAGGCAAGGAATCATGTGGGCATACAATTCTATGGAGTACAGAAAACTGTATTATTATTATTTTAGTGTTGGAATCCTGTCTTCCAGGACCCTATGGAAATGAGGTATTGCATTTCAAAGATTTTTCGATTTTTTTTAAAATAATTGTAAAGGAAGAAAGAAAGTACTGGTCAATAAAGGATCGTGTTTAATGCAGTATCAGGATTGGAATTAAAAGCATAACTAGTCACAACAGAGGGAGCTACTGATTATATCCAGTTTGCATCATGGAGCTCCTCCATTCCTTCACAGCAGCACATTTCATTTAAATATCTATGAGCTGACAAAGCAGAGCTTATGATTTATCAACCTACTATTAACTTGCTTTGTAGATATTGCCCCAAGAGTGTGCCTGCTCAGTGCATTAATATCTAATGGGGAGGTCTTCATAAATTACAGGTCTATAACAACGGTGACAGGACAAATTCATGCTTTCCTATGATCAACCTTATGGAGAAAAGCTTGTGGGATTTTGTTTACATACAAAAGCAGCAACTGTCTAAGTTAACTGCCACGGATGTCTTTTTTGATCAAGGAAGAGAATAGCAAAAGAGAAAAATTAACACTCTGCAAACAAATTAATTTACCAAAGTCCAGATTTAGGCCATCCAAGCAAATCCTATGTTTTTTTTTTTTTTTAATCATGCTTGGAATAATGTCTTTGTAGTCATATGAATGTTATATGCGATGGTATAGGCTTTTGTATTATATATATTTTATTTTTAATAGACCATTTTTTATTGTGTTTGACAATAACAATCCATTAAATTAAACAAGTTTGGGCACTTTGATTAGCAGTGTACAGATGTGATGTGGTTCAAAGATGATATATATGTATATACACACTACTGTATCCTTAACATGTATCCTAAATGATGCATAATAATATAAAATAAAATCGAAAATACATACATACATCCATAAGGGTAGGGTACTCGAGTAAAGAGCCCCAGTATGTCTCTAAACAAGGACACTCAACAGACGTGCTTATATCCTGCGTCTTTGGTAGAGCATCGCCAACACTCACTGTTATCCTTTAGACTGGCTTTAAAAAGTTTTAGAGGTGTCCAATAGACTCTATTGAGTAAATTGAATTGCATTGAATTTAATTGAGCTTTAGCTTC
Organism: Acipenser oxyrinchus oxyrinchus; assembly: GCA_030684275.1. Taxonomy (NCBI): domain Eukaryota; kingdom Metazoa; phylum Chordata; class Actinopteri; order Acipenseriformes; family Acipenseridae; genus Acipenser; species Acipenser oxyrinchus. The sequence goes on along the minus strand of CM060252.1, from coordinate 64,823,432 downwards.
TCTGCAGGATTTAAAATGGTGTTTCCAGATAGTATCCCAAGCTTCAGAGTCAAATTCTAGTCCTAATTCTGTATTCCACTTCTTTTTAAAAGGTTCATGTAGATGTGGCGACCCTCCACTCAAGTACTTATAAATCCTGGATGCGAAATGCTTTTAAGCTTTTTATTGTAATTCTCTTTAACAAAATGTTGTAAGCAGGATGGCAAAGAGTTTAGTTTATATTTTTTTATGTTTGCAGCTTTAAGTGCTTGCAACATTTGTATTATTTTAAAATACTTAGCAGACAGTTGTTTCTATGGTGACCACTTTTTCAAAATGCAAAAGCAGGACACCTGCCATTTTTATTTACATCTTAAGTAAGAGATTAGGAAGTGCCATTCCTCCCTTTTCTCTGGGCAACATTAGTTTTTCTAAGGCAATTCTTGGTTGTTTAGAGTTCCAAATAAATGCAAAGAATAGCCTTCTTAATTGTTTAAGAAAAGGAAGCAGTATTTTTACCGGTAACATACTTAGGGTATAGCTGATTTTAGGGGCTACTGTCATTTTAATAATTTTTATTCTCGCTCTGAATGTGATGTAAAAAGGTGGCCAGTGAATAAAGTCATTTTGGGCTGACTCTACAATAGTGGACATTTTTTTATGAATCATAAAATCAACATCAGATGAGAAGAAAACTCTCAAGTATTTAAACCCCTTGCTGGCCCAAGTAAAACCGTGCTAATCAATTAAACTTTTAGTACAATAAGAATTTAATGGAGTGAACTCTGATTTATTCCAGTTTATTTTTTAATCCTGATGTAGAAGCATAGCTGTTCACTATTTGTAATAAGGGTATTATTGATTGCTGATTATTTAGAAAAAAAAGCAAGTCATCTGCTACATTGAAAGTTTATGATGGCGATTTCTGGATTCTATTCCTATAATTTCAGGGTGTAATCTAAATGCTTCTGCTAAGGGTTCAAGAGCCAGAAGAAACACTAAGGGGATAGAGGGCATCTCTGCCTTGTACCTCTCTCCAACTGAAAGTAAGAAGAAATCATACCATTTGTAATCAATGCTACAGATGGTTTGAAGTAAATAAGGGATACCCATCTTAAAAGGAGGGACCCGGACCAAACTGGTTCAATGTATATATCAAATACTTCCATTTCACTCGATCAAATGCATTTTCTTTGTCAAGGGAAAGAGCAGCAACTGGAGTATTCATTAATTGTGCTTTAAAAATAATAGTAATATCTCGGAGTATCCGTTGGCCAGGAAACCTACTTGATTCGATTGTATTAAGGGGGAGATCAGTCTGGTTGCGAATAACTTTGAGATCATTTTAAAATCCACATTGAGTAGGACTATGGGGCGATACTTGGAGCAATAGGTTTCGTCTTTACCCTGCTTAAGGATCAGCATTATCAACATTTCTGACATAGTGCCACTCATGCGACTATTCTCAAAAAACTCACTGTTCAACTCTATGAGAATAGGGGAAAGGGTAGTTTCTAAGGCATTGTATGGTGCATCTAATAGTTCCTGTTCTCCATTGACAGTTTTGGAAGAGTTAGTTTTCCAAAAAAGCCATTCAAATGTTGTTCAGTAAGAGATGCTTCTGAACTCTATAACTTACGATAACAGTTTTCAAATTCTTCATTAATTTCTGTTTTAAGATATCCTTATGTCTGACATGTATGAACAAATTGATTTTTTTTTAAATCATTCTGGCCAGTAATTTCCCTGTCTTATCCCCTTCCTCATAATATATCAACCTAGATTTAGCTAACAACGATTTAAAAGTTTTTGTCTGTAGCATGTTATACTTATATTTTGTTTGTAATAAGGTGCAATATATCTCATCAACCTGTGCGTTTGATGTAGCATGCAGGGTTTCCAGCTTTTTAATTTATTTTTCTAGTTTATATTATTTTTAAAACTCAAATCATTCAAAAGCAAAGGATCAAACCTCCACCTAAAGTTTCGGTGCTTACCTATTTCTGTATTTAGGTGTACTTTTACTGGCGAATGGTCTGAGATTATAATATTATCTATTTCAGAATTTATTACGTTAGGAATTAGGGTTTTAGATATTAAGAAGTAGTCCAGTCCAGAATATTTGCTGTGCGCAGGGGAATAGAAAGTATAATCTGTCCCTTGGGTGTAATATTCTCCAAATGTCGGTGAGTGCTAAGTCTTCCAACAGGGCCCGCAGTGCTGATTGAGCTTTAGAGTGCAAAGAAGAGCAACCAGAATTATCCCGGGTTTAAAAGGCATGTCGTATGCAGACAGGCTAAAAGAATTGAATCTATTCAGTCTTGAACAAAGAAGACTACGCGGTGATCTGATTCAAACATTCAAAATCCTAAAAGGTATAGACAATGTCAACCCAGGGGACTTCTTTGACCTGAAAAAAGAAACAAGGACCAGGGGTCACAAATGGAGATTAGATAAAGGGGCATTCAGAACAGAAAATAGGAGGCACTTTTTTACACAAAGAATTGTGACGGTCTGGAACCAACTCCCCAGTAATGTTGTTGAAGCTGACACCCTGGGATCCTTCAAGAAGCTGCTTGATGAGATTCTGGGATCAATAAGCTACTAACAACCAAACGAGCAAGATGGGCCGAATGGCCTCCTCTCGTTTGTAAACTTTCTTATGTTCTTATGTTCTTATGTAGTATTATGTGTGTGTTTCGTGTTGGAGCGGTCTAGAATAAGATCCATTGATATTGTGGTGTATATTTTTCTTAATAAAAATTGCCACCCCTCTGGCTTTGGAAGAGAAGCATGAAGAGTACACTTCTCCCACCCAAGCTTGTTTAAGTTTGTTTGCCTCCCTCTCTGTCAAATGGGTTTCCTGCAACATTGCAATGTCACAGTCCAGCTTTTTTAAATGATTTAATATCCAGCTTCTTTTAATTTGTTTATGAATACCTTTAACATTCCAGGATACCAAGGTTAGACGGGAACTACCCTTCATATAAAGTAATATTCAGTAGAACTGAGTAATTAGTATACAGCAGTTTATATTCTTCAGTAGCATAACTTGAGTCAAGCATGGGAGTCTTGTAAATTATTTAGTTTATGCAATTCTAAACTTAAACAAGTAAATGTAGAGAAAATATATATTGCACAAGAGAGTATGCTTAACACCAAAGTCAACTACCAAACCAAAATGGTCTTATCATATTTCGTTTGAGAAACGTGTGAATCTTTGCATGTATCTGCTGTCACCCAAAATAAACAAGAAAATGTGATCAGAACTAATTTGTCAATGTTCAAGTTCTTTATGCTGAGTTTCAAGTATTCACCTGTTCCGCTTCAGAGTGAGCTGCATTCAAATCTGCCGATTACCTTCATCACACTTTAAGGATCTGTGTGCAACTCTCTTCTTCCATCCACAGACTGCAGTAATTTTGCAGGGAATATAAGTTTGTGTCTTATGCCTCATTCTTTTAATATCTTTCTCACTTCGTTGAATTTTCTGCGTTGCTCAACCAGATCGCGAGAGGGGTCATTGTAAATAGATCCTTTTCGCCTTTACATTTCATGAGGCCTTCTTTTCTGCTGAAATCGCAGGATCCTGATCACGACTGCCCGCAGCTTCTCCCCCAGTGCAGGCCACGGCTTAAGAGAGCAGTGTGCTCGCTCAATCTCAAAGGGAAGGTCGAAATTAAAAAAAAGGAAAAATACTTCTCCTCTGTTGCACATGATGTAAATTATAATAAATATCGGGACAACTCTGGAGATGTAAATATATCCAGAATAAGTGGCCGTCCCAATTTAATGAGGCATTTGAGACGGCCATAGTCACACTTCTATTTATTATAACCTACATCATGTGCAACAGAGAAGCATTTTTCCCTTTTTTAATTTCAAAATGAAAAGAAACACAATGAAAATCACATTCTGTGGAGTATCACCATTGTGAAATTGGGACATGAAAAGCATTCTGACAGAAACCACAAATAAGGAAACATTTTCTTGGGATACCTATAGCAGCGGTTCTCAAACTTTTTGGGTCATGCTCCCCTTCCTCTTGTCTGTGGTAATAGACACCCCCAAACCTCCAACCCCCAACACACGTGTACATATACTGGTAAAAAAATCCAACATGCCTGCGGCTTCTCTGTATGTTGCTGCTGCTTTTTAGTTTTTAGTTTTTTGTTTTTTTTTGCACGAACCAGCCACCTTCGTAATAAGAGCAAACTTAACACTGCAAATTACAGTTTCCCGATTGTGACCAAAGCTTACTACATAGTAAGCTGATAAACAACATACATTACCAGATGGCAGCAGACTTCATCCAAAAATATGCAAGCTTAAAACTTTGACATGTCTGGAGGTGTCAGCACAAAGATTTGTTTTAAGTTAATATATACAGTATAACGGGACATTTTAGCTGTTGGGGGATTTTTTTCACAGCACATTCACAAAAAAAAATCAGAGTTTTGCATTTATACTTTTAATTCACAAAAACATTTCAATAAATGTTTACTTAATTAAATATGTCTGCATCTACAATGTAACTGCTGCAACTTGGAGAACAACAAAGGTGGCCTTCTAATCAGTTACAGTATTCATCGTTCTTATATGGCACTTAATTTTAACAACCAATAAACTTTTATGATAAGAATTTGCTGTCTCAGTTTTAAAACTATGGTTCACAACATAACACAGTGGAACAATCACAGTACTACCATGCAGTAATTGTAGGGTGGTATTGCCACGTGTGAAATCTTTAACAGTACAGCCCACACGAAAATGCTTTTATATGCTTCAAAATAATTTCAAACTGGTTAATAGACTAGTAAGCAGTGGCAAAATCATCTCAGTTTTATACGGTGCAAAACGTACTTGGACTTTGCGATACCTGCACGATGCTTGCATTAATAGTCGTATCTACAAAGTATCGACAATAACAATCAACCATTTTGTTACAGACTTTCAACAAGTCTGACATAAACAATTTTGGCTGTTACTTAATTAAACCCTTCTAAAAAAAGAACACATAATGTTTAACATAAAAAAGAACAGTCCTACTAGCAGGCAGTTTACACTGCCTCTGGGTTTCTGATCGCATCATCAATTCCACATTTTTTAAATCCATTGATGGAAATGTCCGGTCTACTTTTAATGTTTTCAAGCAAATTGTCCAACGGTTCTTTAACCTGTTCTGTATACCAGTCTGACAGAGGGCGGGATCGCTATGAGTACTGTATGCAACCCTCTGATTGGTGGAAGTATTTTTGGCAAACCAATCAAAATAGCCAATAAAGCCCAAATAAAATATCTGCCCGTTATACGGTATAGCCTAGGTTAAGATGTGCGCTGTTATTAAAAAAAAAAAATTAAAGAAAAAAAGAAAAAAAACCCTGAACCTTCTCGCACCCCCCTAGATAAGTCCGCGCCGCCCAGTTTGTGAACCGCTGATCTATAGGATATTATAGCCAGATTGTTTGGATGGGAATAAAATCCATTTTGGGAATGCAAATACAATACAGCCTGTGTATAAGAACTTCAAAATGAACTTCAAATAATAACATTGGATTATTACATTTCGACCAATTATATACAATCCTCTAGCCACTTGCGCTAGACTTTCCATGCAAAAAATAAAGTACATGTTTTTCCAGGGGCTGTTTTTATGATACAAGGGCCCCAATTGCAACAAACAAGTGAATTATGAAAGCCAATTAAGTTTTCTATTGATATTCAGTTTGCATTTGTTTCACAATGAGCCCAGTGTCACTTTTAATAAAATAGAATTAATTGCAATCTGAGACTTAATTAAAGAAGGTAAAATGTAAAAACAATTAAAAATAATATACAAGGTCGGACGTGCATTTTCTTTTAGGTAAACCCTTACTTTGCCTCATTATTTTTTTAAGCTTAGCTTTTAAATGGACCTCTCTAAATAAATACAAAATAATTCCAGTAAACATGTCATGAAGAAGTGTGCTTAAGAGTTATCAGATTTCTGGATCTAGATTTGATCCCTTTCCCCCCCCCCATCATCACAGGAGGATTTTAGAACTTGCCAGGATGAATATTTTTGGCAGTGGACATGCAGAGTATTAATCTGCAATGACATGGCTTTTTGTGATTGGATCCACAGTGCATTAGAAGGCAGTGCTACCACGACAGCTGCGTTGTTTTGAAACAATTTGTTGAAAAAGCACTCCTCCTTAGACAAAACAATTCCAATAAAGGGTTTAATTCTCTTGTATGGGAAGTGAAAACACATGAATTAGAAGTATATATATATATATATATATATATATATATATATATATATATATATATATATATATATATATATACAGTACTGTGCAAAAGTTTTAGGCAGGTGTGAAAAATGCTGTAAAGTAAGAATGCTTTCAAAATAGACATGTTAATAGATTATATTTATCAATTAACTAAATGCAAAGTGAGTGAACAGAAGAAAAATCTAAATCAAATCCATATTTGGTGTGACCATCCTTTGCCTTCAAAACAGCATCAATTCTTCTAGGTACACTTGCACAAAGTCAGGGATTTTGTAGGCATATAGTCAGGTGTATGATTAAACAATTATACCAAACAGGTGCTAATGATCATCAATTCAATATGTAGGTTGAAACACAATCATTAACTGAAACAGAAACAGCTGTGTAGGAGGAATAAAACTGGGTGAGGAACAGCCAAACTCAGCTAACAAGGTGAGGTTGCTGAAGACAGTTTACTGTCAAAAGTCATACACCATGGCAAGACTGAGCACAGCAACAAGACACAAGGTAGTTATACTGCATCAGCAAGGTCTCTCCCAGGCAGAAATTTCAAGGCAGACAGGGGTTTCCAGATGTGCTGTCCAAGCTCTTTTGAAGAAGCACAAAGAAACGGGCAACGCTTGAGGACCGAGACGAGTGGTCGGCCAAGGAAACTTACTGCAGCAGATGAAAGACACATCATGCTTACTTCCCTTCGCAATCGGAAGATGTCCAGCAGTGCCATCAGCTCAGAACTGGCAGAAAACAGTGGGACCCTGGTACACCCATCTACTGTCCGGAGAAGTCTGGTCAGATGTGGCCTTCATGGAAGACTTGCGGCCATAAAGCCATACCTCCGACGTGGAAACAAGGCCAAGCGACTCAACTATGCACGAAAACACAGGAACTGGGGTGCAGAAAAATGGCAGCAGGTGCTCTGGACTGATGAGTCAAAATTTGAAATATTTGGCTGTAGCAGAAGGCAGTTTGTTCGCCGAAGGGCTGGAGAGCGGTACAAAAATGAGTGTCTGCAGGCAACAGTGAAGCATGGTGGAGGTTCCTTGCAAGTTTGGGGCTGCATTTCTGCAAATGGAGTTGGGGATTTGGTCAGAATTAATGGTCTCCTCAATGCTGAGAAGTACAGGCAGATACTTATCCATCATGCAATACCATCAGGGAGCCATCTGATTGGCCCCAAATTTATTCTGCAGCATGACAACGACCCCAAACATACAGCGAAAGTCATTAAGAACTATCTTCAGCGTAAAGAAGAACAAGGAGTCCTGGAAGTGATGGTATGGCCCCCACAGAGCCCTGATCTCAACATCATCGAGTCTGTCTGGGATTACATGAAGAGAGAGAAGCAACTGTGGCTGCCTAAATCCACAGAACTGTGGTTAGTTCTCCAAGATGTTTGGGCCAACCTACCTGCCGAGTTCCTTCAAAAACTGTGTGCAAGTGTACCTAGAAGAATTGATGCTTGATGCTGTTTTGAAGGCAAAGGGTGGTCACACCAAATATGGATTTGATTTAGATTTTTCTTCTGTTCACTGTTCACTCACTTTGCATTTAGTTAATTGATAAATATAATCTATTAACATGTCTATTTTTGAAAGCATTCTTACTTTACAGCATTTTTTCACACCTGCCTAAAACTTTTGCACAGTACTATATATATATATATATATATATATATATATATATATATATATATATATATATATATATATATATATATTTCTGCTCTGGCATTTTTCATTAAAAAAATAAGACTGATTCAGAATAATCTATATTGAGTGTAATCTTTTGTTTGCCCAGTCTCCTTAAATCCTCCTTTAGACTTTATGAACAAACCCCTTTCAAAGAAAAGCTAAATTCTGCTCACTTTTCTACAGCTAATACTAACGTGGAGGCTAAAGTGCTTTGCCTTTTTTATGAATGCAGATAACTGACCGGCTCTCCATTTAATTAGCTGCACAGAGTAAAAAAAACTGCAGAGTGACACTTGCTGAATAGCGGACTTCCTTTTTCCCAGTCCCCCCAAACCCTGGTGCATCGTGTTCAGCCTTGGCTAATTACTTCACAAGGAACAAAATAACGTATTCCTCTATCTGCAGCTATTACCTTACACAGATAACCTCATCATCTGCAAGATGCAGGAATGGCCTACTTTCATTTAAAAGCAATATGAATAAAAAAATAAAAAAATAAAAAAATAAATATAAACCCAGTCTATACCTACAGTAAATGTGCAAAAAAATGGAGGATACGGCTATTTTTGATGCAGTCATGACCATTAGTTTCTTTTTTTTTATTACTTCAAGAGCAACAGGAAATAAGTCAGAGGATTGATAATTGTTTTCCATGACTTTGACCAAAGATTTCCTGCAAGCCTTGCATATGTCTCACTGTGCCACCATATTTCTTAAAAAAGTGAACACAGAGATCGACATATACATGTATCTCTTGTAATACTTTAACTGCAACCTAATGGAGATCAGACTGGCTAATGGTACAGTTGAATGCTAAAACAGGAGCTGAGAAATTTACCCTAAACATTTTACACAGGTTAATTGTTTCCTGTCGTAACGGAGACACATGTTTTACGGTTTAGTATTTCTATTTTGTATGTTTGTTAAATTATGTGAGCTCTTTTCAAAATGTCCGCTCTAGTGCACTGAGTGTAAGGAAAAGCCACAGCACTTTTTTTTCCCCCGCTTTTTCAGGAGTGATTTAGAGGACAGTGCACTTGTGCAGACGTTTTGAAAAGAGCTTTGAAACAAACTTTAAAGTAATACATGTAAAAAAAGTTGTCATGATGTTAACAATGAAAAGAAACAGCTGTAGCAGCACGTGGGGACGTGTAACGCTATCTTTTTCAGAGCCCTGCTACTTACTCTTTAAGCAAAATGACAAGAAAAAAAAATTATACATCTATTTGCCTGGGCAATTGAGAATCGCCCGTTTCGGGTTTGCCGTAGCATATATACAATTCACAATCATTTGTTTTTGTTACTTACATTTTGGTTGATTGTGTTCAAAACACGACAATCTGCATTAAAAAGCAACACAATACATATTTTAAACATCAACTTAAAACAGCATCAAACTGATGTTTCTTGCAGTACACATAAACAACCTTAGCGATATTTTTTATGACTTGGCTCTCACTCATACATCCATCAAGTAAACAGCATTTTACAAATGTTTTGCCACAAATTGTATATGATGTAATTGTAAACCTACTGGTGCTGATTCCCCCACTCAACTTAAATCCCACAAAGCCAAAAAACAGAAATCGTATATTCATGCAAAATGAGTATGGTCAAAAATGAGTTCTGCTCTGAGGTTGGCCCTGTCTGCCCACTTTCTGTCTAAGTCTCAAATAAACGTCAGTTATATGGGAGAAGAAAAATAAATCCCTTTGGTTATTTAGAGCATAACATGATGTTGGGTAGAATGCCATCCTTTTTTAAAACCTCAGCATCTGTGGTCAGTTTCTTCTATGTCCCCCTTTATTCAGATTTGGCATCTTCTGATAACAGTTGGAATGACAGTTTCACTGCTGACAAACTACAAACCCACTAACATTTGAGCAAAATGTTACACAAGGAAGGCAGTGGACTTTGTTGGTGAACAAATAAACTAAGAAGGGTGTCAATGACCCGACCATAAATAAAAAAATAAATAAGTTATCAGTAACATGAACAAATTAGATCACCACAACATGCACATGTAAAGTCCAGTCTTTGGGACAGCTGACATCCATAAACTGCAAGACACACAAAGCTGATCCTACTAAAGGAGTTCGGATTTGATTCTTAAACCCAAACACACCGCGCTATAGTGAGTCATTATTATTTTTTTTATTATTATTTATTTTAGCAGACCCTTATCCAGGGCTTATTTACAATTGTTACAAGATATCACATTATTTTTACATACAATTACCCATTTATACAGTTGGGTTTTAGTGGAGCAACTAGGTAAAGTACTTGCTCAAGGGACAGCAGCAGTGTCCCCAGCAGGATTGAACCCACGACCTCGGTCAAGAGTCCAGAGCCCTAACCACTACTCCACACTGCTGCCCCATTATAACAAAGCACATTGTTTTTGGCAGCACATGCCGTTATCAAAGCATTACTTCTGTATTACTGTAACATTTATGAACAATTATGCAATTCTGACACTGGATTTATACCCACTTTTTTATGCCATTTAAAAGAGCAAAGTACAGTCAAGACAAGTGTTTGGTACAATTCTGTCAGATGTCAGAGTCAGTGCAGTCCATTTCCTTTTGGAGGTGGAAGTTGTATTGTTACGGTTTTGGAAGATTGCAGCTGGCAGAGGTTAAAGCCTCTGTAAAATGCTTCAGCCTCATTTTGTACTGCCTTCCACTCACAGGCACGAGAACCAAATCAACTGTACAAAAGCTGTCCGGGTGGAAACTCATGTTAAGGAAAATCCCAAGTGTTTTATGGTCAAGCCTGCAGGTAAATTAAAATCCCACTGTAAGATGAATGTCTCATAACCCAAGAGAGTTTTTCAGCTACTTTTCATTATGACAAATTACCCATAAAGCAGCCCAGTTTACATTTGTCCAATTTAGAAATGCTGCTGTAAAACTGGATACATCATAACGCCCCAATAATTTTTATATTCTGTTTACAATTTATAAGCATGTTTACTGCCCTCCAGTTAACTAGAGTTAGGCAAATCTATTTTCAGACAGCTACAGCAGCTTAGTTAACTTAAAGGTTTAGTACCATACTTAATACAAGATGTATGGATGAAATGGGAATGCCCCCTCCCCTCACTAACACCTAATTTGAATATGGGCATCTGCAATGAAATGTAAGGGTTTTAGATCATGATAAGATTTATTTTGCCACAAACCTAGACAATATGACCATGAAGTGCAGGATGTGTGGTGGTCTATTTGAATGTGATTAATTACATTTTGAATTGAGTAATTTACTGTGACTATCTGCATATTAATTTCTAGAAGTATTATGCAAATGATGCTGCCAACTGCCTCAAAGCTTGTTGAGAACAATGTCAGCCTGTCCAGAATGGAATAGATTAAAAAGGATAACAGACAACAATAGATCCCACATACTACATGTTACTTAGAACATCTACAATTAGGATTCATTCTTAATAAAGTGTCCAAACCAGTATGTAGTCAGTGTTTGGGCTATTGTGCATATCAATTGACGTTTGTCGGACGTCACAATACTCAGCACCTGTTGTCTCCAGTCTTTTATTAACTCCTACTGTTAAAACAATAAAAAAAACACCTAATAATTATAGGAAATAGAATCTATTGCCATTCAAATAACTAAGTATTATCTTTCAAACTGCGACTATATCTAAATATCTTCACAGTTTAGATCAATTTGATTGACACCATTGAATTTGTGAATTTCTGTCTGCAAATAGGTAAAATTCAAAGGAAGGTCCTGTGTAATTACATGAAAAGCAGCAGGATATACTGTAGATCTGCCACCTTTCAGATAGTTTCGAAGGGGGCTATTCATAAAGGGAGTCTTTTTTCTTTTTCAAGCACCACAAAACTATCCATTTTGTGTACAGTGTGCAATACAGCATGAAACTTTCACTGATTCATAAACATAAACTCACCGCTGACTGATTCCCTGCTTTAAGCAGGGTTTATTAATAATAATAATAATAATAATAATAATAATAATAATAATAATAATAATAATAATAATAATAATAATAATAGTTGAGAATTTGTAAGATTAACATTGAAAGTTTTCAAAATGATTATTATTATTATTATTATTATTATTACTAGAATCACAGTATTATTCAAACATCCTCCTATAGTGCTTTTTGTTTATTTTATTTTTTTGGTCTTGCAGTTAAGAATGGTAATCCTATGTGTGCGTATGGAAATGTGTTTACCAGCATTGCCAAACAAAATGAAAATACAAAGTATTTATTTAAAAAATACTTTTTTTTCTAAATTATAAGATGTCCTGAATTTTTGGCAGACGTGATAGGGGCATCGGAATCAGGTTTTGCAAACTGCCCGTGACTGGCAGCTGCAGACTCGGGTTTCGGTAGTAAGCTACTATCGGTGGATTCCGTTTTTCTTTTTGCAACAGCTACTGACCCCACCCAGGGGACATTAATGATGCTGATGATGTCATCAAAATATGGACAACTTTCGTTAGTTTTAAACTAAATTCGTTTTATTAAAGTACTTTTATGAATAGGGCCTTAAGTGGCCAAACACTGTAGGTCTCAGGGGTGTGCAATTTTTGAAAAAAACTTGTAGTTCAAGGGGCAAGATACTAGAAAAATCTAATTGTCCTTAAAAATCTACTTGCCCCCTCCCCATCACACAAAACACACACAAAATGTTGAATATCATTTGTAGGATTTTGGTTTTATTTAACAGTGAACACAATTATTAACAGGGGCAGATCTAGCCTTGTAGCTTGACTGGCTCACTCAATTTTTCAAGATACACAAAAGGTTCCCTGTGACCCCACCTCACTTCAACAAATGTATAAATTACTTTAAGGAAATGTTCCTTTCAGTGCAGTTTGGAACATAATTTGCTAGTAAATTTAAGTAGCATACGAAGAGTAACTCTACAATAAGCAATACTTGGAGTTACTCAAATATAAAAATAGCGTCTGCCTGTTTTTTTTCCACTCTTTCTCTGTAAGCTGATTTCAGCTCATGATGTACAGGTGTTTTAGTTTGCTGCATCACAGCTACAAAATTATTGCCAACTACTACTGCTGCTTTGTGGAATTCAGATTTTTCTTGATGTTTTTTCAGTTTTGCTCCGTTAAATTCTGCAAAGACAAAATATGTTTTTTTCTTTTGTTTATTTCTATTATATACTTATTGTTTAAAACAGTGTACAGCATTTTACAGCTATTTTTCCTCATCTAACATTTTGTCCCATGATGGCTAATTGGAACACTGACACAGCAGGGTGATCGTGGTTTCATAGCCTGATTGCCGTTTTTTTTTTTTTTTTTTTGGAAGGGCAACATTCTTTCCCAGCACTACTCTCACTAAAAAATAAATACATAAATGAATAAATACATAAACACATTGCCATGAGATTTACAGTCTGTATTTTATTTTAAAATAATAAAATATAGTACAGATAATCTATATATAAGCATTTCATTTCTATCATTATATAAACATATTTTTCAGTCTTCATGTTTTTATAGTTTCACAAATCGATGAATTGTGCATGTCCAATAAATAACTAATCTCGCTTCTGTTCAAATCTAGTAAAAATAAAAAAGTACATTTTTTAATATAGTTTAAATCTAAAAAATATGTAAATATATACAGTGTTTTTCTAGCAACAGAACCAACATAGGAAAAATAAATAAACAAAAACTACTTTTCCAATGGGCGTAACAGCAAAACCTGTTGTCCTGGGCGTCGGGCGATATGAATTGCACACCCATGACAGTGTCTGCTTTCCAGACATGTGTGAAATGACATTTAAACACACATTTCAAGATCTTGAGTCTGTCATGAAACTACATTGCTATATTAGTTTCCTGAGAAAGGCTAGTGACAGATTTACTTGCCTTAACTCTGCTAGATTTAGTAGATTTGAAAGTGTTTCAAAACTCTGACTGTCAGTTAGCTAGACCTGTGGCATTGATACAGCTGTTGATCCTTGGTGTGCAGTATAATAGCCCTTTACAATTGTTTTCAACTGCTAACAACTCAATTTTAAAGAACAATACAAATTATTTAGGGTAAAATATTCCCAATTCTGTTACTGTTTACAACACGCACATTTCTAGTATGGATTGGTATTAAATATTAAATATGCTGTAAATGTTTATCAGTGTCATTTGAACTTCATCCACACATTAAAGTGTTAAGGGAAACCTACTCACAAGAAGTATGCATCATCAGATTTTAATTATAAGCAATACAGTAAAACCAATAACAGTTACATTCTAGGCAGCGCAATGTTATGCATCTTCATGAATTTAATACAAATTGTCTCAGCTCAAGTACTTGACTGTTGCCCTAAGCTAACTATTCATTTTTTTTCCAGTAATGTCAAAAAGGGCTTAGATTTCTTTCAATTAACCTTTCAATTGTTGAAACACTATTAGTTTGTTCAAGGTCTGCTAACCAGAGGCTTACTACACCCACAGACAGACACACGCTCAAGAAACACATGGCCTAGGTAACCTGACCTGTCACTGCACAATGCACAACTTGGTAACAGAATTAAAATCTGACCATAAATCTGCCCAAGCGCAGCCCACTTCACGATAAATGATTAAATAAGCCTCCAATGTACTGAGATCAAGGAACACTGCTAAAGCACGCCCTGTTATTTTACTCATTTAATCCTGCAGTGGCAACCCCCAAGGATGGTTTTAAAAACTCTCTACCATTCAGTATTTATTAGCTCCAAAACATCTATTGAAGATGTTTTTTTCAAAGCAGTGACTAGACAACAGGATGGATGAGAAGACTTTCAATTAAAGCAGACACATTTGAATGGCAAAGGAACAAAGTGTTTTAGAATTCAATCCGATAAATTAGATTAGCCTGTTCCTATTTTAAATGTACCACATTGTCCCTTGAACAATATATAACTTCACTCTGAATCTATTGAGCCACGTGAATGAATGTATTCAGATTTGAACAATAGGACAGTTACAGTAAGAAAGGCAAAGGATGCCAAATTAATACATTAATAGATAAAAATCATATAATTAAGACAGTAATAACAGTACTAACAGGGGGCAGCTCATTTCTAGTCGTCTCTAAATAGCCTCGCGCAGCACTCGCCACGTCAGTCAAGGGGTGTGGCCAGGGCACAGCCAGGAAGTTCCGTTTGACAGCTCAGCCTGTCAATCTCCCCCTTTTTCCTATATTACTTCATCATGCTTCAGCTTAACATCTTCGCTAATATTTAAAACCTCGCTCCTTTCACTGCAGGTCATTTCTCTGCACAGCGCTGCCAAGATATTATCAACTATTTTCCTGCCTGCTCAGGTGATTCTTCTCATCATTCAGCTTCTCCAACGTTAGTCTTTCCTGCTCCATCCAGTCTCCAGCCCAGCAACAGCGCCGTTCAAAGCGCAGTTCCATTACTCAGCTTGGTCCGCGTTTTTAACAGAAAGACTGGCTTCAACGACACTGCTGTACTGCAACTCTTTTCCACCGGCGCCTCACAGACCATGGTTACCACGGCAACGCCTCATCAAATGACTACTGGGAGTGGTAAGTTGCCATGGCGACCAGGCAGCTTTAACAGGCACTGCGAGCCTGTGCCTCACTATTGCAATCTTCTGACTACGGCTGCTGCGCTTTTGCAACGTGACAGCGAGTTCAACTTGCCGAACTGTGACATCTAAATACTGCAGACTCCTCTTGTAGACCTACGTTAACTTATTTATATACATCACTAACTGTTCTAAAGCAAATGTTTTACACAGACAAAAATTTTAATCGCAATAACCAAATATATGCTACCCTGCTTCACTGAAGCCAATAGTTTCAATTCCAATCACAACTTCTAGACAGCAACATAACACCACAAGCTCTACATAATTTAAGCTGGTTCGCACTTCCTCATTTGCCCCCAACTTCATCAAGGCACTTCATACAACTTTCAAAGTCACCATTTCATTCAATATGAGCCGCCAGTCAGATATGGAAACCATGTCCTACAATTATCAACGTTTCAGTCAAAGCGTCCTCCTACACCACAATAGATAATACACTCTTATACTGCTCCTGATCAAATCAATAGGTTTTGCAGCAGCCTCAGAGCAACACATTCTTCATCCACTCAGGTTCTGCAGGGGCCTCAGATCTATGCATTCTTCATCTCTGCCTAAAGGCAGCCCCATCTCCGACATCATCTAAAATCGCCTCAACTCCTCAAATACCAATTTCCACCGCATTCAGCAGATCTCTGCACTCTGTAGCAAGCCACTGCACACAACTGACAGCATTCCATCGTTTACTCCCTCAGATCTCTGCCTGTTCAGCAGATCTCGCCCTTACTGTTAATCACTCCTCACTACAGCTAATCTCGGCTCCCTCTTCAGATCTGCTTACTGTTGCAGCATGCAAAAGTTGCTTTAGTTTACTGTTTAAATCTGCAAATGCTTTCTCCAGAGCTTCCTCAGATCTCAAAAAAAAAAAAAAATTATGTATATATATATATATATATATATATATATACTAAACCTTTAAAACTTTTCAATGCATTAGTAAGACCTCATCTAGAATATTGTGTTCAGTTCTGGTCATCTCGTTACAAAAAGGATATTGCTGCTCTAGAAAGAGTGCAAAGAAGAGTGACCAGAATTATCCCGGGTTTTAAAGGCATGTCATATGCAGACAGGATAAAAGAATTGAATCTATTCAGTCTTGAACAAAGAAGACTATGCGGTGATCTGATTCAAGCATTCAAAATTCTAAAAGGTATTGACAATGTCAACCCAGGGAAGTTTTTTGACCTGAAAAAAGAAACAAGGACCAGGGGTCACAAATGCAGATTAGATAAAGGGGCATTCAAAACAGAAAATAGGAGGCACATTTTACATAGGGAAATGTGGGAGTCTGGAACCAACTCCCCAGTAATGTTGTTGAAGCTGACACCCTGGGATCCTTCAAGAAGCTGCTTGATGAGATTCTGGGATCAATAAGCTACTAATAACCAAATGAGCAAGATGGGCCGAATGGCCTCCTCTCGTTTGAAAACTTTCTTATGTTCTTATGTTTTTATAAAACCTACTTAAAACTAAAAACAATTGTTTACAATTCTACCCAAATCCCATGTTTATATCAGGTGGATGGTTGTATTACCGCATTAACACGATGCTGAACTTGGCTTCTTATTCGGCCAGCTTCTTGATCGCACCCCAGCATCTAATTCACATTCCAGTTTCTTATTCGCTAATATGCACAAATGTAACTAAAATTGAATAAGTAACTGAGCCCTGGGGTATTGCAGGGGATAAATCACCTTGGGCTGCTCATTTCAAAGTTAATACAAACACAGGGGGACACCTCTCTACGTCATCCATGTGTATTTACCCAAAACGGAATATGGTACAAGAACTCCTGTGTGTGATCCATACGTTTTCTTCCCTGTCTAACATGGAATAAATAAAAAAACAGATATTAAGGTTTTTTTTTATTTTTGGCGTTCATATTTTTATATTCATGTGGCTATCATGTAATGGATTGTGTCTTGTGGTTTTATTTATTTATTTATTTATTTATTTATTTATTTATTTAAAGAGTTGTATTTTGTGATGTTTTATACATGTTTTGAAGCAAATAAAGCCTTTGTTTTCATTGGACTTGTAAACAATATATTGCAAATTGCATTTTTTTTAAAAATGTATTCTTGTTTGGGATGTTTCAAATCCCCAAAATACAACAAACATAAAATTCCCAAATTATCAGATGAAGGTTAATTTACACCCTGGAAGCAAGGCTAAAATGATTACCTTTTCTTCATAGCTGCCTGCCTGGTTAACAATGTGACTAAGCAAGCTAATGTTAAACTAACCTAGTTTACACAAAATTGCTCATGTCACCACCTACTGCAACAACGTGACCCAATTGAAATACAGAGTTAATTTCACAAACTGGGATAATATTTTTACTATAGTACTGCTGTACTTCTGTATAGTACACGTCTATTACAGTGCAAGGATGACAACACTATAATTGAAATGATTGTAATCTGAACCTCCTGAAACTAAACCACAGATTCAGTAAGAGCTTCTTAGCTTAACAGTAATTTAAAAACACTGAGCTCCAAATCCGCTGTCTACGATAAGCTGTGAGCTTTAAAATATTGAGGGATGTGTATCGTACTCCATACATTTTAGGAGTTCTGATAAGTAGTTCTACATAATAAAAATAAACAAGAATATTATCATATTCATTCTTTCATTTGGGTGGTCCAATACCTGTCAATTCTCACTGTATTTCAGTTTTGCGTGATCAAGGATTGTTTATTTTTCAGAATTCCTCTTTGTACCTGTAAAGATATGTGGTCATGTGGTGTAGCAGGAGTGGCAAAAAGTAGACATCAGGCTCTAAGTGCAAATAATGAGGGATTTCAGTTGAAATGAAGAGTAAACAAAAATAGGCAAATTTTAAAAAAAATGACAAAAGACATACAGTATAAAACAAAAAAATAAATAAAAAGTAAATAAAAAATGAACAAAGCACTATTATTCAGTATACTTAAACTTTTTGTTCTTATTTTCAAAGCACACTGCTACTCAACTCACAGCTATATACAGCCTACCTCTCCCTGAAATGAGCTACTGCTAGCTATATATACCTTCTAGCCCCATAACTCATCCCCTGGGCTAAACCATTTAAATAACTTGAAATAAAGTTAAATTTAATTTATAATTCACATAAACTTATTTTAACTAACAGTATTGTCACAGCACAATATCCATTTATCAATTTTCAGACCAATTTTCCATATCTATCACAATACAAATGCAAAAATAATTTCCATTTAATACATTCCCCAATTACTTGTATGGTGAGTGCCCGCATCTATATCAGGATGCATGCTGCACGCGCACGCCCCTACCATGGCTGCCCTCTGCTACTTCGAACAGCGCAGACATATTTCATGATATGGTAAATACTGTTTTAAAAGATGTGACCCAAGTTTAGGCCTCGTGTCTTACTAGGCCCCTGGGCGAGCGGTTATTCTAGCACAACCAACACCCTGCCGTGTCTTATTGCTTACTTAACACAGTGATGGAGTTTATGTTCGTTTCACTCCATCACAGTACCCTGAAAGGTTATGTAAAACCAGGGAGCATGTTTTTCTATTTTTGTGTATTAGCAGTTAGCTGCCTCTTAGTTGGGAATGGTGCAGTGTGACGAGGACTATTTTTCCGGGTTTAGAAGTAAATATTGACAGTCACCTTCACTGAAAATATTGATCAGATGTCAAGTGAAGGATGTCAATTCAATTCAACGCTTTCACACTTGCTGGCTGATATCACCTCTTTATTTTTTTCAGTTCATGGAGTGATAAAAACAAGAAGCAAAATAATCTCACTTGACATTCCACATCTCGCAAAATTAAATATCTAGTCTCTTACCATTTCAAATACAAGCAGCAACAACAATTTTTTTTTTTTTTTACATAACTCTTTGTTAAAAGACTCACCAATTCCACCCAGCATTTCAAAGGCCCCAAATAGAAAATGTTCACTTACCTAGAAGAGAGAAAGAGAAAAGAAATCAATAAATGTGCAATCAATTATTTTTCATTAACAATGGTAACAGTATTTTGTTTTTTAACACTTAGGTGGTGCTAGATTATTATTATTATTATTTATTTCTTAGCAGACGCCCTTATCCAGGGCGACTTACAATTGTTACAAGATATCACATTATTTTTACATACAATTATATTTTTTTACACATTATTTTTACATATAATTACCCATTTATACACTTGGGTTTTTACTGAAGCAATCTAGGTAAAGTACCTTGCTCAAGGGTACAGCAGCAGTGTCCCCCGCCTGGGACTGAACCCACAACCCTCCACTCAAGAGTCCAGAGCCCTAACCACTACTCCACACTGCTGCCCCCCATAGATAGGTTGATGTGACAGAATCTAGGACAAAACTCATCTCTTTCTTGTTGTACTTTACATATTGTGTATACAGTACTGTGCAAAAGTTTTAGGCAGGTGTGAAAAAATGCTGTAAAGTAAGAATGCTTTCAAAAATAGACATGTTAATAGATTATATTTATCAATTAACTAAATGCAAAGTGAGTGAACAGAAGAAAAATCTAAATCAAATCCATATTTGGTGTGACCACCCTTTGCCTTCAAAACAGCATCAAGCATCAATTCTTCTAGGTACACTTGCACACAGTTTTTGAAGGAACTCGGCAGGTAGGTTGGCCCAAACATCTTGGAGAACTAACCACAGTTCTTCTGTGGATTTAGGCAGCCACAGTTGCTTCTCTCTCCTCATGTAATCCCAGACAGACTCGATGATGTTGAGATCAGGGCTCTGTGGGGCCATACCATCACTTCCTGGACTCCTTGTTCTTCTTTACGCTGAAGATAGTTCTTAATGACTTTCGCTGTATGTTTGGGGTCGTTGTCATGCTGCAGAATAAATTTAGCCAATCAGATGCCTCCCTGATGGTATTGCATGATGGATAAGTATCTGCCTGTACTTCTCAGCATTGAGGAGACCATTAAATCTGACCAAATCCCCAACTCCATTTGCAGAAATGCAGCCCCAAACTTGCAAGGAACCTCCACCATGCTTCACTGTTGCCTGCAGACACTCATTCGTACGCTCTCCAGCCCTTCGGCGAACAAACTGCCTTCTGCTACAGCCAAATATTTCAAATTTTGACTCATCAGTCCAGAGCACCTGCTGCCATTTTTCTGCACCCCAGTTCCTGTGTTTTCGCATAGTTGAGTCGCTTGGCCTTGTTTCCACGCCGGAGGTATGGCTTTTGGCCGCAAGTCTTCCATGAAGGCCACTTCTGACCAGACTTCTCCGGACAGTAGATGGGTGTACCAGGGTCCCACTGTTTTCTGCCAGTTCTGAGCTGATGGCACTGCTGGACATCTTCCGATTGCGAAGGGAAGTAAGCATGATGTGTCTTTCATCTGCTGCAGTAAGTTTCCTTGGCCGACCACTGCGCCTCACGGTCCTCAACGCTGCCCGCTTTCTTTGTTCTTCTTCAAAAGAGCTTGGACAGCACATCTGGAAACCCCTGTCTGCCTTGAAATTTCTGCCTGGGAGAGACCTTGCTGATGCAGTATAACTACCTTGTGTCTTGTTGCTGTGCTCAGTCTTGCCATGGTGTATGACTTTTGACAGTAAACTGTCTTCAGCAACCTCACCTTGTTAGCTGAGTTTGGCTGTTCCTCACCCAGTTTTATTCCTCCTACACAGCTGTTTCTGTTTCAGTTAATGATTGTGTTTCAACCTACATATTGAATTGATGATCATTAGCACCTGTTTGGTATAATTGTTTAATCATACACCTGACTATATGCCTACAAAATCCCTGACTTTGTGCAAGTGTACCTAGAAGAATTGATGCTGTTTTGAAGGCAAAGGGTTGTCACACCAAATATGGATTTGATTTAGATTTTTCTTCTGTTTACTCACTTTGCATTTAGTTAATTGATAAATATAATCTATTAACATGTCTATTTTTGAAAGCATTCTTACTTTACAGCATTTTTTCACACCTGCCTAAAACTTTTGCACAGTACTGTATGTTCAACTGGTACAGGGTAAAAATGCAGTGTGTGTTTTGCTACATTTGTATTTAAATAGTAGCTCATTCTTAGCCAGATGTCAAGCCACTAGTTATAATTTTCTCACTTAAGGCCCCTGGATCATCAAAAGGCTGACTTTTTGTAACTGCTTATACTTTTTTTCTAATCTGTTTAATGTTACTAATCTGTGAAACAAATCATACTCTGTGAGATGCAGCATGTCATTAAAAAAGCAAAGGGTAAAATATAAGCTACTGTTTTGCAATAAACTACTGCAGTGGTTTACTTTTCATATCAAAATTACAGTACCATTTGATCACAAATCCATTTCCTATTAAGAATTGTTTCTTCTTATTAAGAAATCACTGTTTGAAATTATACTGTATGAGAGTTCTACATGTCTTGACAGGCCCCATTTGGAACGAGCATGTTTTCGCACTTGGCTCAAACAACATCATAAACTGCTTGAGGAGGACTGAGTGATAAACTACTGGCATGGTTAAAAAGCAAGTTGTTCACTTGAAATATTCAAACGAAACTCAAATGGTTTGTTATGGTGCTAAAGGCAACACTAATAGAAAATGGCTGATAACATGTCTTTTTAACTCTTACACAGACCATAAGAAGTGTTGACAGAGTCAAAAAGAAACAAGCCAACATAGAAAGAAGGTCATGCATGTCTTAAAGGGCCTGTTTTATACAGTTCAAGTAGTGATAGCTATTAAAAGACTGCCATTGAAGTATAAAAAATGTTTGGTCCACACAGTTTAGTTTAGAAAAAAAAAAAAAATGGGCCCAGATGTGTGGATACCAGAAAAGTTTGGATACTGCAGGTTAACGATATTTAATAATTTGCTTTGGCTTTAGTGGCTCATACCCAACAATTCCTGTCATTGCTTACGGTTCAGAACTACCATATTATGTAGCAAGCCAGTTCCAGTGACTGTGTTTTCAGTATTTAATTATAACCGTAACAGAGACATAACTATCCAGTTGGTTGTCCAGCGGCCAATGAGACCATCAAAAGATGCTTTGGTTTATTTTATTTATTAGCTTTGGTTTTTGTAAAAATGATGGCACTTCATGATGGAAAGAAATGCATTGGTTCCTGAAGAACTAAGAGGTTTGTTGAGTTTCAGCAACAGATGTATAAACATCCCAGGCCCTGTTATCCATCTTCTCAATAGGAATTAGACACATGAAATTGAAAGTTAATGTACCAGGGCCTTTCATTATCTGACCTGACCCAGCCTATCCATTAGCATCTTAGCATAGATCAGAGGGCCAATATGTCAACCACCAAAGACGGAAAAGGTCAGGGGGCAAAGCATCAATAAAGCAATGTAGAGCAGTATTAAATGAATACAGCAATAAGCAAGAAAAACACTTCAAATGCAAAGCTGCATATTGTATGTATTAAGCAAATGTCCTTAACAGAACCTGCATGAATAACTCCTTATATACTGTACAGTAAGCTTTTCCTTTTGTTCATATTGCAGACATTCTCTGAAACATATTGATAATGTAACCGAACATGTTATAAATGTAACATTATATACTATTACATTATAACTACTGTATCAGTGGTCTACAGAAACATACAGTAGGTTATAGAGATTATCTGGTATGATAGTGTTTACAGTTTCCTGTACCAAAATACAACCACAGTTAAAATGCTTCCATAGACTTTCTAATAGTTTAAACATGCTTGTCTATGCTTTATCAAACTTTCACAATGCTGCTTTGCTACTCTTTGCTATGATTTTACCATGGTACAGTATACAGTATCACAACTAACTTTTATACAGTAGAAGGAGGACTCTAAAACTTGTCATGATCCCAACACTCACAGCACCTCTAAGTTCAGTTCCCAGCCTGAGAGCCACAACAGAGCACAGATCCCGTGACCTTCAACTGCTGCCAGACTGCTCTAATACCCGGTGCACCGAGTCTGCATTGCTAAAACATTCAGGACAATTCATTTTAATTAATGCATGTGGTGTTATTCTTACACTGAAAACAGGAACGAGGTAAACATAACCAAAGTGGCTCCATCATCAATTTTCCATTAGTTTTAACTAAATATTGTGGTAAAATGTTTGCTTCGCAATTATATCAGCACTTCCTTCAGTGAATGTGAGACGCTGCTCTTTTAATAAGCGATGGCTGCTTGTTTGACTGCACTCTGTTAACTTAAACTTTAAACAAAGTACAAACACTGCTCTGCTTAACTAAATATTTTCTTAATGTACAAGCGACAATGCTACCGAAACTGACAGGTATCATTTTTCATTTTTCTTGAACCTGCAGTACAGTTACTGGGAGCAGAGTCTTGATAGTACAATAAATAACTATTTAGTGCCTGGAAATAAGATACAAAAAATATCAACAGTATGGGAAGACACAAACTAAACTTACAAGGTTGTTTTAATAGATTAAATAAAGCTTTATTTTGTTAAAGAAGCCAACAACAGTCAAGATCATGTAAAGAATGTAAGATTGCAAGATTTTCTTAAATACCTTGCTCTTTTTATTATTCTGATAACATATTACAGAGATCATATATAGAGCTGGCAGTTTCAGTATTGGTTGAGATGAGGTAACCTTTTTTAGATATATAAAACTCTATAACATGTATACCTTTAAATATGTGGTTCTGGGGGTTTCTTTGTACTAAAACAAATACAAATCAACATAAAGAAAAAAGCCAAACACACATGTTCCTTTTCTAGCTTAGTCAGGACAGAGGAGGTGCAGCTGCCTGCTAGGAGGAAAGGGAAATATCAAAAGCAGACAGATTCACAGCATTGAGCCAGATGCTTGCTCCTGACCCATAAGCATGACCTGATAGGCAGTGTGTGTGTCAGAGCACTCAAAGCTTCCTCTCTCTCAGCAGGATTCCAAGCCAGCAACAGCATACAGTCCAACGGGGACATAAGTGCAGGCCGTACAGGTCCTGACAACACCAGCCTTATTCAGACTTCCTCGTCCTGCAGCAAGGACTCTGTGCTCCTGCTTTATATTTGTGTGGAGAAGTGACTGTACAGTACATTCTGGTACAGTATTAGTCATTTCGTGCCCCTGGTTACGGAAACGAAAATGCACAGCAACTACACTAACTTCCCTGATCAAAAGCTACCTTCAGAGAGAGGGACCTTTCCATTAAAAGGTTGTTTCTGATACAATCAATCAATAATTAAAGAGAGGATGTGCTCTAATAAGTGACTAATGTGTGCCAGTGCTGCATATCACTTCAGGCAGAAAGCAATGTCTAAACTGGTTATAAACCTCTATTTATCACTAGCTATTATAATTGTTTTACTTCTCATTCCTTCCTGCTTTTATAGGACGCCCTAAAACAACCAACTTTAGGATTAACAGAACTAAAGCGCTCAGGGTTCTTGTCTGGGTAGCCAACTACATTCCCTGTGCCATTTCTGACAGGACTCACAAGGAAAATTCTTACTCACCCTTTCATCATTTCAGATGAAAAGTGAGCTGTCTAAACCCTTCACAGTAAAATATCAATACCTTTGCCAGGGCTGTGTGACATCTACAGTAAGTACCGTTTCACTTTAATCTATCAATCTGCTGTTTTTTTCTTTTCCCCCACTGGCTATTTTCTACAGCAGTCTTTTAACAGTGTTTCACAATCTCTGATTACTTTTATACTGTGTATGACATTTCCCCTTTGCAGACAAGGATTTGTGCATACTACACAGTTCAATATGAACCTGTACCAAAACCCTCTGCATTGGAATTTGATCCCAAAACAAGGTGCTTTCAGGATCTTACATTAGACAGCATCCATCACATGTACCCACCGACTGTACTGTGAATCGTAGCAGTGCCGACATTACATCACTGTATTCGAAACTAGAAGACAGAATACAAAGATCTATATTACTCTGCAATGTATTCTGCCTGCTTTAAATAATAATAATGATACGGGAAGATGCTTTGATACCCAGCATCCCGATGGCACAGAAACCACTGCTGGTTTTGATAAGCTGGTTTGTCAGTATAGACTCTGCTAGTTGAATGGGATTGGTTGTATGTTGCTGAGCTAAATTCTGTCATGGCTGAGGGCAGTGTCTTGGCCGAAAGCAAGTGATTGGCATTCTCAGTAATACAAGCGTCATGGCTCATCCAGGGGCAGTAGGAGGGACTGGATACCTACCTGCCAGCTACATGAAGCACCTCAATGACGGATAGGAATGAACATCAAGGGTGATAGTACAGTAATGCAACAATGACGATAACCTGAAATAATTCATCACAGGTTAAGCAGCACACATGCTATCAAGCCAAAATTGTGTTTTTTTGTTGTGTTTTTTGCCCTTTGAGATAGCACGCACTGGAAAATCTCAAGAGGTTTTTAATAAAAATGTTCATTTTTACTGGAGATTTACTCTAGGAAGCTAGTAAAGGGTTCTCTCTCTGTGCTCTGTCAGCAAGCAATGCAAAGGTACACACTTCTTCTACAGTATCTGGCTACAGTATTATACCACACCACAAAATGAGGAAGAATCAATCAGTTAACAAAATAGCACATGTAGCGAGAACTCTATGCTACTAGTTGACAAAAATGTGTACAGCCAGAATCAATTACAAACACAGGCAAGAAAATAAACAAGACAATAACATTCACAATATATTTACATAAATATTTACTATACATTCCTGCTCTAAAATGGTTGCAAAAAAAGAAAATGAAAGACTTTCTATTAAGAAACTGTAAAGGACTATGATGTGCTAAAATGAACAAAGCATTTGTTAAAGGTACATCAGTAATGATTTATATCAATTTTGAAGTTGGCTGAATATTGTAAATTGTCTGCAAAGTACATACAGCACTTAAGTAACAATAATTTCCATGTTATTCTTCAAAGTAAAAATTGGGTATTTTGTGAATGTGCATCACTGTGCATTCTTTACCATTTACTGTACATTTAAATAAAATGTTATAAATTGATGGTTTTGTGTTTTCTTATTCAAGTAAAATAATTCATTATTGGCCTGAATTAAGTGAAGCCTCAAAGAAACAGTAAATACATAGGACTGTAGCATAACATTTGGTTACCGGTACAGTCACATTTTATAATAGGAATTAGGATCACAGATCACTAACCCACTTAAGTGCACACTCTGTTTAAGTGTATCAATATTCATGAAAAATAGGTTATACACTTAAGTGGGTTAGACTGTATAACCAATGGCTCAGGTCTCATTTAATTCCAATCAGGAAAGTCATAGTTTCTTATATATAATGATCCATATTAAGCACAATAACACTCAGTTGTGCCTCGTGCCTCACAACTTACCTGAGATGTGGGTTGTATCTTGTCAGTGTTATTGCTTGGGCCACTTACATACATTGTGTGGTCTGGTAACCAGGACATTAAAAAAATTTAGACTGACAATGGTTTATCAGTGTTTTTCCCTTAAAATGTTTTTGCTTTTCCATTAAGGAACTTGTGCTGAACAGGGTTTCCATTAAAATACCTGACAAACAATGATATTTCCCATGGGGACATAAAACCATATCAATACACGAAATATACATTTACAGTTGTTCCTTTGGCTCTCAGCATAAGCATAAAGAAAAAAAGCACATTTGTTTTTATTATGAAGGTGCTACTATTTAAAAGCACCGCTGTAACACTCGAAAAGGTAAATCCCTTTGTGATACTGTTTCACACAATGTTGTTTTAAATCAGTGTGCTTCATAAAAACTAACAAACAAAAATATCTTAACGTTAGTTTCTTACCCTAGTTTTTGTGTTGTATTTTTAGAAAAGGTTTTAGCCCTACCTACTCTATTTTTTCCTCACACCATTACCACAACATTTATTTAGTTTTGCCTTATATAAAAAAATATTAAAATCTGTAAACGTATCCGTAATAAAACTTTATAGTCTTATTTCTACCTTAGCTCTACGTAATTTCTGATTTCAGTTCAAAGCTCTAATTAGCACTTCCACATGAACCTGCTAATAACACCATAGCAAGCAAGGATTAGAGTTCATTACCAAGGCACTGGGGGAGGTCATGCATTTACACGATCTGTATAAATCCTGTTCAACAGGCTCCACCATGCTTCAAAATTAAATGCCATGGAAATGCTTTCTGTGACAACAGATACAGTTGTTACAGGTCCCTTAACGCCAATTAGTTTTATAACCACCTAGATTGCCTTCAAAACCGAGTTGCTATTAAAACAAGCCATCTTTACCACAGAGAAACACAGGCACAACTGTAGATTATTATACTGATTTGCAAGTACTGTGACTTGAAGTTCTGTTCTGCAACCCTTTAACGCACTATTAATTAAATAATGTAGTTGTAAATCATGTTAGTAAAAATGTAATTAGTGATGATAATGCCCTAAGGACATTCGACATTCAACAAAGGGCTCTCATTGCCTGTGTTGTCCACTTAGAATTAACACATAGATAAATGACATACCCCAAAACCCACACATTCCTTAGGACACATACCTTTGACTTTGATAGAAAACATTGTATGGTACTTCTATTACCCCAGTTCACCTTTTAATGTTGCACAAACCAAAGCCCTGGTTAGGGCTTGATTTTATTTCCAGGTTTATATTTGGGATTAAATAACCAGAACATAAAAAAAGTCCTTCCACACAGTTTAAAACAGTATTATTGGAAGATTATCTTATGTTATGTAGGTCCCGGTCAGTTTTACAGAGCAGGAAAGTCTAACTAATCAAACCATGGATCGGTTTGCTGATTTAGATTTCTCTCACGTCAAGCGGTGCTTGAAATGTAACCAATAAAATACCAAACTAAATTTGCCAATAACCTTTTCCAGAATGCCTCAGGTGGCAGGACAGGGGTATTGCCAGTAATTCAACAGGACATTCTTCTTGTGATGGGGGTGGGGGTGGGGGTTCAAGTGATTCTGTAGCTCTACTTTCATGTTGAGTTACAGATAGAATGGAATTCCGGATCTGACAAATCTGTACAACATATTCCCAACTAACTCCATGACCAACATAATTGATAAAAGTAATTGATAAAATAGATAGTTCAGATTACGTGGCATATGCCAGAGTAATATTCTCACACTACACCCATCCCTCCGCTCCTGTCTATTCACTACTGTTAAAAGCCCATTTAGGTAGTCAAGTCAGTTCAATGATTCAGCTACAGACTGGTATGTATTATTTTCCAACAAGTAGGGCTTGGACGCATCTTAAATATTGAGCACCCTAAACCTAGAGACTGAAATACTTGGTTTAAGAGATTGCGAAGAATATTATCTGGTAAAGGCACGACCGTGTTGATGTGCAATCAGAAGAGTACAGGTTTACATCCTGGCCATGCCAAGTTGCATATCCTGGCTGGGAATCCCACAAGGAGCGTTGATTTGGTCCTTGTGCTTCCATGGCTTGGGAGGGAAAAGTGCCATGGGCTGCTTCACCTCGACACACTAATACATGGCACCTCTAGTTTAAAGTTTATAGAAGTTTGGACTCGAACGCCAACCTCAAGGCTATAGGGCCATCCTGCACTCCACGCGGAGTGCCTTTACTGGATGCGCCACTCGGGAGCCCATCCATCCCTGCACATTTTTAATAAAGGTAATAATCTTATAGTGGCTGTCCTGCATAGTAATACATAAAACAAATTAATAGAATCTAAAATAAAATAAGCCCAATGGGAATTTGGTCGTTTTAAAAGCGTTTTTATTATATAATGCACAAGAACTGAGAATGTTTTTGTTTTTTTTTGTCTTTCATGCAGACATACCGTATATAACATGGCTTCTTATGAGCAACCTTTTTTTTGTTGTTTGTTTTACATTATATTTCAGGACCGTGAAACAGGTAAACATTGGTTAAAACAACAACTTGAACAGCAATGCAATATTAACAGTACTAACATCAATAAAACAAAACGTTACAGTCGCAGCTTGTGACACTAGTAAAAGACATTTACTCGCCTGAAACCATGCCAGACCAAATGAAGGAATCGTGGAAAATAAATGCTGCACTGCAAAGTCAACTCTATTGAATTGAACTTTGTACATCCAACTTAAATATAAAAAACTCCCTTTTCACCAACACAGTTTTAAAATGAATAAAGTCTGTTTTATTTGTAGTAAATGCAGACGTATTTTTTGCAAGCTGGACATTACAGAAAATGTACGAAGTGTGTGTGTGTGTAGCAACAACAAACCAGATACAAACTGATGTGGGAAGAAAAATCTGCATGATTAAACTGTAAGAAAATAAATGATCTGCGATCAACTCATTAGTTGATTAATCAGTCCTAATATATATATACAGTTGTAGTCAAAAGTTTACATACCCCAATTGAAATGTATAATTTCTAGAAATTTCTCAAACAAAGAATTATAGGAAAAATCATTTGTAGCAAAAGTTTTGCTTTTGTGGATGAGGAAAAAAAAAAAAGTTACAAGAAATAGATCTCTACAATTATTTATTTCTATTTATTTAAATATATGGATAACCAGCGTTCTGAGTACGGATTTGATTGGTTCAATTTTACAACATCTCATATTGAATGGTTTAATATTACAACATCTAAAAGTTCTCTATTGCACACCCCTGTACTAATTGGTTACTGTACATTTTTAAGTAACACATACAGTTTATTTGCGTCACATACTGGGTTCGAATATCTCTTAGTAGCGAGGAGGGCAGACAGCTGTGTAGACATGTCTTGGATGCATCCAGAGTAACGTGGGTTAGCAAGTACCTGACTGTGACATGCACTTTATGTTATAGAATGGAACTGTGGAACTAGGCTATGTATAGTGTGAAGCATTTGACTACTAAAATAAATGTGCTTTGTGTTTTTACTCAAAATCCATGTCTGGTTTCTTTATACTGCCTTTGAGTCTGAATTAACATCAAACCAGCCTGCCCATCGTTACACTGCCCAGTGATGCCCTCTAGTTTACAGGGACTAAGGATCAAGTTTATTTTTATATTGCTGGCAGCTGTGCACTAGATGGCTTTGGCTCTTACTTTTTTAAAGACACTTTATTTGATCGCTCTTAATCCAAAAGTTCCCCTTTTGGATATCATTCAAAAATAATATATTCAACATTACAAAGCTGACAGTAAGTAAACCTTGAATGTGTTAAATATATTAATGATACTTTTTTCCTGACAGTGAACCTCCTTTGGGGATCAGGGTTAAAAAAATAAAACTGTCAATTACCATCAATAATTAAAATGTTGTAAGCACAGGCAGCAATTTCATCAATAGTTAATGATCTTTAGTATCTACACTGTTCCTCTTCATCCTTGTCACATATTCACTGGAAGGATATCTGCTGGCATGGATACTGACATCAGTGCAAGATGCTTGTAATGTGTTGTGCAGGGAGAATGTTGGGGAGTTGTAAGAATTAAACACTCTATGTTTAGCTCTGCTGTCTGATTGGTTCTGAAGATCATGTAGCTTCAAGGGCATGACTACAAACACAACTTTTAAATCATTAAGGAGGCAATCATTTCGGCCCTGAGAAAGAACCTGCGGTCCTGCTTGACTTCATCTTTATTTAAAGAAACAAAATCAGAAATCTTCTACACGTCCCAACAGCCTTTCTGACTTTAGGGGGGCTGTTATTCTGAGCATCAAAAGTAAAGCTGCTAAAGGTTAAATTGCCCAATGCACATTATTAGCTTGTCTAATGAAGCCTTTGGAGTCATAAATCTTTAGATTCCTTAAAAGGCACGTTGATACAGTAACTTTGATGAGCTGCTGTGATTGCTCCTTCTCTAAATCCTACCCCGTCTGCCCCAATTACAATATACCCTTTTAGTTACTACAACAAAGTAATATGAGCTAGATTCAATATTCCTGCCTTCGTCCATCTTTGTGCCTTTAATCCAGCTTGTTAACTCTTAATTATATGTCAATGTAGCCAACTACTTAATTATATTTTCTGTCCTTACGTGATCTGTTTTTCCACCAGACAGTCATGTCCTCAGAAGACCTAATTCAGATGTTTTTGTTTTGCTCTTGTTGTCTTTTTTTTTTCTTCTCCCCCTGTGAGACTAAACCATATGTTGCTCCCCTACTGTGAAAATCAAAACACGATGGAAAAAAGTGTTTATTTTTCTACAGGTTGATTTTAAGGTTTGTCAGGCAAGACATAACCAAGGCCAATGCAATCATCGGTCTTTGATGTGTTCTTTTGAATTGGGGAGGCAGAATTGTCATCCAATCAGACTCATTTTATTGCCACACATGGGAGCTAGGTGTTCTCTATGAAAAGACTAACCAAATATTTGTGCATTTAACCCTTTGAGTTCCAAATATTTTGTTTTGTTTTGGCTTGTCTTTAGAGAACCCCAGAGACTCAGCTACTCTTATCAGATGTGTTTTGAATCCTGGCTCCAGGGGGTATTGTAGTTCATACTGGTGTACCTGTATACAGTACATGACAGCTATCTTTAAAGGGTTAAAGCAATACCCTTATTTTTAGTGCACTGTGTTTCTAATGTTCAGTAAATCTACCAGTATTCACTTATCTAAACAGGAAAGAAGCCATTCCAAACAGAGACTTCATTCACAAGGGGTTCTTGCTCACCTACCAGAGTATACAGAGTAATGCGTCAATACAACTGCTAATGATGATTCACCAACTGCTTTGTGAAGTTTGTAATTGACATGTACATTTGTAATGCTGGCAACCTTTTCAGGAAAGAATATCAGCTACTTATTATAATGGAATATATTTTAATTTGACAGGACAATTATATAACAAAAAATCTTTTCACAGTGGTTAACGAATTGTTTCTTTGAGAAGCTATCTATGATGCAGTGGCCTTGCGGTCTGATAAAGAGCCCAAGATACGTCAGGAGTATGTCAGTCATTAATGATCATAAAGCATATCAGTCATTTTACAGTAGAGCGACAATACAATTACTGTAAACATAACACTCCAATAAAACAAATCTCGAAGCATTTAAACAAATTTGTAGCAATGCCAAATCAAATACACCAACGGCCTTTGATGAACCAGAGCTTTATCTCATAGAGACAATAACTGTCATTTGCAAAGGACACTTCAGACGCTTTTCATTCAGTCCTTTTTTTTTGGAAAGGGGGGTGGGTAGCTTTATGCCCCACTGAGCAGACAAAACAGTTTTTCCACAGACAACAGTGAAAACAAGCGTTCTTTTTATCTGTCTCATGACAGCATTCTTAATACATCTTACTACCAACCCAGGCCCAGTATCCACTTCAGCAAATTGCTCTCAGTGTGGCATCACAACGGGAGACTATCATTACTGACAAGAATGAGAAACCCATCAGTGACAATTTTAGATTCAATCTAAACGAAGCAGTTTTTTTCTTCACCTCTTCAATTCTTATTCATGTACAGCTGTAGCCTTACTATATGGAGTGCAAATTTACAAGTCAACACTTCAGGTGCATGTGGATTCAGTCTTGCATTGCTTGACTGACCAACCTCAAAGTTTCTTATGTTTTCTACCCAGAGTTGAGATCACTGTTCCCAAATCATCCAAAGACTATTTGAAAAATACATAGAATTATGTTTTTTTCCCATGTTGTACATGTGAAAGGTGACAAACAATAACACAGCTTACAAGTTAGGTACAGCTCTGTCAGGTCCAATATGAGCTTCCCCTCACAGCTCTGTGTATGCAATTCAAACCTGACATTGAACGCCATCAGCCATCCTGCACCTCTCACACAGGGACTTGCAATTGTGCCAAAATGTCTATGAATTTCACTCTGGATCTGTTAAAAGGCATGAGAGGCTCAGTCGTAACCTAATCCACCACCTAGTCAACTTTGAAATCAGAATGGCGCACTGAGCAGCACACACTTATGTTAGTCTAACTGAAACAATTTATTCAGTGCCATGGAGACTGAATTTCCCTCAAATCAGCAGGATGCCCTCCTGAGCCGCGTCAAAGTGGGTTTAAATGTGAGAACTAACAGCCTTTTTTTAAATTAACTAAATCAATTACAATATTCCGTTTTTTTCTCTCCAGAAAAAAAAACAAAAAACACATTTTACAACAGTATCAGAAAAAAAACAGTGCTTTAGTTTAACAAAAAAACGAAATGCTGCAGATATGTCAGTACCTCTGTATCACATAGTTTTCTTTCAGTTTAACTTCACACCTTCAGGGAAACAAATTACAACCGTCATTCGATATAAATTGAGCTGGTGCTGTTTGCTGTTTGTAAATAACTGTTATTATTTGTTTAATTTAGCAGACGCCATCCAAGGTGACTTACACAAACTAGGGTGTGTGAACTATGCATCAGCTGCAGAGTCACTTACAACAACGTCTCACCCGAAAGACGGAGCACAAGGAGGTGAAGTGACTTGCTCAAGGTCACACAGTGAGTCAGTGAGTGAGCCGGGATTTGAACAGGGGACCTCTTGGTTACAAGCCCTTTTTTTTTTTTACCACACAGCCTCCTATATGGGAGGTTAATGAGATGTTACACTAAATCATGGTAGTTGCACAAAACAAGTGTCACCATTGTGCTGCCTCAGTACATTGCTGAGTTACAAGAGGAGTGAAGCGATCCTGCTAAAGCACTGCTACACACAGAATTGAGGAGGAGGATCTGTCTGGACCTGCCCAGACCATCTTTGCTTTCTTTAAATGATCAATTATCTGTAGAATCTGGATTAGCCTTAACAAGGCACCAATACATTTTCCCCAAAAACAAGCCTAAGGATGTGGTAAAATCAGATAAAATGGGAGAAATACTCACAGGGCTATAATAAATGTTTTCTTTTTTTATAAATAATCTTATGTTAATGATAAAGAATGCATCCCACGATTTTTCTTCTTAAAACTTGATTTATTCCATTTTTTAATTGAACACTGACTTCACAATGATTTAAAGGTGCAAAGTTTTCTGCCGCCAAGTGCTCAAGTCTGTTTCACTGAACAGCACTTCCTGCTATCCAGCAGGGTGCACTGTCAGGATATCACATTGTCAGAGCACAGAACTTAAGGACAAGAAGCCACATTGTGAGAACAGGGAGTGTTGGCCTTATGGCCAAGTCAAACAGATGGACATGGAAAGCTTGTTAATATATATATTAACATGTAAGCAACTCTCAAGAACCACTTGTTCTCTCTCGCTTTCTTGCTCTTGAAGCCTGATATCTGCTATTAGCTGCTGTGTTGCTGCTACTATTTCATGTATTATGCACTTTCCACTGCATTTAATGTATTCTGCATTGTTTTTTTTTAAAACTGTATATCATGCATTATTCATTTCTCTGTATTTAAAGTATTATGGATTTTCTTGTTGTTACTGCATCTTGTAAAGCGCTTTGTGATGGTGGTCCACTATGAAAGGCGCTATATAAAATAAAGATTGATTGATTGACTAATGTAAGCATATTTATAAACAAGTCACAACTAAGCAGAAAGTCTAACAATGAGAGGGGTGCATGAATATATATATATATCAAACGCTGTCAAAGCTGCTGTTCAGACAGACTGCTGTTCAGTCTACAGTAACAGAAAAGGTGGCGTCTTTAGCTTTTTACGAGACAGCATTGGGGCAGTTGTAATCATAATTAGAGAGGGGGTGTATACAATGGTTGCCTAATGTACTGAGTAATTCTATACAATTACAGGTAATACAAAAATCAATCAATGCAAATTGAACGGTATAGTACTGGCAACTGATTAACCATAAGAAGCATCATATTACAACAGTTAAGGCTGTGTTTTAAAAAAA
Organism: Acipenser oxyrinchus oxyrinchus; assembly: GCA_030684275.1. Taxonomy (NCBI): domain Eukaryota; kingdom Metazoa; phylum Chordata; class Actinopteri; order Acipenseriformes; family Acipenseridae; genus Acipenser; species Acipenser oxyrinchus. The sequence goes on along the minus strand of CM060252.1, from coordinate 64,788,134 downwards.
AAAAAAGGAACCTATAGCAGAAGAGCAATGTTCTGTAAGGAGATAACTGAAAAAACACCAACACAAGAGTAGTATCTCATCTCTGTGTTACTGTCCAAACATAATCCCATTCAGGGGGCTTCATTTTAATTGTGTAAATGTATCTGACTTCCTGGTGCTTCCGGGTGGCTGTGTGTTTTTGCACCTCATTCTGCCACTGAGCAGATCTAGTACAATGAATCTCATATCCATTGTTACGCTGACCAAGCAGCTCTCTTTCAAACTGGGTATTAAGCCACTGGCTGTTTTTAGCATGCTTCATTCCAGATACCCAGAGGATTTTTTGGCACTGGTATTCGTTTTATGTTTTTGGTTTTTGATTTTTTTCACAATGCTATATGGCCATGTTTAGCAAGCAAAAATACTTTTTTGTATTGTACTGAATTACAAAGACATTTCAAGCCATTTATTTTTCCATATTTGGGCATCTTTGATTGAGCAATGAACACATTTTTAAATGACTGTTGAAAGGTGTAAACTGATTAGATGAGCATTTCAAGCAAAGATTTACATACCATCTGGCACAGACTTGCATGCATACAATACTTTTTTTTTTCATTGCAGCAGTTGTAGGTCATAAAAACTGGGACACTAACCTGTGTTCTCAGGACTGCTCAAATCAGAATAGCACAGGTGGTCACCCTGCTAGTGTACTGTAGTATGTGTAGTATATAGCAGAGTCACCTATTACAGTAAAGGCAATGGGGCTTGTTTTCCACTGTGCTGGAATGGAAAAGCATGACTAATTTAGTGAGATCAAAAACTGACACTTTTCAAACTTTTATATTTTCCTTGAATTACAGTGCATTCAAGTATTCAAGTTCCAAAATCTATAAATGTGGCCTAATTTAAGTGAAGGGCATTTGCAGTACACCTTAATCTTGTATCAATGTAATGCCAGTGTAGTACTGTTGGAAAATCTAATTGTAATATTGTAATGCCCTGTGTATTAAAGTGTTACAAATGACAATGACATTCCCTCATGGTAAAAGTGTGACATCTCTTTTTAAAAAAACAAAACAAAACAAAACAAAACAAAACATACTGGTACGAAACCTATCCATGTTTATTTTACAATTCAATGCATTTGTGTGTTTTGAATCACGTACATTTTTATCATTATTCGTCAGCCTGATTACGTAACATGTAATTATGTGTACTAAATGTAGGTTACTATCACATGCTCTTTCACCTGATAGTGCCATTTGTACAGAGAATGATGACAGAAAATCACTGTTTTTCAAATTAAGTGTTCCTTTTTTTTTCTTTAGTAACATTAGACTCATAAAATATACTTTTACAAATCCCAGGTGATCTTAACTAGACATTAAAAGACACAGGAGGGAACATAATACACTTCTAATGATGTGGGTAGACTTTGAAGGAATGTAATGCTACAGTAGAGGTCATTGAATGCCCAGGATGTATGATCAGATGTTTACAGGTTTGTATACAGGCTCGGTAACTGGCCTAATGGTGTGACCTGGAGCAAGCCACTTGACACTGTTATGCTTCAGTTTGGTTCTGCTGACTGACTGAGAAGAAGCAGGATCCCATTGATGGAAATGAGACTGAGGGCTATACCAACTAAAACATTGTACTGTTTATATAATAAGGGAGTTGTGAAAGCAGTAATGTGTGAAGCAGTATGGGGTTGAGTATATGAAATCATAGTCCATGTCCATTTGGTCTTGTCTGGATTAATCCAGTCAGCTCTTGTTTTCACTGATACCTACTGAAACATTTTACTCATAACCTGAAATATATAATAATAATAAAAAAAAAATGTTTTATTTAAACAGCAGCGACTCTAATTGCGGCCTTCATTTAAATCATTAAAATATAAACAGAAATAAACTAACATGCAGTGTTGGGTATTTGAATTTCATAATCTCAGACCCTTATTTATTTTAGTAATTATTTAAACAGTGGTGGCATTTAGATCCACTGTTTAGATCAACTGAATATACCCCAGTGTGGTACAAACTGTACGTTATGGATTTTAATGGACTCTGGCGTATTTCCAATGTTTTAAGCTTAATGGCTATTCCATCTGGTTTGTACATTTGGGATGCTCCAGACTGCTGAATCAAATAGATTCTCCCATGATGCAGCAATAGCATCTGGACAGCTACCAGGCCAATGGTTTGTTTGCTGGTGGACATATTCAACAAAAAAAATTAAAAATCCCTTACTACCCTGACAATTCTGTATGGGTAAGCAAATCCACAATCCCACAAAATCACTGTGATTGATAAAGTCACCAATTAGAGAGGAACTGGATTCCGTCTGCTCTCATCTGACCCCCCAACATTGAACCGTATCTGGATCTGTAATAATAGGGGATCAGACTCTGGAAATCTTACAACGTGTGCCCGCTTAATTATATTACAAGTAGCAGCCCATCTAAATGTCTCCCTGAAACCCTTCACCATTTCATTCACTTTGTATATGGTAGATCTATTGATTTATTGAGCCTCTCTATTAACATCACAAAATACAACACAAAAATACCAAGAAAATGTACCATCTGTAGAGCAGATATATTTCAACATATATTCTTCTTCTAAGATACAAATAAAGCAAGCAATATGCATAATACAAAAGGAACAGCATTGCTGAAATAGATGAAAACTAATATACTGAAATGTGCAAATGTTCCTGGTACTAGCTGAATTTGACAAAAAGTGTACCTGTTCGTGGACAGTAAAGTTTTGTTGGTTTTCTATGACAGAAGATTAACTAAATGTTTAATATCCCCAGGACAGATCTTGGAAGCTTTTTTTTGTTGTTTTGTTATAACACTACTACAAAAATTTGACTTACTAGAAGAAAAAAAAAGTGTTTTGTTTTGTCTGTGGCAGGGTGGCTTAGTATTTCAAAAAACATAATAAAAGATTAATGGATTTCCTTTCTATTTTTATTCAAAATGAATTATGACGTTAACATTATGGAATCGCTTCACATTATTCACATATTACAGTAACCCCCAAACATTAATTTTTCATGAATGGGTTCAGAGTTAAAATGAACAGACACAGTACCACAAATATAAACTAGAAACATTTATTTTCTAATGAACAAAGAATCCCTCATGTCACAGTGTACGGCTAGGACTGTGACATAATTAAAAAAAACAAAAAACGATATGAACATAATTTAGATATTTTATTTAACATCATATAGTCAAAGAAACAACAAAATGATATTGCAAAGGTCTACTGGAAGTCATAATCGTAATAAGGTATTTCATGTTAGATTTCGAAATGTCATATTTTTCCTTTTTTGTCAGTTTTTTGTTAAGATGTAAAACAACAAAGCGTTATGTACATCAGTGTTAACCAGGTTTCATGCAACTTTATGAAGCAAAATTAGTTAATTCCATATGGCCATAGCTGTAATGCATTTGTTCACTATACTATTCTCTGTGTACCTTCAGTATTTACTATATATTCTATATCATTCTCTCTTCCCATCACTCCATTTCTTTCCTTCCCTCTCTGTATTTGGTGAACAAAAACTAAAGTCACTTTAAATATCCTGTTCTTTTAAGTTTTGTACACGTGGTATGCATTATCACAGTGTTTACAGTTTAAAAAGATGATTAATGTCTTGGACAGAGGGACCTCAAAAGATACATAGTTGCCAAAAAATAAAACTACTCTATTTTGTAGTGCAAGAGAAACACCACTTCACCAAATACCTTACTTGGATGACCAGTGTTTTTCCAAACCTTCTTATGGTTTGTTTTTCATAAAGGATGATCAGCCAAGCATATCTGTATATGGTCCTGCAGAAGGATAGAGTAGATTTACCACTTGGAAAGAATCAAATGTTTACTGCGCCTCTGAGACATAGTGCCTCCTCTGGCATTTGTCATTTAGATTATCTGTTTAATTCTGCAATCCGGATTACACTTTTTCCTTAAAATATAAATCTACTTAATTTAGATGCCAGTAGGTTTACATCCTATCATGTAAGGAAGCCTACAGAAATATAAAGCTTTAACATGGTTACTGTATTCACAACGCTGCAAAATATAGCAATTTCCCTTCTCAAATAAATTACTTGAATTACAGCAGTTGCTATGGTGCAACACTGAGATTTTACACATTATACAGATTTGGGAATGTACAGGTTTATAAAGATATATATATAGATAGATAGATAGATAGATAGATAGATAGATAGATAGATAGATATATCGATAGATATATAGATAGATATATAGATAGATATATATATATATATATATATATATATATATATATATATATATATATATATATATATATATATATATATATATATATATATATATATATATATATATATATATATATATATATATATATATATATATATATATATATATATATATATATATATATATATATAGATATATAGATATAAATATAGTTAAATATGGATTGATTTTAATGCAACCACAAAGACACCAGTGTGTTATCGTAAAACATCTCTTTCTGTTCACTGCATGCCATTATAAGCAATCTATAAATAGGGGTTCTGCTATTATTTTCAGATGAAATCAGGTTAACTTTAATTTAATCAAAGTAAATGAGCTTGAATATTACTTCTATGCAGAAAAAGATATGAAAAGTTATTATCAGGAGACATGGACTGGGTGTAAGCGTTTACACTTCAGAAATGCATTTTTATTTGGGATAATAATCATCCCCGGCATATATCTTGTAGATCATTTTCTCCTGCTTGTGACATGATGTACATTTCTCTTCATTTCCGCTGAAGATTACAGATAAAATCCTTTGACCGGGTCAAAGCGGAGCAGAGGTGTTTTCAGCTAAACAATACAATACTATTAAGCCTTGTTTACTTAAGCAACATGCATCCTTTGCTAAGATAAGCCATCATTTATCTATTCTCTTGTGTTTAGTAAAGACACGCAGAAATCGCAGAAGTTCTGAAAATAAGAAAAAACAATTGAATAATATGACATTTTTAACCATTTTCTGATAATTCCCAGTGAAGTAAACCAATATTTCTGTTTAACCTGTATTCTATATAATATTAAACCTTTTATGTTATAAAAGACTACTTTAGATGCCTAATGGTCCATGCCCAGCTCATGTGGCTAATTGGTGGCTTGCATGTGATTTTAGAAGCAATCTACTACATCCACATATTAGCTTAACTCATTGCGTTGACCTAATCACTCAAAGTCTTGAGGTTTTTTTTCCCCTGATGAATTCTTTCAGAGGGTGAACTATCACTCAGCCTTGATTGAACTCTGATAGCTACAGAAGAAGCCTCATCTCAATTGAGGCAAGATCCTGGGTTGTATTATTCTAAGAATGCCATCACTTAAATACATAAATTACCTCTCAAAAAGAGCTGTTATGTATTTAAATTATAAAGTTGTTGTCCGTAGGTTGAAGGCAATTACTTTCTTGTGTGATTTCAACTTGTGCTACCTTCATTGTACTGTCAATTAGCACAAACACACTTCACGGTGTGTCCAGCCCATACAGTCTGCTAATGTTACCCCCACATACCTGCCCGTAACAAACTTATCAACAGGGATTCCTTAATTTATCTTCATCGACTTCCCTGTACATGCCTTAGTATTCAACCCACAAGAATTTCAATCAATACCTCAGTGCATAACACTGAAAGTGGACAGTTGTTGAGTTTAAAATTACTTAAAATGTGGACAGCCTTTCACAAAAAATGGTTAAATAATATTTTGGGGGTATTTGGGAGGTGCTGTACAACATTTCTAATGGGCCTTTTTCTATCATTTTTTATATTAAAAATAAATGGGGGGGAAAAAATGTGGAAAAAAGGCCTGCTTTTTGTTCAGAGACATTAATTTATATATATATATATATATATATATATATATATATATATATATATATATATATATATATATATATATATATAGTACTATGCAAAAGTTTTAGGCAGGTGTGAAAAAATGCTGTAAAAGTAAGAATGTTTTCAAAATAGACATGTTAATAGATTATATTTATCAATTAACTAAATGCAAAGTGAGTGAACAGAAGAAAAATCTACATCAAATCAATATTTGGTGTGACCACCCTTGCCTTCAAAACAGCATCAAGCATCAATTCTTCTAGGTACACTTGCACACAGTTTTTGAAGGAACTCGGCAGGTAGGTTGGCCCAAACATCTTGGAGAACTAACCACAGTTCTTCTGTGGATTTAGGCAGCCTCAGTTGCTTCTCTCTCTTCATGTAATCCCAGACAGACTCGATGATGTTGAGATCAGGGCTCTGTGGGGGCCATACCATCACTTCAGGACTCCTTGTTCTTCTTTACGCTGAAGATAGTTCTTAATGACTTTCGCTGTATGTTTGGGGTCGTTGTCATGCTGCAGAATAAATTTGGGGCCAATCAGATGCCTCCCTGATGGTATTGCATGATGGATAAGTATCTGCCTGTACTTCTCAGCATTGAGGAGACCATTAATTCTGACCAAATCCCCAACTCCATTTGCAGAAATGCAGCCCCAAACTTGCAAGGAACCTCCACCATGCTTCACTGTTGCCTGCAGACACTCATTTGTGTACGCTCTCCAGCCCTTCGGCGAACAAACTGCCTTCTGCTACAGCCAAATATTTCAAATTTTGACTCATCAGTCCAGAGCACCTGCTGCCATTTTTCTGCACCCCAGTTCCTGTGTTTTCATGCATAGTTGAGTCGCTTGGCCTTGTTTCCATGTCGGAGGTATGGCTTTTTGGCCGCAAGTCTTCCATGAAGGCCACTTCTGACCAGACTTCTCCGGACAGTAGATGGGTGTACCAGGGTCCCACTGTTTTCTGCCAGTTCTGAGCTGATGGCACTGCTGGACATCTTCCGATTGCGAAGAGAAGTAAGCATGATGTGTCTTTCATCTGCTGCAGTAAGCTTCCTTGGCCGACCACTGCGCTTCACGGTCCTCAACGCTGCCCGTTTCTTTCTGCTTCTTCAAAAGAGCTTGGACAGCACATCTGGAAACCCCTGTCTGCCTTGAAATTTCTGCCTGGGAGAGACCTTGCTGATGCAGTATAACTACCTTGTGTCTTGTTGCTGTGCTCAGTCTTGCCATGGTGTATGACTTTTGACAGTAAACTGTCTTCAGCAACCTCACCTTGTTAGCTGAGTTTGGCTGTTCCTCACCCAGTTTTATTCCTCCTACACAGCTGTTTCTGTTTCAGTTAATGATTGTGTTTCAACCTACATATTGAATTCACACCTGTTTGGCATAATTGTTTAATCATACACCTGACTATATGCCTACAAAATCCCTGACTTTGTGCAAGTGTACCTAGAAGAATTGATGCTGTTTTGAAGGCAAAGGGTGGTCACACCAAATATGGATTTGATTTAGATTTTTCTTCTGTTCACTCACTTTGCATTTAGTTAATTGATAAATATAATCTATTAACATGCCTATTTTTGAAAGCATTCTTACTTTACAGCATTTTTTCACACCTGCCTAAAACTTTTGCACAGTACTGTATATATATATATATATATATATATATATATATATATATATATATATATATATATATATATATATATATATATATTACATACATACATACATACACACACATATACACTGTGCTCCCTCTTTAAAAGGCTCTCGGTTATAACGCTCCTACAGCATGTCCCCCAAATCCCTATACTGGTGATTCATGCAATATTTCTGCAGTAAATATAATACCGGTGTTGTTCAAACTATAAACAACTTCTCAGCTTAGCTTCGTTTTCTGTCTCTCCCTTTTGATACAGTTTCTGAACTGAAAAGCTGCTCTGGCACTTTATAACACATACATCTTATTCTGCATCCGTTTTACAACTAAATAAATATTAGGCCTATTACGTGGTTATCTTTCATAATGTATTTACTTTTTTGCTGTGAGAGGAGCTGCGGCTTTCTCCAGGAGATGAGACTGTCATTTAGCCAGGCTATTTATAGTTTAAAAAATGCAAATTAAAATGATCCATGAGTGGGAATGTTAACTTTTTTTTTTTCTTTTGTAAAAAATATAGCATTGATTACATGGTGATTTATGCATGGTTAATTCACGTAAAGTTACATTTTTGCTTCACTATATGTGCATTATAGAGAGGGAGTTATTTTAATTTTGTATTTTAGTCAGATGTGTGGTGTCTGTCCCGCGCGCCCCTCACCCCCTCCCCCATTTATAACGCTCTTCGGTTACAACGCTCATAGTGTCTGTCCCCGAGACCCGCGTTATAGCAGGAAGCACTGTGTGTGTATGTATATGTATATATATATATATATGCATATATATATATATATATATATATATATATATATATATATATATATATATATATATATATATATATATATATATATATATATATATATATATATATTCTGAGGCGCAAGACCATTTAGCTAGTAATTGAAGTCTGATGAATAGTATAAAAGTAGCCTTTAATTTGCATGTTCCGCACCATTGAAGACTAGGCTTTATAGTCTGGGCTCTGAAAGCATTTTATCTTCTGTGCATTACAAAGATGCTGCTTCTAGGTTCAGTATATGCAAGCTCAAGTTTGAAGAAACTAAAATTCCTGTAGTATTCCACATATTCTGCAGTCGTGCACATTAGTTGCAGATTGCACTGGAACGCCTTTATGATTTCACAGCCATGAGAAGCCTTTTATAACTTATGGGCCCATTGAATGCCTGATTCTGTCACCCAGGCTTCAGTGATGCTTTCCATCCCAAAACAAATCTGCTACCAAACGAAACTGCCACGCATAACACAAGTGATTAATTGTAGGCCACAAATGTCTTCTTCCTGGACACACATTTATTTCACTGCCTTTTTGTCAAGAGGCTAATCAATGTGGTTACACTAGATTCTGTTTAAGATCATGATGTCAAATCTTAATTCCAGATGCAATTGTCATGGATCTCCAGAATTTATTTTATGATTCATATCACATTTGTTAGTTGTCAATGTTAATGTGGTATGCAGTCAGAACAATCACTGACCTGTAAAGACTAACCATAGAATTCAATCTGAATGATGGCATTGCTGTACTTACAGCAGCTTTTCCCACATAACAAGACAAATAACATCTCTGACAAAGATAACAGATGGTTTCAGGCATTTAAAGCAAGAACATAATACCATGTTTTCAAGCAGCACAAGTTAAAGCCTGGCTACACGACCTGAACCCGACGGGACCCGACTATATGTGTTGGGTTCGGGTCGGGTTGGGTGTATATTCTGTGTCAAGCACTCGGGCTCGGGTCGGGCCAGCTCAGTGTTTTATAAATAAATGCATTATTACATTTTCCTCTTGCAAATGCCTCCTAAAATTACTTCCGACTTAGAATCATACATCCCAAGTGAGCAAAGCGTAAAGCATGAAGCGTGAACTGAGAGGCGTCTCTGCGTTCTTATGTTTATGCTGTAGAAAATACAGCCAAAAAGTGATTTTACATTATTAAGTATGGAGGCTGTTGATATAAAAAGAAAGCTGTCTACTGGAGAATGTTTAGCCGTGGAAAGTTCTGTCGCTGGAAAGGGTAAATATTCTGTTTGGAAACATTTCGACGTTGTTGTTTTCCGCGATAGTAAAAGTTCAAGTGGATTTGTACAGTGCAAATCTGGCAAACTTTTACTTAAATATGACAGCAAAAAGAAGGGAAATTTGCAGCGTCACACTGAAAAAGGACCTACTCGCCCTGCAGCAGGGCCAAGTCAGTCGTACATGGTAATTCCGTGGTTTGAGAAAATTAAATGACATTGTTTTCACCAGTTTTGGCGTCCTCCAGTGGAAACGTTGTTGTTAAAACTCTGGCATTGAGTTTAAAATCTGGTGTGATATAATGACAAGTCATTGACATATAATTTGATGTTCAACATTAACGTTGTTGTTTTTTAGCTAGGTTTATCCAAACATGATGCTATATGCCTGTATCTGAGGCTACCAAGTAAAATGTTCATCCAACTGGATGCTTCGCTGAGAGCATTTCTTTTCTTTTTAATTTGCGTTTTGACTCTAAATATGCTTTCTCTATTTCAATAGCATGTTTGATATTATTTATGGTGATATTGGGGTCGGTCGGTCGGGTAAGAAAAAATTAAAAGGTCTCGGGCTCGGGTCGGGTTCAGATTGGCCATGGTCGGTTCGGGTCGGGTTTTATTTTTATTCCTGAGCTGACCTTTAGTACAAGTCTCCTTGTTAAAAAAAAAAAAAAACTACCTGTGACCCATGACTTAGGGTCAGGCTGCACTCTGCAATGGTAGATGAGAAATGCTGTCTATGTACAGTAACATGCTGTGACAGGGAAGTAATACGGTCCCTTTCCAAAATTATTTGACTGAATGAAGCCCCTGAATACACAATGGGAGGTGGAGAGCAGGTTGAGTCAATTTTAAGGTAAACTTCACAGGATCGAAAGTAGTGACCACTGTAAAAATCCCTTTGCATGTGCATAATCTCCAGGAAAGGTTCATCGTAGTCTTGTGTTACTGTTTCCATAGACCGTGGTACTGAATAAAGTTATGCAAACTGGCCATGTAACAATAAGGCACCGTAAAATGTTTATTACAAGTTTAGCTTCCTCCCCCATTCATTGTACAACAGACTTTCCATAGAAAATCGGGTCAAAAAAGATGCTCACAGACATTGAAAGCTTAAAGAGTAAGTAGCGGGGTTCTGAAAAATATAGTGTTAGATGTCCCCAAGTGTTACTATAACTGTTTACTTGTCATTTTTATTTTCATTGTTAACATCTTGACAACATTTTAACACTTATAAAAACTTATAAAGTCTTTTTCAAAGCTCTTTTCAAAATGGCTGCTCTAGTGCACTGATAGTGTAAGGATTATTGCCCACATTTTCAAACATGTAAAACGCAGGAATAATGATCCATGATGTGGCACGGCATCGAAGAGCCAGAACACTTGTTATGTTTTGTTTTTTTTATTCTTTTTTTAATTCGCTCATCCTGCAGTGATTTAGAAGACAGATCTCAAACCCTACTGCATTAGAGCGGACATTTTGAAAAGAGCTTTGAAACAGACTTTAAAGTTATACGTGTAAAAAAAGTTGTCATGATGTTAACAATGAAAATAAATAATTACAGGTACATTATTTAAACAGTTGTAGCAATACGTGGGGACGCATAACGCTATATTTTTCAGACCCAGCTACTTACTCTAATTAGCACATGTATAACAAATACAGTTCAAGTGTGTCACTTTTACTGACCGTCAGCTCTTATATCATGGTTTCAAATCCAGTTCAAACAGAATTCAACAGTTAAATGTAATTCCAATTGATTTGTACTGTCCATAAGTTCATGGCTTTTATTTAAAGAATGTATCTCTTTTTTACTAGTATAAAGTCTAATAATACCACAGACAACAGACACAGATAGAATAAAATCCACTTTTAATAAAATGTTTAGGAATACTAATCTTTTTTGGAAGCCAAGCAAGATTTATTTCCTTATAAAATACAATGAGAAAAAAAATATTTTTAAGAAGTCAGATTTATTTGAAAAATTGACTTCACTATACTCTAATTGAAATTCAGAAATTTACCAAAATCATATACAGTAGCCTCCACATATAGGAACACCTCCTAAGAGAACACTTCACCTAAGGGAACACCATTGTGGTGAAACAAATTTTTCCCATTGTAAATGCACTGGCTAAAGGAACAGGGACTTCGCTTAAAGAATACCTTCTTGGCACAGATAGCGACTCATTCACAACGGATGTAACACTGTTTTGTAATCTGGTAACTCATCATCAAACTTAAATTAAAATGGTTTATTCAGTCTTTTCAAAAGTGACTTGTCATCACGAGAGTGTATTGAGGCACACTGATTGGTTTACTAAATCTTTCCAGAACTGTAACAAACTTATCAACAGGGATTCCTTAATTTATCTTCATCAACTTCCCTGTACATGCCTTAGTATTCAACCCACAAGAATTTCAATCAATACCTCAGTGCATAACGCTGGAAGTGGACAGTTGGCGAGTTTACAAATACTTAAATGTGGACAGTCTTCCACAAAAAATGGTTAAATAACATTTTGGGGGTATTTGGGAGGTGCTGTATAACATTTTTAATTGGGACATTTTCTGCATTTTTTATATTAAAAATAAATGTGGGGGAAAAAATGTGGGGTAAAAAGGCCTGCTTTTTGTTCAGAGATACAAATACTGCCGCTGTTTCTCTTGCTACAAAAAATTGAAAATTGTTTGAGCTCTTGAAAATATAAAACTGAATCACACACAAGTTGCCGAACAATTTGGTGTTCACCATTCTGTTAGATAGCGTGCATGTGGTAATTTAGTTTGACAGTTCGTTTATTAACGTTAGTTTGTCTGTTACTTTATTAACATACACTTGGATATTGCTTTTCTTTTACTTATTCAGTTCATTTCATACGTTGACGATAAAAGGCCATGACAGTAATACATGTTTGTTTATTTACTGATTGATTCATATTGGTGCCTGGTGGATAAGTCTGTCATAGAGAACACTTCGGCTATAAGAACACTTTGCTTAATTCCAGAGGGGTGTTCTCTTAGCCAGATACTACTGTAATAACAATAACAATCTTGACAATGGGATTTTTGTTATCTTAAGAAAGTAAAAAAACAAAACAAAAAACAAAAAGGACCCTCAATCCCTCCTAGGGTTTCTGCTGGAAGACACACAGACTACAATACTGTATACATCAGAAGGGATAATCTAGGATATACTATACAGAAATATAGTATTTGTTATCCACCTTGATGGATACAAGCCACGTACGTTAGAGAGGCAGAGACAAGGTATACATATGTATACGGTGTCTATAAACAGCTTGTAAGTATTAGGTAACACTGTATATACGCAGAGGGACCATCTCAATAGTACATGTGTAAGGCATACCTATATTTATCCTTTCCATCTTTAAAATCGCCTATATATACATAGATCATCTTTCTACAAAGATCACTTTAATATGGTTCCTCAAGCAGTCATTATGAATACGTCCGATAGTACTTTAAACTCTGTAATGATTATGGCAAGACACTGGGATATACTATAACTACAAAGACCCTAAATAATGTCACTAAATACAAGAAAAATACAGTGAAAAGACTCAAGTTAACAAGATGTAGGAGAGACACTTCCAGGCACACATGTGCACTGCTACTGGATAACAGTGCGTGTTTAGGATAAATTGATTCCTGCTTGCTTAAAGTCCCCCCACCCCAAAAGTCTTGACAAGCTGAATGACTACACTGACATCCTTAACATCTCTTATCACTCTGTGGTGATATAAAACTTAATTTAAAAAAAAAAAAAAAAGCCAACTGAACCTGAAATTCCAATATTTTATCTCAGTTAAATGGTACAGCAGTGAATATAAGATGTTAAGCCTTTAAAAAAAAAAAAAAAAATACAGCTGACACATTTTCTTATGCATGGCAAGCGGCCTAATAATGCTAAGGGAGCGAATGTAGTTTAATTAAGTGTGGCTTCCAGTGTCTGTAACTCTGGGGTAAAAGAGTTCAGTGAAATAGGGGAGAATGATAAAAAAGAATGTTAACCGTGCTTTGCAAGCTGCAATGAACAACCATGTTAAAGAGCAACCGATTTAACAGTAAACAGATGTTTCTGAGGTTGTATTCCATGTTTTAAAGAGAACATCTGTCAATATTGATTATATGGATGGCTGGAGTGTTTCATGAAGATGTATCCCCAAATACTCTGATCTTTTTTAGCATTATATTTGCAAAATATTGTAGCCTTAAATCCATACTACATTTTTTTTTTTAAGGGGCTGGGTTCACTCCCTGTACTAAACTTACTGCAACTAGAGACCTGGGTTTAAATCCATGTCAAGACACATGTGAATGAGTTTGGGGATTTCAGCTTTGTGCCCCTCTCTGCTTATAGGGGGCCCTTCATTTTGGGTGAAGTTTGTAAACGACATGATTGTAATGTAGTTGGCTTTCATGGGCAATGCAATTAAAAAGCACCAAATAATAATAATAATAATAATAATAATAATAATAATAATAAAAGATTTTATATATATATATATATATATATATATATATATATATATATATATATAGATGAAATGGATGTTATTATACATGTAAAAATAACAAATAGTGCAACATCAACTGTAGAAGGCCTGGCTTGCTGAATGGAAGTGTGGTGTTTCTGTGGTACAGTATGTATTTACAATTGCAGTAATACTTCATGTTTTGTTTACTTCCTCTGGTCTGCACGGGTGTATACACAATGCTATCAACATTCCCTGGATGGACCACCTGCTCCCCTGATTTAGCAACAACAGGATGCAATTAATAATAATATTGCATACAAAACTTCTAGACAGGCACATCACTTCTCTTGCATGCCAAATAAAACATGAGTTGCTATAGTTTTACAGACCATAAATCAACTATACACAGATGAATACATGGTCATCTTTCATTGGAGTCTTCAGAAGAAAAAAGAAAAATCCGTGGACATATGTGGTAAGGGTGACTGCAGTGATGATGTCAGACCCGGAACAGAAACACACAGAATGGTGAGTGAATTGTGAATTGCGCTGATGCACCGGTTTATTGTAAAATAAAAAGATTTAACAAGACAACAAACACTTTGTAAAACAAAACAGCGTGGTGGCCAAAACAGACAGACAACAAAACAATAACAAGTAGTATGCTGGTTGCAAAACCAGCATACGTAGCAATTGTATTTTAATTCTTTTTAGTTTTTACTCTCCTCTCCACACCCGTTCTCCACTCCCGAACACACAACCCCGACTGAGTGAAACTGACTCTTTTTATGAAGCTGTGCCAAGACTCGATTGCTAATCAATCATTCAATTGGAATCTCGGTACATCTGCATATGAACTAATTGTGCTCCCTGTGCTTCCATCCTAATACCCACTTTAATCTGCACGTGGAGTGATTGTGCATTTCCCCGTGCCTAAATACAAATCCTACATTTTAACATCACCTGTGCTACATAACCCACACTCTGTGCACCACTACAATAATACATATAACAGACAACATTAACACGCCACATACAACATATAAACATATAATACACACAGGGGCGGGGCACACTCCCATAACATGGAAGTCATAGAACAGATTTTTCCTCAGTGAAGTTCTGACACTGGGCCTTATTTTTGTGTCTCTTTACTCAAAATCCTCAGAGGAAAAACAGAACTAATGTAAAAGTACAATTAAATAGATTTTATTCGGATGCCAAACAAACAGTCAATTCCTCATGTTAGACTGCTGTGGAAGATATACAGCACCATGTTCTTGATGCCTCTTATTTATTTTTCAAACTAAAGAATTGGACTTCATTTTCAAACACCATTGGTGGAGTAATTAATGGAGAGGCCAGTTTTCCATTTACCTTAGGGACCAATGGATTAAATGTGTTTTACATTATAGAACTCATTAGTGGGCTGTGAGATCAATTAACAGAGAATGTTCCTTAAAAAACAAATAAACAACAATGTGACTGGGATTTGTCTCGATAGTTCAGAAGGAACCATAAACCTAGGGTAGCTCTTTCAATTAGTTGAACAGCAGTCATGCATAAATGGGAACCTTCTCAAACTAGGGTCATCATGGTTTTATTAATTACCCAGTAATTGAAAATTGATTGCAATAAATCAGTTTAGGAAGAAGTGAGCTGCCTGCACCCTTAGGGCCAAACGTTAAGATTTGGAATAAATGCAATACTTTTTCCAGGCTGTACAATGAAAGCACTCCTGCAATTAATTTCTGTCTGCATGATTAATGGGTTTTATATAGAGTGCTGTTGATAAGAAGGGTCACCTGAATCAAGGGCTAGTCTGACTTACTCAATCTTAAATACAAGTCTCATGCATCATTGTAAGTGATGGCGCTCCTTGCAATGGTGCTAATTAAACACAAAGGGTTAGGCAGATGTAGGCTCAGGCCTGACAAGTGAATTACCAACTGTATTTAATACAAACACCTCTCTTCAGGCCATGGCAGGAATCAATAATTGCAATAATAACAATAACAAAATTAAAACTGCGGGTACATACTGCCTTTTCTGATATATTGTTTTTGCTAACAGGCGTAATGTACCACTGTTTTTCTTGGATAAGGACTCAAGTTGTCTAAGCTTCCTTAAACAGTTTTTCCTATTATTTTAGGTCTTCCACTGGCACATAGACAGCTAACTACGGCATTAGACCACTGATACATCAACAGTGTGGTTGTGAAATGGCATTGCTGACAATCAGAACAAGTAATAATTTTTAGTACTGAAGTTTCACTTGTGAAACTATAAAACCTGAGCAATATATATATTTTTTATATCACTTTTGAATGCCCAATTTTGCCTCACCATAGCAACCTACTAAAGGACTGCAGATCAATGGTCAAACTCTGCTCCTGCTGTCAATCTTGTTTTCCCTGTTTATCCAGAGCAAAGGATGTTATCAAGCTACTGGATGCTGGAGGGAGGGGCCCTGCCTGGGTAATTTCCACCAGGACTCTGGTTGCCGATGGGTCATATGGCTAACTAGCCCCAGCTCACTTTGTTCCCTAACTATGCAGGACAGCAAATATGTAGGGCACCAATACGTGCTCTTTGTGGGAACCCAGGCAAGACTAGCTCCTTGCCACAAGCAGATTTTGAACAATGCGTGCATGGCTCACAGTGCACTGCTTTTTACTAGATGAGCCTCAGGGGACACTGAGCAGTATTTGTGGTACCTTGTCAAAATTCTTTATCACATCTGGTAAAAAAAAAAAAAAAAAAGTCAATCACATTTTCTCTCCGTTTCAAAAAAGTGCAGGACTATCTGGAATTACTGTAAAGCTTGCAAACTGTGTTTTGCTTAACCAAATATAAGACCAGATGAAAATACCAATATATGAAAATACATGTTTTCTATAACTTGTGTGTTTTTTTCCTCAAAACTGCATAGTAAGTCCTATAGAATTACTTTGCTAGCTACATTAGGTACCATACAGTGTATATACTAATGCACTGGCCTACAGTAATATTAAAATAATTTTCTTGTTATTGTACCATTTTTTCTTTTTTCCTAACTCATTGCACTTTGGATAAATGCCATAAAATGGTTTCATGAAAAAAAAAAAAAGTTTAGAAAGTTAAATCAGTTTGTTGTTGTTCTGAAATGGAAAGTTGAATGAATGGAAAAAACAAAAAAACTTTTCCTTATTGGTCTAGTATTAGGCACATTGTTATCCAGGTTTACAAATGTTTTAACATAGTCATTTTCTGGCGTTTTCGGAACATTATTGTTAGTGCTTCAAAATACCTTAAATGTCTTAGAATAGTGTGCAAACAATGTGTAAAATACAGTGAGATGATTTCCTAACGCACAGAGCAAATATCTGATATGCAAATTGCTTTTAACTGTGAAAATGACAGGACTATGATAAGAACAGTTACAGTGAAAGGATTCTTAGTGTATGGTGCAAAGCAAGAACACATACCAGAGCAATAGTGTCAGAGATCATTTACCATATCAAGAAACTTATTGTTTGGGTGTCAACATTTTGGTACTACCGTATATGTTATAAGGGATGTTACATTATCGCTACAGCTACTATAATGTGCCTTATTTCAATACTTAATAGTCATAGTCACTCAACTTGTGAACAATCTGAAGTAACTGGGCTCTGAAGTAAGTGCTGCAGTTAGACAAAGGCTAGTGATATGCAGAATATTCAATGCAATGGCACACCATTTTTATAGCAGGGCCCCACTGTAAACTATATCTAAAAAAAGCCTGGCTGTATTCCCATTATTACTGTGGTAGAGATTTATACACCCTGTATAAATATGGATTCAAAAAATAAATACAATCTGAAGTTTGCATTGAGAAAATAGGAAGATCCATGGGTGTCCTAATGAAAGAACAATAGTCAGAAGTCCAGAAGGGAAGTATAGGAGGGTCAGTTATTGCTGAGTGTTGTGGTTCTTACAGGCCCAGTCCCACGCCACTATCAAAAAGGCATTGTTCCAAATACAGTGCTTGGCATAGCTTGCATAAACCTGTTCACACAAAGTTTAGAACATTGAATTGGTTAAGAACTTATTGGCTTGAAGCTACAAACTAAAATTAAATACTATAAAAATATGTTTTTACAGTTGTTTGAGGGCAAAATGATCAGTATAATGTAATTAAACAACTGAAAACAATAAGATCGTTTATGCAGTGTGATTCATAAACAAATGAACATATCTTATACACTCATATGTAGGATTTTTTAAAATCTTTTTTATATAGTCACCATTTCAGATTACTTTTTTATGGTAAAACAGCAAGAAACTGTCATGAAGAAAAACATTTTGGATACTGCCTTTACAGTCACAATCTCAAACATTATTCGACTTCAGTGTAGCTGACTTTTATGATTTATTGTTTAAAGTTATGGATGGATACATTCCCTTTTCATATCATTTATTTATTTATTTTGTACATTGGTTGCTGAAATTAAGCAGGACAGATTGATCTATTACCAGCCACCAGCAATGCTAGTGAACTGAAACAAACTGGAATTCCATTGTGGGACACATTTTTATGGCAGAATAGTGTTATAGTTCTCTTTTTTTATTTTGTGCATACCTCCCTGTCATGCTTCAATGTGTCCTGCCACACAAATGTTTCATTCTGAAATTACTTGTCAGTTACAGTAAGGTATATTTTTCAGGCTGCACTGTCTAAGTTTAAGGACCACTTCATTTGTTTTCTTTCTTTTTTTTTCTCCCAATTCACTCTGTGGAAAAACTTTGTGGAATAAAAATCCATGTTGTCATCCATGTTTCTCTAAAACTTTAGTTTTTCAACCCAAAACACCCAAAAGGTCAAATACCTTATACTTTGGTAAAAAAAAAAAAAAAAATTTGTGAAGTACACTTTTGAATGGACGTTTATTTGTATTTTTGTTATTATTGTTATTATTTGAATGTATTTTGTTTGTGCTGTTTTGGGTTGGCAGAGAATGGTTAATTGCCTCCCCTGCCAAAGAAATACCCGTGTAGAACGCGCCTGAGCTAGATTGAATGATTGACAAGCAATTGAGCTCAGGCACAGCTGTATAAAAGAGGCAGCAACCTCTCAGTTAAGAGAGAGTGATGGTGAGAATTGATGTTGGGGAAGGTGAAGGTGAAGTGAGGGTGAGGGTTTTGTGTGATGTGCTGAAAATATATAAAGAAATATCGTTGTGTGTGGTTTGGTCTGAAGTTGCAGTATTTTAAAAGTATATATTTTTGTTTAAACTGTTTGTTTGGCCCTTGTGCCTGTTTGTGTTTTGTCCATGTTATTTTGTTTACTTTGGAATTAAAAGAGTGCATTGGCGCATTTAACGTCTTGGTCTTTGAACTTGGGATTGATTTAGGATTCAGGGACAACTTAAATTTAAATAAATACGTATTTAAATTTCAGAGTATATTTGGTGTATTTTTTTTTTATGTATGAAAACCGGACGATTAAATGCTTTAGCCATGTTATCAATTGAAAAAGACATGATGGCTGACATTTCTCACTTTAATAATAAAGTAAATCAAAAAATTTGCCACAATAAGACATCGCAGAGCAAACTTTTTGAATCGCTTCCAACAAGAAACAGATCCACTGGACAGTGCTTCTATAACCGAGGTTAGCTCCCTGGACCCCACCCCCTCACCTGCATCTGAACACCCAAAAATTTTGGCCACCAGCCGCCACGGTCTGAATCTCCTTCCTGGTAGAAACAGCTTGCCAGTGACGTCTTCCTTTCCACTAGGCCCCACACCCACACCCTAAAATGCTCCTTCCTGTTAAGTTACTTTATAGTGCTGCAGGGATCTCTAATTCAGGGCGATTCCATATTCAGATCGGATAGAATCAGCTGGAATGAAAACCAGAAGACACATGGGGACCCCAGGACCAGGGTTGGGAAGCACTGAGTCAAGCCATCATATAAAAATGTCTATACACTTGTGGAGCCTGAAAATGCCCAACAGAACGAACGCTGACCATAAATACATCATAAAGAAGTTTCTGGAATGTGCCTGTTAACAGAGACATTCCTGCACTCAGGGGTTTGAAATCTACAGGATACACAGATTTACAGGATCTACAGGATACACAGATTTACAGGATCTACAGGATACACATATGTACCATGAGCAGCAGTACTTCTTTTTAGTTGCCCAATATTTCGTTTTTGTTTTTAACAATTAACATGATCCAGAACACATTATTTAAACAGAAGTCAAGACAAAGTATAGTGCTGTTTATAATACCTTGCAGTACATTAGGAATAAACAGAGAATGATAATGCCAGTTGCACTGACATGCTTGACCTCTTGAGTTGTTGCTCAACTTTAAGCAGAATTTAACTAATCTACTTTACATATTGTTTGCAACATAACAGCCATTTAAAAAATCCAATAGTACTGGGTTATCTGAATATTATCGACATAATGCATCAAATTACTGGGATGATCGTATAATCCACAGTTATATATTTCTATCACTGGATTATTTTTGTATTTTTGTTCTTTACGTTGCGTAAATAAGGTAAACGTATTTTTTTTAAGCAACAAAAATGTCTGATTATGCCACTTGTTGCTCCGGACAAAAAAAAATAATACTTTTGAAATGTACAACTCAACTTGTTTATTGCACAGTAAAATAAACTACTTCTTACTAAATTAAAATGCATCACATTTGGGGATTTCTAGATATGTTGAAAAAAAAAAAAAGCCCTTCAAGTTTCGCTACAATTGGATAAGCATATTTCAAGAAAAGTCAAAGCAGATTACTTTATAACATAGCAGCATAGAATCAAGTTATCTTGTTACAACTTTGGAGGTGTAACTCCAACTTTTGGCACATCAGCAAGTTACTCTACTTGAAAAGCTCAACAACATCTCCAGTGTGATGAATCCTGGTTTAATCCTGAGCTACATGTTAAATGTTGACAGCAAGTAATCCAGTGGTTGCTGATCACTTAGATATACTGTATATGCCAGATGATGAGAAAGATAGCTGCAACTTGCAGTGAAAGATGATACAGGAAATGACATCATTTAATGTTCCATGGAGGGGGAGTGGAGAGCTGGAAAACTCCACTTAAGCATCACATACAGTTTGTGGATGTTTTTAAAAGTAACTTTGAAGCAAAATGCCAATAAAAGTATTACAACGGCCAAGATAAATTGTAAAAGGTTTGGCAGTCGCAAAGAAAATGATACATGATACTGCAGTAGTTTAATCAAACTATACCAGTTTCCGTAGCACCATGAGAGAAATTCCTGACAGTTTTACAGCAAGATCAGCTGAAAATCAGTGTGTTCCAAAAGTATTTGAGAACGCAGAGAAAGAAAGAATAATCATGATGACAGGCTAATGGAAGTAACCAAGGACAACCAATCTCCTGAATTACTCAAATATATTATTACTACTGGACCAGGCACTCCCTATGTTACAGGTATGAAAAGGCCAGCCTCAAGCACTGTGCCACTTAGATTCACAAACCTGCACCTTTATGAGCAGAACATTCAGTACTATAGGAAATCTGAAAGAAAGACTTAAAAAAAAACAAAAAAAAAACACAAAGCTTACAACTTTCAAAAAAGCTATGTTCTGGCACTGTGTCCTTTATTCATCCCCATTGCCTGATTTAATGAGATTATTGAGTATTACTACAGTAATCCCTGTGCCTTATGTGGAGATGTGCGAGAACATTCCAGTGATTGAAATTCACGCGCTCAGCTATTGCAGAGATTAGCTGCAAGTAATTGCAAATTCAGTCTTTTTTTGAGGGGTCATATGATAGCTCAATTGGTCCATGGCTCGGAATTTTCAATTATAAAAGTAAAATACTGTGGTTAATAGGTAAACAGATGTATAAGCTGTTGGTCATTTTCAGTCATGATTGTTAGCTACAGTGTCCCTCCAGAACAGTTCAAACAGCTTGTGCATTTAATAAAGGCAGAAGGTACATAAACTGCAAGATGAGTATTTCACACCTGTTCACTGTATAGTAATCTTTCTGATAATACATCTAATTTGATTTAATTTATCCATGCATATCCAGACTTTAAAAAGCTCAGTATTGTACATGACGGAATTCATAACATCCATTGTCTTGGGTTCATTGACAACCGTGGCACACCAGATTTCAATTGAAGTCAGAATACCTTCATTTAAATTAAAATATTGACTCGCTTTCCATGAAACATGTTTCCATAGAAACATTCAAATTGTACAGTCATACATTTATTATTAAAAAAAAAAAAACAGCACACACACACACTTCTGTAATTCTCCAGTTAAGGCAACTCTCTCAAATAAATGTCAAACAAAAAAATTATATTGCTAACATAATAATGGTGTTTGCAGATCTCCTAAGTAGATGATTTTTTGGTGATAACTCAAATTATTTTTTTCCCTACAGGATCAATTAAAACATAGTTTAGATCAGTCTTTACATAGGCAAGATATTGTACTTATTTTAACATTTCTTTTTAGAAAGCAGTGTGTTTTCTGACTTTTAATTCTCATCAGTAAATAATGTTCATATTGGGTTTTTTTTTTTATATAAGAAAATGATTTTGATAAAGATTTCAATTCCCAAAACAGTTCACTTTAACTCTGGTCTACTGATTTCAAACTTAATTTCTCCCTTACACTTGAATGAGCTGCTCTTCCACCTTGCACACATATTTGTGTTGAAGAAATAAAGTCGCTTTATTTCATTGCATCCCGGGCAGTGAAGATGTCAATTGACAAACAGAAAATGTTAATGTGCAGGAGACGTGTCAGTAAATTCAGAGCATGGAACACTTTCACTTTTTAATGATCTGAGTCTAACATTTACTAGACCGACTGCCAGATTCAGTTCACAGCATTGGAACCATTCAATACTACATAAATGACTTCATGAAAATACCAGGCCATGCCGTTTCACTGTGTTTGGGAGTGCAGATCAGACCAACAAGTGGCTGAAAGTGGCTTGCCCTTAGTCTTGATTGGTATACAGGGGTGTAGTGCTGGGGGGTCTCGGGCTCTTGGGCAGGGAGAGCACCGCTTCCATACTTAACGTGTAGAATATTGAACTCTTTTGCTCCTATTAATATATGGAGATATCCATGTGTATAACCCATACAAATAAGCAAAGAATACAATAACCGTAAGAAACCCCAGAGAGATGAATAATGAAAAAAGTTTGAATATAGCGTGCCTTGTCTGGAACAACAGGTGTGAATCATGTAATGAGGTGAAGGGAACCTGTATCAACGCTGTGCTGAGGTGTCAGCTTTTTACAATTAGATGTAATAACTGGAACAGTTCTTATTTTTAGACCCATATATAAGAAATAATGTAGATACAATAAGCTAAACTTTTATTTAAAAGACAAACAAATAAAGGGTACCTGTGGCCTTATACATTTTTTTTTCTTTTTTGCAAATGGATGCACTTCTGTTTCAAAACCTCAGTCTCATTCGCTCTTAAGCGGCTGCAATAGGACAGTGAGACGAGTTGATTCTGGACCAAACCATTCAATATACGAGAAGGGGGAGTGGGGGAGTGTTACGCATAGGATTAATAATAATAATAATAATAATAATGACGATGTTTTAATCATGTGTGCATTAGTGTATGAAACTGGTTGTGAAAATATGTACAGTATATGTTTATTTATTTATCTTTAATATACACAGCTGTAAGTCTAGTTGCTTTACAATAATACCTCAATACCTGATTTAGTGATAAACTGTGGTTCTGTTGAGTGTATGGGGAAATGGGGACTGCAGGCAGTGTGGTAGGGTTGAGAGTGTGTGTGTGTGTGTGTGGGGTAGATAATAGCGAACCCCTCACTTCTAAATATAGCACTACACCACTGCTGGTATATAAGGTGGACATTCATTTCCACGACAGTGATTAGAACACTTAAATAATCTTTTAATCTGACATTTATTATGAGGCAACAGACTTCTGTTATACAGTACCTCAATTCCACTCAGCCCCTCAAGTTGTTACAAGTAGTCCCACAAATGAGACCTGAGGGCAAGTGATTTTATAGGCTTGAGGGAGTCTATAGGAAAACCATTTATCAGAAACAATTTATCTAAATGCCTCATCCCCAAGGGAAAAACAGCATTCTGATTTCTTACTGTAGCCGGGAAACCCTGCATTTCCTGCATGTAAGAGCACTGCTTAAAATCAGACAAGCTGCAAAGCAGATACAATGGGCTTAATATTCAATCATTTACTGTGCTTCCATTGATAACAAGTGGATTCTGTATCCCCTCTGGCAGGAAGAGCAATGGGAAGAAAATGGAGCTGATTGGCTGTTGCCACTTATCTTGGCCACTGTCCTCTGCCCTCTGTTTCATTGGCGCAGTTAAAATGGCATTGTTCCTGGAAGCTGAGAGAGGATTTTCTTGCCCAGGGTGAAGGTTTAATAAATGGTTTGGTAATCACTATTCTTCCCCATGATGCAACCTTAGAGTAGAAGCAGCTAATCACTAGCACCCTGAGACATGTAAAATATCAACTAAACAGTTCTGCTGCTCACTGCAAAATAACTTCAATTTTTAATTACTAAACAAAAGAATGATGCAAGACAGTGTACTACAAATGTTGACTGGTTTATAAAACACATGCTGTCTTAATATTTAATTGGAGGAAACAGGGCAAACATTTCTCTTTGCAGTGGGTGATTGTCTATTGATGTTGTGACATGCAGAAGCCTGACTACAGAACAGAACACGTGTGAAGAATTACTAACCAGGACATAATTATTCCTAAATCAATATTTTGACAACTGGGTGATTGAGTGTCAAATTCCAGACTGTTAGATTCAAACAAAACAATCCCTAATGAATCCAGTTTTTGCCCCTGTGTCTCAGCTTTGATTGATTAATACATGATACCTCTCAGCATCCTTGCTGCTTGAAATGCAACATTCGTAATGCACATTGATTAGTTGAGACTATATTTATAGGATTTTTGCTAAATGAAACAGTGGGATATGCTTGCTAGACTCTTTTGGATAAGTCAATATGATAATGATTCAAAATACTGTAAGAAATATATTTTTTAGACCCATTGTAATCCTTATGTTTGGTTTCCATGGATCAAAAAACAAAACTATGTAGGTCCCCAGTAGCCCACAGTGTCAAAGTACTGCTGTTCAGAGTGCAGACTGAGCCACGTGAGCATGGTCCAAATGCTGTTCAGAGTGCAGACTGAGCCACGTGAGCATGGTCCAAATGCTGTTCAGAGTGCAGACTGAGCCACATGAGCATGGTCCAAATGCTGTTCAGAGTGCAGACTGAGCCACGTGAGCATGGTCCAAATGCTGTTCAGAGTGCAGACTGAGCCACGTGAGCATGGTCCAAATGCTGTTCAGAGTGCAGACTGAGCCACGTGAGCATGGTCCAAATGCTGTTCAGAGTGCAGTCTGAGCCACGTGAGCATGGTCCAAATGCTGTTCAGAGTGCAGACTGAGCCACATGAGCATGGTCCAAATGCTGTTCAGAGTGCAGACTGAGCCACGTGAGCATGGTCCAAATGCTATTCGTGGCAAGTTGATGATCTTGGCTGGGGACCTAAAGAAAGTGCCACAATTGCCTTTGTTCTTCTGCAGGGTTAGCCAGGAGAGTTAGCTGGGGCTAGTTTGCTAGTTTTTGCAAATACTGGTTAACTGTAAACTCTCCATCACAATTTAAAAGCGGCACATTTACACTGTCCATTACTTAGCTCAGCAAAAAAAAAAAAAATCATGTCTCTTCATGACACATCCCATAGAAATCTGTTCAACAATTCCCCATGAACAAACTGTTTCTTTATATTTCCTTAATGCTCATTTGAACAATAACATTGAACTGATTGTGTGCATGTGTCATTGAGTGTAAAGTAAAAACACATGCTGTGTTTACATTTTATATTAACAAAGCTTGTAAAAGTCTTGTTTTACATTTATCAAACTGTTCAAGATATGTGTCGGAATATTAAACGTTATATCATTCATGAAGACTTTGAAAAATAATTTAAATAACCCATGCATTAAAGCTATGTGACTAGGGTCCACTATCTCTGTTTGTCCTTTAGCGCAGGTGACCACCAGTTTAATTTATTAGACTCAGGTCTCACATTTTGTAGCTTCAACCAGAGGACATTTGTCCATATCTCAAAACCACCACACAAGTTGGCACAATTGGCACACTCACAGTGGCATAGGGTTAAGATGCAAAAGCGTACTTCACAAAATACATTTCCCTAGTGCCCAGGCTGTGAAGTTCAAAGATATGTGGTCATCTTCAAAAAAATATACCAAAGAAACCCATCAATAAGCTTCTTGCTTCTAACTTGATTTATCTTGCTCATCAATTTGATTACCTCTGGACTGACAAGCTTGCACCAACTGGGAGATGTAGTGAATTTATTCGCCATACCTTTAATACATATCAGCAATTCAAATTTACAACCAGCAATACTTATTTACCAAGATGACCTTTCTTCAGACAACACCACAATATGCGTCCTGTTGTTTAAATGTAACAGGGAACAGTTTAATTTGTGGCCTACACTGTAAACTTCAAGGGTAACCACCCCATTTACCAGTATTTGTAGTTTATATACTGTACATGGGACAAGATTGGGAGGCTGGGGTTTAGTGGCTAAGAATGAGGCAGTCAATCAGTGTTCTACTCTTGACTACATATAGTTAAAAGAAGCAAATAATTTACTAAAGCAAAAATGCTACACGATCCGTAAGACAAATATCAAACATGAAATTCATTCTCCAACATTTCCAACATTAAACAAAATCTCCATGTTGAGAGAAAAGATTCCCTGAAGTAACAGAAACCTGTTAAAACAGAGCAGAATGCACTGTTGACACTTGGCAAAAAACTTACCAGCTCATCTTGTATCGCATGTCATAAGGGGTCGGATGCGCAACTGGTTTTGGATGGTTAATTTCCATTTTAGCATGTGCAAACATGGCTCAATCTGGGAGAAAACAAAACGAAGGCTGTACTGATCTGTAATTTCACAACTTCAAAACCTGGATCTAGTTGATTTTTTTTTTTCCTTTAAATGTGAGAAAAGCATGTTTTTCATATTGGTGTATTTTAAGGTGTTTTGTTGTATTAACAATGTACAAGTTTGAGATTAAACAAATTATTTTGGATGATGATACTTATTGCTTTTAGTGTTTATTTTTTTAAAACATTTTAGAAGTTTATATTATTATTATTAACATTATTATTGTGCTTAAAGTGTAGCCTACACGCCTTTGTTCTGATATCTACAGGGCTGTCTTAGTGGATGTAAGTTGTTTTTATTATTATTATTATTATTATTATTATTAACAATGGTAGATCTAATTCCATTTTTAAATAGAAATTTGTACTTCAGCTTGTTCATTTTCCAATGTTTTGCATACCCTATCCTTGTTAACCAGTGCATATAAAAAGACTAATAATACTTCCACTTTATACTTGAGGGTGTGCAATACAATGTGATTGTGTTGTAAAATAAAACTGTTACTTAGTTCCCACTGACACACAACCTTTTAACAAAGTTGCAGGAATGTTTAAATTGAGTTACGATGTCGCTACAAGGTTGTGTGTTAGCGGCTTCTCAATGACTGCATGAAGCACGTGAAGCTAGCGATGTCATATAAATGCCGGTATCCATTATGGGTCGGGTCTGCTGACAAATATTGTAAATAAACACCGGAGGCATTTAATTTAAGTTTTATGATAATAAAAACAAACACTGTCAACTAAACTTTAAAAATGTAAAATCCAAATGCCTATCTTGAATAAAAGTATGCTCTGGGAAGTCATTCATTTAAATAATGTATACCTAGAATGCAATCACATTTCTATTTAACCAGCTAATTTTATACCTAGAATATTTCAGTCCCCTCCCAATCCTCTCTTTCAGGCTACCTTGGGGTATATAACACATTTCTCTACAGCGTATTGCTTTATGAATCTTATTCAAGTACCCAATTATTCTACAGCAGCAGACCTGTCATTACCCAGACCTGTCATTACCCTGACCAAAGGCATGTTGTACGGAGGTGAAAGATTACATGATGAAAGCATCTTTTCATTTCTTGTAGCCTTTACAGTATTTAATGTAAGAACACCAGGAAAATCATAAGCACATTCACAAAGGTCACTTTGGGAAAAAAGAAAGGGCTTAACTACTCAGATAAGAAAATATATTAAAATACACTAGGTTTAGATGAATGCAAAGGGCATCTTAGAACATATGTTATATCTTAAGATTTATCTGTCAGTTCAAGTTTCTATATTATACCTAGGGCTTCTGTTTTTCTGTTTTTATTAATTACATTTACCGGTGTAAATGTAATTAAAATACACTTTTGCCATTGTGTTTTTTTTTTGTTGCTATTGTTTATAATCACTTATAATGGATACCTAAACTAAAATGTTACTCAGCTTTTATTATTTACTGTTACTAAAACATTAAGAAACCTTAAAATCACAGCAGTGTGGAGTAGTGGTTAGGGCTCTGGACTCTTGACCAGAGGGTCGTGGGTTCAATCCCAGGTGGGGGACACTGCTGCTGTACCCTTGAGCAAGGTACTTTACCTAGATTGCTCCAGTAAAAACCCAACTGTATAAATGGGTAATTATATGTAAAAATAATGTGATATCTTGTAACAATTGTAAGTCGCCCTGGATATGGGCGTCTGCTAAGAAAATTAATTAATAATAATAACAATAAAAATGATGGTAAAAAACGATTCTCTCTTGATATACCCTGCCGGAGATGAAAAACTAAAAATCACAAAGCAATCACATTTCCAAAGCAATTGGGATGCCACCTACATTTCATTTCTTCCTTTGCATTTAAAATAAAGACAACAAGTCATTCAGCCGTTTTCTCTAATCCTGTATACTCTCTAGGATTATAACTGAAGATGTATGCTTACATTTTTGGACAAAATTTGGACTGCTGCAGCCACAGAAACTTCTGCTTACCCACACACCATAAAATATTCCCTGTAAATTGGCCTGTGGTTTTTCTGTCTTTTATTTATTTAATTATTAAGTTTAAAGTCAGAAGTTATACGAATTACATCTGAGTGCACACAACTGAACATTATGTCAAGCTTATGCTACAGCCCATTCTTATCAGCACAATTCTCTATCAAGTAGATAAAACAGGGTGCTTGTGTCTAACTTTCTAATGGCAGAAAAACCTGTAGTGGTCTACACCTGTATTGCAAGTCTGATTCATCATGGCTTGGTTAAATAAGGTTTAACTGAATTCACTGTGCATCATTTCCATATAGATGCTTGGCAGCTCACTTTTTCCATCAATTTGATTAGACCAGAGCTTATTCTTTCAGCCCAAACTTTCAGTCCCAGTTCTACATGTTTTAATATCACTCTGCTGCCAATGGAAACGCACATGATCAATAATAAACTGCTTTAAATACAGAAGCAGGGTACCAGAAGTAATTCAGTCCCAAGCACTGCGGAGTACAGGTTACTTTTTTAATAAAGGTGTTGTTTAATTAGTTTTTCATTCCTCCTTCCTAAAGATAACACAGTGTGGTTAAAGCAAGTGTTTCAAGGACCATTCTGTTATTTCTTGCAGGCTGTTGAGTTGTCCGCAACCAAAATCACTAAATCACCTTATCTTTAACATTAACACGCTTACTTGAAAAGCTAATTAAGTGCCAGTTTAGATTAACTGCCCCTGTGCGTGAAGAAAGGCAGCTGATCTGGTTATGCCATAACTCAGAATCACACTGCTAAAGCCACCAAACTGTCAGCATTACAGAAAACAAAGAAGAAAAAATACCCACAAAACAACTGTTTAATGCAAAAATCAATTACCGTTTAATCTTCTTATATTACTTGAGAAGCTCTTACTTTAACACTAGAACCGCCATGTGGGTCAATTTGACCTATTTTGGATTTAAAATGTTAATTACTCTTCCGTTATAAATCTTATGTGTATATCTGTTTTTGACTTTTCCTAAATATATGAATTAAATATCATAAGAGCGTTTAATAGCCAGAATCGCAAAAATGATAAAGTTATAAAACAGTTCTAGAACCACCATGTGGGTCAATATGACCCATGCATTACAATACATGTTTTTTTAATGTAACTTAAGATATTCTATTTTTTTGTAAATGCAGCAAACAAAACACACCCCCTCCTCCTCTAGCATACATGTTTTTTTTTTCATTTCAAGCCTTTCTTTGTTTGTAGTCTGACTACGAGACAGAGATTGCTATGATTGTGGATTTATACAATTGCACCAAGATGCCAACTCAGTGAAAGCCTATATTTTATTTCTCAATGTACCTGTTCCAGAAATGCAACGGGAATATAGCAGAAGGAAATATTTAATCTTGAAGTAGTCGTTTTGACTGAAATACGGCAAGCTGCACATCAAACCGAAATGACAGGTAGGATAACAACTTATGTGCCTAATATGAAACGTATGTTATATATTCTTTTTTTATATTACTTTTACAAAAAAAATATTTTGGTTTTACAGGTTTGTATGTACCAGTTTACACTTGTTTACACAATAGTGTTCAATGGAACTGCATCTGTTTTTACAACACACCTCCTGGATGCAGGCACAGTCAGCTGGCAGACGCATACGCTCCATAGAGTACAATGCAGCCGGCATACCGGTACGGTTATATTTTCTTTTTATGTAGTATTAGAAGCAATGATTTCGGTTTTATAGTTTTGTGTGTACATATACCTGTTTACACCGGTACACGGGTATATGTACATACTCGTTTCTTTTGAAATGTATATTTTATTATATTTTTTCACTGTTTGTAGTCGTGCTGTATATGTGCTCATTTTAAAAATAAAGCTTTTATGTTTAATTTTCCATTTAAATACGTTGTTTCTGCAATGCAAATGTTAGATATGATGTTCATGAATAAAACGTCAGTTGTATCCGATAGTATGTCTTTAATTTTCATAACGAAGCAGTTTAAAAATGTATGGGTCAAAGTGACCCACGTGGCGGTTCTAGGTAGTTCAAAAATCTGGCAGTTCTAGTGTTAACAGCCTCTACATTGATAGCAGTAATTAGATTACAGTGTTAAAATTTGGTGGAAGGGCTGCATCTGCATAGCACAGGCTAAAGTACTATTTTCTGTCTTCCCAATAGTTTACCTGCTTTGAGTGGAGGAGCCCTTTACTTAAGCAGATGTAAGGCATCGAACTCTGGTGCCATAGACGTTTCCTGTCAACTCAAATTTGCTAACCACACAGACAGACATACAGCCTTCTCCGGAATGTTCACATTAGATTTAGCCTACTACAGTAGTTCTTAGATTAAATGCCAGCTCTCGTGATTCTATGGATAAGCCGAAAACTGAAGTTGAATTTGCGGTTGTCTGGCTTTAGTTTGAAAGTGTTGCCAGCAAACATTCATCTGTGAAATGTGTGCTACCACAGAGACATTTTACAAGGTGTGTCCATCTACAGTACATTATTGACTAAACCATTCTGGAACAGTATTTGTCTGCTTTAATTTATTTTTCTTGCCTGCTTTAAATTCAACAATGTGTTTGCTTGTAGCTATCCCTGCATCCCTCTCATTTCTGATATATATATATGTGATTTAAGTGCTTTTTGAAGCTCAAGCTTCCTGCAATTACATTCAGTTCAAATGTAAATAACACATGGTCCACATTTCTCTGCTTACAATACATCATTCCTCTGTGGTTTAGTTTTCTGTGTATCCCAAAATAGTGTCTTAAAGTAATGTTCTCCGCCATGCACATCCATTCATTATATCGGCAAACATATATTTTAATTTAAAAGCATGCTATCCAGTGCTACATAGGGGTAAATGTAAATAAATTGTGGTTTGCAAGCCGTACTTTTACCGCCTTGTACTTCTTTCTTCAATAACCAATCAGCTGCGTCACATATTGACTGACATGCTTTCAGTCAGTAACAACTTTGACCCAGAAGACACTGCTGGGGTGACAGGACTAAGGAGGTAAATCAGTACAGACTTCCTGGAAGGCAAAGCAAGCAAACTGAGAGCTTTCTTTAACCCAGTGTAGTGTCAGCTGTTTGAAAATGAAAATACTTTTCCTACCATATCCTATAACAGGTGTTTCTTTCAAAACTGCACATTTGAGACCTGTGTATCTAATGGAAGTGCAAAACTTGTGAGATTTGTGGAATTATTTTGTTAGATACAATTACTTTAGCAAATATTGGGAAAATACTTTAAATGGTATTTTAGGTTTACACTCTAGAAGTAAAGCTTGGGTTTTTAATAACTGAGGCCTGATTGGGCTTAGTATGAAAAAACACAATTACAGTAAATCATGACCTGTTTCAGTTGTTATTTAGTAAGACCTGATAGTTTAAACATGTTTGTGATTTTGCACTAACATGCCAAGGGAATTTTGTTATTTTGTGTTAACTCACCTTCCACACTGAAATTACTGTTGTGACAGTGTACCAAATGAACTTGAAAGTCAGAAGCTGTCATTTTAATGGATCGATGGGGTAAGATTAAAAAGTGTGCATGTAGCAAATCTGTATGTGTCAATCTGTTTGTCTTGATTTGTAGAGTACACAGGGTAAACTCCTTGGGCTACTAAGCACTGTGGCTTAAGAACGCTTCATTAACAAGAAGTGTTCGGTTTCTTTTGGATCCAAATGTAGTATCGGAAGTTCCATTCTCTTGTGCTTTTGTACATTTTATAGATACATTTTTAATAAGGCATCCACGGTGTTTGTGGCTGCTGCCCAAACTGGTGTCAGGAGAGCAATGAGAGGTCATATCCTGATGAGACAGATCTGTAGGGACAGAAGTGTCTTCTGTAGTTAGAGCACCCTGGCATCAGAAGGGCAGTTAGTCACAGCACTATTAATTTGCAGTAAATTGTTGGGCCTTAGCAGAGTGCACATTTTTCTCAGCGACCCTGAGGTAAGGTGTCAGGATGAATAATGGGGGACAGACGTTGCAGTCAGGGTAATGGAAATACTGTACTGCAGTCACCATTATATACAAAGCATCTCCTATCCATGGCTTTAGCTCGAAGGTTATGTCATCAAAAGGAAACCGTGTTTGCCAGTATGTAACATAAACCAAATAACCCCACTCTGGCTTATGTTTGAAAATGTGGAATGAAATTCAACCCACCTAAGTTTTAGTTTACTAGTTATTAGTATATTTTCAAATACAGGTCTGTACTGGACTGTAAAATAGATGACACATAGAAGGCATACTGAACTCCACTATATGGCTCTGGAAGACTTTTTTTTTTTTTTTTAGAAGCAATTTCAAATGATGCTGTGTACTATAACTGTTTAATGTTTAGTTGTGTTAAACATACGTTTTTTGTTCATCATTTTTTGTTTTATCACTCATAAAGCAGAAGTGACCCTTTTCAAGTTTACAGTAAACTTGTTTTTTCTTTGTAGTAATTCACATAGTTTTTTCTGCACTGCATACTGAACTGTCTATAGACATGAAAGCCTTGAAGCTTAACGATAAAACAACAATAGCACAGTTTAACAGTGTTTAAAACATATACAAATACATGTACAATATGGTGCATTCAGTAAAAGACACATTGTGCACTCACACTATAACCACAACCGTCTTATGGGTTATTACAAAAAAAAATAAAAAATCTTCATTCAAGTGTAAATCTTTCATTTACATTTTTAAATATCTCTAGCATATTATCGATATGTTCAAAATTGCACTCTTGTGCTAAAACTAGCAGAGCTCTAAATGAATGCTGACTAAAGCAAGAATTCATTGCAATACTATAGAGCGTGTTCTAACTGTGAGTGTGTTGGATGACTTGTTATGAGTTAGCAGAGAATAGTCAGAACACCCCCAACCACTGAGGTGTGAGAAGTCATGTCACAACAATGTAACTCCTGTAACAATCCACAAGGACATACCTTATTATCAAGACAGGACAAGAACAATCACCTTCATACCGTCGGGATGTCATTGACAAGAGATGTAAAGGTGTACTGTAGCACATTACAGAACATAAAGATTGATGAAATTACTGTACAGGTAATGAACTGGTTCCAGTGTACCTCACATTAGTATCAGGAGGAGTCATGTGATGCTGTGCTTGTACTGTATGTCAGCTCCCATTCCTAAGAAGCGGATTAAAAAAACTTTTAAAAACAGAGTCTGTAGGTGTAGAATTTTGCAAGTGAATGTATATTGTTAATACTGTAGAATAAATATTAATACAGAACAATAAGTCATGTCTGCAAAGTTAAAATCAATTGGATTAATTGTATATGTTTACAGTAATTGCAAACATTTACTATAACTGGAGACGTACTGGTAACACAGTGTAGCATCAAAGTACTGAATACGTCTGCAGATATTTACCTACAATGAAATAGCATGTGCTACTGTACAAAAGGTCAGTCTACATATACAATAGGAAGGGAGTGCAAAATATCATCATGACAGAGTCTTGCATCTTCAAACACCCTGAAGCCAAGGGCTGCCGAATAATTTTCATGGTTAGTAGCACCCCAACTTGGATCTAGCTCAGTCTTCCAGCAATGTGCTTGTAAATTCTTCAGAGATGCCTAGTTTTATATTACTGGGAACCAGAATACATTCTGTTCATTAGGAAGGGTTTGCAATCTCGTTTACTCTTGATGAAAATTATAATATATATATATATATATTGTGAAGCTGCATTCTTTTTTAGCCTCTTGCCTCAAAAATGTAATACATTGTACAGACTTATGGGATAACTGTGTTGATCAAATATTATTAAGATGCTTTGTGTGGTTTGTGGATTCTTCAGAATGTGGTTGACTAATTATAGTATTTGAGCATTCCAGCCCGTGGGGGTTGCAATTGAACAGCATGGGCTTAAAATATCACATTCATATGCAAAAGAGCAACTCACAAAACTAAGTAGTGGGATTTTACTGAACTAGGAAGAAGCATACAAAATCTACATTTTTCTGATGTTTCAATTCTTGAATTGCAATGTACAGCAGGAAACTCCTGGCTGGTTTTCATCTAAATGCAAAGTTTAATGAGGGTTATATCACCATGCAAAATAAGTATTTCTTTATACATGTCTTATTTCTAAATAAAAATACATACATTCTTTTTGCCAAAGTTAAAAAAAAAAGTAAGAAACATTGCAATGGAGCTACCTGTAACTGATACAGTAGATTCACTAGCTAGGCAGGAAGTAGAGTTTCAGGTATATCAATCAGCATTGGCAATGACCTTTTACAGACGTTTAATAAGATAACACATACTATTCCTTTGAAAGCTTAAGCTGTTGATATAGTTTTGCTTCATTTTTAATCAGTAATCCATCTCAGGTCATCACAGAAATTGAGTAAGAAAATTAGAACTCATTTGTTATGGAACTGCCAGATGTGCTGCTCGCTTCCCCTTTTTCTCAGTTAAAACAAAACAGTTTTTAAGACGACAGTTTTAAACTATAACAGAAACCCTACAGACAAAAACAAATACCTACTATGTCTGACAGGCAGAAATGATCATTTACGACTTATAGTACACATGGTTTATGTTTGTACAACAATGTTTATTTAACAGGCTAGAAAACAAGACAAAACAATACAGTTTAATGTGTGTAGATAAACACAATCTCTTATGTAATACTTTTCTGCCTTTTTTCTGCATTTATTTAAGAATCACAACCTCCTTGGATGCCCTGGTAAGCTTTTAACTGTAAAACAAGAACGTTTCGTGAGCAAGAAATGTTTGCTAATTTCGTGTTTATTCAAAATCTGCAAAATTAATGTGCCGTGAAATATATTATTCATACATGTGCCATACATTAAAAGAAAAAGAAGCGCAAAAATGGACCTGAAAGCCATTAGCGAAATTAAGTTTCCGCAAAAAAATCCTGTTTTGCAGTACTTCAAATCAGCCATAACCTGCACTGAATGTAAACATCATAATTGCTAAATACAGAACAACTAGATCACCAGGGTTTCCATGTTAACTTGTGCTGAATTAACTTTCTGATTTGCACAAGACATATTTCTTTAATGAGCGATCTCTGCTCTCTGCATTGTCATGTCCCCTTGTGAATTTTGCCGCAAACGTTTTGACCCCATGTCCGAGTCTTACAGCCTGTTTCAATGATCTAGGGCCATTTCCTGCTCCTTAAAACTGTATATGCCTTTCTAAAGCAAGAAATGTTAAAAATGTCAAAAGTATACATTATTCAGCTATAGAAGATGAAAAAAAGTTTTTAAATAATAACCACTCATATTATAGTGTCGTACAGTACTACTGTATGCATCTATATTTTAAATAAAAGCACACAGTATTGTGGAATTTCCATGGGCAAAATCTAAGGCACCTTTCACTTTGACGTGTGACTTAAGATGGACAACTTTATCAGGGTCCTGCACCATTTTGAGATACTGGCTTCATACTGGGGACTCATATGTATTCTGTGGTTCCCTTGGTCAAGTCTGAGTGTGGATGTCATACAAGAAAAATGAACCCTTTTGTGTTTCTTTACAAAGCTCCCACAGTGTCAAAGCCTATTACATTATATTTGCATGGTTATATAAACTCTGAATGTTAAATGTGGCCATGACATTTGTCCTATTTCTATTTTGTACACTATGAGTTATTGTATTAATGTTTGGTACACAAAATAAGTCTTGTGTTCCAAAAATACATAAACCTTTCCAGTTAATAACAAGCACGGCTGTTACATTCATCCCCTGACACGAGTGTAAATTCAAAATTAGAGCTAAATGGAAAAGTAGCCAAAAAGTACCCAGTTTTATCACACATTAATATGTGCATCTCCAGATATAATGAAATGGAAGTGTGACATACAGTACATACATATTGTATGTATGTCTGCCTTCACTATTGAAAACCCCTCGCAGCTTGGGATAAGAAGTCACTATTAAATCTAACATCTGATACCAACATTATTTTACAACACACTGTCAGTTTTCATATTTTTAAACTTTTTAATGTGACTTTACACAGTATTTTTTCATAATCACAAGTCACACAAGGAAAATTTAAACATCATTTTTATTGGCTTAAGGATCCCAAGCAGGGCAGAAACCACTGACCTGGACCAATTTATCAAATTACTGGTATTGTCAAGCAGAATAATTGTTTCGGGAATGACAGCTCTAAAGATGACAAGGTCAGATTTAATACTGGTACTGAGATTATTCATACATTTCCCTTTTAAAAAGTAGCACATGAACTGATTAGGTGTAGGGAGAAGGTCAAGCAATTTGCTTTAATGCATTTTAAATAGGATTCTCTGAGACGCAACTGACATTATTAATAGTCATAGCATCAATGCTAGATTGTCAGGCCCTGATGCAAGGCAGATCTGATGACCTGCTTTCTCCCTGAACATGGACTCAGGTTTCATTTCTGAAATCATGCATTCTAGTAAATTCTGATCCTGTTATACTGTACAATAAGTAGTGAACACATTAAGTTTATTAGTAGTTTATTACTGAACGCTATGAAGATGGAGAAATTGTATTGAATCCAGTAAATATTATCTTGGAGAACATGGGTCTGTTAATGTATTGTATGTGCTTTATACTGTATTCATATATGCAATTGATCCACCAGTAAGTGCTTATAAATATTGTACCAATCTTGCAAATACAAATGAATAAAATATATTTCAAAACATAACAGGCCAGTGCAGGCAATGCTTCTGAAATCTTAATATATAAAGAGGAAAGTTTGTCTGTCTGGCTGTTCGTTTATGCATTCGGACCCTGCAGGAGCCAGTGCAACCAAACTTTGCATGGCGTCCTCTTTCATCCAGGGGAAGGTCGATCCAATATTTTGACCCCCGGGGTACTTTATTTAGTAACCCCATTGCTGGATCACTACAGTAGCCATGTATCTCAAATTAAAGAAACCCACAAAACCAAAAAAATAAACAAAAAGAACAAAAATTTTAAAAAATTTAAAAATGGTAAAAACCAAAAAAAAGGGAAAGGGGTCCGAGCGCATTGTGCGACATCCAAGATCGGTAACGTATAGGAAACCATAAGGCTACCGTTCCCCCTTTTTGGCATGCATGAAATATTGAAATATTGAATTTCTCCGGGCAACGCCAGGTACTTCAGCTAGTTTTCAATCATAGGAAAGCTGTCAAAAGGTACAGCTTGCATATTTTGTGCTCTAGTACTGAAAGGCAGTCCGATTCCCCTTTATCAGCTGGCAGCTGGTCAGAAGTACAATATTGATTGACTTTCACATTTTCAGTGCCAGTTGGAGTTAACGTCATTATTGGGTGAAAAACCAATGTGTCCATAGAGCAGAAAGAAGCTTCCCTGTTTCCAATTTGTCTGCAGGTTTCTGCAGAGTCTCTCACATTTCTGTTTTTCTGCTTCTCCACCTGTGAAGAGCAACACAATCTGATACCTGTGTGAGTAATAACAGGGCTGACGAGGACTGCATTCTAAGCATACTCTTGCAGCCAAGACATTAAGACCACTCAAAAGCACAATTACTTGATTTTTATAACCGCAAATTGTCAGGAGCTGCATAACTACTGCTCTATTTTAGGAAAACTCTCTCACTTAACCTCTACCTGTCTGACCTGTCTTACAATTTTGCATCTTGCTTTTGAAAGACTTGAAACATAAAGCTAGCATGAAGTGCAGAATCATAAAATACCAGGACTGAGGTGTTTTTTCTACTGTGCTGTTCACGCTTCAGTAGGTTCAAATCCAACCCAGGCCAGAGTGACAGAAAATCATTTTCACCTACCAGCTGCTCAGACAGAGGACTGGAATTATAACCCCTGATGATGAGTATTGCCCATTTCCCAACTAACAACAACAGAAAAATGACATGTCCTAACTCATGTGTAGCTAGGTATGACAAGAGGGTGACATGGCGTGTCCGCTAGGGATCTCACATATTACTGTATAGAGCATGTTATAAACTGCTCTTTGGGGATTTCAAATTTGATTGCGCTAGATTATTTTACTGCTGCTATTGATATCTTAAAGAAAATTTAATAAACACAATCATTTAGCTAATTGTCTATGTAGTTCTGGAAACTACCAATCCATTGTGTATAAAATATGATGACTGATATTACTTGTAAATAAGATGTCTACCTTAAATGAAGATGAATGTGAAATTGTATTCATTTTTACTTTTGGCCATACATCAATGCTTAAATAATTCGTGGAGTCATGGCTGTGCATTTTGAATTGGTATGTTTTAGGTAGACTGAACCCACCTCATGGCTTCACATCAATGCTTCCAATATTCTCTAATTACATTGAAAAAGTGCCTGGAAATATTATTTGAATGGCTGATCTATGCATCCCTTTACTTGAAAGAAAATCAGGAACATACTGCGCCACCATTTCCCAATATAAATCACTCTAATTGCCTACAAACAACATGGACTAATGTGTTGAAACATTACTTCCTGATGATTTAGTCTGCTAATTTAAAGCCACAGTATATTGCGTTGGTTTTAAATTTGTATTTATAAACCAGTAAACCAGCTTTTTTCTTCAGTCAGGTACTAGTACTGATAAAGGTGTTATAGATGAGATGTGCTTTGACTATGAATTCATACTGGAAGCATAGATTTTCCTCAGTTCTCAACAGTTAGGCTACACAAATGCTAATATTACACTATTCCACACAGAAAATCTGTTTTCTGCTTGAAAGGGGTTACAGTTAATGAAATATTTAAATAAATATTAGCAGTTGTGCACCTCTGTATGTGTGTAGTTTTGGCAGGAACAAATGTTACAGTAAGCATGTATTTTCATATTTAAAAATGAGTATCTGGTACCAAACTAGGTTAAAGAAACCTTTACCTGCATTTCTTACTTTCAGGTAGTCTTGCTCTTCCTAGACCATTTCATTTTCACCTGGAGTAATATTGTCCCTGCTCCTTCACATCTTTCCAGTCATAACCAACCAGCTGCTTTGACCCCAAAGACACTGCAGAGTTGAAATGACCTAGGAAGTGAAAGTGTAACAGACTACCTGAAGGTAAAGCACATTAACTGAAAGCTTTATTTACCTAGTATGGTACCAGATGTGTATTTTTTATTTATTTTTTTAAACCAAAATACAAGCTGCAACCTCTCCCCTAATTTCTGGCCCACCGTAGTACTGAAAAACACTAAATAAATAAAAATATATAAAAATAAAAAAGATAAGATCTGTTGGAAAATGTGTCTTCCTTAATTATTTTTTATTTTAGTATTGCTGAAGATTACTTGAGAGTGTCTGAAGTTATGTACGGCTGTACTGGACAAGACAACAAAGTCTGTTACCTCGTGTAAGATTCAAACCAGGATGAAACAGAAGTTTGGGCTTAGATTGGTTTCCAACAATTACTGTAGAATAGTCAGGCTTCAGTGGGGAAAAAAATGCCAGTGTTAAAAATTATTTACATTAAAGGACGTAACTGACTCTAACCATCAACCATAAACGGTGCAGCATAATCTTATAAACAGCTTAGGGAGGAATGTTTCCAAACATTGAAGCATCTGTCAGTTTAAGAATGCGATTTTACTCAGGGGAAAGTTATCACATAATGTCATCTCATTTCTTTCTGTGAATTTTCTCTGTTTTTCCATTACCTGCAAACTACAGTACTTAAGTTAAAAATAGATCAAGCAGGTACAATTATTTTGAAAAAACACAGATTAAGGCTGCTGAAAAGCCATAGGGGTCAGAGCGCTGCCGCTGCTGCTGCCGAATCGCTAACGGCGATCATCTGGGTGAACTGCCTGAGGGACAGGGAGTTAGTTTCGGGGTAGTAGATCCCACCCAGTATAGCAGACAAGTGTGTAAGTGGGACAATCATTTGTTGCGGAGTAGCGTGAGCTGGCTTTACGGCCCTTTTGTTTGTAGTTTTTGTACAGTCTTCATTTTGTCTTTTGTACACCGGGCTGTATGTCCCACATTTGCTACCACTGTAGTATCATGTGGGGTTCCTGTATGTACGTCTATGTAAATAAACTTGCGCGTCTGTGGAGCGTCAATCCCAGCCTTCCAGTCTTGGTCTCGTCAATCACGTAGAGATCACGCATCCACGTCATCTCATCAGTCATTCCTTTCATTTGTTTTACAGCCATGAAAAAACAGATACGTTTTAACAGTAGTACAGAAAGCAAGTGTTAAGTTTCTCTATGACCGCCAGAAGCTTCTACCAGTGCACTCGACCAATAACTGTCTAGTTAAACGTTAAAAAAATAACGATACTAGAAACCCTCCTTCCTCTTTCTTATTACCATGCTTTGAAAGACCTACAGTGGATAGAATACTACTGTTGCAACAATTTAAAACTATATATATATATATATATATATATATATATATATATATATATATATATATATATATATAAACAACAGTCATTTCAAAGGAAAAGCATGTTTTATACATGCCAAAAAAATTATATAGAGAGATTAAAAATAAAGAATACAGCGGAAAATACAGTAAATCAACAGCAAATAGCCCACCGAGTGGTCTGGCCTGCGTTATGGCTGCTGGAAAACTACATAGCATTTTTTAATTATTTCAAGCCAGTTGATGCTGCTGAAAAAATCTGCAAAGATATTATTGACACTGTTTTACAAGATTCGTAACTACCAAAAACCGAAAACATACTGGGGTCTCGCTCACCCAAAGAACAACTGATGATTGGAAAGACAAATTTAGTTGGCTTGTTATTGATTCCAATACAGAAGATGGCGAAGAGACTTTGGCGTTGCGGAATGAAAAACAGACAAGATTTCGCTACACAATCTGTACAGACGCTAAACTGGACAATGCATTTGGTAAAGGAGGTTCAGGTTTTTTAATTTTACATTATAATGCCTGCTAAAGGTTGCTATTTAAATATATAGCTAAGTAAATGTGTAGTTTACAGTAGCTTCAGCTTGTCATTTTCATACGATGAGCTATCGGAGATATAAGTACATCATAATGTATTACTTTACACATGTAATTGCATCATTTGTTTTTTATGGAGCGTTTAATCTTGCTTACGGACTGTGAACATATTTGCAATTCTATTTTACCATTGATCCAAGTGCTGTTTGTGTGTTCCCAATTTAATATTTTTTTAAATAAGTTTTTATTTACAATAACATATATTTAATTCCCAAAACAACTATAATACATTTTTTGGTAGCGTTGCCATCATGATATACAATTTTAATTGTATGCCTCTCCGTTTTCAGTAGATACAGCTGTCAACACTGATGAAACACAATGCAAGTAAGGAACACATTGCAGCCGAAAACAGACACCTTCGCAGAAAAGCTCAGTCCGACTATCTGAAAACATGTACCTTTATACTTTATAAGCCTATCAATATTGTAAAAAAAAATGTTAAGCACAGTTAAAACGTCATTATTTTGGTTTATTATGACTACATTTCTGCTGACTTAATTCAGTAAATTAATCCTGTCCAAAATTTCACCTTGAAATTAAAAGTAATTGCACTAATTGTGACATGTTATTATCACAACAATGTACTACTGCAGTTAATAAGCATGCTGACAATCTTCTGGGAGTGATGACTACTGACAGAAATAAAACATCTGGAGCATTGAAGAAGAGGTGTGTGGTGCATAGAGCTGATCATTTTATATGTTTTGTCCAGCCTCTGTATATCAACAGAATCTACTTTCAACCATTCGAGGATCTTGAGCAAAATCATTCACAGTTTAAAATGACCTGGAGCTGTACATGACAGATACAGTCTGAGTCAATGAGATTAGTGCAGTCATGGATTGCCACTGGCAACCTTACATCAAGTTAAACTATAGCTACACAGGAAGACAGAGATTAAAAAACATAGTGTTTTACTGGATAAAAAAAAAAACCTGCCTCGTAAAACCTGCTGTTGCTTTAAAAGTTTTTTTTTTTTCTATGTATAACATTGTACAGTATTTATTTCTTCAAATACCACATGCTTATTGGTTCTCATAATCTACCAATATACAGTTGGGTATATAACAACATATCATCATTGGAAATAGAATGTACAGACTGTGTTGAAGAGATCATTAACAGGCACCCAAATGGGTTGTTAAAAAAATGATTCTCGATTATCAATGCAATGAGACACCATGAAGAAGAATTTAGATATATTCTCAGTTTCTACCATGTTAAGCAGCTTCCATTTTTTCAAAATGTATTTTGGTCTTCTTTCATATCCGTTTGTAAAAAAGGTTAATCCATATATACTTGACCTCTAATTTAATAGTGGTTCTTTGACTACTTGTGTTTATGCCCTACTGTATTACTATATCGTTTTTGTATTAAATCTACTCTAATGACCTACATGCTTTGTACAATACAGTACACTACAACATGTGAAATCGGTTGCATGAGTCATATCTCATCCTGTCATGACTGTTTCCATATGCTTGATAGTCTTTCTCTCTATTTCCTGATGTCGTGTCAACCATTTCCAGAAACTGATTTGTCAGTTCAGCCCCACTCACCTCAACACTCCTCAGTTGTGATTGTTAAATTTTGGTTTCTAATGTGTTAATGGACTTCGTCATCTCAGGAATGTTTCCGAGTTGCATAATACATTACTGGGTTACAAAAACCCCCAAAAAAACACAACATACTGTACACTGAC
Source organism: Acipenser oxyrinchus oxyrinchus (assembly GCA_030684275.1). Lineage (NCBI taxonomy): Eukaryota > Metazoa > Chordata > Actinopteri > Acipenseriformes > Acipenseridae > Acipenser > Acipenser oxyrinchus. The sequence goes on along the minus strand of CM060252.1, from coordinate 64,744,358 downwards.
AAAGGCTTCCTGTTGAAATATTACCCATTTATACAGTTGGGTTTTTACTGGAGCAATCTAGGTAAAGTACCTTGCTCAAGGGTACAATAGCAGTGTCCCCCACCTGGGATTGAACCCACGACCCTCCGGTCAAGAGTCCAGAGCCCTAACCAATACTCCCAACTGCTGCCCTTGTTTTATAGTTTATACTTTACTATATCATTTACAGAACTTTTCCTATGTCATCAATGGACAAGCCATTTTACGAAGGTCAGTTTCACTTTTTCAAATAAATCAGGACTTCATGAAGGCATGAACACCTACTGTACGAAATACATTTCCGTTTAATTAGAGTCATACATTGCTCTTGTGTTTGGTTGCCTTTAAATGTCTCAGCACAATAACTTTAATTGCTTAATGCAATATCTTTATGGAAATGAACTGGGTGTCAATCAGTAACACTGAGACTGCAGCACAATGGAAGCAAATTGAAGATCAAGTACAAAGACCATTGAAAGTAATTTCTTCTATCATTGTTGAAGCTACTGCTAGAAATTGCTGTCTTACCAGAAATTACCCCTCCTCCCAAACAAATAAACCACAGTTACAGCATCATTTCAAGTCTCAGCTTGGCTAAACTGTTAAAGAGTGGAACCACCTCATCTAGCTCACTATCAAACAATAGACCTAGCAGTTTATTAAATCCTGTATCCGTTTATGTTCCAAATGAACAAGCCTTGTCTGGTTTATGACACAGACTTTGGAAGACACAGCTGGCAGTTTGAAAAAACATGTGCCCCCTGTTTCAACCTTAAACTGATCAACAAAGAACAAATGAGCAATGATGTAAGCCTAGCATGTCAGAATCTGGCAGCCAGGGTTTGAACAATAATTCCCTGTATTTTTTGAAGTAAATTAAACCTTCTGTGCGGCTCCTCATGGAATCCATTCACTGTAAACAGAGCAGTACACCCAATGCATAGTGCAGGCCTCAGTGTTATACAGCTGCTACAGTAAGCCTCTGCTCAGATATGTTCCTAATTATATCACATAGCAGTGTTTACAAGGGATTCACACATCGAAACCAATATTCCCAGTATCCCTAGGGCAAGATCACTTTACCCACATACATGTACATAAACAAAGTGATAACAATGTTTGCATCCACACATGAGACATGATTGTGGAATAATCCAATTTATTTTAACTGTGCACTTTTACATCCTGGAAAAGAATATCCAATGTATATTGTATTTACAATAAGGATATCAGAAACTGTATAATTAGAACGTAGTTTTCTTTTGAAAGTATCATGTGTATTCTATTAATTATATGCCAACCTAAAGGAACGAATTTCTGTGAGATCATAATACATTTCCAAGGCAATCACGTCATGGATACAAGATTCACAGTAGGATAATTTTTCAAATAAGCCAAGTAGTAAAGTACTATAGCTAACACAAGACAAAACTGCAACTACAGCATGATTCAAACAGGACTAAAAACCAAGTGTCCTCAGAGTTGGTCAAAAGCAGAGGACATCTGGTAACCCCAGAGTCGTGGATCAGTTTCCATCAACGAAAGTTGGTAAATTCATAATGAAATGTGATGTTGTGGCCAGGGAGGGCGCTTTTGTGGATGATTTGTAAACAATGAACCAGGTTTAAATAACTAATTTCTTTGTACCTTCTTTTCCAAAGGCGTACAACAGTGGTGCACAACTCAGGTCATGGTGGGCCGGTGTCCCTCCTGGTTTTTGTTCTAACCATACCCTAAATTAGTTAACTGGACCAATTAAGCTTCTAATAAGGTCCAGTAAAGTACTTTAGGGTGCAGGACCGAGTTGTGCACCACTGGTGTAGAATAACCATTTTGTCCTTTGAGTGCTATGTATTTCCGTACATACCTTCAAATGCACCGTTAAAAGCGTTCATTTTTTAAGTCGCCAATTATGTTTTGTATTTTATGCATTTGTAGCAATCATATACAAAGTGAAATAAGTACATGAAAAAAAAACCTTCAGTATTTAATGTTAAAAACATGAAACAATGGTTGGCAGATTTTTAGAAGTACACTATATAACAGCCTGTCCATGTGCCCTCAATTACCCAACTGTATAAATGGGTAATTGTATGTAAAAATAATGTGTAAAAAATAATATAATTGTATGTAAAAAATAATGTGATATCTTGTAACAATTGTAAGTCGCCCTGGATAAGGGCGTCTGCTAAGAAATAAATAATAATAATAATAATAATAATAATAATAATAATAATAATAATAATACAGCTTGGGCACTAAAGGTCAGCTGGATTTGGGCTTTTGTTTTCACAGCATTTATGAAACTGTATCAACATCAATAAGCTGATTTATTTATAACAAGAGTTTTGTTGTTCAAGGTACAGTTTCAGATCATTAAAACCATTCTACTCTATTAAATACTAGAATGTATTGTTTGTTGTGCCACCTGCTTTGTCTGCAATAAAGCAAAGTTACTGCTGTACTTCTGTTGTTTAATTAGAGCAGCACTTACAATATGGGTTCCACTGACTAGTCTGAAAACAGCCCAAATTCAATAAGCTTTTAGCGGAGGAAAAAGCATTTTCAGAAAATACAAATACAAGCAATAAACAATGTAAATGAGAAGCAATATTTATTTTAAGCTGATTAATGCATTGCTAATGAATTAATGCAACTGTTTATTGCATGAATTTGAGTTTTTCTAAAAACACATTTTCCTACCTAACAGTTAATAGAATTGGACCTTTACACTCGCACTGCTCGGCTGGCACAGGGCAGCCTCAGGGGATGCCTTAGCTTTAGGTCTGCAACTCCGTTCACATTTGCGGTTTAAGGCGCCTTTGCGCATTCACATATGGGACTGAAAAGCAGGCTAAAATGTGGCGAATTGCTTTTTTTTTTATGGAACGACAGCTTGCACTCAGAATGGAAGAGGTACCGGATTATACAGTAATCCTTGATGTGCAGCAGATGTTTCATATTAATATATATTTTTTCAATGCAGCACATAATCAATTGTATGGTATATATGTAAAAAAACATATTATTGACTATTTTGACTTAATGTTATGGTGTGTAACGGAGTGATGGTCCGAGCTTACCCCCGCCCACAATCACATTATTCTCTCAAGAACACGGAGGTATTTAAAACGCAGGACACAGCAACTTAATTGCAAATGTATTTTCAACTACCAATGCTGCTGTAATTGTAATCATAATGGTAATGGTAATTGACCCCAGGTCTGGCTACAAGGCTGTATTAGAAATTTAAAACCATTATTAAACAATAAACATAAGGGAAATAAAGAGCATTTGTGTAACTCATATTAAACCGACTTGAGAAAAAGGTGACTGACTTCACAGAACTAACTCACTGTAATGCACTTAATGTGGATATTTTTTGTGACAGCAAGGCTGGTTTTGTACGCTGCCATCAGCACTAAACAGTTTAACTGATGATCCCAATCAGCTAATCAACGTTTGCTATGCTGCAGGGTTGGCTGATTTAAATCAAGTCGATTTAAATCACTGATTTAAAAAAAAAAAAAAAATCATTGATTTAAAAAAAATAATAATTTACTACCTATTTTATATAGTTTCTCAAGTAAAAGAGATGAAAAGTATGTTTTAAAAACCTTTTATTGAACACAAACATCTTAAACTCATACTGTCTATAAACTAAAACTCTTAGGGCCGTATTCTGATCACAGTGCAAGCGTGAACGGCACTTGTCCCCGATTCTGTGGCGCATAAATGGAGCGAAGACGTAAAAAAACCCCAAAAAATACTGCACTGAAATGGTATTTCTGAAGACATGTCTTGCCCCATTATAGAGCGCCTGCCCCATCATTAAAATATTTACCGAAGCGATTCTGATGACAGTGCGATGGGGTCCCAAATAGACAACTGAGCACTGTGTTAAGACCCGCTGAAACCAGGTTTATTTAGTGGTGCAATCAGGAACTTTAACAATTGAACACACTATAAAAAGCAAAGTAGTCCTAAGTAACAACTGCGTGTGTTTGGACTGACACAGAAAGAGGAAATCAAAGAAAGAAAAGTAAAAGAAAAGAATGACTGGGATGAGTGAGGGGGATTTTTCTCTGGCGTACTCCACCACTAAATTCTTGTACTTCACATATTGTAGTTCACATTTAGAGGATGCCACAATGATATATAATTTGCTTTATTTATGTATTCATTTAAGATAGAGTAATTTAGTTTGGTATGTAACTATTCACAAACCACCATTTCCAACATCCTTAAATTTACAGTTTGACCACTTTGGATATTGCTAAAATGGACTTGCCACTAAGAAAATAAAATAAAAAATAATAAATAAACAAATAAACAAATAAACAGCGCTGCAGAGTGCAGACAGACATACTAAATGGATTGTGGTATGTGACCATGGCAGTCCTCCTTTAGATCAAACAGACTTTACTGCCTTGATAACACTCTCCTACAGTATGAGGACAGAAATACTTTGGGGGCCCCTCTGAGACCTGACAGCTGGCAGGCACTCATTAAGGAACAGCCAAGCCCGGCAGCTTCTGAAGTACAAGGGCTTAGCAACCAAATTAACCCAAATCATGTCAGTAAACCCTTCACTCAAAAGATGACTTAAAAAAAGACTTTGTAACTTGATTGACATTATATTCATAACATAGTGTAAAACAGTGTCAATTGTTTGACATATAACAGTAATAAAACATTTCACACCAAAAGATATAACAGAACTTATTTGCATAAACCTGTTACAATATATTAATGGCCAATTATGTCTGTAATTGTGTTTTGTTGAAATTAAAGATTGTGGCAGAAATTTCAATTGAGAAGCGGGCAGAAAAAATGCCGAGGTATGTTTAACAGATCCTTACAGTTCTGTGTTTTAATTTATTTCAGATACAATGTGGGAACGTTTAGTCTGTAATAATCCATGTTAATGATTGAGAATGGGGTTCGGCCCTATAGGAGGTCGTGTATATCCAGACCCTGTCATTGTCATTAAAACAATTACAAACGTACTGTGTTTCCTTCCAGACAAAGGTGTTAGATCTAATAGGAAGGCTAAATTACAGTATTTAAGTGTTGCTGTTTTCTCATAATTAAAAGTTCCTTCTTCCACCCTCGCGTTTATGTGCCAGATTTTAATGAAAGAAGCTGTTTACCTGAATAAATGAGCAAATCAAGGTTTAGAACAAAATATAGAACCACTACTTTCAATTGACATATATAGAGATTCAAAGACTAACAAAAGTAACTCGCTTTAACATCAGTACATACATTGAAATGAATGAAATGGTTGCTATTTTTTTGTCTGTTTACTTCTTAAGAAAAGTGTCATTTAGATGACACACACAAGTACAGTACAGTGCAGGCACCTGTTCAGGTACATTCCAGGAGTTAGTTCATAATGGTGACCCTCTAAGTGTTTGTTATTACGATCCACAAATCCCTTGTTCTTAAAAACAGCAAAGGCCACACATTTTCTTGCGTCTGTTTTGGTATTTTAAAAAAAATGCAGTGTTGGGTTAAATGCAGTTTAGGAAAGTATAGGATAAGACTGATGCCATGTTCCTTACTGTCGGGTGTTACTTTACTCAAGCTAAATAGTATATACCACCACGTATCATCTGTACACAGATGACCCCAATTCTATAAGAGCTGCAATTTAATGAATTGCTTTTACTCGCATGCTTTATGAAATAATGAACGCAATGTGACATTCTGAAGTTACCTTTAGAAGTTATACAAGGCAGTGCCCTCAGGCTAAGGAATCATCTTTGTCAGCATATTTCACTGGAAAGGGGAATACCTAAAATTCTCTCCTAACGATGGGGGTTTGGTTACAGTGCTCTTACTAAATTTAGGCGGAGGCACTGTTTATATTACATAGGCAGCACAGCATTATCACTGTAAACATCCAAAAGCCAGGTGGTCTGACGAATACCGTAACGGCAATGATGTTAATTCATCCTATCTACAATATATTTTGGCACAGGGTGGCTTTGTGTGTTGCCAAAAGGCACGGTGATGGGGCGGTGGAGCCAGCATTCCAATTCAGACACAGTCACAGTACAGTACTGCTAGTAGTGGTGATGGGAACCATATCTACCAGTAGCAACCCAGTATAATAATAGTTACAGCTATAAAAAAGAATTATAAAAAACAATAACAATACAACTAACACTACAACTAATAATACTACTACGGTACGTTATTACCAATAATAATATAAGGAATAATAAATAATACATTCCATAGAGAGTTTCTGGGGACATATAAAATCATGAGCTGAGTACTATGTACAGTTTTGATGTATTTAATACACGGAGACATCATTAATTAAAAAGACAGAACTTGCAGAAGTAGCAATGTGTATTTTTAACAATTAAAGAACAACAAAAAGCGAAATTTAAAAAAAAAAAAACTTGTAAAATAGGAAAAGTGTAACTATTCATTTTTTAAAAAGCTATCAGAATATCAGTTTTTCTTTTATTTAATTTTTGGTATTATTATTATTTTGGTCAAGTCGCTTTTGTTTCCATGATAAGTGGTGTGCAGACATTTGTTCCACTTTAGTCTACACTGTCTACACTGCCTAACATTCCACTGAGAGCATGTGGCTCATATTCAGACCCATTTAAGCACTTTACTGATGGAATGAAATTTGTAAAGAAAGTGCCAAGTGGGTCTAACAGAATTTCATGTAGAACTTGGGTTTCCCAGGCTTCTGAGGTAAATTCTAACTAAATTAATGCCCTTGTTTGCATACTTCTTCTGCTCTTCCACAAATTTCTCCTAGTCTTCCTCAGATAAAACTTTAAATTTGCAGTTTACCACAAATAATAATAATAATAATAATAACAATAATAATAACAATAATAATAATAATAATAACAATAACAACAATAATAATAACAATAACAACAACAATAATAATAACAATAACAATAACGACAATAATAATAATATACAGTTAATAAGGAAGTTGATACCTAATTGCATCATGCTCCCTAATACAAATTAATACAACATGTATTAAAGCTGCCTGGCACACATTCATTGGATTTAACAGGTTTGCAGCAGCTATACTGTAATGACTGATTTTATTAATTGCAATACACAGTTTACCTTCTTCCAAAAATAATGAAAAAAATCAAACATCTATCCAGGATAACAATGCAGCTCTGCTAATACTGTACTGAATATGACAGAGGCACAGGAGGTAAAGTATTGACTTGGCTCTGTGCTGAATGTCAGTGGGATCTAAATTCAGACATCTTAACCCTCACTTTCTCGTAATCCACACACAAACTGCCTGAAAATGTTACAGTGCTTCAGTATGTTTATAACTCGTACACAAAACAACCCTGAGTACATCAGCTGACTGCTACAGCACAGCCAGTTCAGTACTTGGCAAAATGGGTCAAGTCCCATTCATAGTGCCTAATAGTGTCACTTTCACATGAAAGGACAAAAAGTACAGATCTGCCCTTTGGCGATGCAGATCTCTACAAAATGCATTTACCACAGACTGACAAACACCCCCTTGTATGCTTTTAATAATCCTACTTTGGCAGTCCTAGGCTTACTAACATGTTGGATGATGCTGAGTGAATAGCAATTTTATAGAGAACGGGTGGAGAAAAAAATGTAAAGAGAGGAAGTAAACTACAAAGCAAAAGGGGAGGCTTCATTATTTTTTTGTAGCTAATAAAAACATGATTAAACTGCAGCAGTTTCTGTACAAAAGGTCAGTTGAATGAATATGTTCATTAATCTGAATAGTGTGTATGCTAATGAATAACGTTAGGGCCAGTGACTCGTCATGCAATGAAAAGGTAGTGAGTCAATAATACATTAAACCCTTATGATGCATCCTGACAAAAATCCTCCTTTAGCTAAGGATTTAGCATTTTCCTCCAAAATGGACTATTCTGAACTGGGGGCTGGGACGAATGTTGTAATGTCTGACTTCTTTTAGCAGAAGATTCATAATTTCCAACCGCTATTCATATATATATATATATATATATATATATATATATATATATATATATATATATATATATATATATATATATATATATATATATAATCAGCATTTTCTCCGCGGCAGTCCAATCATACATGAGCGGAGGCAGGACATAAACAGTTGACGGTCTTGAGTTGGTTTAACCAATGGGAGAGTCAAAGATCTGCCCCTTTTTATACAGGTGTCCAATCATGAGTGAGCAGAAGCAGGACAAAAACCTGAGGGTATTCTCTGTTTCAGTTGAGTGTCTTGGGAGTTTAACAAATGGGAACATCAAAGATCTGCCCTGATTTTGCAGTTGTCCAATCATTAGTGAGCATTAGTGGGCGGGACATATATATGCTAGGGTAAGCGGTGTAAGAATAATTGAATTTTGCACAATGTTGCTTGTTATAGAGCGTTATTGAGAATTACATTGAGAATGTTGAAGTAATATTTCAAATTATTTTATACAAAAAAAATATATAATCAGACAATGGAGGCATCGTAGTCGATTTGGTTACTGATCAATTTCAAGAAAACGTTCTCAGAAAACTGGAGATTATTAAAAAAGAGAGGTGTGCACCACAAATACACAAACTGACACAGGAAGGGAAGGGATATACTCACCACTTCCAACAGTTACATTATTAAAAGTTATCCATGGCTTACAGACAGCTGTCAATTTAAAAAAATTATACTGTTGGAACCGTCTTATGTTCAATGCAGAAAAGGCGATATAGAACAACTGGCTAAAGCAACCTAGGATATCTAATGAAGCCAGCACAAAAACATGAGCGCTCCCAAAAAGTCACTTGCGAGCCAAACCCGGATTGATGTTCAACTGGATAAGCAAACGTGAAGGGACACAATACAATGAGCACAATGAATGTCTTGTGTTTTCAGGTATGTGACTGACAGTGGCCCAGATGAATAATTGTTCTGTGAAAATCTGTTACATTTAATAAAAAAAACACAAAAATTATTTTAAAAAGGCCAAATTCCCATTGGGCTTATTTTTTAGATTCTGTTGATTTTTTAGTATTACTCTGCAGGACAGCCGCTATACGATCGTTACCTTTATTAATGTGCACAGATTAATTTATAGTACTGGGCAAAAGTTTTAGGCAGGTGTGAAAAAATGCTGTAAAGTAAGAATGCTTTCAAAAATAGACATGTTAATAGATTATATTTATCAATTAACTAAATGCAAAGTGAGTGAACAGAAGAAAAATCTAAATCAAATCCATATTTGGTGTGACCACCCTTGCCTTCAAAAAGCATCAATTCTTCTAGGTACACTTGCACAAAGTCAGGGATTTTGTAGGCATATAGTCAGGTGTATGATTAAACAATTATACCAAACAGGTGCTAATGATCATCAATTCAATATGTAGGTTGAAACACAATCATTAACTGAAACAGAAACAGCTGTGTAGGAGGAATAAAACTGGGTGAGGAACAGCCAAACTCAGCTAACAAGGTGAGGTTGCTAAAGACAGTTTACTGTCAAAAGTCATACACCATGGCAAGACTGAGCACAGCAACAAGACACAAGGTAGTTATACTGCATCAGCAAGGTCTCTCCCAGGCAGAAATTTCAAGGCAGACAGGGTTTCCAGATGTGCTGTCCAAGCTCTTTTGAAGAAGCACAAAGAAACGGGCAACGCTTGAGGACCGTAGACGCAGTGGTCGGCCAAGGAAACTTACTGCAGCAGATGAAAGACACATCATGCTTACTTCCCTTCGCAATCGGAAGATGTCCAGCAGTGCCATCAGCTCAGAACTGGCAGAAAACAGTGGGACCCTGGTACACCCATCTACTGTCCGGAGAAGTCTGGTCAGAAGTGGCCTTCATGGAAGACTTGCGGCCAAAAAGCCACACCTCCGACGTGGAAACAAGGCCAAGCGACTCAACTATGCACGAAAACACAGGAACTGGGGTGCAGAAAAATGGCAGCAGGTGCTCTGGACTGATGAGTCAAAATTTGAAATATTTGGCTGTAGCAGAAGGCAGTTTGTTCGCCGAAGGGCTGGAGAGCTGTACACGAATGAGTGTCTGCAGCCAACAGTGAAGCATGGTGGAGGTTCCTTGCAAGTTTGGGGCTGCATTTCTGCAAATGGAGTTGGGGATTTGGTCAGAATTAATGGTCTCCTCAATGCTGAGAAGTACAGGCAGATACTTATCCATCATGCAATACCATCAGGGAGGCATCTGATTGGCCCCAAATTTATTCTGCAGCATGACAACGACCCAAAACATACAGCGAAAGTCATTAAGAACTATCTTCAGCGTAAAGAACAATAAGGAGTCCTGGAAGTGATGGTATGGCCCCCACAGAGCCCTGATCTCAACATCATCGAGTCTGTCTGGGATTACATGAAGAGAGAGAAGCAACTGAGGCTGCCTAAATCCACAGAAGAACTGTGGTTAGTTCTCCAAGATGTTTGGGCCAACCTACCTGCCGAAGTTCCTTCAAAAACTGTGTGCAAGTGTACCTAGAAGAATTGATGCTTGATGCTGTTTTGAAGGCAAAGGGTGGTCACACCAAATATGGATTTGATTTAGATTTTTCTTCTGTTCACTCACTTTGCATTTAGTTAATTGATAAATATAATCTATTAACATGTCTATTTTTGAAAGCATTCTTACTTTACAGCATTTTTTCACACCTGCCTAAAACTTTTGCACAGTACTGTATATATATATATATATATATATATATATATATATATATATATATATATATATATATATATATATATGCATGAATAGTATACAGTTCATTGATCTCGGTCAAATGATTACAACAACCATAACATCATTAACATACATGGTTAATATACTAATATTAAACATGGCTTATCACACAAAGTGTCTACTTTGCATTAGTATTTTCAATACCCGTTTCTCGTTGTAATCGATCATGTCAATATGCACGAGAATTAATTCAACTTCCCATTCAGAACGGAATCTAACATTCCAGTACCTAATTCTGCAAATTAGTTTTTCCACGTTAATTTAATTTAAATGTGATGTACCAAACTAACATGTTATCAACCTCAACTGATTATATATTCAAATTAACTCAGAAATGGGGCAATGATCAAATTCTCTACATTTACGAGGCAACTCCTTTGAGTTGCGCATTTCAACAAACAAAATACATTTCTTACACACTCTAAAACAGGAAGTTATATTCTATTCCTAGAAGAGTTTATCCACTTAACTTGATATCATTTGCTTCAGTTATTTCTTGAGTCATAAAGTACTTAATATTAGATATGTTGAATACTTATCGTGAATAGTGTTTGTGAGAATGTTGAAATCTGTAGAAACATCCTTATTTTTCTTGTACTGTGGCGCGTCATCCACCGCTTTCAACACCTCCACATTTTTTTCTGCAAGGACAGTGCCATTTTTGCGTGAGCACTATGGCAAGTTGAAATGCGTCATAGGATCTGTGGTCCCCAAACAGCACTCAAATCCAGTACAGAAACACTAATGTGGATGCAAGTTAATACATTTTCCAACATCCCTTACACTCAGCTGTTCAAACTCGGGTGTTACATTTTATTCTCAATTTTCTTCCCTGGGAGGGCTCCAAAATAATTTGCACTAACAGGAAATTCGTGTTAAGTGAATTTGTATGATAAGAATTTACAATAAGCGACTGCTATCAGGAAATTAGTCTAATCCAAACTAATTTCCTTTCAATAAAACACACAGTACTTTTAAATGTATAGGCCTAATACTTTTCATTGTTCTGTAATTGAAATTTGATTTCAGGGTTACTGTAACTTCAATAAAAACTGACTGTATGCATTTGGCTTAGACTCCTGATAATAAGAATTACTGAATTATATATATATATATATATATATATATATATATATATATATATATATATATATATATATATATATATATATATATATATATATATATATAAAATGCTGTACCTGTCTCTCCTACATATTATATTTTGTTACATTTTACAAAAAAATACACTCACCAATCAAACATAACAAGAGAGTAAATGAACCAATAGTTCAACATGAACATAACAAATTCTGTAGAATCTGTAGTTTTAGAAGAAATAAAGTGAAATAATGTACAATACAGAAGAATAAAGTAAAATAAATGGATAAATAGACTCAATACCATGAAGCCTGAAGGTTTAAATAGAAAGCAATAGTAGATCACTATATCATTAACTATGTAGTAAATGACATCACAAACATATTAATGGATTTGAAGCGAGTGTAGTTGCCACGGCATAAAAAGCCAACAAGTAGCTCCACTGTTTGTTTTCAAACACACTTCCCCTTGACAAAGGTAGTTAAACATACAAAAAGTTGGTGAGTTAAGCAAAACCTTTTTTGTGTGTATTTTTTATATAATATATAAAAAAAGAATAATACCACCTATTCAATACCATAGAGCCTAAAAACGATTAACCCTTAATTTACAGTAAGCGATCAGGTCATCATTTCCATAATTTCCTTATTTAAATGTATAATCCTCTGAAATAAACTTCAAAAAGAAACTTGATTTGGGACCTTGGTGCCCCAGAATGGGTATTTAGACTTTTCAGTTGGCGTAGCATTAGAGCGTACTGATTCCCTGTGTCAGAAGGGTTTAGTCTGAAGGATATCTTGGGCATTTTGGCATTCTGGCTGCCACCTGCCATCCTGAATAGGCCTGGATGTACAGTTCTACCCTGAATGTGAGCACACTGTCTGTGTCAATAGTCCTCATGCAAACCAACAGAATGTGAGCAAGTGCCCCTCCACTGCAGCCAATATCTGCGCAGCTTTCAGTTACTGCTTGGACAGCTGGTCTTGTACATGGTGCAATGCAGACACAAAGAAACACCTGCGTAGAACGGTTTAAAGAAAATACTATGCCTTGTCCAAACAGAGACAGGGACATGTGGTTCTGTTGTGTGGATCCAAGAGCATGCCAGTACATAAAGGATCCTACGGTGTCTGAAAAACAAGGAATGTCTTTTCAATATTAAAATAATGCATGTCGCTTAATAACATTTTAAAAAGTTGAAACTGTAGGGAATAATGATGGGATTGCTGATGATAGCATGCCAATATGCTGTCTAAGATGCCCAATGCAGTAAAAATGATTACTGTATTTGTCCACTGCATTGACTTTATTTGACTCGTATCCTTGAGGTGCTACAGGACACACACACACACACACACACACACACACACACACAGTATAGGTCCAATGTAGTGTACTTTTGTTATGCATAGGTCATCTAGAAATACTAAATAAACTCTTACTTTAAAGACATTGAAAAAAGACTTCTAGGCGAAACATTTATTAAGTTTATTTTAGTATTTCTAAATTCAGCACTCAGCATTCAGTACTTTCACAAGTTCCAAAATGACAAATGACACCTAGTATGAAAAAATGTTTCCATAGAGAAAATCTGTGTTTGTGTTGGGAAGAAGTCACTTTAGCTGTACCGATTCAAATCCTGGCCAGCGACGAATTCTATTTAACTCTATAGGCCTTTCTTGCAGTGCCATTCAAAGCACTCACAAAAACTGAAAACTGACCTCGAGTATGCTACAGTAAATCACCGTACAATATTGACATGCTTGTTGGCTGGCTGGTTGAATATGTGTTCGGTGTTTCATACATTTCTTACTTGCAATAGAAAAACAAAGGAAAACACAAAGGTCAGAAAGTGCAAAGCGACATAAAGTTATAGAGAGTCCCTTTGGATCATTTTGTTTGTAATTATAGTTTTATCTTGAGGTTAATGTTTTTGATATTGTAAACATTTTAAAACCTCACACAATTATGCTCAGGTAAGAAGTAAATAGTAACATGATAAACATTTACATTGCAGACTATTTTTTATTATTTATAATGACTTTTCCAAATAGAAAGCGAATCTGAGTCTTTCCTAAATACTACATTTTAATTCTTTGCATCCAAAGACATGTAATTAAGTTTTAAGAATGACGCCTACTGTTTCTGTATCAGCAATTTGTCAGTCCCAGACTGTTGTGTAAAATTATATATTAAATAAAACGGGAGAAAAAATAAATGTGTTAACCAGATTATTCTGCTGTTTATTGCAACTGTGGTATCATTCAGTGAGCGAAAATTGTAGAGTACTTTAGCTGAAACCTCCCGACAGGTGGTGTACAGTTCCATAAAAGGTTGAAAACCCCTGAACTAAAGCATCATCATTTTCTGTAAAATATTTATTTATTATATTTAAGATTGTTGGCGTTAGGTAGTGTTTTAACTGATGTGATAGTACTGTCACACAAAGTCACCACACCCCACTGCAATAAACATTGGCTGTCCTGCAAAGCAGAGCTCTGACAAACTCATTAACAAAGTCATTCTGCGCGGTCTTTTATTAAAGCATGTTTAAAAGCCACAGAAATTGATTGCTTGTCTCTCAGTTCACTTTCTTGTTTTAGTTTAATGTATTGCTTACTTTCAATATGTTATTTTATTCTGTCAGCGCAAACATGTACCTCAATGCAACAGTATTTGCAACGCAATGCATCCTCTGCCTCATCTGGCCCACTTCTGCTATTTGGCTTTTGAATATTCATAAACTGATTTACATTTTCTCCCCATTCCTCATCCACTCACAATATAATATTTTCATGTATTTAAATTTAGTTTTTGATCAAGCTAATTACTACGCCCAGCACTTGCCACAATAATCGGACTTTGACTGACCATTGGCCAACAGAATCAGGTGACAATGTGTTTGTGAAGCAACAGAGAACCAATCACATGGGATGTTTGAACGTTATTTGATCCTCTGAACGTACCTACTGTATCCTGTCAGTGTAGGGCTACTTATTACAATGTCGGAGTTAAATAAAACAGCATTTTAATCCAAATATTGTGTATTTCCTAGAAAAGAGTACCAGGTAAATACTGAATAGTAGACTAAAAACGGGTATAAATCAGTAAAAAACAAGGTTGTTAAATTTTTTTTTTTTTTTTTTTAAATCCTCAAATTATTCAGTAAAATTCATATTAAACCAGAAATGCAGAACACTATGTAAACAGTACCTACAGTAGGACTCAATGGAGTACAATGGAGAATGCTATTTGGGCTATATATTACTTGTTTCTGAATTTAGCTTGGAGACAGGGATTGGCTGATAAAACATGCCCTTCTGTGAAATTGTGGTGGTAAAATGATACATTTCTATAGTTAACACCCCAGCTCTACAGTGCAAGAGTGGTTTCTGAAATGGTAACCATGTAGACAAAACCCCAAAATAGCATCTCATCCAAAAAAATAAAACTACACACAGTACTTAACTTAACACAGAAAACCCGCCCCTTCAGTTCTCTGATTGGTTAAATGTTGTGTCAAGACGTAACCCAGGTGTCAAAAGATTTTTTTTTTTCATCTAGCAATGTGCAAGTGATCTAGTCTGCTAGAAGCGCAATCAATCCTTATTGTTAAAGGCACAGTAGCATCTGCAAGACGGGCGGATTGGATTTTTTCAGCCGGGCAGCGACAGCCATTTCACCGGCCAACCCGTCTGGTTGAAAAGGCCTGGGGAGAACCCTAGAGTATGGATTTGAAGATGCAGAAATGAATATGTTACACTTTTACCAGCAACTACAACCATCCATATTTCTGGTAAATGTAGAACAAATAGCTTAACCACCAGTCTTACATTTCCTTAAAATCCAGATCTTTTTGTTCTTTCAAAAAGTCGTCTTAAATCAACTGGAGCGAGAGTTTTTTGCTGTTTTGCACCTCAGTTGTGTAACTCTATTCCGGTTACCATTAGCCAGGGTTAAACATTGGATTCTTTTAAGTCTAAATTGAAAACATACTTTTTTAATGTGCTTTCATATAATTGGTTGTAACTGGAGTGTGTTATATATATATATATATATATATATATATATATATATATATATATATATATATATATATGATCTATCTTGTTTTGTTTTTAACTTTGTACAGCACTCTGGGATGCCATGGCATGAAGGGCGCTGTATAAAAATGAATGTGTATTGCATTTGTATTAATAGGTGAAAACAATAGCAGTAACACATCAGGGTTAAGTAGCGTAAGAGGCACCTTCTGTCACATTTGTTAAAGAGCACTCGTTAACGTCCTGTCTATAAATAGCACTGACAAACTGGTGATCTTATTTCCTCAAATGAAAGTGTTTTTTAATGAGAACATGCATCATGGGAAAGGACAACTCAAGACTAACTCACGTCCACCCTATTCCTTCCTGTATTAATTTCAGCAATGTGTGCTACCAACAGTGTTGATGTACAATATAATATACCACTATATACTGAACACTGTACTTTGATTAACTGTAACATACAAAGTTTCCTCCAGAACTACAAATAATTAAATACACAAAACATTAATGTTCCTGCTGCTTCCCTTAACTACTGTATGTCTGAACCCGAACGTACAGTGTGAGGACAGGTCAATTAGTCTCTACCTATAATACTTTACGTAGAGGACTACCATTGCATTTACATTTAAATACTGTAGGTTTCGTAACCCTCTATGCTGCCATATATACATAGAATACATCATCACTCTGTATAACAGCTTGATCTGCTTGTTACTCTACAATCTATTCTGTGACAGCTATTAATGTATCATCCACTATACTGGGAGGGCTGTAATTATATACTACATGGCTTGCTGATCTGCATCTACAGGAACCTGCAGTATAATTAATGTCAAATAATCAATAGATTATACTGCAATATATACGCTTTTGCAAAAATCATAAATTGGAATCCTAATTAAATTAAACAAAATTGTATGAACAGCATGTGGAACACCTAAATGAATCAATCAAAATAGAAAAGCAGATTTTTTTTTTTAAAACAATCCCAATAAAGACCCCGTTATTTGAAACAAAATGATTCAGAAACTGACACACGATACAGTTACTTTAAAAGATTACATGTGAAAGCTTAAATTAGAAACACATAGTCAGATTATTTATGCTAAACAGGTCAACAGCCATTTATACATTTTATGAAAGCATATTGTAAATTAGGACAAGATGACACAGTTGACACATTTTTTCAATGAAGTTTAGTGACGACTTCTCTTTTACACCCAGACAGAAGATGTGCCAAGACCAGTTCCCCTTCTGTGTAACTGGATCTGCAATTTTACACATCGGTGTACACATTCTGCCTAGGTAACTTCTTTGTCAATATGATCCTCTCTGAGATCCCTCCCTGAAAACAGCTCTGCATAATCTACTGAGCACAGCAGGAAAAACCCAGCTTCCTACTGTTTCCGTGGGACCTTTCTCTTTATTGTCAGTCTGTCTCCCCATCTTTGTCATTTTCCAGGTCTTGTGTCTCCTGTTTTGCATTGTACTTTAACACACTGTCGCATTTGATAACTGAAAATCCTTTATCTTTATTTATTTTTGAATTTCTTTTCCTGATTTGAATGCCGACGCCGCCAGCACGGTTTTGACTAAAGAACATCCCTCTCTTCACCCTGGCAGGCCTGCTCTCACTGGAAAGACAGACAGTTGTTGCTCTGCCAAGACCCCACGTTTATAGCTTAGAACCAGTCATGCCTTAAGCTGCCTGTCTTCAGTTTAATTGAGCACTAATTCAACTCAGAGGCAATGCACCAAGCTCATGTCTTCCTAATATGGCCTTTATATCTGGCAATATCCCTTTTACATGTTTGGCAGAGGTCTGCTGGTGGAAACTATGCTGTGCATTATCTCCCCTAAGACTTGAGTGACCCATATACAGTTGTAGTCAAAAGTTTACATATTACAGGAAAAAATCTTTTGTAGCAAAAAAAGTTTTGCTTTGGTGGATGAGGAAAAATAGTTACAAGAAATAGATATCTACAATTATTTATTTCAGCAATGTTTTTGCAAAACTCTTTAAATGCTAATTCAAAAGTATTCATACCCTTTGATGCTATGATAGAATTGTCTACAAGGTGCTAGAAATTTCAATATGATCATGCAGAACCTAATTCTAGACAAGTCTAGAAAATGCTGGATTCTTAGAGAGTATAAAAGGGTTAAGCATGGGATGATTGCTGTCATTACCAATAAGTCAATATGAGAAAAAAGTAAAGAGCTAACTGAAGACCTTAGGCAGAAAATTATTTACTGTTAAAGCCGGAGAAGGATACAAGAAGATTTACAAGCATTTGAGTATCCCAATATCAACTCTTGTTTCTATTCTCAAGAAGTACAAGACTCATGGTACTGTCACAACGCTCCCTCAGTCAGAGGGTGGCTGCATTGGGTGGCTGCATGGTGAGTCCGCAGTGTGAAAAAAAGCAGTCGGCTGACGGCACACGCTTCGGAGGACAGCGTGTGTTCGACTTCGCCCTCCCGAGTCAGCGCAGGGGTGGTAGCGGTGAGCTGAACCTAAAAATAATTGGCCGTTCCAAATTGGGAGAAAATAATAAAAATAACTGGCAACGACTAAATTAAAAAAAAAAATCATGCCAAAAGCTCATTGACAAATATCCTAATCATTTAGAAGAGGTTATTATTGCTAAAGGTGCCTCAGCTAGCTATTCATTTCATTTTCCTTGTCAGGGCATGAACACTTTTGAATTGGCATTTTTGGAGTTTTGCAAAAAAAGAAATGCAGAAATAAATAATCCACACAAGCAAAACTTTTGCTACAAAAGACTTTTCCTATAATTTTGTTTTCTAGAAATTATACATTTCTATTGGGGTATGTAAACTTTTGTCTACAACTGTATATCTGAGCCAGGATTGTTGCTCTGCCAATATCTGGAAGATAATTAGCTCTCTTGCACCTTCAAAAGCATCCTGAGGAAAAACACTGCTTGCAAGGTCCTTGCATTAAAGAGTTAACGACGTTCCTGCTCATAAATCCCTCAAGTAAAGAAAGTCACATTTGATTGACATGAGTCTTATGATTGCAGAGTCATATTTTAGGAGCCTGTTCCATGTCTGCCAGCTTTAACTAAATGATAATAATCACTTGTTTTAATAATTTCATTGATATTATATTGTATATTATAAGTAGGGCTTACGATTTTCGGCTTTAACCGATAAAACCCGATACAACACCCCCGATAAAAATAAAAAAAATGAAATCGGTGGATAGCCAATAAACAGAGGAAAAACTGTGGAAATGGTTAATCTATTCATGTTGCCTTTACCCTTTTCACATTGAAAAAAATTAAACCTACTACAAAAATAATAATAAATACATTTCCCAGTGCTGCTGGACAATGTCCCGCCTTCCTGACTTGCATCTATCATTAATTATTTCTGAATACTTTAAACCCGCCCCAACTACTGAGTGACAGCACATTCCTACATTTCTATTGGAGACTCCACTTGCGAGATTTAAAATTAGATTACAATCAGGATGGAGGCTTGTTAGCAGGATTTAAAGCTGTATTACAGTTAAAATATGGAGGATTTAAAACAGAATTGTGGCGAAATGTCCAAAAATGCGTACACACAAAACCCCAGAAGAATGTGCCTGTGACCATAGGGATTTCGTTGTGGAAGACAGCAAAGGAAAGAAGGTACAACAACTTAAGTGTGCAAATACTGTCGAGCTACTATACATATATTGACAAAAAAAAAATTTTGGAAAGCAACCGAAAACACTAATTTCATACAGTATATAAAAAACTGTTTACGTAAAAATCGAAAATAGCTAAAAATAAGCACCGAAAAATACAATTAATAAAACCCGAAAAACACAAGCACTAATTATAACCCATGTCCACATTACAAGTAAAAAATAAAAATAAATAAAAATAAATGAAAAAAAGATAGAGTGTATACATTAAAATCCAAACAACATCGTTGGCAGGAAGACCTAAAAAAAAAATCAGGTAAAAACAATGCAGGTGGTTGTAAAATGACAACCTCCTATAGCAATGTTGTAAAATGCAACTACTTTGATGTTCTGGAAACTACCCAGTTACAAAAAATACATATTTTTGGCATGCTGCTTACCAAGCAGAAGCTTCAGACATCCTAATTACTAGCTGTCAACCCATCTCATAGCTTGGATTCCCTTTCCCTCGCTCCCAAGAGTATATTTCTGACCACAAATGCTGACCCCACCACAGCAGGACGTGGCACTAATCCACTTACAGCAGGCTGGAGATGAAATGCTTTGCATTCTGGTAAATGACTTTAATACCAGTGGACCGCTAGCATTAGTTGTAGCCATCAGTGTAAAAGTGGTTTCATAATATGTCATGAAAAAACCCCAAAAAAATAAACCACCACCACCTGCGGATAAAGAAAGGTATTGTGTTACTGGCATTGTATTTGTTTCAGTTCAATTCTACAAAATTGTAAATAAAATTGTCCCGAACATGACCACCTTCATATTGTACACTAAAGGTGCATTTCATAGTCAAAATACATTGCATGCTGTACTGTAATGCTGCCTGCCCAGCAAACAAAAACAATTCATATATTGTCCATGTAATAAACACTTTCATTACAATGAAGAATTATAAAAAATACAGTTCAATTGTGCTTTTTTTATTCGTATATATACCGGCTTATACAAAAAATATACAGTATATGTATGATAACAAAAGAGCTAAACACAAACTCCAGCCAGCTCTTCGTCAGCTACTCTGCTGACTCACCGACAGAAGGCCTGTGGGCTCAACTAACACAGCTTTTGCCACCAGAGAAAGTTCACTGGGGAGGCTGTCAGAGTGAGTGCCAGACGGGACAGCTATCGTGAAAGGAAAAGCCGGATGATAGCTTGTACCCATGTGGGATCAGAGATGAGAGACAGATAGGAAGCAAAGCCTTCCACTGGGGGCTATCTTTCAACATTATCTGCTCTGTTCAAACATCTTTGACAACTCTTTACCCTGTTGATTCTTCAGTTATTCTGCTGCACTCAGATCTGCTATAACACTGACATATATGTCAGCAACAATTCTACCCCATCACCCAAACTAGAAGAGTGGCCAGTATAGTATTAAGTAATGAGCCAGTAAGGTCACTACTTGAGATTAAAAGCAAGGCTTTATCAGTTCTAAGAAGCTGGGAATCCTTCTCAGCAGCTGACCTACCTTCTCCTTTTGTAATTTCAATTTCTCACATTGAAGGTCACCATCACACATTCCAATAGACCAGACATTAATCTCCTCCACAGTGAAGGCTTAATAATTAAGGCCACAACAGTTGAGCAGTCAGAAGCCATTGCTGCACACATTAGGCCTTAACCCTTCAGTGGCCAAGTCAGGTTATTTTCCTCTATATTGTCGTCACCCCCCTCCCTTTACTTTACTTCAATTCTTAAGAGTGTTATAAGTCAAAAAGAGAGAATGACAATTATTTGTCACGACAAGAGATTAATAAAAATAACTAATGAATCATCTGCTAAAATGATCCACCTAAATACCATGCTAGTGAGTCCAGGAATTTCAGTAGTGAAAAACACTGAAATATGTTGTAATTGTGCATTCCATAGTCACTTAATACGCACATGACTAAAATGGCAAAATGTAATAGGTATGCACCATGCCGCTAATAAATATTAGGAAGCACAAGCAATTTTTTTTTTTGTCAAATAAGTATACAATTAACATCTGCTTCCACCATTCAAATGTGTTACATTAAATCAAAAGGAATTTCACACATTTTTTGATTTAAAAGTTGGATGCCACATATTAACGTTTTTGGAAACATTACGAGCATGGAATTGCTTGTCTCACATTTAATGTTATTCAATATGTGAGTTTTAATGCACAGCTTAAACAATTTTTTCCATTTTGCTTCTTGTGGTTTAAATGCTCTTGTTATTTCCCAATGCATCATCTTAAACACTGCAGGGCCCATTACTGTACCAGTCAATGCTTGAAAGCATGACTGTAGGTACAGTAACTGCAGCCCCCACCCAGATGACACAACAATTACACTCCCCCTATGTGTATTCACTTCCATAAAGTAAAAGGTTATCTGTGACTTATCCTTGTTTAAGCTTGACTGTATTGTTCCACTTCTTGCTGGGGGGGGCGGGGGCATTTGAAAATCAATCTCATTAGATGGCAATTTGTTGACACATCTTTTCCGAATTGACTCTGGTTGATAAACATAATCATGCAAGACTACAGTGTTTTGATTTTTGATAGAGATATTTTTTTTTAAATATATATATATATAAATGGTTCCAGTTCACAACAAATCACCTACCTAAGCATGCCCCCAACCATGTAAACTTAAAAACTCCCAATGACAACAGCCATCTTCTGAAGTTGTTCCTGTCAAAACTCTTGCTTCACAGTGCAAACATAAAGCTCACACAAAGCCTAGAATGGGTTCAGAACTCATGAAATTGCCTGTGGTGTGTGAAAGTGGGATTTCCATACAAACGGCGGTCATTCTAAAACCACAGGGTGAGAAATAATTGTGCGCTTCACATGTGCAAACAAGATATAAATCAGGAAGCTAAATGATTAGTAATACATTACCTGTCAATGAAGACTGAAGGGGTCAGTTAAACGTGAATGCTCTGTAAAACCAGCAAACCTAGTAAATAATATCTCAGCAATGGGACTCTAGCGGCTCTTTACTCTCAGTGCCCACATGTTCTGCTTTCATTACCTGGATGTATCCCTGT
This sequence comes from Acipenser oxyrinchus oxyrinchus, assembly GCA_030684275.1. Lineage (NCBI taxonomy): Eukaryota > Metazoa > Chordata > Actinopteri > Acipenseriformes > Acipenseridae > Acipenser > Acipenser oxyrinchus. The sequence continues at coordinate 64,721,691 of CM060252.1, read as the reverse complement.
GTCAGAACCTAGAATTCAATCGGTTTATATACTAACGTCGATGCCATTTTCCACCACTAAATATGATGAATATGGTGAAATGCCTGAAACACTACACCAGGAAAACAAAGCATTGCCATCAGTGACATTCATTCTGCACCCTGCACCACAACTGTAATTAAATAACAAATAATGATAAATGAGAAGCCACTGGCTTCATATATATATATTTATGAGTACTGTAAGACAGCAGGGAGGGGGTTAATTTCCTCCCTGCAGAAAAACATGTGAAAATGCACTCCCAGGGCAATTGTTAATTGATTTATTGTTTAATTATCCCCTGCACCTGGGCGGCAATTGTAAATTAGTACCAGGTGCAGGGTATAAGAGAAGAACAGTTACTTAGTTCGAGGCTGTTGAGTAGAAGGAGGCAGAAGAGGTGCTCTGCTTCCGAGCAGTCGAGAAAAAGGTGGATGCAGTTTAAGCCGGTGAGGTTTTGTTTTGTTGTTCTGTGTTTGGTGGGGAAACGGCTTAGCCGTCCCACTTATAGTCAGGGTGTTCCGGAGAGTTTAGTTAGTGCTCGTAGAGAGCTAGGTGTTTGTTTTGTGTTTGTTTCATTTTTGTGAATTAAAAATAGCGCGTCAGTGCATAAAAATCCATTCCTGTGTGTGTGGGGTCAATTTTTAAAGGGGCAATGAACCCGAGTGGAAGCAGCTCGGTTACATATGGTGGCAGTGATAAGCGAGAGCCCCAACTGACCCACAGGAAAATAAATAAATAAATAAATAAATATGGACATTGCAGAGCTGATAAGGGCTCTGGAGAAGTCCACGGCGGAGATGCAGGAGGCAACCCGCAAGCAGCACGAGAGCAACCAGCAGTGGAGGCAAGAGTGGGGGTTGCCCACACGGGAACTGGAGTTCCCCGTGTCACAGCACAGCTGGAGCTGGTGCTTCAGAAGGTGATGTGGCCGGCACCACAACAAGAGTTGCCTGTACCAGAGCCAGAGTGGCAAGCTCTGGAACCGGAGATGCCTGCTCCTGAGATAAAACCGGCAGTGCCTGAGCTGCAGCAGGAGCTGCAGCTGTCTGAGGACGAGGAGCTGCCGAAACCTGAGCGAGAGAGGGACGAGGAGCTGCCGACGCCCGAGCGAGAGAGGGACAAGGAGCCGACGCCCGGCGAGAGAGAGAGGAGCTGCCGACGCCCGGCGAGAGGGACGAGGAGCTGCCGACGCCGGCGAGACAAGGACGAGGAGCTGCCGGCGCCGGCGAGAGAGGGACGAGGAGCTGCCGGCGCCCGGCGAGAGGGACGAGGAGCTGCCGGCGCCGGCGAGAGAGGGACGAGGAGCTGCCGCGCCGAGCGAGAGGGACGAGGAGCTGCCGACGCCCGAGCGAGAGAGGGACGAGGAGCTGCCGACGCCCGAGCGAGAGAGGGAAGAGGAGCTGCCGACGGAGCAAGAGGGGCAGCCGGAGGAACAAGACCTACTGCTGCCGGCTACAGAGATGGGAGAGGAGCTCGTGGACCCAGCTCCACCACAGCCCCGACCTCCACCCCTGCAAAGTAGCAGTCCGGCGCTGAGAGGTACGGTCCCTTGCCCCGTGCTCATGGACACCCGGTCAGAGTGCCTGGACCTCCAGCCGTTGGTACTGAAGAGCAGTCCGGAGCACCACCAGGTACAGTCTTTCACCTGGTCCACTGCTCCGCTCACTCTGAAGCTCCAGACGTCGTGGCGCAGTTGGCAGACGTCACTTGGGCTCCCCCTGCCTGTTTCTGTACTCCCCTGGCGGCAGACATGCGCTACACGGTGGCCAAGCCTCAAGCCTCTACCTGCTGTTACGCCTGACAGCTCACCAGCCTGCACAGCTGTAGCCCCGGTCACCCTGTCTGGGTCCCTCATCGCCAGGTCGTGGTCCCTACCCTGAAGCGCCGGAGGAATCCACCCATCCTCAAGCCCACCCGAAGGATCGGGAGAAGATGGGACTATGTGGACTTGAGGGTGGGTGGTTATGTTTTAACGGGGGAGGTGGCCTTGGAATGGCCGTCAGTGTTGCACACTTGGGGGGGAGGATGTGTAAGACAGCAGGGAGGGGGTTAATTTCCTCCCTGCAGAAAAACATGTGAAAATGCACTCCCAGGGCAATTGTTAATTGATTTATTGTTTAATTATCCCCTGCACCTGGGCGGCAATTGTAAATTAGTACCAGGTGCAGGGTATAAGAGAAGAACAGTTACTTAGTTCGAGGCTGCTGAGTAGAAGGAGGCAGAAGAGGTGCTCTGCTTCCGAGCAGTCGAGAAAAAGGTGGATGCAGTTTAAACCGGCGAGGTTTTGTTTTGTTGTTCTGTGTTTGGTGGGGAAACGGCTTAGCCGTCCCACTTATAGTCAGGGTGTTCCGGAGAGTTTAGTTAGTGCTCGTAGAGAGCTAGGTGTTTGTTTTGTGTTTGTTTCATTTTTGTGAATTAAAAATAACGTCAGCGCATAAAAATCCATTCCTGTGTGTGTGGGGTCAGTTTTTAAAGGGGCAACAAACCCGAGTGGAAGCAGCTCGGTTACAGTACGTTATTGTTTATTTTATTTAACATTGCATTTGGGAGTCTTTTCCACATAATTCCATGTCAGACGGACCACAGTAGGACAGACTACTTCCATAACCTCCAGATAATGCTCTCAAAAACTGGTGCAAAAGAAAACTCAGCAAGTTTCATCAGAATTGGACAAGGTGTTCTTATATAAATGGAAAAAAAAATGCTTCCAGGTATTAGGTTTGACACGAAACACTTAAAAGAAAGCTTATGTAAATGCATTTTTAATTGACAAAAAATATAGGACGAAAAACTTTTGCATTTTGGCTTTGTTTTCAATATGACATGGTGGATGTCGCCAGCTTTGGTTTGTGTGATAACGAGAGACAATCAACTTTCAACCTGAAAGATTATCTTTCTTTTTATGGTCGACCGTAAGCATTAGCTTTGCACATCGAATACAGAACAAAGGAGGCTTTGTGGAGCTGCAGAAACAAGCTGAATGACAACCGGCAATGACAGGGAGCAGCGGATTAAGAACCATGATCCACTCAGTGTTAAGAATCTGCATAACACACATAATAGTAATAGTAATAGTGACTGCCACTATTGAGGTGCAAACACTAAACAACAGCATTAGAAAGTCGCTAGGAAAGCCTGTCATTCTGGGCATTTTCAAATATATGTACAAACTCAAATGATGCCGATAGTAAAAACAAACAAACAAACAAACACAAACAGAATAATAATTCAGAAGTAGAGTTCGACCAAATATTTAGGTGTATTTAAAATAATAAATAAATAAAAATATGGAAACACCTGTGAATGGTCCCTTACATACATTTTATATGCAAACTGTATTCTGTAATGTATAAAATCTGCAAGTCAGTTTCAGACATGATGAGCAATAAGCACATTGATACAGGGCCAATAGTACAGCAGATGCTCATCTGACAGGTTGTTCTCACAGACTGCACAAACTATTTGTTTCTCAAGAACAAGCATATGACTCTACAGATCATACAGCTTTGCTGTAGATTTCAACCTTCAACTTCCCAGTAGAAATCACAGTGCAATAGGTCACATATCCCTCCAGAACCATTTAAACACCTTGCAGACTTGTCACATCAAATCAACGGTGTCCTTGCATCCTATAATTATGATTTGAACTTGTTGAATGTAAACAGAGAAGTAACTTTTATTTGTTATGAGTCCATTTCTGTAGCAGCTTGCTTTTATTATTATTATTATTTATTGATTTCTTAGCAGATGCCCTTATCCAGGGCGACTTACAATTGTTACAAGATATCACATTATTTTTTTTTTTTTTTACATACAATTACCTATTTATACAGTTGGGTTTTTACTGGAGCAATCTAGGTAAAGTACCTTGCTCAAGGGTACAGCAGCAGTGTCCCCTACCAGGGATTGAACCCATGACCCTCCGGTCAAGAGTCCAGAGCACCTAACCACTACTCCACACTGCTTTTAATGTTTGTTGACGTCTTTCAATGTATCTTTTTTATGTTTTATGCCTGTGTTCTTTAATAATGTTTAACCAATGTTTGTGACTGTTTTCTCCCCCCGTGAGGAAAGAGGAGGTTAAAAACCACACTTTATCCTGAATATATGAATAATTAACAACTCACTCAGTCGCATATGTGGTACAATTTAAAATACGTACGTTTAGCTAGCGTTTTTGCATTGTGCATTTATCATCCTGCTAATGTGATACGGCCCTCAGCATGTTGTTGCTTTATTTAATAGGCGTTTGGTTGTATTTTATACTGGGAAAGCCAGGAGACAGGATTAATGATGCATTATGGTATTACTGGGGTCGTTGTAGCTTAAAGTAAGGGGAAGTTCGCTACAATTTATTACTGATCTAATGTGTACTTAGAGGGGAGTTACTTGATTCAAACCCCAAATGATTTCCACCCCCACCCCCACCCCCATCCAGGGGCACTTAAAGTAAGTAATCCAAGGTATACCACAAATGCAACAGAGTCAAAGAAACAAAATGCATTTTCAATATCTCACTTTTTCAGTTAAAGTTTAAAGAAAAAATATTCTGCAAAACAAAATATATATATATATATATATATATATATATATATATATATATATATATATATATACACACACACACACACACACATATACAGCTCTGGAAAAAATTAAGAGACCACTGCAAAATTATCAGTTTCTCTGGTTTTACTATTTATAGGTATGTGTTTGGGTAAAATGAACATTTTTGTTTTATTCTATAAACTACTGACAACATTTCTCCCAAATTCCAAATAAAAATATTGTCATTTAGAGCATTTATTTGCAGAAAATGACAACTGGTTAAAATAACAAAAAAGATGCAGTGTTGTCAGACCTCGAATAATGCAAAAAAATAAGTTCATATTCATTTTTAAACAACACAATACTAATGTTTTAACTTAGGAAGAGTTCAGAAATCAATATTTGGTGGAATAACCCTGATTTTCAAGCACAGCTTTCATGCGTCTTGGCATGCTCTCCACCAGTCTTTCACATTGATGTTGGGTGACTTTATGCCACTCCTGGCGCAAAAATTCAAGCAGCTCGGCTTTGTTTGATGGCTTGTGACCATCCATCTTCCTCTTGATCACATTCCAGAGGTTTTCAATGGGGTTCAGGTCTGGAGATTGGGCTGACCATGACAGGGTCTTGATCTGGTGGTCCTCCATCCACACCTTGATTGTCCTGGCTGTGTGGCATGGAGCATTGTCCTGCTGGAAAAACCAGTCCTCAGAGTTGGGGAACATTGTCAGAGCAGAAGGAAGCAAGTTTTCTTCCAGGACAACCTTGTACTTGGCTTGATTCATGCTTCCTTCACAAAGACAAATCTGCCCGATTCCAGCCTTGCTGAAGCACCCCCAGATGAGTCCAATTTTCAGCTTTGCCCAACACCTGGTCGTCTAATGGTTAGACGGAGACCTGGAGAGGCCTACAAGCCACAGTGTCTCGCACCCACTGTGAAATGTGGTGGAGGATCGGTGATGATCTGGGGGTGCTTCAGCAAGGCTGGAATCGGGCAGCTTTGGCATGAATCAAGCCAAGTACAAGGTTGTCCTGGAAGAAAACTTGCTTCCTTCTGCTCTGACAATGTTCCCCAACTCTGAGGATTGGTTTTCCAGCAGGACAATGCTCCATGCCACACAGCCAGGTCAATCAAGGTGTGGATGGAGGACCACCAGATCAAGACCCTGTCATGGCCAGCCCAATCTCCAGACCTGAACCCCATTGAAAACCTCTGGAATGTGATCAAGAGGAAGATGGATGGTCACAAGCCATCAAACAAAGCCGAGCTGCTTGAATTTTTGTGCCAGGAGTGGCATAAAGTCACCCAACATCAATGTGAAAGACTGGTGGAGAGCATGCCAAGACGCATGAAAGCTGTGCTTGAAAATCAGGGTTATTCCACCAAATATTGATTTCTGAACTCTTCCTAAGTTAAAACATTAGTATTGTGTTGTTTAAAATGAATATGAACTTATTTTCTTTGCATTATTCGAGGTCTGACAACACTGCATCTTTTTGTTATTTTGACCAGTTGTCATTTTCTGCAAATAAATGCTCTAAATGACAATATTTTTATTTGGAATTTGGGAGAAATGTTGTCAGTAGTTTATAGAATAAAACAAAAATGTTCATTTTACCCAAACACATACCTATAAATAGTAAAACCAGAGAAACTGATAATTTTGCAGTGGTCTCAATTTTTTCCAGAGCTGTATATATATGTATATATACATATATATTAATATTATTTGCTTATTTATTTATTTTTTTAAATGATTATTGACACTGCAGGTTTTTATTCTAGGTGGAATGATAACAGTTGTGACATGTTGAATACTGTTGAAATAAACATTCAGTACAGTACTGTAGGACAAGTAAAAGAATCCCTCAGCAAGCATGGTGCTGTGTGCTTTAAGAACAAGCACTTCTCACAAATACTGTACCTTGAGGATCGCTTTCTGCTAACAATTCCCCTTGAAATGGTGCTTCAAACTGAGTTGAACCTGTTCGTATAGAGTTGGTAGGAAAGGCCAAAATGCCCTCCTGGCATCTCTAGCACAGAAACACAACTACCTCATGTTTTTTTTATTAACATCCTCTGACTGCTACAGTACACAGCCTGCTTCAGGTCCATATGTTTGACGAGGATGCTGCCTGATAGCCTCACTGGGTTTAAAGAGCAAAAGTTCCAATGTCATCTCAATACTTAAGGCAATTCACTTTCCCCAATGCAGTAGTACAAGAATGTTGATTTAAACGAACAGCTGCTTTAATGAGCTTCTTTCTAGTTCTTGCAAAATTATAACTGCAAATGTAGACTTATTCAGATTATTTCTTCAGTTTGAAATTACAATATAGACATAAAAGTTACATCATATCATTGAACTTTCTAAAATAGATATATGGCAATGATGCTTTTTTATGTTTCTTTAAATGTTCTAGAGTCTAGACAGTCTTCTGTTTAGTTATGGCACATGAAGACAATATTGCTCCACCAATGTGCCTTAATCTGGCACTGGAGTAACCATCATATTTAGGGGTGAGTGAGCAGTTCAATCTCCTTGCTCATCCGATCACTGCTGTCCAGTACCAACTGTGGTTTGTGTGATCTCAACACCTGGCCACTCATTTCAGAATAAGCCATCTATACCAATTCCAAGCTTCATTTGAGAGGAGAAAACAATTCATTCCAAACCACAGCCTTTCCTTTTTCTTTTCTTTTCTTTTCTGGTATACATTTTAAATGTCAAATCTAGCCACAGTCGCTTTACTTTTAACAGATTTCCGTTTTATGCTACAAATGTTCAGTGCAAGCAGGATGTAGTGCAGCTGGCAGCAGGAGAGGAGACGAGAATTTCTCGGCTCACTGCAGCTCATATGTATTTATTATTACAGCGCCTTCCCTAATCAACAATTTCATTACTGTTGCAGCCCTTTGCGTAGTTACTGATGATTGAAGCTGCATCCCGTAGCTCTCCTTATGAGATTTCAACCAAGAGTAGCTTATGCAGTCTTAATTTTCTGCAGGAAGATAACGAGAATAGATAAAAATATGTCTTAGAAGTTGACTGCTCTGACCACTAGTGTGACATCTGGAGAAGCAGCTGTTCCTTTTCTAACACTAGACTACATTAATGTAATGCAATACTCTTGTAAATGTAGGAGTTCTCTTTCTCTTTTGAGCAAAAGACAACGCTGAGAGTACTAGTGAGCTCCAGAGCTCTGATCAATCTTAAATCACACATACACACAACATCATTTTATATAGCAGTCTGGACAACCTAGAATTAAATCATGTGAGGGGTTACTGGATATTCTAAAAATAGTAATAAAGCCATGGAAAATAACAGAAGAGTATATAAACCAAAAGCAGAAGCCGAGCTTCATAGATTATACAACTGTTGCCAATCCATATTTTACAAAAAGCTCTTATTTGAGAGACAAAAACAACATCTGCCTACCTTTCTTTTCCATGCAACACAGCTGAAATAAGTCCGCAGTTTAATTAAGAAGTTCCACAGAACACAGATTAATCTGCATACTACAATGAAGATGGAAATTTCATTTGGCCATCAAATTAGCCCTGCTTGTCATTTATGATTATTAAACCTTATTAAATAGGAATTGTGTTATTTCTTTTGTAGGTGTATTGTGGGAAAGAAAGGCTGCTTAGATTATGCTCATCATAGGGTATTCAGTATATATATATATATATATATATATATATATATATATATATATATATATATATATATATATATATATATATTTATAAGCAAGAATGGAGTTGTCCAATTAAGTACTAAATGGATTTCAAGGCTGTCAAATATGGACGGGAGACGGGAGCTCCGAGGGCAGCGCTCCTAAGACGATACAAAATATTCCGTTCATGACCCAAATCGGGTTGTGCATGTTCTGATCCATCTAATACAAAATATTATGATACAGTAAAGATATTAAGAACTTATCATCAACTGTTATATTACTGTAGGATAAGCTGCTGTGAACCAGAGTTGTAGAATACTGAGAGAGCTATTAGCTGCCCTAACTCATTGGGCATGCAAATTAAAAGTCTGAATAAATTACTTAATTATATAACTGGGGTAATTATCATCTTCGACTCAGACGTCTTGATTGCAATGGGGACCCAGAAACAGACACAAAGATGTAGGATACACAGTCATTATACATAATCAAGCACACAGTATTAGCTAAATGGAGAGACAACTCCTACGGTAAGTAATGAATATTGATAAACAGTACCTTCACCACTATAGTTGGTTTGATGCAAGCCCAGGTCCGACAGCAATCAAAAACACATTTTCATCATTTGCTGACTGTTTGGGGACTATCTGAAATCAGTCTGGAGGCATTGCATGTTCTAAATAAAAAACAAGCCTCATTTTCTGGAAATCTCTCAGAGGGGCCTTCAAATTGTGGTTCAATATTTTATGAAGAAATGAATGGTGCCATTACAACAAATACACTGTGGTTAATGTTTTTTTAAATGTATGATGAAGATGCCTAATATGAAAATGTAGTAAATAAAGGATGGTTGCCCTTGACGGTTACTCATGGTATAACAACTATGTTCTAAAACCCAATGGTCATAGTCAGTGCTCCAGATAAGCTGTGTATTAGGTGTTTTACGCATTGAAAAAATATGAACTACATATGATATTTAAATGTAATGTGTAAAGAATACGCTTAGCAATTTTCCTGCACAGCTTGAGTTTGTATATCAAGCTTCTTGGACTTTGTTGGTTCCAGGCATCTCCATTGGTCAATTGTGAATACACTGCATGCGGTAGTTACTGTAGAAAATGGATCATGGGAATGGTGGGACAGCTGATTGTAACCTGCCTTGGAATTGCCAGAAACACATGACCAAGTAGTCTGGGTTTTCAATTTTTAAAAAAAATGTATAGTTGAATCCACTCGCTTGCAATGTGTGTGACTGAATAAGCGACAAGGCTGATTTCTTGGTGCCCTCTTAGTCTCCCTCAACTTAACCTACAAATCTGCCTATCTGTCAACTTAATTTTTGTAAAGTAAATTTATAGAATAAATACAATATTCTGTGCTTGGAGAGAATCGGAATGCTTTATATTGATATAGAAGGGCGATCCATAAGGAATACAATCTTACTGTTAATTTATTTGCATTTGTGCAGTATCGGTGTTTAAAAATATATATGTTTGGACATTCTTGTTTTTACATTTTTAGGGAACATGTCTGTCAACTTGAAATGGAGAGCACAAGAGACTGAGAAAAGAAGATTTACTGAAAACTATAAAATCTGTCACAGCATAATACTAGTGGGAGGAGGGGAACGCAGCATCTAACTGCATTGAGAGTAGCAACTTCCAGTTGGATTTGTTTCAGGTGGAAAATAAGAAAAGCCATATGTACAGTATTTATTGAAAGTACTCATGACGCATTTTACTCACCCAAAATACATTTTACTCACATAGGGCCCGATTTTCAATAGGAGTTTCATTTTTGGTGTAAATGGCAGAATCTGCAGAATTTTTCTCAGTGTCATTATTCTACTAAGATGTGGTTTTAAGTCTCAGATTTTAACAATATACTGTATTTTGAAACTTCACTACCAGAGTTTTTAATGTGCTTTAAAGGCGAGAGACACAAACAAATAATTGACTGGAGTGTGTGGGTGTGTCTACACCAGTCGTGAGCGATGTGAGGGGCCAGTCTGGGTGAAGTGAGAGACTCCACAGGAATTCTTCCCGCGCATTGCGGCCGACTACAGTGAAATGGACCAATCAGAAGCAATGTCAGTAATAAAGTAAATTCATACAGACAAGAGTAAAAAGGACAATGCCTGGGAGAACATTTCGGGCATTATTAGTAGAATGTCCGGTGCGTGACGCAGGAGAAGTATTGCACCACACTGCGTCTGTAAATGTCCATGTTTGTACTAGCTGTCAATAAAAAATATGGGAAATATATACAGATAGGGTCACGCGAAAGTTTTTGCACTTACAAAATGAGATCTAGTCGCTCGCCTCCAGTGTAGAACCACTTTTACATTCCAGTTGTTTTCAAACTGTTTAGACTAATTTGTTTCAACAAGTGACAGCTGTATAGTTTATTAATTATTAACAATAAGAACTTGGTCATAGATATAATTCAGTAACAATGGTGGGGTGTTAAGTCCTTCATACAGTATTAAGCTACTGATAGCTGACAAGTCTCATGAGGTAATGTGTCTGGGCTGTTTGTGCTAATTCATCACACAAACTATGCATCACCCACAATTATTAAATACTCATCAGCGGTGCTGCGCTCTGGCAATTGTGAAGTGATGCAGTCCCATAATTCCTCATTAACTCATAAAGAAATGAGCAGCTGTACTGAACCCAACCCACTGCTGACCCCAATCAAACTGATGAGATTACCATACTAATCAATTAACATAGCTTCACATTTCCTTAATTAGAGAACCTAATTGTCTAGCAAACATATGCAACAAAATAATCCTATCTTGCAAAACAACTATTGTTTTTTTACACTGCATCTGCATAACGTAGCCGTCCAAACTCAGCATGAAATGAATTGTCACAAGCAACCAAAATAAGAGTTTCATTTCAGAACACTTGGAGTTGTGAATTGTTATGCTTGTTTCTTGCCCAAATATTGCACAAGGAATATTTTACTCAAATGAAATTCATGTAAGTTCAGCCTATTGACTTCCTAAACTGTTTGGAATCTAAGACTAGTTATTTATAATTTTAAAAAGTTAGCTATGGTAAAAGTAAATAAAACAATACAATCCATCTTCTTATGAGCATCAGCATAGGCACCCATTTAATTTCAGTTAGGTTGCTTTCATATTGTAACAATATCAGGATATGAAGTAAAACAAAGAAAGACTGGTTTCCAGTTTGGACTTGCCAGAATATAGTTCCATAAAACAGGGATCAGTGGTATGGTCAGGAACCTGTGTGTTTAATTTGTTCATATTTTATTAATTATTACCCCTGACAGCCTAACAGAAATCCCAGATTATTGCAAGGTAACTAACATTATCCATATGAAGTCCAGCATTGTTTTAATTGTTTTGTACTATTTACTGAATGTGTTTGTTTGTTACACATGAACTTTCAGCAGATAAAGCAAATTACATATATCAAATGATGGAACAAAAAAAGACAAGCAAAAAGCAGATGTGGTATATTGAAATTATGTTTAACAAGCTGTACATAATTGGTACTGGAGTGTTCGTTTTGTGGGGCTTTTTTGTTACATGGACAAACGTCCACTCTGGAATGTCTACACTTCCAGAACAGAATTCACCTGCAGCTCAGATATGAACGAGGTCCCACAGGTCAGCATCCTAAGCAAGTACATTTCTACTGCGCCACCCTGGAATGAAACCCTGGACTGAGGACAATGGGAACAAGAGTTAATTTACTGTTAATCTTCCTAATGCACTCCTGGCATACACCAACACTCCAGTTATGCATCCACCCCTTGCAGGGAACCCTTACATAATATATTGAGGGAAATAAAAGCTGTAGGGACCGGAATAATGGAAAATTATTGTCAAAGGAGTTTGGAAAATGGTCTATTGTACTGCTGCTAATGAACCACACAATGAATATTTTTCTAGGGAGTCTGGCAGGCAGATCCTTCTTTGTGCCCAAACGACCCCCAGCCAACCACTTAGATCTTATCAACTATGTGTGTGTCTGTAAATTACATCTTACAGGGGGGCTGTCATTTATCCCAAATGGGTTAAGTTAATAAAACTTTATGAGGTGCAGCTTGCAGCTTGAACCAGTTATCAGCCCTGTCAACAGGACGACTCTGCACTTGAGGATTCCATTTTGTTTTTTTGAGTGAGGGTGTTTACACTGCTAAATCCTCAGACATATTTCACTCAGATATTTAATTTAAATTTTAAGTCAGTAAGCAGGTGTCTGGCTCCCAATGCTGTCTTCAAACACTGCTGTATTGAATACAAAGCATAACCAGGCCTTTAAAGGAGTGCCTTAAATGGGGAGCAGTTCCCTTTCAAGTACTAAATGTAAGCATTACTGAATGGGTACTTACCTCCTAAAAACCCGAATTCTGAATATTGATGTACCAAAACTGCTCTTTGAGCCTGTGATGCAGTCATGATCCCGCCCCTGAGGGTTGAAAATGACTGCGCTCACAGCTGACCTGATCAGAAAGCCTTGTTCAGATAAGTACATTGTTGCTTCTATCTTTATATAATTCATTTATTGTGTTTTTACACACATTATATGTGATATTGCTTGTTACATCCCGCTGCAGTCTTATGCCCCACGTGAAGCCAGCAGCTCGAGTCGCTCCTTCCCAGGGATCCAGCAACATAAGTCAGCTGACTTTGTGATCTCCCCCCAGGCTGCATAGCTCCGGCTGGAGCTTATTTTATTTCTCGCTTTTGATTTTTAGCACCATATGAGACATATGTGATTGTTTAATTACTGTTTTTTTTTGAGAAAGTATTTTCATTTGTGTGTTTTCTGTTTTTTACAGATACTACGCGCAGGCCTGTCTGCAATGTGGTGCTCAGCAAACATGCAGCAAGAGCAGCTGCTGGGCTCAGCAGCACTGCGCAGGACCGAGATACTCGCTTCGGTTGTTGCTTGCAATTTCAACCACAGAATCTTGATGCCGTTTTGGCGACACCTTTTTCCCGTCCGGGTAACATACTCGTATTGGCCCTGTGCTAAAGTCACCAAACTGGTACCAAATCGTCCCAGTACCGACGTACCTGTACCAAACCCCTTTGCCTCCCAGGAATAAACCCAGTGTCCCCTCTGGTTCTCCATGCGTCCATTCACAAAGACAAATCTGCCCGATTCCAGCCTTGCTGAAGCACCCCCAGATGAGTCCAATTTTCAGCTTTGCCCAACACCTGGTCGTCTAATGGTTAGACGGAGACCTGGAGAGGCCTACAAGCCACAGTGTCTCGCACCCACTGTGAAATGTGGTGGAGGATCGGTGATGATCTGGGGTGCTTCAGCAAGGCTGGAATCGGGCAGCTTTGGCATGAATCAAGCCAAGTACAAGGTTGTCCTGGAAGAAAACTTGCTTCCTTCTGCTCTGACAATGTTCCCCAACTCTGAGGATTGGTTTTTCCAGCAGGACAATGCTCCATGCCACACAGCCAGGTCAATCAAGGTGTGGATGGAGGACCACCAGATCAAGACCCTGTCATGGTCAGCCCAATCTCCAGACCTGAACCCCATTGAAAACCTCTGGAATGTGATCAAGAGGAAGATGGATGGTCACAAGCCATCAAACAAAGCCGAGCTGCTTGAATTTTTGTGCCAGGAGTGGCATAAAGTCACCCAACATCAATGTGAAAGACTGGTGGAGAGCATGTCAAGACGCATGAAAGCTGTGCTTGAAAATCAGGGTTATTCCACCAAATATTGATTTCTGAACTCTTCCTAAGTTAAAACATTAGTATTGTGTTGTTTAAAAATGAATATGAACTTATTTTCTTTGCATTATTCGAGGTCTGACAACACTGCATCTTTTTTGTTATTTTGACCAGTTGTCATTTTCTGCAAATAAATGCTCTAAATGACAATATTTTTATTTGGAATTTGGGAGAAATGTTGTCAGTAGTTTATAGAATAAAACAAAAATGTTCATTTTACCCAAACACATACCTATAAATAGTAAAACCAGAGAAACTGATAATTTTGCAGTGGTCTCTTAATTTTTTCCAGAGCTGTATATCTATATCTATATCTATATATCTATATCTATATATATCTATATCTATATATACACACACTGAGACTACTGTAATACTACAAGGGTGTACAATTCATATCGCCCAACGCCTGGGACAACGTTTAGTAAAAGTATATCTGACCCAGTATTTTCAATTGCCCAGAAAAGAAAACATCATTAAAATAACAAAGACACAATAATACGTTACAGCAAAATGTATTTCCTGTGACTTGGTAAATTCACTCCCATAGGGGGAAATAAAGCTAGTTACATTAGTTTTTTTTTTTTTTTTTTAGAAAAACATACTCTAGAACTCATTTTCTTTTTTCAGAAATGAATAACACCAATTACAGGCTTGAGGGATGTAATTAAAGGCACTGCTTATTCTTTTCTTTTGCATGTCTGTGGAAACACATACTTACTGCATGCCTTTGCTCATTTTCTATTTATAAATCTACTGTGGTTCGCTATCTGTATGTTATGTTATTACACATGCACCAACGCCATGTGGGTCGCCTCAGTTGAATTGAATAGCAAGAAACTCAAAATACCAACACACAGTGATATTGCAATAAACACACACAGTTATATAAAGCAGCACACAACGCTACTGTATTTTCTTGTTTCGTTTTCTTCCTTGTTAGCCCCCACCTCCACACATCCAGGTCTCACTCACCAGCAGATTCAATGGTGGGGCTACACTGCTGATGATATTTTTTATAAGGGAAAATACAGGATTTTTGCCAGTGTAAACCATTGCCTTCTATATTTTGCTCCTCATTAGTAGTTGCAGTCCAAAGTGATATCACTGGTGACAAAGGATTTCAAAATATTTCCCATGTTCTCCCTAAGTGAACAATATTTTACTGTTGCTATGGAGACCTTACTGGACGCTATTAGAAGGTTGATTCATATGTGGATGAAGTAAAATATGCTTTATTTACACAGGGCGAGACAGACACAGAGGATTAGACTTTATAGCAAGGGTTATGCATGAAGTCATTACAAGTCACCATTGTCTGGACATATTTAAATAACCAAATATTTAGTTAATTTAGGCTGACATTAGACTAACACTGGTCCCTTTAATTTCTCTATAATTTGCAGAGTTGTAATTAAGTGAAATTGCTTTAGGGAATTTACATGTAGCTTTGTTCTGGCATAATTTTACAGGATTTGAATGCTGACCTTTTCTAAGCACAAATCAACAATTGTATTGAGTAGGCATCAATTTGGTTAACTGTAAACTGTCATCTTTCAAATG
Organism: Acipenser oxyrinchus oxyrinchus; assembly: GCA_030684275.1. Taxonomy (NCBI): domain Eukaryota; kingdom Metazoa; phylum Chordata; class Actinopteri; order Acipenseriformes; family Acipenseridae; genus Acipenser; species Acipenser oxyrinchus. Next base: position 64,706,138 of record CM060252.1, on the reverse strand, counting down.
TGCTTTTTTTCTTTTTCAAAAGTTAGGATTTTATATGTATATATTTCTTTAAAAGATCAGCCACAAATTTTTAAAAGTCTTTTAAACATGGTTAAACATGAAACTCAAGTACAATCGTCGATGAATACCACACCTAATTCCAATGATTTAAAAAAACCAAGAAAAACACACATACCTGTTACCTTTAAAAAAAAGCAAGAAATGAAATCGCTACAATCTGAACAAGGTAAAAGACATTTGATAGTTTAATACTTCTCTGGCTGGACGACTTACAGTAGTCTACAGCACACGACAGTGGTACCCAGCAAAGTAAATGACAGACATGTCAAGAGCAAAGATTGCAACAATTCATTGTTTTCTTTCGATTCATTTGACCAGAACCTGATACAGCTCAGCATATGACCCACCTCATTTACCCAGAATGACATTTTTTGTTCTATTTATAACAGGGTAAGATTCAGGCACGGAGGATTATAGTTTATGGCAAAGGTCACCACCTGGTATCCACAAGCAAAAACTAGACATTTAACAGTTGCTTCTTTACAACTTAACACAAGGTCACAACTATATATTTTAAATTCTAAAAGCAGAGTTTGTACTACCTATGCTTTTTTCTTAATGTATGTTTTTACAATACACTCTTTCAACATAATAGCTGTGTTTGTTTAATTATAAACTTCGAATTATAGTTCTCGGAAACAACCTTTCCACTAATTTGCAATAAAAACAGGTTATTTGTACCTATTAATCAAGATACATATCTTTAGTTAAATTATGAAATTACATACTTAAGGAAATTACATACTTTAGCAATGGGTCTCTTCAAATGAACTCATTTCTCCCTACTTCTCAAAGAGCATCTACTGTAATTACAGCTTCTCCAAACATCAAAGCCTCCTACATAAACTTGGTATGGCTGTAAAATATTACATTCTTATTTTGTTTAGATTCACTTTATCATTTTCTGTTGCTGTCAAGCACCCATGTGGCCTCATTGTAGCTCTCAGAATCATGTAACCAGAATAGTGTAACCATTAACCTGTCCCCCTGCAACACTCTGCCTGTGGACGTACAATAAGTCTTAATACATCAGTAAGGAATACTACACATACAACAAATGTGGTATTTCTTACATCCAATAGGGGATAGGTTGCAATGGAGCAGGTTGAGAGTTACTCTCTCTCGAGTACCATATGTCATGTAGGCATGATTTTCAGAGCTACGTTGAGAGTGTTTAAACTTCTTAGTTTAAAATCATCAGGATGGGGTGCCTGAAACCAAAAATGAACAACACAAAGAGTTAAGATAACTGATACTTCAGACCCTTTCTCAAAAAAGGTGCACATACTGTAGTAAAGGTAGTTACACATTTTGAAAGATCTTTATTTCCAGGGACACGCAATGCGCGGCCCGTTTATTGCCTGTGTATTAATTCCATTTCACTTATGAATATATCGTAAATATATTTTTACTTTGTTGACTTGCTTTTTCTCATTTTTCGTATAAAAAGCAGCACACCGTTTTAATTCATACTGAGGAGGGTAAGTGCTTCTCATTAACTAAAGTCTCCAATTAATTTCATGAGTCTTCCTCTCCTTTCTCAAATGCACAAACCCGCTGCATGGAAAGAACCCATTCCAACATAGGAGGCTTGTTGCTAGGGAGCTGACGTCACTGGCATGTGACTTTTGCTAGTGCATTGCTGCCTGCTATAAGTTAACACCTTGTCGGCTAAAATAAAAACCGCTTCAGCATATCAGACCTGTCAACTCTCCCTTATTTGCAGGGACTCTCACGTTTTTTGGACACTTCTCCTGGACAATTCCCAGGACAGATTTTCTCCTTTAGGTCAGCAAACCTTTAATTTCTGCAAAAGTCAATTTCTCGCTAACATTTCCGGTACTAAAATCATGGATACCGTGTCATCTACAATCTGTGGTTACTGCAAACCCCATCTGTACCTACCCTGTGTCCTAAACCCTGCGAGTCCTGTGGCAAGCATGCATTCGGTGCGCAAGGCAAGCTCACATACTTGACCATCTATGATGGCTTCGCGGTAAGCCCTCCTGGTAAAAACCAAAAACAAAATATTGATGCAAATTTTGATCTTTTTAGACCACAACATATTCTCACATAATCCTAAGCATCGTTGGCATACTTTCTTTTTATCGGTGGGACATGGGAGCAAGAATGATGTTTGTGGTAAGCACGAGAGATCACAAAAACACCAAAAAGCCAGCGACACTCAAAAAACCAGCACTTCAATAACATCTTTCGTTGCCAACGGAAAAACGGAGATCAAGAAAGTTACATATGCAGAGACCTTTACATGTTGTGACTATTTGAGCAAATCTGTAGTAGACAGGAAAGTCTTAAAAGTGTTTTTCTGTTTGATATTTTTCCGTATCTATCATTCTGCCAAGTAATAAAGTGGGATAGCTGTATGCCTTTGTCTTATGCAGGTATTCACTTCAATTCAGGCCACTAAGATTTCAGCTTACAAGAGTTCCCTTATTTTAAAAACTTAACGTTGACAGGTATGGCATACAGATATTTCATTTGCTTTGCTTTGGTTGTGCGCTTTTGCTTTAAACTGTTAACAACAAACCTACAAACATGTTCGGTGTTAATGTCATTTTTTGTTAATGGATAGTTAATATATAGTAATATATTACAAACTAATACATAAACAACAGCTAAAACAGTTCAAAACTTTAGATCCCTACCGTTATCACCTAGAAAGATCATATAATTGAAACGGGGTTGCATTTTAGAAGCACTATTAAAGTTGCAACTGTAGTAATGTTTATCAAATTAGATCAGTTTTTATTTTTTATACCTTTTTCAAATGCATAAATAGGTTACTAAAGGAATAATGCACGACAGGATGTGTGTAGTAGTGGGGTAACATCACACCTAGAGAAGTCGTTGTCGTTTCGTGGATGCTTCATTTCTGACAGATTCTTCAGAGGTGCTTTTTGGTCTCCTGGCTGCTATGTGTTTGAAGGTTCTTTGCCAAATGAGGTTTCCACAGTTGTCAAGTTGTTTCAGGTAAAATTCACTTCAGGAATTATGTAATTTATTCTGTGTTATTGACAGTTGTGGCGGATTGATATGTCTGTCTAGGTTTTCAGTGAGGAGGTTGCCGGTATTAGATCTGTGATGTTATGTTGGGATAACATCACGGGTTGTGTGCAAGGCTGATTAATCAGAGTTCAATTTCTTGCCACTGTCAGCTAACAGCTGTTAACATATTAGTAGGTTAGTTGTTCAAAGTCAACAAACTAAATACAAACATAAAATTAAGTGTACCTGAGACACGCATCACAGTCAAACCAGCACAAACTTCAAGGGTCCATCTAACAGTGTATTTTATAGACAGATGGACTTTATACACATGCTATTTTATGTAGAAAATAGGGAATTCTTCAGATTGCTGAAGGCAGATGATCATTCTACACAGCTGGTCTTTAACTCAATTTTAACTGTATTTACACAGGGCAGGTTCCTGGCAGAACACTATTTTGACATCAGTCAATTTTGATGAACAGATAGAGGCATGTGTAGTGTAATGCTGCTTTTTTTGGGATCCTATTTTTATGTTATAGACCTCGACAGTAACTGAGCTTGTATGAAAGATCAGCATTAGAATCCTGTGAAACTGAAATATTACAATAGCTTTATAAACTGAACCATGGAGGCTTCAGAACTGGAACAGCTACAGTACAATGCCACACTGCTCAGAAATTAGATGCTGTCCCCTCAAGAAAGATAATAAATTCTTATGGGTCTTCAGTAATAAGTGATAGCAGGCACTGGTTATGCGTTTAGACGTCTGTTGAGACCCTTGTAAAAGTTTACCACAGTAAAAGCATAGCAAAGTTTAATAAAGCATAGTAAAAGCATGGTAAAGCATTATTAAAGCAGATTAATAAACATGGCAAAGCAGGGTAAACTATGGTAAAAGCAGTGTAACCATGGGAAAACTGCTAAAATACCATGGTAAACTTTTATAAGGGAAGTACAAAGTTGCTTGTATCATTTTCTGAATGGCTTACATTTAGTGCAGTCTTCCACTTATAGTTGAGAAAAGAGGATGATTTGACATGTTAAGATTTAAAAATAATCTAACTAGAATAGGACAGGCACATTGAAAGGCATACCAATAACACTGTAAACCCTATGCCTGTTATGTTTTTTTTTTTTTTTACTTGGGTGGCACAATATAAAGGTCTGCTTTACCTGAAGATACTCATGTATGTTCTTCCATGAACAACAAGTGGACATAGGCATTTTAGCCAGGGATACTCACTTGAAGCCCACAGTTTTATTTCCACTGTGCTAAAAATCAGCATCAGACAATCTGCTAGGCAACAGTAATATTACAGACAATACATTATTTAGGTGTGTAATTTTATAAATATGAGATTACTGTGCAGTAAGCATAACAGTACATGACATATTTTATTACTCTGCTTTACAATTCTCAAAAATGCTGAAGTTTGGTGAAAACTCCTAGCTGCGAGTATTTTTACAACCTCGGAAGTTATAGAGTGAAAATCAACTCCCTCCGTGCATTATGGCAATAAAAACAAAATGGACTGACATAAATAAATAAACGTGAGCTAGAACTGTTTAATAGGAAACCCACAATGAAGGTTAATGATGAAGGCGTTCACATAAAATGATGAATTACAAACAACTACCAGTTCTGGCAAGTTCATCAACCATAACTAAAACATATTTTATGGCCAAGGCATGGTTTAGACTGCTTTTAAGGTTCCATTAAAGTCTTACATTTTATACAGAATATAGATTCAAATAAATCACAGCTTTTAAGGTAATGATTAGACACTATTTTACTGCATGCTTTAAACAGAGGTGATGCTTGTTATTGCAACAAGTGTCTTAGGTTAGGGGCACTGTAATTCAACAGTGTCTTAACATCATTTTTATACTCCTCCTCCAAAACAAAATCCATTACCTTTACTGTAATGAACCACAGGTCATGGGAAGAATCAATCAACGATATGTATCCAGCACCTAACGTAGTTTGGATTCACCATTAAATCAAAAATAATATGCATACTGTATAATGTACAAAATAACTTTCTGCAGCTGTTCCCACAATACAGTGATGGTGAGGAGAACATCAAAAGAATACCCACAAGCTTGAGACAGTACTTTGCTTCTCCTGCAAACTCGCACATAAACATATCTCTGCCGACTTTCAAAAACAAAAGTAAACCATCAGCCTCTTATTAGGCTGTGAACATTCCTGGTTTTTCGAAGAATTGACAAAAATAAAATGTAATTTTACACTGCCAATAGGCAGCCAGGGTGGTTCTAACTAGTCTGTAGGTTTTTTTTAAATTTCTGTGGAGGGATAGGTGATTATTTCTTAACTCCTATCTCTAATTTCTTCAGGAAGGTCGTTTTTACCTAGCACATCAAAAAGACACACAAGTGTTTGTTAGACAAGTGCAGTGGTGTAAATAATTAACCTAAAATGACAATATATATCCACTTATCTGTATACACAGACACATTATACTGAAAAGTGCTTGCAAAATTGTACATATTCTTTGTTTTAAAGTATAAAAAAAAGAATGCAATCTAAAAAGATACACTGTTAAATGATATCCAGGGTTATGTTTGCACATGAATATATACAGTATATTGCATTTGTACTGCAGTTATGGAACACGTAATATTTTGGCATAGCAACTTCCTATGATTTTTTTTTAGCATGTACACAACGTCAAGACTAGTCAGAACTATTCTGTCATGTCTAGTGCCTCTCACATTTGACTCAAAGAAAATACTGTAATAGTCTAAATTACTTTTTTTTCTCCCTAAGGCTAGTTCCCTTTTAAATTAGCTTGATAGGGGTTTCATATACTAAGCTGTCATCTTGTATTTGTCCTCCCAATAAAGCTAATATTTCATAGCTGGGATTAAGCTTGGAGCTTAATTACAGCTGTGTGTAACTGTGCCCGAAAGTGAAGCAATGCTTACTGTGAGGCAAACTATCCCAACCGGAAACTTACAGTAAAATGTTAGTCATTTCTTTCCATGTTTTATCATCAAGACAAGCTGGCAAATAAAATGGATATGTTTCAAGCACAATCCGTTAATCCCATTTCATTTTCCAACCAGCACAAATATGCTCTTGTATATAATGAAAGTGCTATTATATCAAATTACAATGCAATCTTTCTGACTGATTTATAGTACTTACAAAAAAAAGTATTTTATAAGCAGCAGAGGATGAGGAATAAAAGAAACAAAATCATTCTCTCATCTTCAGAAACTTAAGCTAATTTAAATTTCATATAACAGGGCCTCAAAATTGATTGGAGGGAATCGGAAGCGCTGGTTAGCTTGTTAAACTGACAATATAATACATTCTTAATATAAGAACAAAGGAATTAATCACATTTTTCAGGTTAAAAATGGTTTCTGATTTATGTGATAAAACATGTATTTTCTACAGCTTTACAAACAATGGACCATTACTGTACTGGACCTCACATAATATGCCTAAACACAGTATCATCTCAAATCTTCCCCAATACACTCACTGCATTGGGTCCAACGTTGTTGCTTCTTACTATTCTTATTTTGTCTTCGGACACAATAGGGTCTATTTTATTGATCTAAACAGTGGTGGGCCTAAATACTACTGCCATAAAACCTGTGGACCTCTTTTCTATTTCTATGTTAAGGTTATCATCCAAACAGATGGATAAATGTACTGTATACGTGTAGTAGTATTTAATTCACCTACTGTATGAAATCATAAAAATAGACCAATACACGCACATTTTTGAATTTCCAAGTCTCTCTCAACTTCTTTTCAATGATCCTGTTCCATTTTTTTGCAGTGTGGACGGAAACAAATAGTTGTCAATCTTACTGCCCTTTTGCAAATTCAGTTTTCTATTCTTTTTAATATATTTAGTGGGCAGACATAACATATGCATTAGCCTTTCTACTTGCACAACAGCATGCATCCTTCTTGTTACATGGCTATTTGTTATGGCTTTGCTCGAAGCTCCAGTATTTTAATAATGGCAAGCTCAATTTGATGCAAGGGTATTGTCCCCTAATATTCACGGAAAATAAACGCTTGAAATTGTTTGAATGTATTCTGAGTTACTAAAAGTGTCGCCTATATAGATGATTCAATTTCCTGCATTATCACATTGCCTTGAAAAGTGTGTGTGGGGAGGGTTTACAAAATCAACTGTGGCAGTGGCATAAAAAAAACAGAGAATGCTTAGGCCCAAACTTCCAAACATTCCAGAAAAAAAGTCAGTATCTACAGTTAGTACCACAGGATATGTTAACAGACAAAAAAAAACACAGATGGGGCAGCATCAGCTTCATGGCTCATGTGAAGAAATGCAGTGCTAACAGGCCAGCACTTCGCACACCACAGGCTGATGCTGGCAGATGCTGGATGTGGAATTGTTAATCAATACAGCACCCCTCTGATGCCAGGCAAGTGCTTTATCTGCACGGCTATGAACTCTGAACCCTCTGGATGGCCAGCTTCTTATCATTCATAATGAGCTGCTTGCAATACCGATTATGAGAGGCATGTCCTTAAGATTAAATTCAACTCAGGCACAGAAAGCACCAGCGTACAGTATGCAGTGCATAGGGAGAATCCACATAAAAAAAAACAGGAGCATGAAAAGAAAATGTATTTGCTTCTGTAACAAGTCAGAAAGTAAAAAGGATATTTAAATAGATCTGTCTGAATATCCACCAAAACCCATCTGTCATGGACTAGCAATTCCTACAGCCCTTCAAGCTTCACTTCACCACTGCAACATTCAGGAGCTTCAAATGCAAAAGAAAACTAAAATGCATATTCTCTCTTAAAGGTCAAGTGGTATCATAAACATGCAGGCTAAGGTTTTTGCCAAATTGCATGTTTATGACAGCAGCTGACCTTTCAAAAAGAAAACATTTTGCACCTACCAGTCACAAGATATATAAAGAATAATGCCAAGGGCTTGGTTTTCTCAGATCAGCAATTACCTGTATGACTTGAGAACACCATGTATGATTAATACCAATTTATATTTACAAAAAGGTATTATATGTTGTAAATATTCAATACATTCTTGACTTAAAAATAAAACTTAGACCCCAGTAAAAAGAAAGAAAACTCAGGGTTTTAGAGGATTTAAAAGCAGATTCTGAAAAGATCATGACACCACCATTCATCAAACTGATCTGTAATTTAACACAGAAGTAATCTAAAGAACATTTTATGTTGTTGGAAATGGACATCCTATTTTCAAAGGATTCTTTCTATTTCTGTTCTGTTACTTGTGTGTCAATTATGCGAGAATTGAGGTAAAACAATCTTTTGAAATTGGGTTATACTATATAATAAAAGAAAAATGACCATTAGTTGAGTTTTGAATGCAGCTGAAGTCATAAATACATACAAGTCAACAAAAATCAATGCAAGGGCAATTCATTTAATTTCCAAATGTACAAATCAATGTTATAACATCATTGAGCAGGTCAGGTTTTTTGAGATTCTACACATGGTATGGAGGTAACAATGCAAAGAGCTTAGCTCTGAGGAGAGAGGAAATTAGAAAAGAAAATAATAAACACTGACAATTTCACTCAAATCATTTTGCAGTTTGACCCTATAAATATTAATCATAGCAGTGATCTATGAAATAATATAATTAGTGATACATTAATTATCTTTTTCACAGATGGGGGCTATTTAATGTAATACAAGGTGGTGGGTCTTTGCTATTTTTTTTTTTTTGATTTTTTTAATTGTATTTATTTATGTCAATAAAATTACCCCAGAGAGAAAACACCAGCAGGATGAATATAATTAAAGGGCAACAGTATTTAGAGCCATTGCTCTTTAGATTATTGAACAGACCTAGATGTGTTTTTTTGCAATTCTGCCGACCCTGCTCAAGGTCATTTTTTCTAGAAGCATGTTTTTGTACCTCCCCATGACTCGTGATCCAGGAGTTGTCTGTCTAAGACCTTTTTCATCCTTGAACCCTACTTACAATACAGTATAAAGCCATTGCTGTTTTCTAGAATATATCATTAAAATATGTAATATGGATCCAGTTGCATGCTGAACTAAAACTAAAACAGTAGTAAAATATTGGTATGGCCAGTAACATAGTCTGCCGGTTTAGCTGAAGCTACAGCTCCAGGATGCAGTAGAAACGTTCCTGAATAGTGACAAGAATGGTTCATTTGTCATTATACGCCTTTGAATTCACATGCTTTAGAGAATTATTGTTTTGTTTTTGTATTCCTGTCGCCTTGGTTAACATTTTCATTGTTACATTCTGTCACAGATCTAGCCATTTAAGATGACTACCACTTGTCGAAATAATATGCGTTATGTGTGAAACTAAGTCAGCATGCGACACACTATATATATATATATCTGAATTGCCATTGAGAGCCCGTGAACAGGCTGGCTGTAAGGGTGACGTCAGACCAGCAGACTGGGGTATGAGACGCGCTGATGCACGTATTTATTAAATGAAATAAAAGGTTTAAACACAAAACTACACAAAACAAAAGGCACGAGGGCCAAAACAAACAAACAGAACAAACAAGTATTGAGCTCGTTTAAACTAGCATGTGTAGCAATTGTTTACTTTCTTTCATAATTGATCTCTCCCTCTCCAGTTCTCCACTCACAAACACCAAACCCCGAGTGAGTGAAAAACTGCCTCTTTTATGCAGCTGTACCGAGACTCGATTGCTAATCAATCATTCAATTGGAATCTTGGTACATCTGCAAGTGAACTAATTGTGCTCCCTGTGCTTCCATACTAATACCCACTTTAATCTGCACGTGGAGTGATTGTGCAATCCCTGTGCCTAAATAAAACTATATATTTTAAATCACTGGTGATAACTGGCACTCCGTGCACCAATACATATACTCCAACATTAACATGCCACATACAACATAAACACATAAATACGCACAGGGGCGGGGCACCCCGCCACAGAGCCAGAAAATATTTATCGATAGATCGATTATTCAGTGTCGCCAACTTGGCGACTTTGTCGCTAGATTTGACAACTTTTTAGTTTACTTGGCGACAAAATACGTGTCAAAGTGAACAGCGACAAATCTAGCAACTTTCAAAGCTGATCAAAGCTACATTCTGAGGAAGAAGTAGCTAAAATTCATAATCATAAAATCACTCTATTTGTTAAATTAGAAAAAAATAGTGCATTCAAAGCTTCCCTTCCCAGCATCATTAAACATTCTCAGTTACTCATACCAAAGATTCTATGGTCATTATAGGTAAAGTTTCTATGCAGAACGTACAACGCAACTTTTGCAAGGCGAGAAATGACTGCTAAACATAGTCACGCACGCAACGACGTACAGCAGTTGAGCTACGTATGGTACAGTGTGTGCATTGGCTGAAAACACATTAGCTTTCTAATATTTCTTACTTTCTTAGCTGCCTCAGTCTGATCAAATGTCTAAAGAAAAAACATATTAATATTATTATTATTATTATTTCTTAGCCAACGCCCTTATTCAATTGTTACAAGATATCACATTATTTTTACGTACAATTACCCATTTATACAGTTGGGTTTTTACTGGAGCAATCTAGGTAAAGTACCTTGCTCAAGGGTACAGCAGCAGTGTCTCCCACCTGGGATTGAACCCACGGCCCTCCGGACAAGAGTCCAGAGCCCTAACCACTACTCCACACTGCTGCCCTATACACAATGTGAGAGGAGTAGCAGTCACAGGAGTAATTGAAGGGCTGGTTGAAGCCTGTGAAAGGAAATCTGTCAAAGGCCTTCTGCAGTTACTGCAAAACCGAAATCTTGGCTAAGGTTAGTGACATTAAAAAACACAGCCTTACTTCAAAGCATGTACAGAAGGTTCAGACTTTCACCAACCCCAAGCAAAAACGCATTGACTTCAAGCCTATCGACAAAGAAAGTGAAGCATCTGCACGAAAAGCGGAGGGCCAACTTTCACTGTTTATTGCAGAACATTGTTCTATACTGACATGCGATTATCTGATGGATGTGTGCAAAAAAAGCATTTGCCGACTCAAAAACAGCTTCTGAGATAACTCTGCACCGTACAAAATGCACAGAGATCATAAAGGAGGTACTGGTGCCACACTTTAAAGAGGCAATGCTGAGTGACATAGGCGACAAAAAAACAGTCTCATCCTGGACAAATCAACGGGCACAAGTGCGTCAAAGCAATTGGGGATCGTTTTACGTTACTTCAGTGAGAAGAGGGGCTAGGTTGTGTTTACATTTCTAGAACTTGCCCCACTTCAAACTGGCGATGCTAGGGGTATAGCAGTTGCCCTCATTGATGCCATTGAAAAATCAGCACTCACTCTCAAAACCCTTGTGGGAATCGGGACAGACAACACATCAGTAATGACTGGGGTAAACAGCTAACGGTTTCTCACGCGTCTGAGGAAATGCTTCCCCAAAACATTGAGTTCCTTATCAGGTAGACCTATAATTGGTTCTCCTTACCGCCCGGTCGACAAGGGGCATACCAGCAGGTATATGAGACTATTAATTGTGGAGAGGAACCCCTGAAAATAACAAAAATGTGCCCCACTCGTTGGCTCTCCGTCAGCAGAATTCTAAACCAGTGGGATGAATTAAAGCTACATTCCCAGTTCTCTCGGAAAAAGGACAGCTGCTACATGGCAGAGATGCTTTTTCCATTTAGAGCGATGAGCAGAACCACATGTACTTAATCTACCTCAAGTCTCTCCTTACTGAGGTACAGCACGCAGTCAAGGCGTTTGAGGGGGAGAATACAGACCCTGCTAAACTCCTCAACGTATTGATAAGCCCCCTGAAGTCTGTATGTGGGAAAGTTATGATCCCAACGGCACAGAGCAATATTCTGACCACCTCAATCGAAAACCACCTGGATCCATCTCCTTACTTGGGCTTCAGTTTTGAAAACTGTCAGAGTCAAAGCTGTCACTAGAGAGCATAACTGTGCTCAGGAAGAGATGCATTGACTTTACTGTCCAGCTCAGCAAAGAACTTCAGCATCGCCTGCCAGTGAATGGCAAAACTTTGCAAATTATGTCACTACTGTGTCCCGAAGAAGTGCTGAAGGAAAACAAAGGCACACGGGAAATAACTGAAGTAGCCCAAGTCTTTGGATTCGACTTAGACACTTCAGACAGAATTGTGACCCAGTGGAGAAATGTACACTTCACTAGGTGGGAAAACACGTCTCAAACTGTTGCTCTCTGGGCTGAGGTCAGTGCATTCCGTGGTGCAGGAAACACGAATCCCTTTGCAGACCTTTACTCACTGGCAATAGCGGTACTTTCACTACCCCATTCTAACACTGAGGTTGAGCGTTTATTCAGTATGATGAACGTTGTGAAATCTAAGCTGCAGAATCGAATAGGCATTAACACATTAAATGCCATCCTAAGAGTGAGAGCGGGACTGAAATTGTTCAGGGAATCTTGCTGCACTTACAACCTTCCTGACTCGGTAACAAAACTCATTGGGACTACTGCAGCCTATTCTTTCAAGAAGCAACCCTTTCACAGTAGAGAGCAAGTGCAGTGCAGCACCAGCAATCAAGAACCAAGTACTGACTATGAAGCCCACGAGTGGGAGACAGACATTATGGAGATAGAGGTATGTCATTAACCTTGTTAACACACGAGAGCACAACCTGTGCACCTCACCGTTTTTCAGCTATTTTGTGAATTACTGTGTAACATTGCAAGTAACGCTTAAATATTAAATTGATTACATCAGTTTAGTAATTAAATATATTACATTATTGTTTTTTGTTTTTTTGTTAGCTTATTCGTGTTGATTTGTACCAGTTGGGGGTCAAAGCAAAATAAAAATAAAAAGTTGTTTAAATCCATAACCAGTCAGAGTAACAACCAATCATGAGAAAAACTACACAGGACATTTTAATAAAACGCAAAACAATAACAGCAGTGCGTTTCTAAAACACTGATGTAAAATACTATTTCCCCATTTCATCCCTATCCAATAACTTGTTTATATTACAAAGTAGTTTTACACAATGCATGAGGATCATCTAAAACATGACAATTACAATGGAAGCTCCTGAGAATTATTAAGACTTTGATTTGGAAAGAGCACAAGTATTTCTTTTTTGACTTGGGTGCTAAAAGAAAAATTAAATAACTTTTAAACAACAAAACTGTAAATAGTTATGATGTTGACAGCTACCGGCAGAGACATTGGTATATGTTCTACAACACTGATTTTTATGTTGTGAACGGGGGAATTTTCATTTTCTGGCTATTTCTACAACCGTTATTTATACTTACTGTTTTGCATGTTAACTTTCTTAATCTGAAATAGTTACACTGGAAAAATAATATAACTATGTTGATGCAATATGTAAAAACGCAGATGTTATGGTTGAAAACGCAGATTTTGAGATGGTATGCTTTTTACAAATGCACATTTTTAAAAGTCTAGCGCGACCTCTGCATCTCATTAAATGTTCACACAATTTAGTTGTGTTACCGGAGTATTACAACATTACTTTCTTTACTTTTCTTTCCGTCTTACTTTAGAAAATAATTGTCAAACATCGAAAGACATTGTAGCTCGCTCGATACAGTATTTGTAATTCTAGCACAATGCTCTTAATTTGCTCTGTTACTTTGAAGACTCGTGCACAGATCCAATCCCATCAGTAAACACTCACAGGAGGCGGGGCAGGGGGGAGAAGGTGAGCTCAATCACATGCAGATTAAGCTCTCTGCTTAATGCAAAACAATAACTGCCCATTCCAAATTTCTTTAAAAAAAAAAAAAGATTTCCTTTGTTAAAATCCATTACACAAAAACAATGCACTGATACATCGATGCATCTCCTCAGCCTTAAACAGGGCACACTGCACTGAATGGGTCTGCAAGGAGCCAAGGCAAAAAAGTAGCCTTGTTTCTGATTTCAACTTTATTTGTCATTTCAGTAACATGGGTAATAGCTGATTTAGTATTTGGCCAACCTTGTTTATCAACTTGAACTTCTTCAGCACATTGGTAAACCTTTTGACTAACTGCAGTATAGATAAACTGTATACCAGGTAAATATGGTTTTGCTGAGAAAATGACCTTGAAGACTCAAAGACCGTCCCTACTATACTGTATAAACTGTAGACATTGCTTTCAATAACTTTCATATTATAGATTCAAAAGTTACCATTAAGAAAAAAATACATCAGATATGCTTGCCTTTAATTTGCCAGAATAGCCCATTTTCTCTACTCCCTCTTTACTGCAGTGTGCTCTTAAATTTCAAGGACAAAATGACTATTACTCTTACCCAGTCAACGCACCTCAGTTCCAGCTCTTTGGTTGAACTTCTCATACTTGCACTCCTGAACAGAAACTGCTCAATGGACCAGATTCAAGAAGGCATTGTGAAGTTTAACTTGTGCAACAACGCTCTGGCTTTGTGCTGAAGGCAAATCTTGTTTCCATTTTGACTTTTCATAAGTGTCGAAGCTAAATTGCAAACTGAGCCCTTTTTCTAAAGAGTTAACTCTTTTGGGAGTTAATGATGTGCTTTTGGTATTCTGGAAAAATCTCTGGTCCCTACAGATTGGCACTTCACATCAAAATAAATTCGAGCAGTCAGACCAGCGGAGGGAAATATTCCAGAGACAAAACAGCAGTGAATAAAATAAACTAATGAGTTATTGTGCCGAAACAAAAGGGAATTTTGTGCAGCAAAATTTCGATTTCTACAGCATTTTGTATGAACTCATATATTTATTTGCAGCAATTGCCCAAGGCTTTAACTATGGGACAAAGGGAGTCATGTAAGAATATGAGGAATGTTTTTTTTTTGTTGTTTTTTTTTTTTAAACAGAGAAAGCATGGGGATATGAATGCAGCTGTAACAAACATTTTATTTCAAAGGGCTATACAAATAAAACCAATTCATTTAAAATAAAAATAAGAAAAAAGTATGACACTTTGACACTACATCCTGTTTTTAATATGTCCCAGGATAATAATAAATAAGGACAAGCAAGTAAAAAATACAGTTAAAAAAAATCTGGTGTGAAGGACTGCTCATAAAAACTATATACATGCACAGGTCCCAAAAATGTAATTACACAGGTTTTTTTAAAGAGCCCTTAGACAGCATGTATGCTAATGTCTCATGATAATCCATCCCAAAGTGCTACTACTATTTTTGTAAAATAAAATACCAATAAATGTGTAGCCTATGCAGGTACCAGAATTCACAGTTTTAATTAACACAATCAAGGCTTCCACCATGACTGAATGGGCAATGAGACCAAGCACAAGAAGCCCATTACATACTGTAGAATATTAATGTCCATTATTACTGTATATGACACTCTGCACGTGTCACTAAATGACCCCCAGCTGCCTTGCCCTTTAATGAATCACAAGCAGAAGATGACTTCCTTCCACAGCTGTCCTGAAGGAAAACCAATAAGTTTTCCTTTCATGTAATATGAAGTGAGAGTGACTTCCGAGACTTAAGAAGATCTATGGCTGAACACTCTTATTAAAAATGATTTTTTTTTTACCATATTTACCAAAGAGTTTGAGGGATTTCCTGCTGCATATGAACAGAACAGTCTTAGATTTTATAAAATGAGCAGTTAATCTTAGTAAAAAATATAAAGTATTAGGACTTCCTTGTTCCTAAAGGACAATGCACCATACAAGAACTAGATCAGATCATAAGGATTCTCCCCCTTTAATAAAATGAACAATAATGCACTGACATTCACTGACAATTGCAGGTTATTGTGTAAACACCCTATTCCAGTGCTCTAAACAGTGCCTGTGGCATCACTGCTGTCTAATACAGTTCCACTAACCCACCCAACTCAATTTACAGCAAGATTAGACAGCGTTCCAATAATATGGCCCAGCCTTCCACACTTGGTGACAATCATTCCTGCAAGCCTAACTGCACTGCTTTGGCTGACACAGCCTGCTCGCTGCTCTTACTCTGGGTTTCGATTAGTGTGCATATTGATTGGTGCCTTTCAATCAATGTCGCAATCCTTTGCAGCTGTCCTGAAATAGCTTCTGACTGCACTCAGACATTGATGTTTCAGGTGCTGTTGCATCCTGGGATATGCTGGCAGATGCTCCATTAATATGCTCATTTCCCACCCTCTTCTACCTAAACAAAGCCAAGTGCGCTAGGTCTTATACATTGTAGTCAGATGCGTGACACGTCACACAGTTCAGAATGTCACGTGACCACACCAGCAACTGGTCTGTATGTCCCTTAAAAAACTGTACAAAATGACAGCTATATGGTATTTTGTAAAAATTTGCTGAATCAACCACCCTAGCTTTGACATGAACCCCAGAGAACATGCATGGGGTTTTCTTGAAAGACATTTCACCAAAGGAGACCAAGCCCTGTTAAATCAGCAGGACTTAAATGAGTACAGACCCTCATTGAGTCCATATCTAGACAAAAAAACGACATTGATGGAGAGAAAAACCCTAAAGCAGTGTGCAAATTGACCTTTTCCAGTTCTATACTATCTACAACTGCCACAGTAAAAGCATGTCACCAAATTGAAATTGGGAATGTTTAAATTATTCTGACCGGGAACTTCGAAAAGCATGAGGTAATATGATGTGAATGACAGTGGTCAGATCATCATCTAGCCTGTATAATCAGAAACAATACACATCCCATTTCATAGTTAAGAGGTCTGTTATCTATCCCTGGTATCATCAGAACGCTTTCGTGGTTGGGCTGATTACTGTACCACAGCAGTGTTCCGTTCAGTAGTTAGTGTATGTATTGTGTGCTGCAGTACCTGTAAGTGTATGCTGTCCCTGATTGACAGGCTCTTTAATTCAGATATGCACCAAAAGAGAAAAGAACACTTGAAAGTGAATAGGCATGGCAATTTGCTTGTCTGATTTGCTGAGCACTGTAGCTGTGAATTTAGACAGCTGAATCTAGGCTGACTTAAATGCACACACATGGAGGGTAGGTTTTAGTGCTGGGACAAATCCTTAAATGTAAAATTCATAAATACTGTATTCTAATCACATACCTTTTAAAACATTTAACCCTTGTGAAACAAGTCTCCCTGCCACCAGATTTTATAATGCATTAACTGACAAATTCAATTGGGTTTTTTAGCTCCAAGGACATTACTACAATATAAAGAGCATTAAGTCATGAGTTATTTAAAGATTGTATTATGTATACAACAGATTACAGTAAAGTGCTGCCTTTTTATTGAAATCTATGTGAATGGCAAGATAACGAGGTGAAAACAGCTGATTGGTGGATTAGTAAGAGCGATTACTACAGTATAAACAGTGTGTTTATTATTGAAATCTATGTGAATGGCACATAACGAGATCCAAACAGTTTGCCCAAAATATATGCATGCTTAACACGGTATAAGCAATGCCTTTGTTACTGAAATCAATGGGAATGGCAAAAGGCATATGCTGTTTGCCTGATATAAACGGCTGCCTGCAATAACCCTGGATGGTGTAAGTGGTGGATGTTATAGTTCCAAAAATAATGAACTACCTACCAGCAGGCAGCAGAAAACAGTGCTATCTATTAATTCTATTATCATATAAAGTGACACTTAATAAATTGAAAAGGCGTTTACTTCAGTAAAATGAATGCTGTATATGGATTGGCAGTCTACTGTTCATTCATTCCCCTCTAGTGCTTTTGACACCACAGACAATAGAAATTTACAAAACATCATTAAAGAATCTGCTAAACCAAAACACGTTGGCAGGGCTGCTATTTGGCCAATTATAATGTTGTGCAATTATGCATACTTAATACAGTAGTCTAGATCAGTAGTTTGTAATGCATTTGCACGGGGGACTTCATGCTACTGTTATTAAACCTCAAAAAACAATCCAATTTGTGAAATCCAGTGTCAGCTGAAGAGTTTGCATGTGACAGAAGAGTTCATCAATAGGATAATGTAATGCTCCTTTTCTTTTGGAAAGCAACTCATAGCCCTTAGTGAACAGCAGTCTGTATCACAAAACTACCACAAATTCTCAAGCGCTAGCGGCAGTATCATCTCTACAGCATATTAACAAGTAAGTAGGTTGCAATTTCTTTTTTGTGAATATTTGCAATTATTCTGAGTGGTTATTATTGCAGTTACTCAAAACCAATGTGTGTGTGTTTTTTAAATAAGCTTGTGTTAAGGTGCTTTCGGGAGATGCTCTTCATTTCTAGTTGCCTGCCATAGATATATGTAACCTAGGTTAGATCGAGTCTTTAGAAAAGCACCAGCCAGCACCATCTAGTGATCTGCCATTTTGGAAATAAGTTTATTTTACATTTGCTGGCAATACACAGCAGTGAACTAGATGGTGCTGTTGATCTAGCCTAAGTTATATAGACAACTAGAACTGAAGGACAGCTCCTGTACTGTGTGAAAAAACCTTAACAAAAAATTATAATCTAATAAACAAAACAAACATTTTAGTAACTGCACTAAGAACCACTCATTACAAATATTACAAAAACAGGATTATTTGAAGCTATTTACTCTAAGACTTGCCTTGACATACAGACCAAAACAAAGACTGATACACAAGTACAGATGATAGAAACTACTGTGCACTTGCACTAGGGTAGAAATCACATACAGTATACGTAGAGTATAAAAAATGGCTAAACTTACTAAGGTTTTTGATAGGCCATGCTTTAAAGATATGGGTTTGCTGTAGCTTAAAGGTTAAGTAGGCAGGTGATTTTGCATATTGATTCAGTTCCACAAAGACATACAAGTTGAATAGTTTGCAGGTATAAAGATAACGTTTCCTGTTTCAGTTTTATTGAAAATATTTGGGCAGAGGTGAACATTATTGCTTTTGGAAGATATAAGAAGTCTGTCTCAGGGCTATCACGAATCCGAAGGGCCCAACACATTAGTATTTGTCAATTACATGTTCTCCTGCTGCATGCATGCTAACTACCAGTATGCATCTGACTAACAGGTTGTAAGAACTACCTGTACTGGTGAATAGTGCCTTTTATTTCATTTTTTGATAAAGCGATTGGTGTTTTTGGAAAAATACCCCAGTGGGGATCCATTAAACCTGGTTAAGCTGAAGGCAATATTATATATATATATATATATATATATATATATATATATATATATATATACACACACACACACACATACACAAACTTCACTTAGTCCACAAGCCTATTGAGGGTCAACAATGACATCCTTATTTTGTACTGTACATAGATTGTAGTGTTACAAACACACCCTAATTTCCAGTTAAATTAAAAAGTGAAATGATGTACCAACTACAGCATCTTAACCAAGAAGCAGAAACGTTAAGCTTTTGTCCAACTGTAATAATATACTGCTGCTGATTTTCTCAACCGCTCACACTGCTTTCCAAATTCTTACAGTGTAGGCTTTTTTTTCACAAATCTACCAAACTATATTTTAAAGCTTTGTTTAAAAGCAGTTAGTAATTCAAGGTCATATTTTTTCCCCCTCCTCCTTTTTCTTTTTACAGAATAAGCCTACAATCTCTAGTTCTCAGTTAATAATTCTGCATATGCTACAGAAGTAACCTGGTCTTATTGTTTAATGATGAAAGTGATGTTGTGCAGTTGCTGTACAAATCTACAGGTTATGTATCTGTCAAAAGCATTCACGTTTTTGGGCTCAGTTTCAATGACAATCGCATACCAGGAATAGCAGGATCATCACGTCAGAGCCTTTTGACAGCAACTGACAGAACCGTGTAATTTTAAACAAGTTCTGACAAAAACTCAAATAAGAAACCACGTGCTAAAACGTCCCAAGATTGTATGCATACTAAACACAGAGAACACATGGCTTATTCCTAAATTGTGCATCGTCAAGCTAGAGTTCACGTTGCCTTAGGGAACCAAACTTTCCCTGAAGAAGCCAAACTTTGTCATCACAGCTTAAGGTTCGTTTTCAGGTTGAAAAGTTAAATAAACATAGGCAACACTTCAAATTTACAAAATGAACAAAGTCTTTTTGTTGTATTAATGAGTACAATATTACTTCCACTTGTTTTGCCAGTACAGTCTTTCTCATCAAGGTGGATTCCACTCCCTGATAGTTTTAAAATTGTCTACTGTTATCATCCTGCTGAAATTTGAAACTCCTTTTAACAGATACACCCAGCTTCCATAGCTTACCCCTCCCCACCGACAAAACCATCAGTACCCAATACATATCTTTATTCATTGTAGTGTCTGGTTAACTGATTAGACTTGCCTCTGCATACATTATACTGTAGCTTTGCCAATAGATTTGTGTTTGGTTTTTTGGTGTCACGCTTTTTGTAAGCCATCCCTGTTGATTAATCAACACCCCCACAATGACCAGAATTCTACATTAAATTGAGATTAAACATGTTCCATCATTACAGGGGGGAATAAAACATTGAATATGGAACATGACTACGCCACCGATTCTTACCTTGTTAGAATACGGTGGTTTACTGAGGTTTATTCCATCTCGGGTCAGCTTATCTCTGATCATGATCTTCAGCTTCAGTTTGGGGTAAGTGACCAGCTCTTTGGAAGTACCATGCTGGTGGTTCCTGCTTGTGCCCTGATATCCAGGGTTCCTCCCGACCCTCTCCACTTTGGGCTCAGTATAAGATTTGGCCCCCCTCACTTTGGACTCGTATTGCTCCATCGTGTGGCCGGTGTAGATTCCCGGAGTGGGGGGTATCTCGGGCTCCAGGGTAAAGTACAGTCCTGTAGCCGTTTCTTTCTCCTCTTCTTTTAACCTCTTCACCGCATCGTTAATTTTTTTCCTGTGATGAGGCAGGAAGACTCCGATAGCATCCAGGTCAGGGTCTCCAATCTGCTTACACACTTCCAAGTCATCATAGCCGTTATCCACAAAGGATTCCACGTACTGACAGAGGTGGAGAGTCTTCAGCCATTCATACACGATATTGGTACTCATCGTTGCAAATACAATGTTTGTAATGCAGTACGATTGTTGTAATGTGTGTTTTTTTTTAAATCACTTACCGCACGATTGATTTGTATGTATTGTGATTTTTGAATGTGTTTTCCCGGTTGGCTATATTGCCTGGGGACAATATGTTGCCCAATTCGTATTCATCACATTTTGCTTTTTCTGTCCTTCATTTTCAAATGTCGTTTAATTGCCAAGATCAAATTCAGCAACTGATAATACATTACAAATGCAATTTGAAATATTACAGAAGCAATATTCCGACTCTATCAAAAACAGCCATTCGACCAAGATAATTTAAAGTACAGAGTTCCGAGTATTTAGCAGTACATCTGTCCAAGTTAGATTCAGGTAATCCACGTTTTTGTCAGTTCAGAATAAGCAACAGCGCTTTAACAACAGCACGAGAATCAACAATTGGAACATTAACTTTTCCAAACTAGCGTGCGTACACATATGATCGCAGTTCATTCATATAAACCACCTTTAAAAAATGCTTTCCTCGTCACAAAATGTCTTTCTTTTTTTCGTTTTCAACATACACCTGGTCGATGTTTTTTTTTTTTTTTTTTTTTTTTAAATCGCCGCCTCTGTATGCGATTATAAATCGGTGTTATAACATCCAGGCATTCAACGCAATACATACATAATGTGCTTTTCTGATGGCTTAACTCGTCCACTCACGTTTGTTTTGTTTTCGTAAACACAATTCAGGTCCCATCACAAGTTTAGACTGCAGACACCAATGTCAGAAGTTGCACGCTTGTACAAATGTCCTCTGCTGTTTTGCTTTTTTTTGTCCACTCCCCCTTTTCTTTTGCTTAATTTCAGGAAAAAGAGTGTTTTCCCTGTTCACCATAAATGAATGCTCTTGTCTCTTTACTCAATTGTTATTTGTTAATTGTACCCCGCTTCTTTGCTATTTAGTATCCAAACGCCCCCGGAACAGTAACTCCCCTTGCTCGGGTGACTCTTTCTGCACTAAGAACTGTAAATACCAAACGCATTTCTAAAAGAGGCTAGACCGAATTATCCAGGCTGTACAACGCTTCTACTTCCCGTGGTTATTTTTCATCGTTTTCAACTTGTTTGCTTCGTTTTGTATAGCACTGTTCTGTTCTTCAAGTACGATACTGTCTGTACACTTACTTATATTATTCAGTCCAAACAATATTGCTCAGTCCACCGAGTTAATTAATTTTCCCGCAACATAAACTTGTTCACAGTAGAAACACAAGTAGGGTTCTTGTGCTTTCCTTAGCTTCAGAATTTCAGAAGTGAAGACTTTGTATTGGTTTGGTATTAAATGTCGTTTCAAGTGAATCAGCACTCCCTTGTCCTCTCTCTAATCTGAAGTTGCTTGCTCTCGGCTCCACTACACTCCCCCAGCTACACTGTATGCTGTGCTGTATCTCGACAGAACCCTGGAGATTATACTCTTGCGCCCCCTGTCAGGATCTGCGATAACTACACCCAAATCAAACAGCGTTCCACTTGCAAGGTGTGTTTGCAGACTGGAGTCGTAAATTATATAACATTAATATTGAAGGTCAAATGGGTGAAATTGTATTATTTATTTAATGTAAAAAGTCTACATCTTTACTTTTTTTTTTGTTATCGATGTCTATTAATTAATATAAATTCATTCATAGTTATCCCTGTGTTTTCTACCTCATTGCTAGGCAGATCTATTTGAATTTCAGTTGGCACATGATGTCTTCTTTCAGTAGGAACACAAACACTGACAGCAGCCTTGGTCAAAAACGTATTTTTTTTAACAATATTCATCCATTCCCCTGGGTTAATTTCAACTTTATATGCAATGTGCAATACTATCGGCTTCTTTTATTATTACCAGTAGTTGTAGTCGTACTTGTAGGGATTGTTTTGTGTTTGTGCATGCAAAATAAATGGCTGCAATGCTTACTGTGTAGAAAACCACTGGTGTTGAAGAATGCAAGCCCCCTGGTATATATATAAAATTCTGCATGTATACTGTACATATTTCCTTTAGCTTTTAAGTTTTAAACAATTCAATGTATTTTTTACAATAGTTTGTTTATTTTTTATTTGTGTATATATACATAAAATGCCTAATAGTTATTTAGAATTCCTATTGATGGCCTAAAAAGGTCCAAATATAATTCAGTATAGGTACCAATAATAATAAAAAGCTGTATAATGGGATAGATCATTATAGACATCTTATATTATATTGTCAAAAGATACTGAAGTGACTGAACCAATCAAATATAAAGCAGGCCATTTAAATTGCTCTAAATCAATATGATTCCCCTGTGAAAAGGCTTTTTTGTAATACAGTATCACAATTATATAAAAATGACGACTTGTTAAATAAAAATACCACAATTTCACTGTGACATGAAAAAGAAGCAGGTTTTATGATTTAAAACTGTGAAAGTTCTTATATTGTACCATAAACCACCACAGAAATGTGAAAGTTCTTATACTATGCCCAGCACTGCCATATTCACCTAGTTTGAAAACTGAAAACAGAACGCCCTTTAAGAGATCTATGACAAGAACCCCCTCCTTTAGTCATGTGATCCCTGACTGCATCTCAAAGAAGGCAGATGACAATACTGGAAAATGAGACAGCTAGTAGGTGATAAATAAATTTAAATCTCCAGTAAGTAAATGATGTGGCTCGTCTTTTCACATCCATTGGAAGGATGGCAGAAAACCTTGATCTGCCCAGAACAAAGTGATAAAAGAGGCACAGCAACCATCAATGGAGTTTCTGGAGCTAGAAGGGGAAGTAATAGAAAAGGTGTCTGCTATTATTTATTACTTTGTGAGAAGATTGAAAATGCATTAAAAACCCAAGCTGCTTCAGAGGAAAAGATGTGTTGTGACACTAAGGACCAAGCTAGCAGCAGTCAGTCAGACAGTGCTACAATAATCCTGGTACTGTGCAATGGTGCTGAGAGCTGGGTAGAGGCAATGGTACTGGAACAGAGATTCAGTGTCTGTAAATGGGGGTACAGCATCTAGAATAGAACATTGGGTACTGTAGCTTTCCTCCAGTGGAAGAATCTTTACTTCTTCATGGTGTTTGCCATCATGAATGCTTTTTGTTGCCTTTTGATATTCAGCATTAAGGTGGTTTTAGCTGAGCTCATCAGGTACCGCTATTCAACAGTAAGGCAGCTTTCCCATCAGAAACAACACTGATGCTTAGGAGCCAGATAATTTAGAACTGTGTCTTTACCACTTGAGAGTTTTGCTGTATGGAATTTTGAACATAAAAAAAATACAAAAAAATGAAAGAAAAAGTCTATCTCAGCCCTATACATTACAATTCAACCATCAGTTCTTTGAGGGAGAAATCATGTGGCTACTAACACAGTATCGTATAATTATTATTAATGTGTTTTATACCAATTAATTAATACTGTTTTTTCAAAAACTAAACACACTGCAGAACTTTGAAGTTATTGCACTCACCATTGAAACAACATATTACTGAATATTCATTTATAGCATGGACTCATTTAATTCATTATTGCACAAGTACCTTATTTTTGTTGCCTTTATGCTGAGATATATTTAAATAAATGGGAACTGTATGTCTACGGAAGAAAAAACAATTCACATGTGTTCAGAAAGCAAGTACTAGGGAATATCTATGTAATATTGAATTTATTGTATTACTCATAATTTCTCTACCTAGTAAGGTTAATAAATGGCATGTTTTGAAATGTAAAAGGGTCTCCTGTTATATAATTGAATTCGGTAAACAATTCCATTTTAAAAATATGTTACGTTAATGCACTGTATTTAAAACCAGTATGTGTGATTATAAATATAGACAGGCTGTGTTCCAATTATTATTTTTCGCTATCATGTAGTAATAGGAGACCGGCTGTTCTTTCTGTTTTTCTTGATGCAGTTTCAAAATGTAAAGAGGGGCTAGCCTGGAGTCAAAGATGAATAACCTTTCAAAACACAACTTCACATGCTTTTTTCCAAGCAGGCTATGTGGTTACTTAGTCAGCAGTATCTTCAGGCATATCGCTAAAAATACTCAATACACGTGAGTGTTATCCTAAAGCCAGTAGTGTACCAGAGACACATATAAAGATAAGTTATGTTGCTACAAAAAATAATAAAGTGTGAATAAATGAAACCCCAGCAACACCAGTAAAGTTTCTGCTCAAGATCTACGGAATATCTATTTCCAATACCTGCCCATTACTCACTGGGATTCATTAGGAGTTATTAGTAAGAAAGATTACGCATACATTACCCATAGAAGAAACAAAGGCATGACTTAAACAAATCAAAATATATATATATATATATATATATATATATATATATATATATATATATATATATATATATATATATATATATATATATACTGAAAAAAAATATATAAAAAAACATGTTCTGTAACCAAAGGCCTCCCTTTCATATTTGGAACATGAAACTGATCTCTGTCCGTTTATACAGGTGACAAAGCATTTAATGAAAATTGAAGTGACTGTCGTTTGAAGGGTCTGTCGTTTGACAACTTGCAATGCCACTTGCAATATCTCCTTAGGTCAAATCACAGAAATAATGACACACACCTACATGTAGCACATATAATCCCCGACAGGACTTCTCTTTGTAGATTTTTGCTTCACCAAATACTTTTTCTTTGGAGTAACACTATTATGGTACATGCATGTTAGACACTAATCATTACAGTAAACAAAAAGAGCTAGTCGGCAAACATGTGCAACTGCATGCATGCAGTATGCTGATCAAACATTTTCTGGTCAGTTTTAATGATACCGTCTTTGGCATGTGTCAGGTGGTAATAACTTTGGAATGTCTATTGTGCATGAAATCCTAGGTTATGGTTTTGATTCTGGGTCCATGTAATTAGTTACCTTTTAGTGGTAACTAATGTCCTTCCAGCAGAGAGTAAATGTATTTACTTAAATGAAAAAAAAGATTAAATTATTGGTGGTTTTGAGATGGAGGATTATTGCTTTCAGAAATTTTTAGAAAGCAGGTTCTTGGGTGCCACCTGGTGAGATATGCCTATCAGTGCACTATTCATTTGTAATGAATTGTTCTGGATGTAACGTGATGTGGAAATACACTAAATCTCGCCTCTTGTGAAAGACTGCAGTGCTACAATAATGTAACAGCAGAGGTATATACTTAAACCTGTGCTCACTGGAATAGCATAATGAGAGAGCATCTTGTTTTCTGGGTTCAACCGTTACATTGAACATAACAAGGTAGCATTTCAATACAGTAAACAAAATAAAAATAAACTAAAACAAATTCCAATACAACTTGTTTTCCATCATTATATATATATATATATATACACACACACACACACACTCATGCACAGTTACTGAAATGTATTCAGTCCCCTTTTCTGGTTTGCGGTGCTTATGAGTAGGACATTTATTGCCCATTTTTCCCAGACAGCTTTCTTACAAAATATCTTGATATCCCTAAATAGATAATCGTTCCCTTCTCCCTGAGTTATTTAAATAGCCATGGCCAGTTAGTTAATAAAACTGATTTGCCTGGAAAGCAGGTGCATAAAAGACAATCACTAGTCTTTTTGCAATTATGCGATTAAAACCCAGAAGAGGTAGGGGGGTCTTTCTTGGCCTGGGCTAAGGCCACTTTGTTTTATTGTTTAAACTTGTGTTTATTTATTAATGTGTTGAATATGTAATTGCGCTTTGGTGTTAAAAACACATTTATTTGTGTTTGTCTCATTACTGCCTGCCTAACTACTCAGGTGCCGTTTCAAAGTCCCATATAAAAATGTCGCAGTGGCAGCCCAAATATTATCTATTTACTTCCAATGCAGAATGGTATGCCTTTCCAGTCATCATTGTGTAAACTGATAGCCTGTGGGATATATACGGCTTACTAAAAGTGTTTGCCTATTTTTGAAGAGGGGGCAGTTATCTATACAGGGATACCAAGATATGATAAACATGTTCAAATTAGTTATTGTGTGGTCTAAGTATTTAACTTGTTAGTTTTCTTAATGTATCAATATAAAAATATAGGTCTACATAGGTTGGTTAAATTAGTATTTTACACAAAAAAAAAAAAGTTTTATTGGTTAGTGTACTAGTCACAAATATAAATGTAATCAAATGCGACAGCAACTCCAATAATGTTTGCATCTATGACCGCATACACTGGAGCAAGTGAAAAGTGAAAATAAATAAGGGAATCAAAGGAATTCGTTTGGTGCACCTTGGTACACAGGCACCATGCTTTTGGGGGAGATTGGCCATGGCATTGATGCAGATGGGTAAAGAATAATACTTTGTATGATCAATGAATCAAATAAGCATAAACTGTACACTAGTTGTAAAAAGTTGTTTTTTTTTCACAAACAAACACAGGCTCAACTAACAGCTGCATAAAAAATGGTTCACTAGTCATGTAGGGAGTGACTTGCACATGCAAACTGCACTGAAGTATAGTCCATACCTTGTATATAATGCACCATAATGTTTCTAAAATTTGTAAGAGTGCCTGTTGTATTGTGAAAATTACAGTAATAATTTACAGATAACTAGAATTAATATTCAATGGACAACAAAACCTGTATACTGATGTGAAATCAGTTAAATATGAATTCCATATATTTCAGTATCGATCAGTGTAATGTTAAAAATAAAAAAATACATCTTTCTCTTCCTAAATTCAGTGTTTGTGTTAAAAGAAGTTATGTATGCAAGGAGGCAGCACTGTTGTCAAAGGACTGCTGAAAATCCTCATATATTCCATGTCATAGGCTTGGTTTGTTCCATCCTTGCAGAAACTTCTTCAAAGAAGTCTAGGAGGTTAGTCAGACAGGATCAGCCTTTTCTGAATCTTGGCTGTCTCCTATAATACGATTACATAAATAATCATTTTTTACTATGATTTACATGTTATGGCTGGTGGAGTTTTTTTTTCTTGAAATGCACTTTGGTAGTTGATATCTTAACCGTTTATCTTGATGGGCCCCTGTACTTAGTATCCGGCTGTCCCTTCAGTTTTGTCTATTCAGTAGCACTGTGCAATCTTATAGATTTAATACAAGCCATCTTTGGCGTTGGTTGGAATTATTTAAAAGATCAATGATCAAAGGATTTACAATATTATTATTACATATATTACTAGTTATACATTGTAGATAATCAGGTTCCTTACTTTTGTTCAACTTTTGGACAAATCTAATTTTGTGTTCACTACCATTTTGGAGTACTGAACAGTAGTTAGTGGGCCATGCTTTTTTTTTCAAAAAATGTGCCCTCTTTACCTAGATCAATGAAAGTTCTTTGTTTATATCACAGGATTGGTAATGTAGTATATCACTGCATTGTTTAAGTGTTCTACAAACCTGGCATGCCATCAATATATTAATTACATTCTGGTCTCCTCTTGTGTTATTATAACACAAGAGGAGACCAGAGTAACAGTCCATTAAGGTCTAAACATCATCCAATTTGATTGTGGCTTGGAAAACATACTTCCGAGTGCAGATTCCATCATAAAACATTCCTTCATTAGGAACTCCTATTGTTAAACATTTGTTTTTACAGGTTGTGTTTCAGAAGTGTAGGTAACCAACTGGATATTATTATTATTATTATTTGTTTATTTAGCAGACGCCTTTATCCAAGGCGACTTACAGAGACTCAGGTGTGTGAACTATGCATCAGCTGCAGAGTCACTTACAATTACATCTCACCCGAAAGACGGAGCACAAGGAGGTTAAGTGACTTGCTCAGGGTCACACAATGAGTCAGTGGCTGAGGTGGGATTTGAACCGGGGACCTCCTGGTTACAAGCCCTTTTTCTTTAACCACTGGACTACACAGCAATCTTGCTTGAATTTCAACAATATTTATGTGCTTATCCCCTTTGGTATAACTTCAAAAACTCAATCCCATAATATTTAGTAATACAAGAAGTCTAGATACACAAAATATGTCAAACCGAGTTCATTTGCTTCCCACTTATGTAATACGTTCTCAATTACAAATCAATTATATTAAAACTTCCAAACGGTGAAAGTGTATTAGTTAGATTTGGTTAACAATTGATCTTGGTGTTAGTTTTCATATTCCCTGAAAAATATGCTGGACAAAATGTCATATAGGTTCTATTGTTCAAAATAAATGCACATACTTATTTAAATTACTTTGTCAAAATTCATTCAAGAGGTAGTTATAAAAAATAAAATGATAAAGATGAGGTCAATAAACCAAAACAGAGAACACTGTATATTTAATTTTTTTTTATATTTATTTATTTTTTCCATTGCACAGTAATTTCTATCTACAGAATTCCTAAATTGTTTGTGGCAGCAGATAAAGTCATAAACATCCATGTTAAATTTGCATAAAACTGTACAAGAAAATTGGCTACAATGAGAAAATACTGCAACCCACAAATAAACCCCCTCCTCCGACTCCCCAGACAGATGATGGCTGATGAGAAACAGACTTCCTCATATGTACATTTAAAATGAACAGCATCAAGAGTACTGGTGGCATGTGCAATACATTTATTTGTAGAGAGTAAATAAAAAACACACTTAAAACTTAAACAAAGAGAAAGACATAAAGAGGGCACATGGTTCTTTCTCATGTTTCCCAGAAGATAGGACTACCACACCTGGAGTGTAATGTATAACCATAGTACAGAAAATAAAATAAAAATAGAACTACATTAATACATTTACCAACAGAATACATACATCTTACTGCTGAATGGAAAAAAAGAAATAAGACAGTAGAACTTAACAGAAATTATTGTAAACATTGAACATGCTTCTGCTATTGTGCAAGGGAACAACTACAGTAAATATTACATTAAAAAGGATGGTTTTCCTGCATCTGTAAAATGACAAACACATCTGAAATGTAAAACAAAGGATCAACCTTTTGCTGTAGTTACCACGCAACATCAATATCGCCATCAGATTAAAACTTTATTTTTATTTTTTTTAAACTAGGAACATTAACCGTTAAGAACCTTTTAATTGACTATAACATACTCTTTCTTAAACACTTTGACTTTCTCAAATGCATGTTCTCAACTTAAAGTAAACTTGTACATATATAAAATCCTTAAAATTAAAAGTATAGATGTTTATATGTATAAATATAACTGACCATGAAAACAAATCTGAAAGTGCAGCCATTCATTATTCATCACCACTGACACAGTATAGCTTGTCTTTGTACGTTTTGGTCCTTATTAAAATTGTAACTACTTTACACACAAACAAACAAAACAAAGAAAAAAAAAAATAATAATGATAGGCCAAACAGAAGTTCAATACATATAATATTAATACAATTATTCCCCGGTGCTAACCAAAAGTTTTCAGATAGCAATAGTAGAAATTAATAATGCAACAGGTAGCACATTTACATGCCCAAGCAGTGCAAATAAAATTGTACAGTAGTAGTATTGTAGAATTCTTGATTTTTTAAAAATTGATACAGTATTCTCAAATACAATGTTTTGCAATTAAATAAATACCTACTGCCTCATAATTCCTACTACAAGTAGGAATTTTTGTGAAGTTGTGAAGATGCAGTGGGACTTCATCCATTTATACAACTACAGCACAATATTAAATAATTTCTTGAAATCTCATAGCTTTTTTCGTGCTCTCAGAATCCCTTGGTTGGCCTGCATACATTTTCATACTTCTGCAGTCAGACCCCATCAGAACCCTGGATTTGTGTCTCATTGTACAGTAAAATAAAGGGGGCAGTGGAGAGTGTTCTATTAATACCTATTTAAAAAAAATAAATAATAATTCTTTGGTGTCAGAAAAGCGCATGGCAACTTAACTTGTGTCTTTAAGCCACTATAACACTTTCAGATTTGTCTCTTGATTGTCCAAGTATTTACATACAACTAACAATTTGGCAGAATTTCTGAGTGAATTGTCCTTCCTTTGAAAAACCAAAAACATTTAAAATTGACGATGCACCTACATATAACACAAATAGCAGCAGTTTCTTGCACTTCATCAAAAAGGTTTGAAAAAAGAGAACAGTGACTTACACCGAAAATATCATTAAGGTAATATATTTCTCAACAGTATGTATGTAAGTATGTATGTATGTATGTATGTATGTATGTATGTATGTATGTATGTATGTAATAGCTATGGCCAAATGTTTTGTATCACCCTATAGAATGAACTAATTTTGCTTCATAATGTCTAATGAAACCTGCTGAATAATGTTAGGTTAACATATTGAATTACATACCGCTTTGTAGTTTTTTTTTATATCAACGAAAAACTGACATTTAAAAAAAAAAAAAAAAAAGAAAGATTTTTGAAATCTAACATGAAATACTGTATTACTATTATGACTTCCGGTAGTCTCTTGTGGTATCATTTTGTCTCTTTGATTACATGATGTTAAATAAAATATCATCTAAATTATGTTCATGAAAATATATATATATATATATATATATATATATATATATATATATATATATATATATATATATATATATATATATATATATATATAATATCCTCCACTAATGTCCTATAGAAGGGACAGGAATCTAAAAGAATACGTGGTCCACATTGAAATTCGCTCTTCTGCAGAACCTTTAAAAAGGCACAGTCCCATGCAACAGACCACGATGTATGACATGCAAATATATTAACTCCCAATCTGAGATCAGAGGCCCTAAATCATCACTCCACATCCACCAGCCCTTTACATGTACTTCTAAAGGAGTAGTGTACTGCACCATTAGCACAAAATGCAACCAATTATACATTGGGGAAACTAAAAGACGTTTAGCAGATCGTTTTGTAGTTCATTTACGAAGCATTCGAATCAACACCTTGACATGACACTTCAACAGCAATAATCACACTGCTGAAGACATCACCATCTGTGGAATCAGTCAGTGTTTTGGTACAAATTCTACTCGGAAGCAAAGATAACTCTAGCTTATCTTCAAACATGGAACTTTCCAGCCTCTTGGAATGAACATTCTATTCTGACATCATCTTAACATCATCCTCAGAATATTTGAAAATCAACAAGTTTACTGCACTGTGTTTACTTTTCTTTCTACACAGCTGAAGGGCTTTTGCCTGAAACGTCCTGAAATAAATGTGTTTTTTTTAATCATCTAAACTTTGTGTACATCAATTTTATTTTTATTTTTTTTTAATATGTTTTCTTATCAACATATACAAGAGATGCAAAACTTTTGGCCATGGCTGTATGTACTTCTATGTCTACATGTTACTGCATGTGTGTGAAAACATGTTCCAGATATACACACACCCACCAATATATATGACAATGAACAATTCAAGAGAAAACCACCTATTAATAAATAATTCCTGAACTGTCATCGAAGAGGATAATAATGATGGTTCCAATTCTTAGTTGAGAGACATTAATACGTGTAGGGTGGTTGGGTGTATGGATGTTATGTATCCTTTCCCCTTCTGAAAAAAACTGCATTCTTTCATTTGAAAAACAAATGTACCATACCTGATAAAATAAATGACTGTGAAAACAAATCAAAGTCTTTGAAACAACTGCAAGGAAACTTAATACCACAACACACCTAGAACTCTGCTCTGCCCTCCAAAGACATACATTTTGTGCTGGGCAGACAGTTTTACCAAGTTGCACATGGATTAGAACTTGACTTATGACTTGACTTATGATCGTGCTTACAATGGCCTGAATGATCATCATCTTTCAACATTGTATTAGACAATATTCTGATGTGTATTTTGAACTGCAGATTCATTTTTATATGTTTTAAGCCCTTTCCCAAAATACAACAAAGAACATAAAAACACACAAAAAAACCTTTGACAGTACCCTTTTCCCTACTGGCATTCACACTGCATTAAGATGTGGGGAGATCACTGTGTAATGTGAACCTGCTCTACATCTCAGCGACCTATTAACCGATACTGCAGCGATCCTGTTCCCGTTCAACCTCACATGTGCTGTATCTTACCAGGAAGGAAACAGACTGCCCAGCCTGCAAATGTCATTGCTAGAAGAGCAAATGGAAGAGAGTCCAATATCGGATCAACTCATTATCCCTGCAAACCTGTTGCCTTTGAGTACAAAACAACAAACCACAGCATTTAATGTAAGCTTAGCAAAGACTTTGAGTATCAGGGTTAAGCTAGTATAAACATCATATCTGGACTAGATTATGTTTGTGTATATTGTATATGGCTATGCTGTAGGTCCAGTGTACTGAAACTTGCTTCCTGTTCAACTCTGTCTTTCTTCAAACAGTAATACAAGCTGATGGCACTACATTTTTTGGCGCAAGAATATATGTACACACACTGTATATAATTAGTGCTGGGACAAATAGACAAATATCCGAACAAACTTTTTTTATTTTATTTATTTATTTTTACATGTATTCGAAGTCTGTGTTCGCTTCCCTTTGCTTGTCACTGCTGCTGCTGTGAGTGGGGGGGGGGGGCGGAGGCGGGGGCGTGTCTTGCCGGCACCCCCATTGGCAGGTATGGAGCAGTGAGGGGGCGTTCTCCTGGGGAGCCCTGACTGTCAGCTAAGATCAGACCCGTGTGCTGGTGAGTGTAGCTGTCACTGTTTGCGAAATAAAAGAGCTATCTATTTTGTAAAATAAAAGTTGTGCTTGGATTCTTACCACTGCTACAAAATAAATATATATTATATAAACATGAGCCCTGCAGCGCTAAGGAATGTGACATCACCATTTATTCATCTCAACTACCCTCAAGTATAAATGAAGATCCGCTTCTGTGGTGGAAAAACAATCAAGATCGCTTTCCAAAAGTTGCACGCTTGGCCAGAAGCATCTTAAGCATTCCGGCAACGTCAGTACCTAGCGAGCGTGTATTCAGTAAGGCTGAGCAGATTGTCCACAAGCTCCGGTCTTCGCTGAAAGCAAAAATGTGGATGCTACCGTGTCCCTTAACAAAAATGATATCTGAGCGATGGACAATACTGTTACTGAACTCTTAACTTTTTGTAAATTAGTTATGATGTTCCCTGGATTGGTTGTTAAACCGCATGTTCTGGATTTAAACAACTTCTTATATTATCAATCACAGTAATATACAGCTCCATATTTATAACTGCTGTAATTTATTTTTTACCCTTTCATAATGTCAATTAATTTCTCTAAAATAAATTTCTTGGAAAAATGTTTTGTAGCAAAAGTTTTGCTTATGTGGATGAGGAACAAAAGTTAAATAAATCTCTACAATTATTTATTTCTGCAAAATTCCAAAAATGCTAATTCAAAAGTATTCATACCCTGACAAGGACAATTAAATGAATAGCTAGTTAAGGCAACTTTAGCAATAATAATCTCTTTTAAACGAGGATATTTGTCAATGAGCTTTTGGCATGATTGTTTAGTGATTTTCCATCATTCTTCAACGCAAAATGGTTCCAGTTCATTCAAATTCTGAGGACTTCTCTTGTGCACACCCTTCTTCAACTCATAACAAAGATTCTCAATCGGATTTAGATTGGGACTTTGACTAGGCCATTCCAGAACCTTGATTTTATTCTTCTTTAACCAATCGTTAGTAGATTTTGATGTGTGCTTTGGATCATTGTCGTGTTGGAATGTCCAGTTGCGCTTTGAATTAAGTTTTGTAGCGAAGAGTTTCAGATGATTGGCCAATTTCTTTTGGTATGCTATGGAATCCACTTGACCATGTATTGTAACTACATTTCCTGTGCCATCAGAGGAAAAAGACAGCCCCATAGAAGGATATTACCATTTTCTTTGTACGCCTCATCAGACTTTCTCCAAATGTAATGACTATCAGCATGACCAAATAGCTTTCACCAGAATATCCATCATTCAAATGCCATTTTGCAAACCTTAAGCGATTGTCCTTGTGACTTTTTTTTTCAAAGAGTGGCTTTTTCCTTGGCCTGCGACCATTGAGACCTTCACCATGCAATACTCGACCTATGGTTGAAATGGAACACCCCAGTCCCACTTGGAGTCAATTCACTTTGAATATCTTTGGCAGCCAATCACGTATTGTTAGAACCTTCCTCACAATTCTTCTACTTGTTCTTGGTGAAAAAACCTTCTTTCTTCCAGACTGAGGGAGCGTTGTGACAGTCTTGGACTTCTTGATAATAGAAACAAGAGTTGAAATTGGGATACTCAAATGGCTTGTAAATCTTCTTGTATCCTTCTCCAGCTTTATGACAATAAATAATTATCTGCCTAAGGTCTTCAGATAGCTCTTTACTTTTTTCCCATATTGACTTATTGGTAATGACAGCAATCATCCTATGCATAACCCTTTTATACTCTCTAAGAATGTTCACGTACAATCCAGCATTTTCTAGACTCTAGAATTAGGTTCTGCACGATCATATTGAAATTTCTAGCACCTTGTAGACTATCATAGCATCAAAGGGTAAGAATACGTCTGAATTAGCATTTAAGGAGTTTTTCAAAAACATTGCTGAAATAAATTGTAGACATCTATTTCTTGTAACTTTTTCCCTCATCCACAAAAGCAAAACTTTTGAAATCAAAAGACTTTTCCTAAACTTCTTTGTTTTCGAGAAATTTCTGCAAATGATATATTTCCATTGGGGTATGTAAACTTTTGACTACATCTATATTTGAATCAGTGGTTGGAAATCCTGGCCTGTGATTGGTTAAAACCTCATCCCCCGTAACAGCCCGTGTTTTAAAAAAAAAAAAAAAAAATATTAATTTTTTTTCTTCTCCCATGCCAAATAAGTCTGTCTTGATTATGCAGTTAGTTACACAGCGCTTCCTCCAATTTCACCTCAGAAAATGCAACATTATATATATATATATACACACACACACACACACTATATATATATATATATATACACATATATACACACACACACACACACACAGGTAGCTTTCGTGTTCCGTTTTAAATCAATGAAGAGAACAATGGGTAAAATCGAGAAACATGCAAATTTCAGCATTACAAGAGCCAATCAAATCGCGTGAAAGTCACCTAAAGGCTTCTACATTCACAGTTTTAAAAGTCAAAGTACAGTATCTGCAGACATGTTTTGCCCTGTTTGGGGCTCATCAGTGCAGCGGAACTTTACTTTGACTTCTGAAAAGCTCAGGAGAGTAAGTAAAAAAAAAAAAACGACTAGCTTTTGAGTTATATTATATATATACACACACACACACACACACACCGTGCTCCCTCGCTACAAGGCTCTCGATTATAACGCGCCTCGGATATAACGCTCCTACAGCATGTCCCCCAGTTCCCTATACTAGTGATTCATGCAATATTTCTACAGTAAATACAGTACCGGTGTTGTTCAAACTGTAAACAACTTCTCAGTCTAACTTCCGTTTGTCTCTTCCTTTTGATACAGTATCTGAACTGAAGAAAAGCTGCGTTTTATAACTAAATAAATATTAGGCCTATTACGTGGTTATCTTTCCTAATGTATTTACTTTTTTGCTGCGAGAGGAGCTGCAGCTTTCTTCGGGAGTCAAGACGCTTCAGCCTTACTCTGGCAGCCGAACCTGGGGCGCGCCCATTCCCTTTTCCGACCCGCTCTCCTTCTCGCACCTAGTTTGCTTGTCTGTTGCTTTGAACTGAACTCCCGATCGCCATTTAGCCAGGCTATTTATAGTTTAAAAACTGCCACGAGTGGGAATGTTACTTTTTTTTTTGTTAAATATCCCGTTGATTACATGGTGCTTTATGCATGGTTAATTCACGGGAATTTACATTTTTGCTTCACTATATGTACATTATAGAGAGGGAGTTATTTTAATTTGTATTTTAGTCAGATATGTGTTGTGTCCCGCGGCGCCCCCTCCCCCTCTCCTGTTTATAACACTCTTCGCTTATATTGTGTGTCCTGTGTTATAACGAGGGAGCAGTGTGTGTGTGTGTGTGTGTATATATATATATATATATATATTATATATTTTATATATATATATATATATATATATATATACACACACTACCGTTCAAAAGTTTGGGGTCACTTAGAAATTTCCTTGTTTTCGAAAGAAAAGCAAATTTTTTGTCCATTAAAATAACATCAAATTGATCAGAAATACAGTGTAGACATTGTTAATGTTGAAAATGACTATTGTAGCTGGAAACAGCTCATTTGTAATGGAATATCTACATAGGCGTACAGAGGCCCATTATCAGCAACCATCAGTCCTGTGTTCCAATGGCACGTTGTGTTTGCTAATCCAAGTTTATCATTTTAAAAGGCTAATTGATCATTAGAAAACCCTTTTGCAATTATGTTAGCACAGCTGAAAACTGTTGTGCTGATTAAAGCAATAAAACTGGCCTTCTTTAGACTAGTTGAGTATCTGGAGCATCAGCAATTGTGGGTTCGATTACAGGCTCAAAATGGCCAGAAACAAAGAACTTTCTTCTGAAACTCGTCAGTCTATTCTTGTTCTGAGAAATGAAGGCTATTCCATGCAGAAATTGCCAAGAAACTGAAGATCTCGCACAACGCTGTGTACTACTCCCTTCACAGAACAGCGCAAACTGGCTCTAACCAGAATAGAAAGAGGAGTGGGAGGCCCCGGTGCACAACTGAGCAAGAGGACAAATACATTAGAGTGTCTAGTTTGAGAAACAGACGCCTCACAGGTCCTCAACTGGCAGCTTCATTAAATAGTACCCGCAAAACACCAGTCTCAACGTCAACAGTGAAGAGGCGACTCAAGAATGCTGGCCTTCTAGGCAGAGTTGCAAAGAAAAAGCCATCTCTCAGACTGGCCAGTAAAAAGAAAAGATTAAGATGGGCAAAAGAACACAGACACTGGACAGAGGAAGATTGGAAAAAAGTGTTATGGACAGACGAATCTAAGTTTGAGGTGTTCGGATCACAAAGAAGAACATTCGTGAGACGCAGACCAAATGAAAAGATGCTGGAGGAGTGCTTGACGCCATCTGTCAAGCATGGTGGAGGCAATGTGATGGTCTGGGGGTGCTTTGGTGGTGGTAAAGTGGGAGATTTGTACAGGGTAAAAGGGATCTTGAAGAAGGAAGGCTATCACTCCATTTTGCAACGCCATGCCATACCGTGGACGGCGCTTGATTGGAGCCAATTTCCTCCTACAACAGGACAATGACCCAAAGCACAGCTCCAAACTATGCAAGAACTATTTAGGGAAGAAGCAGTTAGCTGGTATTCTGTCTATAATGGAGTGGCCAGCACAGTCACCGGATCTCAACCCTATTGAGCTGTTGTGGGAGCAGCTTGACTGTATGGTACGTAAGAAGTGCCCATCAAGCCAATCCAACTTGTGGGAGGTGCTTCAGGAAGCATGGGGTGAAATCTTTTCAGATTACCTCAACAAATTGACAACTAGAATGCCAAAGGTCTGCAAGGCTGTAATTGCTGCAAATGGAGGATTCTTTGACGAAAGCAAAGTTTGAAGGACACAATTATTATTTCAATTAAAAATCATTATTTCTAACCTTGTCAATGACTATATTTCCTATTCATTTTGCTATATTTCCTATTCAAACTCATTTCATGTATGTTTTCATGGAAAACAAGGAAATTTCTAAGTGACCCCAAACTTTTGAACGATAGTGTGTATGTATATGTATATATATATATATATATATATATATATATATATATATATATATATATATATATATATATATATATATATATATATATATACACACACACACACACACACACACACACACACACACACACATATATATACATACATATATACAGTCAACCTCGGTTAACTCGACTGGTGGATAACTCGACACCTTCACTTAATTCAACAGACAACCTTGGTCCTGGATTTTCTCCATATAAAATATATGCATCCTGACATTTTTTTAATTCAACACCACGCTTTACTCGTAACTCGACACTTATTACTGGTACCGAGGGGATAAAAACTATTAAAAAGACTAGTGCATAACTCATTCATTTCACGTGACTGATCTACTTGACACACTTGTTTCAAGTGACTGAACTCTGACTGGAAACGGATCTTCATTTGAACACTGTAAATACTATAATACTGTAAACGTGTGAGTTCTGTTACTTCTATGCATGTTAATGCCAGGGCCCATGTGCACCCGTGGTTAACTCGACACCTTGGATCACTCAACACTAAATGGCATGCCAGGGAGCATTCGGCACCTTAATTTAGTATTCGATTATCGTATAGACATTTATAAATGATAATCGATGCATTGATTTTTTTTTTTAACAGAAGATCCAATTACAAAAAAAGTATTGCCTTCATTTTTAAATCAAGAAAACATGAATACAATAGGCCTACTGCTGATTTGGCGTGTCCAACGCGAATGTAGAGGCCTGAAGTGTGTATCCTAGCAACGTGCTAATCTACCGTACTAGCACTAAAAGAAGCGCACTCTCACACACTCAAGGTTTTAATGCTAACCAGCAACAGGAGACTTCAAACTGGGTTCAAATCTGATGCCTCGATTCACCAATATGTAAACCGGAGCTCGGAAATTTAAGGACAGATGCTCAATAATCGATGCATGGATTAATTGTTGCACCCCTAATTAAATTTATATTTTATATATATATATATATATATATATTATATATATGTATAAAGAAGCGAGTCAATCAGGGTCTGTTTCTGTCTGCAATATGATACAGGTCATACTTGCAAAAGAAATTACATATAGTAATCAACCTTTTAATTTTCTTCATGATGCAATCCTACTTTTTGTTAAGTGGAATGCAAAAAAAAAAAGATAAATAAAAGTGAAATATTTTTTTCATTGTACAATGCCCCCTTTTTCACGTTTATTTTATTGGAAGTGTTTATTCAAGTTAAAAACGAATGTTATTATTTTATGAAAACGTGTCTATGGCCACTTTGTTTATTGTGAAGCCATAACAATGGCAGGGATTATTTTATTTAACAAAAATGCTTAGTTTTTTCCTTTTCTATTGCTTGAAACCCTATTATACTACTGTATTGCTTTCTTTGTTTTGTAGTTAATTCACAAGAGTAAAGTAAGGCCTTTATTACTTCTGGGATATTTTTCTTTAACAGTGTTACATATACTAGCTTTGATGACGTTTTGAAAATGAACGTATATGAAACATGAAAATTCCATGTTTGTCCCAGCACTAATAGAGATATAGGCTATATGTATACACTTACATACACATATACACACACACAGAGCTATGGCCAAAAAATTTGCATCACCCTGTAGAAGCAAATGAAACCTGCTGAATAATGTTATGTTAACATATTGAAATACATTCCACTTTGTTATTTGCCATATACTTAAAAATTATGGCTTGTGGTAGACTTTTGCAATATCAGTTTGTAGTTTCTTTGATTACACAATGTTAAATAAAATATCTAAATTATGTTCTCATTCATTCATTCATTCATATATATATATATATATATATATATATATATATATATATATATATATATATATATATATATATATATATATATATATATATATATATATATATATATATATATATATATATATATATATATATATATTCATAATGTCTCAATCCTAAAATTCTAGGTGATGCAGAAGCTCTGTGCATAGCTCTGTGTTTGCGTGCATGCATATATAAGGATACCAAGTCCAAATGTGACGGTTTGGGATTGTTTTAGATTTTTACATCCCCGAAATCTTTACTGAAGATCATCTGCTTTTGTACTTTTTAAATGTAAATAAAATAAATATGGTTTGATAGTTTTATTTCAAAGCACATTTCCAAATAGTCTGATACAATTGGGGTTATCCTTGAGAATAATTCCAACTTCATCCCTTCATGTAAAAGCGAGACTAGTTGGAATTATTCTTTAGTGGAACCCCAATTGTGTCAAACTATTTAGAAATAATAATACAAAAAAAAAAAAACCCAAAAAAACATTAATGCGGTAACCTAATAAATACAATTTTCAAAACTATCCAATTTATTTATTTACATTTCAAAAGTACGAAAGCGAATCTTCTTCATCAGATCGGCTTCAGGTAAAGTGATTTTTTTTTTTGCATTGTGATGGGTTCATTGGCAATAATCCCAAACTGAACACAAAGATTTTGGGGTTCTAAAAATGTCAATTAACCCCAATCCAATGAGGTCAACCGGATCCCAATGGGGTTGTATTTCGGCTTGGGGTCCTAACATATATAGTAGTAAACTTGCACTTGTTGGAGCCGTTTTTGTCATTAAACTGTAGTGCAGTGCTTTCAATATTTAAGTGCTTTTGTATCCCAGAGACAAAAATAAATAAATCTATATACCAAGTCATATACTGAAACTGTTGACATGAACAAGTTGCAATCAAAGCACACACATCAGCTGTGTCTGAGGTGGTGAACACAGTTTAGAAAAAAAAAATACTATTCTGCCATTAACTACCCTGAAGTTCTATATAAAAGTAACTGAAAATACAGCAATTTATAATTCTAAACAACGGAGGGTTTTGGAAATACACTTTAAAGCACCCTGGCTAAAACTGTCAGACATTTACCTTTAAAGAAAATCAACAAAGGATGCAGTAATACCATGTCTACTTTCAATCCCAGCCCTTTTGGAGGATACTACATTTTGTTTTAAGTTTGAAGTGGCGACACATAACTAGAACAAATTTGCTGCCTGCCACACTTAATTATAATTTTCCCACATAAGGATAATTCCATAAAAATAATTCCTTTACAGTATATAATATCTGCAACAGTATATAGAAGAAGAATGAGCACCCATAAAATTGAATCACTTCAAATTATAGGTTTGTAAAAAAGAAAGAAAGAAAGAAAGAAAGAAAGAAAGAAAGAAAGAAGCAAGGCGTCTGGAATTCAGAATAATGTCAACCCCTTTCAAAAGCCGCACTCTTACAAGTGATACAACCTTGAACCATGCATTTAATTTATGGACTTTACTTTGCAGTATCCCTTTCATATATTACTTATCCACTTGTTTTACACTTGACAGAGCCAGTAATGAATACAGAGTTGATTTCCAAATTTTTAGACTTTTTTAAATTTATATATATTTTATTTATATATATATATATATATATATATATATATATATATATATATATATATATATATAAATTTAACTTATTGGCCTCAGGGAAACCGGCAGCAGAGACAACAGCACAAAATGTTTGGCATATGAAACTGAAACACATGATAAGACCCAGCGCTGCTGCCCCCACCCCCTATCCATTAGTCCTTGTTTCCCACTCCACATCCTTGCACTACACCAATCCTCAGTCAGCCACAGAAAAAAAAAAAACCCGGAAAAAACACCTGTTTTTAGTTTTTGTTTTCAGTATGCTCCTCAGTTTCAAGCCACATGACTGAGGTAAAACAGTGTATGATATTGTGCTAGGAAAGAGCAGTACTCCATGATGAATCCCCCTTTTCCTGCAGAAATAAATGGAGGGAGAAGGACAAGTTTCTTCCAGATGAAGCTGTTTACATTACCGCAGTCCTTTTTTTTAAAAAATCAGAACTGGTACCACTTCTTATCTTTGCACTTCAGCATCATCTGAAAAGAAAAGAAACAAGTAAAATGAATTCCTTACATTACTGACCCCCTGCAAACGTCCCTGGGAGGAGACATTTAGAGGCGTTCTTGGATGTTATAGACAGACAGCAGGGACACCAAATGCTCAAAAGATAAAGCCATAAGAAAAGGTTGTGTATTTATGATTACTTTACACCCCATAAAAATGTTGAATAACATTGCATGCCAGTGTGTGCCGCCTATATCACAAAGGATTGCTTGTGGGAATGAAGAACGACATCAGTGCTTACGTCATGTGCGTGTTTTGAGAATGATTCAGCACTGGCCATCATGGCTGCTGTCCTCTCATCCAGCTCTCCAAGTTTCTGCCCCCTCTCATCCAGAGCTATCCGGGCTCGGGCCAGGTCCCCCACAACCCCAGATGCTGCTCCCTTCATCCCTTCTATGCCCCCTGGGCCAGGGATATGTTGGGCAAGACTCCGAGAGGCCTTCCCAGCCACTGATTCACCAACTGTCACCGGGAGAAAAGAAAGGAAAACCCCATCAGTGGGAACGACAATGCGAGAAGAGTACACTCTTAAGATTAAATAGATTAAACAGCTAATAGTCAGTAAAAGGTCAATTGTTTCAAAAGTTAAATGGGCAGCAGTTCCTTCAGATCTATTAAAAGCTATGGTTGACTGATTGCTGAAGTTAAGACAGGTTTCAAACTTGTCTATTAAACTTATACTTACAAAGTTCTTCTCTGTCCAGTGATTGTGCGCCACCTCCAAATAGACCTTTAAAGAAACCTCTGTTTGGTGCCTCAGGCGTTTCTATTGGTGTGAACAGCTCTCCCAACATCTCCTGAAACATTACAGAATAAAAGGTGTGTTTGTATACTTTATTAATATCCAGTAATCCTTTGCTATCAGGGGGCTGCTAAGTCAGAAGACATTTAATTGCAGGGATTTTGAAAAATTAAACAAATAAATCTAAATAACATCTCTACTATCTGGGCCTCTTCATGTAAAGGGTTGGCTTTTATTGCATGGGAAGTAAATTTCCACAAACTCTAAACAGAATGTGAATTGATGTCCTTGTGTACCTGACACAGCCAGATAATACGTTCTAGGGGCAATGTTTCCAAACAATTCTGAACTGTGCATTAACAGAAACAAGAGGCTTGTCTCGTCAGTTCAGGACAGTTTTTTTAATTACAG
This sequence comes from Acipenser oxyrinchus oxyrinchus, assembly GCA_030684275.1. Lineage (NCBI taxonomy): Eukaryota > Metazoa > Chordata > Actinopteri > Acipenseriformes > Acipenseridae > Acipenser > Acipenser oxyrinchus. Next base: position 64,662,291 of record CM060252.1, on the reverse strand, counting down.
GAGACATGACAGGATGTCAGTTAAAAGGTGGATTAACGGTTGATTAAGTTAATGGACATGCTGAGTGGGCAGAAAGGGAGATATCTGAAGTGTATTGGCCTTAAGTAAATAACAAAAATGAGCTACAGGGGGACATTGTTTAAGGAGATGGGTTAGGGTGCCACAACATCCCCTGCGCCTAGCTGAGAAGGTCGTGGCGCGTGGGCAATTGCCAAGGCTGGTGGCACAATAGCTGCACCAGCGTGAAGAACCATGTTCTCCTGGGCCAGTATGGGGCCACTAAAAGCACCCTGGCTCGTTCCTGCCTGATTTCTTCCAGGCACATCGGAAGCAATGCTACTGGTGGAAAGGCATAAAGGAGAGTCCTCGGCCACTCGTGTGCAATGGTGTCGACTCCCAGCGGACCCCAGTTTCCCAGAATGGAGAACCAGAGGGGACAATGAGCGGATTCCAGCGGATGCCTTGTAGCCTCAAAGGGGCCAGGATAGCCTCCATGCACTTCAAAAAGGTGTGAGGGGCTAGGGAAAGGCCAAACGGCAGAACACAGAACTCGTAAGCAGTCCCTTGAATGGAGAACTGCAGATATTCATGGTGCAGTACAGTGCATGGAGGCACAGTACAGTACAGTATGGTCCACAGTGCGGTACGGTGCATGGTGCAGTACGGTGCATTGAGGCACAGTACGATATGGTATGGTCCACAGTGCGGTACGGTGCATGGTGCAGTACGGTGCATTGAGGCACAGTACGGTATGGTATGGTCCACAGTGCGGTATGGTGCATGGTGCAGTACGGTGCATGGAGGCACAGTACGGTATGGTATGGTCCACAGTGCGGTACGGTGCATGGTGCATTGAGGCACAGTACGATATGGTATGGTCCACAGTGCGGTACGGTGCACGGTGCAGTACGGTGCATGGAGGCACAGTACGGTATGGTATGGTCCACAGTGCGGTACAGTGCATGGTGCATTGAGGCACAGTACGATATGGTATGGTCCACAGTGCGGTACAGTGCACTGTGCAGTACGGTGCATGGAGGCACAGTATGGTACGGTACGGTGCACTACAGTGCACGGTGCAGAACGGTGCACTGAGGTGTGTGCTTAAGATCATGCTTGTTAATTAGCCATGCGGTTTTCCAAATGCTCTTTACTCATCCACAGACACGTGTGCAAATAACTTTTCCTTATGGAGCTAATCTTTTTTTTCTTCTACCTTACACACATGGCATTGTGTACTGCTTAGTACTGTAGTAAATATAAAGTAATATATAATATCCAACTGAAAGTTACCTTTTTTAAACTAATACACCAGTATTGATTTATTTATTTTTCCATCACATTTGGATTAGCTGTTTTCCAGATACAAGTAAAACTCTTAAGGTTGACACACTCATGGCTCCGCTATATTCCTGTCACTTGGAATAAGCATCTCCAGGTCGGGAATAATAAAGGCTTCAATTGCTTAACCGTAACAAAAGTACCACCCAATATATATATCACATTTTAAGCCAATATGGTAAAGCCTTAGAGATGTTTTCATTAACAGCACATGTTTCTATATGTGACATAGCCTGTAGTCCTGTTTACATTGGATTATCATTGCATGCATCACTAAAACCCAGACCCTTTCACTGCTATTCTACCATCCACAATGCTAGATCTGTTGAACATGAAGCTCAGATACAGTGCAAAAGTGAGCATTTTAAGCCAGTTGTGTTTCTGTCAGTCCAAGAGATTGCAATGGAAACTGGTATTAAGTCTCAGTATTTCCTATGTTACTTGTCAGATGGAAATGATCACTAGTGACCAAAATGATAAGATCCATTGACTACACTAGGCTCCTAAATTAGTACCCGCCCCCACCCCAATAAGCCAATTTTAGTAGCCCGCTGATGGCACAGAGACATTTGTGCAGTAATTGAACTTATTAATTTATCTATGAGGTTTTGAAAGTCTTACATTATTGAGGATATAGAACAATAAATCCACTGCAGGCTATCTTTAAAAATGTTCATGTATAGTTCAAAAACACAGATGATGTAAGGAAACAGTAGGTGTGTTTTGCTTCTTACCTGTAAATTCTCACACATGTCTTGGCTGTAGGTTATTCGCTGCATCTCAGTGGGTGAGACAAGATATAAAGCCTGTCCGTTGTTGGTAAAGCAGAAAGTTCTGGCTATCCGCATATCGGTCAAGGGCAGGTAATTTACATCCAACAGCGGTCTTAGACTTGGCAAACTTCAGTAGAGAAGAGAAAAAAAAACTGGTTATACCATTGAATGCATCTTAATACTCTTACTTGTTAGAATATCTTTCACACATTGTGTCTGATGAGGATTCTGGCTACCACACCACTATAGTTAGGCTTGATATTTAATACATTGAAAAATAATTGCAACTGAGCTGCACTCATGTGTACACTTGGCTGTTCTGCATTACAAGGGCCAACTGAAATAGCAAACATTTAACTAAACTAGAACATAAATAACACATTGCAAGGGCCATACTATGGAAAAGTGGGCCACTGTGCCCTACATCAACAGCTAATATAGTCGTACATCACAGTAGGTTCAAAATCAGACAAGTAGTTCATAATATAGCCTACAGCGTTCAATTGTTCAGCCAGTAGTGTGAAAACATAGTGGTCACCTTGGATAACTTCCAAAACAAATATCTATGCAACATACTCCTCATTAAGTAAACAAAGAACAGTCGCAGGGGGTGATTGTTAAAAAACAAAAAGAGCAAACTGGCTATCAGTACGAGGTACACCAAGTGTGATGTGTGTATGGGCAGCCCCTTCACAAACCACCCACAAGGGATAATGTGTACAAATCAGCAAAGATGCAAACCTTCAGACCTTGATTATACAGTACCGCCCCTTCCTTTCTGTATAAAAATATCAATATAGCGAGACTAGAGGTATATAGAATTCCACCCAAACTCAACTGCCACACATTCTTTTGTTCTGTTTTATTCTCTTGTTTAACTGTTTTTATTGTACTTCATGTTTTATTGGACTTAAATGTTTTTCTTCTTTGTAAAGTTCCTTGAGATGGCTTGCCATGAAAGGCTCTCTAAAAATAAATGTGATTCCTCACAACGGTATATTACATAAATGTGAAAAAAAAAAAAGTTTTTCACAGTACTATATGCTAAACAGGCAATAAAATGGGAGGTACTGTATGCACTTTTTTTCTCTGTTTATTGCATAAGGTGGTGAATGGAGGTAAGCAAATATAGCGGTTTTACCAATGTTTTCATGGAAGGAAATAAGTTTGACTTTTAAAACAAGATGAATTACTCTCTGAGACTACAGGTTTCATTTTCAAAGAGTCACAGAACTTATTCTTTAAAGGTGAGCCAGTGTTATTGCCCTAAAACCTGAATCATGTTCTGTTTGTCTGTTCTTACCTTTTCAATAATGTGGGGATTTTTCTGACAAACTAAGTTCTGAAGACATGTTCTCATACATAATTGTATTTAAGCACACAGCTACTCTAAATCTCAAATCTTTCCTTTCCCCTGGCACCTCAGATGGGATATTTGACCACAAAGTGGCTTTTTTGGGTATAGTGTAGTCGATAGCTTATGATTTATAGCTCAGCTGTTTGCTTATGGAGTAGTGCTGCAGATTTTATTTTCTCTTAATGGCACAACTCCCAACAGCTCATGTAAACCCTCTATAGTTTTGGAAATATCAAGACATTATCAGCTTATCTTCAATAAGGTTACACTGTTACCTCTTACTGAAGCAGTGATGTATGTAGAAGTAACATAATTGTGGATTATGGGCTGGTCGAAGAGGAAGGATTATAGCACCTGCTTCACCATGGAGGTATGACTGATGAATGCATGTATGTATGTATGTATGTATGCATGTATATACAGTACTGTGTAAAAGTTTTAGGCAGGTGTGAAAAAATGCTGTAAAGTAAGAATGCTTTCAAAAATAGCATGTTAATAGATTATATTTATCAATTAACTAAATGCAAAGTGAGTGAACAGAAGAAAAATCTAAATCAAATCCATATTTGGTGTGACCACCCTTTGCCTTCAAAACAGCATCAAGCATCAATTCTTCTAGGTACATTTGCACACAGTTTTTGAAGGAACTCGGCAGGTAGGTTGGCCCAAACATCTTGGAGAACTAACCACAGTTCTTCTGTGGATTTAGGCAGCCTCAGTTGCTTCTCTCTCTTCATGTAATCCCAGACAGACTTCGATGATGTTGAGATCAGGGCTCTGTGGGGCCATACCATCACTTCCAGGACTCCTTGTTCTTCTTTATGCTGAAGATAGTTCTTAATGACTTTCGCTGTATGTTTGGGGTCGTTGTCATTCTGCAGAATAAATTTGGGGCCAATCAGATGCCTCCCTGATGGTATTGCATGATGGATAAGTATCTGCCTGTACTTCTCAGCATTGAGGAGACTATTAATTCTGACCAAATCCCCAACTCCATTTGCAGAAATGCAGCCCCAAACTTGCAAGGAACCTTCACCATGCTTCACTGTTGCCTGCAGACACTCATTCGTGTACGCTCTCCAGCCCTTCGGCAAACAAACTGCCTTCTACTACAGCAAAATATTTCCAATTTTGACTCATCAGTCCAGAGCACCTGCTGCCATTTTTCTGCACCCCAGTTCCTGTGTTTTCGTGCATAGTTGAGTCGCTTGGCCTTGTTTCCACGTCGGAGGTATGGCTTTTTGGCCGCAAGTCTTCCATGAAGGCCACTTCTGACCAGACTTCTCCGGACAGTAGATGGGTGTACCAGGGTCCCACTGTTTTCTGCCAGTTCTGAGCTGATGGCACTGCTGGACATCTTCCGATTGCAAAGGGAAGTAAGCATGATGTGTCTTTCATCTGCTGCAGTAAGTTTCCTTGGCCGACCACTGCGTTTACAGTCCTCAACGTTGCCCGTTTCTTTGTGCTTCTTCAAAAGAGCTTGGACAGCACATCTGGAAACCCCTGTCTGCCTTGAAATTTCTGCCTGGGAGAGACCTTGCTGATGCAGTATAACTACCTTGTGTCTTGTTGCTGTGCTCAGTCTTGCCATGGTGTATGACTTTTAACAGTAAACTGTCTTCAGCAACCTCACCTTGTTAGCTGAGTTTGGCTGTTCCTCTCCCAGTTTTATTCTTCCTACACAGCTGTTTCTGTTTCAGTTAATGATTGTGTTTCAACCTACATATTGAATTGATGATCATTAGCACTTGTTTGGTATAATAGTTTAATCATACACCTGACTATATGCCTACAAAATCTCTGACTTTGTGCAAGTGTACCTAGAAGAATTGATGCTGTTTTGAAGGCAAAGGGTGGTCACACCAAATATGGATTTGATTTAGATTTTTCTTCTGTTCACTCACTTTGCATTTAGTTAATTGATAAATATCATCTATTAACATGTTTATTTTTGAAAGCATTCTTACTTTACAGCATTTTTTCACACCTGCCTAAAACTTTTGCACAGTACTGTATATATATATATATATATATATATATATATATATATATATATATATATATATATATATATATATATATATATATATATATATATAAACCCACAATCCTGCAGGTTTAAATTTGCAGTCACTCATTCACTGGTTCATAAATGTCACCAGAATGAGAATAAAAGACGTAAACATTACCTTAAAGTCATGATATGTCCATTAGCACAGAAACAGGCAAGGCAGATGCTGTTGTTCATTTGCACCATGTCAGCCCGGAGAACAAAAGAAGTCTCTGTGATATTGTGTTTATATATGCAGTTCTGGGATGGCAGTGCGATAACCTTGGCTTGTTTTTCTGAACAGATCACTGCATACTGGTTTTCACTGATTTCCTGAGAGGCTGACGGGGAAACAGACACAGGCCGTCGTTTCCTTAACCTTTCCTTTTCATCCTTATCGTTGGGGGCGTTGGGCTCACGCCAGGGCTCACAGGCTGGAGGGTACAATGCTCCTGTTGAGTCTAGAAATGACATCCTCAAAATAGCCCCTTTCAGTCTTATCAATGTACCTAAAGGACAAACAAAAACACAATGGTAGAACCATTTAAGGTGTAATGTGCCCTACATCTCTAAACAGCTTAGTCCAATGTGCCCTCCTTCCTTGACAATTTTACAACTGCTTAAAGTTTTAATCCTTAAAAAGAGAAAGAATAATAATAATAATAATAATAATAATAATAATAATAATAATATCACTGATTCATCACACTAGGGCTTTGGTTAAACAATGACAAATTGCATTTGGGTCCAATTTTAAGATAGATTCAGATACCAGATACAAATATACTGTGTGTGTGTGTGTGTGTGTGTGTGTGTATGTGTGTATATATATATATATATATATATATATATATATATATATATATATATATATATATATATATATATATATATATATATATATATATATTATTAATCTATGTGCTCCCTTTGAAATTTATTTCATATATGCTTTTGACCCACTGCAAGTTTACCTTTTTTTTTTTGAGCAACAGCAAAAACAGAAATCAACTAAATATAGTTGCCGTGCACATATTTTAATCTGAGTTGCTCTATTAGGTTTTTCAAGTTTTTTTCCCCCTTTTTTTGGTTGGTGTGAACAACTCAAATTTCCAAAAAGCTACAAATGAGTATTTTATGCAAATGACAACGTATAAATTGATATAAGCTTTTGAAATTAAGCATAGCTCAGAAAACTGGGCCTGTGGTGTCACCTAGACACTTACCACTGGGCAAAACGATGACAGGCTGGAGAAGCCTCTGTTCTCCTGCGGGCGGGAGGTTCAGTACAAAAACCAACACCGTGCCCAGGGTAGTGCCCACCCACAGGCTTGGAGCTGCGGCACCATCAGTCTTCCGTGTGAAGGTCTCACAGAACTGGAACGATGTGATGGCCTCCTGGGACTCTTTGTCGATGCTCGTTACACTGGAGCTTCGCGAGCGACTGAACGAGTTGTCTCTGATATCTGGGAGTCGTGAGAGAGAGAGAGAGAGAGAGAGAGAGAGAGAGAGAGAGAGAGAGAGAGAGAGAGAGAGAGAGAGAGAGAGAGAGAGAGAGAGAGAGAGAGACAGACACAAACTGCTGCTGTAGGTTAGTGAGTTAGTCTGCCCACTAAAAATGTTCCCACTTACAGATATTAGCTACCAACAAGTCACTTTAAGCACAGACATAGTCAAATATTACTTGGTTATTGGGAAATGGTAAGAACATCTTTTTCAATTGGTTGGAATATTTCCTAGATTTCCCTTTTGGTTAGAAGATCACTTCAAGACAAGGCACACTGGCAGGTAACAGTGATTAAATTTCAGTAGGAAACTGCTGAATCAATACATGAGGGTTTTTTTTATGGAAAACTCTGCTCCTGGAACTGTTCAACCCTCTTGCTGAATGAAAATTGTGATCTGAATGAAGTCTTTAACTGTGAACTTAAATCTCAGACAAGAAACACTGGATTTTCAGGTACAAACATAATTATCTGTGTCGATGCAAGCCCATCCCTGTGACATACCCAGTAAACCGGAAGACAGTAGGACTTTAGGTTAGATGCTTTTACATATCGGATTATCCAAGATATTTTTAAACTGGAAACAAATGTGTAGTTTCCACTGTGCGAATTGTAATAATGTTCTGTAGATGCAGTAATAGTATGTACAGTGCACTCGCATTAATGCAGGCACAGTACATGTGGCAATCCACTTGGTACATTTTGCAGTGTTCTTTAGCGTAGACACTTTTTCACTTTTCTTTATTTTGGCCAGCAGCTTATACAGTATATCTGAATAAAATGGTTCCCTACATTAACAGGAGTGTACTGTATAAAAGAAGAAAAAAAAATCCATGAAGTGTTTTATGCATTACTCGTGGTTTTCTTTTGTATCTGACCCGTTTCCTATTTCTGGATAAAAGAATAATGCTGTCTTCTGGTTTTAGATCCAAGATGTGGGGAGATCACTGTATTCAATGTCTGTTGAAAACACCAGTTAAAATGCAGCAATGCCAGGTGCCAGGTTAAAGCTGCATCCACACTGGACAGAGCGACGCGAGTGACGCAAGCAAAGTCGCCGAAAGTCAATCCACACCAGACATAACTTGGAAACGATCCAAAAGACTGGAAATAAACACATGACCCCGACCATGCATTCCTATTGGACATACTAGAGATGGGCTGTCCCATTACAAAACAGGCCTTGTTTGGTTACCACCCTGACCTCTGGCAACTCTGTTGTAAAATAAAGGTTGGACTTGTATAATCTATAGATCAGAGATTGAACATCCCTATATATCCAACAGTTTTATTATTATTATTAGTAGAAATAATTGTACGGTTGTAGTCGTAGTATTTTTGTTCAGGGTACCAGTAGTAGTAGCAATCTGATTTGAAGCCCGGTACGTCTCCAGCTGTCAGAAGACAGCTGGACAATAGTAGTATAGTTTAACTGATGTTTTCAACATTATTTTATTGTTATACATTTATATATACAACTTACTACAATCTCAGCTGTGTTTCTTTACAAATTCCTTCTTTGATCCTTTTTTTAACTTTTAAAAAGTATTTTAAAGTGCATTATTATTATTACGTTGTTGTTAAGCACTACATAATCACCATCTTCATTATTATCATTATTATTATTATTATTATTATTATTATTATTATTATTATTATTATTATTATTATTATTATTATTAATAAAAACATTGTTAAGCGCAGGTCACCACTTGCATTATTTACTTTTATTTAGTTTTTCCTTTTAAAACAGGTCTGGTGAACTTTACAAAAAATGCTTTATAAATACGGCTCAATCTTCAAAACTATGTAAGAGCTTGGTAATGTTGGGATGTGTCACATACAATACAAACGTATAGAATAGTAGGACCTCGATAATATTTTTGTTTGTTTGGGGAATCTCCACAAAACTTTGCTTTATGGATATGTAAAGACCACCTTCTTGTCACGGATTTGTGCCACACAACAATTTAGTGAACAAAATGTTATTTATCATAAAAACAAACAAACCAACCCCCACAAGCAATGTTAGAAGGGCATACAGTGAGCACAAAAACAACCATTGTATTACTTTGTAGAAAGTTGTTAATACGTGTCGATTGCTTACTGAAGATGCAGTGTCCCTTTTTATTAAAAAAAAATTACAATCCTGAAATCCTATACACAGGATGTCTTGCTATGCTGTAATTAGATGTAGATTTCTCATTTGCAGTAAGGGCTGTAACTGACGGATCTCCCCTTGTCCTGCCCAGACTACATGTGCAATAACACCTTACCAGCTGCCTGATTTATCTATCAGAAGGACTAATTCACCTAGACAGTACTTGTTTAAACACACTATGTCAGATTTCCTATACCTCCGGGGGTCCTATTAATACAAATGAACAGTCACACAAATAAGGGTTACAAGATAAGTTAAATGAAGTGCATGTATGAAAAAACTAGTGCATGTATACAGGAAAACCCAGTACTCTGCACAAACAGAGTATAGTTTTTAAGAGACACTGTACCTTTTACTCTACAGAGCAGCTACATAAAGACACAATCATGATTTAAAACAAGATGATTTATCATTAAAACAAAACAAAAAAAGTGCAACAGTATTAGTAGTGGTGAACCAAAACCCTTTTTCTACTGACTCACTGAAATTGGGGGATGAGCGTGTCCTGGACATTTCTTCTTTCTGAACTTTTGCTTTTTGTACATCCACATTAGAAAAATGCTTCTTAAACAGATGAGAATGACGATGTCTCAATCCCTTATCTGGTTAAAATAGTCAATATTTAAACATTTAAACTGTTGTCAAACACAACAGTTGTGACAAAGACCTTTTTTTTGTTGTCTATGAATAAACAGCTTTCTATTCTCTAAAATGGCTGTCTGGGAGCAGCATGTTTTGCTGCATGCTGTTGAAAGAACAGCAGCATTTTCAGGGGGAATATTTTTTGTCTGCAAAAAAAAAGGGTATTTAAATATCTGCTTGTGCTGTATTTAAGTTATCAAACAGGGAAAATATTACTGATCTCTGATGCTATTTGGAATGCATAGCCTGTACTATACTGATACACATACTGTATTTAAATACAGCATGATGTATTGCAATTTAGAGATTCTATTTTGCACTGTATTGCATTGGTTTTCATCCAAGTTATAAAGAACACTTTTCCCATTTCATAGTACAGTTGGCAATCATCTATGCGGCAATTTCCACCCAGTAAATATTATAAGCAATCATGTTAAAAATATTACCAGCACTTTGCCAGAGGATATTATGATCATAATACTACTGTAAATCCCTTAATATCCTCAGACTTTTTATATTTTTTTCAAGAAACAAAAGGACAAAGGACAGTGATACTGTTGTACTGTAATAATAATTAGTAGCCATTGTTATACTCTATTAAATGCACACAGCTAAATTATGGCCAGCAAATAAAATGAGGTTTACAGTAATTTTAATAGATACAGAAATAAAAAATATACAGTATATATATATATAAAAAACATCATAAATTTTAATTATAATTAGGTCTTCTGATTTTCGGTTTTAACAGATAAAAAAAACAATAAAACACCGGAGTATATAAAACTAAATACCACAAAAACACCCGAGAAACACCAGAAAAGATTATTCAATTCACACTGACTTCATCCCTTTCCCATTAAAAAAAACCAAACACCTACTACAAAAAAAATAAAACAAACTACCTTTCCCAATTGGGCAATGTTCCTGCTTCCTGACTTGTATCTATCATTGATTTGTTCTGAATGCTTTATACCCACCCCAACCACTAAGTGGCAGCAAATTCCTACATTTCTATTGGAGACGCAGCTTGCGATATTTAAAATGGGATTACAATTAGAAGGCTTGTTCACGGGATTTAAAGCTAGATCAATTAGATACGGAGAATTTTAAAAAGAATTGCAAATTATGGCGAAATGTAAAAAAAAATGCCTAAACACACAAACCCCCCAGGAGAATGTGCCTGTGACGATTTCATTGTGGAAGACAGCAAAGGAAAGAAGGTACAACTTAAAAGTGTGCAAGTACTGTCGAGTTACTATGCATACTGTTACAGAAAAAAACGCCCATGCATTTTGGAAAGTAACCGAAAACAATAATTTCATATAGTATATAAAAAGCGAAAACTGAGAAAAAAAAACAAAAACGATTTACATAAAACTTGAAAATAGCTAAAAAATAAGCACCGAAAAATGAAATTAATAAAAACAGAAGCCCTAATTATAATCAATTTTGGAGTTGTGATAATTGTCCTACACTGCAGGTATGCTTCAACAGCTCTACCCAGCATAGCAGAGTGCTTTTTCTCAACTTTGGTATCCTTGAGAATTATTTTACCATGTTAATTAAGACAAATTGTGTGGGTTTGTTAGGAGACAAAAGTCGGTGATGATAGTGGTAGGCTTGCTGCAATACTAGTACAGATAAAATACCATACTTGGTCAAATTCTAAAAGCTTCTTACCTAAGTCTGGCTTTAGCTCAGTAGGCAAGCTTAATTTCCGTGACATCTTTGCTGAAAAAAAGAAAACAAATCTTTACAAATACATGTCTTATAGTACTGCAATACTTAAATTGATCACAAAAACAAATTCAATTTCACAACAATTCTAAAGAACAGATTTCACTTATATGTCAGTGTTTAAATGGGACGTACATATGGTAAACATGTATTCATTAAAAATGTATACAATAACACAATTAATATAAGACAAATTATGCAACAAACATGTCATGTGTTAATTGCATGCCAGACAGATAGACAGAATGGCTGTCTAGGTACAGTATCATGTTTTCTTCACAACTGAAAAGGAAATATTGTTAATTAAAACTCTCAACAGACAATTGCAATTACCATGCTGATTAATCATGCATTAGACAGGAAGGAGAAAGAAAACGTAAAAGGTTGGGGCAACAGTTGAATGTACAAAGACAATATCAAACAACTATTAAGTGAGTTATTTTCCTTATGTTTTTTTCTGTCCCTTTTGTAGCCAGAGGTTCCATATGTTGGTTTTAAAATGCCTGCTGTAATTCCGCATTCTGACCTTAATACCCCGGTCCACTAGCAGTTATGACTTTGAAGCAATCATTTGCGTAAACTACAACAAGGCTATAAAAGGTACTGTATAATACATTAGAACAGAGTAACACATTTGATGGAACTTGTTCCAGTAATTGAGGGGATGGACGTTCTCTATACAATGAGTCATTGATTATTGCTGTTTTAGAGGTGGCAGCAAATCCAAATTAAAGTACATTAAAATGTTTTCATGATACAACCTGTATTTACAGCTTCAAGTTAAAATTGCATTGTCTGATTTTGTTAAACACAAATCACTTTTTTAAAGTACTCTGCTTATAACAAACATCCCTAAAAATGGGGATACATTTGGCCACATTTCCCACTTATCAATACATGACAGGAAGGACACTGTACATTGAACGAACCTCTGAGGGGATTCCTGTATCACCTGCACTAGGAAAGCTAAGCGATTGGGATACCCTGATGTGGCAGTAGAGGAGAATCAGCAGTGTTTCCCCTTTCCCTCCACTGGGGTGCAAGCACTTGGATTCAGATTCCAGACATATTTCTATTACGCATATGTGTTTGAGTTTAAAGCTGCATGATCACACCCTGTATATAATAACTACAGTTTAAGAATTGGGAGGACTTTTTATTAGCACTATGGTGATGGTAAATATACAACTTCAGCCTATAGATAAAAGTTGTAAGACAACATTTCAATAAGCTGAAGGTATATCTTGAATTTCGTTATTGCCTTTTGCTACTGCAATAAGAAAATTAACTAATGCTCCCGTCTACCTATGCCACATGACTGCTTAATTTACATTTGTACTTGAGTGGGAAAAATATCCTTTTCTATGACTGTTAATTACACACAAGGTTTTTACACAAAACGTGTGAATTGGTTTGACATATGCCGCATGCAATGAATTTTTTTTTTTTTTGCGTTTTGTTCCATTTCAATCAATGAGTCAGCACAACTACACTAGCAACACTTCACAAACGATAACTGTTTGCAAGAACAAAATGTCATCAAATATGTATTGTGAATTTTGACAAGTTCTTCATGAAATTTCAAGCCACTCTTACCTCCTCCTCTACCTCCTCCATTGTAGAAATGTTGATGGTTAGTCGTCACCACTTTTAAGGAAGTAAAGTAACAGTGCAATTAGAAACATGATTTCGCTCTGCACCTCGCATCAGATAGGTTCAATTGGATTAAAGTATGCGCACAACGATTGAAATAAAAAACACGTTGTATTGTTTGCAAGTTTTTAAAAATTTTGTATTTAAAAAAGTATGGCTGTTTATTTGTATATATATATAGCTGTTGGGAGTGTGATCATGCAACTTTAATAGCAAATTGAAACTGGAATAAATAACACTACAATTAGATAGAACAAAGAAATGGCTCTCAACTAAAAAAATTTAAAAAGCACCCCCAACCTTCTGCCAGTGTTCTGTTTATTGTTTTGGAAATAGTTTGGTCCACCAGGTGTTATCCCATATGTCAACGGTGACAGCCAAACAGAATTGTGAATGCAGCCAAAACACATTGTGGGCTGAGCTGGGGAATTATGTTTCATGCAAAACTGGATTTACTTCAATGGCTGTACTTTCTCTTGTTTTGGTACACCGTCTGTGTACAGGATAGAGCCACATTAACAGAAATGGTGGTGGTGGCATCATACCAACTTAGGACATTGGCCCACTTTCTGCAGCTAAACTCACAATCAGCGTGCATCAACATTGCAATCTGTAGTCCGGAGCCTTCCATAACATAGTTGAGCGAGATTACCATACCTTAAAAGACCATGTTCATCAATAAAAATCCCAAGTACATGTCTGAACATGAAACAGCTTTAATCTATCTTTGTTACATGTGAAATGCAGACACAAACCTCAAAAGCCTAAAGAGTATATGGCATTGAAACATTTCCCCATGCCAATGGTAAAGGCTTGGTGGTCCGGTGGTTAACGAAAGAGGCTTGTTACCAGGAGGGTGCCAGTTTAATCCCAGCCACTGACTCACTGTGTGTGACCCTGAGCAAGTCACTTAACCTCCTTGTGCTCCATCCTTCGGTTGAGACATAAAACCAAGGTCCTATTGTAAGTGACTCTGCAGCAGCAGTTGTGATGCATAGTTCACCCCAAGTCTCTGTTGCTTTGGATAAAAGCGTCTGCTAAATGACTAAATACACATACAATACCAGAATTAACAACATTAGGAACTGCAATTAAATCTTTTACTAGTACCGGTACACAATATACAGTATATAGTCGTACATAAATGCACACACACATAACCAAACCTCTTCCCAATTCAGAATCTCAGTTTTACATCAAAGCATTATCCCAAACCAATTTACAGTCTTAAAATTAAGATTCAATCTGAAGTTTATTAACAAATCGATCCTTAAAATAAGGGCATTTCTGTCAAACACTCGCCCTTTTACTTAAGACATATTTGTCAGTGAGGGCCCTTCTTTGAAGAAACAAACATGTTACTTGCTAATTTGCAAGTTTAAAAAACACTGGCAGATTGAACCTTAGTGTTAGACACAAGAAATTTTACAGTTAAAACCTCTTTGGTAAGAACCTGAAAGGACCACTAAAATTGGTTTGAGAGGCAATATTTAAAGACACCTTGGAATTTCCACCTGGTCGTTTAAATTGGGTTTATTTAGGTACATGTGTGTGTTGACTGTACCATACTCTCCAACAAGTCCTTACTAAAGAGATCGCATTGTACTTCAGTTCAAGGTATAAACACAAAATCATGACACTGATAATTAACTCCCTTGTTTCCTTGATTGGTTATTATTGTTAGTGATCAATGTGTGCCCAACACCTTAGATTAGCAGGATCTATTTACTTATTCATTACTATTTACAGCACCAAAGTAAGATTTGAAAGGAATTAAGCAGCGTGCTTCAATCATGTTTAATTATTGCTTTGTGGTGAGTGGTGCACAAGAAGAAGCCAGTGAATTAGTAGTAACAAATGAGAATAGGTTTTTATCTCATACCTAGGTCATAGACTATCGTCTTGGAAAACATTCTGCTTTTGGTCTTCACTGGAAGTATATTTTAATACAAAAAAAAAAAAAGATCAAAGGCTATTTAAAAACAAACGTAAAAGGATAAAAAATGAGAAAAAATATAGATAAAATGTTTGACACAAAATAAAATACCGTACCCCTTTCTAGAAAATTAGGCACTTTTTGGTCATCATCAGAATTGCATGGTGAAGTAGAACCTACACAGTATAGCAACAACAATATTATCAGCAGGGCATACAAAATGGATCATTCAAAATACAACACGGAGGTCTATAAAGGCCAGGCAACTTCTGCATACAGGCATACACAGGTGCCTTTAATAAAAAAAAAAAAAACTAAGTGCCAGACTCTCATAAATAAAACACATTTCATTTATAATAACTTAACTGTACATATCACTTTGTGGTAATGCTGCTGTCGGCTATCAGATTACCGTAATTAAAAGCAGTGCAGTGCAGTTCAGAAGCCCTGTAAAAACAACACAGTACAATACTTCATAGTATTCTATAAAATGCATTAAAAATAATACTGGACACACGGCCCCAGTATGAAGCACTGCAGACCCCTAGTGAATTTGGTAAAGAATTTTACTTAAAGAATTACAGCAACATTTCTACATGACTGTAGTATCGCTGCAATATAAAATGTCATTTAAAAACAAAACAAAACAACAAAAAAAACACAACAACAACAACGCAGTAAATTACCATGCTTCTCCTATTTTCACATTTACTTTCATTACTAAGCAATTGCTATAAGGGATACAGTACATACAAGTTAACAGTTTACTGTACATATTAATATGTAACTTTTGCAAAACTGTGAACTTCATTGATCTTTGTGTCCTCAGCACAAAGATCAACACTGAAAACTCAGAGCCTATTATTTTCTGTCCTCCACAGATTAAGTCTGCATTGATATTGTGCATGCATTAGAAGAGTCTTAATAAAACCATAGGGGAGGGTGGTGGGGGGGGCAGTCTATTTTTGCTCAACTTGATGGTAATTAGCAGATATATTCAGGTTAAGACCTTTAAGGTAATTAATGCGAATTACCTAAAATTGTAAAGTGACAGGAAATAAGAAGTCTGCTTTTCTATTGCAGATGTCAAAACAGTTTTCTGGACGCAATGAGTGTACTGAAGGGTTTTAAAAGTGAATCCTTTTTTTGTGTCAGCCCCACTTACTGTGTTATTCTAATAGTTATAGTGGGATAATATAAACCAGGATCATATTACACTTGTACATTCAAATCTGAGCTAAGTGGAACTGGATGCATATTAACTAAATTAGGTCTCATTTAAAAAAAAAAAAAAAAAGTACGGTATTTTTAAACAAAGATGTTTGCAGTAGCTTGGGTATTTATTATATTTTATTTGACTGGATCATTTAAATACCTTATACACTGTAATTTTACAATGTACAGGAATTTAACAGAAACATTGCGCTTTTCTTCAGAAAACATATTTTGGAGGGACGGGACGGGACAGGGTGGGACGGGGGGAGGGTGGGTTGTTCGATGTGTTCCTCTTTTCACCTGTTAAACCAAAGCAACAAATGTTGTCACTTTACTAACCCCTGGAGGCAAGACCCAGCTTGGCAAGTCTGCCCTCATTGGGCACCTGAGCAGTAACTGAAGGGCACTGAAGTGAACTATCCTCCGCGGATTTCCTCCCTAACCCACAGGACCCTGGCCAATGCAGGGACCCTATCCAAGATCAGCAAGTATTGAGTATTGAGCAGTATTGATTAAGTATCTGAAACAGGGTGTCAATACTTATGGGAGCCACTGTACAAACCTGGGCTATCGCTATATGATGGCTTAAAGTTCCATCTTCTATAATCACTCTACAATACAAACTTTGCCATTATCAGTCGTCATAGGAAGCCAACTGCACACTGCTTTAAAATGAATTTCTGTTTGCCAGCATAAATGGAGCTTAAAAGCATTTCACACACAAATCAGCATTAAGTAGTCTACTCCTGACTAGTTTCATGGACATTGTTAATTTCAAATGCATGCAGTAGTACCCTAATCAGTTATGTGCTTTATAATATGTGGATCACAGCATCACTTAGCATTTTTTACATATGATATTGTTAGGGAATTTTATGCAAAGTACATTTGGTGAAAAGATAGTTCTGGTAATTGATACAGATGTGACAAACACATTTTTGGTCTTGCTAGAAATTAGATGTTAAAAGGCATTACTGTGTTTCACAGAGTAGATCATTAAATTAGATATAGGAATATATATATATATATATATATATATATATATATATATATATATATATATATATATATATATATATATATATATATATATATATATATATATTACCTGAAGTTGGCGATTTGCATCGATCTTCTGAAGTTGTGGATCCTTCGTTAATATCACAAAGACCTGCTAAAGCACACATTTAAATTAACAGAAACATACACCAAAATCAGATGACATTTATTTATTGTCATAAAATAGCATTAGTATCATTGCTGCTGACTGACACATTTTGGAAACAGCATTGTTCCATTCATATACAATAAGCATACATTAAAAATAGGTAATTCCGTGACAAATTACCTAATAGGTGAAGCCTACCAACTCCAGCTGAGGAAGCTGTAGTGAGTCTTGGGCATTGAACACTGCATAGCAGTTCAAGGGGCATCCAGTATATATCATCCTTCTCTGGCCAGTGATACTACTGGTTAGGGCTACTGAGAATCTTTCAGGAGTCAAACACTTCTGTTTAGATCAGATGTTTAGTTCTTATCAAATGTGCCATTAAACAACTGGTGATTAAAAACAGAGCTTTTATATTGTTAGTTTGGTAAGTGAGTGTCTCACATGGTTACTTACAATGCATGGTTTCTAAAGAGGTTTACAAGTAACTTCATTTACATTTACTTTGAAGCAAGCTTCTTTGGCAGTATCATGATTCAGTAAATTATTTCATATCTTGATTATAATTAGAAATGGGATGGAGTGCAAAGAAGTGTCATCAGCCTCGTTTAAAATGATTTAGATTATTATGTCTAGTTTAGCTATAAATACATGATCTTAGGCTAGTTATTTTTTTTTATTAAGCCTATAATCCTTAAATCTAAGTTACAATAAATAATACTGAAGGCACGGATATCACCAAGCCATTTTGGTTACACATGCATACATCTGTTTGTCACCGGTACAAACTATACTACTACCCAATACTGTGTGCATTATTTTTATAATATAACTCATAAATGCTATTCCATTCTAATTCAATAGGTGGCACTATATCATTAAAATGTATTATTTATGGCACACCTCGTGGATGAGAGCAGAAGTGAAACATTTCTTTTTGAAAAATACAATTTAAAAGGGAGATTCTCCCATCAAAAAGCAGACTAGCTTAATTTTTTTGTAAGTGTCTGTTTTCTTAGGAGAGAGCAACTGTCTTTTGATGTTAAGGGATGACCATGTTTCACAGTGAATTAAACAGAAATAGAGGGGCAATCAATGACACTAACTGTTTTCAAACACACACAGGACAAACGGCAAAATGTTGTCCGAAAGGGTTTAAAGGAGAGGAGCTCTCAACTGGATAAGCAGGCAACACGAAATGTAGGAGAAAATATATCACATTTGCAATACTTACCTAAAAGTGAATTAATCAAAATGTTTTTAATAGTGTAATGGGATGAGCTAAGACATTCAATTGTGCTACATTACTTATTCAGCTATGGCAGACAATAAAGACATTTCTTTTAGTGTCCGGTGACTTACTTAGATAAGAGGTGCGAAGCTTTTTCACAGACTCAGAATATAAGTTAGAAAGGCCACACATGCAAGATGCCACTGTCAGCATACCTTAATGAAGCCATGGGAAAAGAAAAGATGAGGACGACAGCAGCATGTACGAGACAGTTAAAAGAAAAATTAAAGACAACTCATCAAGCATTTCTGGCTGTAATGATGCAATGTTCCAGTTGAACAGACAGCAGATTTTCAATCACCTCAGCATGAATGATACATTTAAAAACAGCACATGCTTTCAGAAAGAAAAGTGAAAGAAAGCTTAATGTAAAGCATGCAAAGATGCAAATATCTTCAAATGACTAAACACCAGACGTTTACTATTACCTACAGTACAGCAAGAATCCAAGACAGTGTGGTGCGTTTTGAAACTGCTGTGTTTCAGGGAGACTGATTTGAAAAGGTCTGATCTGATGAAAACTAAATGTCAGTAAAGACATCAGTAAACGTTTGTACAGTATAAAAGTGTTTAAAAACGAAGCTTATGCAAACTCATTCTCTGTTAAAATAATAATAATTTTTTCTAAAAAAGATAGGTGTTGGAATTATTGGCACCCCTAAAGATTCTAACAAAATTAAATCTGCATTAACATTCTACTTCTTTAAGTTCATCTCAGTCTTAAGGAACTGTATTGTGGCCTTCCATGGCTTCCTGTTTCACTGGGGTATAAAAATGAGGTAACACGCATATGAAATCCATTTGTCATCACCATGGGGAAAGGCAAAGAACTCACAAATGAAAAGAGACAAATGGTTGTCGACCTTCATAAATCAGGCAATGGGTACAAAAAAATAGCTAAAAAACTAAATATACCACTTACCACTATTAGGGCAATAATTAAGAAGTTCAAAACCACTGGAACAGTGGTAAACTTGCCTGGTAGAGGATTCAAGTGTATCTTGCCCCCACACACAGTGAGGCAGATGGTTCGGGAGGCAAAGGGAAATCCAAGGGCCACAGTTGGAGAATTACAGAACTTGGTTGCATCTTTGGGTCACCAAGTCTCCAAATCTACAATTAGACACCACCTCCATGCAAAAATGGCATTGGAACCGATTGGAAGTGGGTGCTCTTTGGCCACGCACACCAGCGTCGAAAGAAGGATGCGTGTGCAGAAAAGAACCTCATACCTACTATAAAATATGGTGGTGGATCTTTGAATGTTATATTATGGGGCTGTTTTTCTTTCACTGGTCCTGGGGCCATTGTTAAGGTCAACAGCATCAAATCTACCCAGTACCAGGACATTTTAGCCAAAAACCTGGTTGCCTCTGCCAGGAGGCTGAAACTTGGCCGCAAGTGGATCTTCCAGTAAGACAATGACCCCAAGCACACATCAAAATCCACAAAGAAATGGTTAATTGACCACAAAATGAACATTTTGCAATGGCTATCTCAGTCTCTGGACTTGAACCCCATTGAAAACCTGTGGTTTCAATTGAAGAAGACAGTCCATAAGCGCAGACTGAAAGATATCAAGGATCTGGAAAGATTTTGTATGGAGGAATGGCCTAAGATCCCTCCCAATGTGTTCTCCAATCTCATTAAACATTATAGAAAAGGACTCAGTGCCATTATCCTTGCAACGGGATGGTGCACAAAGTACTGAAAACAAGGGTGTCAATAATTGTGACACCATTTTTTTTGGAAATAAATTTATAATTTGAGAAATGTGTAATTTTGGTTGATTTCATTGAATCATTAATAAAGTCAAATATATTCCACATGTTGGAAAATTACAATATAGCTCAGTACCGGTATTTATTTAATACAGTCGTTTTTGCTCATCTTTATCAAGGGTGCCAATAATTTTGGAGGTGACTGTGTGTGTGTGTGTGTATACATATATATATTATTTTCACCCATGAATGCAGTACAAAAAAACGGTTTTCATGTCTGTACAACTTTATTCAATAAAGCCTCAGGTTTTGTGTTGGGTGAAAAGTGTTTTCATGTTTAAATTTGCTGTACAGCAGATGTACTGTCACAACTATAACAGTTGTGCTCATTATACACTGATTTCAGTAAATATTGTACTAATTTGTAGTTTATAATTCGCTTAGAATTTATAATTCCATCAACTGGATTTTGACAAGTGTATAAGCAGATATAGTTGCAAGACTAATATAACTAATACATGTATAGGAGGCTGTGTGGTCCAGTGGTTAAAGAAAAGGGCTTGTAACCAGGAGGTCCCCGGTTCATTGTGTGACCCTGAGCAAGTCACTTAACCTCTTTGTGCGCCGTCTTTCGGGTGAGATGTAGTTGTAAGTGATTCACACCCTAGTCTCTGTAAGTCGCCTTGGATAAAGGCGTCTGCTAAATAAACAAATAAAAATAATAATGTATTTATTGTTGTGTTTAATATAGACACTGTAAATCAATGACAAAGTAGTGAGTTCATTAGATTTGTATAATTGTAGCTGGGATAGAATGTTGCCTACCGCTGCATTCTGGGAAACCCTACTCAAAGAAACGCACTTTTCATTTGGGTTCCCTGGGAATTAATACAATTACAATTAAATATGCTGTTTGTCTAATCCATACTGTACATGTGTGTCTGTCCTTTTAGCGCGGAGGACAAGGGTTAAAAAAAAAAAATAAATTACATTCATAATACAAAAAAAAAAAAAAATCAGAACAGTTTAGACATCTGGACTGGCGTTTTTTTCCCCCTTACCTCCAGACGGTTGCCGTGTTTTGCGAGGAGATCTTGGCTGTCTTTGATAAGGATCATTGGATCCATATAACTCGATTATCCCACGGTTAAGAAGAACAGTCTTCTGAAGGTAGTCAACGATTGCAAGGCCATTACTATTTCCAAAAACCACACTACAGAAATAGAACAAAAGAAATGTGGGTTACGCTTACTTAAAAAAGAGAACCATCACAGAACACGGCCCATTACAATCTTCTTCAAATTTGAATAAACAAACCCTTTAACACTAGAACTGCCATGCGGGTCAGTTTGACCCAATGTGCGTTTAAAATGTTAATTACTCTTTC
The DNA here is from genome assembly GCA_030684275.1 of Acipenser oxyrinchus oxyrinchus. Lineage (NCBI taxonomy): Eukaryota > Metazoa > Chordata > Actinopteri > Acipenseriformes > Acipenseridae > Acipenser > Acipenser oxyrinchus. The sequence goes on along the minus strand of CM060252.1, from coordinate 64,640,351 downwards.
GTTGTAAATCAATTGTGTATGTCCGTTTTTGACTTTTCCTAAATATATGAATTAAATATCCTGACGGCGTTTGATAGCCAGAAATCGCAAAAATTATAATGTTTTAAACAGTTCTACCTACAGTGGCTCTCAAAAGTATTCACCCCCCTTGGACTTTTCCACATTTTATTGTGTTACAACATGGAATCAAAATGGATTGAATTAGGAGTTCTTGCCACTGATCAACACAAAAAAAGTCCATAATGTGAAAGTGAAAAATAAAAATCTACAAATTGTTCTAAATGAATTACAAATACAAAACAGAAAATAATTGATTGCATATTCACCCCCTTGAGTCTATAATTGGTAGAGGCACCTTTGGCAGCAATTACAGCCATGAGTCTATTTGGATAAGTCTCTACCAGCTTTGCACATCTGCACACTGCAATTTTTGCCCATTCTTCTTTGCAAAATTGCTCAAGCTCCGTCAAGTTGGATGGGGACCTTTGGTGAACAGCAATTTTCAACTCTCTCCACATATTCTCAATTGGATTGAGGTCCGGCTTTGACTGGGCCACTCCAGGACATTGATCTTTTTTGTTTTTAAGCCACTCCAGTGTGGCTTTGGCTGTATGTTTGGGGTCATTGACCTGCAGGAAGATGACTCTTCTCCTCAAGTCCCAGGTCTCTTGCAGACTTCAGCAGGTTTTCCTCCAGGATTTCTCTGTACTTTGCTGCATCCATTTTGTCCTCTATCTTCATGAGCTTTCCAGGCCCTGACACAGACAAGCATCCCCATAGCATGATGCAGCCACCACCATGCTTCATGGTGTTCTCAGGATGATGTGCGGTGTTAGGCTTGTGCCAAGCGCTTAGTGTTGAGGCCAAAAAGCTCTATTTTGGTCTCAACAGACCATAGAATCTTCTTCCACTTGGTCTCAGAGTCTCCCACATGCCTTCTGGCAAACTAGCCGAGATTTTTTCAACAATGGATTTCTTTTTGCCACTCTCCCATAAAAGGCCAGTTTTGTGAAGCACCCGGGCTATTGTTACCGTATACACATTGTCTCCAAGCTCAGCCGTGGAAGACTGTAACTCCTTTAGAGTTGCCATAGGCCTCTTGGTGGCCTCCCTGACAAGTGCCCTTCTCGCCCGGATACTCAGTTTTTGAGGACGGCCTGTTCTAGACAGATTCACAGTTGTGCCATATTCTCTCCATTTCTTAATAATGGACTTTACTGAGCTCCTGGGGATATTCAATGCCTTGGAAAGGTTCAGTGGTTAAAGAAAAGTGCTTGTAACCAGGAGGTCCCCAGTTCAAATCCCACCTCAGCCACTGACTCATTGTGTGACCCTGAGCAAGTCACTTAACCTCCTTGTGCTCAGTCTTTTGGGTGAGACATAATTGTAAGTGACTCTGCAGCTGATGCATAGTTCACACACCCGAGTCTCTGTAAGTCGCCTCGGATAAAGGCGTCTGCTAAATAAACAAATAATAATATATCCTACCCCTGATTGGTGCTTTTGAAGAACCTTATTCCGGATTTGCTTTGAATGTTCCTTCATCTTCATGATGTACTTTTTGTTAGGAAATGTACTAACCAACTGTGGGACCTCCCAGAGACAGGTGTATTTAACCTGAAATCATGTGAAACACCTTAATTGCACACAGGTGGACTCCATTCAACTAATTATGTGACTTCTAAAGACAATTGGTTGCACCAGAGCTTATTTAGGTGTGTCATAGCAAAGGGGGTGAATACCTATGCAATCAATTATTTTCTGTTTTATATTTGTAATTAATTTAGAACAATTTGTAGATTTTATTTTTCACTTTGACATTATGGATTTTTTTTGTGTTGATCAGTGGCAAAACTCCTAATTAAATCCATTTTGATTCCATGTTGTAACACAATAAAATGTGGAAAACTCCAAGGGGGGTGAATACTTTTGAGACCCACTGTAGAGCATGCGATGGGTCAATGTGACCCATATATAATGTAAGATATTATTTTTGTAAATGCAGCAAACAAGACAAGCCTCCTCCTCCTAGCACACGTGTTTTTTTTATTTTTTTATTTCAAGCTTTTGTTTGTAGACTGACTACGAGACAGAGATTGCTATGATTGTGGATTTGTCAAGATGCCAACTCAGTGAAAGCCTAGTTGCTTATTTTTCAATGTACCTGGGAGACAACAATCCTTCGTTTTGTGCCAAAAATACAACTGGGAATGTATCAGAAGGAAATATTTAATCTTGAAAGTAGTCATTTTGATTGGAATACGGCAAGCTGCACTCATGCATACAGCAAACTGAAATGACAGGTAGGATAACAACTTATGTGCCTAATATGAAACGTATTTTATATATTCTTTTTTATATTACTTTTAGAAAAAAAAACATTTCGATTTTAAAGGTTTGTATGTACCAGTTTACATGAATTTACACAATAGTGTTCAATGGAACTGCGTCTGTGTTTACAACACAGCTCCTGGATGCAAGCACAGTCAGTTGGCAGACGTGTACGCTCCTTCATAGAGTACAATGCAGCCGTTATACCGGAAGTAGTGTTATATTTTCTTTTTATGTAGTATTAGAAACAATGATTTTGGTTTTATAGTTTTGTATGTACATTTACCCGTTTACACCGGTACACGGGTATATGTACATACCGGTTTCTTTGAAATGTGTATTTTATTATATTTTTTCACCGTTTGTAGTCGTGCTGTATATGCGCTCATTTTAAAAATAAAGCCTTTTATGTTTCATTTTCCATTTAAATACGGTGTTTCTGTGATGCAAATGTTAGATATGATGTTCATGAATAAAACTTTTTAGTGACCCACGTGGCGGTTCTAGTGTTAAATAAAGGATAATCAATATGTTAACAAACATCCATATTGGAAAGGACTTAAAACCAAGATCACCCAACTAATTCCCCATAGTTGATTGTTAATACAGTCCAAGTTTTAAACCAAAACAATGAATAGTTCCTGAAATACAGTGATAAGAATACATCAAATCAAGACCTACTGTTCTTTGGATTATTCCCCTGAAAATCCTTTATGCTGGAAAACTTTTTTATTCATGATGTTTGACTTAATTTGTATTGCACCACGTGAAGTTTTTTTCTACCCAACATGAAAACATGCCTCAAAGTTGTATTATACATTAAATGTCTTTTTTTGTTGTACTGAAAACAAGGGTGTATTATGTATTTGCATACAATATACTTACAGCCCACAGGATGAGTTAACTCCAAGGCTGGTTATTTGTTGTGGAGGTTCCCCGCTGACCCAGACCAGCTGAATAACCAGCTCCACCTGGTAGCCTGCGGATTGTTTGAGTGGAGTGCTTCGTACTCTGAAAGAAACAGAAAAAGATGCTTTTCATTACCACTCTAACTGGATGATCCAGGTTTAACCCTTTGGTACATACTAGGAAGAGATTTTTTTTCTTCAATACAATTAGAAAAGTACTGCCTGGTTTTGTTTATTTTGTGTTTTAAAGCTATTTGGTAATATAACCTATTTATTTATCTTGAATATCTCTTGTAACCTGTATTTGAACTGTGTGAGAAATGAGGCAAACAGGTGAGTGAGTAACTGTCCCAGAGTCATGTACGCCATTACAGAACTAAGATTTAACACCAAGACAAATAAAAATGAATTAAATAGCGTGCCACTGGTTCCCTCTGAAAATGAATAGTCAGCATTTCAGCAGCAGTGGTACAGCTTCTAGAATAAAGGGCTGAATCTCAGCTCAGCCATTGAGCCACTGGTCAATTCTGTTTACCAGCTTGTGACATTGGTTGGGATTAAGTTTTAATTATGGTGCCCCTATGCATATTTAGTGCATAAGGAGTACTGTGATAAAGATTACTCCAAGTACCGGTATGCAAAAATGTAATGTTCAAAACTGTAATTTTTAGTTTCTGTCTTTTGGTACTTAAAACTGATCAGCTCCATAAGTGAAAAAGCAATTTAACCAAGTTGATGCAGGGTCTCAAAGTAATAAGGCGTTTAATATCTGTTGGGCTAACTTGATTAACTTCGCAATTAAAAAGTACATCTGCTGTATTAAATTGGTTGCTACACTGCTGACCACACTGACATCACTGGGGGTGATGAAAGTCAACACATAATTTGCAGTTGTTTGGGTGAGGCTGACCAAAACCACACAGAATTTAGGTGATGATAAAAGAGAAAGAAAAAATATTTGTCCAAGTAATTGTACATCATGACATTTATAAAAATAAAAAAAAATAATAATATAGATTACTTCTAAATATATTGATAATGATACGGCAACACAGTATTTTAAATTCATTCAAGTATAGAGAAGGAGGATATACTGTACATAGCACTTTTCTTTCTGTAAAATTATCTTATTTAACCAGCTTCCCTGTCCTCACCCCCTTGAAACACCAGTGTCTAATATGAATACCAGCTGACAAGAGTCAGAGCTACATTTTCAAACAACAACCGCATTTCATGCTGAGCAGAAAGCAGAAAGCTCTGGCTTTAATGGTGCAGTATTGCATTAGGACCATAGAAAACTAATTCTTAATTCAGCAAGACCTTTCATTTGATGTCTCTGTAGTAGGTTACTTACTTGAGGCAGGGCACATTGTCCCGAATGCCGTCGGAAGAGCTGCTGCTGGTGGAGGGCTGGGACTGAGGTGCGGGTGGCTGGGAGCTGGAAGTAGCCCCAGGGGTCGGCAGGGACGGGACTTGGTCGCCCTCCGGAGATTCAACATCATTTAGCTCATACTGTAACCGAACTTCTAGTAGCTATAGGAAAGCACACAGAAATACATATTAACAACATTAACCACGGGTTACAGGCTTACAATATTTACACCTTACCAGTGGGCTTGTTTTGGGTTACAACAACAATCTGGTATTTAAGAAACACAAAAAAACCCCAAGAAAAATAGGTAGTAAATGAGGAACTAAATTAGGGTTATTAGGTACAGTTTAAAATGGAAGAGAGACAACTTTATAAAAAGTGCATCACAAACAGTGCTTGAAGCTCAGTGACTCTAAGATGTATTGTCTAATAAAAAAGCCATTATAACTGATGAATATTTAAAAAGGAACATATTTCTGCAGGCTTAGCTGTAAGAGTCTAACGCAAAGCTTCTGAAACCAACGCGGGTGATCTCTAAACTAAAAGTTATGCTGTGTGGATGAGAAGTGGCTATGCAGGAGGCACTATCTCCCAGTTTGATGATCCAATTTCCAGGTAACACTGAACCATGTAGTAATTAATCTTTTAGATCAGTGCTGATGACTATCATTTCTAGTATAGTCATTGTGTTTGTTGAAATAAAGCAAGGGATGATACTTCAGCCACATATTCCTTTTACAGAATATTTCACTTAACCTTGACATCCGACACTGCTTGCTCACATAAGCAAAAATCCTGTTCTGTCAATACATGCAAATCCTACAACTGACAACTCTACAAGCCTTGCTGCCAGTGCCAGTCAAAGTAACTGTATACCCTGCGCTAATGGCTTCAGTTGAGTCCAATTAAACATTCTTTAAAACACCATACAGCTTTGTATTCTCGCAGCACAGAGCAAATCAAAGGAGTGACAGCTATCTGGAGTTGGCCAAGGTTAGTAACACATCTGGGAACTGCACTCTGAATTCTGGGAATTATTTTATCAGCAGTATTTACGTATGCGACAGTGATTAATTTTGTAGTCTTTTTTATCCCTTGTAATTCTCTTCAATCCCCTATAGGTATGTTGTACACTATCAATTTGACAGCAGCCATTACATCCTTGTAATACCAGCTACAGCAATATCTGGTTGACTCTACTATTCCTGTGGAAGAGTCTATAAAGTCTGTCATATTTTTCAGCTACATTTATATGAGTGATGTTGATGCAGTTCAGTTTTTGATCTCCAATTATGTTATTAGTGTAATTTGCATCACATTTTCTTTATTGATAATTTCTGTTTGGGAAAGGAGACTCCAGATCTTTACAGATTGCTACAGCTTGATTTAACTACTCTTTAGAGTTTCAGCTATTAATTATGCGGTGAGCATTTCTATAAATCCTCTGTCCTGTGTGCTCTCCAAGCATTGCTATAAAGCTACAGCACTGTATTGTTTATTAGCACATTAACAGTCAGTTAACTACTTCTACCAAACAAAGCCACACTTGTATCATGTTTATGTGAATTGTACTTTACTCAATTCATTTTAACTTGTTTATCTTGACTGGTGGCCAACAGGAAGCAATGCATTGGCCTTTGCCCAGTAGGAGGTTGGGGAGGAATATCTGTTGGGGCTAGTTCACCTAATCAAGCTTCAATGACCCCTACTGGCCAGACTCCCTTGGTACATCTGTTGTTTAGCTGCAGCTGGTGCAAACAGTGGTAACAGAAGTAGTAGCTGGTTGATCTTCAGTCCACCTGATTGGTAAGTGGGTTGCGGGACAAAGCACCATGATTCAAACTGGGCATTACAATTGGGTAGAAAATTAGTGGTAAAATTGATCAATAAAAAAAAAATATTTTAAGTATGTTATGAGCAATGTTTATTGTTGATTTTCTGGGGGAGAGGTGGTGGTTGTATTATTTTTAATCTATTTATTTATTTATTTATTTATTAAGTCTGATGCATATAAAAATAATTAAAACAAACATGAAATGGCTTGTGTATTAAAGCTTTGTGAATAGGACTGATTGAATGTGACAGCAAAGTATATACTGAATATTTGTATAAAGTCAAGAAACCATACTACAGTTATTGAACATCTGTACAGTACTTCCATCAAATTTGTAATATTATAAATCACAATAAATATATTAAAACGTAATATACATACTGAGCCCTTAACATAACATATATATAGGAATTCACCGTATTGCGCTACAGGAGTTCTCCAAAATTAATCGAAACATTTATATCATTATCTTCAATTAGGTGCTGACAAGCGGAATAAACATACATCCAATTTCTTGCATATGCAAAAGAACAAATTTATAGCACACACAAAATATTAATATTAAATAGTTTATTATATTTTTAAAAAGACATAGCGATCTACTGGTTTTGGCACAAATGCCATATAAATAAAATAGCAATGAACCTTAGTTAATCTTGGCTTCAATCACATATTTAATTAATACAATTACTGCATCTCATTCAAGTTTGTTTTTTTACTGATGCGATTATTATTTTAAAGATCTTCTTATTACCTATAAGGCCCTATATGGTCTTGGACCTTCTTATCTTCAAGATCTGCTGACTCCATGTGTCCCTGGTTGTTCCGAGATCGGAAAATGCTAATCTTCTGACAGTCCTCAAAATTCGTTTGGACTCTGTCGGAGCCAGGGCATTTAGTTATAATGCCCCTCATCTTTGGAACTTGCTCTTGATTCATATCAGGAATGCTAGCACAATTGACTCTTTTAAATCCTGTTTGAAAACATATTTGTTTGGGTCTGTTTTTAAATAACCCTCCCATTCACTTGTGGTACTTTGCTCCATAATGCAGTTATATGACTAACTTTCTATGCAAGAAATTGTTGTTAATGCAATGCAATGAGTACAGTCTTCATTGCATTGCATTAACAACTCACAGGAGTTTCCTAATAAAAACCATCACTTCATTGAACTTCAGGTAATACCTAACACTCTACAAAGCAAAGGGCCAGTACCTGCACAACTTCCGTCGCCCCTTCCTGTTTGCTGAATTTATAGATGATAACATGGGCGGAGACTCCAGCAACACACAACATCCTGCTCTCTGGGCACCAGGACAGGATCTGAATGGCAAAGGGGTCCTCATCTACTATATCTGTGTTGGGCTTATCATCCTTGTTCCGAGATTTATCGAACACCTTGGCTGTCTTCAGCTTGTACAGTACTTGTAGCATCACTGAAAAGTGAGGAGTAAATGCATAAATAAATACAAAAAACAGTCTGGATTTTAAAACCATCTTGCATTATAATTGCAACATGACTTTAATTTTATAGACATGTAGATCCAGCAGAACAGTAAGTAGATAATTAGGCAAGATCAATATTCACCGCTGTACTTCTCACAAAACCAGCCATAAGAAACACTTTGGGACCAGTTTTTTGGGTTAAGTGCTTACACATTTCTGATCTATTGCATCACGGAAAGTTTCAAATATACCCAAATGGATGAGGCGTGTGACAGGATGACAATGCAACTACTGAAAGTGTTAGCATTTTTTGAGACCGATGAACCAGGGTCCCCAGATATCAATCCAACTTATCGTTGAATTTGTCAGGTCCAGGTACAAAAATCCCTGGCACAATTATTCACAGCCCAAACACATCAATGGAATGGCATTCCACAGGATATCTAAATGATCACTGTGGATTCTACAGCTGTAATTCGTTCAAAAGGGGGAACAACAAGTACTATACGTGCCAGGACTCTGTATACTCTTTAGAACTCACAAGACAAGTCCAGGACTGCAGTTGGGTATGCAAGAATTCAGCTGATCAATCTGTAAATGATTATCTTGTTTTTGAAAATATATTTCAAGACATGGAAATAAAAACAAACAATTATAAAATTGCTTTGTTTATGTGGCTACAGGTTTTGAAGATCACAATGTGGTGTTCATCTTATATCCAGCATTACTTCAAAGTCCAATTGTTTCTACTAACTTGGCTTGTGTTTTTGATGCAAGTTCGATCCGCATTTATTGTGCCTGAAAAACACAAGCCAAGTTAATAGAAACAATTGGGGCAACCTTGGCCCCCATCGGTTTTACAGTTGTGCCTAGTTTCTTTGTGCTGGGCAAGGTTGCCCCAATGGTTTCTTGAAACTTGGCTTGCGTTTTTGATACCTCCACTTTAAATGGCTGGGCAATTTTGAGAACTCTGTGTTTCTTTACATTTCTAATGTGTTTTTGTTTCAGATATACTTATTTTTTCACTTAATGGATAATAACACACACATGCATTAGGGGAATAGCAAAATTGTTCAAACTATATTGAGGAAATGTATTGCCATTTGGATAGTGTAAATGTAAATAGTAGCCTAGTCTGTTGAAAGGGTTAAGATGTGAATCTGTGCAGCATAGTGGTTATGTAGTTGGAGTGAAAGTATGACTAGTTAGGGTTCAAATCCTCTCTCTCTATATATATATATATGTTGTGGACCGTTGCCGAAATCGGGCAGTTTGCGAAGAAAGACTTTAGTGCGTCCTGTTGTAACAAATGAAAGGCTAATGGAAATTAACACAGCAGTGTTCATCCTCTGGGTATCTACTGCAGTTCTCAATAAGTTTGTCAGTCAAATAAATTTATTTAATCATTAGACCGACTGAATCGTTTATATTTATTTTTATTTATTTATTTTAATGAAATGCTGAGGCAAATGTCTAATTATCTGAGGTCTGATGTCAACTAATGTTAGACATGAAATAATATTGTTTGAATGTGTAAAAAAATATTTTCTACAGAACGAAAACTAAACATTTTATAAGAAAATGTTTTCTTCCGAGTCAAACTGTCGCTCATATTTCTAAATAAGAAAAATACTAACTTTATGCAGTTGATTAATTAATATTGCTATGATAAATTAGTTTTGGCACTGCGTTCTTCCTGAGGTTCATGTAACTATATTTAACTGGGTGGCTTTTACATGTTTAAACTTAACTGTGATTATTAGTCTCTTGCTGATATTGAATGATCTCTCATTCAAACAATGTAACTCTGCTCAGAAATATGTATTGTAATACTGCAATAAGAATAAAATAAAACATTGTTGCATGATTAAAACAGAATAAAACATTCTAATGATTATGTATTATCAGCTTTCAACTGATTTTGCAAACTATCATAATACGCTTGATCCGTTCATTTAGTATAGTGCAATGTTTTCATGTTTATTAAGTAGTACTTCGGTCACAGCTCACATGCTCGCTCAGTCGCACCCACAGTTTCTCATTCAAGTTCATCGCTGGACTGTCTCCAGTCCCCAGGCTCATGCACCCCTTATATAACCTCCCGTCGTTTCCCGCCGCTGTCCGGCTCATCAACCAGTCACATCCATGCTCTACAACCCCCGAAAAGTGCCAAGTAACAGGGTGACCCGTTCCCCTTACAATACATGTAACATAAAAGACAGACGAGATAAACCGAACAGACAACAAGTCCTGCAACAAAGCAATTGTGCGGGTTGTTACAATATATTTTTTAATTTCAAAGTAAAAAATATATGAAAGCTTGACAACCGTTATGTACAAAAATCTTCACTAATATACAATTGAACAAGAACTGTTGAGTATTTATTTTCATTTCATTCAGTATTAAATGGCAGTGTTTATCTCTGATAGTGAAAAAGAAATAAATATCAAGATAAAGAAATAAATGTCTATGTATTGATGTATGTATTCATTTATTTCAATATTTAATAACGTATTTATTTATTTATTTATTTATTTATTTATTTATTTATTTATGTTTTACTTTTACCAACTATATAGGCTATCCTTCAGCATAGCCAATTCTCAGAAATTAACATTCCTTTTTGTCCAGTGGGGACCACAAATAGCGTTACGCTCATCAACCAGTATCGAGAGGAAACCGTACTTCCTTGCGCCAATAGGGAGCACAATGAGCGTTACACTGACAGGAAACCAGAGAATTCTCAGATGGCTGACTTCATGGCTGAAAACACTGCTGAGATGAATGACTGGGGCAGTGGAGTGTGAGAACAAATGCACCTCATTAAGTCAGCCTGAGACAGGGCTTGTGCGTTGGCTTACGTATATTACAATCATATGCTCTTATTTTATTTATTTTTAGTTGTGGCTTCAACATATGCATTTGTTAGCTTAGTAGTCTTTTTTGTTTAAGAAATGGTGAGTGTGATACCATCCAAGGTCTGACTAAGCCTAAAGTCAGGTCTACAACACACTCTAGTGCAGTCTACCCGCTTGTCTGAAAGTAAATCCTATATCTAATAAATGTCAAAACCACAGGCATGATCCCAAAATTCCTGCAGTAAAGAAGATTTGTGCTGCCAACATAATGTCACATTGCTCATACATTTATTTATTTATTTGCATAAAAAGATCATAAGAAGTACCCTGGTAAATGATCAAGTACACAAGCATATATTTAGGAGATCAAGAGGTGCTATTCAGAAATAGGTAGCTGAATAACCCACAAGGAGCACATTGGAAAATTATATTAGTGCTGGGATGAACACAGGAGTTTCATATTCGGATATTCGCTCATAAATTTAAATATTCGTTTGGATATTCGTTTTCAAAAAGAAATAAAAGCCATTATATTGCTCAGAACGCAGTCAGAGACAGCACAGCAGCAGGGGCAGGGGGTATGGCCTATGTGTGTGTGCCCGTATTTTACAGCAAAGCGTTACAACATGTTAAAGTAGAAAAATATCCCAGGAGTAAAGAATATGTCGTGCCGGCCTTACTTTATCCCAGTGAATTAACTACAAAACAAAGGATGCCAAATAGCAGTTCAAGTTAAATGTTGTTTTGTTTATTCCCGAAATAAATAGTACATAAAGGTGACAACGCATTTATTTATTTTTTTCATTCCTTGCCATTGCCATTTCTTCACCGTAAACAGTGGCCATAGACACATTTTCATAAAATAACAACATGAGGTTTACATGTGCCTTTTTTGTAGCTGAACAAGCAAATGAAAACTGAAATTTAACTTTAAAACACTAAATAAAAAAAATAAAAAAACCTGTAAATGGCATTGTAAAACCAAGGGGAAAAAACTCACCATTTTGGTTCTCGTTTATTACATTCCACACAACAGAAAGTCGCAACAAAAAATATATAATATATACAATCTATATAAAAATTACTACAAAGCATTTCCAGCAAGTTAGGCACTGTTTAAATAAGGCATTTCAGAATGACGTGCTTGCTTTTTTTCTGTCCCATGAGATTCTGACTCAAGCTCTAAAAAGCAGCACAATGCTTTTTTTTGACCCAGTTGGCTTTCCATAGGGACCACTATGCATGTATGCGCATAATCTGGTTCGTTTACTTTTTGAGCTGATGTGTTGTTCCTGTGTTTTTTTTATATATTAAATCTCACTTATCACACGGCACTCTTTTTCATTTGCCTTTTATTAAACTGTTGCGCAACTCCTGGTGAGGCAGTAAATATTTGTGAGGTATTTTTTTAGTCAAATACAAACATCTGATTTTTGCACCCGAATCATTGTCAAAAAATATTTGTTTTAATATTCGGATATTTGTTCCAGCACTAATTATTATTACAATATACTCAAATAACAGCATGGCATGCATACTGTGGAAAGATAATATTACTCAAAGCTATGTAGGAAAACTGCAGAACTTACTTGCAGAGGCATCCCAGAATTTTACTGATCCATCTGCATGCCTGTTATTTAACAAGGAGAGAAAAAAAAAAAGAATATGAATGTACGCATTCAAAGTATTTTTCATCAAAAGTATAGCACTTATGTAAGCTTTGAATAGAAGGGTTATTGTGCTAATCATTTGCATCAGAAAGGCCTTGAACTTAATAGGATCTGGGTATGTTGATTGGAGTGACAGTGTACAGTATGGAGGATGTGTGGGTTACACTAAAGGAAGTGTGCATCATCTCATTCTAGCTGGTCCACTTTCCGCAGGTACCTTGCTTTGGTTTCTTTCTTCTCGGCTAGAACTGTGTAAACCATTAACTACAATTTGGGGGCCTTGCCATTTTTTTTTTTTTTTAATTAACCATCTGTCCTCTGTTTACCATGTCTCTAACCTAAATCTGTCCAAATCACAGCAAGAATGGATGTCTGTCAGTTTCCTATTGAAGTAATAGTCCAGTCCTGTAGTCTCCTTTTACAGAACAACATCCCCACCAGGAATCCCTCCTGCGACTTCAGCTACCTGCCATGGTAAATTACTGACACAGTAACCTGACCTTTTCATGCTGGTTATGTCAAGTCAGCTAGCGATAAGCATTACAAAATGGCTTGGCTAAATTAAGTGCTGTGATTGGCTGAACAAGATCACATGACCATGCAGTAATAATTGTCTTACCACACGGCTACGACATCATAGACCAACTTACTTACCTGATCTATTAATATTACTACACCTTAATAGTAACAATTATCTAAACAGTGTTTCTGTAGGTAAAAATGTCAACATACAACTGAAGCAGCATTGAAATCACACTCAATCTTTTTTTTTTCATCTCTGTCACTAAGAATTACAGAAAAATTGGCAAATATACTGTGGGCTTTATTTAGTAAGAGAACAGAACAAAGAAAACTGAGGCAAGCAGTAGCAGTAACACTATTCAAAAGCCATCTGAGAAATCAGCACGCAAATCTCACTCAGCATGTAATTTATATATATATATATATATATATATATATATATATATATATATATATATATATATATATATATATATGCAATGTTTAAACTGAATACAACAGATACATCTCACCACTACCCTCCAATTTCAGAAACATATTTAAAACAAAATTTAAATCTCTCCTGCTCTCTGCTGACACAACCGTTGGGCTTTTAAACAAGGTCAGGTTCGGCATAGAATTCTATTGTGCTCGCCGTGGACGGGAAGGACTGTGGCACTGCGCAAACTGACACGGAAGTCGTTTAGTCCACATATCATCTAATGCTGGTCTACAATCTAAGGAAATTATGCTGGTTACCGGCCATCAGTGTGAAAACAGCCACATAAATTATTAGTCAGCTTCTCTTGAAGACCACAAATCCTGAGTAGAATAATTTCCTACAAAAAAAAAAAAAAAAAACACTTGGAAGCCCCTCCCTCGAGTGCCAGTGCAGTGCAGTGCAGTGTTTGGCTGTTCCATGAATCCCTCAGATGTGGGCAATCAGTCCGCTTTCAAATTCACAAATGCCATTTTATTTAATCTTGAAATCAAAGTCTTCAGGGACTATATTTTCTGAGTGGAAGGATACACAATATAAATATATATATATATATATATATATATATATATATATATATATATATATATATATATCTTAAAAGCTAGTTAGTGTAATTATTTTTAAAAAATGTAGAGAAATAACCCACTCCACAACAATAACCCACTCTACTTGCTTGTGCATGCTCTTGCTTAAGAAAGGAAATTGCAACAAACCTACAAGGCTGATGCATTGCACTTTCAACTTACCCAGTGATAATTATTTCTGGATAGCTTTGTGAGCCAAGTCCCCAGTTACCACCACTGATAGGCCATTCCTAAAAATAAAAAAAGAAATATAAATGGATTACATTTTTTTTTCCTTGAAGGCTTGGAATTTTTATTTAAACGTTTTACTCTTCAATCTAATATAATTGAATTTAAAAGCTCTGTTCATATGTGGGAAATCAAAAGAAAAAAGATAGTTTTGAAGGGCCGCTATGACAGCTTTCTAAATATTGACTTGGCAAAAATATTGTCCTTCTATTTATTCCAATGGTCAGCCACCTTGGAATTCATTTGACGATTCACCTGTAAAAAGGTATTATTTTGGCTGAACCATTTAGATTATATTTTTAAACATTAAGGATACATTAAAAAATAAATAAATAAAATGACAGTTCTTTTTACTTTTCTGTTTCCATGTTACAATTGCAATACCCCACACATGTTCCCCCATCTATTTTTAGGCGATATGGGCCTGTACTGAAGTTGAATTGAAGAGAAATATCTTCTGGTTTACTCTGAGCTCTACCCACTATGGCACAACCAATAACAAACACACCACATGACCTCTACGGTGAAGACAGAAACAGTGTTGTACAAATATGCAGGAGTACCTTTTTACTGTATCCTTGCCGCTTCTGCCTTGACCCAACAGAATAAAGTGCAGGAATGAGGTCCACAGGGCAGTCAGCAAAGTATTCACAGCAAGTAACAGGGGATTCATGTATACTCAGCGGATAAGGGTTTTCAAATATTGGATAACTGCAAAGATATTTGAAAATACAAAGTAAAGGTGAAAAACTGATTAGAACCATCCGCAACATCTAAAATAATAAAATAATGTATAACACACGTTTAGTGAAGACTGGTGCAAAAACAAGGCAGTTAAATTCCTATGTCTGATTGCAACAGACTTGTGAGTCTGTTAAATGTATAATTTAAATGTTAGTAATACTAAAACACAAGTCATACTAGATACTGTACTATAACCTCCCCAAACTAGTAAAACCTGCTGCACCTTTTCATCATTGATGACAAATTTATATTAAAAAAAAGAACCACAGGCTCTGCTAAGAAGTAATGTGTGATGCCAACCTCTAATACAGCCAAGTTCAGATCTCTTAATTAGGACCATGTACTTATTTTGGTTGTAGTAAATGAAACCAAAGTTGCCCTACAGGTTTTTAAGTCCTTTACAGTGTTCAATTTGACATTTTCTACTTTTAGAAATCAGGAAGTGATAAGCAAAGCATTAAACACACTCTCAATGACCTAAATATGTAGGTGAATGATGGCTGCTTTTTCTTCTTCTTAAATGCAGCAAGTACAATTTTAAGCAGTCTTAACCTAACATTGTCTAAAGCTATAAAACGAGGAACACAAAGTAACCAATCTTGCACTGCAGTGGAGTACATATGCTTCCTTACAGTTAAGATCTGATAAAAAATAAAGAAGATTCTGTTTAAGCTTTGTACAATCAATTCTGCTTTATTAACAGAGAAAAAGGAACTCTGCAATTAGTTAAATTACACATTGCAACGCTTGAAAAGATTAATTTCCTTTTTTTAAAATAATGCATGTCTTTATATTGCATGTCAATCTTTTCCTCCACCATAAAACCTTTGAACAGGTTAATGTGTTCAATGGTTTTAACCCACCATCATTTTGAGGAAATGGTCTATCAAGAAGCTAACTGCTCTGTACATCTGTTCTGTACCATAGCAATAGCTTCTAGTTTCAAGTTTATTTGCAAAAAGACGTAAAATGTATTATCTGCTGCTCAATGTCTACTAGAGCAGTTTTTTTTGGTGCACTTTACCTTAGATACAGACCCATTAAAGATGTAATTAATAACCAAAGTTTTGGAAACATAAATCTTACCTTTCATTAGCCTAACAACTTCCTTACAAATCCATTGTCAATCTGCAGATTGTTTAGTTCTCCTGACTTTATTTTTGCTTTGAATTGGGTAATTTATCCTGCCACAGAATTGTAGATTTCACTTACAGTCCTACAGTATGTGTAGCAAAAGAGGTCCTAATACCTATCACACTGGGATTGAAACTACAATGTGGTAGTGGGTTTAAGTGACAGTAAATTAAAATGGATCTTCAAAAGATATATTTAAAAAAATAAAAATAAATGAAGACTTGATTATTACTCCTTAAATTAAACACTGTACTTTTAATGAAGTCTCAACATATTTGTTATGCTTTCATTAAGCCAGTACCCTAAAACCCAAGACTTTTTTCAACCTTTTTTTCTGGTTTACTGAGACACTTACCCATTTTGAGCAAGATCAATAACTACTAAATCCTTTTCTAGAAGGACCACTACAGCATACGGTTCCTGAACATCTGTGAGGATAAATAAATAAATAATAACTTCACATGTTTCAAAATGGTCATAAATACATATATGTAGACATAATACCCAACATTTTAAAACCGTAATTAGGATATATATATCCCCCACCCATTCATTTCATTTAAGTGTATTAATTGGTAACTACTGCACTTAACGGATACATGTTTGTTTCAGCTAAATGCTTTAGAACTACAGGTTTATCTGATCAATTGCTTTAAACTCTAAATTAATGTTTTGAATGATAAAGTACAATGTACTTTAATGATTTTTGCTGCCATCTTGACCAGGTCTCCCTTGTATTAGGAATCTCAGTCTGAATGGGACTCACTGGTATTCTCCTGCGGCAAATATTCATATGTTTTTAAAATTGGGATTTTATATATATATATATATATATATATATATATATATATATATATATATATATATATATATATATTTTTACTTTAATAATTTTTCTTTTGAAGAATGTACAACTATGCCATGGTGATGAACCACACTCTTGCACTTGCTTGGTAACCCACTGCATCACATGTTCTAGTCAAATCTGTTCTAGTCAAAGCGTAGAGACAGGATCACACATGGCATGTGATTCAAGTGGCTGGAATCATGAGTTTTAAAAAAAAAAAAAAAAATCTTCTGACTGCCTGCCACATGTAGCTAAGGTCACTTCTCTCATCATCCCCTTCCTAGTATGGTTAAATGCATAATCATTCCCCCATCTGCAATTAAAAATGTGCATTTTATTAAGACCTGTTACACTAGTATAAATTAGCATTTTGACAAATTTATCCTTTTGTTGCTATTCTCTGTTGAGTTTCCCTCAGAAAAGTAAACCTGGTATATATTTGGACAATTTACATATTTGCCCATTATTATATAGATACAAAAACTGAATCCACCTGGTTGAAAACTCCACAGAACATTCCTTCAGCAATCTGCTTTGAGAATATTTTATAAAAAGACATGTGAGGTTGACCCGTTTGCACACAACTGATCACCAGTAGCTACCAATGCTGCTGAACGAAATGTGCTTATGAGAACACTCATTCTCTCGCCATTATATTTCTCTCAGTCTTCACAACACAACATTTAATCTCACTCTCTGGCACACTGCAAAGTATTTCCATAAGACGTTGTCATCAGTTTCACTGCTGCAACAGCCAGCAGAAACAGTGCGATCGGCAAGCAGAACAGAGGACTCAGAACAAAAGACTTCCCCTTATTATTATTATTATTATTATTATTATTATTATTATTATTATTATTATTAAAAAACGTACACCATTTAAATATAAACAGAAAATAAAGCACATGTTTAATTTCTAGGACATGTAACACAGTGCCTACCATTAGGATATGGCGTTTCGCACAGCGTTAGAAAATCAACAATAGGATAATCCATTTCTAGTACAGCAGTGCTCTTTCCATGCATTACTGTTAAACATGGTCTTCTTCCTACAGTATCGTATGACAGGCCCCCTGATAGAACCATGAATGGATCTCTGAAAATAAACACAGAACAGAATGAATGAAAACAATATAGATTATGCTTCAGGTTACAAAGTCTTAGCTTTCAGAGAAATACAAATAGAGATGAAACATACCGCATATGATGCAGACCTAATATGAACAACATTTGCAAATGTAAAGTGAAAGAGAATCATTTAATTTTCTTTCCATGTATTTTCCTTCTGTAATGCAATTCAGCAAAAGCAGGGGGACCACAAGGTCTTTCAAAAATGAATTAAATCATGTATGAAATAGTACAATTGTAAATCCAACTAAAAGAAGTTTGGTGTCTCTTTAGAATGAGTACAGGATGATGTAATACCTGTTCAATACTGCTATATGGGGACTTCACATAATGTATTCCATTCTAGAGACCATAAATATAGCAAACACATTTGAACAGATTTATTTTTTCTGAAACCAGATTATAAGAAAGTGCATATTGACATTTATTTAAGCAAGTACAATTTGGTATTGAAGGTCATTTATTGTTAAGAGTTTATATATCTTTATAGTATGAAAGAGAAATCCAACTACATTCTTGGCTGCAATACATTAAGAGGAGAGACTCACTTTGTTGGGTCAATATAATTTTGGTCTTAAATGAATTCAGACTTCAGGTGAAAAAGACACATGGTTAAACAAAGCTGTGACCATGACAAACTGCACAGTTACAGTTAATGAAACAAAGAGTAGAAACTAACTAGACCAGTCCAGGTTGATATTTAGGTCTCCAGTCCACAGAATCAATACTGCATAAATATATCTCTTATTTCTTATCACAGTCTTTAACAGATTACCATTGCATTGGAAGAGATAAATCTGGATAATATTAACAATTAAGCACAGCTATGCTAATACCCAATAACTTAACTAAAGACATGTATGTTATCAGGGGGCACTGTGCTGCTGGAGTTCCCAGCATCTACATCTCTTAACCACAGTGCTGCATGCAAGAAGATTGCACTCTGTACATCTTTTGTGGCTAACTCAAAACCTTCAGATGCAGAGAGACAACAAACTAGTGCTGCATTTACTTGAGATGACATGCTTTAAATCAGATGCCTGTGTTGCAACACTATGAAGAGCAACGAGATTCCATTAACTACTACAATACACTAGGTTTTAAAATACAGTTAGAAATTAATGAACAAAAACAAAAAACCATGAACAAAAAAAAAAATCTTTAAAAAGGCACTGGAAAAAAAAAATTCTTACCCAGCTCTGGTTGTTTTATATTCTACTTTCAGGATAGGTTTGCAGGGTTCTGGCTTTTTTCCATCCTTCGGCTGCTTACCTAAAATAGAACATTTCAAACATTATTCAAACAGGCCAATTCAGCGATTTCCCCAGCGATGCTGCAATTCTAAATGACTCTACATACCCCACACCTTTGACTGAGGCAGCACCATTACTTGTACCAACAATTGCACATATCTTCTTTATCATATACTCTTCTACATTATTACACAGAACAGATGTACAGATTGTTTGCCTGTCACACACTCCCTGGTGATGCACTACCTGCATATTGGGCATTAACCACTAATAATCATCATGTACTGTATCAGTTTATTTTTGCAGCAATACAGTAATAAAAAATAATTTAAAAAAATGCAACAGAAATCTCCCAAAACTACACTTCCAGTCAGTCAATGGCAAGATTAGCTTTTCTAGTTTTGTTTTATTTTTCTATTACTATAATAAGGTTAGTTTACATTAAAAAAGTAAGTGATGTAGGGGCAGTCCTTGTCCTTATCAGGACAGTCATGTCAGGATTTTGATGCTGTTTGGCAGGGATGTTGGTGTCATAGAGATAAAAGATTTCCTCACGTTTCACATCTGTAAGTCAAATGTTTTTTTGTGTGAGAGGTCACCAAATATTGGACCCAAAATGGCTCTTAAAACATTTCTTAAATGTAACTGTCCTTTTTTTAATGCAACTGTTCATTTTTTTTTACACAACAGTACTGACACATGTTTGGTCACCATCACAACTATTGCAAAAAAAAACAGGGTTCCGTATTCTGCTGATGTTAATATACCTCTCCGCACTTACAAGCATTTTTATTCGATCAAATTGTTATCGCACTTACACACACACACACAGAACAACATTATGTCGCATTTGTAAATATTGACACTTGCTTTTAACCCTTAGCTGCCGACGCGCTGTAATTTCATAACTTTTGTTACAATGACAAAACACGTCATATCTCAGCCGTCCAACCAGCAATTTTGGTTTTTTAAAGTGTGGGTTATAGCCATGACTACGGGGCATGTCATGATACCATTGGTTTAGGGCTAGAGTGGGCGGGACATGTAATATTTTGATTACAAGTACGAGTCTCTGCCGGCGCCATTGTGACTGAGTGCACAGCAGATTCAAGGTTCTGTATCTCCGGGTTTATAATCCCAAGAGTGCTAATCTACCCATCATCTAAACGGTAAGTACTTGGGCTAATTAGCCATATTGTTGTTGTTTTTTTTTTCAACTTTATATTCGTTTATATGTGCTGAGTACATATGCAGTGTTTTGGTTTTTTTTTCGTTGTGTCGTGTGTGTGTGTGTGTGCGCGCGCGCGCTTGCTTGCTGGGCAGGGCTAACTTTTATGACTGCTGTAGACAAGAGTAACTACTATACCAACATCACGTTTGTTTTTGTTTTTTTTTGTTTGTTTTGTTTTTAAAAAAAATATCTTTCTTATAGTTAGTTACACAAATACGTTTTTATTTTAGACTTGTTTTTCCATTTTTTTAAACTTGTTTCTCCTCAGGAGAGAAGGCAAAACTAATAGGTCTATCGCATGTGATGCCAAAAGTTAGGTGTTTTGTGTACGTCTGTGTTAGTTATTACTTTTTCTAGTCGATTCATTATTTCTCTGTAGTTGTTATTATTTAGCTATGCATCTATTATTTGTTTAACTTATTTTTTATTCGATGTGTAAGAGTATGAGGAATACAGCTCGTTTTTTTTGGTTTAGTTTTTAATTTTACGTTGTGTATGTAGCCTATGTAAAGACAAAGACATTTAGCTGTAGTCACTATTATTACTTAGCCATGTATTACATTATTAGTTTACTGTGTGTGTGTGTGTGTGTAAACAGAGAGACATTATTTAGCTGTAGTCACTATTATTATTTAGCCATGTATTACATTATTAGTTTACTGTGAGTGTGTGTGTGTAAACAGAGAGACATTATTTAGCTGTAGTCACTATTATTATTTAGCCATGTATTATATTATTGGTTTACTTTTACTTTGTGTATAAAGAACAGTCATTATTATTAGTTTACTTTTTTATGTGTATGAAAAAGGATGGAGAATTATTATTATTATTATTATTATTATTAATTGGTATTTATTTTAATATTTTATGTGGGTGTGTGTAAGCCAGGAAACGGATGGAGACAATCAGCTCTAGCATCTGGTTCAGTCACTGAAGAGGAGGAGGGCCCTGACTGAGGAAGAGATCGAGGGCATGTACACCATGGAGGCTGACCACCTTGATGAAGATCTGCTGCAGGAGGATGAGGAGGAGGAGAGTGATCTGGAGGAGCCCCAGCCCAGCACTTCAACTGCAGGGTAGTTTTGAAGATAAATAAATACAGCACAATATGGAAGGTTTTTTTTTTTTGTCCCTCCCGCCCAAATAAAATTCTTAATTTCAAAGTTTTATTTGTAATATTCAAAAATAATAATAAATAATAAAGATTTTACTTGATAACTTGTGTGTTATTTCTTTATTTTTATACTGAAATATAATTGTATCTCAAACAGGGCAATAATGTTTCCAGTCTCACCTTTTGGCAAGTTTTAACCCTAGTCTGCCATTTCGGAGGTTGATTTTTGTAAAATACTAAGCATTGCAAAACCTTATCTAGCTCTGCAACTGTACAAGATATTTCAATTCTGATTTCAGATTTGAAATCCTTGACAAATTGTGAAGCTACAATATACTCTTAGGTTTTTTTCTATAAAACTTAGAAAGAGGTTGAAATTGCCAATTTTTTTAATGATTTATTAATATTTTACATTTGCCATTTCGGAAGTTGACTTTTTGTAAAATACTATGCATTATAAAACCTTATCTAGTTCTGCAACTTTACAAGATATTAAAATTCTGATTTCAGATTTGAAATCCTTGACAAATTGTGAAGGTACAATATAAAACTTGGAAAGAGGTTGAAATTGGCAATTTTTAAAAATGTTATTTTACATTTGCCATTCGGAGGTTATTTTTTTTTGGTAAAAAAAACTATGCATTGTAAAAGCTTATCTAGCTCTGCAACTGTTCAAGATATTTCAATTCTGATTTCAGATTTGAAATCCTTGGAAAATTGTGCAGCTACAATATACTCTAAGTTTTTTATATAACACTTGGAAAGAGGTTGAAATTGGCAATTTTAAAAAATATTTATTATTTTTCATATTTCGATAATTTTTTGGGAGGTGTAGCTTATATGAAAAAAAAAAAAAAACACCCCACAACAAAATAAATTACATCACTGGAAAGATCTACTTCATGCCTTTCTGTAGGTGTATTAGTTTTAATTTCTGATTTAAGGTTCCAAAACTACAAGCGTTTAATCAGAAAGTGTTCATATTTATGACCGAATATGGTCATTCCCCGTAGGCAACATAGGGTTAAAGGGAGATGCAGCATTTTTGTGTCTCTGACACCTAAAAAAATGTTGTCAAAATGTGTTTTTTGTTGTTGCATTTCTAACCACTTTAGTCACACTCTGGAGCCCTGCATCATAATTTATAATTTCTCTGTGATTTAGTGGTACAAACAGATTGACACATTACGATGGTATGATTGAGGGAGCTGTCACGAATGAACCTAAATCCCGTCTCCCTTGTACACGATGCGATCACCTTTTTTGAGTGTAAGGTGTATGCGGCAGAATATAGATGGCTCGTTGATAGAAACAGTTTAATTTTTTTGAAGCCTTCCCACTGATGATGGGAAAGGGAATGTAGAGATGGAAGTCATGCTAACAAGATTTAAGTTTTTCCAGGTATCAGGCTTTTAAAGACACACCTGTGGTGGCTTTGACAGACTCGCTGAGAGCAGAAACTGACCCAAGACTGTGACAGCTACTGGAAGCAGGCTGATAATTGGGATGCAAATTGAACAATTGTGTTAAAATGTTGCAACAACTGCACTGTATTTTAACCTTTTGCGGTCCTATGTCGGGCCTGGTCCGACATTGCAATTTTCCCTTTCCGGTCCAATGTCGGACCCTGTCCGACATCATCAAAAAGACGTAAAAAACAGGTCTCTAGTCATTTTTTCTCCGGAAAAAGCCGAGAAAACCATTCAAGGGCCGAGTGATACCGTATCTCATGAATACAGATAGCCCCGGCACCACATAGATAACACGGACATAAACAAACAAGATAGCTGCTTCTGCATCCAATGCTCAAAGAGCTTTTTTTAAATGTTATAGTAATAAAATGATGACTTGGATCGCATTATTGAGGAGTTTGGTGAGAAAACGAGTTATCAGGAGATGATTTATCTGTATACACTACTATGAAGAGGTATGTGAAAAATACAGCGTGTCTCAAATAACCTGCGCGTGTGAAAATAAATTGGACCTGACGCGCCTGAGACGTGCTGAATAAATGGACCGCTAAGGGTTAAAGAATATAAAGCCAGCAGAAATACTAAATAAATTGTTAAAACACACTGTTCATACAAAAAGTTATAATATGCTCTGTATTAACCTATAGTTATGTTAGAGCATTCTACATTCCTGTTTATTCTGTTATAACAGTAAAAATATTATTGTAAGTCTGAGTAAAAAGGGAGCTAGGTTGGGGTCACGCTGACCAAAAAACACCTGTGAAATGAGCCAAGCTTGTCTTTGTCTGAGCTACTGGTGCCAAGGCTTATAACCTTGAGCAAAAAGGCTTACTTCTTATTTAGAAAAAAGAAGTAAGCTTGATCTGAAGTCTTTAAGCCAAGCCCAGGTATTCTAGAATAATTCAAACAGAATATAAGTGTAAATGTTATTATGACAGAAGAACTAAGAGTTTGAAACTAAAAGAATATAGGAAGAAATTAACGTAAAGTAAAAAACTCATACCAGTGTCAGGCATATAGTAGGATCTGCCAAAGAGAATGTAATTAATTTGTTAACCTTGTCTTTCCTTGAAACGGAACGGTACCAGGCGTGGGTAATTGAAGGAAATAACTTTTTGGCAACTAATGCAAGTTTTAATGTTTGCGGGTTTTGAAATCCAAGGTTTCTATAATGAGTGATTTTTTACATAATAGGAAACACCTCCTGGTACAGGAAAGGGGAGTCAGTGGTGAACTATATATGGCTTCATTAAATCATAGACATTAATGAAGACCTGGTAAAAACAAGTGAGGGGGAGCAATAGCATAGGACCATGTTATGCCATACGTCTGAGAAAATGCTTACAGAAGACTCTTCTATTAATGATGGATGACCTTTAAGTGAAAATAATTGGATATATAATTGCAGACTTAGAAGTTTGCTATTAACCTTCTACCAGCCTTCTTCCAATATGTTTTAGTTAATTGTTAAACCACATCTATACATGTAATAAAGCCTACTTACAAAGGAGGATGTCTTTTGATGTTAAAAGGGTAATATATTTTTAAACCAGGTTGGAATAATTAAACCAAAGTAGGTGTTATATATTAAACACATCTTTATATATGTATTCTTCACATACTTGCACTGTATTCCGTGCATGCTGTGTTCAGGAACTCCCTGGTACCAAAAAAGAATAACTTCAGTTCAAAAGTTCACCTTACATATTTTGGAGATGTAGGAGAGGTGGACTAGGGGATGGTGGCCAATTAATGTTATAGAAGGAGTTACCGGGTGTTTTGAAAATGTTATTCACTTGAAGGACAGGAACTGTCAAGGCAGATTAATGTTTGAGATTTAATAAAAAAATTTTAATGTAAGAAGCGAAGTAAAAACTCTATAAAACCCAAAGTAAAACCCTAGTCAAGTAAGTGTCACTCAGCTTGGTACTACAAGCTAATGTGATCCACGCTCTGAAGATCTCTGATCG
This sequence comes from Acipenser oxyrinchus oxyrinchus, assembly GCA_030684275.1. NCBI lineage: Eukaryota > Metazoa > Chordata > Actinopteri > Acipenseriformes > Acipenseridae > Acipenser > Acipenser oxyrinchus. The sequence goes on along the minus strand of CM060252.1, from coordinate 64,615,222 downwards.
AGCCGATTGCTGTTGGTGTCGTATTTAGAAGTCTTTGCCTTTGAAGATAGTTTCTGTCCTTACATTATATTCCACACCATATATATTTTGGAAGGTAAGAACTATTTTGAATCTATCTCTCTTATATTGATGCATTGCTATAAGGTATAGGATTTATGTTTTAGTTGTGGAGAGTGATATATATTGGATGTGGTAGGATTTCGTGGTGGGCGTTTTTAGCTTTATGCATGCATAGCTTAAGGGCAAAACATGTTCTAACCAAAAACATATTGAAGTATTAATGCTATTATACCTGTTAAGGCACTGGACTTCCCAGATTGCCTGTCAGCTGGGATTTGACGTAGTCTGTAACTACTCAATCCATTTTTAAGCATTTAATAAACCGAAGGGGTACTAATACTATTGGTTTGTTAAAACTTCACATCGAATGAGTCTGTGCGAGTTTCTTGATTATTAAAAGTCATCTGGATACGTTGCAAGCCCAGTGCACGACCGACCAACTTACAGGAGTCTGAAACATCTTTAATGTCCTCCTGAATGTCTTCCCTGAGTTTAAGAGTGTGGTTACAGTATATATATATATATATAAAATAAAATAAAATAAAAAGAGCAGGTGCAAATCTGACAGAGCATTGTGTTTTGAGGAATAGTATCATCATAAAGAACTGTTGGTGTGTACGCATGTCGCGTACCAGTAAAGGTACACGTATCACAGGTTGAAAACCACTGGTCTAGAGCATATTAAATAATATTGCCTACAGCATGTATAACTTCACATTACTGAACACCAGTAGGCTAAAACCTACCTGGCTTTTTACAAAATGAAATTCTAGTGAGCTAGGAACTCATAACAATGTTTCACAATAAAGAGTTGATCACTCGCAGTACATCACTTAAAGACCACTGCATTTTATTCAATCAGCACTTTAGAAGCACAGTCTAAACTATTTCCTAAATTATATGGGCAGAAGAATTCATAATTGCAATTCCAGTTAATTTCGCTCCTGGGCATATTCCAAACTGTATTTCCACTCAGAAAAACAAATGCATAATTTAGATTTGCTGTGGACATTATTGCATAAAATTTCATATAAATGTGGCAAAGTGACTTAGGCCAGTTTCAGACGGATGCTCTAGAGGCGTGCCGAACTCAATTCAAGCACAAAATTTTGACTAAGTCCCAATCAAGTACAATAGTAGAGCACCGCCTGAAACAATTAAGTTCGCCTCGCCGCTCTTTTGACGCGGCACGCCTTCCTCTAACGCTCCAAGCGGCTCTGGTGCACCTTGGTTTCATAAGGAGCTCCAGTGGTGAATTGAACTAAGATGCACTTAATGCTAATATATACAAATGATATACAACAATACTAATCAATCATGGCAGAGTCCATGGAGGAGCAGCGAGCCAGGGACGTATTCTTGAAAGTCTTCTTAAGACAAAACTTAAGAAAGTTTGTAAGAAAATAGTTAAGATCTTTCTAAGATATGGAGCTGCAGTTCTCAGTCAGACTAGGAGGAGGTGGAAGGAAGGCTCCAATTCCACAGACTGGTTGACATGGAATGCTGAGATAGTGTTTGACAAAAGGCAGGACTGGTATGGAGCATAATCCTTGTCCTGGCCTCTGTAAAAAATTAAGCAGGATCTCGTTAAGGAGAAAGCCTGCATCTTGCTCACCCGCTTTGTGAAGGTGATGGCAAGCAAACAGTCGCTTGAGCGATATTATTTCAGCTCAGCTGAATGCATGGGCTCAATAGAGGCTTCAAGAGTGCATTGAGCACCACGTTTAACCTCCAGTGAGGAACATGTCCTTTACAGGCGGCCGAGCCACCAAACCCCTTTCAAAAAAATGACCCGCCAGGAAGCTGCGCTCCTGGGGACACCGAGTCAATTTTGACACGACAAGCCGAATGAATGGCTGCCAGATAAATGCTGTGGGGAATTTCCCCTCATCAAACAGGCTCGATCGGTGGGGATGTCATACTGTCCCCCGCACCTGACTAAGCAGGTTGAGGTGTTTGAGCAGTCTCCACAGCTTGCTGCATCAGGGCTAAAAACCACTGTTCACTTTAAATTACAAACACACATCAAAACACACCAAACTCCCTCCTCCAAACAAAGGATTTCTGTTACCCTTTATACAGGTGGCCTCTCCCCAGTTTGCACTCAATTACTTTAATCAGAGAATGGCCACACCTGTGATTGTTGGCAGGGACAAAATTAACCGCATCCCTGCCAACCTTACGTTCCCACACACACTATTTACACAAGCAGGGCTTTTGCCCTGCCACAGAGTATATGAAGTAGTACGAATATCTTGCTCTTACCATGTGGTGTGATTATCTGTGCAGACTTGGCAGGGGATCTTACATTCCATATGGTCAAACTGCCATCTGAATGGCTGCATATGAACTGTTTTCCTTCATGATGCCAGGCAACAGAGTGGATAGCCTGTTAGAAAGAAAAATAAATATGTTTAGGGGTAAAACAAAATGCCTACACTTTTCACAAGAGCATAAATACCAATAAGGGTACAGCTGGCAAAATCTAATGCAAATAAAAAGGGAGGTGAGGGTGTATATTTCCTTTTTGTTAGACAGCAGTACATCACAGCTTGAAAAGTGGAACTAAATCAGATGGCTGTGAGAATAAAAGTTATATGTTGTGCTGATGCTTGTACATATTGGCTTCCTATACCCCGAATGATTAGTAAAAAAAAACTAAAGTCAGAAAAGGCTGCTTGTCAGAACTGCATTTTTAATTTTAATAAAGAAGATGCATAAAAAGCAGTATAGTTCAAAATGTAAAAATGTTATTTTTAAAACTCCGATACTGCCCTCTCCAAAAAATAAATTGTACATACGGTACAGTAATAGTAGCATGGAATGTTTGTCTGCTAAGTAAGTTTAATTGTGCTTTGACACACACTGCTTTGAACAACCCATTTACAAGAAGGAAGTAGAACCAGTCAAGAACCCAAAAGTTCCTCAAGTGTTCAATCAGCTTTTGTGCTGCAACTGTGTCACTGGGCTAAAGAGTAGATTCCAATTCAGTTCTCTTGAGGGATGGCTGATGTAGGACAGTACAGTACCCTCACGGGAATGAAAACAAATCTATGCAGAGTCTCACCTAGTTTTAGAGGTGACCCTGTAACACGTTAGAAATTAGGCAAGGGAAATTAATCTATGGATTTATCTGTAAACATACATGTTTAACAGCCCCCACCCCCCCCCCAAAAAAACCTTCCTATTGTAATGTTAATGAGCACATGCCCCGTTGGGACATTCCAGTCCACGCCCTTCCCATACAATAAAATACATTCATTAAAAGTAAATATAGCCTAATGAGGCATTATTATCATGATTCTTATTGTGGTGGTGATTAATATTAGTAATATTGCTCATAATACTAATAACTGCAACTATTTTACTGGTATAGGTATGTATTTTGTCATTATCATTATTAGTTACAAGCCTATAGATGATATCATTTTTCTCAAACGTTATTAATGGCTGCTAAAATATCTTTACACAAGGGGAGACACATTTTTTTATTACAACTGGAGAATTCTTCTCCTTCAAAATCACTCACTTTATTTTTTTAAATTTTTTAGCCACAGAGCTGTCACATACCCAAGCAAAAATAACAAATACATGGCTAGAAATTAGGAACAAAATCACCCGTTATATTGAATAGGGAAAGACAGCTTCACTTCCAAAAGTTATATAAAAACGAACAAAAAAAAATGCGGCAATAATGAATCATTCCGTGTGGTGTGCAAGGTGAGTCATACAGCGCAGGTTTCGTCCTGGCTGTGCTGAAGTCGCTGGTCTTAAGCTGGGGATTCTAAAGGGAGCGCCGCATTGACTCTGGTGTTCCTGTGGGTTCGGGAGGCAAAACTATCAGGGACAGTTTCTCCTTATTGCGCTACAGTGAACCCAGCTGGCCAGGCACCCAGTGACCTCAGAACGGACACCTGCAGGGCTGGCCTTTGTCCTCCAGAGGCCTGTAGCTCGCCGACATCCGCTCTCGAGTTCCTGGGTGTAAAAGAGGAAGCTGGCTTGGTCCTGGGATCAGAGGACGCCCACTGAACCTTTGTTTCTCCTGAACTGCGTGTGAATTGTTGCGGTGAGGAGAAAAAAATAATTGGACATTCCAAATTGGGGAGAAAATCAGGAGTAAAATAATTGGGCACACCAATAAATTAAATTAAAAAATGATTAAAAAATAACAAATCATTAACCTATTGATAGATGAGTAGGATATGTATATAATATTTTTTAGATATAAACTGCACTGAAATACATGTTTCTATTTATTTATTTAGAAAAAAAGAGTGAAACGATTCAGAGCATCTGAAATCAAGAATTTTGAGACAATACATGGTGATACATAAACTGTACTCCCCCATCTCATTTAAGTTTGAACTTAGTAGAACAGTCCATTATTAATGATTACTATCTTTTTACATTTCATACAAAGTAACCCATGAGGAGCACGGTTTAATTTTTATTACTCAACACCAGTAAATGGAACTTACTAGAAAATCATATAACACAGCGTTGTGTCATTTGTGAAGAACTGAAAGTGCACTCTCTCCATACGATATATACTGCAAAACCAGCAACATGGCTTCGGCAGTTATTTTTTATGGCATTGCGGTTTTATTCAGTGATGAACTAAAAAAAGTTATTGTAAATATAAAACTGCTGTACAGTTTTGCATACACCTGATGCATATTAAAGTTTTTCTTGTGTTCAACAACCGCCACATTATTATTATTATTATTACTACATTTAAATCTTAGGAAAAAATGTAAATAACTTATTGTATGCTGAGATTAGTTACTACAGTACACTGTCAAACGATGGGGTGGGCAGAAAACATGACCTGTAGTTTGATTGATACGCGGCATAAAACAAAATCTGTTACTTCTCACAATTCTCAGATTCAAAATGCATGCAGATTTCTACATTGCCAGAATCCTAATGTGGACGTCCTCACTTCAACACAGTAAGTGAACGTTTGTATATGTATTTGTGAAACGTACATACAATGTATTGTAGAAATTGAAAATTGATGTGCTTGAGTGGAGTTTATTTTTAATAACCAAAAATGACCGATTTTGCCAAATAATAATAAAAAACGAGGAAAAAAACCCTGCACTAAACAAAAAATAAAAACCAAAAACACATTTAGGGATTTAAGGTAATTGAGCCTTACAAACAAAGAACATTATTTGCCATCCTGGTCGCTGTGAATCAGGTTTGTGTCTCATTCGCTGACCAGAAACAGAGACACAAATACTCAAAGCAACTGTATGCTTCTCTGACAAAAAACTAACAAAGAGACATACGAGTACATTGAGGCAAACAGGGCTGTAGCCAATGACAAATAACTAGTTGGGATAAAAGCTCAATTAGGGAGTTATTGTTGTTTGGATTATTATGTAGCACCAATACAATGCGCTCATGTATAGTGAAAGAGCTCAATGTTTGCTATTTTTTTGGCTTTTCCTCTGACAAATTGTTTGACGTAGATCCATTTTATAAGAATGACGACAGTAATTACTCAGGCCACTCATCAACGTCACTTGCTTGTTTAGTCTACATGAGTTTTTGAAAGGTTATCTCAGCAAGCCCACTAAGTGGCTTGCTGTTGATTTCTTTTATTTATTTATTTTTGTTTAGATGCCTGGAAAAAAACATGTATTAACAGAATCAATTGGTAATTAACATGCTTTGAAAATCATCATCATCTCTCTCTCTCTCTCTGTGCTGATTTTCAAAGCATGTAAATTACTCCCATTTTTCAAAATTACACAAATAAACAACCTTGCTTAAGTGAAATACCTTCTGTGTTTATTTCTAGTTTTACTTAAGCAGGTGTTTTTGTTTTGAAAAAAAAAATTGTAATTTACTTTTTGAATTAAAAGGTTTTTAAAAACAGCCCCTTAGGATTTCAAAGTTTCAATTTTACGGTGAAATGTGAGGTGAAAGGTACAAAACTGGTTGCCAAAATATGAAGTGGATATGTTGCTGGTGTGCAAAATATACAGAACTGGAGATTCTGGTTGGTACTGTGAGCAACTACCAGTATCAGCTGAGAATGATGCTCAATTCCTTCCATGTGTTCCACAGTAAGAAAATACACAGGGGTGTACACAACTTGGCTTTAGCTGTTTATTAAAAATACTTCAGTATATGGTAAAGGGCAACATTATAGCTGGAACTAAAATGGTACGTATTGCAAAATTCTGCAAAATGAAGAATTACATTATTGCTATGGTGTAGAGTAGATCCTGACTATTGGGAACCTCACTGTATATTCCTGGAAGAATTTTCTGTTCGTCACAGTCACAGTTTTATTCCCTTTGCAAGATTTTTTTTTTTCATTTTTAATCACTGTTCCAATTTGAGTTTAACATTTTTTTTCTACTGTAGTAATTTACAAGATATGTCAATGTTATTTATGCATATTAGTGTGGTTAAGCTGAGCAGGCACAGGTGAGATACGGCTCAAATGCAGTTACCTCCAGCAATCATCAAGCTTTAATCAGGCCTGGGGATAACGTGGGTCTAAATCCTCCTATAAATGTACAACCGGAAGCCTAGTGTTGTATGTGTGGGTCCGCTGGGCTGTTAAGAGGTTTTCTTTTGAAGATAATTAACACATAGGTATACAGCTGTTAACCCACCATCCACACAATAGTATAATAGTATACTACTACCACTACTACTACTACTACTAATGTCTGTTTAAGAGTTTTACAAAAATGGTACATAAAAAAAGCCTACAGTTGATATTACAAGAAAAGCAAAAACATGCATTCCCTTACAAGGATGCCCACCATTTTTACTTATTACTTACCTTCATCGTTCCGTTTTTCCCACATTCATCAGACCAACTTCCAAGTTCCAAAACTGTGATCTACATTTTAGCACTTGGAACAATGTATGAGAGTATACATTTTACTAGGTAAAATGATTTGTATCTTATTTTGGATTGATATCAGAAAATATATTATTCAAAAGAGCAAGCAAATGTTTTTGTTTTGTTTTGCTTACCATTATCATGGTTTTACTTACCATTGTCATTATTATTTTTGATATAACCGGGAAATGCTTTTGTATGGTTTTCAAAGGCCTAGCTACTTGTCAAAGTTGCCAGAACTTCCAATTTCTCTTGCATTTGCTCATATATTTTGACACTATCCCCCATGCCCTTTAGTTTGACCCTCCACTGAAGTGGCTTTGTTTCTTGAAATTGGTCTATCATTTTTTACTATGGGTTATGTCAATTTAATTTGTGTTATCATAATATCGCATTTATACAATCTAACTTCCTGCTCTGGCAATAACTGAAATAATCTGACCGTCAAGGGACAGTGCCAGTCGAAAAATGTAGCAAAATTTACATATTACATTCAGACCACTGGTCAGTTCTTTTCGATATATCTCCCTCTACTGTAAACAGCTCTCTTTTAAAGCCATCACACACACAGTCCACTCTGTGGTTGGAATAGAGTAAAAATCGAATTCTATGTTATTCTGTTTCATTCTCCAGTCAAAACAGTCCTAATGAAGCACACAACTCAAAAATGGAGATGAAGGCATTGTAGTTTTTCTGCAGGGTGTGATACTAATCAGATACTAACTGTTCAGCTAACACTGAACCGAAATTACTTTGTTTCTGTGAAATACATTTGTATTCTGTTAACTGGTAATACTTGGACATTATTATTGATTGTCTTTCTTATGTAGAATACAGCATGGATTGTAATGAAACATCATTCATAAAAAAGGGCTGTGTTCGAAGGTCCGTTCACTAGCCAGGAATTCAAAGGTAGTTTTAAACCGTCGATGGTTCGTCAGGCGGCATTCATGTACTGTATGTTTTTTGAATTGACAATGTGTGAATACTACAAAAATCGCACATTAAATGTCACATTAAATGCAAAATTCGATCTTTTGATTTGCAGAGTGCATATTATGTAAACAAAAGTTGTTGTATTAAAATCTACTACCAAATCGTTATAGGTAGCAACTCTATATGGCGGCTGTCGTGTATGGGCAGGGTATATACCAAAGCATCGGGGGTGTATCTATAGCGGTTGTAGCGCTTCAGTAAAATATGTACGGAATACCTAGTGTATGAGACAGTGATATGTTTGAAACATACAAAATATGTGCTAACTAATCATTTTAATTTTGAAAACTGAGCACCATCCGCCCATCCCGCCTCCAGCTTGTGTTATCCAGAGGCAAACCTTTAATTCCTTCATTCATCATCTCGACAGCAAAGCATTGTATAACGTAAGCTGTATTGAAAGAAATCTCAAAACCCCTCTGCTGTTTGGGATTTCTTTGTTAAATGCCCAGATAACCAAAATAAAAGTTGAATGCAAACTGTGCAAGTGACTGTTGATGTATCATGGAGGCAAAACCAATCTCCGGGGTCACTTGACAAGTGTAAGTTCCTATTATTATTATTTTATTTTTAGTAGTAGTAAAATGTGACTGATAACCTGCTTGGAATGGTGACTGTTAAATAAAGCTTTGTTTTGTCCACTGCAGTTGGTGCTGCTGCAATGCAAGCTTACTGTATACAGCATATCGCAAGCAGAATCAATTACGTGTACATAAACAATGTGTATTTTTATTTAAATTATAAAAACATGATTACTGTTCTATATAACGTATTTTAAACTACATGTGAATGTTTTATTCAATTTATATGGCTTAGCTGTAAAATAGGATTTTCAATCAAATATAAACTAGTAGCTATGGTGATGTCACCAGTACATTTTGGTAATGTGTTCCGAACATTCGAAGGTCAAAATGTACCTTTTGTTGCAGCCCTATTCATAAAAGCATCATACTTGCATAGTTCAATAGACCCTTACATTTAAACCCTATTTTTTCCATTAATTATCATTTCCAATTTAAATGTTGCTCTAAAACACTTACCGATCAAGAGGATTGAAGACTAATAGGCAACCTCAATTTCCAGTGTCAATCCAAGAGCCTCTTTTCACCCACCAAACCTAATCAATAGATGTTACCAAGCTACTGAACGCTGAAGGTAATGAGGTAAACTATAGCCATAAGCGCTCCTTGTGGGGATCCAGCAAAGATTAGAAACAACACAACCAGGATTCAAACCAGTGCGCCCGTGTTCGCCGTAATGTATACTTAGTATTCCTTTTAGACTGGCCTACTCATTCTTTACATTTACTACGAGATATTAAATCAGCTGTTTGTCTGTTGTCTGAGTCTTAACACATGACAACCAGATCTAGTCTTTATCAGTGGCACAACATGCCTAATATGAGGATGTATTTTCAAAAACAACTTCATAGCCTTCTTTTATGTGCTGTGTGTCACACATGTCTTAGCCTTTGTTTTCCAACTGTATGGAATATGGTTTCAGACCTCTCTCAGGGACAATCTGGCTGATATATACAGGAACGACACAAATTATTAAAACAAATGATTTATAGAAAGACCAGGGGTGGGGATTTATTTGCCATTTTTTCATCACTCAGACCACTTACTAAATATCTTGGTGTCCCTCAATAGATAATAATCTCCTCTACGAATATGCAAAACAAGCAAGTATAATTGTATCCATGAAATGTTCTCTTTAAATATGAGGAGATTGGTGCTTAACAACCTCATTCAGACTACTTGCTCACTAAATATATTTGTATCCCTAAATAGATTTTAATGAGCAATCCACAAGTGCAGTGGTACCCTAAACATGATCTATATTCTACAAATGTTGAATGACTGGGTGGAGCTGTCAAAACTGGGACAATATTCAATGTCCTTGGCAGTCCTCAGCTAGAAACCCCTTTTTGAGGGCAAAATGTCAAAATGTAGAGAACATGTCAAAACCAGTAATTCCGCATTGGTCGTAAGTTGATCATATTCGGGGTACTACTGAACTCGTGGGACACATTGCTCATTAAAATTGTTAGCATTTTTAAAGAGGAAATGATGATCTATTCAGGGATACCAAGATATAGTAGTGTATGAGCAAAAAATGTAAAATGGGTAACACAACCACCACCCCTGGTTGTTCTGCAAATCATCTGTTATCTCCGAAGTTCATGCACATTATTTTTTTAGGATGTGCCTAATTGAAAGGGCTTTTTGTCTTTAACTAGAATGTGTATTTGCGTGGATGCACATGAAACTTTAAATTCATGGGGCATGACTCTATAAACCAATTCATGACAAAAGTCAGTGTCAGTAATGTAAGATTTACCTTTAATTAGCTACACTTGAGAAGTCAGTAACATTTTATTTATATAAATAATCTTTTTCTGTCTGCATTCAAGTTTTTTTTTCCCCAATTGTACTTACTAACCTTTTGATATTCTGCTAATGCAATTAATGCTTTTGAAAAGGGCTTGACAAGAAGACAGCAAGCAAAAGCCCTCCACAGTTTTCCACAGAATACTTTACCACATCCCTAAAAGCCTAGATAAGTACATTTCTGGACAAGTAACAAAACAAAAGACACTAGAATTTCCACCAAAAACAATATTGATAAGGGCCCTCATTCTTTTAGGGCACCTTTACACTTAGTTCACTTGCAAGTGACTTGAACCATGGTTCACTTGTAAACAAACCATTTTTTTCAGGTTTGCTTCTGTTCGTTTCACACCAGAAAGATTCAAGCAAACTTCAGTTTCTTTTAAAGCAAATTCAAATTTGCTTGTTTGGTTCACTTGCAGCTTTATCCAGACTACAGTTCTATTGGTTCATATTGCACTTTTCCAAAATCACTCTGCTCTCTTGCTGATTACTAGAGCAGAAGTTCTCTCTGGAAAAACCTTTTTCATCAAGCCCAACATGGAGAATACTTTACGTGTTGTGCTGTTCTTCGTGTTCTTTTGGTTTATTTGGTGCTTACAACATCAAGTAATTGCAGAAGACACAGAACATGCCAAAAATATTCTTTTGGAGGAAATGCGTGAGCAACATCTGGTGTTTCGAAGACTTTTCAAGCAAAAGCAAATATTACAGCGGCGTGCCTTTTATCATGCCTTATTGACCACGGTGTCTTTCTACCAGAGACAATCATACCAGGTCATTATGACAAAGATTTACAAATTGTACATTCAACAAACAGCAATTTAGCTGTTATTGATGATGATGATGATGATGATGATGATAATGATGACGACGACGATAATAATAATAATAGATTGTTGTGAATGTTGTATGTGTGACAGTGTGGTGAGATACAGATGCAACAGGAGCTGGTTTACTAAATGCAGGTGGAGCAGTGCAAATGCAACACTAATGTCTGTATCGCTTTGTCTTGGCACTGATCTAAAGGGTCAACTCAATTTATTGAACCTGGGCCTCCCAAGCATGACCACATCCAAATACAATATTCTTCCTTTGTACACCAACTCATCGGTTTTGAAGAGGAATAAATGTTCTTTGTCCCCAAAATGGCTCCATAGATAAACTGTGATTTTTGAATATTTCTGTGAAACATGTAAATCCATTGAGCTGTTTTGAAAACTGCCAAGTTTCCTGCAAATTAAAATGTTTACAGTACAACTTCCACATTTCAATAGAGTGTCCTGCTGGAACCTTCTTCCCACCGATAGCCCAGAGAAACTGAAGCGAAGTCCTACAGAGCCCTGTACAGCACACTCTGTTCGATGACTCACCTGTGTTGTTTGATTATTCACTCATTGAAAACAATATAAACTAGAAAATGTCTGTCTTATAATACAGCAATACAAGCATAACTATTTATATGAGATTAAATGGAACCTCCTTCAGTTATTGCAGCAAATTTAAAACCACCAGCATCAATTTCACAGATAAGAAAACCTTGAAAAGGAATATAGAACTCAAGAGTTTCTACCTACCTCATCGTATGTGTATCGGTAGTCTGCTTTCTTTGACTTGAGGTCCCATAAAACAACTGTTCCAGACTCAAACCCAATTAGAAGCTTAAAAAAAAACAGATAAAAAGATTAACATAACTGTTCTTTACAAGAAGTACAAACTACATAATTTATCAAGTGCCAATAATAATCAATAGCTTTACGTGATTGCATCACTAACTGTAGACTGAAAATAACAATCTTTTATCTAATTCTACTTAAACAATTACAAAACTTCAAAGTCCTTTTTGCACAAAAAACAAAAACTAACAACTACTGTAAAAACCTTTGTAGAAGTCTATTTTTGAGGTATTTTTAGGAGTCCTAAAAAAGGGGAGTGACTTATACACCGTGTGACCTATAGGCTTTTTTCTGAAATTGTTGTCTTAAAAGGTGACTAATACACCGGTTTTTACAGTAAGTATTTTGCCAGCAAAGAAATGGTTAGTAAAGTTTATTATGTAGCACTCAGTACAATGTAAATACATATGGATGGATGTTTTACCTACTGTATGCCCATGTAATTACATCATCAATTTGCTGAAGACTGCATGTTCACAGGACATTCAATATTCATACAAAAAAAAAAAACACTGCTGCTGAACACTTTAATACTGTATCTTTAAAAGCTAAAGTGAAGTTTTTATAGAACTGTACCTTGAAAACGAGCTTCAAATGTTACAACTACAAAATGATTAATGAAAAAGAAAAAAAACTCACTTTAAAATAAAAGATGACTAATCTTATTCCCAGAGCTAAGCAGTAAATAATTCTGATGTACCACTATTAATCAAGCAATACCTTTCCTTCGTCTATTGGATTATCACTTATGTGGACGACTGGGCCTGGGTGGGCCTTGGATGACCTAAAAAAAAACAAAAAAAAACACAGGAAAAAAGGTAAATTTCTTTTAATAACTTGTTGAATGCAACAGCAGCTTACAAAGCAGAGCAAGCACAGCAATGTTACATAAGTAGTGCTCACATGGATAAGTCACACCATCAGCTCTTCAGGCTTTCCTCCCAGAAAGACCCAAGAAGAAATGCTCTTTAATGTGACTATGACAGCATACCCTCATGGGTGAAAACTTATCCCCACCTTCACGGTGTGGTGGATTCCAGAATGTGGAGAGCAACTTTCTTATTTTTATTTTTTCTTATGATCTCAGAATAGCACATTTTCAAGATGAGTGTGCTTTATTACAAGAGTAAAGATTACTCAAACATCTTTAATATATTGCTTAGCAGCAATGTACTCATTTAATTTGTAAATAAATTGGCAGAATGCGCTAGTTAAAAACATGAAACAGTCAGGGGTCATGTTTCCACACAGATCAATGAAAGAGTTCAGAATGTTAAACCACCCCACCTCGAAAATGGTATTTGCAATCGAATACTCTGCAGAGCTTGAGCACTTGGTTATATTAGAAATTCACACCCCTTTATACACACAACAAACCTGCAATTAATTCTATCTAGAATTAGGTTAGACCATTTTGATGGAAGTCTGTACTTTATACAAGTACTGTGATGTAATATTTTGTGGCCGTGCTGCCCACACCCACAGCATGACTCTCTTGTTTTCAGGCTATAACTAAATAAAACAAAAAAACTGCAGCAAGTAATTTCCCCTTCTATTAAATTCTCCAGTTGGACTCAGTTCTATAATAAAAACACTGTTGGGTTATATTTTATATCTTCTCATCCATTTCAAAGCAAAAACTGTGGCAACCGTGCAAATTAAATCATACTGATCGTGATTATATTATGCAAACATCATGTAAAATACATGGCTTCAAATAATACTGCTTTGACAAGGGAGTGTGTAATGTTTGGTAATGTAAGGGTAGTAAGATGTGAACATTAAGGACTATGCCATCCAAGGAGTTTGTCTTTTATTGAAAAGCTGTTGATCAATTTAAAGACTTCCAGAATACAATTTGTCAATATATATATATATATATATATATATATATATATATATATATATATATATATATATATATATATATATATATATATATATATATATATATACAGTACTGTGCAAAAGTTTTAGGCAGGTGTGAAAAATGCTGTAAAGTAAGAATGCTTTCAAAAATAGACATGTTAATAGATTATATTTATCAATTAACTAAATGCAAAGTGAGTGAACAGAAGAAAAATCTAAATCAAATCCATATTTGGTGTGACCACCCTTTGCCTTCAAAACAGCATCAAGCATCAATTCTTCTAGGTACACTTGCACACAGTTTTTGAAGGAACTCGGCAGGTAGGTTGGCCCAAACATCTTGGAGAACTAACCACAGTTCTTCTGTGGATTTAGGCAGCCTCAGTTGCTTCTCTCTCTTCATGTAATCCCAGACAGACTCGATGATGTTGAGATCAGGGCTCTGTGGGGCCATACCATCACTTCCAGGACTCCTTGTTCTTCTTTACGCTGAAGATAGTTCTTAATGACTTTCGCTGTATGTTTGGGGTCATTGTCATGCTGCAGAATAAATTTGGGGCCAATCAGATGCCTCCCTGATGGTATTGCATGATGGATAAGTATCTGCCTGTACTTCTCAGCATTGAGGAGACCATTAATTCTGACCAAATCCCCAACTCCATTTGCAGAAATGCAGCCCCAAACTTGCAAGGAACCTCCACCATGCTTCACTGTTGCCTGCAGACACTCATTCGTGTATGCTCTCCAGCCCTTCGGAGAACAAACTGCCTTCTGCTACAGCCAAATATTTCAAATTTTGACTCATCAGTCCAGAGCACCTGCTGCCATTTTTCTGCACCCCAGTTCCTGTGTTTTCGTGTATAGTTGAGTCGCTTGGCCTTGTTTCCACGTCGGAGGTATGGCTTTTTGGCCGCAAGTCTTCCATGAAGGCCACTTCTGACCAGACTTCTCCGGACAGTAGATGGGTGTACCAGGGTCCCACTGCTTTCTGCCAGTTCTGAGCTGATGGCACTGCTGGACATCTTCCGATTGGCGAAGGGAAGTAAGCATGATGTGTCTTTCATCTGCTGCAGTAAGTTTCCTTGGCCGACCACTGTGTCTACGGTCCTCAACGTTGCCCGTTTCTTTGTGCTTCTTCAAAAGAGCTTGGACAGCACATCTGGAAACCCCTGTCTGCCTTGAAATTTCTGCCTGGGAGAGACCTTGCTGATGCAGTATAACTACCTTGCGTCTTGTTGCTGTGCTCAGTCTTGCCATGGTGTATGACTTTGACAGTAAACTGTCTTCAGCAACCTCACCTTGTTAGCTGAGTTTGGCTGTTCCTCACCCAGTTTTATTCCTCCTACACAGCTGTTTCTGTTTCAGTTAATGATTGTGTTTCAACCTACATATTGAATTGATGATCATTAGCACCTGTTTGGTATAATTGTTTAATCATACACCTGACTATATGTCTACAAAATCCCTGACTTTGTGCAAGTGTACCTAGAAGAATTGATGCTGTTTTGAAGGCAAAGGGTGGTCACACCAAATATGGATTTGATTTAGATTTTTCTTCTGTTCACTCACTTTGCATTTAGTTAATTGATAAATATAATCTATTAACATGTCTATTTTGAAAGCATTCTTACTTTACAGCATTTTTCACACCTGCCAAAAAGTACAGCACAGTACTGTATATATATATATATATATATATATATATATATATATATATATATATATATATATATATATATTATAGTATTTCAACCCTCTTTCTAATGGGATCAATAGGTAAACATATAAACAAAGATAACTGGGGGGGGGGACAAACTGCACTTCACCCTTTGCCGTCTGGTTGGCTCCAAAATGTTCAATATTTCATAATACCACAGATCTCAATAACTTTAAAAAACAGCAGGAATTCACATGCACGCACTGTTCTTGATGCTCTGTATCTTTCCTTTCTGTTTTTCCCACAGTAACATTGCAGTGGTTTCACAGCCACTTTATATACTGTAATGCTTTTTATTTTATTACCAAATACATTTATAGTAGCAGCAGGTATTCCCAAGTTGAAGGTGTAATTTATTACACACATTTGCATTTATTTTTCTCTATTTCAGATTCATGCACTGAGCCAATAATAACTTATTTTTAGTATTAGTATTAAAACAAATCCTTTGCAAAGCAACATTTACTGTAGTGGCATACGGCAACCGTTTCACTGTTGCTTTTCATTAAAAGAAGTCTTGTTTGCAGAATTCTAATAAAAGTTCCTTTAAAAGAGACAGGGTGGGGCATGTGGTGATTCTGAAAGAGCAGGAACACATTTATTATTAACTAAACCAGGATGATCTATTCTGTCAAAAGACACTCCAAACAGACGGTAGGAAATACAGTCAAACCCGCTTAATATCACTTTGAAGGGGACTGGGCAGAAATGGTGATAAGTGGAGTTATCTGGAGTTCAATAAACTGGCAAATAAGCTACCATTTCTGGCTACTATAACATCAGTGCTAATATAACACTATTCTTTAAAATAATTGAAGCACATACTTTAGTGCATATACAACTTGATGTTACAGTAACATTAAAATGCTTCTAAAATCGCATTTCACAGGACGTCAGAGATTTCCAAAACAACTTTAAGCAACTTTCAGTTCTCACATATACACTGCCCTATGTTGCTGCTTAAATTCCCAAAAGCCCCCGACATTCCCAATGTCTTAAAGCCACTCCAGTTATTGAATAATAACCCTACTACTGACAAGCATTGCCTCCACACTGGCTTGTGACAGCAGTTATATAAGTATGATTATGATGCAGAAACAACATTAGGGAATGACTGAGAACACACACAATAATGTTGATCTGATACACCTACAGTATGTCTTGCTTTCACAGTAGGAGGCCCAGCTGGATTTTACAGCACTACAGAATCACCCTGGATTGCATCAACCACCTATTGTAGCCATGGTTATTCCAATACTACCCCTACAGATAAATGGCTGATGCAATTCTGGGGTATGCTCTGGTACATTGCAATGCTATAAAAAAAAAAAAAATCATCAGTGATTTATTCCAGCAATATATAGGCTGATCAACAACCTTTTGATATGCTTTATATGGCTTTTCTGATCTGCCTGTATTCACAGTACTGCATTGTACCTTCTGGATCATCTCTATTCGACACATACTGTATACATAATCTATCTGTCCTCACTATAGCTGTTTGGTATTATCTAAAATAATGCATGTATGAGACCTTCAGCACCTGTAGACAATTCAACTAATTTTATTTTTTGTTTGGGTATAATAAAGCAAATACATTTTTATTTATTTTTTAATTTTTTTTAAAAACGGCAAATAATTGTTTTTACTGAGTATTTAATATTTTAAAATTTGAGTAGAAAAATTTGAGTAGATTGAAACTGTGATTCTATTTCAATGACAATGTAATAAAAGGCAGCTCCTTATTTTTAATTCAATCGTAATTAAGAGGAAACTATTATTTGCAAAACAGGTTTTAATATTTTTTGCAGCGTTTCATTAAGATTTTAAATCCTGGGAAAGCAATTTAACTGAACTCACTTTTTGTGTGTGGTTTTTTTTTTTTTTAATTATCAATGAAACAGAATCATAGCCTCATTCAAGTTACGGGAGAAAAAACATAAGTGATCTTGTTTGAAAATCAATGCTTTTCCAAGAGTTTAATTAAGAAACTGAGTCAGCTCAATATAACTTTAAAAAGGATAAAACATGACCAAAAATGAAAACTGAAAAACGAAGAGCCCTACAGATGTGATACTCCCCAACAGATGGTAAAAATTCAGTGTTTAGAAAAAAAGTACACGCTTCTGGGATATTAATTTGTTAAGTGTGTTCATAGAATCTCCCCTTGCATAAACGTTTTCATACTGACTTTTGTACTTGATACTAGAAATTGCTGACTATGATTAATATGTTTTTTGTGACCAATCTGAAGCTATTAATATGTTTCAATATTAATTCATCCTAGCGCTGGTGCAGTTGTTAGCATGTAAACATGTTTTAAAAACAGACATCTTGCCACTACAGTGGGTAAAAGACTGTTCCCAGTCTGCTTATCTTGCCTTCCAGGAAGTCTGTTACTGCTTTACTTCCTTGGTCATTTCACCCCAGCAGTGTCTTCTGGGTCAATGCATGTTACTGGTTAAAACATAGGAGTCAACAGGGGAAGCAGCTGATTGTTTATTGAAAGTAAAGAAGCCAGGGAAAGGGCGCAGACAATTTTACCTTTTCCATTACCACTGTTGTACAGTAAAAATGAACCTTTCAGAGATTTCTTTAACCTAGAGTAGTACCAGACATCATGCTTTAAAATGAAAATACATGTTTCTTTCAAAACTGCACATACAGTGCCTTGCAAAAGTATTCGGCCCCCTTGAACTTTGCGACCTTTTGCCACATTTCAGGCTTCAAACATAAAGATATGAAACTGTAATTTTTTGTGAAGAATCAACAACAAGTGGGACACAATCATGAAGTGGAACGAAATTTATTGGATATTTCAAACTTTTTTAACAAATAAAAACTGAAAATTGGCGTGCAAAATTATTCAGCCCCTTTACTTTCAGTGCAGCAAACTCTCTCCAGAAGTTCAGTGAGGATCTCTGAATGATCCAATGTTGACCTAAATGACTAATGATGATAAATAGAATCCACCTGTGTGTAATCAAGTCTCCGTATAAATGCACCTGCACTGTGATAGTCTCAGAGGTCCGTTTAAAGCGCAGAGAGCATCATGAAGAACAAGGAACACACCAGGCAGGTCCGAGATACTGTTGTGGAGAAGTTTAAAGCGGATTTGGATACAAAAGATTTCCCAAGCTTTAAACATCCCAAGGAGCACTGTGCAAGCGATAATATTGAAATGGAAGGAGTATCAGACCACTGCAAATCTACCAAGACCTGGCCGTCCCTCTAAACTTTCAGCTCATACAAGGAGAAGACTGATCAGAGATGCAGCCAAGAGGCCCATGATCACTCTGGATGAACTGCAGAGATCTACAGCTGAGGTGGGAGACTCTGTCCATAGGACAACAATCAGTCGTATACTGCACAAATCTGGCCTTTATGGAAGAGTGGCAAGAAGAAAGCCATTTCTTAAAGATATCCATAAAAGTGTCGTTTACAGTTTGCCACAAGCCACCTGGGAGACACACCAAACATGTGGAAGAAGGTGCTCTGGTCAGATGAAACCAAAATCGAACTTTTGGCAACAATGCAAAGCGTTATGTTTGGCGTAAAAAGCAACACAGCTCATCACCCTGAACACACCATCCCCACTGTCAAACATGGTGGTGGCAGCATCATGGTTTGGGCCTGCTTTTCTTCAGCAGGGACAGGAAGATGGTTAAAATTGATGGGAAGATGGATGGAGCCAAATACAGGACCATTCTGGAAGAAAACCTGATGGAGTCTGCAAAAGACCTGAGACTGGGACGGAGATTTGTCTTCCAACAAGACAATGATCCAAAACATAAAGCAAAATCTACAATGGAATGGTTCACAAATAAACATATCCAGGTGTTAGAATGGCCAAGTCAAAGTCCAGACCTGAATCCAATCGAGAATCTGTGGAAAGAACTGAAAACTGCTGTTCACAAATGCTCTCCATCCAACCTCACTGAGCTCGAGCTGTTTTGCAAGGAGGAATGGGCAAAAATTTCAGTCTCTCGATGTGCAAAACTGATAGAGACATACCCCAAGCGACTTACAGCTGTAATCGCAGCAAAAGGTGGCGCTACAAAGTATTAACTTAAGGGGGCTGAATAATTTTGCACGCCCAATTTTTCAGTTTATTTGTTAAAAAAGTTTGAAATATCCAATAAATTTCGTTCCACTTCATGATTGTGTCCCACTTGTTGTTGATTCTTCACAAAAAATTACAGTTTCATATCTTTATGTTTGAAGCCTGAAATGTGGCAAAAGGTCGCAAAGTTCAAGGGGGCCGAATACTTTCGCAAGGCACTGTATGAAAGCTGCTACGAAAAGCAAAAAAAGTGCAGCGATGCAACAAAATGAATAGAACCTATCGTTCACATCACAGACGACACGACAATCGATGCAGGAGCAACACCAGTGCGACACTGCAGCGACGCATGATAAATAGGATTGAATCCTATTTTTTGCAATTTGTCGTGTGACAACTAGGAATTGACCAATCAGAGAACAGCGTCAATGCATGTGATCCAGCAGGGTGAAGCAGTATCCGAAATGACGGAGGAAACAATAATAAAGATACCGATTTTAAAGACAATACATGGAAGACTTTCGAAGGAACTGAATAAGCCTGGTATGCATGATTTATTGTCATATATGTTGAAATACCGTCAGTGAAGAGAAATAATTTCCACGTTGACGAATATGTACCAGTCTTGATCACAGTTTTGTCAATAGCCATTTTTTATAGTTTTATAGATCTGGCAGTTTTCATATCTGTTGCATCGCTTCTGTGTCGCTTCAGGAGTGCATGGTCATGTCGCTGCAAAAGTATCTGGTGTTTAGAGGCCTTAAGACCTATAATATGAATGTATGTTTATGGCAGATCTTTTTTTAACTGTTTTGTAAACTACAATTACTTTCAAATCTGAACAATAAACTGTCAATGAAGTTTAAAAGCATTGTGTTTGTTTCTGAAACAGCAGTGCGTCCGTTGGAGTGCTATGTACTGCTCAACTTCCTGTCCAGTTTTCTTTGTCTCACTGTTGATCTGTTAGGGCTGGACAGCTGTATCACAGGCAATCAGTCAATGAGAGCCTTCGGTTTAATAGAGCAGCAGGGGGAACAGAAAGTGCCTAAAGTTGCACATCAATCATTAGGAGACAATCAGATGAGTCCCCAGCAGACTCAGACAACCCAATGATGTTTCTAAACAACCATTTCTCAAAAGAGGAAACCAAGATAAATATTATATTATATATGAGAGATTATACTGTACTACTTACCCACACCAATCTGTCAATTTTGGCCTGAACAAGATATGTATTTGCACTTCCCAAATAATGAAAAGTTAAAATGCATTAATGTAATATACGTAATTGAGTATTTAGATGATGGCTATTTGACAAGGGTGCTGCAGAAGGTCATGTGACTGATCACTAAGGGGTCAATTTGCACGTGAGCACTGTGGCTTTGCTTGCATATTTAATTGACTGCATCCATCAGATTTGTTTGCTTTATTACTGATGCTATTAATATTTTTATTATTTTAAAGTTCTTCTTATTACCTATAGGTCTTACATGGTCTTGGACTTTATCTTCAAGATCTGCTGACCCCTGGTTGTTCCCTTAGATCAGAAAAAAGCTTTCATATCAGGAATGCTAGCACAATTAAATCCTGCTGCTGGGTCTGTTTATTTGTAGCTGGATTATATATTAGACACAGACTTGGAATGCTTGCATGAAGGAGCGCTATGTAAGTGAAATTTGTATTATTATTATTATTATTCAAAAAACAACCCAACATAACAAATCTTAATGCATTTCAAATTAAACTGTATAACAGTTTTCTTTAATATATATATATATATATATATATATATATATATATATATATATATATATATATATATATATTATTTATTATAAAAATTAAAAAAAACTTCCCTCAAGAGCATGGTATAAAAAAACTCATTCAAACAAATCCCAATGTTTTACGACACGTTTGATAAAAACATTGGCATTCAAATATAGCACTCTCCAATTTTCATATTCCTGTCGTCACTAGCCTGTGCCCTGTTTTGTGTAAAATCTAACAAATTTCCAGTGTAAACGTAACGGTAAATTAAGAAAATAAATCAACCCCACTGTCCAAAGGAGAAAAAAAACAAGGTTTGAAAACTACATTAACATTATGGCCTATTCACATGGAAATAATTCGATCTCTCTCTTTTTTTTAAATTTGCTGTTGGATACAATTTATGAATTACGTGGCCCAGCTTCTGCTAGCGAAAGCAGCCGTCCCTTCCAGTGTGCCGCGGCTGCAGAGATGCATTTCACTTTTTGCTGTCATATTTTAATCAAAACTTTACATGACTTTGCATAGCCACTTACATTTGCATTATCTTCAGTGAATACAACTATATCGTCATTTTTCCAAACAGTAGAGGTAGCCTAGCCTTTCCTGCAATGGAAACTGTCTATTTTGTGTACTTTCACCCTGCACTTAAATCCAATTAAGTTATGTGTATTGGACCAGGTTATTGATGTGATTATAATTCAATTTAAAAAAGAAAACTGGACAGGATTTATTGATTGACACTTAACAGCAGCCAATAACCTGGGCTCTCCTCACTGATTGGTAGATATGGGCATCCGGGACAGGTTTAGTATCCTAGGAGATCTCAACTGATATTAAGTGAGTGTCCAATGAAAAGGGAAAAAAAAAAAACTACAATTACTGCAGCGGATCGTGTACAATAATTTTGTATTTTACTGCTGGCAAACTATTTTGTACAACCTGCAATGTTTCACTGGATCACATATGTTGAGCTGTGATCCAGCGGCATTTAGACTCGGACAGCAATCAAAAACGAAAAAGGTTGCGGATAGTGCATTGATTCAAAATGAAAAGGTAAAAAAAAAAAAATTCTTAAACAGCGGCACATAACGTAGTAATGTTAAATATTATTAGTTCGCTCAAGACAGACGGCTACAGTTGGGACCGATTTAAAATAAAATATGTATAAAATACATTAACAAAGCAGGTTACTCTTGATCTCTGCATCATCATCCTGTATTTGTTCTCAGATGCATTTTAGAAGCAACAACACGAGTGCATTCTTGACAGTAAATTGATATATACAAGGCATGTTTTTAATTTCATGTAATATTCAATTTCATTAAAATATTATAGATTTGTTATACTGGGGTCCCAATCGATAAATAATTTGATTATCATTGTTCCAAGCATATATATATATAACTTTTTTTTTTCTTTCTGCTTATGCAGTTTAGTAGTATGCAGCCTAGTACACTGTGCTACACAAAATTGTAAGACTTCTAACAAAAGAGCAGAAATAGAATAAGCAACCTTTAAACTAGTGGGAAAATGTGAAAACAATGCTGCAGGTTTTATACCTTTATCTAGCGAATATATTTCTTGTGAATAACCTGAAAACGTAGCAACACATGCAAATTATGCTATGACATCACAAAACGTCACAGGGAATTCCCTTTGACTTGCTAGAATTTTCAGTGGATGGAAAACCATTTTTTTTGTAGCAATTTTACAAACTTATAAACTTGTTCGATAAATGGATGGAAAGCACACTTATGAAAGCGAGAGCGAGAGGCCCTTTGAATAAAACAGCATGAAAACAATTTGATAAAAATAAAAAAGCAGTTTTACTGCTTTCGCTGCACTCTGTTGTCTGTCTCTTCATTGATGGCCAGAACCCTGCACATAGCCGGCCGTTACAATATATTTCTTGCCACTAAGCAGAAAAGTAAGTGTTTTGCAATATTGATTGATAAGTGCTTGCTGATTGTGGAATAAACAATATATTTTTATATCGGGTTTTGCATATAACTACATATTGTATTACACTTAAGTCTCGCTATGGTACTGGCACCCTCAGACACAGGAAAGCACAAAAGCCGCACACATTTTTATTTTAAATGCTTCGTTGTATTACATTTATGCCTCGCTATGGTATTGGAATCCTCATACACAGGAATGCAGAATAACATTAAAGCAAATTAAAAAGTAGCACACATTTTTATTTTAAATTCTTGATTACGTTTTGTTCATTGCGTTTCATTTATGCCTGGAACCCTGATACACAGGAACGCAGAATAACTCCAATAAATCCAATGAGAACAACTGCACTTTCCTTTTGCGATCAGATTTAAAAACATCAGGTGTGAGTATGACAGACTTGACAGCGATAATGTAGCAAAAATGTACGTGGCCCTCGTTATTTTGTTGAAATACCAAATCGCACAATATGTCACTCAAAACCACTTGACAAATGTGGGGGGCACCGGGCCGCTGATCAGCTGACATTTTGAGTTACGTTTCACTTTCAACATATCGGAATGTTAAAGTAAACTAATTTGTCTCTTAATATATGAAACACAGATGCTATATTATTTTTACTGATATGTATTTGGAGTTCACAAGGACACACTGTCACAATTGTTAATTTATTCCTTTTGGATTTGTTTTCAACCGACCGCAGCTTTTTTTTTTTTAATTGATGAGCCGGTTGCCGGTGAAACAATTTAATCTGCCGGTTTTTTTCCTCCATCATGGAACAGATATCGATATATAGCCATACATAGGTTATTAAAATGTGCTGTGCACCCTATGACTGTGCACCCTTTGACTAAATGACTGATAGGTCGAAATACATTGAAATTGTTCAGTATGTTTTCTCTATGCCATGCGCTATACAGCAACACATTTGTAGAGCTAATTTTTTTTTTTGGGGGGGGGGGTGTAAGTGGCCTGCTCTGCGGCTACCCGCAGGTCATTTGGCCCACCATGAAATTTAATTGCCGACCCCTGCAATAAACTGTCAGGCAATGGTTCATTTTTCTTGTATGACACATTACAAATGCCTGAGGAGTTTCCTTAACACAAAATTTGAAGTTGCCAACTGGTTTATGGGATATTAGTCAGTAGGTCTAAAAACTCATAGATGCTCCAATTCCAGGGCTGCTAAATAAATTGTGAATGAACAGAAAGAAAAAGACAGATTTTACCTGTTGAGAAAGTTTAGTTTAAAATAAAAGTCACAGTTAATGAAAGTATCATAATGAAAATCAGATGAACTCAAGTTTCTTGTGTCAAAAAATCATTTACTTCAGACTTACTACTATGATCCAATTCCTACTCCTCACTACTGACGGAAAACTGTGTGCATGTAGAGTTTACTATGGAAATGTGGTGTCAGAAATGTTATTGGAGCAGCAGTTATGTAATTTTCAAAAAACTAACAAACATTCCGATTTAGTTTTTATAGGGGTTCGTTATAGCAAAAGGACAATCAAAATGAAGGATAAACTGTTGGGAGTAAGTTAATGAGATGAGATTGTGAATACAAGTAGATTTACACATACCTGTTCGTCTCATGTATGCAATATTCTGCCTTTGCCTTATTCTGTTCGTTAAAGAATTAAAACACAGTACAGAAAGCACAAATCCTGAACTGAAGCTGAACATTTATTCAAAATCAATCTGACACGAATTGTATATAATTAAGACTTGCATTTTTTTTTTTATTACTCTGTTAGAAGTGAGTCTAAATACTAAGTTCCATTCATTGTGTTGAGTTTGAAAAATAGCCGGACTGACGGACACAAATAAAAGCTGCGTCTTTTTGAGAACTTGTACTTTATAATAATTTATAGCACAAAACAGACCCCGAAACCAGGGATGCTACATATATATTTGACTTTTTTTTTTTTTCCCCCCAGCATAAGGCAAATTAGAAATACAGTCAGGATATATATATATATTTTTTTAAACCTTTAAATCCGTTAACCTGTTCTGCAGTCCTGCAGAACCTACACCAATTTCAAACACCATTTCCATCACTTCACACCAATTTAAATCAATTATTAATACTGTCTATTAAGCTTCTAAACACGCACTTACTATCATACTTATAATCAAGGGGCATTCAACGTATTTCATAAGGTTTATTTGCAAAAAAAATAACTGCACTCTTACCGTAAACTTTTGACTATCTATATGAGGCTCAGATAAGCAGGAAGAATGGATGTTAAACCAGCCAAGTTCTGTCTCCACGAATGACATTGAAATGCAACTAAATCCTGTATTTTGGACCTTAGTGATACCGCAACAGGACCGTCATAGCCTTGTTTACCTGTGTATCCGAAAACTATCTTTGGTAAGCAAAACTCATTAATTTTCATCAGAATATTAAAATACTTTTTCATATTTAGAGTACAGTAAAGCAGGCAGATGCGGTTTTCTGCTTTCCTTGCAGACACTTTTTCAGAAGTTAAAACGACTGAAAATGGAGTGAAGGGATGGAAAAATCTTAAGAAAAAACTCCACAAACAATCATAATCTGGCACCACAAACAGTGTTCTGAAATGTGGCATTTGTTCAAACAGTCGAAGGAAGTATGTTCTGACTGTAGAGTCACAGTTATCAAATTCTCACAAAACGTTGGTGCATGAAAACAGACGGTATACTACGAAAATATTCTGTAAAATCAGATTCGGATCAAGCTGTTTGTATAAATAACAGCAATTCGAATAAATCTAGAAATTGTGAAGAGGATGTTCCAGGCAAGTGAATGAGCAAAGTTTTCCCACTTTCTGCAGCCAATCCAGCACAAGCTCCTCTGTCATCCATCCTTTCTCCTGTACCTGAACAAAAATGCCTTTTTTGGAAGTATTCCTTTCGCAGGGTTTTATGCTTAAAACCGATGTATGGAGGCTGTGGCTGCCTGCTGTCACACAGAGCATTACAGTAATGTGCTGCTTTTTATTTCTGGTCGTGATTACTCGCATCTGTTTTTCTCCCTTTTTATGAAGTGTTGCATGTCGAAGAAATATGGGGGGTCTCATCAACATTTCCGATCTATCTAAGCTGATACAGTATTCCCTCACTATAAGACTCCCGGTTATAACGCGCCTCGGATATAATGCTTCTACAGCATGTCCCCCAATTCCCTATACTTGTGATTCATGTAATATTTCGACAGTAAATACAGTACCGGTATTGTTCAAACTGTAAACAACTTCTCAATCTAACTTCTGTTTCTGCCTCTCCCTTTTGATACAGTATCTGAACTGAAGATAAGCTGCCCTGGCACTTTATAACACATACATATTAAGCATTCATTTTATAATTAAATAAATATTAGGCCTATTACGTGGTTATCTTTCCTAATCTATCTGCTGCAAGAGGAGTTGTGGCTTTCCCCGGGAGACGAAACGTTTCAGCCCCGCTCCGGCAGCCGAACCTGGGATGAGCACATTCCCTCTTCCCCTCTCCCGACCCACTGTCCTTCTCGCATTTGGTTTGCTTTCCTGTCGTTTCAAACTGAACTATTTATAGTTTAAAAACTGCTAATTAAAATGATCCATGAGTGGGAATGTTTTTTTTTTGTTTTTTTGTAAAAAATATAGCGTTGATTACATGGTGCTTTAGGCATGGTTTCACTATACGTGCATTATAGAGAGGGAGTTATTTTATTTTGTATTTTAGTCAGATGTGTGTTGTTATGTGTCCCTGGCACCCCCACCCCTCCCTCGTTTATAACGCTCTTCAGTTATAATGCTCATATTGTGTGCCCCCCACCCTCCCCGAGACCCACGTTATAGCCAGGGAGCACTGTATTGTTTGTTAGAACTGCATCTAATAACAAAATGCTGGAATTGTAAAAGCTTCTCTTCGAATTCGTCAGGAAGCTTCTGACACCGTGGTTCACCAGCGTAATGAGAAAGAAACCTTGCCGTTTCATAAACTTCTCCACCCAACTTAAACTTGCTTTAAATTGTGAACGCTTTATGCCTGCTGCATCAGCCACCTCACAGTCTTTGGCACAAATCACTTCGACTGACAAGGAAGCCAGAATTTCGTTGTTGAATTAAAAAAAATCAATAAACACTCTTCTCCATTTCTGGGAACCGCCCACGTTTTGGTCCATTAAATCCTTCACTTATTTTTGTCCGAAAGCTTCAATTTAAATTGTCTCCATTTCCTGACCCAAGATTCATTAACGTCATACTTTCTTCCTGCCTCTCTATTCCCCATGTATTTCTCCAAATTCCAAAACTTTCAGTTTAAAAGAAGCAGTATATAACTGTTGACTATCCATGACTCCCGCTTCTTTGAAAACAGCTGCCTGTGCACGTCATGGATGATTAAAAAATTGGCAGTAACGTTTTTGTTCGTCTTTACTTTTATTATTATTTATTTCTTAGCAGACATCCTTATCCAGGGCAACTTACAAGATATCACATTATGTTTACATACAATTACCCATTTATACAGTTGGGTTTACTGGAACAATCTAGGTAAAGTACCTTGCTCAAGGGTACAGCAGTGTCCCCCACCTGGGATCGAACCCACGACCCTCCGGTCAAGAGTCCACAGCCCTAACCACTACTCCACACTGCTGCCCTGGGCTGACTACTTGGGCAGTCATTACACTCTAATTAAGATGCAGGGCAGTTTTGAAAACAAAGCAATTGTTTAAATTTGAAGGAATAAGGTAATCTCAATAAATGCCTTGAGAAAATCACAGATTTAAATCGTACAGTCAACCCTCTTTATACCTCCAGGTAAGGGCCATGGGCAAAAACGGGCAATAAGTGAAGGTGGCGTTATAGTGCGGATCAACAAAAAAAACAAAAAAAACAAAAAAACAAAAACAAACACACAACCTGCTATGTTTGCAATAAATTCAAACATTTTATTTTTTTTAGTTATACAATTACAGTATCACCAGGCCATTTTAATAAAACCTTAATCTTTTTTAAAACTACAGTACTAGTTCTTAACACAACAGTAGGTCTACTAGTGGTGTTTTATCACCTTTTCCCATCTATATGAAACATACATGGTTACTTTTAAGGAACAGTTTATACGTAATAAAATTGATACTTAAATAAAATAAATAAATAAAACAAAACAAATTTTAGTGTCAGATCACCCAAACAACAGTTCCATAAAAACTAAAAAGCGTACCTTTTTTGTTTGTTTGTTTTTTTACTGTACTGGTCATTTGAACTTCACTGTTTGTGGCCATTTGTTTTTATCCATTAGAATGTCTCGATTGTCCTTCGATTAACAGTATATGCCTCACTTAGGCGAGAAAACATTTGCGATTTTATTTTCAGATGCATACATGCAGATTTTTTTCTTTTGTTCTGGTGTTAAATGTAGGGTTGACTCGCCATTTTGTACTTTCTGTTTTGCTTTCGGAGCGTGAGTGTTGATGACATTGGCATGAACATTCAGTTAACAACTAACTAGTAAAGCAAATCAAAGGTTAACTGCATAACTTTGTTGTTTTAATTGGCCATGACTATTTTGCTGGCACTACAATGAGGGAAACTACAATGCTTATATTTACGTTTGCTTGGCTGGGGAAGTTGGCGGGTGGCGGAAAGCGGGGTGGCGATATAATGGGTAAAAATAGCACTGTTTTATATTGGTGACATTTGTTCAGAGAGAATAGCTGGCGGTATGCGAGGGTGGCGTTATAAAGGGGGGCGGTATAATGCGGGACAACTGTAATAATGACTTGCCTGAGCAGCATGAAAAATGCTGAAGACCAACTATACTTTATAACCCGTTGCAAAACTGTTCATGATCCCCCATTTTTTCAACTATTAATTATAATCTGTTTACAGTTATGTGAAATGTAGCCACGGAAACCATTTCACTTAAGCGGTGAATTTTTTTTTTTTTTAAAGTGTATGTTTATTTGGTACACATTAAGCTATTCTATCTAACTCCATTGCAAATCAATTTGTGTTGTACTGTATTTCAAATCAGATTCCAAATCTAAGAAAGAGAAACATTCACATTATGTTTGCCATACTGTTAGTAACTCTTAAGTAGCCATTTTCTATGATGTATCTGGTACATTTAGGAATTTACAGACCAATTTACCCAGAATTTATACATCAGTTCAGTGTAGTATTAGTGTATGAGCTTTGTCAGATTCACTTCAGATGAAGCAGATTAAAATGAGTTCACAACCCACACAGTAATTTTGTCCCATGTACAGCAATTACCATTATGTTCTTAATAAACCCGGTCAGCCTCCACAAACTATTCAGAGGCTTCAAGGAAGAAAAAAAAAAGGTAATCCTGAGATTTTCTGATTCATCAAAAAAAAAAGAACACACAAACTACTAAAAAATTAATCAAATGTTTCAATGTATGACTGCCAGATAGATATATATATATATATATATATATATATATATATATATATATATCAATGCTAATCACATTTGTTTATAAATTGTTTAAAAAAAAAATATCGCTGCCCCATAAGCTTATATCATTTACCTAGATCTGACCAATATGTACAAGACTCTTTTGGAAGAAAGCAGACTGATTTTTGTATAAAATATGCCGTTAGACAACAACAGTGCTAATCATTGAAGTACATGGTGTTCTTAGTGCTTTGTTCTGAGAAAAAACACAATTGCTTTGCCCTAAGATGGCAAAATTACATGTCACTATATTGGAAAGCACAGGGGCATGGTTGAAAAATATATATTAAAAATAAAACAGCACAAATTCTGATTAAAACAGATTGCAAAATGGAGACAATACAATATCCATGCAACTGAAAAAATCCAAGATACTAACCTACTTCCATTTCTTCCATTATGACATCACTTGAGCCAGACTTGGCCTTGTTCCACATTAAAGTGCAAATCTATTGGCGAGACCCCTGGGCTTTTTCGATTTACCTTACTGTAGCAATTCTTCTCTATGGAAATCTGCTGTTTTATTTATTTTACTTCAGAACCATAGTAATTACAAGGTTAACACTCCATTATGTACAGCCTTACACATGAACATCAATTTCAAGGAGAATGATTTCCAATATGACAATACAGAGCATGCATATATTTGACAGGCTGTTGGACTGCACTGCATGAATAAAACTCGGTATAGCCTTGCTTTTATAAGTGATAGCAAAATTCAAACTGAACAGGAAGATAGGCTACGTCTTATTTCATCTACAGATGTGGACAATATTTTAGCACCAATTCCACCATGTTTAACCAAGCCTGATACAACTATAACACATTTTAAAAGACCAACAAATATCAGTAAATATACTGGGTCTAATATAAACTATGAATTTAAAAACTCATAAGTTATATAGTAGAACTCTAAGAGAAGAAGTCTTTGTTGTAACTCCAATATAGTGTTTAATGGTCCTCTATATAAACACGTAGGTAGTCTGTACACCAACATCACACACACAGGTGCAACTGATGCTGTTACTTTTTATCTAAACTCTACATCTATAGATGAAAATATTCCTCCTTCGGACTTTATTGTAGAACTACTGGAATAATTATATTAAACATCAAAGCTAAAAGGTCATTTAAATGCAGGGCATGTGTGTATTGAAGGAACAGGTAAGCAATACTACTGTAGGTGTTAAAAACCTTTTCACGGTGGCACAGTTATCCATGTGTGTGTGCGCCTTCTGTCAGCTAATGAACAAGAACAGTGCCTGCAGTCTGGAAAGTCCACCACAAAGGGGCTATAACGCAATGTACTGACTTTTCTGGGTTCTCAACATGCCGTTTGAAAAGTAAACAATAAGGACTGAAGAGAATTTGCTCTATACTTTATCATGTCTCTTCTTTCAGGCTTACAGGTTCTCTAGTCTCTCAGTTCATTTGGAAGCGTCACAGCACAGGACCAAACAAACATCTTTATTCCCCAAAGGCTCCATCGAGTATCTGAAGGTCAAGACAGTTAACTGCAAGAATAATGCTGATTCCTCTTTATCCACCTGGAACATGTCTATTTCAGCTCCCAGAAGAACGATCTAGAGCTGTAAGCTGCTGGGACCAAAATACAAAATGTATCAATCCATCATCGTCACTAAACGTATCATTGTCCTAAGAGACCTTTTTGTACTGTATTTGTGGAAGAATCAAGGATGATGCATGCAGACCCAGGTTGAGATTCAAGTAATGTTCCCTCCTCCTAAGTTATTATTATTTACCGATTTATTTTAAAATCAACAGTGAAACCTCAATTAACCAGTCACCAATGGGCCTGCTTTCATTATTCGTATTACAAAAAAAAAAAAAAAAACCTAAATACTTTCTGGGTTTTACTGTACAGCAGGAGCACCTGACAGTAAAGAATACTGCCTATCTTGTAGATCTGTGAAAGTTTGTACATTTTCAAAATGTTTACCCCAATCTTGAATAAACTATGATGTCACAAAATGTGAAACAAGCAACTTAAGGGTTATTCAGAGACCCTGAATTACATCACCTTTGTTCTTTGGTTCAAGCTTTGTAACACTGACAGACTGTAGTGTCTTACAGTTTTAACTTGTATAATGTACTGGGCTATTGATACTGAAACCAACATAGCACTTTCATGTTTAGCACTTTCATGCTTTACAGTAGTAATTAGGACCTGGTTTTACTGGTCATATTACTGCAATCATAGGCAATGCTAGGAGGTATCTATTATATTCCAAACAAGATTTGAAACAAAGTGGTAGTTTTAAAAATCACCAAGAAGTGGAAACATGTACTGTTAGCTCACTGACACTTTACATAACATAATTGTATTTTGTAAATAACATATTCAAATTATAGCAAAGATGGATTATTAAACCATTAGGGTGTGTCTGAGATTTAAATGTAACATTTTTGCAAAACTTACAAAGATCCCATCTTAACTTTCTTAGTTTCCATGATGTGCGGCAAATCAGATCTAAAAGGTACTTTAAAAAAGGACAAGTTTTGCCTTTTCTATGCAGCACTGAACAGCTAACACTACAATGAGGAACTCATTCTTATGCTTGCCGACATCATTTTATGTTATTTATTAGTGACCAATGTGAAGCCATTACAATCTAATTTGCCAGTTATTTTTAGAGCATGCTATTATAAAAAGGGTAATCACTACCTGCCAGGAGTCTATGTAAAATTAAAACTTGACCTTCATTAACTGTGGAGATGTTACTTTTCATTGAACTTATTCAGTTGTCTGTTAATATTTAAGATGGTATGGGAATAAAACAAATCCACTTATCTTACAGCGTCATCCAGTGTTTTTCATTGTCCTGCCTTTTTTTTTTTTTTGTGTCCTAGTGTTTTCAATATCTGAAGCAAGTCTGTCATCAGCATAGTATTAATTATTAGAAAACAATTCAGTACCACCATGCACTTCCAGATATAGCGGATATTATTGCACAGTAAATTCCCGCTGGAATGTCACCGCATCACCTGTGAATCAAATTTAAAATCAATCTACGCAAGTGCATCTCTGGCAAGTAAAAATGTATTTACCTTATGAAGTTACTTTTTTTCTCTAATTGTGTAAGATCCTGGCTTTATGAAAATGCTGGGACTAAATTCTCAGCGGAAGGGTATTCGACGAATCATTCAAGGTAAATGTCGGTTTTAAAGCGCGCGTGTGTGTGTTTGTTTTTTTTTTGTTGTTGTTTTTTTAAAGACAATAATAAGAAAATCGTTTTCTAGTAACTATAGTGCGCTCTCGATGAAGGTTCAACCGTGTGGTAGTTGACCTTGACTTTCGTTAGCGCCCTCACCTTTGGCTCGGGACGCATAACAGAACACCAGTCGGGCACTATCGCTTAAATATCCTGGGTGTGCATAGGAATCCACAGAGTCACTGCATTACTCAATTTACTACCCTTACCTGAAAGATCTATAACTAAATTGATTTATTCTTATCAACTCATATTGCTGAATATGGAAGTACATAAATCCATGGTAATAAATTGCCTTAATAACATTGTACACACTGTAGGGCTAGAGCGTTGTCACTGCCAGTGTACTGTATTTTGTTTCTGCTGAAGCCAATATTATAAAATCTTACTGTAACTTTTTTGCTCTGGTTATTCCTCTAAAAATATAATTGACTGACAGATAGGAGGCAGAGACAGCTCACAGCAGGGGGTGTGGCTATGGCCCTGTGCGAGCGCTTTTATTTTAGAGCAAGACCTTGCAACATGTAGCACGTTAAAATAGAAAAATGTCCCAGGAGTAAAGAATAAGTTGTGTAGGACTTCCTTTACCCCAGTGAATTAACTACAAAACAAAGGATGCCAAACAGCAGTTCAGGTTATAAAAAAAATAAATAGTACATTAAGTGCATTGTCAACTTTAGTACATAAAGTTGACAATGCATTTTATTTATTTTTTCCTTTTTTCATTCCTTGCCATTGTCGTTTCTTCACAGTAAACAGCGGCCATCGACACGTTTTCATAAAGTAATAACACAAGGTTTACTTATGCCTTTTTGTAGCTGAACAAGCAAACAAAAACTGAAATTTAACTTTAAACACTTCAAAACAAAATAAACGTGGAAATGACATTGTAAAGTGAAGGGGGGAAAAAACTCACCGTTTTGGTTCTTGTTTACATTCCACGTATTTATAAAAATAAATTACAAAAATAAAACACTTTCCTACTGTTTTAAATTGACTGAATAACCCAAACTATCACATGGTAGACCTATATTTAAATCAAGTATTTATTGAAACCACCTTGTGCTCAACTAAGTAATGCAAATCCTTGTCTAAATGTATTTTGTTTTATCCTCTACAACAATGCAACCACAGCTGTCATCTAAGCATATGATATGCCAACCGTATGGTTAACCAGGTTATGTTTCATCTGTGCAAATTAAGTGGTACGAAATGATCCTCTTATGTCTTCAGCTGTTGACCGAGATTTCAGTAACTAACAAATCACACACACCTATAAAAGACAGCGATTAATAAAAAGAAGAAAAAAAAAGTAAACGTGTGCCACAATATCGTTGAATCCGGCATTGTATGACCTTATAAATTATAAGGTTAAAACCACAACCGAGCAGTTTTGAAAATGAAAACTAATTCCATCACAGTACCGCTACATTTAAAATATTCATACAACATGTTATACTAACTGGTTTGTTCATAAATATGTCAGCTCGCAGTTTTGTAAAGAAGAAATGGTCAAATATTGTCAAATCTAGGTGTGCAAAGCTGGTAGAGACCTATCCCAACAGACTCACAGCTGTAATTGCTGCCAAAGGTGCTTCCACCAAGTACTAACTCAGGGGGGTGGAGACTTATCCAATTCTGATCTTTCAGTTTTGTATTTTTAATATATAATTTTTTTCTCAATAAAAACTTTTCTTCCCCTTAACAGTGTGGAGTATGGTGTGTAGATAAGTGGAAAAAAATCCTCATTTAAATGCATGAAACTCTGAGGCACTGACACAACAAAATGTGAAAAAAGTTCAAAGGGGGTGTAGACTTTCTATAGACATATATATATTTGGCCTTTTTTATATATATATATATATATATATATATATATATATATATATATATATATATATATATATATATATGAATCTGTGATTTGAAATTCTGGCCTGTGATTGGTTAAAACCTAATCATAGAAGTAACAGATTGAACTATTGCCCTAAGATCCTTACACCACCGGTCAATAGTCCATCTGTCATATGATTGGTTCACATCACTGTCAGTCCTGCCCCTTTTCAAAGGAACACTTTTCTCCTCTGCATTTTTCACAAGAGAAAATGACTGAACACCAATTCTGTGAGTTATCAGAAAATGAATTACAAAAACATACCACAAAAGAAAGATGCTCCAAACACTAAAATGGTGATTAAAACGTCAGTTTTCTGACTTTCTGAAATTCAAACAAATTCAACTCTGACGTAAACCAATATGACGAGCGGGATATAAACTGAATTATGCAGCAGTTGGCAAACCAGATGAAGACGGAGAAAAATGTTGCTAACTATATGGATGAACTTCAAAAACATTTTCTGTTATTTATATATTTACTTATGTTGTATAAGCTATATTTAAAAAAAAATATATAAGTCAATATTTATTTACGTATGCTGTATAAGCTATATTTAAACAAAATATATAAGTCAATATTTATTTACGTATGCTGTATCAGCTATATTTAAACAAAATATATAAAGTCGTATTTACTATCCAACCTTGCCTCACTTATTTTCTTGACTGATTCATATATTAAATATGTACTGCAGACTCAGCCATAGTGGAAAATTGAATGCCCCTCGGGAAGACTTTTGTTACCTCCAGGGTGCAATGACAGCCTGCGGCTTCGGTCATTATAGCCCCGTCAGTTACAATAGTCTTCCACAATAGCCCTCCTCTCCAGTCCATATTTACTATCCATCTATCTATCAAACAGATATGAAATCCCATTATAGGTATGCCACTTCACCAATAAATAGAGAGATTGTGATATGCTTTGAGTGCTCTTGTCAAAAAGCTAATTCCAGGAAAGTGAATTAATACTCCAAGGAATAATATTTGCAGGGATGAGTAAATGACATATTATGTTCTGCTGAAAATAATTCCCGGTGAACTTAAACATATTTATGTTCCAATCAGTTACCATTTTATAGGCTTCAAAAAAGGGCAAGAAGAGCTTAAGGAATGGACATGACAAGTCAAACACAGTAAAGGCAAAATTATAATGTAAACGACATCTGCAAAACGAAATCATTGTCAAGTAATGGGTGAAGAGACAGACTCACAGTTCGATGGCTTTATTCCACATAATGACGTAGCCTGAGAGGGTGAAGGACTCCACATTGACAATGTGAATATTTCCTCTTTCGGTGCCAACATAAAACCATTTACTCTGGAAAGGCAGATGGCAAAATGTTATCCTGTAAAACACAAAATAAAAAGGCATTGGATACATTTTCAGCACAAAGCATTTCAACACCTACTAGACCATTGGGATAACTAAGTAGCTGCTAGATAAAAATAATCGATTTTTACTTGTTAACCTTTCAACACTTTAGCATGAAAACATTTACCAGAGGTAGAAATAAAACATTAAATATGATAGAATTTCTGGAAATAATTGTTAAAATGATACTGTATTTGCCAATAGCTGTATTTACAGTTACTGTAAATACATTTTATGCATTTATTTATTAATTTGTTTGAACTAGAGCAGCTATTCCCAAACTTTTGATTGTCGCATACCCCCTTCCAGACCTATCAACTGTCTGCGTGCGCTTAGCATACATGTTTATATTTTAATGTTATTTTTAATATGCTTTCATAATACACATATTTATACACATACACAATAATACATACAACACCGGAAAAACATTGGAAATTGTTACTTGCGTTGACTTCATCACCACTTTCTCACTTAAACTAAAACTTAACAAATAAAAAACAAAAACAAACTGTTTCCCAGTGCAGCAGTCTTGCAAAAAATGCACAAAAAAATGTTCATTACACAATGTATCCCGCGTACCCCCTGGACATGTCTCCCCAGGGGAACGCATACCACAGTTTGGGAACTAGAGTATCAAGAGCAAGTACTGTAAACGTCCTATCGGAGATTATTTACTGAATGCACATTACAGAGGAGGAAGAATGCAAGTGAAAGCTACTAAGTGAAATACGTTTCTAGAGGTGCTGTTAACCATTACAGTGGCAAAAGCATTTCAGCACTGTGCAAACTGAACAAGTATAGCTTGTTAAATTCAGACTGCTCCTTTATAATATAATTCAAAAACTCATTCTCACCCAACAGCTACTGTCCAGTTTTACATGCTTTATGTGAAAAAGAACATAAGAAAGTTTCCAACCAGAAGAGGCCATTCGGCCCATCTTGCTCATTTTGTTGTTAGTAGCTTATTGATCCCAGAATCTCATCAAGCAGCTTCTTGAAGGATCCCAGGGTGTCCGCTTCGACAACATTACTGGGGAGTTGGTTCCAGCCCCCCACAATTCTCTGTGTAAAAAAAGTACCTCCTATTTTCTGTTCTGAATGTCCCTTTATCTAATCTCCATTTGTGACCCCTGGTTTCTTTTTTCAGGTTGAAAAAGTCCCCTGGGTTGACATTGTCAATACCTTTCAGAATTTTGAATGCTTGAATCAGATCACCGCATAGTCTTCTTTGTTCAAGACTGAATAGATTCAATTCTTTTAGCCTGTCTGCATACAACATGCCTTTTAAATCCGGGATAATTCTGGTCGCTCTTTGCACTCTTTCTAGAGCAACAATATCCTTTTTGTAACGAGGTGACCAGAACTGAACACAATATTTTAGGTGAGGTCTAACTAATTGCAAGATCAGGAGTGCAAGAGGAGGAAAGAATAAAAAAAGTGAGATTAAAACACAAAAGGAATAGACAATAGTGAGAATGATGATGCAGAAGGTAATAAGAAAGAAATAAAGCATCTTTTAAAATATATACAACAGCAATAAAATCCCAAATCTGAAAAATCTAAAATTTAAAATACACAAATTAAGAGAGTATACAGATACATGTACAGACTGATGAGCACTACTTGCGTTCTACTTCAACCCCTTCCAATACACCACCCTTCTAGTATATACAGTACACTCAAAAAATAAAAAAAGCTAAGGTTGCTAGAAGTTTATAATAAACACGCATTTATTTATCTGTGAATCTGGTACTATATATACATATCTAATCAGGGCTTGAACTCTCTTGTACGTGATTCTTGGCCGCTATCTTTGAGCATTATAGAAACTTAGTATACTACAGTATAAGTAAACAGTTTTGAAACAAAAAAAAAATACGATATTAAGTCTATCTAGGTGTTTTGCAAGTGGTGACTTTAGCTTTAACTCTTAAAACTCAGCTCCATTCATTTTGGGCGCCAGCACACCGAAGGTTACGCACATATAACTCAGGCACCGTAAAAGCCACCTACCTGGTTGTTTAAAAGTAGACTCAGGGCTTTCCAAAGACATATTTAGAGTGTGTATGTAGTCCTCCTAGACGGAACTACGACTGGCTGAAGTTAAGCCTCTCATCATGTGACAGAGTTCACAGCTTAGGTTTCGTTTTGAGTCTATTGCTCTGTCACTGAAGCAGCTAGACTGAAAGGGGCGGTATCGCTGGAAAGCTATATATATAATGTATATATATAGTTTTAGGCAGGTGTGAAAAAATGCTGTAAAGTAAGAATGCTTTCAAAAATAGACATGTTAATAGATTATATTTATCAATTAACTAAATGCAAAGTGAGTGAACAGAAGAAAAATCTAAATCAAATCCATATTTGGTATGACCACCCTTTGCCTTCAAAACAGCATCAATTCTTCTAGGTACACTTGCACAAAGTCAGGGATTTTGTAGGCATATAGTCAGGTGTATGATTAAACAATTATACCAAACAGGTGCTAATGATCATCAATTCAATATGTAGGTTGAAACACAATCATTAACTGAAACAGAAACAGCTGTGTAGGAAGAATAAAACTGGGTGAGGAACAGCCAAACTCAGCTAACAAGGTGAGGTTGCTGAAGACAGTTTACTGTCAAAGTCATACACCATGGCAAGACTGAGCACAGCAACAAGAAACAAGGTAGTTATACTGCATCAGCAAGGTCTCGCCCAGGCAGAAATTTCAAGGCAGACAGGGGTTTCCAGATGTGCTGTCCAAGCTCTTTTGAAGAAGCACAAAAAGAGGCAACATGAGGACCGTAGACGCAGTGGTCGGCCAAGGACACTTACTGCAGCAGATGAAAGACACATCATGCTTACTTCCCTTCGCAATCGGAAGATGTCCAGCAGTGCCATCAGCTCAGAACTGGCAGAAAACAGTGGGACCCTGGTACACCCATCTACTGTCCGGAGAAGTCTGGTCAGAAGTGGCCTTCATGGAAGACTTGTGGCCAAAAAGCCATAACTCCGACGTGGAAACAAGGCCAAGCGACTTAACTATGCACGAAAACACAGGAACTGGGGTGCAGAAAAATGGCAGCAGGTGCTCTGGACTGATGAGTCAAAATTTGAAATATTTGGCTGTAGCAGAAGGCAGTTTGTTCGCCGAAGGGCTGGAGAGCGGTACACGAATGAGTGTCTGCAGGCAACAGTGAAGCATGGTGGAGGTTCCTTGCAAGTTTGGGGCTGCATTTCTGCAAATGGAGTTGGGGATTTGGTCAGAATTAATAGTCTCCTCAATGCTGTGAAGTACAGGCAGATACTTATCCATCATGCAATACCATCAGGGAGGCATCTGATTGGCCCCAAATTTATTCTGCAGCATGACAACGACCCCAAACATACAGCGAAAGTCATTAAGAACTATCTTCAGCGTAAAGAAGAACAAGGAGTCCTGGAAGTGATGGTATGGCCCCCACAGAGCCCTGATCTCAACATCATCGAAGTCTGTCTGGGATTACATGAAGAGAGAGAAGCAACTGAGGCTGCCTAAATCCACAGAAGAACTGTGGTTAGTTCTCCAAGATGTTTGGGCCAACCTACCTGCCGAGTTCCTTCAAAAACTGTGTGTAAGTGTACCTAGAAGAATTGATGCTGTTTTGAAGGCAAAGGGTGGTCACACCAAATATTGATTTGATGTAGATTTTTCTTCTGTTCACTCACTTTGCATTTTGTTAATTGATAAATATAAACTATTAACATGTCTATTTTTGAAAGCATTCATACTTTACAGCATTTTTCACACCTGCCTAAAACTTTTGCACAGTACTGTATGTATATGTGTGTATATATATATATATATAGCAGTGACCAAACATGATTTTTTTAACATATATTCTTATCTCTACCACATATAATATGCCTGAACCTAATAATATGAAAGGACAATTTATGGCAGAAATAGGGCTGTGTGTAAAGAGTTAAAAAAGAAATGGAGCGTTGGTTTAAAAGAAAAGCACCTTTTTCTTCTGCTGCATGCAAAAACTTCACGTCAGGCAATGGCAAAAGCAATGGAGAGTGCTCTGTCTCAGTGATGAACAGCTGTAAGGTCTCCTGAAAGCAGCTTATTTTAAAGCAATCCCAGTGTGAATGATGACGCAGTAAAATATATATAGTTTTTTATATGCAAATACATATTTTTTATATATACACACATACACACAAAGCTCGAAGTTAATGTATGTATTTGGTTGCCTTTTGCTAAGCAAAACTGCTGCTGGTTTTTTTATGCAGTAGCATTTTTCTGATACCTTACGCTAGGGTTGGAACAATAATCGATTATCGTGATATTATCGATAGTGTTTTGCATCGATAATTGTATTGCGTTGAAAAATAAATTATCGATAATCATTTTATCGCCCGTTACCCACTATGATATGCTTGTGTGTAACAGTAACTCTGCATTGAAGCAGTAAGACAGGACTTAACTGTCTGCGTGAGATGCAACACGTGATCTGTGCCGCTGCGTAGTGGGAAGTTGTAACAGGTGACGTAAGATTCACAGAGTAAAGGCAAACGTTTGAGCTAATGGCGATGGCAACTGCAGAAACTACCAAACCTTCCGAAAAGATTTTAGAAAAAAGAAACAGCATCAGTCCTGTGTGGCAGTTTTTTGGAGTGACAGAATGTGATGCGCAAGGTAAAAAGCCCGTCTGTAGGCAGTGTGGAAAAGTTGATATTTTTGAATCGCAATTTATAATTTTTTTTTTTTTTTTTTTTTAAACACTTTTTTTTAATAAGTAGCCTAGATTTCAAAAGTTGAAAAGCTACCAAACAAACATTTGGTTATATTATTTTTGCTTTTTTGAAACCAACCATTGTTTCATAACTTTTATTAAAGATGCTGGTCTTTTTGAAAATTGTCTAGTTTTATTTCTTCTAAACTCGTAGAGGCAGTTGTCATATTGCTCAAGTATATATAGCTTTAAATTTGGTACATTCCAAGACATTTTACATATGTTATTTTTTCAGCCGATAATCATGATTATCGTGATAATTTACAGCCGATAATTGATAACTGAAAATGTCATTATCGTCCAACCCTACCTTTACGCAGCAGTTTATATGACCGACCCTGAGTGAACATGTAATACCGGGATTATTATTATTATTTTTTTTTTTTTTTTAAACACGTACATTATTAGTATCTTTCATAGAATGGGAAACCATTGCTAATAGAGCTTCCCTATTTGTAGAGGACTGAGGTTTGTACCGCCCCATGTAGATACACGTGAGGCACACAATGCAAATCGCATTGTTTGGACAGTGGAGTACACATACAGTACCAGAACAACGTGGATACAATTTCAAGGTATGAAGTTTATTTTATAGACCAAAAGTAAAATTAAATAACTGTTGAAAACATTACGATTTTTTTTTTTTTTTAAGATAACAGACAATGACCTAACATGATATTATGTTTATTAAGTGCCTATAAAATGCAAATTTACTCCTGTTATATGTACAACATATTGAAACATTGGGCAGCTGGCACTTTGAGCTAAAAATAAATAAATAAATTATATATATATATATATATATATATATATATATAAAATAGAGAAATATCTATAGATTTCAATTTCACAGTTAATGATTGTTCATCTGATTTAAGCCCTTACAACACTTGGTTTGGTTTCTTACAGTATACCTGTATGCAAAAACGCCTCGTAGCTAATATTGTGATGGAACACAACATTTCTCACACTAATGTAGCTAAACATCATATTTTCATGCACTATCGAGAAAAACACCAGAAAGTTTCCATAGCAACCACCTTCTACTAGGAATCATGCATGAGACACCTTGAGGTGTTACTGCAGCAGGAACATTTTAGAGGTTCCAGGAGGTGGACAGTACCAAATGAAACCTGCAAGTCTAAAATACATTTCGCCAGCCTTTTTGCATCATTTAAATTAAAACATACAGTACTACAATTTCCTTTGGTTAAAAATACATTACTAGGCACTTTGAGAGATTCGCTAAAAAGACAAGTGTGGGTATTTCACTAATATCAACTGGCCCCTGGATCTAAATGCAGAACATTTCACAGGGCGGGAGCCTCCAGGTTGCTGAACTGCTGCGTTGACAGAGGAGACAGGGACCATGACTGGAGAGGAGGGGCGGCAGCAACTGCCTGTCCTGGGACTCTGAAGTGGCAGATTTGCTCAAGTATGTCTGTGAAAAGGAGGGAACATGGGTGTAGCAGATATGAAGGTACAGTACATTTTAAACAGCACCATACGATCGCTTCTAGCTGGGATGCTGATGTTGTTATCATGCATGGTTTTTAAAAGTTTGGAAAGCGGCCAATCTTTATAAAATAGCTGCTCCGGAGACTGAGTCT
The DNA here is from genome assembly GCA_030684275.1 of Acipenser oxyrinchus oxyrinchus. Taxonomy (NCBI): domain Eukaryota; kingdom Metazoa; phylum Chordata; class Actinopteri; order Acipenseriformes; family Acipenseridae; genus Acipenser; species Acipenser oxyrinchus. Next base: position 64,572,510 of record CM060252.1, on the reverse strand, counting down.
GCTGGTGGGAGCGTTTTGATCTCCGTAGTGCCGGGGCAGGAGGTTTGGTTGCTGGGTAGAGGTTGGCGTAAGAAGTAGAAGGTACTGGATTTCCATCGGTAAATGTGAAGGAGAGGCTTTGAGGAAAATCCAGCAGGGATGATTCCTGGTCCGAGTTGTCAGTCCATGCCGAAGAATCGTCTGATGAATTTTTTTTTTTTTTTTTTTTTTATTTCAAGCAAATGAATGGTCCACGGCGTATGCAAAAGCAAAACACTTGACAAGGGTGATAGATGTGACTAAGCTTTAAAAAGGATTTAGATGATGATTGACATAGAGATTAATGATGATTGACAGGCTGAAATGAATAAAGCCTTAGCTCCCGCCCCCCGAGCATGGTGTGGAACACACTGCACAGAAGAATAAAGCCAGGTAAACCTTACATTTCTTTAGGATGTATTTAGTCATCTAAAGCAGGCTGCACACTGTTTGCTCCAGACGACATTTAATTAAAAATCTGAAAACACAATTCTGCATCAGAGCACATACACATCCCTCGTGAGCTATACAGTACAGCTCTTTAAGTTCATACATTTATTTAAGCCCCAATTAAGGAAACTCAACCTAACCCATTATAGCTACAACCCTGGACTAAACCTTGATTTTTGTACGAACGATGGCTTATTTAATGGGGAATTATTTTTTTCCCCCACTATTTCAGATAATCTTTTATTATTTTTTTTATTTGTTGAATTGTATTTTCATTTATCTTTTTGTGGTGTTGTGTAAAACTGTGTCAAGCTATTGACATCCACAACTCGTGACTAAAAATGCAATTATAGAAATCTGGCACTACCAGTAAATAATTTAGCACATGTCTTGTTTAATAACAATCTAACAGTTTCCCATCTCTGTTTTTTAATATACTAAACTGTCACGTCTTGGCAGCTGTAAGAGGAACAGAATGTCACCTTCCTTCTTGTAATCAGAATCCTTTTTCTGGATTTTGACAGACACCAAATACCAGTCCACCTTGTACTGTATACTGTACTTTAAACAACTAAAAGGAGTGGGTTTGGCTTGCAAGTATAATGGAAGTCCTATGATTAGAGTAATGAATACACACACAGAGTACTGGACGGTCAGATTATTAATGTTAATTACAGTGTTTATTATTATTAATACTATTATTGTTATTATTTATTTCTTAGCAGATACCCTTATCCAGGGCGACTTACAGTTGTATGTAGTTGTTTACGTCATACATTAATTGTGTTTGTATTACTGTACCCCTCTCTATGCCATACAGACTTCTAGATCACAATGTATGTATGTGTTTGTTTGGTTTTTTTTATCAAAACCAGACATCCTGACTTGCACAAACTGACACCATTGTAAACACATTTTTCACATTTAGGGAACTGTAAAAGAAATGCTTCAGATTCAGCTGCACTTCACTTCTGCTGTACATGACTTCTTTATCACTGATGAAAACTACCTTGTAATGCTAGAATTGCAATAACACAATTCTCATAATAGTGCACTAATTATTGCTAAATAACACAATTCTCATAAATGCAATTATTTGCTAAATAACACATTATTATCTCGTAATAAACTTAATTATATATATGCTAATGATTGTTAGCACAATTTAACCCAACATACCACATTGCAGAAATAGCTGAGAGGCAGTTGCAGCCACATGTTGAAAGTTTACCTAGCTACGTTAAAAGATACAACACATTTTCTGAATAGGATTAACAGTTTAAAAAATAAACTTCCATAGAATACTATTTCATTTTGCATGGATGTGAAATCCCTGTACCCCAGTGTTCCTAGGAATGAAACCTAAGAGGCATGTAAAGAGGCCCTGGATAATAGAAAAGATATGAACATAATACCTACAGAAGAGATATTAAATATGATCAAGATAGTTTTAGGAAATAGTTATTTTACATCAGGAAATAAATGTTTCAAGCTCAAAGTTAGGCATGCATTTTGCAAGCACATATATGGGTAAATGGGAGGATATGTTGTTGGGTAAAGTATACAAGAAACCTTTAGAATACATAAGTGGATGACATTTCCGGAATATGGACACATGGAGGGGAATCTCTTTTCCAGTTTCAAATATCCATCCTAATATTTCGGTAGATCTAAGGTGGACAAAATCAGAAATTTAATTCTTAGATACCTTGGTTAAACTTGATCAAGGACTTATTAAAACACATCTTTACTCAAAACCTACTGATATGCATCAGTACCTACATGTGTCATCTTTACATCCTATCCATACAAAAAGAGCCATTCCTAAAGAACTGGGTATAAGGATAAAAATAATCTGTTCTGATGAAAATGACTAAAAAAGAGAAAGGAATTAAATAAATCTTTAAAAAAAAAAGAGGATATAAAAGAACAGATTATTGAGAAATAATTGAGAAAAGTTGACAAACAATAGAAATGAACTACTTGAATATAATAAAAGGAAAAACGATTAAAGAGAGTACCATTAATAAATTATATATTCTAAATTATTACCCAACATTTCAAAAATAGTTTGGAAGCATTTACGTATAGTTCATAATTCAGAGAAAATGGAAAATATATTTCCAAAAGCGCCGATTGTGGCTTTTAGATGGAATGCAAATTTAGCTGATATTTTGGTACATAGTACACAAACAGATTGTAGACACATTACAGGACATTAAAACCTGTAAGAGCACATTAAGGTATGCAAATCTATTTGTAAAGATAAAATTGAAATCACAGAGAGAAAAAAAGTACTCAATCTTAAAAAAAATCCCTCATGCAAAACTAGCAACCTTGTTTATGGTATATTTTGACAAAAATATAATATTAAATATATAGGAGACAGCTGTAACATTATACAAACGCATACAGAACCACCTATCAAACATAAGAAATACAGAAGTCAATGAACCAGTGGTTCAGCACTTTACAAAGAATAAGCAGAACATGAATGACCTAACATTCGTAGTTTTAGAAAAAATTTAATTAGACAATATACAGTATAGAAGACTAAAAGAAAATAAATGGATACATACTCAGTACCATGATGCCTGAATGTTTAAATAAAGGAATAGTAGATCCTTACATCATCAGCTACAGTATGTGGTGAATGACATCAATCACATTCATATATTTAAATATAAATAAATGATTGTAGGTGCCATGACATCCAAAGCCTATAAGTACATCCAGTTTGTTTTCAGACACACTTTCCCCATACAAAGGTATGTAAAACATACCGAAACATTGGGGAGTTGGCTCTTTTGAGCAAATTATATATATATATATATATATATATATATATATATATATATATATATATATATATATATAGCAAATATTCGTTTTTGTATCTCTTGCGCTAATGAGCTTCCGTAGAAAATATTTTATGATGGGAACAGTAAAATGAGGTAAATTGAGAAATGAGGGCATCTCTTTGTAATAAGGGATTTGGGACTGAAGTCTCAACTTCAGTGTCACGTTTTTTTGTTTTTTTTAAATCTCAGACACAAGACAAGACAATTGATTACATTTTTTCCCTACAGTATTTAAAAAAATGTTATTTGTACCGTTAATATTCCTAACTGCTATTTTAGCTATTATAAGCGGATATTATTGTCATCAACTCTGGGTCGTTAATAACACCAAGAAGCAGGTGGTTTAAAGTAACTTCATATAAAAACGGGGTCCATCCAGGAGCTCGACCTCGTCTGCAAAAAATATATAGCATACATTGCTCACACACCTTTGACATGACAGACTGGCTTTGAACACTTTACATTGCCCGTTATGGAAAATGTATGGTCTAATCTTTTGATGCAATATATAGTACTCTTGAAATACACAGTTCCATTCATTACATAAACTTTCAGGTTCTGAAAATCATTTTTGTATTCCATGTCAGGAAAATAATGTTTCCTACAGAATGATTACCAAAATAAATCGTAGCCACGTATAATTATAGACAAACAAAACGTATACAAATGACTTTTTTTGCTCTCTTTTTACTGCTGACAGATACCCAGAAATAATGACACAGGGAAACCGCCAATCCTTGAGAAGATATCAAACTGCAAAGTTAAAGTCCCCTTGATATTAATAAATGTTCCAACAGATGATCTGACCATAAATTTGCTTAATACGGTTAAAAGCCAGGGTCTGTATTACTCATACAGTTAACCCTTTCTATCATTAATTACGTGCCTGCAATGCCTGTTTAAGGTTTTGGTCTTTATGACAGCACCAATACCTGAAATCAACGTAGAAGGTGCTGCCATATTGTAGCTGTACTTTATAGCAAGTACGGTATTTGCATCTTTTGATTTACACAGAACAGAGAAACAACCACAAATGAAAGAAAATGTAGTTAACCAACCTGCCTCTATTTGTAATTTCTAGCACTGACTGAAGATCCATTAAGGACTGATTTGACAATTGCATCCCAGTTTAATAACTTGGAAACCACAAAATATTAAAATACAATAGGATGCAGTATATCAAACTGTAGCATCTGCTAATCTGGCCTTTCTAAGCAAATTGTTTTATTATTATTTATGTACCGATTATAAAGCTAAAGATGACCATTCCGTTGACAGGAACAGCCTTGTAACCGTCACTAAGGCAATCAGACCCTGAACTAGGAAGTACTGTAACTCCCACATTCATGTCAACCTTCAAATCAGTGACAGTTACCAATAACATTCAAACCAGGTAAACCTAAACATACCTCTCTTTCCAGTCTGTGCCTTGCTATTGAGTTTACAGTACCTCTTCAGAATTTATTGCCTCACCAGGGGGTTTGACAGTTGCACTGCCTCCCAGCCTGCTGAAAAATGTCAATCCAAATTTCAAAGCAACACCAATTGCGCCAAAAGGCGAGGCCAAGTGCCAAAACTAAAAAAAGTCAAAATGTGTGCAACTGTTTTCATTACCAAATAAAATTATGTTTGTAAAAATCACAGGTTTTCAAAATCACATTAATCCATTGTTCTCACAACCAAAATTGAAAGCTGCCACTGTCTACTGGATTCAGGAGTCTTGGTGGTCCAATGGTTAAAAAAAAAAAAAACAGGGCTTGTTACCAGGAGGTTCCTAGTTCAAACCCAGCTCAGCCACTACCTCACTGTGTGTAGGTGCGTTTACACTGGCACAAATATTCCAGATCGAGAGGATAAGAGGACAGATTCCGGTCACCTTTTTTCAGTGTAAACGCACTGAGGACATATTCTGAAAAGATTGCAGAACTCCAACTCGTACATCTAAAAAAGTAAGTGTAATGCATTTCTATATTTTTTATATTAAGTATTGACAATATGTTTGATATATCAATAAACAGTGGTGGCTGCATGTGTTTACATTTTTTGATGTGTAGCGACTACTGGCTAAACCCAATTGTTTTGTATTACAGATTTTGGAAATAATGTCTGAAGGACGCTTGTGCAACTTCACGAAGGAAGAAAGCAGGGTTTTAATATCTAGCTGGAGCAAAGACAGGATCCAACGAGTAAGTAAATGGGCAGCGTAAAAATCTGTCACTACAGCAGGGCTTCAGCTTTTTTTTGTTCTTTTCCCTCTCAAAGTACGCATGCTGAGAGTCTGCTCCTATGAGAAGTACCCCCCGCTGTTTCAAGCAAGTGTAAACACACTGTTCCGGTACCGACTGTCCCAGAATCTTAATGGAAAGATTCCGGAACACTAGTGTAAACACAGGTTGTGACCCTGAGCTAGTCACTTAACCTCCTTGTGCTCTGTTCTTCAGTTAAGACGTAAAACCGAGGTCCTGTTGTGTGACTCTGCAGCAGCAATTACAATGCATAGTTCACCCTCTAGTTTCTGCAAGTCGCTTTGGATAAAGCATCTGCTAAATGACAAATTATTTCACTACAAATGAGCCTAAAAAGACAAGTTCTGTTGATTCATTGATCCAGATCTAAAAGGCCTGACATTCCTGAACGAGGAAATATCATTCTGAAGCTTCGAATTGCACTCAAGTTGTGACAAAATGGTCCTTCATAAACACTCCGACTAGATTCTGCTTACAATTTACATGCACAAGAACATACATTCACACGCATCTTCAACTACTAGGTCTCAAAAAACAGACCAATACTTTTTTTTATTCAACTTTGACAATAGTTTGATAAAGGAAAGCCCTTTGGGAAGGTTCCCAGCTGCTGCAAGATCAATTTCCCCTTTTTAATAGTGCAGCAAGTTCATAGCTTATCTCTCTGGGAAGATTTACAGCCATTCCTGGGCTTGGTACTGACTTAGAGGCAACCTTGTGGGAAGGCTCCAGCTGGCTGTTTTTGCACTCTCTGTGATTAAAGACCGCCTTAAGGTAACAAATGTAAAATGTCACTGGCCGCTACAAGCCAGAAAAACAAAACAGAATTAGATACTGTGTCTGAATAATTCTTTTATTTAAAATTCATCATCATCATTTATTTTTTATGTATGTTCTGTGGGACATGTCTCCATCACATCCATTTACTGTATATTACTGCCTTAACCTTTGCAGTCTGTTGTAGCCCAACATGGAAAAACTACAAAACACAGGAATTGGTATTAATGTCCCAATAAAAGGAATATGCGCAAGTATGCTGCCATTTGACAAATTCTGTCACTTTTGATCAAAAACTCCAAAAACATATTTATACGGTTTCATAGACCCAGTCTAGCATGAACTCTGGACAACTTAATGTTATCTTTGGTATAGTAAGGCAGGCTAATCAGTTTAGTGCCTTTTTTTTTTTGCATCTACTGTAAAAGTGCACTTTAATGTCAACCAGAGAGAAAAGCTATTAAGGAACTTAAAGATAATAACATAATAATTAAATCTGCAGATAAAAGGAGACTCCATAGTTGTTACAGTTAGAATTGTGAGGATTATGTAGCCGAAGCTTTAACTAAATAAATATTATAGAAACTATAAAGAGTAATGATTCGACTACACAAGAAAGAATAACTTTTGTCACCGAGTATAATTATATCTCCATGGGTGTCATCAGGCAAAGTATACATGGTTGATTTGTCATTGCTGTTAACTATTTTTAAGTCTGTAGAGACCTTAATATACAACAGCAAGATTTGTTTAAGGGACAACAAGTTTTGCCGTATATACTTTGCCCGTTGGACAAATAGTTTTTATTTATTTATTTTTCCTATGTTCGTTCTATTGCTAGAAAAAAAAAAATATGGGTATATTTCTAGAGAGCCACACAAGTTTCTAAAAACTGAACTGCAGAAATCTAGCACCTACTCACAGAGTTTACATCCCATTCCTATCACTCTGATTGGCTAGATGTGGAAAAAGCTGATCTTCTATTGGTTGCAAAGAAACCCAAAAATGGCTGACAAGAGAGCCTCTGGTAAGGCACAGACTAAACTTTTAAACTTATTATTTACATGTTTTTGTAAATTCGCAAATAAGTGATACTGCTTTCTTAATGCATTAACCTGACATTTAAATGCAGCAACCTAGTAAAGGTACAAAAAAAGTAAACCACCATAGTCGCTAAAGTATTAGCTGGTTAGAAAAAAAATCCTACAATTATTTCTGCGTCTACTTTGTGGTCAAGCGTGTACTTGTTCGGATTTTAAAAAAAACAAAAAAAAAAAACATGAAGTTTAGTATTTCAACACAAACTTTCCCTGGCAAAAATTGTAATATTTTTTTCTTTCGATTTTAGTGTTTCTAACTAAGTTTGCCATTTATCATATTTACATATTTGTTTTAGATTTAAATCACTATTTTTTAAAAAACTTTTTTATTTTTTTTTTTTACTAAATTTGAAACAAACAATATTAGTTATTTATAGGACAATCCACTGATTTGTTTAACTATTAAAACACAAAGATTGACAAATATGTTTATAACGATATAAATAAAATGCTTATTATATGAGATTATCTATACAATACTTCAATATTATTTTTTTTAAAAGCCATCAGGGTATGAAACCAGGATCTCCCTGCTGCAGTAGTGTTCCAGTTAGCCGTCATGGGACAAGATGTTGATAAAGAAATATAGCTGTAAAATGTTGTACATTGTTTTAAAAAAAAAAAAAGTATATAAATCATAATAAACAAAAGAAAAAACATTTTGTCTTTGCAGAATTTGATGGAGAATCCTGTAAATGTTGTCTTCATTTTGGTAGAAAAACAGTAAAAAATGGTGAGAAACTTGACAGGTTATACACGAGTCCTTTAAAAATCTGGGGTTCAGCAGATACAAAACTGAAAGAACATCAAGAAAAATCAGAATTCCACAAAGCAGCAGTAATAGTTTCATATTTGTGATGCAACAAACTAAAACACCTGTACATCAGCTTACAGAGAAAGTGGGAAAAAAAACAGGCAGAAGCTATTTTTATATTTGAATAACTCCAAGCATTGCTTATTCTAGTTGTACTCTTAGCATGTTACTTAAATGTGTATCTTGAAGAATTTACTGAACCAGTCAAGCTACAAGGCTAGATCCGCCCCTGTTAATCACTAATTGATTGATTGTGTTCACTGTTAAATAAAACCAAAATCCTACATGCTATATTCTACTTTTTTATGTGTGTATTGTGAGGTGGGGAGGGGGTAAGTAGATTTTTTCAAAAGTTTTTTTCAAAAGTTGTGCGTGTGTGTATATATATATATATATATATATATATATATATATATATATATATATATATATATATATATATATATATATATATATATATATATAGACACACACACACATTATTATTATGTTTAAATGTAGTCGTCGGCAAATATTTTTATTTTCTCCCAATTTAGAACGTCCAATTATTTTTAAGCTCAGCTCACTGCTACCACTCCTGCGCTGACTCAGGAGGGGTGAAGATGAACACACGCTGTCCTCCGAAGCTCGCTTCTTTACACACTGCAGGCTCACCATGCAGCTACCTCAGAGCTACAGCGTCAGAGGACAATGCAGCTCTGGGCAGTTTACAGACAATCCCGCAGACACCCGGCCAGACCACAGGGGTTGCTGGTGCGCAGTGAGGCGAGGACACCCTGGCCAACCTAAGCCCCCCCCCCCCAGGCGGTGCTCGGCCACTTGTGCCCTGCCCCCTGTTAGCTCCCATCCACGGTTGACAAAGGATTAGCCTGGACTCGAACCGGTGATGTCCAGGCTATAGGACGCATCCTGCACTCCACGCGGAACGCCTTTACCGGATGCGCCACTGGCGAGCCCCTACACACACACACACACACACACAATTAATGGAAATGGTGGACAACTATTGTACTGCAACCTGTCTGAACTGGTCTTCTATGGGAACACAGACAAACACTGGTACAACAACAGTTTATTTACAAAGCAATATTAGGCTTTCATTTTGCTAATTATTTTTTAAATGTTGCTATCCAAAGTCTATTACAATCAGTATCCCCTACCACAATCATCTACTGTTGCTGTAGGTTTGAAATCTGAATTTTTACGTTTTAGTCATGTAGCAGGTCTATTTACAAATGTGTAAAAAAAAAAAATTTAAAAAAAGGCATGTACATAAAATTCACCCAAAAAACCATTTGTCTTTATCAAAATTGTTGCTTGTTTTCTAATTTGTTACTTTATGAAAGACGCTACAAAGAGTAGCCACATAAATGTAACAAAATGCTTTATATGAACAAGGAATTTGTTGACTATTACATTTACTAATTATTATATGCATAATATTCAACACAATATCAAACTAATTTGCATTTGATGCCAATGGGAACATTCCAACCATGACAGCGTAGTCACTCGAGGAGCAATTTACAAACCCGCTCATCACAAGGTATCTTTCCCTATCTGCAGCCCATAAGCCTTGTCTTATAAAGTGTGACAGCTCATTAGAAATGACTTATCTGCTCAGGAATCCTACAGCAATTCAACACATCAGAACACTCCCATTTAGGCAAATGACCTTGAAAAGTGTAAAGCTAGAAGCAGACAGCATTTTTTTTTTTTTTTTTTTTAATATATAATGTATGCCAGTGGAATTATGAGGTCACAATGCAAAAATGGCATATACCTATTTCTACAAGAGTTTTTAGTTTACTGCTTCAAACCTGATAGGCATCTTTCAGATGGCGAAATGGGATACTGTCTAACCTGCATGACATCACGGTAGAAGATGTTGTTCTTTAGTGTTATGTTTCATGGGTTTTTTCTGCCTTTACAGCATTTTGGCACAGCAGGGGTGAGAAAAAGGGCCCAAACTAGGGTGACCTGACCATCTTCCATATATCTTCCATCAATTGCCTCCACTGAGCAATATATACAGAAATATGAATCAATTAAATTTGCCAAGGGTATTTTTTTTTTTAAATAATTTGTTTGGATTCATGCAAAGACATCACCTCCAAACATTAACAGTTTTAAATATAGCAACAGTAATGGTATATAGAATGTTTAAGTCAATTTTAAAATTAACTTAAACATTTCAGCTACAGGTGTAGGTCAGACAATTTAGGATAAACTATTAAAACTGATACTGTATTAGAATTAATTTAATTGAAGCTGTGATAATCTACATAGGACTTTAACTTTGCTATAAAATATTATTACTGGTATTTAATTTAAGAGACATACAAAAGCCCAGGGTATTGCAAAATGGAATCAAGTTGATTGCATGATACTTCCTTATGAAATGATCACTGGGTATTCAAACATGAACAAGAAGTACAGGGATGTTCTTTGACTTCGCTCCCTGTTTATTGAGGCATTCAATCCACCCATTAGTACAATATCTTGGGTTCCATTATATTTGTTCTCAGGTTTGATAGAAGTAGCTTTAAATGTAAAACTACAAAGACATGTCATTATGTAAACTTGATCAATGAGCCTACTTCAACCTGCTGTTCTAGACATCTAAATAAAACCATTAGGTAGCATTAGTTAGGCAGTACAAGAACAGAAGTGTATTGAGCAATGTAATTCAAACTTTATTTTAGTCATTTCTTTAAATGCTTAACTGGAACACATATGCAGTGAAGGATCACTTTAAAACAATGCAGCTCTACTACTACAACTCCTGACAGAAGACATTTGGACAGTACATTTAAAAATCAGACAAACCTTTTTAAAAACTTTATTTCAAAAATTCATACCAAAACGATATGAGCTTCTATTTTTTCTGTAATTTAAAACCCATTTACACAAAATGGCAAGAAACAGCAGAAACGCTAAGACAAGGCCAGTCAGAAAGCAACAACAGTGTTTTATGTTTGATAAATGATACCGTTTTAAGAAATCCCATGAAAAATCAAGACAAGCCAGAGTAATATATACATCATTAACATTTCTGTTCATATAAACTGTCAGCATCAAACGCAGGGAGTAGTATAATTTATTTAATCTCTCAGGGGCTTTTTGCTTCAGGTGAAGGAAATTCATACAGTTGAAATGTTCAAAACCTCTAGAGATGACCACTAAAGTTGGCCTCTGTCTGTTCTTTTGAATCAGTGTTAAATCTACAGTTATTTAATTTCAAGGCTTCTTTAGTTTCGCAACAGATTTCCTAGATTTTAATGGTACACTTGGGACTTCCACTGCTGTTCAAGGACAATTGTACTGACCCCAGAGTCAAAACCTATGAAACAAGTAACATAAATCTCCTGCCACGTGTATATAAAAACATTTAAGCTCTCAGTATCCATGAAAAAGTAAATCCCCACGACCTACATCTAGCAAATATAACAGACTGACACCTCAATATACTCCCAGATTCTTATACTATAACAACCAATTGTAATAATCACAATAGGATAAGCTCTCAAAATTCATAAGTGGGATATTATATCCTCTGATTGGGGATACAAATCTATATTGCAAGCAACAAAAGTTTTCGGTTTAAAACTGAACAAAAATATACAAAATCAGAATTAATTTCTCAAAGTTTACTTATTACTATGAAGAAATGTGTTTTAGCAGTTGCTGAAAGGCAGTAGCCGAATAAAAGGGAAGGAATGTATGAGAAGTAAAGGAAACACAAACTAATTGAGTTAGCAATACAGATATATTGTACTGTAATTATATACGCAGTGCAGTTTAAGGTTACAAGGCACCTACAGTAAGTTGTAGTACATGTTGTCCTGAGGGAAGAAACCAGTGACCTTCTGATTACTGGAGTAAATGTGTCCTACCTCTCCCTGTTGAATTTGAGGGAATGAAGAATGGCAGGTCGCTTTTGCCGCAGGTTCCAGAGGTGAATGCTGTCATCTGCCAAGGCACTCACGAGGGCTCCCTAGCAAACAGGAAAAGACTTCGTCAACATGCAGAGCAACACTTCAACTACAGTACAATACACACACTTGCTCAAAAACCTCCCTTTGTTCAATCTTAGTGTAATTCACCATGGCCAGAGCAGCATGGACACCAATGAAGTGCAGATAGTTAATTTTTTTAAGTAGCTTTTTTTTTTTGACGTACAAGTACAATAAAACCTTGATTATACAAACACGTCTGCTTTCTGAACTCCCGCTGGTAACCTGTCTTCCTGTGTCCAATGTTCTTGTGCCAGTTGTCAATGAAAATGCACTGACTAGCCCTCAGTCTGACATGTACAGTGCGGTGCAGTGTAATGCTGTGCGTATACTGTAAAAGGTAAAGGTTTACGTTTTAATTTTTAACTGCGGTTTCTTGTCAGAGGAAAATTATATAAACAATCAATCTGAACAATTAGATTTTACTTAGTATGGTCCCAATTAGCTCAGTGTTTTTTTTTTGTAAACTACAAGGGTAGCATACCATGACCTCTTTTCCTCTCAAAAACATGTGAAGAAAGATATTCAAATATATTCTCTCTTAAATTTCTAAAGACATCATAAAAAAAGAATGTGATTTTTTTATTCTGTGCTCAGCATCATCCCCTCCTGCATACCATGAATATTAATGTGACCCCTTTTGCTGGAGTCATCAAGAGTCACTGCAACTGGCAGAGAAGTAGCTGGAGCAGCACAAAGCTCCCTTGGGCACAGGGCCTGCTACTGCTGACAGGCAGGCTGAGAGGTAGGTGGAGTACAGAGGGATGAAGATAAGGGTTTGCTTAGCAGATGCTGATAGACTGTCAGCACTATAAGCTCTACAGCCATAATAAGGTTTATGAGTTTTAAAAATTACAAATTATCCTACAAGAATCAAAAACCCCGAACCGCCTGTCTTGCAGATGCTACTATGCCTTTAACAATAAGGATTGATTTTGCTTCTAGCAGACTAGATCAGTTGTGAGTTGCTGGCTGAAAAAAAAAAAAAAAAGTTGCGTCTTGACACATTTAACAAATCAGAGAGTAGAAGGGGCAGGTTTTCTGTGTTAAGCACTTCGAGAGGCTAAAACATTAAAAATGACTGCTAAAAAAATAACCAATTATTTTCAAAGCTAAAATAGTGACAATGAATGCAGGGGGTCAAAATAAGCCGGCAATCGGCGCAATCCACCGCCTAACACTATATTTGCACCGGCTACTTTATTAAAAAAATATTGAAAATTGTTCAAACCGGGGAGTTGACTCGGCAGAATCCGACAGATGGATAGATTTGCTTAATAAACTAAAAGGACAAAAAAAAGTCTCCTAATAGTCTCCTTAATAAAAAACATGTGATAATTACATCTGCCTACATAAAAGATGAATTTATTGATTTTCCAGGTGGTCTTTCAGATGCAAACCGAGGAAAGATGCATCTAAATCAGCTTGACACAACTCACCCAACTTTATTGAAGTTCTAGGCTGACGGACATCCATACATCATTTCAAATCTGCTCAACACTACTCCATCGGATTATGATCCAGTGACTGTCTTGCTCCTGGACTTGGTTGACAGATGTGTTTTCTTACAAGATAGACTCAGGTTGATATGGTATGTTGTGTGTCTTTGATAACACTTTTGAGTATACTACTGTGTGCTTTTATTGGATTTCTATGCTTTAGTCATAACTTAAGGTTACGTTTCAAGATGGTTGAAGGCAGTGCAGATGCCAGTGTTCTATACAGTAGCATAAAGAAATGCTATACAGACCACCAGTTAAGCATGCAGTCTATATATATGATGCAGTTAGTATAGGATTTCAGACAGACTTCATAAAGGTAAATATATGCGTCATAAAAATTCTGTATTTATTACACATAATCAGAGGAAGAGCCAGAATAAATGTATTGCATATGTTTAAATGTAAAGCAAATTCTAAAATTGTTGAGATACTTGTTTTGAAATATTGTTTCAAAATTGTATAAGGCAACAAAAATAATAAATTAAACAGCTGATGCAAGGTCGAAAGTATCTCACAGATAATTTACACTTTCTCAGTCAGGGCAGGATTTTCAAAAGTTCATAAATGATAACTCCAATGTTAATCAAGAAATCGGTATGTAGCATTGATTTTGGCATTTTTAAGCAGTCGTTATGCCTATCGTGTTATTAAATAATCATCCTAATGTCATTTTCCGAAATTATGTTTATTTACGAAATAATGTTAATATCTTAACGAGCAGGGCTTGCGACTTTCTTTTGTTTGCATGGGAATTTAAAAGCAAATCCGTGTTAATTGACAATTTAATCAGGAGTTAATTTGCACTTGGAAAAAAAAGAGGGTTTTTATTAAACGAAAGAGTATATAAAACTCACCTTGAAACAGACATTTAACAGACCGCATCTGTGGCCTTGACGATACGGAGAGAGAGATTGTATAGGACCAGGTTTAACTTCTTATAGACAACCTCGATAATTCAATATTTGTAGTTATGAAAATAGGTTTAGTCTTTTCTGGTCATGAATTAGATTTATTCACTTATTTTAACCATTTGTAACCTTACAGAATGTTTGTTGTATTACTAAAATGATATACCGTTATTTGCTCCCAGTGACTAACAACAAATTATTAATGCAACCGTAGACTATTTAAATTCTGCATACATACATTATTTGACAGCTGACATCTACTGTAGATTTTATTTGAGTTATACAACTGAAGTCTTGGTATAGAAAATGGCATATTAGACATTACAATAAAGTTTCCTTAGGTAATTTGCCAAGAACAGGCGTCAAGGGCACACAGCGATGCACTAGGAATGTCATCGAGATCATGGACATGGATTTTGCCTATATATTTATAATGTTGTCAGACTCCCCCCACACTATGTACAATGTACACTGTCACCTTCACACATTTGTATGCATATAAAATGTTCTTAATACTGTAAGTGTTCAGTGACAAATCATGTTGAGTTTATTAATCGCGGTGGAGAGCGAAGAGTAACAGAGAAAATGCATGATTAGAGCAATTCACCGAACAATTAATTATAAACAAATTGTGTTTTGGGTTAGAGAGTTCTATCGTAATTTTAAAAGCTTAATAAATATATAATGAAGTGTTACATACATGGTATACATGTGGAATAACTAACAACTACAAACACCAATGGCACTTGAAACGTATGTATTGATATATAGCCTACAATCGTACATACTAAAATACTGTAGCGATCCTGCGTAGAGGGGAGAGAATTAGGATAGTGTGTGTATGTGTGTGTGTGTGTGTGCACATGCGTGCAGGGGTTACTTTGTGCGTGTGCATGCAGGGGAATGGAGTTGCAGGAAAGACGTGGGTGAGGAGAGTGAGGGCACGAGGGTGAGAAGGATGTGCGTGGAGAGATGGAGAGATAGAGGACGGAAGTGTATAGGGAAAAGCAAATAATTGTAATCATTTACTTTCATTTTCGACTTAATGAATTAATTTTATTAATTACTACTGTACCACCAATAAAAGACTTGAGCCTTAATCTACTCATGGTTGCAGTCTCATTTCTGTCCCAAAAAGAACCTGAAAATGCTACAATACATACAAAAGTAGATGTCATAATAAGAAAATAAATTCCAACCAATATACATAGATGGCTTACGGTATTTTTTTTTCTTTCAACCAAAAAAAGGACTGCAAAATGCACAAAGAGTTGTATATAGTAAGCTGTGGCAAAATACCCCCCCCCCCTTCTTCTGGTGTAACCAATCAACATGAAACTTGGCAAGTATCATCCCATGCAGATTACAGTTCAGATGCAAAACTGTGCTCCTGCGTCAACCAAGATGGCAGCCTGCCGGTGAACAGATTGATCTGAAACTTCGCATATGTCATCAGCAACTAAACCTGCTTCAAGTTTGCAAAGCAGAAGTTGCTGTGATAATTTTTTTTAATGGCTGGCACCAAAATCGCCAAAACTAGCTCAAAACATCAAACTGCTTCTGTTTGAAAATCATTTTTAACCAACTCACTCCTAACTTGATAGGTTTTATCCTGGGGCCAATGGAATTCAAATATGGCAAAATGATGTTCCTTCGTAAAACAAAATGGCGGCCAGACCTATGTTTCGTTCTTAAATTTAAAACCGCATCAGTTGAAAAATTATTTATTTGATTAACTCCAAAGTTGACAAGCATCATCCCTGTGTCAATACAATTGACTTTTTCAAAAATGGTGTTTGTGCGTAAACCAATATGGCCACCTGAAGCATTTCTTTAACAACCTTTCAAAATCTTAGGTCAAATGTTAAACTAGCTTATAACTCCTTACAGTGTGTAGATAGGGTCATGGTTACTATGGTGCTTAAAGTTATAAAGCATCGGGGCTCTCGAGTGGCGCATCCAGTAAAGGCGCTCCGTGTGGAGTGCAGGATGTGCCCTATAGTCTGGACATCGCGAGTTCGAGTCCAGGCTATTCCTTTGCCGACCGAAGACGGGAGCTTCCAGGGGCAGCACTCAATTGGCTGGCGCCGCCCAGGGGAGGGTGGGTTAGGTTGGCCAGGGTGTCCTCGGCTCACCGAGCACCAGCGACCCCTATACTCTGGCCGGGCGCCTGTGGGTTTGCCTGTAAGCTGCCCGAGAGGTGTGTTGTCCTCTGACGCTGTAGCTCTTGGGTGGCTGCATGGTGAGTCCGCAGTGTGAAAAAAAGCGGTAGGCTGATGGCACACGCTTCGGAGGACAGCGTGTGTTCGTCTTCGCCTTCCCGAGTTAGCGCAGGGGTGGTAGCAGTGAGCTGAGCATAAAAATAATTGGCCATTCCAAATTGGGGAGAAAATAATAAAAAATAATTGGCAATGACTAAATTTAAAAAAAAAGTTAAAGCATCGTGAGATAATGAACTAATGCAGTATTTTGAAATGAAACTGCTCCATAAAACTGATCTGCTGCTGACACTTGTGCTGCAATGCTACAGCTTGCCAACATTTCCAACTGGTACTGACCTTGGAGCCATAAAACTGCTTGGCAGTTCTAGTTATTTTTTTTAATCCGTGCCATCCGATTTTTACCCACATGCCAGATAAATCATAAAATCAGCATTTTATATGTGAAGTGTTCCAAATCAGTGTACATTCTGCATGACAAAATGCACAATTTTAAATGAAGTTTAGAAATTATACACAAAATCGATTTTCCCATTATTTTTTATTTCCATTTGGCTGGTGCGAGAGCCGTCTCCCTGTACACTAGTAGCATAACAGCGAATTATGCTTCCATTCATTTTTCTTGATCTCGTTAACTAACATGCACTTTGAGTAACGAGTTCCCCTTATCAAGTCGTTGAGACAGGAAGCGATCTATGTGACCTGTGACAATTAATCCTGCCCTCAGTACCTAAAAAGCTTAGAGGGAATGCTAGTCTTGCTTTAAAATAGCTACTCATCTAGGGAATGCTGATCTCTATACATTTAATGTTTTTGTAAATGAAAAAACAAAGAATCACCAATGGCACAGCACAGTGCATTTAAACACTGGTTCTTGAGGGCCATTCTAGTCCTTTGTTCCACGAGGTCCTAAATTATTTAATTGATGCTCAGGAATCGAGACTGGAATAGCCCTCAAGGACTGCAGTAGAGTACCACTAGTGTAGTGCATTAACCCACTAAGTATTACAATGCGTGGCTTAATTTTTATGTTTCATTCTTAAACATTTATTTGACATTATGTAACGCGACTGGCAGTATATTGAATTATCTAAAAACACTCTCCACACCTAACCCACAATGTTATAGTGCATAGAAAAAGCCCAATATTTATATAACCCTGAAGTTCAGAATTAGAAAGTGCATCAATGGAGGTTTTGTCACATTATTCTTATAGCTGAACTTCAGAATAGCCTAGAAGACTTTTGGTGTTGCAGATGAGATGCCAATACCTTATATCATGTGGTCTCCATCACTGAGCAACTATTCAGTATGTCATCCCTATTAGATTAGAGGTCAATGTGAAGGTCACACTAATATTAAAGACTGATGTGCTGTTAACAAATTGGGAAGAATTTATGATTAACTAAACAGTGTCATTAGAAAACATTATTTTCTTTAAGAAACTAATTCTTTATTTTACATCCTTGTGCAGTTATTTATCTATTATTATTATTAGTAGTAGTAGTAGTAGTAGTAGTAGTAGTAGTAGTAATAATAATAATAATAATAATAATAATAATGTATATATTAAGGTTATCTTGCAAAGCTCTCACAGATGCTGGTTGCGTTTTTTTGTTGGCAGATCTAAGAATAATGATTGTGCAGCCAGTAGTGAAGTAAACTTTACTTCAATACTCTTCATGGCCAGTCCTCAATACAAATAACCATGAGTAATGCTTTTCAAATTATCATCCAAAACTACAACAATAAAATTGTAATTCATTATCTTAAAACAAATGTAGTGTTTGTCAACATGTCAAGGTTATATGGAGATGTTATTTGAAATCAAATATTAAGAATTGCTTACCTAGGGGCTCCCGAGTGGCGCATCCAGTAAAGGCGCTCCGTGTGGAGTGCAGGATGTGCCCTATAGTCTGGACGTTATGAGTTCGAGTCCAGGCTATTCCTTTGCCGGCCGAGGATGGAGCTTCCAGGGGCGGCTCAATTGGCCGCACCGCCGGGGAGGGAGGGAGGGAGGGTTAGGTCGGCCAGGGTGTCCTCGGCTCACCGCGCACCAGTGACCCCTGTAGTCTGGCCAGGCGCCTGCGGGTTTGCCTGCAAGCTGCCCGAGAGCTGCGTTGTCCTACGACGCTGTAGCTCTTGGGTGGCTGCATGGTGAGTCCGCAGTGTGAAAAAAAAAGCGGCCGGCTGACGGCACACGCTTCGGGGGACAGCGCGTGTTTGTCTTCGCCCTCCCGAGTCAGCGCAGGGGTGGTAGAAGTGAGCTGAGGCTAAAAATAATTGGCCATTTCAAATTGGGGAGAAAATGATAAAAAAATAATTGGCAACGAATAAAAAAAATAAAAAAAATAAAAAAATAAAAAAATAATTGCTTACCTGTAACTATCAGGGTTCTCGAACTACCGTCACACCAAATCCCAAACTCCCAGCCAGAGACTACAGAGTTTGTGGCTTTAATTAGAGGTCGGACAGCTTGGAGTGCATCAGATGTAAACAGCCCAAATGCATGGGCCAGTGCTGAACCTCCCTCAGAGATATGCTGTGCTATTACTAACCTCGTTAATCAGGAACTGGAGCTGGATCACCGCTGCTCCGTTGTCATGCTGGCAGTAGCATTCGACTCCTGGGCGGCCAAAGCTGACATTCGCTTGGTCAAGGAATAATTTGCATGAACATTACAAAAGGTAGAGCAGCAGATGAATGGCGTCAACAACAATAACACGGATACAAAGCTTGGAGGATGATATCATGTATTTGGGTGGTCCTGTGGCTTCTTCCCTGCTATTCACATAAAAACCAATTGTACTGCATTAGTCACACCTGACCTGTATTTGATACAAGGTTGTAAAATTTTGGTTTTAGCCTTCTAATTATGCAGTTCAGTTATAAATTATCACTTTGCTCCTGATTTAACATGGGAATCAAATTTACAGTAAGATGACCCAACTATAAAATAACATGAATTGGATGTTGACGCTTTTATTATTTAAAACATGTTCTGCTAACAATCTTTATGTATCTACTTATGTATATAAATAACCCATTTCAGGTTTTTAACTATTTTAGTATCAAGAAACTTTATAGAAACTATCATACAATAACCCATGCATGGAGCCATAATTAGTCCAATGAAATACCAAACACTATATTTTGGATTAACATGAACGCAGATTAGAAACTAACATTTGTGTCAAGAGATAAAAACAGTCGGATGTCTTCTTTCTTTCATTTTGATTTTGCACTCCCTCCACCTCCCCAATCTCCACCCTTGCAGTAACTGTACGACTTGACTGACTTATTCGCTTTGGGAGTTGAAACTGACTCGTCCACATGGCCAGGCAATTGTTCCTTGGCCAAGCGGGTTCAAGAAAAAGAAGGAAAAAAAAAGCCTTTAAATAACATATGCAAAGCCTGATCAAAGTCAATTGAATTAATTTTACTAGTGGTGGTTTTCTTGATCTCCTGAACAGATGTAGCCCAATTCTTTATAAAATAGAAGGGTTTAAAATGCTTGCCTATTCCTTTAATGCTGGTTGTTTAGGGCTGCAGTAATGTGGATTAGATTGATTCAGTTCCTCTTCTGGAAACACCAGCAGTGCCTAAATAACATTCTAGACAGCGAATACATACGTTCAAGACCTTTTAAACCGTTTTCCCTGCCCTTTCACAACTGTCCTAATCACTGTGTAGTAATGTTCCCAGTGTCTTTGCACACACAATTTTAGTTTGCTTAGCAACAAATGCTACAGTAGACTGTATCACATTTTAAATGAACCCCCCACACCACACATTCACTCATAGTTAACAGGGGCTTTAACAATGAACCAAAATGTTCAGATTAAGCCACCCACTTTCAATCTGGATCAGTCACAAGCCTTGCTTCTTGTCAAAGTATTAAACATTCCTGGTCAGACACACATGTATGTTTAACGTTTCCATTACAGTAACAGGAAACCCATCATTTAAAAGTGGAAGATATGGGTTTGGGTTTGAAATACTGAATCAGGGTTATTGTAACTAATGTATTATTGAGGTTTTCTGTTTAAGTCATCACATACTGTTGATGTTTTAAACCTAAGAAGTTTAAAAGCACCCCTATGGCCTCAATAGTGCTCTCAGAATCATATCTAAAATGTTATGTACACCAAAAGTGGAACCATTAATTTGCAACACTATTATCAGACTCTCGGAGCAAATGTGGTATTTCTTACATCCACTAGAGGAAGTGTTGTAGTCCACTCCGGATCAAGTGTGCTGTTCATTTCAATGCAGATTGTCTTGGCATCAGATAATTCAGTTCAGTTCAGAAAAGCACATGCGCTTGCTGGCAAGTTTTCACGCAATCACCTGATCCCTTTTTTTCTAAATATTTTCACGTGTTGAGTGGGTACATAAATAATATCCTACTTACTAGGCTTTCTATAATACTACAGCGTGTAACAGTGTATTGATTAGGCTACATTCACTAATGCACACCAGCCTTTTTATATATATAAAGATATACGCATGCCAGAATATATACAATTCACTGAAAAATGTATTATTTTGCTGCAAAGTGGGAACTGTGGTGCTGAAACAATTAGCTTTCTTGTTCTCATCACCATTCTTCTTTAATAAAAAAATAAATAAAAAACACACACCTTTACAGTATATTAAAAACAATCATCATACAGGTGTGAAAACACATATTAAAACATAACAAAAACTTGCCAAACAACAATTAAAAAAATATATAAAAAAGTGTTATCCCACAATTTACAATCAAAATAACATTTCACGATCCCCATGACATACAGTAGGGTATTGCTAGGGTCCTTACTGTTTTCCAATTTACTTCAATACATTTCTGTTTTCCTTACTATTACTGTACCAGTTTTCTCCCGGAACAGATAAAGCGTATCGGATCTCCAGCTGCAGTACCACCTGGTGGAGCCACGTAAAGACAAATTTTGTTTCTAGATTACCTGTGGACCTGCATCTTAGCTGGTCTTTCTCATGGAGTAAAATATCAACACATTGTAAAGGTTTGTGATGACTGAAACAGAAAATTATACAAAGTGAATCTAAACACAACAAACACATAAGAACTCTGATAGTGTAGTTGCTAGGTATAACATTTATTTGCCTTTCTTGGTGTGCATTTAAAACCAGGTGAAAATCAGGAGTTAAAATAGACAATACCCAGTAAGGGCCAAATTAATAAAACATTCTACATATCTTCCTCATGTATTATTTTATAAATTAACACTGACCTGTTAAATTCAGTAAAACAACTTAAATACATTATATATCTCCTGTAGCCAAGGGCAAAAAACACCAACAGTTTCCATACAGTTAGTGAAAATGAAAGAAACTAGGTTACTACTTATTTGCCTTTCATCCGTTTTGCCTCTCATTATAGTGGATTACAATCTTAACCACAGAGCACAGAGGGAAGCCAGTGTCTGAACAGCTACGATATTGTACCTGCCAGCAAGGTATGTCAGGAATTCCACATTAGCAATACCTGCTAATTCTGTACAATAACAGCAGATTACTGTAACCTTTGCATCCTCATTTTGTATCCACATTTCATTCAGCAACAAAAGGAGAATTACCGATTAACTGTGTAAAAACATGGGTCGAGTAGAATTTCAGGATATAGACAATTTCATTTTCCCCATCCCCAAATATTACAGTACACAGTAATGTTCTGAATAGAATGTGTACACTGTGTATTGCGTGACCGAGCAGTTTCATTTACCATTCCTAGTATAATGTGTAACACTTGTATATAGCACTCCTCTCATATGACACACTCTTTTGGTATGCTCAAAGCAGAGGGGTAAGGCTAAGAATTATTGTATACTTAGTAGGATAAACTATACTCTGAACACTTTAAATCTACTATTACCAATGTATCCATTAATCATAAACTGTCCCTAATGTACCTAAAGAATGATTTTTAAAAGTACTTTTTATAAACAGTTCTTTGAAAACCAAGACTAAACAGCTAACCTCATACAAAGTACATACAAATAAAAATTCATAGAATACAGCAAAAATAAACATGCATCTAGAACACCATCATCAAAACATCATTGGTCTTTAGTGCCCAATCGGATTACGCCCTGTTGAGTTGATATATTTTTGCCATTTCTTCAGAAATCTAATCTACAGTTTAGAAAACATACACTGCAACACAATGCTTGGAATACAGCTGCTAGTGTATCAGGAATAGGATGGCTGAGAAATACTTAATATTGCATCACTATTTTTTCTGTTTTTTATTTAGTACTGCAGACTTTTTACATTGTGAATATTACATTTCTTAGGAGGAAAAACATAAAATCAGCAAAATATTATAAATAAGTAAAATAAATGACGAAGCATCTCTTGGTGTTAATGGAATCCATGTTCCTCTAGCAGACCCTTTCAAACAGTATTTAGTTTTATGGGTATGGAGGCACTGATGTCTGTCATCACTACAGTACTTCAAGACAAGCTTTGCATGGTACAGTAAGAGCTTTGAGTGGGAGCTATTGAGAGAGAGAGAGAGAGAGAGAGAGAGAGAGAGAGAGAGAGGGGGGAGCTTTTCCTAATGACATGACTAAAAAGTACATGGACCCCTAGTAGCGTCAGAATTCCTTTTTTTTATTATTCATTACAGACCCTTGAACAAGGCCCTGGAAAATCGGGAGGTAAAAGACCTAGATTCAAAACTAAAGCCAACCACCCACGGACCCATTACAGTCGAGTCCATCTATCAAAAGAGTTGTTTGCATGCAATTGAACCGATTTTACAAAGCCTGGGTGCATTTGTCTCCTTTTAGTAAAATGTATTCATATTGCTGAAATCAAGAGCTCACATTCACATGACAAATTACAGTTCTCAAGCACCAACTAGAAAGCAGTTTTAGGGATGAACCATCATTCAGGATCACCGCTCCTGTCTATTTAAGTCACTGAAATGTCAGCTACTGTATGTGATGCAAAGGTGTGTTTAAGAGACACCACCAAAAGATTCAGTAAGCATTGTCAGGAAACCAGTTTTCCCTCTGACCTGTAGTAGAAATACGCTTTATAATGCGTAAAATATGCTTAACTGGGCTACACAGTAGTAACCTGGCATTGGATATCAATGAGATTCCAAAAATATGACACAATAACAAGTAAGCAACATTTTTATATTTTAAAATCTGCTCCTATTTATTAAACAGTACTCGGCTTTCAACATTTTCTTAAGTGACACAGTTTTAAAATGTTATTTACGGACTAGAAGATCCACAGAAAGTACATTTTACCCAAAGCAACCTCAGGAGACAGCTAGTCCCATTGTTGACAATAAACTGAAAATTAAGTTTTCAGTGCAAGGTGTGGGAGGAACATACAAGCAGTTTTCTGAGCAGGTCTTAAAAGAAACTGAGTTGATTTATCAGTATGCACTACTATGAAGAGATATGTGATAAATACAGCAAACAAGGAGTGGGGGAGGGCTGGAGATGTAGTACTGAGTGTCCTGTTGATATGCAGTGCCTTTTAAACCTGTCTTACTGTGAATAAAATTACTTTTAAAACAGCGCGTGGAAAATAAATAGCTTGTGTGAAAATAAACTGGACCTGATGCTCCTGACAGGAGCTGAATAAATGGACCGCAAAAAGTTAATACATCAGACAAAACAGGGCAGGCCTGTAACACAAAAATACTGCCTTTTATTTTATTTAATAGTCACCAATTTGTTTTTTGTTATTTTCTCCCCAATTTAGTAGTGTCCAATTATTTTGTTTAGCTCAGCTAAACGCTACCACCCCTGCGCTGACTCGGGAGGGGCGAAGATGAACACACGCTGTCCTCCAAAGCGTGTGCCGTTAGCCGCCCGCTTTTTTACACACTGCAGACGCACCATGTAGCCACCCACAGCTACAGCATCGGAGGACAACACAGCCCTGGGCAGTTTACAGGCAAGCCCGCAGGCACCCTGCCAGACCACAGGGGTCGCTGGTGCACGGTGAGTCGAGGACAACCTGGCCGACCTAACCCTCCCTCCCCCCGGGCGCTGCTTGGCCAATTGTGCGCCGTCCTCTGGGAGCTCGCGTCCCGTCGGCAAAGGAATACCCTGGACTCGAACCGGCGACGTCCAGACTATAGGGCGCATCCTGCACTCTACGCGAGTGCTTTTACACGATCATACTGAAGTGTCATTCTGGGACCGTGATCGGGTAACCACGATAAAAACGCACTTTGTTTGTTTGACTTACTGGGCCACCATACTTTGCTGTACAGTTTGTTAACGCATATCGTTGGAAAGGGGAGGGGTTGAGTTTCACTGCTTGCTTTTTTTTATGTGACATCACTGAGACGGACATTTAATTTTCAAAGGGCGGAGACATTTTCAGCAAACACAAAGAAACAAAACGTGACAAGAACTTGTTTACAGCTAAGAAAAAAATGGTAAAACACTGTAAATCAGAAGTATTTGACATAGGTTATATTGGAACATTTATTCTGTCTTGTGTTTTAATATATATGTTTTTACAACATTTATAAATATCAAGAAACAAGTGGATATAAGCAGATACTATTCCATTAACTAAATTAGTGTCTGAACTTGGAAACGGTTACGTGTTGCACATGTGCCATACAAAAACATTAAGAATGTTTGATAATACGGGTCTTGAGAACAAAAGGGTTGAGAATGAAACAAAGAAGCAATAGGGAATTGAAAAGGTTACCATATCAAGCTGATAAAAAAGTGTTTGTGAACTGTGCAGCCTCCAGTAGACCAGTGTAGGCTTTGCTGGTATAGTACGAAGCCTTAGTTTTGAGTCATGTCAAAGAAAAATATCAGATTTATTTCTCTGGTTTGTCTGCTGCATCTAGCACAAGTAGTACTGCAGTCTCATTTACAGTAAGGTAGATATAGACGCCATTATTGTTGAAAATCGAGAATTTGTTAAAGATAATTTAATAATTGCGCAGCAGCTTTCCGATTCAGACGATGTACCTCCATAGCTAAAAAAGCAAGAACTGCATTGTAAGAGTTCATGGCTTCAAGAAGTTCCCTGGTTACGTTACAATAATGAAAAATAGAAAATGTATTGAAAGGTTTGCACTAAAGCAGGGCCAGCTGTTGCAGGGAAAACTGATTTTATTTCTGGAACCAACCATTTTAAGAAAGACACTATGAAAAAGCACAGTGAAAGCAGAAAGCATAAAATCCTAGGGACTGCATTATTGCAAAGTGTACGCCAACCCAGACACAGATTGCCAGAACAATGGTAAATGCTACTGAAATGAATGCAGAAAAAAAACAACAACAACCTTACAGGGAAATAAAAATAAAATTCAATGCAGCCTATATGATTGCAGTAGAAGAACTGCCATTCACTAAATTTCACCCTCAGATTGTGCGAATGAGGAAAAATGGTTTAGAGGCATCTAAAACATATGACAATGATACAGCATGTGCTGACTTGATTGCAGTCATTGCTTATGAAACAGGTGATTTACAGAAATGGGGTTAACAGTGCAAATTACATTTCCATTCTGACTGACTGTGGAACAGATGTGTATGGGAGAGATAATATAATGGTGTATTGTAGGTATGTTTCTGCAGGTGTGGTAGTGAATCGTCTGGTAGGCTTAGCTGAACTAGTTCACAGTCATGCACAAGGAATCTTAAACACAACCAAGAATTTGCTTGGAAATGTTTACAATGAATGTTCAGATTGGTAGAAAGACTGTGCTTTTGGAGCTGATGATTCCATTGTCAATATGGGCGCTGCAGGGGGCTAGGTGCTTGAAAAGTGAGATTGGAGAACATATTATATAATTTCATTGCTTGATCCATAGGCTTGAATTAGCAATGTTAAGTACTCAAAGATCAGTTTCAATGATTGACAAAGTATATGAACTTTCTGCAGTTGGTGTGAAAAACATACCATTTCAGTCCAAAAAGTAAGCGTGAGCTGAAAGCAATTGGTGCCGTTAGGCTGCACAATTAGGACACCTTCGGCTGTAAAGACACAGTGCTGGCTGCCTCACATTTATCTTGCTACTGAACAGGGACAGTTTACTGCTGTGCATCCCCACATGGAGCACCTTGCTTCCACTAACAACACTTCCACTTGCAGCAAGTGGATTCCCAACCAGAGCCAGGTCCATAGCAGCAGCAGGGTCAGTCAGGCAGCAGCACGGGCAGAGCCACCAGCAATACCAGCATCGCATTTCAGTATATTAAAAAGGAAACAAAGACCAAATTAATCCTGGCCAACTGATGTAGACATTTTAACTGTTGGCGACTCCGACTCAGATTGTGAATAAGAAGAAAGATTTGATCATTGTGTATGTAGTTCACAGGCTTGATGAGTCCAAATTCCAATTAGCTCTAAGGCAGAACAGCAAGACATTTTAAATTCACTTTTAAAGAACCAAAAGATATAAAATGACAAAAGATGTAAAATGATGAGGAAGACGAACGGTTACAGAAGCAGCATGTGAGGACAGGTGCAGCGTCAGAGCAGCAGATCACATGGAGGACAGGTAAGTCAGAGCAAGTCAGTGTCAGGGAGCATAGATGAACAATGAGGTAACAAAACAGTGAATACAAACATTACATTTGTTTTTGTATCATTTTAGTGTTTTTCTTGTATTTTAAGCAGTTGAATATGGAAGCAACCAACTTGCTCTTAAAGTGGCGCCCAACAATTGGATTTGGCGCCCCAAATTTTTGGCCTAGGAGCCATTGGCTCCTAAGGCAAAAAACTTGTCTGGAGGCCTGCAAAGATGTAACAAGATGGTCGTGGGAATCAGCTGATGCTATCCTCAATTATCAAGCATTGAATGTTTGAAAATCGCTGTATATTACGTGAGCAGCATTGCAAATTAATGAACCGCACTGTGAATCCTTTTTCACATTTCAAAACAAAGGTTTGTGTGTAGTTTAACAACTACACTGAAAAAATATTAGATTTACAAGGAGTCCAAACCATTGGTTCTAAAAATATCTGGCTCCCCTTTTTTGTGTTGATGATCATGATGATGTGTGTGTATTTATTTTATAATTTTTTTAGGATATACACAATTTTTTTTTTTTTATAAGATGCAGATAAAAAAAAAAATTAACAGTTTTCATCATGGTAATGTTCTACAAAGAACCAAAATATTCTCAAGAGAAGAAAGGGGGACCGTAATGATATTGCTAGTGTTAACAAGAGGTAAGAAAACGGATTTAAAAATCTTGGTTAGCACTCCAAAGTTAACAATGGGGCACAAGAACATTATTTTTAGAAAGAGAGCAGCCTCTAATACACTGTGAAAGTATAGTATATGGGCAGAGTAAAGAGTAGGTGAAAACTTCTGGTTATTTGCATGAAATGCAATGCATGCTACAGCAAGAACCCTTTTTAGAAGATTTTTTTTTTTTTTTTTAAATCATGAAGGATCCCCCACTTTTGCATAAAACAAGCTGTTTATCACACACTGTGCCATGAGGAACCTACTTAGGTGCACTAATACGTTTCTAACCGTGGACTGTTTCTATTTTGGCACAGTGTTGAGGCACTTTTTTTTGAAGAGTTGGTTGGTAGTCTACACTGGGGCTCCCCTCCAGTACAATGGGGAATGACTCTGGGCATTACATACTGTACTACTATACACACTCACACAACTCTTTATTGACTCTTACTCAAACACAATGCAAACAGAGACAACTATTGTAGTGTCTTTGTTGTCTTAATGAAGGTCCAAATTACTTTAACATACTTTTCAGCATTTGCTTATGGGGTTGTGGTTGAATCAGACATCCAGGATGTAAATACTATAGGAGCAAAATCTCATCTGTCAGCACAGAAGCAGTCAGCACATACTGTAGAATACAATCTTCCCCTTTGAAAAAAAATGACAGAAAGTTTACATAATTATTAACAGCAATCCTGCTGTTACAGTACATTACTTTGAACTCAGGGTTTGTGTGAATGTGTTCTATTCTGAGTCGCATCTTTATAAAGTTTGGTTGAAAAGTGCCAAGAAATTCAAACTAATACTTTAAAGTCAATACAACATGGTACTATAAACATATTTAAAACAAAACTATTTCAACAAACTACAATTGCATTTGGGTGCAAAGGTCATGGATAAATCAGTGTAAACCACTTCAAAAAGAAAACTCCTTGAAAAAGTCCACAGCATGTTTAAGGAATTGAGGTCCAAAAGCTTGATCAAATTAGAATCTGAGCCAGACAGCAGAGAAAGCAGTACTTATAGGTATAATAAAGTGACTCACAGAGAAATACATTTTCTTTGTATTTTTTGTTTTACTTGAGTCACAGAAGTTCTGTGTTACAGTAGCATTTGGTCTGCTGCGCATGTACTATACTGAGACAGTGTCACATGAGGTTGTGGGGGTGGGGGGAATTGAAAAAAAGGGCTATAATCTTGGGACATGAAGAACAAAGTCCTATATGATGATAAAAATGAGAAAGAACCTATAACCTCAGGGATAACCTTGGCCATCCATTTTTAGTTTTACTCCATGTTATCAGCAAGGTTCCAAGGGGCAGACGGCCACATCACAACCATCAGGAAGTGGCACAAAAATCGACAGTCTCATGACTAAACTACAGTATCTTCTTATCTAGCCTAAAGGGTTGCCCTATCCAGTGCACAAAGACATTGTCAATGAAACGTAATGTAGAGTCATTGCTCTCATTTAGGGGAGTAGATGTTTTCAGAAATACAAATAAATGTCCCACACAAGGATTAGAATATTGAAGTTATAGGAAAGTAAGTATCTTTGCAGAGATCTCACTGATACAGCAAGTCTGAAATAGACTCACCACTCCTTCTTATAGAATAAGACAATAACCTTTTTGCGCCTGTTATTGTCCAATAGGACAGATGGTCTGTTTGATGGAACTCTAATCAAAACTACAGAACTGCGGGGGACCGGCTTCAAGCTGGCATCACAGCGTTTTGCACACAAACCCCATCTCCTTTACTTTCACTCAGCCCTTGTCCTTTGTACTGTAATCAAGAATTTGAGCTGTAGATAAATGGTGCAATGATGGTGACCTATAGTAAGATAATTTGCTACTGTGTCCTCAACTAGTATTTATTTAGGGGGTTATAAAAAAAAGGAAGTGTAGAAGTAAATCAATTTAGCAGGTTCAATTCATAAGAGTCTTGGAAGGAAATAAAAAACTGGAGTTGCAAGATAGTTTTTCGTAAATTATTGTTGTACTAGAATGTGGGGCAGCAGTGTGGAGTAGTGGTTAGGGCTCTGGACTTTTGACCGAAGGGTCGTTGGTTCAATCCCCGGTGGGAGACACTGCTGCTGTACCCTTGAGCAAGGTACTTTACCTAGATTGCTCCAGTAAAAACCCAACTGTATAAATGGGTAATTGTATGTAAAACTAATGTGTAAAAAATATTGTAATTGTATGTAAAAATAATGTGATATCTTGTAACAATTGTAAGTCGCCCTGGATAAGGACGTCTGCTAAGAAAGAAATAATAATGTACATCTGTTGAGTAGAAGTCTTTCTCAAAGTTGTCATATGCCATATAATTAGATACATTTTGCGTTGTGACACATTAAGACAATATTAAAGACTTCTGATTGACATGTTAATTCTAAATTTATTGCGTTTCTTTTTACATAAAATCTGAAATAAAACAGGAATCTGTTTGCCTTTTAAAAACTTCCAGGCAGACTGTACATTTTCCCATTTTAAATTTGCAGCATGAACACAACAGCTCATACCATAAATAACAAACATGGAGGATTAACTTGCATTTTGTTTAGGCTAGTCAAAAAAATAAGAACAACTTGTTAGACTGATGTATATAAATGTAAATACATACTGGTATTGAACAGTGATAATAAACTGTCCACCAAGTTCAGAAGACATCATTTATTTATCTTATTATTTTGCATTATTTTACTTACTCTTAAAGGCTGCTACTCACCCGACGTGATGTGACAAGCTAAACTGTGCAGCGATGGGACAAAATGAATAGAACCTATACTTTTGATAAGTATCTTTCACCCCACAGGTGACACGGCGCAGGGAGACACCGGAGTGACGCAAAATAAATAGAATTGAATCCTATTTTTTGTGATTTGTCATGCAACAACTAGGGAATTGACCAATCAGAGAACAGCCTCAATGCTTGTGGTCCAGCAGGGTGAAGCCGTATCCAAAATGACAGAGGAAAAAATAATAGTTGCCGTGGAAAAATACCCAGACGACAAAGCGCATCACAATTATAAAAAAGATACAGATTTGAAAGGTAATATATGGCAGTCCATTTCAATGGCACTGGATAAGCCTGATGTGTATGATTTATTGCCATATATGTTGAAATACCATCAGAGAAGGCACACATCATGTTGACGAACATGTACCAGTTTTGATCACAGTTTTGTCAATAGCAATTTTTTTATAGTTTCATTGATCTGTCAGTTTTCTAATCTGTCGCATTGCCTCTGCATCGCTTCTAGTGTGTATGGTCATGTCACAGCGAAAGTGTCTTGACATCCAACAAAAAAAAAATATTGCATCGCATCTGGTGTGTGGCGGCCTTTAAAAATGTTATTTTAGGTCTGACAAATGAAAGGTCAAATGAAAGTTCAAAACCTCAAGGCAACGAAACATTGCCTTCAAAATACTCTGCCACACTGATGATCTCTAATTCTCCCTTTGTTTACCCTTCTGGTTAAGTGGGCGGGACAGTATGAGCTCCCGGCTCCGCCCGACAGACCTTGCCTCTCCCACTAATCTTCTAACCATGACAAACCCTTAGCAGGGAATATCACATGAGTCATGCCTTGCTATTGCAGTATGTCTACAAGGATTTGTATACCCCAAACTAGTCACTTAAAACTAAAAGTGATCTTCAACCGTCTTCACAACACTTTCCTTTACTGAATTCAGATGCATTGCCAATTGATTGTTTACCCAGCCACGGGCAGTTTGGCAAAAAAAAATATTGTTAATTTGCTGATGAGTCATTGACAGGTTTGTTTCGAGAAAAACAATTATGAAAAAATAAAAAAACATGCACTATTTTATTATACAAAATCGTAATTATACTTTTATTTTATTCACTTATTTTAATATTATTTTACAAAAAATAATATTCAATAGAGATTCAGTACAGAATTTACATATGCTAAGCCTCCAGCCCCCACAGAATGAAACCGACACTTGACCTGTACTTTTAAAAAGGCCCTGTCTATACAAACCAAGATACTTTGATACTGTGTTTTCTTCAGATACTGTAGCCTACTACACTGCTTTGATACTCATGTCTTTCTTTTAATTAATCAAACCATCAAATGGCTATATTAGGTTGAAACACACTTTGTTTTCACTTCACTGGTTTCCTGTGGACTTTTTTGAAACTCAAAACTGACAGCGCTGTTAACTGGCGCCAAAGCCGGCACAGCAACAAAATTGACTTTTTAAAAGGTGTGTTGAACACACATGTAAAATTGTATAAAACAATTCATTTGTGGGGTAGATACTCTAAAATCAGATACCCTGAGCCACAATTAACCAATAACCTCAACCTGAAAATACACTTGATCCCTGCTGCAGTTAACCTACTTCCTTGGGGTCAAGAATATAGCGTAGTTAATCCACTCAGCACACATAATCCCATCAAGACAATTTACTGTACCATGTTATTGTTGCCAAAGTCAATAATGTTATGATAAACATGAAAATAGGGAGTACATAGTATTAATAGCAGTGGAATTGATTTTGCTTCTTAAATTATCTGTTGCTCAAGATGGAAAAGTAATGTGCCAAACAAATAGTTATTAAACACTGTTTAGATTTAGACTAAAACATGTAATATCTGATTATGAGATCACCTCTGAAGATTTGAAGATGGACAACCTGGCTTCTTCCCAACCTTAAGTGTATTCCTAGAATTATTCTAGACTGACAGTTTTATATCAGTCAATGCTTTCCAAACTGCTTGAAGCATGAAAATAATTGTGTATGAAATTATTAAGTGCCTCGCGTAATTAATGCATCCAGTTTAGCTGCATCGAAACTGCAGTCACAAAGCAAATGGCAAGAATTGGAAAAGTGCCACGACATCACAGCTCCTGCAGAAACCATTTATAATCTGAACTTTCATTGGAAGTCTCTGGCTATTTTTAGAAAGCCAATTTTCTATATTAAAAGACGTATTACCACCATTTTGCAAGGCTAAAAAAAACAGCAGAATTGCCAAACAGCCAAAACTAAAGTGGAGAAGGTAAATGAGAAGAGCTGAACTGAACAGAACAAGGGCCAAAACAGAGTGCAGAATATGTTAAAATATACAGCTACACGTAGCCAACAATACAGCACAGCTTGGAAAGGAAACTGGTTTCATATATCAAAGGAGTCCCTTCCACCCTCTCAAGTAAACTAATGAGCTGTACCCTTTCCTAATGACCTGTCACTTCATACCTACATTGCCAATACCTTTGAATTACTATACGTTCTTGAATTCCACATGAGTGAAGGGTCCCAGAGTACCATGTAACACTAACTGACTAATTGAATATATAATGACAAGAATACAAAATTTGCTATACACTAGAACAGTACAATATTAGTGCTTAAAATGAACTTGTACTGGAAAGCAACATCCCTACAGGACCTGTCAGATAACCTCTTTGCTTTATGAAGCCCCTCTTAACGTATCATGTGGAAAAATCTAATCGTATTATTTTTTTATATATTAAGGTTGTTCTCATTAACATGATATGAAAGCCAACATCATTGGGACACTGTATATTGTATATTTACCAAGGTCTTCACTCAAAAGTGTCTTGCTATTGCTACAAAACTAGTAGCAGGCAGTTCAATTAAGGACTCAAAGGTCCCCTCCCTCTTCTTGGTGGTATTGCTGTGCTGCTTTTAATAAACTAATCTAATCTAATCTACTTTCAAGCAAAACGAGCCTCAGCTTAGTCCACATCAGAAAACCACTACTAGATGTTGACAACATTAATATGCTAGTGCAAAGACTGACTGGATGAAAGCCAGAAGCTTGCACACCAACCAACCACCAGACCAGCAAAGGGAGGTCAACACCTTTACAAAACCTACTAAGTTGTCTTTTAAAACATATTAAAAGCAAGGCCAGGCTCTGTGGCATTTAGCCTTCTTTAAGTCCTGTTTTTATCTTGTTTGCACTTGATTTACTTGTTGACTTAAGGTATTGATAAAAATAGAATTGCAAGCAGTTTCTGAAAGACGCAAGACATGTTTCCAAGGAAAAGCACTGCCAAATGACAAGCAAGAAGTGTCCCTGAAAAGCAAGAAACGTCTCGTGGGAAAGTTTGGCTATACTCCATAGAATGCACTAGAAAAAAAGGAGACGGGTTAAAACATGAAGCATGCTCAGAGAGAGAGAGAGAGAGAGAGAGAGAGAGAGAGAGAGAGAGAGAGAGAGAGACTGCAGCACAATTACAAATTTGCAGATACGACATGAGTAATAAATGTACATTGTAAAAGTGCACTGTTCTATAAAACAAAACATCCCTGCAGCCAAACAGCGGAATGTCAATTCAGAATTGTATGTGCAAGAGGAAGCAAATACGACTAACAAACCTTGTACAGCAAATATCGTAATTAAAATTGACCAAGTGAATCACAGAATAAAGCTTTACTAAATTTAAGCCAGTATCATAAGGCATCAACAGTAAGCTACAGTGCATTTGTCATTGTAAATTACCCTCCTCCTTATTAAATAATAATAATAATAATAATAATAATAATAATAATATTTGCACAACCCTAAAAGCACTCTCCTCCAGGCCCTAATCACATGTCAATGAGCAAAAGTCCTACTGTACATTATGCACATGTCCCTATTTTAATTTATTATCCTTGTCCATCTTGCACCAGCAAACACAGATTTAAGGCGAGTTTTGCACTTTGCTTAGCCTTTAATTTATTCACACACTTAGACAAGGCTTCCCAGATGCTCAGTCACTGCAGATACATGCAAAGATGTCAGCAATGCAACACTTTTCTCGCGTTGAGCAGTCTCATAGTCCCTCCACATAAAACACACTGACAGCTTGATTAACCTACTCTTTCAGACAAACAAAATCTTACAAACACTCCACTTTAACCTTTCCCCAAAAGATTTCAGAATAGTCCCTGATGTGCTCACAGCAAAGAATTATTTTTTTCTATTCAAAATATAATTTTACTGCCGAGGATTTCAGAATGCATCAATATCAGAATGCACCTAAATTTACAATACTTAAAACATCCAAGTCACCAACTGAATTTAAAGACACAGTTCCTTTGTGTGCACTTGTTCAGATGTTTCACATAAATGTCAAATGTCACAGTTTCCTCACCTGTATAAAACACACATGATAGTACAATTACTGACACACTCAAAATATAACCTCACTAGTTACTGAAGTAACTTCTTTCAGCAGTTAACCATAAGGCACTTGTATTTCAGATCATAAGGGAAATAAAAGGGTTATAAGCAGATTAGTATTCTGGAAGAATGTTGTAGCTGATCTTTAAATAAGGAAAAAACAGTTACAAACTGAAACTAATCGTATACTGTAATTGCCATCTGGCTATGCTATTGTAATATTAAAGGTCAGGAATTAATTACATATGTATTTTATTGTTTTTATACAGTAGGACATAGCAATTCACAAATGAATGTTCCAACCAATGATCTTAATCCCTAGACACATTTACTTAACAACCATGTGTATCCAGATACAGTAAAACCTGTCTAATCTGGCGTTTGGGACTGAAATTGTGCCGTATTAGACTGTGTGTTCTAATACTATACTGTATACCGCTTTATTGGCGGTTTTGATTGGATCGCCAATAATTCTTCCACCAATCAAAGTGTGGCATAGTGAGTGATCCCGGCCTCTGACAGACTGGCATGCAGCACAGGTTAAAGAAACGCTGGGCAAGGGAAAGAATGTGTCGGATGTCAAAGTGAATATGAGAATATGAGAGCTTGATGAAGCCAATTAGCTGGAAAAAATTGAGAAGACCGGACATTTACAATCAATGGATTTAGGAAATCTGGAATTTATGTGCGATCAGGATCTCCGAGGCAGTGTAAATTGCCCCTGCTATTGTGGTACCAGGACCACAGTTCTTTTTATGTTATGCAGTTTTGTTTTTTTTTGTTTGGATTTTTGTTTTTTACAAGGGGTTAATTAAGTACAGTAACAGCCAAAATAGTTTACTCCGGACTTATCAGAAAGTCTGTAACAAAAGCAAATTTGCTTTGGATTGCTATTGTCGTTGTAGATACTTCTATTACTATTAAGACACCCGCCGCGCAGGTATCGCAACGTCCCTAAACAATATGTTAAAATAAATTAGTTCTGCACCATATAATGAGGTTTGCCAGTGCTTGCTAGTCTATTAACTAGTTTTAAATTGAAAGAATTTTTGGTTTAGGCTTCAATGTTAAAGTTTTCACACGTGGCAATACTGTCCTACAATTACTAAATGATCCACAGTGTTATGATAGTGAACCAGAGCTACGTTTTAAAAGTGAAAGTTAACAAATGCCTATCGTTAAAGTGTACTGCAGCTACTAATCCTTTCCAATTACTGGCATCTTAAAATTAAGGACTATATAGCAATAATGAGCCTGTAACTCATTTTTAGAAGGCCTTCTTTGTTCTTATCCAAGTTGCTGCAGTGACATTGTAGATGCTATAACGAGTTACTGTAAATGATACTGTTTTAGAAAACAGACTTCATTAAGTAAACATGCATTTCAATGTTTTTTAAATTAAAAGTAGAAATACAAAACTGTGGCATTTCTTTGTGAACGTGAAAAACGCCAATTCAAAAACAGTCAAAATCTACCAAGGTAGCAAATCCGCAGAATTTAATACCAGCCAAAATTTCCCGTTATATGGTACCAAAAAAAAACAAACAAAAAAAAAAAAATGACAAAGAAATGTGAATACTTAGAAAAAAATGTAAATAAACTGTATTCCTATACATACAGTACCATACATAATATAATAACAATAATCTTTATTTTTATATTGCGCCTTTCATAGTGGACCACCATCACAAAGTGCTTTACAAGATACGAGACTAGGGTGTGTGAACTATGCATCAGTTGCAGAGTCACTTACAACAACGTCTCACCTGAAAGACAAAGCACAAGGAGGTCAAGTGACTTGCTCAGGGTCACACAACGAATCAGTGGCTGAGCTGGGATTTGAACCGGGGATCTCCTGGTTAAAACGCCCGTTTCTATAACCACTGGACCACACAGCCTCCTATATAATAAATTCAATGCCTCAACAAAATCTTTAACTGTTGTTAGCCTGT
Source organism: Acipenser oxyrinchus oxyrinchus (assembly GCA_030684275.1). Lineage (NCBI taxonomy): Eukaryota > Metazoa > Chordata > Actinopteri > Acipenseriformes > Acipenseridae > Acipenser > Acipenser oxyrinchus. Next base: position 64,535,256 of record CM060252.1, on the reverse strand, counting down.
TTAAACCTTTCCCATTGAAACACTTGTTCATACCTGTATGTGGGATTCAGGCACTTTCTAAAGGCATTCAGGTTTTCTCTGTGTTGCTTTCAAGTAAGCATGTTTTCTTATCAGAATGTCAAATAGTTTGCCTTGCAATTTTGAATTTTTTTACTTCGTTCTTTATTTTGGTTTTGGTAAACATTCAGCTTTTTTGAAAAGCGCACATTTTCTTTCATTTCAATGGGGATTTGATCATTTAACTAACAGTACCCAAGTAGTCAAAGTTATATTTCCATATCCTTACAGTTACTGGACTGCTGTGATAATTAAACTTCTGTCCTGAATTAAAACAAAGTTCAGGACAGCACCATCATTTTGATTTAATCTAGGACCTTGTCACGGCCAAGCAGCAATACATTTTGAAAACAACTTTCAAGAGGGATCTAAAAAGAGTTACCAGATTGTTTGTTTTATCCAGCAGGAAGTGCATTTTGGGACACATGCAGTACAGTACAGTAACCACAGAGCAGAGCTTGTCCTCAACTTTTAGTGTTGTTTACAAGGAGCACAATCATTTTGTTATGTATTCCACACTCTGAGAAACGCCACAAAAAGCTATATTGCAATTGCAAAATAGTATATTAATAGGAACTTCTGTATTTACAGTTCACAGTAATGCAGACCCTTTGCAAGCACTTGCAGAATTAATCAGTCTTATTTTGTTAACCCCAATTTAGTTTTCTCTGCTTCCAACTTACACGTTTATAGAGGAGCACTTCACTCAGTTGCCAACGGCAACATGCATTGTTAGCCATAGCTAGGCCTTGTGTGTTATTTTTAGTCAATGCCTTGCTATACACTGTAGGGCAGAACTGCAGATACACCTCACGTGTTGAGAAGCAATATTTGATTAAATATAGGCTAGCTCTAGCCCAAGCCCTTCTATTCCTCTATTGGTGAAACACCTGCTTTCATGCCCAACAACAGCAGTATACAGTATCTTCCGTCACCACAATGTACACTGGCTTGTCACAGTGCTGTGCTTTTTCCTTCCTAACAATGGTGCAAACTGGAATCCCCTCAAGCTGCTTTCAAAAAATGGTATGATGTCAGCTTACTTTAGTAAATGTAAAACAAACAAACAAACAAACACAAAACATACATACACTACAACGTGGCTAACTGTGGTATCACATCTGCCAGGAGAATATGTGTGTTGCACATTAAAGTGAAAATTCTTCTCCATTAGTGAAGATAAAAAACAAAAAAAAATATTACAAAAGATTACAGCATATGATGATTGATAACAAATGATGCAACTAGGTGTAATCACATGCTATCGTACTGCAGTTTTAAATAGTAGAACATGACACGTTTGCCATGTTTAAAACCAAGGTTGTGCAATTTTTGAACAAAACTTGTTGTCCAAGGGACAAATTGCTAGAAACATCTACTTGTCCTTCTGAAAAATCTACTTGCCCCCTCCCTGTCGCACAAAACACACACAAAAAAGCAGAATATAAAACTTGTAGGACTTTAGTTTTATTTAACAGTGAACACAATCAACCAATTCGTAATTAACAGGTGCGGATGTAGCCTTGTAGCTTGACAGGTTCACTAAATTCTTCAAGATACACAAAACGTTCCCTGTGACCTCACCTCAACAAATACTTCAAGGAAATGTTCCTTTCAGTGCAGTTTGGAACACATTTGCTAGTAAATTTAAATAAAATACTAATACATCTATAATAATCAATACTAGAGTTATTCAAATATAAAAATAGCTTGTCTGTTTTTTTCCACTTTTTCTCTATAAGCTGAATTCAACTCATGATGTACAGGTGTTTTACTTTGTTGCATCACAGATACGAAATCATTGCCAACTATTACTGCTGCTTTGTGGAATTCAGATTTTTCTTGCAGTTTTGTAACTGCTGAACTCCAGGTTTTTAAAAGGTCAAGTTTTTTTTTAAACAGTGTATGAAATTTTACAACTATTTTTCCTCATCTAACATACCTAACATCTTGTCCCATGATGGCTAACTGGACCCTGATGGCTTTTTTTTTTTTTGGAAGGGCAACATTCTTTCCCTGCACTACTCTCGCTGAAAAAGAAATACATAAATTAATTCATACATAAACACACTGCCATAATTACAGTCTATTCTATTTTTAAAAAATAACATATTGTACAGAATCTCATAAGCGTTTCATGTCTATCATTATAAACATCTGACAATCTTCATGGTTTTAATTGTTTCAAAAATTGATGGATTGTGCATATCCAACAAATAACTAATATCACCTTTTCAAATCTAGTAAAAAAAAAAAAAAGGTTTTAAATATAGCATTTAAATAAAAATAAAAAATATGGTAAATAGCAAACTAGGGCTGGGCCCAAATCAAAACTTTGACAACCCACTAATCGCACAAAACTGTATTTAATAGCGTTTTCTTTTCATGAGAAGAATAAATTATTTTTTCTATTCCGCCATTACCTTAGCGACGATGGTGTTTTTGTTTTTTTGTAACTTTACTAGATTTTGTGCAATAAGAAAGCAGCATGACGTATTTGCTAATTTACAAAAACATGTAAATAATACCTTAAGTTTAAAAGATTAGCCTGTGCCTTAACAGAGGCTCTCGCTCTCAGGCAGCCATTTTTGGATTTCTTTGTAACCAACACAAAATCAGCTTCTTCCATAGCTAGCCAAACAGAAGTGATAGGGGTGGGACGTAAACACTTTTTAAAATGTTTGTATGTATGTGCTAGACTTCCGCAATTCAGTTTTCAGAAACTTGTGTTGTTCTCTAGAAATATACCCAGAGTGTCTTTATAGCAACAGAACAAACATACGAAAAATAAATAAATAAAAACTACTTGTCCGACGGGCAAAGCATAATGGCAAAACTTGTCCGTCACACAAATCTTGTTGTCCCGGGCATCGGGCGATACGAATTGCACACCCCTGAAAATGCAGAGCCATTTTGCCTTCCATGTTTACAGTACTTTTTTTTTTTTTTTTTTAATAAAAAGCATGAAGTTAAAAATGCTTGTATCCAAGTAAAAAATCTTAAAATAATATACTAGGGGCTTCCGAGTGGCGCATCCACTAAAGGTGCTCTGAGTGCAGGATGCGCCCTATAGCCTGGAGATCGCAGGTTCGAATCTGTGTTGTCCTCCGGTACTATAGGTCTGATGGCTTCGCTGTGGATCCGCAGTGCGAAAAATGACGGATTGGCAGGAACACGTTTCGGATGACGCAAGTCGCCGGGGGGTTGCAGTGGTGAACAGGGATAAAAATAATAATTGGGCATTCCAAATTGGGGAGAAAACCAGGGTAAAAACCATTGGCAATGACTAATTTTTTTAAAAGAAAAATAAATAAATAAAATAATATACTGATGCACAAAAGAAATGCAACTCTCAAGTCTATGGATTTAATCAGATATTTTAAACACAGATATCAAACAAAATCACAAAAAATGTGAACAAAAATAGAGATCAAAGAATCATGACAAGTTTTTAGTATGAAATGTGGCACACTGTTAAAATTAAAACACTAAAAGTTAGTATCAGGTATGACCTCCCTGAGCATTAGCAATCCTGGCAGCATTGACGCACAGACCTGATCAGCCTCTGGATAGACTGCTGTGGGATGTTCCGCCACTCTTCCTGTGCAGCTGCAGCCAGCTAGTGAAGGTTGGTTGGTCACGGTTGTCTGTGAATGGCAATGGCAATTTGGTCCCATAGATGTTCTATTGGACTCCGGTCAGGAGAAAAGGCTGGCCACGGGAAGACTTCAACATTGTTTTTTTGAAGTCGTGCGATTGTAATCCTAGCACTGTGTGGTCCTGCATCGTCCTGCTGGAAAATCGACACTTCCAGAATGGCTTGCAGGTAGGGATGTCACGGTATACCGGTTTTACGGTAAAACGTGGTATAAACTGCCACGGTTTTGAAACCACAACCACTTTTCTATACCAAGATATGGGTGCATTTTTTTATTCACCGTTTGTCTATCAGCGAACCACTGTGTTCATTAGAACTAACTAATGAACACAGACATCTCAAGTTCTGAAAACTGCCATGCATGAGATTATCCATGTAGGCTATTAAATAAGTGACGTCATATTTAATATAAACTGCCCTAACTTTTCATGACTGCCTTCCTATTAATTTACCAAACCAAAGAAGTAACAATAGCTATTATGTATCGTATCGGTCAAGAGAAACTCAGTAAGCACACACCAATGCAGAGAATCAAAAAGTCTGTTTACTACTATATAACTAAGTCTAAGACGCTACAGGCATTTGTATTTTTATTTTAAACGGTATTGTAAAGATGTTGCAGTCTCCTCGAGCTGATAGTGTTGTAGGGATTTTGGTTTTATGTATTCAAAAATGAATACAATTTTATTCACATTTAAAAAAAGAAAAAATCCCCTAGATGCCGCTTAACTTTGCAACGGTGTCACACCCACCTTAACTTTTCTTCTTTCCTTTGTGTTCGTTGCTGTTAACATGCAGTCCAAAAAAAATAAAAAAAATTGCAGGCATCATCTTCTCATCATTAAGTTTTGCACTCTGTTGAGAGATCAGTGGGCGGGCACTGCATGTCTTAAAAAGCACTCTATTGGCTATTGCTAGGTAACACTTTGGTTCTCTTAACTAATAGGATGCCATCCAAACTGAGAAAGATGAAAAGGGTATTCAGTTGCAGTGGTCACATCCTTACCCCCTATCGTTCCAGACTGAGCCCAGAAAATGTTAATATTTTGGTGTTTCTCCACAGTAATTTGAAGTAAAAAAAACAGCATTATTTTGCTGAGCCTGTGTGAGCTGGAGTGAATACTACTTCCAGTTAGGTAGTGCCTGACAGAATTGTAGTATCAGTGGGTTGTATTTGTTTTAAAACATTAATTTCAAGTTATTTTTCTTGTTAAAAAAATGACGACTTGAGTGTATTTCTTTAAATAGCCATTTAAAAAAGGATTACAAAAAAATGACATTATACCGCGGTACAACGATAACCATGGTATATTTTTTGACGATTACCATACCGTCAAAATTTGATACCGTGACATCCCTACTTGCAGGAATGGAAAAAGTGATGCCTCAAGGACTTTGTCAATGTATCGCTGAGCAGTAAGGTTGCCCTCAATCAGCATCAAAGGTGTTCTTGTGTGAAAGGAGGTGTTAGTTAAATTCCTCCCCACATCATCACACTTCCACCACACCACCGGTTGGCTTGAACAACACAACAGTTGTCTTCAGGTCAGGTCTGTCAAGGGCAAAACGGCATTCATCGATGAATAAAACACTCCACCACGCTCTCTGCAGCCACCTCAGATGTTCTCTGGCCCACAGAAGACAGTGATGTTGTCTCTCAGCTGTCAACATGTTATCTCTGAACGGCATCCAGGGATGCAAATCATTTTCATGCAGATTGCGAGCTACAGTCGTTCTGCTGATGCGTGGGTTATTTCTTCTTGGAATTTTTCGTGCTGTAGCTACTGCCATCTGAAAACAATTACACAGATGGATCAGTCGGATGTGACGGTCCTGGGACGGTGTGGTGACCCTCTGCCTTCCAGGACATGGCCTGTCCCTCACAGAGCCGGTTTCCTGGTTTCTCTGGACTAGTATTTGTTATCCCAAGGAACAATACTACTGAAACAATCAACAAACCTATCTGCTCACTATTTAAAATGTAAATAATATTATGTATGTGCCCAATTAGCTATTGATGTAAAACTTAGACACTTGCGTTTTCATTGTGCATCAGTATATATATAGATTATTTAGAATCACAGGTGTTTACATGACTAAAATGAGGCTTAGCTGATCTGTTTGTCAATAATCTCTATGGTACTTGAGTTTTGTGCAAACCCACCTGGTCATCAAGAGGACAATTTACACGCGACTACTGTAGCTCAGCAACACATGACATCAGCGTAAGAAACATTGCAGTGCCATGCATTTTATGAGGGGAGACGTTTAAAATAATGAAATGCTAAAATTGCATCCAAAAGAACTTCTACACCTAAAACATTCCATTTAGTACCGATACAGGTTATCCTCACCAGCTTTAAACAATACATTCCCAGTAGATTTCATAGAAACTAAAAGAGCCTTATTTCATCAAAATCAGATTTGTTCGAAGATACTTTATACCATAGCCTTCAAATGCTCAGTGAGTCAGTACAGCATTATGGTTTCATATGGTTTCACTTTATACCACTTACAGCAGCATGAAAATGTAATATTTCAGTAACATTTACATGCGAAAGCTGCTCTTAAAACTGGAAGGTGTGCAATTTAAAAATAAAAAAAGAACTTGATAACACATAATTCAAACCCACTCCCAACCCATGACCTGACAAACAGGTAGAAGAGGCAACCCTTGTACTGTAAATGGTATTCTTTAATAACCATCTTCTACGTGAAAAGAACCATAGAAGATTACGAAAGGTAAAGCTTTTTATTAGAACTACCCTCCCACGAAACCGGTTACATGTCCCTATTGGGATACTTTTCAATGTTCTTGGAAGCCCACAGCAAGCTTTTATTTTAGGTTTGTGTTGTTCACTAAATGAATAGTGTGGAGGAGGTGGGAACCTCTTTGAACACTGCATGTTATGTTCAGAGTCTCATGACACTTAAACATGCAGCCTCAGCTGTCTTTTAAATACCTCCTGTTTATGTACAGCTCAGCATAATGTGCTTCCAAAACACAGCTTGGTACAGCTTAAAAATGGAATGAGCCCTTTCACAATGATTTTTGGGGGAACACCCTAATTTCCCTATTGTATAATGATTCTCAATATCAGGGTCTTTTATTGCAGTAATTACGGAGCACCCAACATTGAATGGACAGTAGAGGCAAAATAGATAGAAAACCAGTTGCTGGGAGGAAGGGTGGTCAGTTTAAAAAAAAAAAGAACATAGCCATTGCAAAAACAGTGCTCACAACATAATGCCCTAATACAGTAGTGAAGAGACAAGCAAGTCAGTTCCTCCTAAAGGGGTAAATTTCATGCGATTTCACTGCCAGTGTACACACTGTTAGTTCTCCTACAGACATTGAAATGTGAAGAATCATTTTGCTGTATCTACTGCACAACAAGTTCAGAACAATGGCACTAAACCACCAGGGTGTGATATTCAATACAGTGCAGACAAGTACAATATACTTATATGTTGTTTGATCTATACAAACAGATGAATCAGCATGCAGACATATAGTAAATAGTACAGTGTACAGTACAATATAAAAGGCATGACTGATATTGCTGAGAACCTCCTCAGTGTTTTTAGAAGAGTCCCTCCCAGTCCTACTGTACTGTAGATTACTGCACATACCCAGTTGAATTCCAAGGGAAAGTACACAATACTATAGACTGGAAACCACTCTGTGTGCAATCACATTCAATACAATGTCTGAAAAATACTTGGGGATACAACGTTACCTGACTGACCAAAAGTTTAAAAAAAAAGATACAGCAGGCAGGCAGGCAAGGTTGACAAATTCATACAAACTCATTTTAGGGGATGCATAAAAATGATGTAATTTAGTATTTTGCAGCATATTGCACACATCATTCATTGCCACCATTTAAAACTTCTAATTTCTCTTAAGGTCCTTCAACAGACACTAAGAATGTTCAACATATGTCAACAGAAGATTTAGGACAGCAATAGTTCACCCACTCTGCACTAAAAATAAATGAGGGAAGAATGAACTTCCTTAAACAGCATTCTTATTAATACAGCAATATTAATAATTTTCACCTTTTTGACAGATCTAAGAAAAATCAGAGAAGTTATGAACATACCCGTACTTTAGAACAAAATGTATAAACCTTAATCTCAGGAATAGAACCCTTTGGTGAAAATTATGATCCATAATTATATATTTAACAAGAAATGGTATGAAACTCATGTTAAACTGTTAGGATTATTTATTTATTTATATTATATATATATATATATATATATATATATATATATATATATATATATATATATATACATACAGTACTGTGCAAAAGTTTTAGGCAGGAGTGAAAAATGCTGTAAAGTAAGAATGCTTTCAAAAATAGACATGTTAATAGATTATATTTATCAATTAACTAAATGCAAAGTGAGTGAACAGAAGAAAAATCTAAATCAAATCCATATTTGGTGTGACCACCCTTTGCCTTCAAAACAGCATCAATTCTTCTAGGTACACTTGCACAAAGTCAGGGATTTTGTAGGCATATAGTCAGGTGTATGATTAAACAATTATACCAAACAGGTGCTAATGATCATCAATTCAATATGTAGGTTGAAACACAATCATTAACTGAAACAGAAACAGCTGTGTAGGAGGAATAAAACTGGGTGAGGAACAGCCAAACTCAGCTAACAAGGTGAGGTTGCTGAAGACAGTTTACTGTCAAAAAGTCATACACCATGGCAAGACTGAGCACAGCAACAAGACACAAGGTAGTTATACTGCATCAGCAAGGTCTCTCCCAGGCAGAAATTTCAAGGCAGACAGGGTTTCCAGATGTGCTGTCCAAGCTCTTTTGAAGAAGCACAAAGAAACGGGCAACGTTGAGGACCGTGAGCGCAGTGGTCGGCCAAGGAAACTTACTGCAGCAGATGAAAGACACTTCATGCTTACTTCCCTTTGCAATCGGAAGATGTCCAGCAGTGCCATCAGCTCAGAGTTGGCAGAAAACAGTGGGACCCTGGTACACCCATCTACTGTCCGGAGAAGTCTGGTCAGAAGTGGCCTTCATGGAAGACTTGCGGCCAAAAAGCCATACCTCCGACGTGGAAACAAGGCCAAGCGACTCAACTATGCACGAAAACACAGGAACTGGGGTGCAGAAAAATGGCAGCAGGTGCTATGGACTGATGAGTCAAAATTTGAAATATTTGGCTGTAGCAGAAGGCAGTTTGTTCGCGAAGGGCTGGAGAGCGGTACACGAATGAGTGTCTGCAGGCAACAGTGAAGCATGGTGGAGGTTCCTTGCAAGTTTGGGGGCATTTCTGCAAATGGAGTTGGGGATTTGGTCAGAATTAATGGTCTCCTCAATGCTGAGAAGTACAGGCAGATACTTATCCATCATGCAATACCATCAGGGAGGCATCTGATTGGCCCCAAATTTATTCTGCAGCATGACAACGACCCCAAACATACAGCGAAAGTCATAAGAACTATCTTCAGCGTAAAGAAGAACAAGGAGTCCTGGAAGTGATGGTATGGCCCCCACAGAGCCCTGATCTCAACATCATCGAGTCTGTCTGGGATTACATGAAGAGAGAGAAGCAACTGAGGCTGCCTAAATCCACAGAAGAACTGTGGTTAGTTCTCCAAGATGTTTGGGCCAACCTACCCTCTGAGTTCCTTCAAAAACTGTGTGCAAGTGTACCTAGAAGAATTGATGCTGTTTTGAAGGCAAAGGGTGGTCACACCAAATATTGATTTGATGTAGATTTTTCTTCTGTTCACTCACTTTGCATTTTGTTAATTGATAAATATAAACTATTAACATGTCTATTTTTGAAAGCATTCTTACTTTACAGCATTTTTTCACACCTGCCTAAAACTTTTGCACATATATATATATATATATATATATATATATATATATATATATATATATTATAGTCCTAAGTTGTATATAAATATACCAGTAGTGGTGTTATGCTTATATGTCATAATATACATTTTTATAAGTCTGTTAAATGTTTGTATATAGTCCTATTCTATTCATTCAAAAGCCATTTAGTATTGCAGTGTAACACATGCATTTGTTCCTCTCCCCTAAACAGTAAAATCAGTCCAATACTGCATTTACCCTAGAAATGCTACAAACATACAGGCCTTCTATAGGCCCAGAACTTCTGTACTTACTATTCTGCGGTTATACTGCACACTAGAAATGTTGTTTGCAGTCCGAATCACTAATGATGTAGGTAATTGTAAGCAATAATTAAGTAATTTATTACAATATGTTTTACAATTCGCATTCACCCCAGGTTTGTTAAAACCCAAAGGAAGTTCAGCAGTGTATGGTGTATTGATTCTCTATATAGAAGTTTGTAAAATATTTTAGAATATACTACAATATTGTTATCCAAATATCCATAATGTAGTAATGTAATTTACTAGTAGTATTGTATAATGCATTGTGCTGTGCTATTTTTTGGGGTTCTTTTTGTAAGTACTTAAAGCAAAACACATTTCTTTACCCCCAAAAAAGTACTTACAGGGCTTGGCAAATATAGCTAGAAAATAATAGGAACAAAGCATTGTGTATAGCCTCCTCCACTGTAAATTAACCTCTCATTACATATTGTACTTGTATTGAATTCCCCTCAAACTTCAACCATTTTTGCTTCTTACAGTACATTCCAATTGATGATGCATTCTCATTATAAAAATATACCGGAACTAGAAGACCAAAGGGAAGATCTGTACAGACATTGACCTCAGGCCAGCATGGCGTTTATAATGGGATTTTTATTCAGCATCTAATAACTATTTCTCACTTAACTTAACGGTGTTAAAACGTTTTCTAGCCACTTTATACAGCAAGCCACAGGGTTTTCCTGGGTCACTAACAGTTGTAAAATAAAGATTTTGTTTACCAACCTGAATATTTACTTCTAAGAATCCTATAATTTGTAAATGTTGTTCTTGTTAAAATACAATGCAGACAAACATCCATAGGGTTGTGCTAAATTGGCATTATATTGTAGTATGCAATTTAAAGAACAAAAGCCTCTGTATATAACTGAATCATTAAGGCTCTCAACAGCAAATCTTATAGGAACCACCATCAATGCGAGAAATAAAATGCCTGGCTCCCAAGGTCAGCGATATAAAGTTACTGGCACGTACGCTTAAACAGGAATAGGATTGTATCATAATTAAATGTTTGTTTTTTTTCAGGCTGTACCGGAACTAAAATGCAAAGCCAAAAAACAAATAATTGTGAAATGATGCATAATTGGAGGTGCAGACCACCAGCCACAAAACTTCAATCCAATAAAGTAGAGTTTTCTACAAGGTGCTGTCTACTTAACAAAAGGACCTCGACAGTACTTGCACACTTAAGTTGTGCCTTCTTTCCTTTGCTGTCTTCCACAACGAAATCCTTATGGTCACGGGCACATTCTTCTGGGGTTTTTATGTGTAGGTTTTTTTTTTACATTTCGCCACAATTTGCAATTCTGTTTTACTTCTGAGAAGGTAGTTTTTTATTTATTTATTTACTTATTTTTAAATGGGAAAGGGGTGGTCAACGTGAATTGAGCAACCATTTCCAGTGTTTTTCCGGTGTTTATTGGCTATATGCAGATTTCATTTTGTCTGGTCGCTTTAGATATTTACAGCCCAAAACTCATATTAGGGGACTATGACCCTTCCTAAAACATATGGTACTGTAAACAGAAACAAAGCTTCCACAATGGCATCCAATTTACAGAAACTTCTTATCTGTCATAATATCGAACAAATGTTCCTCAGTATTCTGACCATATGGTAACAGTTCTAATGGCAAGAAGAGTTCATAGAATCAATGCAAGTATGGTACAACATGAACATCCATACCATTCACCTTCAGACCTGGAGCAACCTTCCCCTACACAGTAAGCTGTGCTTTTAACTAATCAACTTTTGACTTACCAAAATTGATTGGTTTAGCTGTCCATGTTTTGAAGAATTCTTACAAAGACAGAATACTTTGCACACTTGCAGTACAGTAACTGGTAAAAACTGAGAATACAGAACTGAAGCACAGTACACAAATGATAAAATAAGCACAAGCATTTCCTTTCTGGTGTTCAATTTTCCTTGTGCAAGTGTAACATGTATGTGTCTTTTCTTCCACAACCAACTCCTATCTCGGCATCACAGCGCTGGGCTCTTCTGTACCCTGACCTGGCTACTGTCAAACCTGCTCTGGGCAATAATCTAGACTATCACTCATTGGCAAATCCGACTTCCTCCAGTACTGCAGTTCTTTGCCGAGTCCTCCATCTGATCATGTGGTAATCTCGCATTACAGGCCTGGGGAGCTTAATCCAATAAAGCCTGTGCACCTTTTTCATCAATAGCATAAATATATAATAACCTATCCAGTATATCAAATCAAACTGTGGCCATGCTATATGATTACTTGCATGAACATCCCTGGACTTAAATTAACAAATTCATTTTTTTTTTTTGCAGTCTTTTTTGCTGAAGCTGCTAATGATGCAAGCATTGACATCAGCGTCAAATGTAAATGTATAAAACGTGTTTAAATGTATCGATATTTAAAATGTATACATGTATATTTTTTTTAAAAAAAGAAAAAAAAGATAGATAAATCACATTGAGTCAGGCATTATGATTCCAATTCTGGCTTTAAGAACTCTTCAAACCCTTCTCACACCAAGAGGCATGCTGTGCCTTTGAAACTCATTCCCTTCTTGATCTCCCTGTATGATCAATAAATTGTACATCTTTACTTGCATGTCACAGAATTAATTACTAACGTTCCGTGAATGCATTTGTTGTCAGCTGAACTGATCCAAACCGTTGGGAATCGTAACCTCCAGATACAGACATCCAGCATTCTCACCAGCCAACAGCTATGCAACAAAAGGACTTCTGGGAAATCAGCTGCCAGACATTTTTTTGCAACACTTAAAACAGTTATCTAAACAAAGCAACCTACAACTGAGATAACTGGCTTTCGTATGTACTATTATGGGAAGGTGGACAACTTGTTAGCAATCATGGTTTTCAAAGCTGGTAAACTCAATATGAATGACATGTTTTAAGGTTCCAGGGAACCGCAGATCAGGGCCAATGCCAAAAAATGTCACGGACCTGTAGGTCTGGAAATGCAAAAGAGTATCTGACAAAGAATCTGGCCTTCTAGTGAATTATTACCAAGGCACTTAAAATAAAACAGAGCAATATTTTCATGGCTGCTGGGGTCTATTACTGTATGACCCTTCAGGCCTCAGAATAGAAATATGTTCCACCCCATTTAGGAACACAGACACTATAACATTAGACATAAATTGAAAACATGTAGGCCTATATCAGTAGCATACAGTTCAGTACATATTCTCAGCCAAACGCTTAACTTGTGTCAGTACAAGTAAACACGACTAACACCCACAGCACATAGAATAGCATCCCACAAGAACTGTCAGTGCTTAGTGGTTATCAAAATGTAGTTTCCAACAGCTCAGTTCAGACATCCGCATTGTAAAAAAAAAACAACAAAAAAAAAACACTTGAAATGGACAAAAAATTAGGAACCTACAGTAACAGTATAGAGTTCATTCTAGCCAGGAAGGCACTGAAGTCACCAGAATGCCTACATCATCAGTATTTTCTTTGCAACAGGGAGATGGAGATTTTATGCAACGAATACATTCAAGGCCTTCAATTTGCATATCAAATTAGTGGACGAGGGGCAAAACACTGAAATAGAAGTATGTAATACATATCAAAGGCATTGTTGTTGTACAATCTACATATGCAAGAGCACCTTCACTATATCCCTCATATTTATTACATGATCCTTGAAACTACATAGTACAAGTGCAGGACTGCTACTGTAACCAGTAGGATTTATCTGCCCTGGAAATGCTTCTCCATAACTACAGAGAGACTTAAAACATAACATCATCTTCACTGCACGTGCATTTTTTATTTTCACCATAATTATTTTCAAGCCAACTATAGGCAAACTGCCTACTGTATTAGTTTGAGATATGAACTAAACTCATTCACATCATCTCCCTTAACTCAGTTCACTGAAATTTTGTTGTGGTTGTAAAGGGTTTAATTTGGAGATGCCTGCATCCTCAGATAACCCTGTCTCAAGCTGACAGTATATGTCAGCCTTATAAAAAGACTGATTAGTCTTTCACCCAGTTACATGGCCAGCTCAATGACGTTTGATCTTGTGTTTGGAGAAGAGATAGGAATTTCCCCCCATTCCTCGTGCTACCCTTATAATCCAGTAAAAACCATAAATAACCAAAATGAGGAACATCTACCCAGCAACTGGGTAAACAGGTAGTTCCATTAAATTCCTTAAAATTAATAACCGAGATTGAAAAAAATTTAAAAATCAGCCCAGGGCTAGAAATTAACTTTAAGGCCGTAGTGAGGATTTGCTACCTGCCTGGCAAGAAGTAGTAGCAAAATGGTCTTATTCGACTAATTATATATAAAAATAATTTAAACAATAAACACTTACCTACTGTTTTAAATAGACTGAATATCCCAAACTATCACATGGTAGGCCTACATTTAAAATCAGAAAGTATTTATTGAAACCACTTTGTGCTCAATTAAGTAATGGAACTAATGCAATTCAAAAATGTATTTTGTTTTATCCTTAAGTTCTACAAGAATGCAATCATATCTGTCATCTAAGCATCAGTACGGTTAACCAGGTTATGTTTCATCTGTGCAAATTAACTTTGGCACAAAATTATCCTCTTGACTGATATTTCCTTAACTAACAAATCATAAACACAGCTATAAAGACAGCTATTTTAAAAAAGTAACGTGTGTCACATTATTGTTTAATCCTGCATTGTTTGACCTTATAAATTATAAGGCTACAATTACAACCAAGCTGTTTTGAAAATGAAAGCTAATTCCAGCATGGTATCGCTACATTTAGAATATTCATACAATGTGTTATACTAACTGGTTTGTTCATAAATATGTCAGCTTGCACCCTGCCCTTTTTCACAGCATTTTTAAATGCTGTACAATTTTGAAGAAATTAACGAAGTAAAAACAGAATAAGGGATATTACATTAGTTAGCTAGGTGTTTAAGTTATAGTTTGTATAACATTGTTTGTTAAAGCACACATTTCACTAGTTAAACAGGAAAAGTATGCAAGGTAGTGATAATCTATTATAAAAAAGAAAACAGATAAATGAATGCACCTCAAGATTGTATTTTGTCTATTATTCGTACTGATAAAACAAGGAAGCCATTATTTGGATAGTGGTAACATTATAGCTAGCTATTTACTCCTGTTTTATTATTATTTATTTATTATATATTATTTATTATTTATTATTATATTTTTCGTAGTCAGAATTCTGATAAAGTAATAATTTATGTGTTCATGGGTGAAACCTGGGTTAACATTCAAAACCGGATGCGACATTCTCTATGACAGATTAAATTAGCATTTTATAGACAGTGAATAAACTTAATATCATATTAGGTCATTGTCTTATCTTATAAAATCGTAATGTTTTTAACAGTTATTTAATTTTACTTTTGGTCTATAAAATAAACTTTATACCTTGAAATTGTATCCATTGTGACAGTATTTGTACTCCACTGTCCAAAGGGGTCACAAGGGGAGATTAGATAAAGGGGCATTCAGTACAGAAAATAGGAGGCACTTTTTACACAGAGAATTGTGTGAATCTGGAACCAACTCCCCAGTAATGTTGTTGAAGCGGACACCCTGGGATCCTTCAAGAAGCTGCTTGATGAGATTCTGGGATCAATAAGCTACTAACAACCACACGAGCAAGATGGGCCGAATGGCCTCCTCTTGTTTGTAAACTTTCTTATGTTCTCTTAAATAATACGATTTGCATTGTGTGTCTCGTGTGTATCTACATGGTGCGGTACAAACCTCAGTCACCTATAAATAGGGAAGCTCTATTAGCAACGGTTTCCCGCTTTATGAAAAATACTAATAATGTACGTGTTAAAAAAAAAAAAAACTGTGTACGTGTTCACTGAGGATCGGTCATATAAACTGCAGCGTAAGGTATCAGAAAAATGCTTCTGCATAAAAACACTAGTACCAAATTAATGGGTAGCAAAATACTACCAAATATACGTTAAGTTCGAGCCTTGCTAATTCCTATAATAAAAGTTGTTTACCCTTTGTCTCATGGACTGCCTTTATAATCAAAAGAATCAATTGTTTTAGGACTTTACTAAAAATATACTTTGGCAAAGTAGTGATTCAGTCCCACTATTTTAGCACAACTCCGACTAGCAAGGGTTGAGTAGATAATATCTATACCCACACCCACAGACATTACGTGTCTTTTTAGCCTCAGCAGCAATGTCAGATAAAGCAGTTTTGTTTAGAATCAGGAGATCTGCCCAATAAATCCTGTGCTATAGCTCAATAATTCCATTTTCAAACTAAATGTATTCCAATAATCCTCTCCAACTCATTTCCAAGAATTTTTGTTTTGGTTGCCAGCCAAATGTTCTCAAACGTCTATGACTCAGCCCAATATTGCCTAATAACATGGTCTTAATGGCAAGCTATGCGCAGAAATGTTTAAGCAAGGAAGGAAGGAAGGAAGGAAGGAGAGGAGGGTAAGAAAGATAGAAAAAAAAAAATGTTTGTCAAAGATTTGGACAAGCAGCTTATTGAGTTTAAAGAAGTGCAGAAGCATCACAAACATGCTGAAAGATCAATTAAAAACAAGAACTATGTCTTTGATGAGCAGGACCAATGCCTAAACTGCACAAATTCTGTCAGCAGCTCGAAAAAAGAAATGTAAAGCATGCTCCAACATGATACTTAATAACAGTAACACATCAGCCAGAAGCTAGCAAAGCAAAACCGTCCATCTGCTGACTGTAATTAACAATCAGGTAGGACATCCAGCAACTTAAGTGCAAATACCAGAAATAATGAAAGTTGTTGTAATGTGCAAAACCTGCTACTTAGCCTATACTGTAACAGAAACAATTTTTGCAATTTTGCTATGAACATCCAGTAGCTTGGAGACCAAAATACTCTTCAATATATATTGTGGTGAGAACTAAATACCTTGGTATCTCTGAATAGAAAACCCATCATCATGGAAACTAGGCTGATGGTTTCATGGGCAAGCTATGTCGCAAGTACCCCAAACGTTATGTTTACTGCCAATACCGAAAGACTGTGTGGGATAGTTGTTCTTCATTTACCCCCTGCTCCCTGAAAACACTCACCTGGAAATGTATCTTGTTTTATTTTAATATATTTCTGTGATATTTATATATTCAGCCCATAAATGTATAAAACATATTTAAAGTCTACTTTGTGTGGTACTGTCAGATTTATTTTGTAGCCAGGAAACCTTTAAATCAATCTTAAAACTTCAGATTTAGGCAAATGAAAAACATAAAACCCTATGTACTGATAAAAAAAATGCTATTCCCAACTAAGAAGGATTAATATCACATGATTTTTGTTATTGAAAATTTACAGTGCAGTATAAGGAAATTAATTCTACAAAGGACCATCTTGTTTTTGTACAGGCATCCTTGTAACCCACCCTCCCCCCTTCTCTTCTGAAGCATTGCATTTAAGGTAACATGCTACAGGAAGTGGTTAGAATTTAAGTTATTACTTCACTAAAATATAATTTTCCATTGAATTCCAACGAAGCAAATCATTTAATCATCCAAACAAAAAATATTTTGTAAGAATTGTACTATTCCAACTCTTAATAAAGTATAAAGTGTTGTCTGAAAGGGTTATATTGTGTCAATACCTTCAACAAAAAAAGCACTTCTCTATCTTTAACATAACCAAGGGTGCATGCACACCCTATCCCATGCAAGCTAAATAACCTGGAATAACTACGTGTAAATAATGAGGTCACTCCGTGGACAAATAGGGTTAAAATGACTTAAGAAAAAAATGAAACACCCAGAGAATAAAAATAAGTTAAAGGGCAATTCCAGCTTTATGGATCTGACATTTGCAGCACCACAACAGCCCAGCAAATTGATTATGTTGTTGCTGCTTTGCTGCGCTTCCATACATTATGTAAACACAGACATGTATAACCCCAGACCCAGTCTGCATTCTAGAGCAGTGGTTCTCAAACTGGGGGGCACAGACTGTATCCCGGGGGCCTGTAAAAGGTTCATGAATTTTTTTTATTGATTGCTTTTTTTTTTTTTTGTTTAATTCTGGCAACATCTTAACCTATACTGTATAACTGGAGGATAATCTATTTTGGCGGTTTTGATTGGATCACCAATAATACTTCCACCAATCAGAGGCTTGCACACAGTGCTTGTAGCAATCCCGCCCTCTGGCAGACTGGTATACAGAACAGGCTAAAGAAACGCTGGACGAGGGAAAGAATGTGTCAGCTATCAAAGTGGATATGAGAATGGCAGTGATGAAGCCAATATGCTTAAAAACATTAAAAGTAGACCAGACATTTTCAAAGGACTTAAATCTGGAATTGATCTGATGCGATCCGAAACCCAGAGGGAGTGTAAACTGTGCCTGTTACTGTAGTAGGACTGTTCTTTTTTTATGGTTAAGCATTTTTGTGTTTATTTATTTATTTATTTTACAAGGGTTTAATTAAAGTAGCCAAAATTGCTTGTGTCAGACTTAGAAAGTCAGTAACAAAATGGTTGATTGTTATGGTCGATACATTGCAGATACGACTATTACTGAAGACAACCATTGTGCAGGTATCACAAAGTCCATAAACAAAACAAAATATTAAAATAAATTAGTTCTGCACCGTATAAAACTGAGCTGATTTTGCCAGTGCTTGCTAGTCTATTAACCAGTTTGAAATTATTTCAAAGCAAATTAAAGCATATTGTTTTGGCTTTATTGTTAAAGCTTTCACACGTAGCAATAGTCCTACAATTACACGATACTGTGATCATTCCACTGTGTTATGTTGTGAACCACAGCTAAGTTTTAAAACAGAGATAGCAAACGTGTATTGTAAAAGTTTATCGGTACTTTAAAATTAAGGGTCATATAAGATCAATAAATACTGTAACTGATTTTTAGAAGGGATTCTTTGTTGTTCTCCAAGTTGCTGCAGTGACATTTCAGGTACTATAATGTGTTACTGTAAATGAGATACTGTTTTTCGCAGACATATTTCATTAAGTAAACATTTATTTGAATGTTTTTTGAATTAATTACAAAATGCAAAACTGTGTGGCATTTTTCTTTGTGAACGTGCTAAGTGAAAAACAAAAATTCAAAAACCATCAAAATCCCCCAAGGTAGCAAATTCGCAGAATTTAACACCAGGCAAAATTTCCAGTTATATGATATATATTAACTTAAAACAAATCTTTCTGCAGACAACTGCAGGCACGTATGCAACTGCACGTATGTTCTTTATCAGCTTACTACACGGTGTGCATGTTAGTAAGCGTTGGGCACAATCGGTAAACTGTAATTTGCAGTGTTGTTTGCTCTTATTACGATGGATCAGTGTCTGGTTCGTGCAAAAGAAAAAAAAAACACACACAACAGCAGCAGCAGCAGTGTCATACAGAGAAGCCACAACCATGTTGGATTTTTTTTTTTTTCTTTTTTACCAGTATATGTGCATATGTGTGGCGGAGGGGGCATCAAGTACCACAGACAAAAGGAAGGGGGGGGGCGAGGTCCAAAAAGTTTGAGAACAACTGTTTTAGAGCATACTCTAAGATAGCTAGCTTAGGAGCAAATTCCAAATTACTGACATGGAAAACATTTTCTTAAAACTCGCTGAAAACCATGATAAGCATTTTTTTTTTTTTTTTCTAATTCAGTAGTATCATCCTGCCTGATGAATCTGGATGCAAAAGCAGGACTGCATTTTGTGCCATCAATTCAGCTGCATCATCTTTATATTTCATTCACTGCAGTATATAGGCCTATTAGTAAATCCCCAGAAGGGTTTGTTTCACAAACACCAGGCATGGCTATGCAGAAGGTCATCTGTACCGCACACTGTTTTACACTACAGTGGGAAACACAATCATTTATTTTGCATGCCTGTTATCACCCATGTTTATTTTAGCTTGGAGAAAACACATTTTTACAGGAAGAATCAAAATCAACAGTTTGAAGAATCGCTTAAACTGCTAGGAATTTATCTTTGCCTCAGAGGAAACATCTGTATAAGTACACTAGAACATGCAACAAAAATAAATAAATAAATAAATAAAAATAATAATAAAGAGGGGGGGGGGAGCAGGCATCTGTATAGTCTAACCTGCACTGTGCTGTTACATCTTGTAAATGTATTAAGCTAAAACCTACTGACTTCAGCAGCAACACAGTGCTGTTAACTTCATTTTGTCATCAATGTCTTTCGATATTGAAACAGTAGGTCTCCGAGCAACTGAACCCCCATGGTGACTTTTGATCAAAAAAAAGCTTCAAACCCTACTGTGCACAACATCATCATGAGATATTGCTGGGAACAGAAATGTAGCCTTACTTCAAACTATATTACCATAAGAAGCATACAGAGGCAAAGCATAAAAACCAACGGAACAAAAATTAGCAGTTAAGAAGCAGACTCAAAGCCTAAAGGATGAAATCTGGAAAAGCCCTGGACACTGCTACAGTACTACTTTAGGCTCTAACAGATATAATTAGATAAATGGAATTCATATTTTCTCCCCATTTTAGCTTAAAGAAAAAAACTAAAACGCAACAAAAAAAAAAGCTTGGTATAAAATGTATTCTGTATTGATTAATCCTACATCTGTGTATTATAAATCAACAGCTGCAAGTATAAAGCGTGTATGGCTGGCTTCACAGACCTTGATTAGCTTTGTTACCTAAGGCAAAATTAGGTAGCCCTAGATTTTCACTTTACGGATTCTTACTAATGTACTTCTTAACTGTTGAGACACCTAACCCCCTCCTTGTTGTCTGCCTCATTGAACTATCACATGTCATAACCCAGGGGGGCTCGATTCTCAGAGCCCTTTACTACCAATCATCATTGACATTATATTTGTCTGATGGGGTTTAAAACACCATTACAATTTTAAAAGGAATAAGAAACAACTCCAGACTACTCACAAGTCCCAGCAATCAAATATGTTTGTTTCTGGTTTGGCAACTTTACTGGGTGTGTTATTACTTTGTAAAAACATCATGCTTGGATTAAATAGCTTTGAGAATAGCCCAGGGTCAATTCAGACACTAGCAAGGGCTGCTAGCTGGTGAAATTAAAAATTAAAAAAAAACTCATTAGGGGTTCCATAATCCATGCAACATACATAATAGGAGTCAAGACAAATACATATCTGTAAACAGTAAATATTTTTTAAATGCTACACGACAGCCACTCATCTCTGTTGATACTGATGGAAAATTATGGGTACGGTCAGAATAATGAAAGGAATCCAAATCCAAAACCTTCATTCATACCAAGACACTGTGGACACAGAATGAGTCTGTTCTACCTGTGCTTTATCTTTAACAGTAAAAATGTAATGAAAACAAATTCAATATTCTAAAAGGAAAGGATAAGCTGAAATGTCACCAAACATGACTGCTGGTATTTTAAATATTAGGCCTACAGTTGCTCAGGTCACAAGATAACTGATTAATTATTTTGCTAGAGTAATGGACTAGTTTGGTCCATCTAAACAGTTTATCTTCAGCCTTAACAAAGCTGTATTTCAGTAGAAAACACAAAAACAAATCATAAATCATACATTTATTTTAATTTGTATCTTTGGTAAAAATGTAGTTACAGTACCAGTATTAAAAAAAATAGTTGTAATATATCACAATTTCCCATTCACCTTAATTGTATTTGCCTACATCTTTTACAGAATCAGTGTCTGTCCACTCCAAAAACTCTTGCCAACACAGTGCAACACCACAAGTAACCCTTTACTGTACAGTAAGACTACAATATTAAATGTTCCTATTAAATATGCAGACACATTAACACTATAGAGAATGCCACATGGCACACCACCATACATTAACTCCAAATCAATTTGTTCTTTGTTTAATAATGGGACATTGCCCACAGTGAATGCTCAATGATAACAAGTGACAGAGAGATGACCTTGCTCCTAATGGATATCTTTACATCATCATTTTCTATAATGGTATTTAGAACAACATGGTTAAAAAAATGCTTTCTTTTACTCAAATTCCCCTGCCCCTAAACAAGAAATGTACATACCTGAATAAAGGATGAAGGCCAGTGATTCACATGTGAGGCAATTAAATGCATTTGTAATCAACACTACTGTTACTGTATTTTTTTTTTTAAAAAAGGATACAGCCTCAAAGATCCATTCTGGGTCCCAATGGCCAAGATTTTCTGCACAGGATCAAAAGCCATTGCGGAAGGCTGATAGGGGAATCCATGACGGACCGTCTGCAGATCCACGAATAACAAGCACACAGCAGTGACGTTGCAGAAGGGCAACAAACAAAAACAAAAGCAGGATTAAAAACAATACTTATCACTGTAACGACCTTTAAATGTATACACAATATAAAACAATACAGTACGTTACACTTTAATCATCTGACTTGACAAATGAAACAAACATTTAAACAAGGTCTTTCAGAAATACAAGTTGGTAGTCATTTACCCTGAGGGTACGCAATAATGATCAATGATAATTTCCTTCTTTGTCCGTTTTTGTAATTTATGACAAGCTTAATATTAATTAATGTATAGGTTGTATTATACATATATTCCATACTGTACTGCAGTTATGTTTACTAAAAACATATATACTATAAAGTTATAGTTCCTAATAGAATATGTGGCCGATCTCTTTTATAATGTAATACACTACAATGTTAAATATAAAACTATAACAAAGTGAGGCTTCCATATTTAGATAGTGAAAACAAACTATTTCAAATTAAGATTTGTTCTTTCAGCATATACACACATACAGAGTGATTAGAAAGTAAGTTTACCACATCAATGATATGGTGCATTGATGTGGTAAACTTACTTTAATCACCCTATATATTATAAGGAAATTGTGATAAACTGGAAGTAAATTCATAGTGTAGTAATCATTAATATATTAATATATACTGTACTATAATGTGGTAGATACATTGCATGCTATTTCATACTGCAGCCTGATCAAATACATTTGAAACGCCTGATAAAAACCCACTTCCCTTCACACAGTAACTAAAATCGACGCTTAACTACAGCTTTTCTTTGTAGTCTGATCTACTCGTGCAATGTGCCCCTTTCTCTGCCACTTCTCACTCACTCGCTTGCTTTCTATGTTCAGCTGCTTATTGCCATGGAGAACTGTAGAGAGAAAAAACGTCACCTGTGAAGATGTAACGTAATTTCACATTATACAACAAACACTACATATATTCTCATAGGGGTTCACTCGCACAAAACTAACATAAAATGTAAGGTGGTACTGCAAACAAATGTCCATGCTGCCATTTTATTCCTTTTTTTGTTTTGTTAAGGGTAGTGTAACGTGTAACTGATTTTACGCAATGTAATTATGAGCGTTAGAAGACATTTTTTATTTTATTCAAAATGTAGCCAAGGCAGCTATGGCGAGGCTATCCTAATTTTAAAAAAATGGAATTTACAAACACAAACTGGCCCAATAGCTAAAAACATTCTTCTTTTGCGTACCAGATTTTATGATATAATCCGACTCAGAGTGAGTCTCAACTGGCTTGACATCCCCATACCATTTCACGGACATAGCCTACCTACCCTGCAAAGCTCAGAAAGACCTACAAGTAATGCCGTAAATGCAATCCATGTACACACTAGAAAGTGCAACACTCCCACTCTACGTGCGCGGTGTGTATTTTTTGCCATAAAAAGTATTACATCTGTCAATCCATATTAAAACTATAAATATTTGCGTTATCTTTTCAAAACACAGGCAGTTTTCCTAAAGGCTTTCTACAGGAACGTGTCCATATTTGATCCAGAATACAGTTTTAAAAGTGTTTAAATATTACATTAACTACCTTGCTGAGCTAGAAACACTGTTGCTGTCCTTTAAAATGTGCACCATCAGCATTGCAATAATGTGTATAGCAACAAGATTAATTTGATGTATACCAAAAGTATCTTTGTGCAGCACTTTGACTGATAGACGACAGAAACAGTGAGTCCGACACTCGTTTGAATCGAAATTGGAAGCTCCAAGTAAAAGATAAAAAGTAAATTAGCGCTGGAAAATATAGAAAATACTATTACTTTATTTTTAAAAGTTTTACTGTATTGTTCCTCCATAATAGTTGCAATTGGCATGATTGTTAACTGTGCCGTGCTACTGAAACTACACGCATCATGGCATGATTGTTTATTTTTAGTAGTGAATTATTAATTAGCATACAACAGTTTAACTACGGACAGTGTTGTATTGCACGGCAAATGAAGAGTAAAGCGTCGGCAAAGGAATGATAAAAAAAGTACTGCTTGGTAATTAACAAAATGCTTCCTGCTACAGATGCATGGAGGGTTCTGCGCATCGGTGTCAAAAACCAGCTGTAAAATAATAGTCATAGATAGCTGAACAAAAATACATATATTTTAGTCGAGAAAAAAAAAACCGTGATTAATTCATCATTCATAAGTTGTTTTAACTAATCTCGGAGACACACAGTAATGTTGACGATGATCAACCACATAAATATAATTTGAAATGCTCGTATTTAATAACATTATTGTTTATTGTGTTGTAAAATGTTGGCCATGGCAATATGTAACGCTCTCCGATATGCATTCTTAGAATAATGTTACTGTAAATGACAGTGATTAATGTTGATGTAAATATCACAGTATCCATTTCTGCTTAGAGTAAATAAATACACAGTGGCACCGCAAGGCTATATGTTACATTTTCTAACGAATGTAAGAAATTTGGCATTCACGAATTCACGCTTGATTTAAAGTGGAATCGTTGCATAAACAATTTTCAGAGCTACACTTTAAATTAATAAATGTATTTTGACAAACAGGGATGCCGGCGTTAAATGTAATCGTGATTGCCTGTTTTTAAACGCAGTCAGCAGTGATTTGCAGGGCAATACAGGTGTAAAATGCCTAGGTTTTTCCTAGATTTTTGTGGAATTGATGTTAGCGCTAAATAATAAGGAACAGATTGTAAATGCACGCAGATAAACACATACTGTTTTTTGTATTTATTTATTTATTTTATTTAACGCAACAGTATTGTAAAATGTCTGATTCCCCACCTTGCAGAGCTGGAAGTGTTCGGATTGGAGGGTCTCCTGGATGTCATTGTCCCTGTTTCCAGGTTGAGAAGAAGAGGAGGAGGAGACCGCAGACAGGCCGTCCAGCACCTTCCTGATGTTAAACTTCTTCATTTTTTCCACCAAAACACAAAGACGAATATGAACCAAAAAAATGAGATCAACAGAATAATACGCACAAGGGGGGAAAAACAGCCACACAGACGCACACTCGCTCTCTTCGGTGTACTCTGTAAATCTCACATGTTAAAGAGTGTTGTCACTGCAGTCTCCATGTCAAAATATGTGGTCACCTTGTTGTTGCTGTACGTCGAATTGGTACTTTGTAATATATATTTTTTATGTATTTATATTTTGGTGTAGCTGTGTATACCTCCGTCTCCCTCTGCGTCTCTGCTGCTCTCTAACTCAGTTTCCCGTCTCTGCACTCTACTAACACGGAAACGCAGCTGCAGCGAGAAGCGTGCGCATTCAGAGAAGTACCCGGATGTTTAAGAAACGCGTTGCTGAGAGAGAGAGAGAGAGAGAGAGAGAGAGAGAGAGAGAGAGAGAGAGAGAGAATTAACTTCTGGCACAGCTTGACTACACCTGGAGGGTAGTGGAGGGAAGCAGCCGGGACAGGCAAGGAAAGTACTGATGCCAGTTCACTGGAAGTATGGCAATTGCCTCCCCCCCACTATATATATATATATATATATATATATATATATATATATATATATATATATATATATATATATATATATATATATATCGTCAATGGTACCGATAGACTAAGACATTTCTTGAGTCCAAAATACTGCATCACTGTTGTTACTATAGCTGTAAATTATAATGCTGAAGTCTAGTACTTCCTGAATATTAAGCTATTCTGCCCTAAAATACAAGTATACTAAGTCATGTCTATAATTGTTATTATTATTATTTTGCATTATTTGTTCTTTGTTTAAAGATATTCCATCCCCACCCTTATCCATCTTTTATTGTTATAGGGAAACAATAAAGATATATTTTATTATGCAAATTAATTATACCATCAAATGGATTGTGGGATTCTGATAGTGGGTAGATTGCAATAAGGCTCCAGTTTTGGTTTTCTCAGTTTGAGAATTTAATCCAAATTACATGGGCACATGGTACCACTAATCAAATGCCTGAATGTATATGCAACCACAGTAGATGAGACTTGATGTCCTTTTCCAGTATATACAGCATATTGACATTCTGGGTTTTTTGTGTGTTTTTTATTGGTATTGGTCTCTCGAAAGCAATGGTAAAATCATATTACTGTATATCATTCTGTACCTGGCATGATAATTAAATCAGAGGACTTCCTGGCTATGAATCACAGTATACAATTGTTCATATATAATCCATGTCAGTCAGTGTATATCTTGCATCTCTGTATAAGCAATATTTTTTGTGATTCCTATAATGACATTATGTACAGTATGTACAGTATCTCCTTGTACTTAATATTTGGTGTAGAATTATTATTTTATTATTTGTTTATTTAGCAGACACCTTTAGCCAAGGCGACTTACAGAGACAAGGATGTGTAAACTATGCATCTGCTGCAGAGTCACTTACAACTACGTCTCACTACGAAAGACGGAGCACAAGGAGGTTAAGTGACTTGCTCAGGGTCACACAATGAGTCAGTGGCTGAGGTGGGATTTGAACCGGGGACCTACTGGTTACAAGCCCTTTTCTTTAACCACTGGACCACACAGCCTCCTATATAATAAATACAGTTATCTAAGGAAATAAAACAGGTCATCCAAATAAAGTTACACAGTATACGATGTATAAGATGAAGCAGGCTGCTCCACTTTCTCTACATTATGTGGACGTTAATGAAGTGTGCAGTCTTGTAACAGGGTTGTGCATAAAATGTGACTTCCTCTTTGAAAGAAAAATGTATCTTAAATTATAGCACAGGTACAATATTTGTCCAAACACTGAGTGTCTTGAAGTAAACAGGAGCAAAAGAAGGCAGTACCGCTGTTCAAAAAACTACTGATGTTTCGAAGGTATGAATGGATTGCATATCTGAATACATGAGGATGCAAAAGCTTGGTGATTATTTAAATGTGGTGTTTGCAAATAAAATGATGCTGTATATTTCTTAAGATTTCCATGGTGATTGAGTGAAATTCAGTGCAGTATATCTGCCTTCGAACAAAAAGTATGGAGCTTATTCCATAGTAAATATTCACCCTCAGCTATTTATGTTCTCAAGTTCTGCTTGTTTTTCTAACACACTTCCTGCTATATTCTGTGTTTTCTATGCCCACTGATACCAAGCAAACAAAAGTCCAAGATAATATCATCTTTCAAATGTTGCCATGTAATTCCTGGTTTGCTCAATTCTGGACGAGTTATTCTGGTTCAGGAATGCCATGGCTGTGTTCATGTTTTTGTTGATAGACTCAAAGTTTGGCTCAGGGTCCCATCTAATATGCCTTGAAAGTTGAGTGGTATAAAACTGCAGCCCCTGCATATGAGGGGGAATACCAAAAAAAAAAAAAAAAAAAAAGCAAGGACAATGTGAGGCTGTATTCTTCTCATTATCTCATATCTATACCTGATTTGTTAATTATCTAAAGTAGCTGCTGTGCATTTAAATGTATTTAATTGTAATTAAATGTAGTGTGCAATTCATTTTTAAGGGTGCGGCTACATTTTCAGGTTTCAGTTAAGCAAGGGTTATCCATCGTGTGTAACATCCTGCGTACTGTTTTGGCTGCTTGACTAGTGGGGCAATAATTGTCATGTCCCTGTCCAAAAAAAAAACACACTTGCTTCTGCCCATTTCACTGCCAATTAACTGCTTGTATACTGAACAGATACTGCTCACGGAATCATGACAGGTCTCTTTGCATAAGCATGTCTGCTTTATACCCTAATAGGTTCTATTAGTTTCCTAATAGTTTCTAATAAAGTGCCATCATCCTGTATGAGACTTGTATAAGTAATCAAAATGATTGGTAGAATTTATTACACTGCTGTTTGTCTGTATACAATATTGTACTATTGTATAAAATACTGGTACTTTAAACTATTTCCCAGGCAACTCATCTAATGTCATCCAATTCTGAAGATTAAGCAAAACACACACAGCCAATAGGTTGGAGACTTGCCCTTGTCCTTGACATTGTTCATACATAATAGATGTTAGTGCTGATAAGTGTCTTAAGCAGGCCAGGCACTTTTTCAATGTTGTGCAGGCAGTTCCAGAATTTATAGATATTTGGGAAATTGGTATTGGTAGATATTTTTGTAAAAATTCACATTTATTTGGCTTTAAAATTAACCAAAAAAGGGGGATAAGAGGGTGTCAACATTTTACATTAAGCCTCTCTAGTCCCCTTTTTTCTTATTAACTGAACCCAGGGTCAGAGCCCAGGACTGTGGATATAGCTGGTTAAAAGGGTAATGCTGACCAAGGCTTTAAAAGATGTTCTTACTTCTCATTAGCATAAAAACATTCATACGTGCCCCTTACTTATTTGCTGTTCATCTTTATGTTCACCTTGACTCAAATAAAGCCAATTCTTTCTACACTGCTAACAGTTACTTAATTATGTGTTAAGTCCCCAGTTCACCTCACAATAGTTTTACAGGGTAGCATACAGCACAAGTGTAAAGCTCAGTGGAATAGTAAGTTGTCATTTCTTTAACACACAAACTAAACTAATAGTGCAGTGGTAGGGACATGTGTCTCCACTTATGGTAAATCAAAGCTTATTTTTTATTAAAATGATTTTACCTCGGTGAACCTCATGAGAGGTTTTCAACTGAAACACCATAATGAGTGTTCTCAGTATCATAAAACATGTATGTATGAATTATGACTGTATGTAAAAATAGAAGTGTTACACACAGACATAGGTACAGACACCTCTGTATAGTCTTGCATTGTGATAATATCGGTAAAAAAAATATGTAAAAAAGTCTTTGTTATTGCCCTTTAAAGGTATAGATTCTAGTCTTGTTTGCTACTGTTACATTCTCAGTGTTTGTCATTTTCTATTACATCTGCTGCTGTCAAGTGGAACAAGGAGCTTGTCTCACAGCAGGCCTACCTATACAGATAAATACTAAAAAAATACAATAAATAAAGTACTATTAAAATAATCATGACACGCAATTTATTTCGTTACTTCTTATTAACTGTATTAACAGTATCAGAGGTACTGTTTTTTTTGTGATAAAAATGTTCTGGTTCTTAGCTTTAAAAATAAAGTTAATTCAGATTTACAAATATTTCAGATACAATGCTTTCAGTAAACTGCTGCACTGTGGCACACATGCTGTAGGGCTATTTGCAGGTAGACTATTAGAGTGGGTTTGAACTACAACACAACAAAGTGATCAGGAGGCGGCTGCAACGTTTCATCTATAGTTCTGCAACTCTCTGCAACTCTTTAAGAGCGGAAAGCAATTACAAAGGTATAATTAAGCAATTAGTAGTTCAATACAGGGTCTAGTTAGATAATTGAGAGCTCAGTTGGAATGAAAACCAGCAGACACAGGGGGTCCCCAGGACCAGGGTTAGGAGCCACTGCCTGAAAGGGCCCGAAGCCCACTGTAAGTGTAAAGTTTGTTTTCTTTGGAATAAAATTGCGTTAGAGCTCTAACAGTGTTTTTGTGAGGCATGATAAACTGTACATTAACTTCTTCAAAACATCTATAAATTAAATATATATTCACAATTAAAATGAATCCACAGAATTGTATCTGTCACCTCTGCTTTGAAAAATGACTTGTACCATGCAAGAGGACATGACTTGTTGCAAATTAAGATCTAAAGAAATGTTCATGAACACTAGGATTGGCTGAGATGGACTTAAATATAAAAATATGTAGCAAGGTAATCTTAACATTTCTGCTCATTGTCTTTGTGTGTCAAATGGTGCAAGTTCAGCGGATGTTTTGTTCATTTCCCTTGCTCTTCCTTGGCTTGCAGACCATTTCCTGTGGTTTGGTTAACCAAGCCCCCATGATATAGAATATCTATATCTGTCTCCCTTTCAGTCATGTATTTGGCCTGGTAGATGTTTTAACTGTTCTAGTTTAATCAAATGTTTGTATTAGTGTTTGTATTGTGTATTTTATTGTTACTGTACCTCTCAATAAGGATAATCCTCAAATAAATAGTGAAACCTGGGTGAGGATTGCAGAATAACAATTGAGCCCACAAAATTAGGGGAGTTCATTTTTCTTTTTATTAAAAGGTTTGCCCTATTCTAGAGACCCAATTGCTTTTTGTTGGCCTGGGTCCATCACCAGACAGGTGCAGGATCAGTCTGAGGCGAGGGAAGACACAGCCATGTATTTCCTGTGAAACATACATACTGTTAAAGGGGAAGAAATCATCACAACCATACCTCTTTCCTGTTGTGAAATGTATTTCCCTCTTTATCTTCATTTACAGAGTTTAATCTCTAGTTCAGGGCCGGCACCATGCGGGGCCATTGGGGGGCAATGCCCGCCCAAAGTCAAGCTGGTGCCCACCCAGTTTGAGGCCTTGATAAACAATTAATATGCTATATAATTTGTAGAACACTTAGTGTTTTTTAGTCAAGTTTGTATTTATTGTAAGTTATCTACAACAAAGCCCAGAGTGTCCGCCCCTGAGTTACCCCCTTCCGGATCCCTATGTATTTACGTAATCGCCATACAACATGCACACTGAAAAAGTAGAGCAGGAGGTGGGTCTTATGTGGCGCAAAGTGAATGTTTCACAGAAAACAAAGTAAATATTTTGTTTGTGTAAATTTAACCTCTACCATCTAGAGTTATAAATATTAGAAAGTGGATAAATAATAACAAGTCTGATGCTGGTCATAAATTTATATTGGAGACAAGAAGTGAGGAATTTAACAGCCCTGATGAAAATCCTTCAGCCAGCTCAAACAACTTGCAGGCCCCGGCAGCAGCAACAGCCCCAGATGATTTAGGTATGGAAAACCCAGCTCAACCAGACCTTAAGAAGTTTACATCGCGCAGTTTTGGAGACAAAAAAGATCATTTAACCTGGCTTGGTATTACAATATTGAATGGATAGACTACTCCATTAAGTCAGATTCCGTTTTTTGTTTTCCATGCAGAAAATGTGGATCTTTAACAGGAATTGCTGACCTTGCCTTTACTGTTAGTGGATATTGTGATTGGAAGCATGCAATTAAATCCAATAAAGATTTAAATAAGCATGCATTAAGTAAGGGACATCTACACTGTATGGCTGCTTGGAATGAAAGAAAAGTACGAGGCGCTCTGGGAAAGGCTGTATCCACCCTTGTGAATACTGGTCAGCTTGAAAGGAATCAGTACTATATGGCTGCAATTATTGACATGATTGAATTCCTTGCAGGGGCAGCGATGAATCTGTTGACATTGCGGATAGATCTAGTGGAGTTTTCCTGGGTTTATTTGAATACACGTTAAGAAAAGATCCAGAGTTGTCAAAAGTTTACCAAACTATACCAGGCAATGCTAAGTGCACCTCGCACGACATACAAAATGAAATAATCGAAATAACGTGTGAAACTGTGAAGGAAGAGGTAGTACAAGAAATCGGGGATTCATGGTATATAGTAAAAGCTGATGGAACACGAGACCCAACTCGATTGTAGTTTGTCTTGTAACTGTGAATGATGAAATCAGGGAAAGGCTTTTGACTATAGCCACAACTGACAGTTTCGGTGCAGAGACATTTGCAAACATGATTGTAACTGAAATAACTGAAGAAGGACTCTGCCCTTCTAAAATATTAAGCCAGGGCTACGATGGAGCAAATGTTATGTCCGGCTGCCACTGGGGGGTTCAAAAGACCTTGCAGGACAAACTGTAAAGGGAGGTCCCGTACATCCATTGCTTTAATCACCAGCTGCACTTAGTCATTGTGCATGCCATGTCCTCAGAAGAAAAGGTAGAAGAATTCTTCAATGTGTGCAACTCATTGTACAAATTTCTAAGGAAGCCAACTGTTGCTGTTCTCTACAAAGGCGAGAAACTTTAACGATTACTCAAGCCGCGTTGGACTGGGCATTACTGTACAGTTGGGGTTGTTGTGAAGTCATTTAACAGCATTGTAGAATTACTTTCGGAAATCCAAAGCACTCGAGGACATGGAACCGAAGTTAAGATTGAAGCTATTGGATTATTGAAGCAGGTGTCAGCTGTAGACTTCAAATTCACTGCACACATACAAAATGGTTTCTGTTTAAAATGATTTTTTTTTTCCCACCACACAACCACACAGGTTTGGTGCTCCAAGCTGCCACCTGCTTACTTAATTTTACACCATAGCAGTGATGCGTTAACTTCAAAAGGTCTGACCTATTTGACATTACAGTAGTATAAAATAGGTACTGCTCGCTAGAATTGTCAATGAAATTAAACATTTTCTGCTATGGTATACTGTACTTCCATAACAGAAATGTGCAGTTAACAATACATAATTGTCCTTATTGCACATCCTTTTCACAACCTAAACCTACCTCTTCCCAAATGTTATGATTCCTTACTTTGAAAGGGATTTTTGCACAGCCCCTAGTGGCTGAATGTTGTAATTGTTGCCATGAACTTCAGGAAACGTCATATACAAATACAATGCACATGCCAATATCACACAAGGAATAGTACACAATCATTTTTTTCTTATCTGCATTAAATTATGATCATTATCATCAATGGGAAGATAATTTTCTCTATGGGGAAATATACCTAGGTCAGATCCTATGCTGATATCAGGGGTCAGAATAGTTGTCAGGTCCCTAATACAAAATGTAAATCTGCATAGTAACTTTGTACTGTAGTTTACTGTATATCATGTTTTACCACACATGTCTATGATTTTCTATAACTTACCTTTGCCTTATAAGAATGTCACTGTATCGAGTTACACATTTCTATGCTTTTATGATGGGATGTGTGACAGTAAACTTTTATAAGGCTATATGATACAGATCAGGAGTGCACAAATGCGACCTTCTACTTTAAAACATAAGAACATAAGAACATAAGAAATTCTAGAACATAAGAACATAAGAAATTCTAGAACGAGAAAAGGTCATTCGGCCCACCTATGCTCACTCACTTAATGCAAGTGTGGTCCGTTAACACTCAGGAGAGGAAAAACAAGTTAGTAGGGGAAATTAAACCTGTGTGAATTTGTGGCTAAACGGACCACCCTTCCTCCAGACGGCTAGCTAAAGGACTTATTATGATCACAGAGAGGGTTATACAGTGTTGTTCATGGCAGCATCCAGTCTATTCTTGAAGGATCCGCTTCAACAACTCTGTCCGACAGCCTGTTCCAATGGTTCACCACCCTTTCCGTGAAAAAGCTCCTTCTCCCCTCAGTTCTGAATATGCCCTTCTTCAGCTTCCACCCGTGGTCCCTGGTTCTGATCTCTGTGACCTGTTGAAAAATAATTCTCAGCAGTTACTTTGTTTAACCCCTTGACAATTTTAAATACCTCTATTAAGTCACTTCTGACTCTTCTTCTTTCTAGGCTATATAGATTCAGCATTTTCAGTCTATCTTCATATGACACGCTCTTCAATCCTGGAATTTAATTGTGGTGCTCAATGTCTTTCTTATGATATGGGGACCAGAACTGGACACAATATTCTAAGTGTGGTTGTACCAGTGGATTGTATAATTTTAATATAACTTTTCTTGATCTGAATTCAGCTGTCTTGGCTATATAACCTAACATTCTATTGGCCTTTATTACAGCTTCTCCAAACTGTCTAGTTAGCTTAAGAGATTCATCCACTACTATCCCCAAGTCCTTTTCATACATAGCCTCCTCTATTCCGTTACTATTTACCATAATAAATTTTAATTAACCAGGTCTTAATTAGTGAATTATTTAAATATACCAAAAAAAACCTGGAGGACTGCAGTTTGTTTTTTTGTGTAAGAAGTTATACTGTGTAGTGTATAATAATCTGGAGCAGGTTAAAGTAGCAAACAGTTATTGCAGTCATATTTCTAGTATATAGTACCTAATTCAGTGGTAAAGCAGTGGTCTTGGTCTCGTAGCTCCAGCTGTACAGAGTTTATTATATTTATCACAAGGTTGTGATGACAACTGACATATCTGACAGACATATTGCTGACTGTCAGGTTAATGCAGGATACCTACACTACATTGTGCTGTGAATTGGGTTAGTTTTAGCCCTGCAGTGTCACTTTATCTCATTTCTGGGGAAACAGTGTGGTGCTGGAGGGTGCAAAACTCAGCGTTCTGCTCTGAAGTTGTTTTTCTGCACTGCAGCCAGGACATGCTCTAAGGTGTTTCTATTTGCGTTAGAAAGATTCCTGACAGCTGCATAGAGGCATGTGACAGATGGTCAAAAGTTTAACACACAAAACTTTATTTTTATATTGGTTGTAAATGTCTGCTTTTTATAAGCCCATGTAAAATTAGGTACTAACTGTGACTGACCAGCAGTAGAATCTGACTGTTCTGTATGTGGCTGGCTAAGACACAAAACATTGGCAAAAAAAAAAAGTGTGAACAGCCAATCAGTGTCCTACTATTTTGCCTAGATGCCCGCTGGAACGTTGAAGTGCTTAACTGTGAATTAAATTTTAAATCAATCCGCGCATAAATACCGGCTTTTTCCCTTAACATTCTAATCTACAGCTAATCTGATAACATAAAAAACTTCTTAAACATACTTTCTGATGCTGGTCTAGAGACAAGCAAAATCATGTCTGTGACAGGGCACCGTAATGAAGGCTCAATTCGCAGCTACTGGACAGCAAATCAACAGGAAAGACACGATTGGTCCACAATTCTGTCATCAGTTGGATCCAAACAACACCCTCCCTCAAAAACTGCAAACCCTGCTTCAGTTGTTTCCGCACCAGCCAATCCAATCCCTGCCAGCTTGAATGACGCCCCGCCTCCAACAACAAGTTTTGCGTCCGACTCAATACTACACAGACTATTCAACAATTGTACATGTCCAGATAAATTATAATAAGAAAGAGTAAGACGCCAATTAATAAATATGTTAGCCAAATAATAATAATTTTAATAATAATAACGTGTTCTTTACGTGTATGTCGTTTTTCTATTCTAATTATGTAAGGGACTATTTTCCTCAGCGGAAGGTTACCCGACGAAATATCATAAATTCAACGTAAATATAGGTTTTAAAGTTTTTAAAGAGAAAATAAAGAAATAAAATGTTTTCTAATAGAGATATAACCCTCTCGATGCGGGCTCTACCGTGTGGTAGATGACCTTGACTTTCACGACTGCAGTCGCGGTCAACTACCACATGGTACAGCCCGCATCGACGGGTTCTATCGCTTAAATATATGATAGACCCAGTACGCTACTGTATTGTTGATAAGGGGAGCCTTCCTGTGGCAGTCAATGAAATGCAGTATGAACTGAAAGTAACCAACGAGTAAAAAAAAAAATTGACTGTCAACATAATACATCACTTTTCCTGTAAACTGAAACTGGTTAAAGGTTAAGCGGTCACACAACTTGTTATTCATTAACTGCTGACTACATTAAGTGTAATGTGACACAAGTACTGGCATGTGCTTCCTCCTTATGAATGTGTAATTTCATATGTAATTATATTTGAATGACTGACTGTTACCAGTTAAATGTAATCATATGACTTTGTAAAAGTGCTGCTGTTATTTGTATTCAATAGAGCACCGCTATTTTGCAAATTGTTGTGAAATGGACCTGCAACTGACTCTCCGATGAAGGCTAAAGACACACAGTTGGTTTTTTGGCACTGGAGCACTGGAATCCTGGCCTAAGTTTAAAATAAAACTTACAGTTATATTTATTTACATCATTTTTGTTTATACTTGTGGGAAGCCAAATGTAGGCCATTGCCGCCCTGTTTGAAAGTACTTTTGCAGTAATTCTCAAAACGAAAAACCACATGGCCCATATGAGTGATTTATGAACCACATCTAAACCAGATATTTTTAATTTGTTCCAATTTCAAACACTTTTTGTTTTTGTTTTCTTTGTTAGGTGGACCCACATTATCAGTTTCACAGCTTCAGGGAGATTTTCCATACAGGAAAGTCATGTATTTTGCAAATCAAATATATACATACATCTATTGTATATTCCCCCAGATAGTCCCTTTTTGTGTCATGCAAATATACTGCTTTAAAAATGTCAAATATAAATCAAGCAGTATTTGAAATTCAATAAATATATCTGCCATTTAAAAATAGGTTTTTATTTTCTCAGTTTGAGTTAAATCACAAGGCTGAAAAGAATATACAATTTTAGAATACAATAGTACACATACAAATGAATTTAGTCAATCACTAGATTGTAAGCATAGCTTTGCTTCCCTCTGTTTCAATCCACCTGCCATTTTATCTAGCACAGTCACAAGGTTCCTGTGGCAGAGCACGAGCCGTCTGTAAATAGTGTTGGTGTTTGTATGTGTTTTGGTGGTGGTTGGCAGAGATGGGGTTAATTCCTATCACTGCCAAATACATGTGAGAATGTGGCTGCCCCCAAATGGGATAATTGGTGTTAATTGGGAACAGTCACATCCTATAAAAAGAGAACTCAACGCTCCATTAGTGAGAGACTACCAGGGAGCTGGAACACAGTGTGGCTGGCTGGCTGGCTGGCTGGCTGGCTGGCTGGCTGGCTGGCTGGCTGGCTGGCTGGCTGGCTGGCTGGCTGGCTGGCTGGCTGGCTGGCTGGCTGGCTGGCTGGCTGGCTGGCTGGCTGGCTGGCTGGCTGGCTGGCTGGCTGGCTGGCTGGCTGGCTGGCTGGCTGGCTGGCTGGCTGGCTGGCTGGCTGGCTGGCTGGCTGGCTGGCTGGCGTAGTTTAGAACTGGCTTGTTTTTGTGTTTAAAGTAAACATGCAGGCCTGCCCTGTTTAAAAAACTACCTGTGCTTTTGGAGTGCTATTCCTTTTTACTCAAAGACAAGTGATGATGGTCCTGCATGTGGCAAGTGCACTCTGGTTTGTCACAGTTCTTAACTATTGGCACTGGGGTTTGCGTGCTGGAGGCAAGGCTGGTTCTCCTCCCACCCCTACACTTCCCATTGCCACACTCTCTGCTCCAGGTCAATGGATGGTTTCTCCTTCTCTTGACATGAAGGGCATGTCAAACACATACTGTACCAACATGCAGACACACAAATGCACTGAGCCACCCCCAGCCTGCCCGGTAAGCCTAGATGTCATTGAGGAGGATTGTCACCGAATACCACCACTTGTTAATTCTAAACAACAAAAGATCCAAATATGGTTAGCAAAGTTGCCAGAGTATTTTGTGTTGATAGTGTTTGAAACAGGTATTCACATCTTTCTAAGTGCTGTTTTTTTTTTTTTTTAAATCTTCCAGCTCATATTAAACCTTCTGTTTTCATCACATACTAAACATCTGCATCTAGCAGCCACTACACAGTTGGGATTTCTATTAATTATATTTATTTACCTCTTAAACTGTCACTTTTATTAATATATGTTCACAGGAAAAAATAATTGACCAAAGTTTTGGAGAATGTGTGGTGGCAAGCTAATAATATTATTTTTGACCTCACCACAGTATGGAGAATACAAGTTTAAAAGTAGTTGCCACTACATTTTTCACATTCTTAAGACACAACAAGCATCAAGCTTCTAGTGTAGAAGATAGTTATTACAATGTACATTCAATAACAGACACAGCGGGCCAATCAGAAATGTGCTGACAGTAAGTGCAGCTTGTTGTCCTTTGAAATAAGCAGCACGGTAATCCTTTCTCCCTTCCTGTTTAAAATAATAATTAAGGAGGATTAGGAAAGAACTGAAAAACATTTTTGATTACACAAGAACAAATAATGAAATGTTGCTTTATTGGATTGATAAACACTTTGATAGCATGACAAAGCTTTTCCAGGAATAAACTACAGTAGGAACATCTGTGATTCTCCCAGTGCAATTTGTCAAAGTGAAATTCCACCATGTGTCACGCCAGCACTTTAGACAAGTAACTATTAACATGGAGGTGCCAGAGACATCCAGGCCTAATTTCAAAATAAGACCCACAATTAAGACTTCAATCCCAAACACAGGCAGGATACACAAGAAAGGTTTATTTAGCGGATTGTATCGCGCACCCCTTGCATTGCGATCACCCCTTGTATGATGCACACACCTTTATGGAATCAGTCAAACTTTAAACTGAGTCTATACACTGTACACTTTGTTTAAAGACATTCCTAATATAAAATTGTTGGTTTTAGTTGTATTTTTTCACAAACATATGTAAAGACTTGACACTAACATCAGCTTTTGCTGACAGTTGCATATCAGTATTCATGTACAGCTACGGCCATAAGTTTTGCATCATCTAGAATTTTAGGGGGGAAAAAACAACTATATGAACATAATTTAGGTCTTTTATTTAACATTATGTAATCAAAGAAACTACAAAATGATATTGCAGAAGTCTATCGGAAGACATAATAGTAGTACATTATTTCATGTTAGATTTTGAAATGTCACATTTTTCAATTTTTGGAAAACTACAAAGTGGTATGTAATTCAATATATTAACGTAACATTATTCAGCAGGTTTCATTCAAATTTATGAGGCAAAATTGGTTAATTCTATAGGCTGATGCAAAACTTGGTAAGGTTGGTAAGGTTGACATCTGAGGCAACTATGTAAATAAAGTATAAGTTATTAAAAGTTTTCTGGACATCAGCTCGGATGGGATAATAATACCACTATTTTTCACATTTCTAATGCTGCAATAAAAAAAAAAAGATTTCTACTGACATCTTAATTTGTTTTACTGGAAATATTCCCCCTCTCCCGCTGGTTCAAGAATCAACATGCATCCATCTTCATCCACCTGGGGGCAATTTCAGCCACTTGTGGCAAAAAATTTATGTATACAAAGGTAACAAGCTATAATGGGCATTGACCTTGGAAAAACTGATATGGAACATAATATATCTACAGAAGCAATAGGCCAGGTTTACAAAGCTAGAAAAGTTATTTCTAGTTGTGTAGTTTTTTTATATAAACTGACTGGATCAGTAACACTAATGAAGCAAGAAGCATAAATAAGCCATGGTAACAAGGTAGTGGGGGGGGGAGTTGAAAGTTGTGGAAGAAACTTACAATAATATGAAGAGCAGTCATGTTACTAGAACCCAAAACATTACACAAATACGCCTTAACTAAAGATTAGTGCAAAGACTTTAAGAATTACAGAAACTCCCTCGGTTTCACACACCTGAAAGTACTTAATGTCTTAAAGGGCATTGACCATGTCACAAAAAGAACTCCTGTGATTTACAGTTTCAACAAAGTACATGTCTTCAAATAATACAATATGGACTCTGGTGTCCTCAATACAATTCTCTAATGAAATTCTGAGTCACCATCTGGAAACCTCAGAAGGACCATGCCTGACGACACACAATTCCATTAATAATATTAATGAAGTTCCCTTTTTCTCACCTTGGTTCTCGACTGTGTTCAAATTAATCTGGTTGTTCAACATTAATTTCTTGTCATTTTATTATGAAAAAGCATTTCTCTTTGACACATGCAAGCAATGTAATCATGGTACCTTGGTGTTTTTTGTCTCTCTCAAAATGGATCTCTATTAGCCTTATCTTTTTTATAAGCTTTACAGGAAAACTGTTATTCCAAGGTTACTAAATTCAGGTGTCTAAAATATAAAATAACTTGGTATTATTTTTTTTTAAATACATTCCATGAATCCCTTTTTCAAACTTGCATATGTAGCACATAGAAAAATGCAATATTAAAATGTTGTCTTTGTTTGCCTAACATGGCATTTTAAATTGCTTTGATGGAAGAGAACAGTGTGTTTTATCTTCTGCTTGTCAGATCCACGGGTCTTGAAAAATAAACAACCCACTATATTATTAAAAATCACCCTACAATGAAAACTGTTCATATTGTACCCCCTTCATGTGTTGGTAATTAGTTTTTTTGAACTGTAATCTAATTAAGAAAACATTATACATAGTAACAGAAAGAATGTAATTAATTACCTTTCGATATTTGTTCATTAGTCATTTATTTTTTTTTAAATTACACTGTTCTATACTTAAGGTGACCACATTTTTAAGTACTAGGACAGTATGGAAATATTGTGAATGACTTCCACGTCAAAGCTACAGGGACGCTCTAGGGTTTTTATTTTCACTTTGGCAGTGTTTGATCTAATATCACACAGAAACTGAATGCAGAGGCTCATGGTGATATTCAAAGTGGAATATTTTATTTTCAAAACCTTTTTTTGAAACGGCCTTTGTAATTATTGTCTTTGTAATTTCATTTCTACACAACAAGTATAGTCATACATTACATGGTAGCAATTCAATAATATCAAGTTCTCAGATTCAATTTTATTGATGATTACTGCTGCAAATCTAGTCCATTTTCTGCCTTAGAAATTGCATCTTCTCTCTTTGATTTGCACTTTCCATGTCTATCTCCATGCTATCCTCCAGTGGCAATCTGCAAACCAAGCCCTTCCAATATGAAAGCATTACATATCTCAATATTTCTATTTATTAAATGGTTACTTCATAGAGTCTATTTTTTTCAAGATACTGAATTTCTTACCATTCAATATCACAAGGTATTTGTTCTGTATGTGTTTTCTATTGCAGTTCCTGATTGGATCATTGTTTTTCTTCTATTAAACTAAAAGCTGTGATAAAGAAAAATAAAATACCTTATAGAGCTATCACACCTATGCAACAGATAGCATTCATCTTAAATATGAGTACTCCATTGTCTCTATTTTATTTAAACTGCAGGCTAAAATATACATTTAACACTGAAATAAAATATAAGAGGTCACTAAATTAAAAAGAGATGCCTCTAAGGCAGCTTTTTACATATTTTTTAAAGGTAAAATGAAATGAGGACGTGGTTGTTTTTTTGTAATTGTTTAAAACTATTTGTATCATATACAGTACTCAACTATCAATGCAAATATTCTTTTTTTAAAGAAATTAAATTGGCACCAGGAAACCTGAAACTATTGAATTTCATTATTGCTAAAAACATAACATGTATACTTGAAGAAATAAAAATATTTTTACAATATAAATGTGACAAATATGAAAATAACTGCTGTAGTTCATGCATTATTTTGTATTATTGAACATACATTTCTTAGAGGGTAGGCCTACCTGTGGTGAACTGACAGTGAATATAGACTTATTTCAATAGAAAATATGTTTCCAAATACTTTTGTCAATTTACACAGCCCCTCCTATTGTTGTGATGGGCTATTTTAATGCACAACGTGTTCAAACCAGGACAAGCTTCAGTGCACTGCGTTCTAAACATGTCAAGGTAACGTGACATGACAGCGTTACTGTCGCCGATAGCTACACACGAAGCAAAGTCGTTTGCACGCAAAAATACACATATCATGGACGAAGAGCATAATTCCAACACAATACAATTGTACCTGTATGGCCTTTTCACAGAGCGAAAGTGATGATTCAGACGAGGACTACCAGTCACTGGATAAACCCGCCCACAATTCTCTGTGATTGGTTGCAACTATGAACGTTGACTGTTCAGTAATTCTCCAGATTTGCACAGCGCTGTACAGTTGCTTTTTAATGCTCCAGGTCGCCTTCTTTAGTAACATGAAGTGTTGTACTGTAATAAGTTAGATTTGGTAGAAACACAGCAGCCTGTATGAAAATACAATATTCTGCAATTTCTATGACCAGCGCGACGGTGATCCGGGGAATTAGACTAAATGAGCGTCCCAAGAAAGGTTCTGGGGACAATTATCAATACTTTAATGGCGTTTGGGAAGGTTCTGTGACCCTGAATCAAATGTTCAATTGCAGCAGGTGTTCAGGGACGTCACAGACGGGAGAATCGCCACTAATCTGAAGTTCGGCTTGCCACGCGAGCAGGACCCGCTTGCAACATCAGGGGATAAGATGTTGCAACAATCAAGGGTTCGAGAGCGGGAAGCCGTACATGTTGGGATTGGTGGCTGGTGCACCGGGGGCGTGGCCTGGACTGGGGGTTAAGTGTAGGCGCTGGTGAGACATGTAGACGCTGCGGAGATTAGAGTAATGATGTGCGTTTGAGAAGATTTGGGGAATCGGGTTTGAACCGGGTATTTTGAGTCCGATTCCGCTTCCCAAACTATTTAGATAAACATGTCCATATGTCAATGTGTGAGCAAGGGTGAAGGCATCTTATATACATATAATCATCACGTCCTACATGTCTACTTCAGCATGAAATCCATTAGAAAGACCACAACAATCACAGAGCAAAAAATAAGTCCAACTAAACTCATCACACCTGTGGCCAGTAGTCCAAAATAAGGACAACAAAACGCAATATAGTCTAGTTAAATGCATGTTTTGTCTGGGTTGTGAACATGTCATTTATAGTTATCAAATGTATTTTTGACAGAAATTGTAAGTATTTGATCATTTTAATGGTTTTATGTTTTTTTAATAATCAGTTTTATGAAAAACATAATAGTATTCACTGGAACCGGATCCTTGATATTTGTGTCCGGTTCATCAGTTCCAAAGTAGGAACCAGGTACCCGGCTTCAAAGGAACCGGTTCACACATCTCTACGAAAGAGATGCAGGGGGTTCTGTAACACTTTGGTAACAGTCCATCCTTTTTACTCTGGTCAATTTGTGTTGCACTATTTTGTACCCACATTCTCTCATGGTTAACAGATGATCAGCAGCAAGGGAATACTTGTGAAGACAGTACTGAGCATCAAAATGATAAAATGCTACAAATTCGTGTTTTTTTTGACAAAACGAAGGCTGGTGAATATTGTGATGTGATGCAAGAACTCCACCATGGTACAACTGGCTCTGTCCTGCCAGCCTGACTAGCCTGATTGGATTCTCCTTCAACGAGGAAATACCCACATCTACACACACTAGACATACATGCCAACTGTACACACGCACACACACACACAACACTCTCTCTCTCTCTCTCTCTCTCTCTCTCTCTCTCTCTCAAATTCAAAGGTGCTTTATTGGCATGGCAACCTTGGTGGTATTGCCAAAGCAGTTAAAAGTACAGTATGTAATATAAACATGAACATCAATATAAAAAGTAAATAATGAAAAGGAATAATATAATAATGAGGTAGGAATGTAAAACGGAACACTGGTAAATAAACAAACACCCTCCCTCCCTCCCCTATCAGTGCCCCTGTGCAGAGTGCTCACTGTGTGTCCCTCAGGCTGTGACAGGCATAGGCATACTGGACAGCCAGTGGGGCTATGTGTCCCTCCCCCAGTATTATTATTATTATTATTTATTTCTTAGCAGACGCCCTTATCCAGGGCTACTTACAATTGTTACAAGATATCACATTATTTTTTTACATACAATTCCCCATTTATACAGTTGGGTTTTTACTGGAGCAATCTAGGTAAAGTACCTTGCTCAAGGGTACAGCAGCAGTGTCCCCCATCTGGGATTGAACCCACGACCCTCCGGTCAAGAGTCCAGAGCCCTAACCACTACTCCACACTGCTGCCCCAGTAGGACAGCCACTCTCTATGGACTGGTCGTGTGTGGGAATTGTGGGAAAGAAATTGCAATTTTTTAAAAGAATGTGTTCCTTGTTTGGCTGTATTTACTGATGTGTAACAGAAAGTGCATCTCTGTCTCGACTTCTCCCAGTTCACAATGACCCCATAGCCTCCTGTCTCTGAGCAACCAAGACTGTCTGTGTTGTCCTGTTTCGATAGTCAGGTGGTGGTCACTAAAGCCTTGTTTCCACGGTGGGCCGGGGCTGGTG
This sequence comes from Acipenser oxyrinchus oxyrinchus, assembly GCA_030684275.1. Taxonomy (NCBI): domain Eukaryota; kingdom Metazoa; phylum Chordata; class Actinopteri; order Acipenseriformes; family Acipenseridae; genus Acipenser; species Acipenser oxyrinchus. The sequence continues at coordinate 64,491,400 of CM060252.1, read as the reverse complement.
CTGGTCAAATTCTGAAGTTCTTTTCCTAACCTGGCCAAATTCTGCATCATCAGGTCACTGGGGGATTGTGGGAAAGTATCTTGCTGCGTTTTAAAGAAACCCGTAGTAGTAGAAATTCGGGGAAAAAAATCTTTCTTTTTATTTTTGTGCTATACACGATTGTAGACAGCATTCTCGAGACCCAATTTTCCGAACCAAAAAGAAGACGGATTGAAAGTGAATCTGCTAGCTCTGCATCGGCAGATAGCATTGATGACTTCATTTGCTGCCGCAAAGCCTGTGTGGTAAGTTTATTATTTTATTTATTTTTCTTTGTTTGCGTTAACATTTAAAGCCTAAACAAATAACGCTGCTAAACGTAAAACAATGCAGTGTTAACAAATGCCATAACCTGTGCTGATAACATGCCACCATAATTTTGTTCGATGGCAGCCATTGTAAAGGGTTAAATGTTTTTCTGTTGGCTTCCTATACAAGCACTTGCCTCCCTGCTACGTGATAAAGTACTCAGCAGTCTGGCCACATCGGGTACAATAATGCAAAGCAGGCAAGAAAAACCAGCCGTGGCAGGCCAGGGGTGTTGTGGCCAGCAATGGAAACACCCCTTTTACGGCTGTGGCTGGCCGTGACTGGCCACGGCCAGCAATGCAAACGAGGCACTAGTCTGAACTTGGTCAGGATCTGCCTCTGCTTTGTTTTTCAACCTGACCAGGTATTGTGCCAGGGTAAAGTCTCTTTTTAGGGCCTGATAACATTCAAACTTGTTTTGTATTTTAGTTTCTTTGTCCCAGTGAGTGAGGTATGAGTTTGGTTGACTCTGATTGGAATTGTTGTTTTAGCAGTGCTGTCCTGAAGCTGACTCATGTCAGTGCCACTCAGTGCAGTGAGCTTCATGGCCAGCTGGCTGAGGGGACTCTTCTCTGGGCTGATCTCTGGGCTTGTCAGGGTTTTGTGATGGTAGGATTTTGGGTCTCTGTGGTTTAAATAAACTCAGTATTTTAGTGCACTTTTTAATATTAAGAATCAGTGGGTGGTGGCCTAGTTCAGACCTGCATGCATGAGTTGCTGTATTTCTCTGCAATTTTAGTATATTTTACTGAATTCTGCATGCAGGATTTCTGTTGGGTATTGATCCCACTTTTTATAGTCCTGGTCTGTGAGTGGACCCCACACTTCACTACCATATAGGGCAATGGGTTGAATAATGCATTCACTGCCAGGTTAAAGATCGTTGATGCGCTGATGGTCAGACCCAGGTAGCTGTAGCTGGTGCTGTGCTCCAGTGTAGTGTTGCCCAGAGTGAAGCGGTACCTGTTTCCCTGAGATCTGGCTTTTTTTTCTGGAAGACCATAACTCTGGTCTTGTCCAGGTTTACTACCAGTGCCCAGTTCTGACAATACTGCTCTGGCAGTGACAGGTTCAGCTGAAGACCGTGCTCTTTGGGTGACAGCAAGACCAAGTAATTTGCATAGAGCAAGAATTAAATTTCTGTGTCATGCAGAGTGAGACCAGGGAATGCAGACTGTTCCAGCACTGTAGCCAAGATGTTGAACCGTGTTGGGTGCAGACTGCAGCCCTGTCTCACTCCACGAATTATATTATTTTGTGACCAATTTTCACACAGCACTTATTTTCTGGATATATTTACTTTATTATGTCATATTGTTTCCTCACTGTTGCTGCAATATGATTTGATGTGTATGATTTCGAGTAAAATGTGGGAGCCAGTGTAACGTGAAGACTGGAGCTACACCCTTTCCGTACAGCATATATTTTCCTTAAATAGTAATAGAAAGTGGAAATGTTTAAAAACTAGAACAAAATAAACATGAAAAACGAATATTCTGAGTTGTATTAATATTGTTTCAAGAAAATGCTATATAAATAATTTAAATAAAGTCAGCATGTCGGGTCCAAACAAACGGCACAATGGCCAAACGAACAAACAGACAAAACCGTGGACAAAACAAACAAACAAATAAGTACCGTGCTGGTCCTCTAGCACAAAGTACCAATTGTCTGAACAACTATTCACGGTAATTCATGCTTGTTTACTTTATCCCTTGCTTTAAACTTTTCACTATAGCTGGTGGAAACTATTGGCAATGCAATTTTAAAAATCAAACAAGTGCAATCGGTTTTCAAGTTTAAATCCGGCTTAAGGGCAGATCACTGTACCAACACAACACTGCTCTGAGTAACAAATGACCAGCTTAGGGCTGACAATTCTGGCAGAAACAGCCACTTTTTACTGTCTTTGACACTATTAATCAGAATGTCTTGACTGATTGTCTGACAACATGTTTTGGTTGCCCTGTACTTCAGTGGGTTGATTTTTGCCTCCAAGCTAGCAGGTCGCTGGGGTTGCTGATATCTCACCTGTTCTCTACCAACTCTCCACTTCTGCCAGTACCCATTGGATTTTAGACAGACAAAATGAATGGAAAGCTGGTGACTGGATGCATTAAATCATGCTAGCTTTGTGGCTTTGGTATTTAAGGCTGTACTATTAGACCATATGTTTTCAGAGGTAAGCAAATTTGCCAAATCTAAGATGTTCACCTGTTGTCAAAATGAGACCACCTAGACATTACTAAGCCCAGATAAAGCCCTGTGGAGTAATTAAAATCGGAAGTTCTTGTGTCTTTTGGGGATGTATAAAACTTCAGGCATCCAACAAGCAGCTCTTTTAATTACTTTCAATTGTCTAGGTACTTCTGGCATTTGAAAACTCAAATGTCAACCAGGCACAAGTTACATTGTCTTTTGCTGCTCAAAAAGTATGTTATACTATTTGATTTATTTTTTACTTTAAATGCAGTCAAATGGTTTCAGAGAAAATATATGAGGTAATACAATATGCCCTAAAGCACACCCACGAGAGTACAAACTTACAACTAATTACCATACATTTGAATAAGTATTCCGTCAATTTCAACATGCATTTCATTTATTACCCCCAAGAAAAATAGGGATGCTATGTCTAAATAAAGGAATGAAGATGATGTATCTAAAAAGAACACCTGTTCTTGGATTAACAGCCATAACTAGATTGATCTCATTTACTTTTTGGCAATCCTACAATGAAAACATTTGCAAAGCTGGTTTGAGATATCAGTTCTATACTTCTAAGTTTTTAAGCCTTTAGATCTGGATCTGGAATTGTATTCATAAAACACTTCTCAAACATTTCCGCAGCTTAAGGGAAATTTGCATGCAACCTCTGTGTGCCAGATAACCACAGTTACCAGTTGTACAGTTAGAATGGTGGTATGGTGCAAAACGCAGTATAAGAACATTATTTAAGTCCCATACTGAAAATATATTCAGATTGTAAATCAATATATTTGCTTAACTTTTTGAGCCCACTGAAATCCATGCTTTTTGTACACTACATATGGCTTGTTTCACCCGCCTGAGGTAACATCAGGGCCATGATTCAGGGTTATTCAGCACTGGTGAAACAATACAGACCCTTTTCTATTCTAGAAGAGACCTGCTCAATTTCCCTGGATGACAGACTGAAGGATATACTCCAAACTGCTTTCCCCTAGTTACTGAGTGAAAGGCTGAATCATCCAGTCACCTCTTAGCATGTATTTGAATATGAGCTGGTTATCTGTTCAGGGATCCCAAGATATTTAGAGAGAGATATTTAGTGAGAACAGTCTGTCCAATATTGTACTTGTTGGAGGGTAGTGCAGATGTTGGAGACCAAGGCCTTTAGGAAAACTTTAGGCAATGACACAGACATGTTTAAAGTACTGCCAATGTCTGAAAAACAAGCAATGTTGTACTTAAGACACACAGCTAGGCCTAATAATGCTATAACATCATCACTGCACTTACAAGTACATTAGTACAATTATAATAATAAATCATTTTGCTTTCTTTTAGATACTCCCTCTGTTTTATTTCACCACACACACACTTCCCTACTGTATAAGGATTTTCATTTGATGATATAACCCCTGAGGGTGTTTTGTAATTACAATGACAAAAGCCCAAAGCTCTTGTTCACTATGAACAACGGCCAATAAAATAATGGTTTTGTTTCCACCGTAGTAACCACATTTAAAAATTAATTAGAACTAAATTTTTAACGGAACAGCCTCCTTTGATAAAACAACAATCAATAGGGTCCCATGATCACAAAATTACCTGGGGAACCTCTCTTGTGCCTTATTGATCTTTGCATGGGAATGTAAAACGCTGAGCCGCAAAAGGGTCTGTACATTTATTGCGAACCGTTAGAAACGTAATATTTTGTGACAGTAAATGCACATCATGTCACCTTAAATCAGCTCTATTTCTTTTGTATCTATGTACGACTGTACATTTGAGTAATACACAATCATAATGGGTATTTTTTTTTTACTAAATCTTTAAGTATACAATATTAAAAAGATCAGTACATGTGATGAAGCAATACAGCATATTCAAAATATCCTGCTTCCTGTAAACATAGATACTAACAATGACAGACCACTGCTGACTTTGTCAACACTCTTTCACAACATGTAACTTTAGTGATGTAGAAAACACGCAAGATAGACAGCCACATTGTCTGGTAAATAGCAAACATGCCCCTGTGATGCCACTATACCACTGCACTGCTCCCATTGTTACGCTAAAGCTATATGAATATCAGTTGCATGCCAGTAATTGCATTGTCAATATTGGTCTAGGTCATTACATTTTGTTGACTGCTACTGGTTACTGTTGGCAGCAATAAAGGTCCGGTTGCATCTGTTATACTTTTGATTCTCCAGTACTACAAAACCTCAGTTACTATTACATTATATAAGATAAATGGTTTGTTTAGCTGTGTAGATTATATCATTTTCAAAAAACATTTTGCACCAAAAATATTTTACCAATACAAATACCTGTACTTTAGAATGCATTATAACAACCTTTGGTCTAGAATGCTTGAGGTTTGCATACTTTGTAGCACTGAGCTGAAGTAAAATATGCCACAATTTGACGGTTCATTTACAGTGCTCCTCACAATTTTAATATATTTGTAATGATATAATGTAAAGGTGTTGAAGATACCACATGGATTGAGATCTGAACCTTTTTGAAAACACTACATTCTCGACAGCTACTGTACATTGTTGCCAGACTGCATCAAACGTCTGTCTTTAGACTGGCTGAAGTTTGGTGCAAATCATTGGCTTCGCTTGCTTGACCACCATCTCTTCCTTAATGATAGAATTGTTCTGCTACCTCCGATGACCCTTTATGTTTCCACCAGCGTCTTGTTGATTTTGCAGAAACAGCTCAGTAACATGGCAGGTTTTTTTTTCTTTCTTTCATTTTCTTGTATAGTGCATACTTTTGGAGCCAAAAGCATATTTTATTCCCAGTGTCGTGTTCAATTTCTATTCTGGAGCCATATCAGCTGACTAATTGTAAACTGATGCCTCCGATTCTCCTTTCTGTACATTTCAAGGATAGAACAAGATGCTTCACCTCTGATTTGTTCATCCCTCACTACACCAATCAAACCACTAGAAAGCGTATTAAGATTTTTAAAGGCAAAATTTCTTAGCATGATTATTTAAAGACATGACAGCTACACAAAAGAAAACTGACAATGCAAATCTTTGAATAGGCAGTTCCATCAACTGTTTTCACAGGATCTTCCAGATTTGAGGAATGTAATAACATATAGTGAGTGTATAAATACTGAACCAAAATTTAACAGCAACATCCTAATACCACTGCCTGGGTTTTGGCACAGCTTATTGTGGAACTCACTCAACAAGTTTCCAGTACACTTCCTGATTAATTACTCACCAATTTTCACAGCACTAGGAGTCCTGCATAAAACATTGATTCTCCACCAAGCTAATGAAAAATGACAGTAATGATCCCTTCTGTTGTATAGATTGTCACTCAGGACAGCATGTGTATATTAAACTGTTGTAACAGATAGCTTAGTTAAAATGTGTGTTTTTTGGTTCCATATTTTTCTAGCACAACTGTTATTTGTAAACCATTTTATAAATGACTGCCATATATTTATATATCATTGAATCTAGCCTGTAGCTATTGTCAGGCTTTGGGGACCAGGACTTAACATATTACCAGCTTTGAAATTATTTGGCAAAAGCCCTGTTTCTGTCCTCTGGCATGTCATCTGCAGAGTTACATACGATTTGGAGACAGTACAATTTTAAATATTAAATATTAAACTGTGTTTCAACTTGGTCCTTCATTATTTTTCTGAACCATATAAGATTTAATTAAATAATTAAGGACCTGGTTACAACAAAGTCCTGGGCAGGAGTGGTCCATTGCTGGTCAAGAGGTAATACCACTGCTCTAGTGCTGTGTACAATATGGAGACATTCCTTGTGGTCTAAATTTCTTACCACTTTTTAAAAATGTAATGTAAATAAGCATTAAAACATTAGGTACTAGATGCATTGTGCCTGTGTCAGTTCATCCTCTAGTCAGTCAGGGGCAATCCTAAATCCATTTCGTGTCTTCCTTATTTGTCTCCAATTGTAATGTTAAATAATGTATGTTTATTTATAAATATTGTAAGCTCATTTTGTTGTCTCTTTGAATTATGTAACAATACTAAACACATCACGAATTGTTCATAAAAGGAAGACAATCATAAATTCAGATATATGCTGCAAGGCAAGACACTACCCACAAGACTGATGAAGCCCAAATGTTTGTCTGCTTGTCTATTCACTGGTTTAACATAAGCAAGTTGAGCAATTTATTACTAGAAAGCATGGTTCAAACAGAACCATCACATTTAACAAACAAACTGCTAAAACTTAGATCCTAATTTAAACCAGCCAGTTGAAAATGTAACTATTTGCACTGTTTATGCATCTATTTTGTTGCAAAAGAATCACAAATCACAAATGAACAAGTAATAGTGTGCCAGTATATGCACTGGGGTTATATACTGTACATATACTGGCACACAAGTGACCTATGATATACTGGCACACTATTACAAATAATTAAATATCCACAACTTTCAGTCTTTACAAAAACAAAAACAGTATTCTAATTTTATGCGTTTCATTATAACAGAGACTTCTATTACAACATTACCCTTTTTTTTTTTTTTTAATAAACAGGCCAGGCCAATACTCAACCAATGTTTTTTTTTTTTTTTTTTTTCCACTAAAACACTGCTTCCTAAGAGTGACACCTGCTGGCAGAGGTGAGTATTGAGTGCCTACACTCTTCTGGCAGCAGGTGATGACTCAAAGGCCCAGGTCTGAAGCCAGCACTAAAACTTCTATGTATCTCTTGCATATCCTACCATTTCTATAATATGCATAGGTATTGTTTACATACTTTATGCACTCGTTTACAGAATTCACCAGTTAGGCAACATACTGTATACATTACACAAATTATATATTACATGCCTGTGCACCTTAAATGTAATAATATGATGTTAGTTTATAACAGGTATCTGCTTTTCATACTGTCCTTTTATTACAGAACGGGCTGAATTCAAGTGTATTTCTTCTGCCTTAAAGTTTAACATTATATGAGAAAGCCAATTTTTTAAAAATAATTTATGGTAATGTAAGATAAAGATTCAGCAAGGAGTACAGACAATGACAGCAATATAATACAAAATGATCCAAAATAGTTAGTAATTATTTTTCAGAAAACTTCAACAATGCTCAGCTGTACCTGTATAAGTATCGTGATTGCATGTAAATACAATGAATATCCTAAAATGTATGTGCAGCCCTGCTGCTGTAAAAATTGGGTGCGTGGGAATGCAAGGTTGGCAGGAATGGGGTTAAATCTCCCAGCAATCACGTGTGTGGCTATTCCCCAGTTAGGTAATTGAGTGCTAATTGGGGAGTGGACACATGTATAAAAGGAAGGAGAAATCCATTGTCTGATGGATGGAGTGCAGTGCAGTGCAGTGCAGTGCAGTGCAGTGCAGTGCAGTGCAGTGCAGTGCAGTGTAGTGTAGTGTAGTGTAGGTGAATGCCCAGCCTACAGTCACTTATAATATTGTATTGTTTACAGCTTTTATTTTGGCCCTTGTGCCCGTTTATTTGTTCCTGATTTTGTGTATTAAGTGCGCAATAGCACTTAAACTGCAGCTTTTCTTGAAGGTGCTTTCACACAGAGGAGTTATGATGGTTCAGAACCGCCACTGTAGCGGCTTATAGGTCTGTATTGAATTGCTTATACCGCCACAGAACCGTCATATTTTATGTCTTCTCTGAACCACCTCGAGAGGAAGATCAGAGGCGGCACTGAACCGTCATAACTGCCTGTGTGAAAGGCTATACCGCCACTGAAGCGCTATAGTGGGTGTGGTTTCAAAGTCAACATGCCACGTCACTATAGCGTAGTGCTTAATTTGTGCCTGAGCTTGAGTCATAGTGCCGGTACCTATAATTAAAAATCTCATAAAATGCTTTCTTTTTTAAAATCTCAACACACGTTTGTAGCCTACTTTAAATTACTTTACGATTTCAGCTTGAGTGCCTAAGTAAGATGACACTGGCTGCAACTCTATTCTCGTTTTTTTATACACAAATAAGCTTACTTGATTTGAAAAACGTCATGAACGATACAAGCAACTTCTTATACTACTTGGTTTGATTTAAATGAGTAGTATACAACAAAATATGAAAGCTCAACATTAATTTCAACAAAGAACAACGGCAACTTTTTAATGAAAAAAAATATATATATACTTCAATAGGAACATTAGCCTGCTATATTATATTAAACCAAAACAATAAAAATAATAGCAATCTGGTTCTCTTGACTTTTTCAATGAATATAATGTAATAAATAGAGAATAAAACATACAAAGTTAACAACTACCTAGCCTAAGTTTAATTAATCGTTTTTGTAATCTACCAGCAGCTTCTGTTGCTTACACATCACTGATAATAGTGCAAACCGTGGGTCAAACCAATGTTCGTGTTGGGGTGCGTTTTTTCGTCAATATCGTCCTTCTGGACTTTTTTTTTATTTTTAATGTAGAATACGTGATTGTAAACATTTAACACAAGTACGTACAATACTCTTTCAAATAAACGTGTTATGATTTTGAATATGCTCTTCTGAGGGTCGGTATTATTGTCTTTGCTTGCGTCCCGGCACCTCTTTCTTTACAAATTAAGCACTGCGTGCACGTGTTAGATCTTGTCAGTGAACAGTCTGTTGTTGCCATGAGAACAATCTGTTGATTGACAGGTATGAAAGTTGTACTCGCCCGATCTCTTTAGCTGTGTGAAAGGGTTATGACGGTATTACACCGGGATAGATTGCGCAATTTCATGCTGTGTGAAAGGGTATTTTACATACTCGTTAAAACGTTTCAGAGACGGCACAGTAGCTGCATTTCTGTGTGAAAATGGTATTTGTCTCATTCCTGACGCTATCCTGCCACATTGGCGCTTTTAAAGAACAAAGGACACACAATGATATTTGTACTTACTTTTAAACAGCATTCTAATCTGTGTCTGATGCTTATAGTGTGTTCTATTATGGAGGTTATGGTACAGTACCATTTCACTTGACAAAAAGTAAGATGGAAATCAAAATGTCTGCCTGGCTTTCTTAAGCATAATCTTCTGGCTGCACCTAATTAATGATAATAAATGTTGCATATGGTGTAGACAGTATATTTTCAATTAACAGGTCACCAAAAGGCTGAAAAGTGAGCTGCTTAATTAAGATTTAGTTCTGACTGCTGTAATGAATTGGCATTCCAGCCCATTGAATTGAATGGAAAGGCAAGGACTAGACGTGAACCACAAACCATGAGGTTCAAAAACATCTTACCATTCAAATAAAGAGCAAGCTACAAGAGGTTAGTACTGGTCTTGTGCTGATGTCAGTATTATGAACACATCAGCCGCTAGGAGGCGATTCATTACACTGCTAGTACCTGGAAGGCACCTAGTGATTTTCAATATGTATATACATAATATAATACAAATGTCAGTTAATGTTTGAATTATCTATTGCTTTCTTTGAACAACATATACATTTATACCTTACAACCAGTATTCATCCTAGTAATCACTGGAACCCAGGTTTTGCACAGCCATACATATGAATTCCATGACTCATGCACATTATGAACAGAAAGAATATGGTACAAGAATGATAAAACAAAAATTCAAAGCCATTCTTGGAGGAAGTGGCAGCATCTATATTGTAGCATTTCATTCTTTCAGTATTAGCTGATAAAACTGAGTATGTGTGGTTCGATAGAAGTTTGTAATGCATGGCAAGATATAAAAGTGAGACCAGCAATCTATGAAGTGTTCTGCTTTACAGTAGGTAAAACCGGGTATAAAGAGGAGCCTAACTCCTGTTTTTGTTTGGTTGTGTAAGGTGTGCTCCTTAAATAGACTGAAAAGAGGGAACAATAGCTAGGTTTATTAGGGCCTGTTAATAAAAGTGATCATGCACTGCCCAGGGAATTGTGTGAACCAAATATATTTCTTCAAACTTCTGTTTTCCACCACATAACTCCAGACATTTCAATATAACTAATGCATATCAGCTGACTGAAGTTAATCGTGTCACCTAATCTTAAGCCATCTAATTGCTAGTCTATCTGAACTGCCAGGTTATCCAAAATGGAAGTTTGTCCCTCAGCCTTTGTCCTTGAGTATTCACTCAGTCGTGGGCATAATCTCCTATTTATACAAAGCTCTGTTGTAGTTCTAATTGAAGAGGTCCTGAGAACTGTGTATGCTTTCAGGAAGATTGTCACTTTGAATCACATTGTGTGCATACCTAACAGAATCTGTAATTTAATTTGAAAAGATAATTCGAATAAAGTAATACATCAACTAGATAGGTATTAATTGGGAACTCAAGAGGATTTAATACTTTGGAGCGCGACAAGCTGTTATTAAAAAATCCCAGTACAAAACACACGTCACTATGCTGTCTGAATCCTGCATCTCTATTTGGTTATTTTTCTGTCACAGCTTTGTCCTTGACGGGCTTACCAGGGATTTGAGAGGTCTGCTGTTTAACTCCCTGCCTATAGTACTTTTACCCTGCAACTTGATGTACATTTAGAACATACTTTGAAAGATTAAATAAAATAATACTGGCACAAACTAGACAAAAGAGGAGCAATCATACAATCACATACAGTGTTATAATCTGTTAGGGAATGTTGTCATTGTCACATAAAGGGTGCAATTTTGCCACAGAACTAAATCACAAATGTTATATTGTAGGCCTTATATACTAATGCAATTCTAGTCTAGTTCTTATTTACTGTATTTAATAGTTAATAATATTGGATATAATATAAGGAATAATGTGCACCCAACTGCTCATAATAAGGCTGTAATTCTATCGAGGGTTTCTGGTGACATATAAAGTGATTTATCAATGTTATCAGAAACCCAGTGATAGATTTAGAGCCTTATATGTATAGTTTTGGTGTATATTTGTTATAATACATGGTGACATAACATGAAATTGTAGAAGTAGCAGTGTTTAATAAAATTGTAAAACAAGTTTATTTTTTAATAATTAATTAAAAAATTATTATTATTATTATTATTATTATTATTATTATTATTATGGTAGTGGGGGTGAGGGGGTTACGGGAAAACTACATGCATTATTATTAAAAATCAGAGAAGAAAATGTGCTTGTCTTTTTTGGAGACTGGAGTTGATTTCCTGGTCACTTAAGAGCATCTGCCTTCTGAGGGCCATCAGCCTGCCCTGCCTAACATCCAATGCAGTTAATGTGCCCAAGGCAATTTCTTACTAAATTAATGTCGCTTATTGGTTTTCTAAAAGTACTTTGATATTCTGCTCTTCCACAAATGTATCCCTTTCTTCTGCGGATAAGACTTTAAATCTACAGGCTATTGTAGTTTGTTTTGGCGTTGACTGTGTTTTGTTGTTTTCATGTACTGGTGGTAGTTTGTTTTTAAAAACGGAGGCAGTTTTATTGCGAACCTTTTTATAAACGGTCAATCTTATGATACACGGGTCTCAAGACCGAATCTTATGACACACTGGTCTCAAGACCGATGATGAGGGCTGGGAGGTGTCAATCAAACGGGCAGTTGCAGATGCCACTGGCCGCTCCCCCAGCAAACAGTCCATTTCTTCCCAAAACTGAAACTGGGACTGTCCTCCTTCTCCCGAGCGGGATTGTCTTGCACATTCCTGCAGGTAGGACTGCTTCAGTTTTTTTAAAATTTGTCCCTCGTTTGCGAGATTGTGCGCTCAATCTCTCAGCTTGAAAGAGCATCAACTACTTTTTGGTAGACAAAACTGTTCCATTGCTTTGGGCAATCAAGCTGCCTCATCACATCCTCTTCCCTTATTATGGATATTAACACCAAGTCTCCAACGGACGTAAGTGGAGGGTGGACACAGGTTTTGCTCAGACATAACTAGGAGAAATTGCATGGGAATATAGTTATACACATTTAAACATAGTACTTAGTACGACAGTTGTTTAGAAAGCTATTTACAAGTGTAATCTGAAGTACTGTACAGTAACTGTAACCACCTGTATTCACAAGCCCACGATGCAGTTTATCAAACATTTAGTAATAGTTTTAAACAGAAACTTAGTAAATACAATCCGTATGATACTTTACAAACACATTTAGATCTATGGCATGATCGGCATTATGCAAAGTTTTAGGGAAGACAGAGAAAAAAGTGGGGTTAGCTGCAACATCAATCTGAAAAGAAAAATACTGCAAACAGACTTACCTGCTGCCATCTTTGGACCATGGTAGCTTACATATTCCTATGTGACTTTTATATTGGCTTTAGGTAAGGCACTTGAACAAACTAATTAACACTTTCATGTGTAAGTGGCTGTTGGTTTTACGAGCATTTCCTTGATTCTCACAGGTAAATTAGACTTTCCTGTAGGCATTTTTTTTGGGACACTGCACCAGCAGGGCTTTCACTCTGCCATGCTGCCACATACCTCCCCTAATGTGCGCAGCACACACATGGCCACCATTGGGCACCCCCACCCCGATGTCCACCTTTCTCCACATGGACTCTCATGAGTGGGTTGGTGCTCAGGGCTGTGGTAGAAGTCTCCTCACCTCCTCCTTCTGCCGGGTTGACAGCGGTGCAGGCATTCCGCAATGAAAATGCTGGCGTGTCAACACTGGAAGCGATGCAGGCCACTACAGCAGGGCCAACCACCAGAGGTCAGTGCTGACCATATTTGCATGCACATTCTTCATGTTAGATAGATTTCAACATGTACAATGTAACAACAATTCTCCACTGAACTGAGCTTAAAACATGTTGACCACCACTTTGTTCCTTGAGTTTCAAAACTAAAGTTACAATTATTATGTAGCATAAAGGATACAATTGCCACCAATTGAAGAATTATGAAAGGTTATACTAAATGGTTATAGTCCATGACATCCAGTAAGCCCTAGTTTAGCAGAATATGGTTGTTCCTTAAAATATGTGTGGCATTTAATTAAAACAATGTATTATCTTAGATGCTATAATTATGAATTACATTTGAATTCCCACCCCTTATTATAAAGTATTACAATAAAAAAGTAGGTGTAAAAGAAGTCTGTTAAACCATAGTTGTTGACTTCTGAATTACTGTACTTTACAGTCACTTTGAAGTGACCATCAGAGAGCAGTGTTTACAATATTTGCATGCAAATTCTTCATGTTACATAGATTTGTCACATGACACAGATGCGCAAATGACAATTTCTGGTTCAGGCAAGTCTCAATTATGTTAGCAGAAGGCATAGATAAGTTTGACCAACTTGAGAGAGACCCCATACTTATAAGTCATTTGCAGAGGTATGCAGTTAATCCATGTGCCTTGTACAAACATTCTGTGAGTCTACGCCCTCTGGTGTCCTCACAACACATTACATTGTATGGTGATTTTACTTGAAGACTCCTAACTGATTTCACATATGATATCAGTGCTTTACACATAAAAAAATAAAAAAAGCTGGTTGATTACCTTGTGTAAATTATAATCCTACATTCTTCCTTTAAAATGAAATTAATCACAACACATGACTGAATAAAAGATTATTTGGAATGTAGCATGTAACTTAGGACAGGGGTTTCCAAACTGGGATGGTTTCAGGGGTCCGTAGCACATACAAAATGTTTTTCTCCCAAATGACCCTGATGAAGCAATGTTCCCCAGACTGGGGGATCAATTCATTTACACACATGCAACACTGCCGTCAGCTTGTGCAAACAGTATGAACCACTATACAACAAAAGGGAGTGATTGTAAGGAAAACACAATAGGCAATTAATGCACTTGATAATTATAAAATCCTTTATTTAAAAAAAAAAAATAATAATAATAATAAAGGAGGCTGTGTGGTCCAGTGGTTAAAGAAAAGGGCTTGTAACCAGGAGGTCCCCGGTTCAAATCCCACCTCAGCCACTGACTCATTGTGTGACCCTGAGCAAGTCACTTAACCTCCTTGTGCTCCGTCTTTCGCGTGAGATGTAATTGTAAGTGACTCTGCAGCTGATGCATAGTTCACACACCCTAGTCTCTGTAAGTCGCCTTGGATAAAGGCGTCTGCTAAATAAACAAATAATAATAAAATGCAGGATTTCTGCCAATGTATGGTTTTTCGGTAGAAGTTCTGGATAGATATAATTATAGAGTGCTTTCTCAAACATGACACTGAACAGAATGAAAACAGCAGTACTTCCACTGACTTGTGACACCATGCCCATGTTAGATATGCAAGTTTTGAGAATAGAATATTTTAATGTACCTGTATGGGTTTAGCAGTAAGATCTTTATCAACAGCATGTTCTTTGATGGCCCAGTGTTTTAATATATATTAAAGTGACATTTTGAAAGTATTAAAGTCCTTTAGAATGACCTTGTACTTGAATCTGCATATTGAATTACTCCTGTAACACTGTTGTTCTTGCACAAAGTGTGTGGTCAGAGCAAGCATGGAATGTTAACTTGAATAGCTACTAACATAATGACAAATCACAGTGGCCCTTTGACAGCTTGAGGCCCTGCTCTTTAATCATGACGCAGATAAAAGAAAGCAGGTGTTCATTACATCACTTTAGACAAAGAACACAGTAAGAATATGTTATTTTCTCATCACAATCCCTATAAATCTATTTCAAGCTAGAGCCTTGCTGCTTTTTCTACAGACAGCCTTATTACCCAGGCAAGGCAGAATTTCAGCCTCTACTATTGTGTATCATGGCAACTTGTTTCTTTCCTTGAGCATTAACATCAGTTGTAGAGCAAAAATGATTCTACTGTATTATTATTATTATTTATATATTTGGCAGACGTCTTTATCCAAGGAATTAAACAAATAGACCATTATTTAACCCTAAAATTCCCTCCAGACAACATGTCATACATAGTGCAAAGGTTAAAATCCTCTGAAAGTGCAAGCAAAAGGAAATTCATTTAATTATCTAAATTAGTTTTCCTCCAGGCATCTGACATACAAAGCATTATACAATACTTATTAATAAATTAATGAATGCTATGATGAAAATGGTCATCTGTAACTTTAAATAATGTCTGGCTATTATCCAATTAATGGTTTAATTATTGGATTGATTGGTGTCTATTATATATTAGTGCTGGGAAAAATATCTGAATATCTGGACAAATATTTTTTGACATGTATTCGGATACAAAAATCAGATGTTTGTATTCGGCTACAAATGACAAAAATACCTTGCACTTATTTACCGTCTCACCAGAAGTGCGACAGTTTAAAAAATGGCAAATGAAAAAGAGCTCCTTGTGATATGTGAGATTAATATAAAAAATAAATAAATAAATAAATAAAAAACACAGGATCAACACAGCAGCTCTTGAGCCTCTGTTTAAAAGTTTTAGACAAAAAAAGTAAACAAAGCAGGCCATCTGGATCAAAAACGGTTTGTGCTGCTTTAGAGCGAGTCAGAATCTCACGGGACAGAAAAAAGGCAAGCACATCACTCTGAAATGCCTCGCTTAAACAGTGCCCAACTTGCAGAAATGTTGTGTAGTGATTTTTATATATATTTTATATATATATCAAACAAGCTGAACGTGTCGGAGTCTGTCTGCCTCACACAATTCCGCCTTAACTAACGGATTGTCAAAATTCAATATTTTAAAAAAATACATGCTTTTCGGATATTAATTTGTTAAGTTTGTTCATAGAATGATGTTTTCGCTTGGGCTAGGTTTTGGCATGCACATGTTTTTTTATAGAAACGTTTTCGTACTAACTTTTGTACTTGATAACATTAATTTAAAAATCCAATTGATGCCTAGGATTAATATGTTTTGTAACAAATTTGCTTGCTTAGCACTTTGTGTGAATAGGTGAAGAAAAGACAGTTATGTGTATTATATATAAACCTGTGTCAGTGTTTAACATATATACACCTGTGACATGTTTAATCAAGTTTACAAATATAACTACTTTTACATTGTGTGTATAATAGAATATACAGGCTTTCTAGCTATAAATATACTTTCAAAAAGGAAGGAAATTCGTTGCAAAAAACTTCGTTAATGCATCAGTTAGGGTTAATATTAAAACGTCAAAAGTAGGGAAATGCGATGTTAGGGTTTTTAACCCTAACTCTGCAGTCCCTTCCCACCCCCTTACAAGCAGTGGAAGGGGCAAGGCAACACAAGCAACCACAGACAGCCACCATCAGTTAAGATCTGCAGATAACACAAGAGACATCCATCATCATGGTCCACTAGGTGTGTGAGGTCTACTGCCATGCCAGTGTGTTGGGGGGTCGTGTATATCTGGGCACTGCTTATGCAGGTCTAGTAGGAGAGGGATGCATAATAGTGGCACTGTGTCTCTATGAATTCCACTGCCATGACCAATGTCTAGTGTAGCATTCACATGTTTGATGTGCGTCAGTTTGTTGGGCGGGGGGAGGGAGGGAGCTCCATGCATGGCAACATAAGGGGTAAGTGTATATGCATGGTCAATCGTGAGACACAGGTGCATGACAGAAGGACTGCCAATAGTGCTGTAATATGAATCTATGTCCTAGCATAATTTTCTGTTGTATAGAATTGCAGATGCTCAGTGGCGTAATACAGTCTTTTGCAAGAGAGGAAGGGGTGATGGGCCAGCATTAGCATTCATAGTAACATGGATAGGGGGAATGGGAGCACTTTAAGATCAGGACACCCATGCGACAGATGTATGACACAATGATACTGTCACCTGCAAAAATGGAAGTGTATGAGATACACTGTTATGAAACTGTGTTTATAGTTGGGTTGTATATATTGTGCTGTAATACCAGTATGTTCTTAATTCTCCAGTGTTTTAGGACTATGTTGGCAGATAGCACACATGGGTTTTGTAAATATCCATCCTTATGCAGCGCGCCTTCCCTAACAACCGCAGCAGCCTCCCAGTAGGTCTCTAGGGAGCACTTAGACTAGTGGACCATGATGATGGCTGTCTCTTGTGTTATCTGCAGAGAGTTGTATGTTATTCGTCTTAACTGATGATGGCTGTCTGTGGTTGCTTGTGCTGCCTTGCCCCTTCCACTGCTTGTAAGTGGGTTGGAGGGAATGCAGAGTTAAGGGCTAACCACACTACAGCGTTTATTTGCTGCATTTTTCGTTTTTAAAAATTGAACCTCTGGAGTTGAATGCTACCATTCACACTTGAGCGTAATCGTTGCGAAAAATAAATCGAAACAGGTTCAATTTCTGGACGAAAAACGCTGCGATTTCCATAGAGTCCCTTTACATTTGGGGGCAATATCAATCAGGTGCAGGCTGCCGCGTTGCTATTGTTCCAATGAAGGAGAGAAAAAAGGGGATGAATGTGGGTTCATGCTATAATAAAATACCACTGACCTGAGTACTGACACACGCAGCAGAAAAAAAAAAAAAAAATACCGGTAAGTAAAAAATAATAAAATAATAGCAGAGGTAGCCAATTTGATCTAATTTCATTAAACCACAATACTTCACAATGCAGTTTATGTTGTTTCTGATCTGCAGTGTTTACTGAAAGAGGATGGATTTACTTCAGTTCAACCCACTGACGGTAATTCTGCTGATAGAAAACACAATATACGAGTAGGTGTTTTGCTTCAAAGGTAAAACTTGATGTAATTTTTTAGTTTTTATTAATGATATGTCATTGCTATAAATGTTTTTACTGCTATCATACTGCTGCAAACCGCCGCTCTTTAAACACTGTCTGTATTTAATAATGCCATGGCCATGCATTTTCACAGGTAGTAAAGCAACTTATTTATTTTAAAATTCAATGTAGTGTTAACTGTAATTTCGATTTCCTCACTTACATATTTTCGCTTATTTTCTGTTTGTATTGTATATTGAGATATTTATTGTGCTGCTTATAAAGAACAATATATGCACTGCTAGAATCAGACGATCCAATAGACATTTCCATCCATCCATCCATTATCATTAACCGCTTACTCCTCTACAGGGTTGCGGTGAGCCAGAGCCTAACCCAGCATACACAGGGCGCAAGGCGAGACTACACCCTGGACGGGACGCCAGTCCATCGCAGGGCACCACACACACACACACACACACTCACACAGAGGGCAATTTAGAGTAACCAATCAACCTGGACAGCATGTCTTTGGACTGTGAGAGGAAACTGGAGTACCCGGAGAAAACCTACGCGAACACGGGGAGAACATGCAAACTCCACACAGACAATACCCTAGACCAGATTTGAACCCAAGACCCTGGCGCTATGAAGCAGCAGCGCTAACCACTACGCCACCGTGCCGCCCACCCAATGGACATTTGAAGAAGAGAAAAACGCTCATGTGTAAATACAAAAATTGCTGCGAATCAACAAAGTTTTTTGCAAAGAATAGTCAGTGCTTGGAAATTCTGGCCTGTGATTGGTTAAAGAAGAAAAATAGACTGAACTATTGCCCTGGCATCCTTACACCACCGGGCAATAGTCTCCCTCTGACACATGATTGGGTCAGATCACTGTCAGCCACCTCTTTTCAAAGGAACGCCCCCTCCACCTCCACTCTTAACAAGAGAAAATGGCTGAATGAAAAAACAGCAATTCTGTGACTTAACAGAAAATGAATTATAAAACACACTACAAACGAAAGAAAAAAAACTTAACTGCGGTATGTTATTTAGTTATTTACTTATGCTGTATCAGCTATATTTAAACAAAATACTGTAAAGCCATAAATATCTGTGACCAAAATATTTGGCGAATCACACTCATAAAACCTATTTTGCTCCAGAAATGTTGGCAACCTGTTGCATTGGTAGTATATTACATCATTATATGTACTGCACTGAGATATATGTGCCAAACATTTTTTTTTCATACGCCTTATGAAAGGCTTGCAAATGTTTATGGCTCTACAGTATATAAAGTCATATTTACTATGCAGTTTCGGGCATTATCGCTCCCGGTCGGTAACAATAGTCTTCCCTCGGGGCAATCATTTTCCACTATAGGCCTCCTCTCCAGTCCATATTTTACTATATATACAGCAACAGTAGTGAATTAATTCAGTATACCAAGATATTTTCTTCTTTAATAATAATGTTTAAGTATTTGGAGCATATTCATGTAAAATAAAAGGTCAACTTTATTGTAATATATCTTGTCAGACATGACTAGCACATATTTATGAATTTAGAAAAAAATAATGAAATAAACATTTAAACATTTAATTAATTCATGTTTTAAGTAGAGACCAGCAATTTGTGAAGTTAATATTTATGCCCTGACTGAATCAACTCAAACTTTTTTTCTAGTTGTCTTCAGTTAAAAATTATACTTCGCAGGAAAATAAAGTAAATTGGATTGGACTGTATCCACACTGAATCACATTTTTCTTTTTTTTTTTTTTTAAATTTAATTTCATTACTCTTTCAGCTTAATTTAATTAAAAAAGATGTAACCAAATATTACAGTCAGATGTGCGGCACATTTTTTTAATATACTGTAATATGATTTGTATAACAAAGCGTTCTGTTGTTAATTATAATTTTCATAATTCACCCTGTGAATTCATCATACATCAACCTGTTCTTTTTGTACAAATTGTTCTAGTTTCCAGTTTAATTTCAAATTCCTAAGAGCTTCCACTAGAGGTCACTGTGGTCATTCCTATAATATTTCCATAACTGCATTTTAGGTCCACTGCCTCCAAGCTTGCTTGTACAAAAATGTAAACTTTTACCTCTTGAATCAGAAAAATGTTCTAACCATGTATCTATTGTAAATAAAATTATTATCCAATCTATGCAAACAAACACACATTTATTTGTATAGATTGAAGGGATTACACATTCACATTAGGCACTCTGTGGAGACTTTGAATTAATAATCAACCTGGTGGAACCATTCTGAATACAAATGTATCATTTGACTCAATTAACTGAAATGTTTTTAAGCTGCTTTTCAGCTGTTATTACACCCAATATCACTACAAGGAAAGCAAAAGTTTCTCATTGGTACTTACCAGCCTACATAAATGTAACTGCACGGTGTCTCCACAGCTATACGTTTTAATGGCTATGGTGCTGCCATCAGTTTCATTCAATCCAGACTACAGTGTTAAAACATGTAATAGAAAACTCTTTTTATTGCATGATACTCTGTTTAATTATGATGAAATTAGCTAGGGACACTGTATAATGATGACCGAAGAAGCACATTTTCAAAGTACAGTTTAATACATTTTATTTTTGTTGAACATATATAGTTTTTGAATACACAATATTAAACCATGAATACAAAATGTGGTAGGATAAATTCATGTAATGGTTAGTGCTGTACTATAATATAGAACTTTGAAGTAAAATAAATTAGTACTACTACTACTACTACTACTACTACTAATAATAATAATAATACAATTCCATTTACTTTTTTTTCCCAGCACTTTTCCCTTTCTGCTTGGGAGGGGGGCTATGCTTTGCCAGCGCAGCTTGATGTGCAGCTTCCAGTGCAGCCGCTTCTTCCTTCATCTTGTGCTCAGCCTCCAGCAGCTTACTCCGGTATGCTTCTCTGCACGTCAAGATCCTCTGTCTCTTTTCATCTAGTATTATCTAGAGGCGAGAGAATTATCTCAATGCAGGAGGAACCATTTGAGAAAAATGAATGAAAATGTGATATAAAATAAACAAGACTCAATTACTAATATAATCCAGAGGAACTATATAGGCTGGTTTAAATTCAGTATTTATTTATTTAGCAGACGCCTTTATCCAAGGCGACTTACAGAGACTAGGGTGTGTGAACTATGCATCAGCTGCAGAGTCACTTACAATTACGTCTCACCCGAAAGACGGAGCACAAGGAGGTTAAGTGACTTGCTCAGGGTCACACAGTGAGTCAGTGGCTGAGGTGGGATTTGAACTGGGGACCTCCGTTTCTTTAACCACTGGACCACACAGCCTCATTACCGGATACTAAAAATCACAATTGACAAGCCAGCCTTCCCATTACAAGTTTGTTTTACAGGTGCAGTATGTAGAAAGTCATTTTTTTGTATTTTGTATTGAAATACATAACCAAAAAAATACTAACTGAAATACAGTAATAGTATTTTAAAACATAACATTTAAACCATCATACATTGGAAATGTAAGACTTTTATCTGGCCTTCAAATGCTTGGGCTGCTATTGGGATCCAGGGAGTCCTAAAGGGTTGTTGGGATTTTGAAGTGAAGAAGTAAGGGTTTGAAGTTACTCGTATATATATTTTTAAAAATATTTTTGAAGAGGCACTTTCGTATTACTCACTTGTAGTTGCTCATACATCTCTAACTGTCTTTTCTTCAAGATGTTTCTTGATTGCATCTCCTGCTCTCTGCGCTCCATTACCAACTCTCTAAACTGGCGAAACTGGTGGATTTCCTCAGATTTCTCTTTCTGCTGTTGCTCCGTTATAAACTCATCCTTCAGCACAGCTTCTGGCAGGGATTTTCTATTGCAAAACAAAACAAGAACCTTAGGTTGGTCATGGTGTCCACGAGGGACCTTAACCCTTCACTACTGGGGCGGGACAAAACGCCCCAAGTGTTAAAAACAAAATATTTGATTTAAGCTGCTTTTATATGATTTTTAAAATACTTGATTTATGTCATCTAATCTTTGATGTGTAAAATCAGACTCTCTAGTAATATATTAGCAAATGCCTAAAATACATGGATGAAAGAATGCATTTGAAAATATGATTTTCTACATGGGGATAGAAAAACAATGAATTATGACAAATGACACATTGACACATTTTTCAAATCTCAGAAAGAAGAAAATCTCAATCATATTTACGTTGTGGGTCAGTAAGCTGATCAAGCAAGGTTCCAATGGGACTATGACTAATTAGGTAGTGGCAGCAAGCACCTAACTGTAATTTCATCTCATTGTAGGCAAATAAAATACTTTACAGTGACTTTTAATGAAAAGTTGATACAAATGAAAACCACAGTAGGTCATTTTTTAAACATCAACATACAACTGAGAAAAAAGGTGATTTAATCACCTGAAGGTGGGGAAGTAATTATCATTGTAATTGACCTTTGTGATAATGAAGAAAGAAATAATGAATAATGAACAATAACCTTTGTAATCTAGAGGGTGAAATCTCTCAGACTAATTTTCCTTTCAAGGCATAATAGACTCCCCTTCTGTGATTCAGTCTTTTGGTGTCAGCTATCATTAGATAGATAGATAAGGGTGACCAGAAGAAACCTCCAAGGGACACCTAGCATTCTGCTTGAAATAGCTTTTCAATTAATATAAAATAATATCTATCACAATTAACTGAAAAACTTCTAAAGTAAAGCACAAGGGAGTCTGCAAATCACATACAGCACAGGCCATTTAGAGAGTCAATAATACAGTTCCTCTGATATCCTGCCATCAGTTTAAACAATTTTCTTTTTTTTTTTTTTTTTTTTTAGCACCTGGAACACATTTCCCTCACTGATTCTTGAGAGTTGGGACAAAACAGGCTTGCCAACTTCTAGTATCAATTATTCTTACAAGAATAATACTTGCTGCAGACAATTGTATTTAAGTTATAATTATTGTATTGGGCAAAACCTGTACAATTAAAAGTGTTCAAAACACTTTATTAGTTTAAAAAGGAAGAATATATATATATATATATATATATATATATATATATATATATATATATATATATATATATATATATATAATATATATTCATTAGTATATCTTCAGTTTTACTAGATATATTTCTGAAATTAAAAAAAATAACCTCATAACTCATAATTCTGTTTAAATCAGAAATAAACAAAAACAGATATGTTCCAAGGGTCCTTTCTGCACTTCCTGTGTTGTCTTTATACAAGAGGCCAACACATTACCTTTTAAGTATTTTATTTTTCTGTAAATTAACCAAACTAATTCGTTTTGAACTGTCACAACCATAACATTTCAGCTCTGTACACTTTTTAGACTAAAATTAAAACATTATTTAAGATAACAAATGTGTAATTTTACTTCCCTTTGTGTTACCTTGAAACTTTAGTAAAACAAGATGGCTGCTTTGTCTGGCATATCATGACATCACCGCGAGTCCAAGACCACACAGACATCACCGCAAGGGCCATTACTGCGCGGGCCATTACAGCGACTGCCCATAACAGCGCTATGACATCACCGCGCCAAACTACAATTCAATTCCCAGAAGACTCTGCGAAGTTCACAAAAGTGTAACTTACCAGGAACTCCCCCGCCCCCCTCAGTATGCAAGTTTTAATGTGACTTGCAGTGTCAGTGAGACTCGTATTGCACAATTGTAAAGCAGTTGCATACCAGGTTTGATGAAGATCTCTTGCAGATCGAAATGTTAATCTTGGGTATAATAAAAAATATAAACACTTTGGAGCATAATATATAAGTGTGCGGGTACTGTTTTTGTTTAAGATAGATAGATAGATAGATAGATAGATAGATAGATAGATAGATAGATAGATAGATATCGCTTTTCCTGCGGTGATTTAGAGGACACATCTCAAACCCCAGTGTACTAGTGCGGACATTTTGAGAAGAGCTTTGAAACAAACTCTAAAGTTATAATTGTAAAAAGTTGCTTCAGACCTGACAAGACCTATGCAAGAGGGCTGGAATGGAAAACACCAGACAGCATGATCAATTAAAAAAATAAAGTGAAAGAGTCTTGCATGCTACCTGATAAAAGAAGTAAAGTCCATGGGCGGCTGCACAAATGCTTCAATTGAAGCCCTTCGAACCTGATCATTAGCAGCAAGAGTAGGTGGTGTTGCAGGACACTCTGGAATAGCAGACACAATGCCAATGGAAATAAATAAGGTTTTACAGCAAAAAAATAAATGCACTTAATTACAACAGAAACTGCTCAACATGATGAAAAAAACAAAACACATGCTACATTGATGAAGTGTACTGTAGCCTTTAGTTTCTAACATGGAGCTATTTTCTGAGGATGATTACATGTTTTGGTGGAAATACATTTCTGTAGATGAGCCAATTTCTCATCTAAACACATTGGTGCATAAATACCTCCATCTGGGGCTGCAGCAGTAATGTCTTTGCCCCCCTCAGCAGATGGCTCCGGATAAATCTTTTTCAAATATTTGTTTATATATTGTAGGCGAGACTGCATTGCCTGGAAAAAAGAACATGCATTATGTTTACAATACTGTTCCTATGGAACTGACAGGATATGTTGCCTGTATGGTTTATTTAGTGCAACACTAAAATATTCCTAGCTTGTACCACAACACGCAAGAGGTGTCTGTATATTACAGTACGCATGTAAATCCTGTCGTGTTATTACTTACATATTACTTTAAACAAGCATGGAGATAGTTCATATACTTTCACATGTGTTATATCCTTTTTGAGCTTACTTTCAATATAAGTTGGTTGCCAACAAAATCATTTTATTTGGCATAATGAAAAGGTATTGCAGTAGAAGTGGTAGGTTACCTTGATTGCTCTTCCTGGTTCTGCTGTTTCCCATGCTTGTTTCAAAGCCCTGATTTCATCCACTCGCTCAGTGTCTTTTTTTACTTCAATTGCTTCTAAGGCCATTCTGGTCACTAACAACACGAAGAGTCCAATTGGGCTTACTGGCATCCAGGGACTGTATAGCAAAAAACAACAAAATGGCGCTTCATAAATCACATCATATTAGGACCAGTAAACCGTGGATTTTATATCTTGTTTTTAAACTGTTTAAGAAAGTAAAATACCTATTTATAAATTATATTCTTTTTTTATTTGTATAGGTGTAAACCAATTAAGAAAGTAAAATACTTATTTATAAATTATATATTTAAGTGTTTATCTAACTGCATGCAGATGCCAATTGTTACAGTACTTTTTAATGGTATTACAATTTCATGCAATCTTAAGACAGATCTAAAGAGATTGCACTTTAGAACTGAAATTACACTTAAGGAGAATTTTTTCGCTTGTTATGTATATTGTTGCAGATACAGTATTTATGCTTGTGAATTGGTGACGCCATGGACAGCAGTAGTGAGTATGATTGCAAATGTACTCTGTCTGCCTACCGGTGATAATGGCACTATCTTCTCTTTGTCTTTGCTGGGCTTATCCTTCTCAGATTTCTCAACAGGTTTTTCCCTTCCCTTTTTGCTTGATGATTTAGGGGGTGTCGCTGCTGGTTTCTGTGAATCAATGTGTGGTGACTCCACGCTTACTGGGGTTGTAGCTTCCTCACGCTTCTCTCCATGAACTGTGGACACAGAAATACGAGACATAAGCCCTGAAGGCTGTATATGTATAGCACTCATGAGGAACAAGCAGGTTTCAAGTCAGCATCTCCATAACTTCCAGAAACTGGGCCACATTAGAAATAACACCTGCCCGATATGTTCAACCTTAAATGGAAGGGAATTTGCTAAAAAAACAAACAAAAAAAAAACACATGATTTACCTGTTTCAGAATTTACAATTTTAGGTTGTAATGATGTGACGTGACTTTATGACAATTCAGAATTTCTGATTATTTCAGATAACTCACTGCCTTATACTGCCTCAGTGTTCCAAATAAGAGTTGAATGCTAGTTTATGTAAACACAGTTTTTTGGCACTTACTTGCAGTACATTGCACTGAGCACTATGCAACATTTGCTTGTCACTAGTAGCAGATGTACACTAAGTAGCTCCCACTCCAAATACTCCTACTGCTTAGCACACCTAGGAAAATTTATATTGTAGTATTAATGAGCAGATGTACTACATGGAAAAACACTAGGTGCATTTATGAAGAATTTATAATATAAGATATATGTAAACCTACTGACTGCTTTAATGGTTTAAAGGGCTATTTCAAAACCGGCAATATCAGCAAATACAGGTAACAATGATATATGGCAGTGATGCAAGGTCAGAGAGCGAAAGGAATGTTAGAAAATATTATTAGATTGTTATTTTTTTCTTT
The DNA here is from genome assembly GCA_030684275.1 of Acipenser oxyrinchus oxyrinchus. NCBI lineage: Eukaryota > Metazoa > Chordata > Actinopteri > Acipenseriformes > Acipenseridae > Acipenser > Acipenser oxyrinchus. The sequence goes on along the minus strand of CM060252.1, from coordinate 64,464,917 downwards.
AATTGTGTAAGTTGGCATCTAATTATGTGTGCTCTGTCTGTGTCATTGCTGTATTGTCTTACACTTCCCTAATTTACTCATAAGTATTGTACCTCTGCTAATTAATTTGAGTACCCTTTAAGTTCGGGCGGCCCTTCAGTTTACTCGTTCTGCACATAAACTACAGTTCTCAACATTAAGTGGTAATGCTCTATTAGGGCTGTGAGTTAAGCCTCCAAATAGGAATCGACTAATTGGGCACACAAAATATAATTGTTACAATAAATATCGATGAAGACATAAGCCCGATACCAGCTCCTGCAAGGGAGCCGGGTCTTTTGTACAGCGGGATCGGGCGCTTATGCTTCAGAGCGGAAGTCCCGGTTCGCCTGTGAGAAACCCCTGCTTACGGGAAGAAGGCTGTGTGGTCCAGTGGTTAAAGAAAAGGGCTTGTAACCAGGAGGTCCCCGGTTCAAATCCCGCCTCAGCCACTGACTCATTGTGTGACCCTGAGCAAGTCACTTAACCTCCTTGTGCTCCGTCTTTTGGGTGAGACGTAGTTGTAAGTGACTGCAGCTGATGCATAGTTCACACACCCTACTCTCTATAAGTCGCCTTGGATAAAGGTGTCTGCTAAATAAACAAACAAAAAATAAAATAAACAAACAACTGCAGTTCGCCACAATAGCAACCGTTCGGTGATGTTTCGTTGATAAACTTAAGTTATGTTATTAACTATGCGCGTTACAAAAATGTAATTATTTAATCGATTATCCAGTACTTATTTTGATGTATATAATGAGGAATGGAATCGATTGAAAAATCGATTTTCGATTTAATCATAGCAGCCCTATGCTTTATCTACATTTATATAATTCTATTCAGTGGTATGTTTCACACTATAAATGTTTGAGTCGAATTGGCTGATTTTTTTTTATTTTTTATTTTTGTATTGTTTTAACACTGTGAAACTGTTCCTTGGATAGGCAGACAGAAAGGTGGCACTGCTGTATATGTTTAGAGTTTTCTTTTTTTGTTCTTTTGCTGCACAAGACTATAGAAAGCTTGTAGTGAAACAAACAAACAAAAACACTAAAAGATTCTCGTCTACCCTAACACTGGCCTCATTTTATAACATAAATCAGTCAGGTTGCTAGACTTCTTTATGGTCTAAGAAAATCAGAATTTATGTTTAAGCATCTTTTTGTTCATAGAAGGTACTGAAGAGACCAAAGCTGTCAGAATCAGTTTTAATGTTGTTAGTTATAATGCTATTATGGCACGAAAAGCATCTTTAAAAAAATAAAATAAACAGCTACATCAGTGCTTCTCCATGATTGTCATAAGTACATTATTAGGAATTTCACATCAGACTTCTCTGAATAATCTCAAAACAGGTTGTTTAATACATTATTATTATTATTTTATTTTTAGTTTTATTATAAATACAGAATAAAGTCAAGATATATACAACCACTGAGATGTCAGCAGCAAGCCAAACTCTCCATGCAGCTCAAACAATAAAGCTTGTGGTCCCTATCATATCGTGCTACCTGTCTTTTTTGTAAACATAGAAAATGTCTCTGTGTTCCTTCATGTGACATTTCTTGGAAGTGCAGAACTGTATATATACAAAAGTGTTCTGCAATTTTGTTACCAACAAAAAATCAAAGACAGTTCTGGAAACATTAGAATAAGACACCCCACTAAATCCAGAATACAACTTTAAATAAGAGGACTTTATACGTTTTAGGGCTGTAACGGGGGGGGATGGGGGGATCTGTGCTGACTATCTGGCGCATGCGTGGTACTGCAGGAAGGGATCAGCAGCCTCGTAGATCCGCCTGTCAGTCATGGCAGTGACACAGAGAGGTGGGGAAGAGCATGTGTTGGCTTTCCTTCTCTCTGAGTGGCTGAGAGGCGGGCCTTGGGGGATTGCTCGGCCCATAAGTACTGCGCTTGGTTATGCATTCAGGTGGTCGTGATTGGGAATACACAGAGACACTGGCTGAGAAGACCAGTGTAAACCTAGACCAGGCAGGAACACCAGTGGTTGGAGCGAGCGACCAAAACAGGCAAGCACGGCTGAGGACGACAACCAGCAATAAATAAATAATTTATTAAAATATATTGTTACGTACCGGAGGGGACGTGTGTAGTGATAGGGGAACCTTGGCCACCCCAGTGTATAGTGCATAACAGTGTAGGACGGAGATCCCGAGCTGACCGGCTTAGCGGCAGTGGGGGTACTGCGTAAGCAGCACCTTTATTTTGTAGTTTTATTACTGTGTTTTATTTTCCTTTTTAATTTCGCCTTTTGTTTTCATTATTATTTTGAGCACCTGTGAGTGCGCCAGCTTGTAACTGTTTACCAGTATTGGTATTTCTGTGGTTTACCAGTATTGGTATTTCTGTGGCCACGGACAACAGTGCCCTCTGCGGGCTAACAGAAAATTTCTAAAATAAGAAAACTGGGCACCAAATAAACCTTCTGTCTCCCGTGTGTGTCAGTGAATTGCCCACCACCCTTCCACAAAGGCCTATTTCAATTGTCTAACAGGTGGTGGGTCTAAATAGCACCCCCATTTGACTCTAAGTCAATACTTGGAAAAACAAGAACATTTTTTTATATATATACTGTATATTTTATAGCATACAAGAAATTCACTCCTGAAAAATGCACCCTGTTACATGATTTTAATTAGTTCACAGTTTTTAGTGAAGGTGCTAGAGTAGCAGATATTGTAAAAAAAGCTCTTTTGAGATATTCTTGGAAAAGGTGTTAGTCAGAAAACAAGAATGTACTCTAGTTGCAAAATAAGATTTTGTTGGTAACTGATTGCAAGAATGATCAAGAAACAATTTATACTACCATTTCAAAACCAAAAAGTAGGTTGTTGAGCGAAAAACTTAGTTTCACACCATAGTGTATAAAAGCAAAACACTTTAAGTCTGTGAGTTCATCCTAATCGGTGCTATCTATATTGGTACAAATGGTAAACTTTACAATGCATGATTAGTCAGTCACATACAATTCTTCTTTATAAATATAATCTCTGACATGTATAAACACAAGTACACTTGAAATTAAAAGTGATCTGACTAGCTAAGAGTAAAATAAATTGCTTTATTTGAAGCTGCAATGTGGTTTCATAGGAATGAAACATGAAGGGATATAGGAGGGGGGAGGGGGAGGAGTTTGCAAATCAAGAAAAACTGACTTTCCCTTTAATGTGTAATACTTCTTACTGCCCATGCATTTTCTGTAATTTGTAGATAATAATCAAATAAGCATGCATTATTTCCATTATAGAAAACATCCATCCACGGGACCATGTATTGGATACAGTGCAGAAACTGTAACTGTACAATATGGAAGGTAATGACTGTTAAAAAAAATAAAATAAATTACACCTCATACATCATAATTACTATGTCATTTATTGTCAAGTGTTTTAATCGTGTTAATGCAGTTATTATTTTAAATATCCTATTTTTCCGAACCCCCACATAAATTTGATATGTGCCTATAATAAAATAAATCAGTTTGGAATTATTTATTTCACATAGGTATGAAGTATGAGCTTTCTATCATCAAAAACATTGAAAGATATCATTTACAGAGCAGCACAGGTTTATCAAGCCAGGTTGTGATCCAAGGTACTAGTCTGCAGATGCAGAGCAGGGACGTATCAATCAAAAGTTGCATTGCAGACATGCCTGTGAACATGTAAGATGGACATCAGGATATTTTGTTCATTTTCTGTGTTGCTTGTTTTGTTAATGCAGTTATATTTTAACGTCTGATTTTTCAAAATATCTGCAAATATGAAGCCCTACAAATTGGATATGTGCCAGTTTCTCAAATAGTAGAATAGGACTGAGCTCCTTTGGAATGGCAGCTGCATGTCCCCCCCCCGAAATTAGTGGTAAAAGATGTCTTGAGTCAATATAGTCATACCCAAATTTAGAACCTTTGAAAAGGGATAAGGGAGCTGTCATTCACAGAGGAGTAATACATGGAGATGAAGTTACCTCAGACAACCAAGAACACATTACATATGTCAGAATGTTTTTTTTTCAAGTATTTATTTATTATCTTACATATTTACAATGTGGAAAACATCATGAGAAGTGTAATAAACAGTATACGTTCCTTATCTGTCATGCTACAATACAAATGGTATTCAGAGAAAAGGGAAAAGAAAAAAAAGCAATTGTGATCATGGTAGCCTAGTACAATCATTTGCAATCAATCACCACAGGCATCCCTTCAATATTAAGTCTGAGAGAGTAGGTCCAATATATTTCAAAAAGGGATCCCAAATTTTATGGAATTGTTTTAGCTTGTTAATCTCGATAAAACATAAACTTTCAAGTGGGAGCATACTGTAGATAGCCTTATACCACTGCAGGATCATAGGTGGACTATCTGAAATCCAACTTGTCAGGATACATTTTCTAGCCATTACAGGAAGACCCCTTATGAGTTTGTCCATTTCACAGTGTACATTCCGGGGATCTCCTAAAATGAACACTAGTGGGTCACTTTCCAATTGTATCACACACATATTCTTGACTTCCCTACATATTCGATCCCACAATTGCTTTAAATGAGAACAGGACCAGATACAGTGTACATATGTCCCAGGTGCCTTTTTACACTTGGTGCATATTTGTGACTTTTGGGGGTTGAATTTGTGTAATTTATGAGGAGTGAAATGCAGTCTATGGATAATTTTAAATTGCCTTTCTGTTGTTTGGTTACTTGTCAAATTTGAGTGTATCTGGACGATAATGTCTTCCCAGGTTTGATTATTTATTGTTTTGTTTAGGTCCTGCTCCCATCCCAGCCTACTGTCTATTTTGTAGAAATCCTGTCTAATCTGGGTTAATAATATTAGGTAAATCACGTTCAAGTCGTCGGGCTAACACCTTAGCAAGGGCCTTTACATACGTTGTCAATAAGGATATTGTTTTAGTCGAACTCTTGGCGGCTCTTCTGAACTGCAAGTGAAAAGTCCTGAAAGAACATTATTTTCCTCCTGTTGAATCTCAGGTCGCCCTTCTTCCTTGCAGCTTCCAGTACAGCTTGTCTATCCCTGTAGTTGTGGAATCTCACAATTATGGGTCGTGGTCTTTCCTTCCGCTCCAGGCTTGGGTGAGAGCGAGCGGTGGGCCCTCTCTATTTTGAGAATTCCATGCTTGGGTGTAATGTCCAGTTGTTCAGGTATCCATTTTTCAAAGAAGCGTATCTGTGATTTACCCTCTGTGTCCTCTGGCAGACCAATGATTCTTGAATGTGTATGCCTCACCCTGTTCTTGGCATCCTCCACACGGTCTTGTAACTCTTTAATAGCCTTCTCAGCCGATGCGATACGTTTATCTCGATCAATTTCTCTGTCCTTAAGAAATATACATTCTTCTGTTGCTTGATTCCTTTTACTGGATTCAATCATTTCTGCCTTTAGTGTGTCAACTGAGCTGATAACTCGTTCAAGCTCTGTATCCAGTATACTCTCGATTCGTGCAGAGACATCTTGAACAATCTGCGAGATGAAGGCTTCAGGTACACAACAGCGGTCGCCATCTTGTCCCTCTTCTTGTTGTTGTGCAGCACTTCCAGTTTTGGGATTTTTCTTGGTTGATTTTGTAGTGATCTCGGTCAAAGTCACCCAATATTCATCCAGGGAGATTGTTACTGAAGTTGTGTTTTTTTTTAATAGCGGAGTAGAACAGGAGGGGGTCAAATGGTGGCAAAATACAATCAGGTTATGAGGAGCTCGTCTCTTTCACATCCACTCAGTTTAAGTGTCACATGATCCCCAACATACATCAGAATTAACAAGCACAGTGCCCATCTCAGAGGGTAAAGAAATATTAATCTGTGTGTGCTGTTTTTTATAAAACTATGCTTTTTTTAAACTTTGTATATCATAACTTTAAAACGAATATGCTAAAACAAATGACTGACAGTGACATTTTAACGCAACATTATTTAACGTATTTCAACTATTAAATTTACTCGAAATTTAGAAATACTTAAACTAAAATGCAATGACGTTATGACGACAAGTCTATTTCAATGTCTTCAAAATAAACGTGTTGTCACTGAATTTTAGTTTACTATATTATTTCCAAGCAAAACCATCTGTTATCGTCTTTTGACAAAAATGTACTTCAAGAACTTTTGAGGAATAAGACAACATCTCACACACTCCTAAATCATACTAACAACAACATAATCATGTTAATCATAGTAATAATAACTTGCATCCTACCTACGGACAAGCAACTTTTTATTTGTAACAGCATACCTTTAATATCATTTTTCTCAGCTTCTTTCAACACCTGCAAATAGGCTAGCTCACTTTCATTCACGGTCCAGCTCTTGTGCAGCACTGTGGCTTGAATTACGTACTTGTGCATCTGTAACAATACATTGTTAACAATAAATACCATAGATCAGTACACTTCCACAAGATCATCTTTCAAGTCTTCTTTCTCAACGTGAACTTTTTAACAAGGTGGTGAGGGGGTGTTGCAGATATTTCTGGATGACTACTCACTAAGAAACACCTCATTAAAAAGATAAATAGTCGAAAACTAATTAACAGTCTGACACACATCTGGCTTTGGAATTTGATTAATGCTTACATTTTCAAAAACCTTCAAAAAACTGTCAGTGTGATAAAATGGCTGATTGAAACCCTTGTATTTTTGTTTCTGCAGATTTTGTACAAAGCAAAAAAATACGTCTTCAGGAGATATTTTTCTACACAGTTGCATTTTTAATGTACAAGATTTTATACTTTAGCTACATCTGAAGATATTGTAACGAAACAATTCAATAAATACAATGTATTACCATTTGCAGAGGTTGTGGTGTGGAGCTGCTGGTCTCATCATCCCGCTGAGACTGGGATTCTTCAACAGATCTGGCACTTTGACTGCAAGCAGAGCTGCTTCTTTCCTTTTTACTTCCCACTGTCAGGCTTTGTATAGCTGTACCTTTACGTGATGCGGCTATCATTAAATAAGTTAGGTTTTTAATTGAGACACCTTAAGTTTATAGTAGCAAAGCATTTGTGAGAAAAAAGTCTTCACAATTAAAGTCAAGAAATCATCAAGACTTTAGGGACCAGAATTGCCAGTAAAACAAAAAGCCATTTGGAGCATGTGAAGACTCTCAAATTCTATTTGCTTTCAATCCTCAGTGGCCCAATTTGTGTCTGATAAACACCAGTTGCAATTCTAAAATGAATAAAAAACTACTTTAAAAAGTATATTATCTCAGTTGTTCATTTCTAGTTTAATAACTTGTCAGTAGTTTGGAGTAAATAGCTTTGAGAATTTAGCCCAATAGAGTCTATCCAATTGATCAAAATACAGTCACCCTTTTAGAATATTAATGTTATCAAAATAAAACATCTAACAGTGCATATACACTACCGTTCAAAAGTTTGGGGTCACTTAGAAATTTCCTTGTTTTCGAAAGAAAAGCAAATTTTTTGTCCATTAAAATAACATCAAATTGATCAGAAATACAGTGTAGACATTGTTAATGTTGAAAATGACTATTGTAGCTGGAAACGGCTGATTTGTAATGGAATATCTACATAGGCGTACAGAGGCCCATTATCAGCAACCATCAGTCCTGTGTTCCAATGGCATGTTGTGTTTGCTAATCCAAGTTTATCATTCTAAAAGTCTAACTGATCATTAGAAAACCCTTTTGCAATTACGTTAGCACAGCTGAAAACTGTTGTGCTGATTAAAGAAGCAATAAAACTGGCCTTCTTTAGACTAGTTGAGTATCTGGAGCATCAGCAATTGTGGGTTCGATTACAGGCTCAAAATGGCCAGAAACAAAGAACTTTCTTCTGAAACTCGTCAGTCTATTCTTGTTCTGAGAAATGAAGGCTATTCCATGCGAGAAATTGCCAAGAAACTGAAGATCTCGACAACGCTGTGTACTACTCCCTTCACAGAACAGCGCAAACTGGCTCTAACCAGAATAGAAAGAGGAGTGGGAGGCCCCGTGCACAACTGAGCAAGAGGACAAATACATTAGAGTGTCTAGTTTGAGAAACAGACGCCTCACAGGTCCTCAACTGGCAGCTTCATTAAATAGTACCATAAAACACCAGTCTCAACGTCAACAGTGAAGAGGCGACTCCGGGATGCTGGCCTTCTAGGCAGAGTTGCAAAGAAAAAGCCATATCTCAGACTGGCCAATAAAAAGAAAAGATTAAGATGGGCAAAAGAACACAGACACTGGACAGAGGAAGATTGGAAAAAAGTGTTCTGGACAGATGAATCTAAGTTTGAGGTGTTCGGATCACAAAGAAGAACATTCGTGAGACGCAGACCAAACGAAAAGATGCTGGAGGAGTGCTTGACGCCATCTGTCAAGCATGGTGGAGGCAATGTGATGGTCTGGGGGTGCTTTGGTGGTGGTAAAGTGGGAGATTTGTACAGGGTAAAAGGGATCTTGAAGAAGGAAGGCTATCACTCCATTTTGCAACGCCATGCCATACCCTGTGGACGGCGCTTGATTGGAGCCAATTTCCTCCTACAACAGGACAATGACCCAAAGCACAGCTCCAAACTATGCAAGAACTATTTAGGGAAGAAGCAGTCAGCTGGTATTCTGTCTATAATGGAGTGGCCAGCACAGTCACCGGATCTCAACCCTATTGAGCTGTTGTGGGAGCAGCTTGACCGTATGGTACGTAAGAAGTGCCCATCATTCCAATCCAAATTGTGGGAGGTGCTTCAGGAAGCATGGGTTTAAATCTTTTCAGATTACCTCAACAAATTGACAACTAGAATGCCAAAGGTCTGCAAGGCTGTAATTGCTGCAAATGGAGGATTCTTTGACGAAAGCAAAGTTTGAAGGACACAATTATTATTTCAATTAAAAATCATTATTTCTAACCTTGTCATTGACTATATTTCCTATTCATTTTGCTATATTTCCTATTCAAACTCATTTCATGTATGTTTTCATGGAAAACAAGGAAATTTCTAAGTGACCCCAAACTTTTGAACGGTAGTGTATATATATATATATATAAATATATATGTGTGTGTGTGTGTGTGTGTGTGTGTGTGCGTGTTAATATCTAATTCATTATTGCATTGATGAGAATATGTTTTAATGATTTAGAAAACTGTGTATAGACGTTGTGAATAGAATGGCTAAATGCTGTGAATTAAACACAAAAACAAAAAAAATGCTGTCTACATACTATTAAATGAAATATATTTGACTCACATGATGGCTTTTCATTTGGTAAAAAAGTGAAAGCAGGAACAACAGCATGACCTTTCCCAGTACTGCAAGCCACTTCATCCTCATTATCTAGAATTTGCAGTTTGATATACACGTCTGGTTTGGAAGTCTGTACTTGGATAGTGGCAAGATGATCCGAAATAACCTTTACTTGGTACCTGTCAAAAGAGGGAACATACAAGTTCTGCAAGACAAGTATTTACAAAAAGAATATGATATATATATATATACACACATCAGTCGCAGACAACAGTATTTGGGCAGTTAAAAAAATGAGAAAACCACATTTCTAATTGTTCTATTGAAAGATACAAGGTTCAGCTTTATAATAAAACAACACACTATCACATAACATGCATAAAATGAAAAGTAACATGCTAAAACCGATTTAATACTTTGACAAAAGTATTTGGGTACCCTTACATTAGCATTTTGTCTGCCCACCCTTTGCTTCCTTTACAGCTCTTTTTTTGTATTTTGAAGCCAGTTCCTGGCATCTTTCCGGAGATATTTTTGCCCATTCTTCAACACATACAGGTTTGAGTTCTGCATTCGACTTTGGTTTCCTTTTTGCAACAGCAGCCTTCAAGTCAATCCATAACATCTCGATGGGATTCATGTCTGGGGACTGAGATGGCCAATCCATAACTGTAATCTTCCTTTTTTTCAGAAATTCCTTTGTAGACTTTGCAGAATGCTTAGGGTCATTATCCTGCTGGAATACAAACTTCCGTCCAATAAGCCTTCTAGCGCTGGTAACAAATGAGAGTGCAAAATGTATTGATATTTTGCAGCATTCATTAATCCTCTACAATACAAAGGTCGCCAGTGCCTGAGGAAGAAAAACAAGCCCATAGCATCACACTACCATGTTTAACACTGGGCATGATGAACTTTTCTTTAAATTCTTCTCTCTTCCTCCAATCATACTGTTGCTTTCTTGGTGAAATAAGTTATATTTTGGGTTTGTCTGACCATAAAATTTGGTTGAAGAAATCATCAGGCTTCTACAAGTAGTCAATGGAAAACTCCAATCGCTTTCTTTTGTGTATTGTTTTTAACAAAGGTTTGCATCTTCGTCTGTGGACATTCATCTTGTTAAGGTATCGTTTAACTGTTCGCTCGTGAATTTCTTGACCATCTTCTCTCAATCCTTGTGTTCTTTTGCAGTAAACCATGTCTTTCTGCTATTTTTCTGGTAGTTTCTCCTTTTTCGTTTGTTAAATCACTGCCATTTTGTTTCTGTACACTTTAGTTTCAACCATTTTTTTTTTTAATCTCAAATTTCAAATTTATTTTTCAGCACTTGATGATTATGTACTTATTTATTCTATAATTATCACCAGTTGTTGGTTTTCAATCATAATAATTGTCAATAATTAGCACTGAATGGGTTTCATACAAAATATGCTGATTGCCCAAATACTGTTGTAAAAGTATGAAATTTTAAAGTTGAAACCGCCCAAATACTTTTGTATGCGACTGTGTGTGTATATATATATATATATATATATATATATATATATATATATATATATATATATATATATATACAGTACTGTGCAAAAAGTTTTAGGCAGGTGTGAAAAAATGCTGTAAAGTAAGAATGCTTTCAAAAATAGACATGTTAATAGTTTATATTTATCAATTAACAAAATGCAAAGTGAGTGAACAGAAGAAAAATCTAAATCAAATCCATATTTGGTGTGACCACCCTTTGCCTTCAAAACAGCATCAATTCTTCTAGGTACACTTGCACACAGTTTTTGAAGGAACTCAGCAGGTAGGTTGGCCCAAACATCTTGGAGAACTAACCACAGTTCTTCTGTGGATTTAGGCAGCCTCAGTTGCTTCTCTCTCTTCATGTAATCCCAGACAGACTCGATGATGTTGAGATCAGGGCTCTGTGGGGCCATACCATCACTTCCAGGACTCCTTGTTCTTCTTTACGCTGAAGATAGTTCTTAATGACTTTCGCTGTATGTTTGGGATCGTTGTCATGCTGCAGAATAAATTTGGGGCCAATCAGATGCCTCCCTGATTGTATTGCATGATGGATAAGTATCTGCCTGTACTGCTCAGCATTGAGGAGACCATTAATTCTGACCAAATACCCAACTCCATTTGCAGAAATGCAGCCCCAAACTTGCAAGGAACCTCCACCATGCTTCACTGTTGCCTGCAGACACTCATTCGTGTACCGCTCTCCAGCCCTTCGGCGAACAAACTGCCTTCTGCTACAGCCAAATATTTCAAATTTTGACTCATCAGTCCAGAGCACCTGCTGCCATTTTCTGCACCCCAGTTCCTGTGTTTTCGTGCATAGTTGAGTCGCTTGGCCTTGTTTCCACGTCGGAGGGATGGCTTTTGGCCGCAAGTCTTCCATGAAGGCCACTTCTGACCAGACTTCTCCAGACAGTAGATGGGTGTACCAGGGTCCCACTGTTTTCTGCCAATTCTGAGCTGATGGCACTGCTGGACATCTTCCGATTGCAAAGGGAAGTAAGCATGATGTGTCTTTCATCTGCTGCAGTAAGTTTCCTTGGCCGACCACTGCGTCTACGGTCCTCAACGTTGCCCGTTTCTTTGTGCTTCTTCAAAAGAGCTTGGACAGCACATCTGGAAACCCCTGTCTGCCTTGAAATTTCTGCCTGGGAGAGACCTTGCTGATGCAGTATAACTACCTTGTGTCTTGTTGCTGTGCTCAGTCTTGCCATGGTGTATGACTTTTGACAGTAAACTGTCTTCAGCAACCTCACCTTGTTAGCTGAGTTTGGCTGTTCCTCACCCAGTTTTATTCCTCCTACACAGCTGTTTCTGTTTCAGTTAATGATTGTGTTTCAACCTACATATTGAATTGATGATCATTAGCACCTGTTTGGTATAATTGTTTAATCATACACCTGACTATATGCCTACAAAATCCCTGACTTTGTGCAAGTGTACCTAGAAGAATTGATGCTGTTTTGTAGGCAAAGGGTGGTCACACCAAATATGGATTTGATTTAGATTTTTCTTCTGTTCACTCACTTTGCATTTAGTTAATTAATACAACTTATCTGTCCTAAATATGTAAGTGCTCACCTACAAATAAGGTTTTTATCATTAGGCAGAAAATAATCCTTTACTTCCTTGATGGAAAAATTGTTGTTTACAGTCTCACGGCCGAGAACTGGCAAGGGATTGTACGAACCAATCAGGCGCAATTTCCACTTTCCTGCTGGTAGCAGTAAATCGCCATTATGTGCTTCAGCCATCAAGGTATATCCATTCTACAAAAAAAACAAAAACACAGTTAGATGGGTTGCAGTGTCAGAGTGCTGCCATTTTTATCACCAGACATGAGTTGCATAACATTAATAGTCAAAGGGTTTTTTCAAGGAATACCAGCATCATAAAATATTTTTTAAAAATCCTAAATACATTTTGGTCACCAATGGCATGCAAAATATGCTACATGACTATTACCTGTATAAATACAGTAAAGTTTAGAATGTTACAAATCTGGAAGTAAGGATACTGTTATAATCCCATGTTATAAAATCTAAGTAATACTATTCAAGGTTTAGATACTGCAGTGTATCAACTAACAACATAAGCAAATATAGTCAGAATGATATGTAGAATGATATATAATCTGAGATTTTCTGGTTTTATAAGCACTCAAGGGTATTAGCAGTATTGTTCAGTCAATGTCAAAGAGAAGTGATCAAACAGCCCTATATTTATTTTAGGAGCTTGTATGTTGGAAAATATGTACAGACCACACTGATAAGATTCACTGCACTTGACCATCCTTCAGTAAGTGTCCTCCACCAAAATCACCAACAACGAAGCAACCAGATTTACAGTGTTTCGCTCCTTAAGATTAAGATAATTGAAAAAGCTGCCCTTCTCGACTTAAAAAAAAACGAATCAGAAATAACATTACATATTTACACTGGGGATTATTAATGTGGTTAATATAATGTTATACAGTACTGTGCAAAAGTTTTAGGCAGGTGTGAAAAAATGCTGTAAAGTAACAATGCTTTCAAAAATAGACATGTTAATAGATTATATTTATCAATTAACTAAATGCAAAGTGAGTGAACAGAAGAAAAATCTAAATCAAATCCATATTTGGTGTGACCACCCTTTGCCTTCAAAACAGCATCAATTCTTCTAGGTACACTTGCACAAAGTCAGGGATTTTGTAGGCATATAGTCAGGTGTATGATTAAACAATTATACCAAACAGGTGCTAATGATCATCAATTCAATATGTAGGTTGAAACACAATCATTAACTGAAACAGAAACAGCTGTGTAGGAGGAATAAAACTGGGTGAGGAACAGCCAAACTCAGCTAACAAGGTGAGGTTGCTGAAGACAGTTTACTGTCAAAAGTCATACACCATGGCAAGACTGAGCACAGCAACAAGACACAAGGTAGTTATACTGCATCAGCAAGGTCTCTCCAGGCAGAAATTTCAAGGCAGACAGGGGTTTCCAGATGTGCTGTCCAAGCTCTTTTGAAGAAGCACAAAGAAACGGGCAACGCTGAGGACCGTGAGACGCAGTGGTCGGCCAAGGAAACTTACTGCAGCAGATGAAAGACACATCATGCTTACTTCCCTTCGCAATCGGAAGATGTCCAGCAGTGCCATCAGCTCAGAACTGGCAGAAAACAGTGGGACCCTGGTACACCCATCTACTGTCCGGAGAAGTCTGGTCAGAAGTGGCCTTCATGGAAGACTTGCGGCCAAAAAGCCATCCCTCCGACGTGGAAACAAGGCCAAGCGACTCAACTATGCACGAAAACACAGGAACTGGGGTGCAGAAAAATGGTGGCAGGTGCTCTGGACTGATGAGTCAAAATTTGAAATATTTGGCTGTAGCAGAAGGCAGTTTGTTCGCCGAAGGGCTGGAGAGCGTACACGAATGAGTGTCTGCAGGCAACAGTGAAGCATGGTGGAGGTTCCTTGCAAGTTTGGGGCTGCATTTCTGCAAATGGAGTTGGGATTTGGTCAGAATTAATGGTCTCCTCAATGCTGAGAAGTACAGGAAGATACTTATCCATCATGCAATACCATCAGGGAGGCATCTGATTGGCCCCAAATTTATTCTGCAGCATGACAACGACCCCAAACATACAGTGAAAGTCATTAAGAACTATCTTTAGCGTAAAGAAGAACAAGGAGTCCTGGAAGAGATGGTATGGCCCCCACAGAGCCCTGATCTCAACATCATCGAGTCTGTCTGGGATTACATGAAGAGAGAGAAGCAACTGAGGCTGCCTAAATCCACAGAAGAACTGTGGTTAGTTCTCCAAGATGTTTGGGCCAACCTACCTGCCGAGTTCCTTCAAAAACTGTGTGCAAGTGTACCTAGAAGAATTGATGCTTGATGCTGTTTTGAAGGCAAAGGGTGGTCACACCAAATATGGATTTGATTTAGATTTTTCTTCTGTTCACTCACTTTGCATTTAGTTAATTGATAAATATAATCTATTAACATGTCTATTTTTGAAAGCATTCTTACTTTACAGCATTTTTTCACACCTGCCTAAAACTTTTGCACAGTACTGTATATCGTAACGGGGGGCCCTGTGCGGAAAAGGTTGTGAGAAAAGTTTGCTCAAGCAAAACATACAACACACTAGTAAAGGCTTAGGCCCATCGTGCTTATTGAAACGGCACCAGAAATAAATCCTCAAATGAAAAATAAAAAGATGTTAATAAATTAAAAATTTCAAATTTGAAACCAACAATGTTCTTTGTATAAACTCTGGGTTCAACTTTTTGAAAGACTCTGGGAACTTCCTCTCCTGTGTCATTGTTAACCACATGAAGAATGCAGACTGGTATGGGACAGGAAACCTTGGGAATCACCAGCATGTCTTCAGGGACATGAAACACCTCCCTTTAAAACAAAAAAAGAGAAAATACAACATGTTTCCTGTTAAACACAGACACTTAAACAACTTTCGATCAAAAAAAGACAATAATTACCTCTATAATTGAAACTTATATTAACCTATACAATTTACAATTAATACAAGTCCAAGCTTAAATTGATAACAACCTCTTACTTTTGGCTATTGTTACCTCGTGCAATCAGGGTTGGGTAGAATAACACAGGTTTAATGTATTGAAAAAAACAAACAAGCAAACAAACTCATACCTGAAAACTATGAACCAGCTATTCATTGGTTGATCAGGATATGTTACACAATAGTCATCATAACACATTTTGGTCCATTCATCATGAAAGCATGGATACAGTTGGACTGACTTCTCATTGCTTCTGAAAATGTGTCTATTTAATGAAAGCAAAAACAAAAAATGTGTGATTTGGTTTATCTCTTGGTTGGTGCCGATTAGGCAGCACTCTGACTGTTCTCTCACATAAGGAAGAAGGTCTCAGCACGTTGTGTGGCATGGATATTTAATTCAATGCAGTAATCTGTAGACATAGTAGTTTCTGTGGTCTTGTATTAATACAGCTACCCTTTTATAATGCTGTGGTCAGAACTATAGTTAAGAGAAAACTATGTGTTCCCTTATAACAAGAATGCAAGTGGTAGTAATTTTCTCGGACAACAATGGGAGCCATACTATACTCCCTTAAAACAGGTTCTGCAGTACAAATGCTGGCTTACCACTGTATATCAGTATAGTGAGCCATCAGATAAGACATATGCATTATATATATATATATATATATATATATATATATATATATATATATATATACACACACGCAGTTTTAGTCAAAAATGTATAATTTCTAGAAATTTCTTGAAAACAAATAATTATAGGAACATTTTTTTTGTAACAAAAGTTTTGCTTTTGTGGATGAGGAAAAAAAGTTACAAGAAATAGATGTCTTACAAATGATTTATTTTAGCATTTTTTTGCAACACTCCAAAAATGCTAATTCAAAAGTTTTCATACCCTGACAAGGAAAATTAAATTAATAGCTAGTTGAGGCACGTTTATCAATAATAACTTTAAACGATTAGGATATCTGTCAATGAGCTTTTGGCATGACCATTCTTCAACGCAAAATTGTTCCAGTTCATTCAAATTCCGAGGACTTCTCTTGTGCACAGCCTTCTTCAACTCATACCTAAGATTCTCAATCGGACTTTGACTAGGCCATTCCAGAACCTTGACTTTATTCTTCTTTAATCATTCTAAAGTAGATTTTGATGTGTACTTTGGATCGTTGTTGTGTTGGATCATCCAGTTGCGCTTTGTAGTGGGGGGTTTCAGATGATTGGCCAATATCTTTTGGTATGCTATGAAATCCATTTTACCATGTATTGGAACTAAATTTCCTGTGCCATCAGAGGAAAAACAACCTCATAGAAGGATATTAACACCTACATGCATATGGTGTTCTTTCTTTGTACGCCTCACCAGACTTTCTCCAAACGACTATCAGTGTGACCAAATAGCTCGATTTTTGTTTCATCACTCCACAAAATCTTTGACCAGAACTCATATCCATCATTCAAATGCCGTATTGCAAACCTTAAGCGATTGTCCTTGTGATGTTTTCCTAAGAGTGGCTTTTTCCTTGGCCTGCGACCATTGAGACCTTCACCATACAACACTTGACCTATGGTTGAAATGGAAATCCCAGTTCCACTTGCAGCCAATTCACTTTGAATATCTTTGGCAGTCAATCTCGGATCGTTATTAGCCTTCCTCACAATTCTTCTACTTGTTCTTGGTGAAAGAACCTTCTTTCTTCCAGACTGAGGGAACGTTGTGACAGTACCATGATTCTTGTACTTCTTGAGAATATAAACAATAGTTGAAATTGGGATACTCAAATGCTGGTAAATCTTCTTGTATCCTTCTCCAGCTTTATGACAATAAATAATTTTTCTGCCTAATGTCTTCAGATATCTCTTTACTTTCTCATATTGACTTATTGGTAACGACAGCAATCATCCTATGCCTAACCCTTTTATACTCTCTAAGAATGTTCACCTACAATCCTGCATTTTCTAGACTTTTCTAGAATTGGGTTCTGCACTATCATATTGAAATTTCTAGAACCTTGTAGACAATACTATCATAGCATCAAAGGGTATGAATACTTTTAAATTAGCATCTTCTGAGTTTTACAAAAACATTACTGAAATAATTCATTGTAGACATCTATTTCTTGTAACTTTTTTTTCCCTCATCCACAAAAGCAAAACTTTTGCTACAAAAGAAACTATAAATTTCCATTGGTAAACTTTTGATTCACACACACATATATATTAGGGATTAGACACCAATATCGATATTTTGATATGATATCGATATCGTTCAATAATTTCCATATCACAATATCGTGTGATTAAAAAATAAAATTCATGTACACTTGCAGAGGCATACTTTTTATTGCTAATACTACTAAAAATACAAGTGAAGTATAATCAAGTTTATTTTATATTAAGATACAACAAACCCTAAATATACCAATCACAGTCAGTCTCATAGGCAAACACCACACACTAAAGTATTATTTAACCATTTTATTCTACTGATTGGCATTTAGGTACTGTCGCCGGTTCTTTACTTACGCTATTATTAATGTATTTTTAAAATATGAACTTTCTGTATTATAAATGAGGTGTACTTTTAAAACATCAAAACACATCTCAAAATAATGCAAAATTCGGCATGACACCATTACTTAATACTTTTAGATGTGTCGTGAGTCAGCATTTACACGCAGAGCAGCTAAAGATTCAATTACTTCCAGATTGGCTAGAAAGTCTGTGCGCAGTGATGTATAGAAATATTTCAGTTTTGAGGTGGCTGATGATGGAATAGTAAAACAATATAACAAGTCCTTGTTTTTCTCCATGGATATTGTGAAGCAAAGCACCACTAAGTTAAGTAAGTATATATATATATATATATATATATATATATATATATATATATATATATATATATATATATATATATATATATATATATTACAGTAAAAGTCTGAATTTGGTCAATCTTAAGTTTTACCGGTAAATGTCAACATTTACCAAATAAGGTGGCAAATGGGTTTTGTAAGTAATTGATAATTTACCACTAATGTTATTTTGCAGAGGTCTACTAAAGGAATGCAACAGCTTAAAAGTGCCGAAAACTGATATCCACAAGGAAGTTAAAGAGATTGCAGTTGTTACAAAATTTGTTTTAACTTAACTAAACATGTTCAGGGTCATGCACTGATACAAACTACCTCACATTTCTGCTTGAAAAAAGTTATTTTCCTGGATCAAAACCAAGTTGATTCTGACATTAAGGAAAATATTTTCCTTAACGTCTTATTTCTTAGAATACTAGAGTCCTCTGTTTAAAAATGTAAGCACCTTATTTCATTACCTTAATAAAACAACAGCATGCTGTTCAATATTTGGCTCCAGTGCAGCCCAGATTCTCTGCAAGATTTTTTTGGCAAACACATTTTCTTTTGTACCTATATGAATAAAATATATCAGAGTAAAAGGAAATAGTACCTCAACCTTTACTGTATTACTGTGTATTTGCAATGCATTACAAAACATGATTTGGCTATTGTGTGCATATAAAGCCTTTACAACAATTCATACAGTAAACATGTATAAGTACCCCCTCAAAAAAATTAATGATAAGGTATAAATATGTTTCAAAGCTCTTTTCAAAGGCTCTGGGATTTGAGATCTGTCCTCTAAATCACTGCAAGAAGGAACGATAAAAAAATAAAAAAATGAATGATTAAATAAATAAAACACAAGTGCTCTGGCTTCTCTGTTCCACCCCACATCACGGATCGTTATTGCTGTTTTACCTGTTCGACAAAGTGGGCAATAATCCTTACACTATCAGTGCATTATAACAGACATTTTGAAAAAAGCTTTGGGACAGACTTTAATGTTATAAGTGTAAAAAGTTGTCAGGATGTTAACAATGAAAAGAAAAATGACAGGTACGTTATTTAAACAGCTGTAGCAACACATGGGGGTGTGTAACGTCATATTTTTCAGAACCCCACTAGTTACTCTTTGAGCTATTGTATTGACTTTGTAATATATCTATTTATTAAATATATCTTTTGTATTCATCCTCTATTGTAACTGGAAAAATGAATTGTGACAACTATTCAATTCTGAGAGTATCAAAAGATGGCTTTAGGCCTTGGCAAAAATAGAGTAGCTCTACAGCAGACGTCTTGCACTTCAACAACCCGGCTCATATTTTGACTGTAATTTCAATTGCCCACATACTTTTCTTATATGATCAATGTTGAGGTCATTTTTTTATTTCCCCTTTGTTTGACCTGTCAGCACAGATTTTGCTGATCTGAGTGATTGACAGCTCAGTCAGCCAGCTGTGGTAGAGAGGGCAAACACTGCCATCTAGAATATAAATATCAGATGGCGGCCAAACAACGCTTGTATTTACTATCAGTAGATGGACAAGATAAATTTAAAGCTGCAGGCATTTCTGTTGCAGTGTGGTAGGAGTAACGCCAGATCTAAAACTGATTGTAACCTAAAGCATATATCATAATCAGTTAATAATATAGAGGTAGGCTTCCATATGCAATTCGTTCAAAATGTATTTTAAATGTAAAAGTTACTATAATTAAAAGGTTACCAAATAGAAACGAACCTGGTTTACTGGCCTGTTTGATTTTGCGAACATAACATCCTTTCCATCCAGCCTGGAGTTTGGTTACTGCCTGTGTTTCTTCCAAAGTGGGTTCTCTGTTTATCCATGACTCTGGTTCTTCTGTTCTGGGACCTGGTATTGTAAAATATTCATTTAAACTATAGAAATTATAAACATGACGCATATTTTGTGACTTGCATATAAAAAGCCGGAAGCTACAATATTTATTTAGCCATGTCAAATTAGCTGTATATTTTTTAGCAGATTTCTCTTTGCACATTTTCAACAGCAGCACTGTGAAACTTCCTTCCTGTCTGCCTGCAAGTAACTATCCAACCCAAGGAAAAAGACTATATGAAAAAGAGTTTCTACCATTTCATTTTTGTGATCTTATGTATGCCAACCATACAGAGAAAAAGGTCAGGGTTGTCTAATAAAGTTCACTTGTAAAACCTGGATTGGCTCAAACTGCTGTGCAATGTGAGTCTTAGTTCCATCTCTGCAAACACAAGATAACTGAGAAAACATCACAGCAAATTAAAATGAGTAACTGTAAATTGAATTCCCTCTTACCTAAAGTACACACCTGTAAGATGGCACTTTCATACACATAAAAATGTACCTGAAGAGAGGTGTTCCTTGCTGTCCCTGTCAATGGTAACATCATAAATAAGTGCCCTGATCGCAAAGATGTCTTCAGCCGTTATAGTGCTTCCCAAAGCTCTGGTAATTGTGTAGTACAGGGCTTTATTGAAGGCCTAGGGATCAATAAAGTCATTATTATAACAAGCTTATAACTGATGTATTTTAAAACCACTTCAATATGTGTATTGATAATGTACAACATAAATTGGTAAATTGAAAATTAATTGAAAATTAAATTATTACACACTCAAATGCCACATTTATATATTACTCCAAAACGTACACTTATATATTTCTGCACTATTATGTGTATTGGCAATCTGGTGATAATACAACAGCCATTACGATACGGCTGAATTACAAAAAATAAAGCAATAATTAAGAAAAAAGAAGAATATTGTAAAAATGCAATCATTATTGTGAAACAGAAACAGGAGATTTTTGAGGATCTATTTTCCCCTTCATTCCGGTGAAAATTGTTAGTTTAATTCAACACTACAGTAGAATTGGGTCAATATACTGGCAAGGGAATACCTGAACTGAATTCTAGTGCCCATCCCAAAGAGGATTCTCTGCACAACTCTTAAGTAATATTAATTTTAATTTTAATTTATGTATTTCTTAGCAGACACCCTTATCCAGGGCAACTTACAGTCGTAAACAAAAATACATTTCAAGAATCACAGTACAAGTAATAATACAATTAAGAGCAAGATAAATACAATGACTTTGGTTCTAGCAAGTACAAGTGTGACAAAATACGATTCAATAATACAGCAGATAACAGTGTCAGTGATAGTTACATCAGGATAAGATTAAATACAAAATACTACAGATTAAATAACACTTGTGACAGATTACAGTACTCTAAAGTACAGGATTAAATGCAGTAAAATAGGGGGCAGATAAGAGACAGTAAAGCTCTTATCTGCCCTCATTAAGGGTGGAATTAAAACTCCCATTGCATAGCAGATTCACCCATTCCTGGATTGTGTTCTTTTCGTTGCACAATATCTTTCAGTCTATAAATTTCTGTTACAGGAACGAACGAGAGTTGATTGTTTTCTGCTTCCAGTTGTGTTAGTATGGCTCCTAATCTCGTAATAAAATGCTGAAGTGACTCTAGGATTGCCATGGTTTTAATTCAATTTTGTACTTTTTAATTGTTTGCCATAGAAAAACTGACAATCAAACACAAGTGTTCCGTGTTAAATGACATGGTGATCCCATTTAAAAAAAATATTTATTTTATTTTTCTGGTTTTACTTAAGGAATCCAAAGGCTCCATATATAACTGTGGCATATATTTCTCATATTATTATGAATATATATTTTTTGCATTTAAAAATTTAGAATTCTACATTATTCTTTTTCACAGATGGTTTTGAATTGAAGAAACAATTGTAAAGTGATAACAAGGGGCTCGAACAGTTTTGTTCTAAGTGAATATCTGTTTAATGAATTAGGAAATTCAGTACAATGTGTGTTAACCAGAATGTAATCTTTAAACATGGCAGTCTTGGGAGTGTGTTAAATTGTATATAGAATACAGCAGTGTTACCATGTGGCAGCAGGAAAGAGACCCAGAAACAGAAGCTGCACTTCAAGCACTAAAGCACACATTTATTAAACAAACAGAAAAACAGGAATAAAACAAACACAGCACGAGGGCCAATATAAAAGGTTCACACAAACAAAACAATACAGGCTGGGCATTCGCCTTCACTATAACGTGTACACTCCAAACACAGGTACACTCACCTGACTCCCTCCCCCACACAAAGGCGTTCTCCTTCCTTATATATAGAAGGCCACTCCCCAATTATCACTCAATTACCTAATTGAGGAATGGCCACACCTGTGATTGCTGGCAGGGACAGATTTAACCCCATCCCTGCCAAACTTACACTTACACCGGCAAGTCTTCCACCTTGCCATACACCACATGCAGCAAAAACAATGAGCAGATGGAGAACATGCACTTTTTAGGGATACAGAAACGAGTAGTGAGAATATCATAACCTAATGTGAAGCATTTGTGTGATATATCTGGAATTTTCTAGAAACCCAGGCATTATGTCTGCGTTCACCTTGAAGTGTCCTTTAATCATGCCTGTGCTGTGCAGCTGTGGGGGGCAGTGAGCTAGTTCCATCTCTTTCTGTGCCTGGGGAAGTTCATTCTCGTCGCTGAAGTTATTTATCACGTTTCCAATAGCTTTCATGATAACCAGAGCTTGTTCTGTAAAACAGTTGCTCTCCTGGGGAGAAAGAGCATATTGCTGCAGCCATTATCATAGCTGAATTATGCAGCCATTATCATAGCTGAAACTGTTTCTCTAAAATATCATATTTAAAGATGGCATTGATTACATTTTTTAAAGCTTTTTAGCCAAAGCAACATCATCATTCACCCCCTTTCTTGTGCTAACGTTCTATTGGTCATTGGCTTGTGGTAATCCAGTGTCCACCTCCTAGAATTAGCAATATTATCAGTGGTATCCCTTTTTTCAGTTTTTTTTGCTTATATTATACTGTATGTAGGTATCCCAAAGACCAAACTATAGATGCAATGTTGATGCTGCTCCCTGTTACCTAATCACATCATGTGTTGGGGTTTAAATTCAATCCAATGAGATATCTGCACTTAAACCAAGTGACCTAGAGCTAAGGTATCAGAATGCAAAAATATAAGGACTCCTTTAAAACATGCATTTTTTATTTTTATATATCTAACTGGAACATGTTTAGGTACCAATAGTCTAAAGCACTGATCATGAACAGTAATTGCTTTTTAATCCTTATTTTTTTCAGGAGGCTAGTCATATTATAGAAATGGAAAAGCTTGCTGACTTTTATAAATACTCTCTGAAATACTGGTTACCTTTTACCAAAAACACACCTTTTAAAGAGCATGTAAACTATACTAATAATTTTATCAAATAATGTAATAGCTTAAAGAAAAACCTTAAGAAATTAAATATGTAACTAATTAATGCAGACACCTCCAGATTGCAGCTCCAGTTTAAAAAAAAAAAAAAGAAAAGTTTTTCCCCTGTTAAGTTGCCAATATATCACACATTTATTTTGCTTTCACAATACAATTGGATGTAAACTGTAACACATTTTCTCCAGACAAAATGTTTCTCTCTGAATTTCAGTGCATAAAAAGTATAAATAGGAGGATGGGAAAAGACTACTGGTACAAGAGAATTAATCCTAGTTTGAGACCTAGGATGTCTACAGTTGCTATGGTGATGCTTACCTTGTCAAGGTTTGGCATGACAGTTTCCTCCTCACCAAAGACAAATGGCACAGTACTGCTCAGGTGGATGTGGTACCCTAGGGGGGAAGTTGCAGTGAAGCGTGACACGTGACGCCTGGAACAGCAAAAGAGCAGATGTTTCAGCAACTACAAAATTGTCCTTTTAATAGCCTTTATGAACTTTAACTGCCTTTTACATACACACTTTAACATTTGCAATTGGTCAATATACAGAATACATTTTTTTGCTTTTTTTTTTTCATTTGCATCTCCTTTAGGCCTTTCTTGACAGTATATTGATTAATTAACTGAGTTTTGTAACATTAACTAGAAATCTAAGTTCTGCTTCTCTCCTTCCATGTTGTGAACAATTTAAGTGGCAGCAATACATTGGTGCACTGGATCAATAGTATTTCCTGATCACATAGGATTGTATACTCTATTGTCCTTATACTAGTTGTAGTGTCTATCCAACAGGTTACAGTGTAATAATTGTATTGGGGTTGTTAGCAGCTAAAGTCACTGACCCTGGTGGTAGAATCAACATTGTTGCTTTGGTGGCAAAAGTATGGATTTGTAGCACAGGTGGTCGAGGAGACAGACATTTCCAGGAGAAAGGTTCAACAACAAGCAAACCAGGCCGTGGCAAGCAGCTGTCCTTCTGACCCTCTGAAGAGACAGATAATTCCACAAGTAACCCATTACTAAACAATGCATACTGATAAAACAGACATTAGATGTATGGTAGACGATTAATTAAAAAGTTGTAGCTACAAATAAAATATAACAGCATTTCATGGGTCCTTTATCATGTAACACGTTTGCATGCATTTCACATGCTCTTTTAATGAATATATGATGACTTTGAATGTTTACATTTTTTAAAAGCCTGGTATACACAAGGAAACATGTTCCCAGAAACATTCTGTTCGCAGGTTCCTCATTGATCATGTGGCTATGCAAGATGGCAACTCCTAAAGTAGTTTGAACCACTTTTTTTTTTTTTTTTAAATGTAGTTTTTTTTTAAATGTAATGTAGTCAACAATGTTTTTTTTTACCCCGGGTTTCACCCCAATTTGTAATGCCCAATTATTATTTGCATCCCAGTTCACCGCTGTAACCCCTGGCTTACTCGGAAATGGAGGCTAGAACACGCGCCCTCCGAAACGTGTTCCTGCCAATCATTTTTCGCACTGCGGATCCACAGAGAGGCCACCAGACCTGTAGTGCCAGAGGACAACACAGATCTCAGAGCCGCAGACACCCTATCGGGCACAGGGGTCGCTGGTGCGCAGTGAACCGTGGATTCCCCTGCCGACCTAAGCCCTCCCTACCTGGGCGGCACCAATTGTGTGCCGCCCCCTAGGAACCCCCAGTCACGGTCGGCAGTGACATAGCCTGGATTCGAACCTGCACTCTCCAGGCTATAGGGCGCATCCTGCACTCCACACAGAACGCCTTTCCTTTGAAAACCTGACTCTCCGTGTGTCTTTCTAAGGCTTCGCACAGTAGGTAAGACAAATGACCACAGATACCATATGAGTGGTTTTAGTTAGATTGATCACAGCCGGTCCTATATTAAATTACACTGTCAGATAGTTATTGATTGGTCCTCAATAGCTGTCTAAACAAGGGCAACTGAGGGAGCGGTTTGTTTTGTGAGCAATTAACACGTTTTATTTCATTCAATTAATACTTCACAACTTAAAACATCTGCACTGCCCTACATTTATCCACACTTAAATTGATCTCCGACTACATTCATTTGAAGATTGTCCAGGCTAAAATTACACACCTTTTTCATGTTTTCCTTTGGTCTGAAAACCAACGTCTCCCCAGTGTACCAGTGCAGAAAAGCTTATTAGGATTTCTGTTGGCTTCAGGTTGTCCACAAATAAGTAGTGAGAAGAAGACTTTTCATCTTGTAACTGAAAATAATAACTGTGTTATTCATCAGGGTAGGCTATCTTTTGAAGTCTTCTGTTAAAATTAAATTGTACGGGGAAATAAAAAACAAACAAACAAAAAACAGGTTTGTCAGTCTTGTTTAGTGTTGCTTTGAAGAAAAACCATAACTTTTTGCTTTTTTTCTTAAAAGTTACTTTAAGGACAATTTATCTTCTATAACGAAGATGATGGCATTTTTACTGTTATTTCAATTAATAATATACTTGAATATTACTGGACGTATGAAGGATTGTTGTCTGCATTTATCTGCAATTATGTGGTAATAAAACAGATCGAAAGATACATTTGCAGAATAGTAAACTTCAAAGCTGAAAATGCTGCATGTTCAAATTAAGTCATACTACATAATGTTGGACATGAATGGAAATGTGTAACATGTATAAACAAACAAAGAAAAAGGAAATTTGTTTTGAGAATACCTACGGAAATGTCTAATTATCTAAAGGCACATACAGCTGTTATACCAGCAACATTTAGAACCAAATAAATGATGGGTGTGGAGATCACTAAGCACCTTGTTCAGTGCATTCAATTAAAGGCTCATTTGATTGAAAATCTAAACTATTCACCTAATTCACCAAAAGAAGTTGATAATATTTCAAAAACTGAGGGATGAGATTAAATTACTGCGTGGCATTGTTGTCTTTGGTCCAGTGGTTAAAGAAAAAGGGCTTGTAACCAGGAGGTCCCCGGTTCAAATCCCATCTCAGCCACTGACTCATTGTGTGACCCTGAGCAAGTCAATTAACCTCCTTGTGCTCCGTCTTTCGGGTGAGACGTAGTTGTAAGTGACTCTGCAGCTGATGCATAGTTCACACACCCTAGTATCTGTAAGTCGCCTTGGATAAAGGCGTCTGCTAAATAAACAATAATAAAGTACAAACTATTTTCCTGTGATGCCTTGAGAATGGATTATAATGAGAAAAGAACACAATGTGAATCAGTGATCATCAAATCTCATGGTACACAGATCAAGGTAAGTCAATCTCAATTCAAACTGGAAGAAAAAGACAGCTTTATATAGACACGATCATCTGGTACAGTAATTGGCTACATCTTCCAAATTTGTGCAGTGACATCATCACAGGTCATGACATTTCAGTGGTCTTGTTAAAACCTTTTAAAACAATCTCCCAATATGACTAAACCTGATTAGAAAATAGTATGTAGTAAAATAAATACGTGTTATTAATATTTCACCATTAACTCTTAGGTACATTTCAGTGACTGCCATTTTAGTTTTGAGCAGATGAACTATGTACAGTAGTCTTAGTTTCTCTAATCATATTTTTAGTAAGAAATAGAACAGCTGTGCACTTGTGGTGTGACTGCAGCTGCTGTAGAGCCCTGTTGCTTGGCAGGGGAGGAGGTGGTAATTGCAGAGGGAGCACTGCCTGACACACTGGTAGCAGATCCTTTCCCTGACACCACATTCTGCAAAAGAATTCAGGAACATTCCTTTGTTTCAGTAAGCTAAATATACATTGCCCTACATATCACTAAATTCACTTAAATCTTAAGTTAGCTGGTAAGTACATCCACTATGTACTTACACTATATATATATATATATATATATATATATATATATATATATATATATATATATATATATATATATATATAATTATACAATCCTGCACAACATTTATTAAAAAATTCAGTTTGTTGACAAAAAAAATGAAATAAAAGGAAGTGCTCTAAATGGTACAGAAACAGCAGCAATCTATGCTGTCTTGGCCTTGAATTATCTGCTGTAAATGGAAGTGTTCCCCTGATACCTGTCCTAAAACTGCAAAAGTAAGACTTCTGCACAAACCATGTTTTGAGTTGAAACATGCTAGAAAAAACCCTATTGCTAAATAAATGTATAATAATAACATACCACTTTAATAATAATAATAATAATAATAATATTTATTATAGGACAATGGATATATTGTGTACAAATACTACTGTACACAAATTAAGTAATGCTTGGGGAAAATGTAGTTCCAACAACACCAACACCAACAACAACAACAACAACAACAACAACAACAACAACAACAACAAGTATATTAAAACAGCAATATTTGAAAAATAAGTTTCTTTTTGTTGTGATTTTTCTCAGTTCATAGCTATAGCAGTTAATTTCTTAAAGGAAGACTTTGCCACAGATAGCTTCAAGCTAAGAACAGATGTACATACATAACAGCGTTGATCTACATAGACTCACATTATGCAAGGACGCTTGAAAGACTGCATCAATGCCAGGACTCATATGGGAAGTACTTAACATAGAGCCCCAATAAACTTTCTGACAGTCTGTCTACCTTCTTACAAGAGCAAAACAATTATCTAGTTTGCCAGGCAATATGCTTAAATTATTTTGAGATGTCTGTGGCTATAGGCTTATTTCTGGGAAACACATGGGTTCACATAATTATGCATTTTACACTTTTCATTGCAGTATTATCAGTAAATACTGGAGGACATAACCATACTTGTTTAAAGACCTTTGTGCATTTATAAATAATTACAATGTACATGGAACTATATGGTATCTTCAAGCTACAATACAGTATACACAATATCCAGCTATATTATACATAGTTTTGATAATGGGTTGTGATAAAATAAAATTACCTTAAAGTCTGACTTCTGGAATGAATTTGAGTATGTGTTTGGTTTATGATAAACCAACAAAGTTCTGAAAAGAAAATAGATAAGGAAAGAACTGAATACAGATTGGTGCACTGTAGTGTAAATAATTTACCATATTTTTCTCATTCTGTCCTTGAAGATCTATATTAGTTTATTAATCACATATTTTCTGAAATGTTGAAAAAAACATCTATAACTTATGACAGGTTAAGTATATTGGTGTTCATTTTCCATAACTCTAAGCGGGGCCCTCTTGAAGTTTTCCAACAGTGTGAAAAATAGAAAAAAAGATAGAACACTTAATCATATAATCTAAATAAAAACATAAAAATGATTTGTCTTTCTGTAGTAAATTAACAGAGTAAGGCAAAAAAACCTTCTGGAAGTCTTACTGGAAGCACTTGCAGAAGTCATCAAAGTCAATCCATGTTTCCCTGGAGATGGGCTTCTCAGAATGAACATCTTCCTGTGATTTATCTATCACATAGCTGGATACTGCAACTTCCTCTGACATGTGAACAGCTTCAGAGGCTACATGTTCTGTTTGGTATGAAAATATAACAGGGACAATAAAGCACAAAATGCGTACAGATGAATTGTTAAAGACAATGTATCGCTTGGGTTTGAGGTCAGTAAGTAAACTCTAACGCAGGTAGCTACACAAAATATCCAAGATTCAGGAATCTATAAAGAAAGAAGCTGATGAACAAACTGTGGGATTAACATTCTATTCATGTTTCTAGCTCTCTTAACCCCAGTCGATTTATTTTGCATACATCTGATTATGTAGTCGTCCTGATCAACTTATTTAATGAGGAATTAATTTTGCTGGAGTATGAAACCATTTAAAAACCTACAAGATCTACTAAGGGTCAAACAACTAAACTGACAGTATTGGATTTATTTAATAGTCACCAGCGGAAATCCTAATGAGAAGACTCATCTGGACTAAAGCACAAGGGTATCCTAAGGGCAGTGCCAACGCAGCTGCAACACATTGTACCCACTGTACAGAATTTATTAAAAATAAAGTTTTAGATAAATCTCATGCTGGGTGATCATTTCTTTTGATCTCTGCCCTGAAACAGTGTATAGTTCCCCCACTATCAAATATATTATACATATAAAAGAAACACAAAATATAAAAGTAGGCTGTGTGGTCCAGTGGTTAAAGAAAAGGGCTTGTAACCAGGAGGTCCCTGGTTCAAATCCCACCTCAGTCACTGACTCATTGTGTGACCCTGAGCAAGTCACTTTACCTCCTTGTGCTCCGTCTTTCGGGTGAGACGTAGTTGTAAGTGACTCTGCAGCTGATGCATAGTTCACACACTAGTCTCTGTAAGTCGCCTTGGATAAAGGCGTCTGTTAAATAAACAAATAATAATCTGAAAATAGGAGCAATGATCCTAGTATAGATGTGGGACATCCTTTAAACCCATTGTCTAATCTAGATCATGTTCAATCTAATGTGTTAGGAGTATCAGGTTAATAAAAATAGCTCCTGATCCATCACTGAATAAATATATTTCAGGATATGTTATCCTGCTCATGTTCACCAACATTAATAACTGAAAAATCACACTGCACTGCAATATTCATTTCCTTTTTACATCATTTCCTTTTTTTTTTTTAAGAGAAGCTCTGTAGTTATTAAAAGCAAGCCAACGCTTTCATTGACTAGTGTACCCCATCAATGATCCCGGTTTCATGAAGTCTAACTTAACAATATTAATCATTTAAGCTGTTGCTTAACAACACAAAATACATACTGGTACCAAACCGAGAATTAATTAACTTGGCCTTTATTGCACAATAGGCCTGATTTTTCATGGCTTAATGGTTGGCACCATTTTTTTAAAACTTAGAGCCCTATTTTGAAGTAAGTGTATAGGATTAAGACAATTTTCTCAAATAAAAACTATTTCTATTTGTAAAAGTATAAAACCAGTTAATCGTTTATTTTATTTCTCTTTGAGAAACTGCCTTTGTATTTGCACTTGCTTCAAATTGGTCCCTTAATACCTGTCTTACAAAAAATAGTAACAACCATCTAAGTACCCTTCTTAACAATTTTATTTTATTTCCACAAAAAAAGATGTGGCTGAGCTACTTATTAGATAAGAGACATGTACTTCAGATTATACAGTACAGTACTGAAATCTCTACTGGGAAATTAAATCTGCAATACACTGCACTGAAAGAAACTGGTGCAATGCCTTACTGTCAGTCCAGTTGTAATTGTATAGGTCTGAAGTTTTGGATTCAACTGGAAATTCTTACCTCCACTCACAGCGTTCTCTTTGTTTCTGTCAGCTGCAGACACCTAGTAAAAAAAAAGTATTTTTTTTTTAATATGGTGGCCAAATAAAAACAAATAGCTTATGTAAGTTACAAAACTATATTTCCAAAGGTCATATTTGTCATTATTTATTTAATTTTACCTTTTTATCATAAAGTATAACCTACAGTTAATACAGTATAATACAGTATTTACAGTGGCCTTACCTGAGTTACAGGGTAATAATACTTTTTTACATAGATAAGTTCAGAATACCAGCATAACAGAAAAATAACAATGTCTGTATAATAAACAATGGACAGATGGTATGTTAGAGTAAATATTTGAGGTTTCTATTAATCTAAAATGAACAAGTTTGACCTTAATGCCTGAAAGGTACAAATCACATTTTGCATTATGCAGCATTAAAAGGTCCATTTTTATCTATAAAATCTGTTGTAGATTTGGAGGCTCGCTTTTTGTCCTCATTATCAGTTTACCACAGGCCATGCGTGGTATAGATCCAACAAAGACTATGGCAAGTTGAGTCATCATGCAACACAGGAGTCGTATTTTGATGCCAAATTAATTAACTAGCATCTATATTTAAAAATGGCTGCTAGCCATGATCTTCATTTGGAATCACAAGATAAAAGTAAAAAAAATAAATTAAAAAAAAAACCAAGTGGGCTACTACTGTAGTTCTGAGAACATAACAAGAAAGACTGTGTTGGAGGACATGGTACAGAACAGAGGGCTCAGGACTTGTGAACCTTCGGCGAACAGAAATCTCCACAGGAAGAACAGTTTGCATTTTGACAACCTTGAGAAAATGAAAATCAACTACATAACACAAAAGGGATCTGCAAATGATAAGAGTGTGAACAAATTCTAGCAGCATTCAAATAAAAAAGCATGCTGTGTATAGAAGATGGTGTTTTAGGTATTAAAAAAACATGGCTTACTCTAGGTTAGGGATTATTTCAAAATACAAAGGAAAAACATGTTCTGACATGACAGAAAGAACACAGAGGAAGAGGTAGTGCTTTATATAGAGCCCTGTGAAATTATTATTATTTTTTTTTATAATTTTTCATTTTATTTTTCACAAATGTTGTTTCATTTAGTTTTATTTTTCACACGTTGTTTTATTACAGATACACATTAATAAAACAACTCAAATAGATGTATATCAATAATAGTATAGTATACATTATGCTTTAACTACATACATATTTTTTTCCACCAAAAGCAATAAACAGCTAATGCTTAACAACGGTATCTTTCAAATCCCATTCCAGCCGACACTTGCAAAATCTGCACATCATTATTTTGTCACCGTCAGCTGCGTACATCCCCTCACGCTCAAATTCTTTGCAGCGTTGTTTAATTGTTAGGCGCGGCTTAGGCATTTTAGAAACAAATGTCTCTTCTCTACCATCACAATTTTAAGTAGTTGTAATTTGGTCACCTGAAAGACCTGGGGCTCGTTTGTATCATACAACATCGTACTATATAGCGTTTCTATATATAACGTTGCTCACACAGATTGCAGGTGATAACTAATCGAAAGACCGATCACATTTGAACTTACGATCTCGCAATATAGAAACAAGCCCCCCGGTTGTTGTCTGTGCAAAAAAATTCTCAAATGAGCTGTGTGACGGACTAGTATTGCTGGAAACAGGGGTGGGACTGTGCAAACTTGGTTCCCGTTCCAGGAAGTCCGTTGCTTCGCTATGCAGTTTACAGTCCTTTTAACTGTTTTTTTTTCACTATTTATTTTATTTAAAGTTAGTTAGATGTTCACCTATTCAGCAACCTCTTTTTGAGGATGTTAATTTGAATAGTTTCTCGAAGTCAGAATTATGTCAGGTTGCACCATTTCTCTACTGGCCTTCACCATGGCAATGGAAGTCATTATTAGGGCCTCGAAATGGGTAGAGGGAGGAGAATAACTGGTTTCTGGCATGCAGATGCCACCACTTAGATGACATGACCACCATGACTACAACTGCACCAATCGGTTACTTGGCAAACTAGCAGATAATACCAGATGGGCACATATGCAGTTCAAGCCCACCAAGTTGAGGAGGATCTCCATTATCAAAGATGGAGTAGTGGATAAGGAGTTCTATATTGATGGCGAGGCCATTCCAACAGTGTCAGAAAAGCCTGTAAAGTCTTAAGAGATGGCATGTGAATTTCGCAGGGCCCTAATCATGACCCTATATATTAAGATATTTCACAAGTAAATGCTTTTGTAATAAGGTCATGTAAAGTAAAGTTTTCTTACCTCTGTGGTATCTAATTCCTCCTCTGGCTTGAGACTCTCCTTTGCACTGTCAATATTGTTGTCGCTCTCATGGTCAGTCTCTGTAAAGGATGTAAGGCTAGGGCTACCTAGCTCCTTTCTAACAGACGACGGGTGTAGCTCACTAAAAAGATATAATAATAATAATAATCAAAAACTAACAATAATATGTACACTGTATATTGCTTGCACGTAAAGTAAATAATTCCATCATTACGATCCACTTGCTTAAGGAAGTCATGGGTTAAAGCAAAAGGATGTAATCATTTGTGCAGTCTTTGATATGGAAGCACCTGCCAACTACCAAAGACCTGCTGTCTGACAATATAAATGCAACTTCTGAACACACATTATTGATCAAACCAAGCGGTATAATTAAAGTAGAAGTGGTTAGACAACCAAGATCACACTGATCCTAAGTTTCTATGGTTCATTTTTGAATTGCAATATAAATATGAAGATATATATTTAACCAAATATATTTTTTAACTTTAGCTGCACTATTTTTTTTTTTTTTTTTTTTTACTTTTGCAGTTTTATATAATTTAGTTCTGTATTCTAGTTTGCAAATGTTAATGAATTCACAGATCATGAAATAACATGGTTGCTATGGATTCCATGGAGATTGAACATACATTAATACTTTCATGTATCTGCTAGGTTGTAATTAGTTACAACAGACTCATTTTCTACAGCACACTTAGCACTTCCATTTCTAGGTATCCTAATTCCATATTGAAATAATTTGAACTAATTTGCAGAGTAATGGTTAGATGTAGTTTTACATTTATAATTTGTGCTGTTTGTACAAAGAGAAATTAAAGCATTCTGCAATGCCCTTTCCTTATAACCAATGTGCTTGAAATGACAGAGTATGATAAAATATATTTTTCATGGTAAACCACAAATAAGAATATACTTGACCTTTACTGCAGAGCTGTTTTGAACTGAATTTTCTATTGGAATATGTGTATGCTGTACACCAATTTAAACCACCAAACACATTTCAAATGCAAATTGCCAGCACAGGTGTTATTCACAAGGCTTGATAGAATTTGTAGATTCTACTTATTAAACCTGCCAAAATGAAGGCGGATGTATTCAGTATTAAAAACTGTTTTGTTATAATTATTTTCTTTAAAAAGTATTATGTTTGGGAAAAAAGGTGTTTTACATTATGTATTGTTCCAAATACTGTACAGTATGGTTCATTTTATGAGAAATATGGATTTTTACTGATTCAAAATATATGATACATAGTTCTGAATTATTTTGCCCTTTTTTCCCCCAATGTAGAACGTCCAGTTATGTTCCCTCACTACAATCCCTAGTAAAGATCAGCAACTTTGCAGAGCCAGGATACAAACCTGCGATCCCTGACTCCATGACTCACCATACCACTCAGTTGTGCCTTTACCACATGAGCCACTTAAAGATTTATTAATGTAATCATATTTAAAACAAATGTATACACTTTGATATTCTGAGACAGATATCCATATTACAGATAGATGAACCATTTTTTAATTTTTTTTTTACTTACTGCTCTGAAGTTATATGGATAGGATTTAGTCTGTAATTAAGGAAAGAGCTTGCAATCTCAACAAACTGGTCAGGTTTCACAATCACTGGTTCTGTAAGAAATGTTAACATATTAGAGGATTTAGCATATTGGTAAAATAACACAAAACTTTGTTTACTGGTAATATGAGCTAACTGATTGGTATTATGAGATACACTACTAACATACATTGGGTTGGATTCTCAAAGCTATTTACTCCAAATTGTCATTAGCGCAATTTTTGTCTGAAAGGAAAAAACACTATTTACATTTCTAAAATGAAACATAAACAGCTTTCGACTACTCACAAACCCCTAAATGAAATGTCTGAGTTATTTATTTCTGGTTTGGTATCTTTATTGAGCGTGGTTTTGCTATCTGAAAAAAAACAAACATGCTAATGACAAATAGCCCTGAGAATCCTGCCCGTTGTGTTAGAACGGGCACAATCAATGCTAGGAACTAACACAATCGATGTTAGTAGTGTATCTCGTGAACAAAAGCAAATATCAAATGCAATTCACTTCATGCTTATCCCTTGCTCAGCTTTAGAGCTGATAAGCCAAGTGTCTGTTTTGATCAAAGCAAGGAACATGTAAATGACTTGGTTTGCCTCTTTACTTTCTTTAATGTGAATAATTTAAAATATGAGAGGCTTTTAACATTTTTACAGATACTCATAACTAAGCAGATTAAAGCAAGTGTAAGCAGTCTTGAAATCATCTTTTTTTATTATTAAGTCCATTTTAACTTGTGAAAAACCTAATTCATTTCAGCTTAATGGCAACAGAAATAGTTGCTTCCTGATTATCTTAAATTGATAGCAAACACAGAAAACATTCTATCTGCCAGGAACTGAGATGGGGTCACCATCATCTTTAATGTAAACACAATGTATGTTCTTGGTTATGAAGCCTACCTTTTGGCTCATCTGTTGGGTTTGTACGTCTTTTTGGTCTTATAAGTTTCCATCTAGGAATAGGTGGTGGTTTTGGAGGCGCAACAAGGGGGCATGACCTTGTTCTGGTCACTAACACTGGATGGCTGTATGTATGGGACAGCCCATAATGCCGTAGTTTCTCTGATGAATCAGCCTGGCGAAAAGTATAATAACCAGAAACAAAATATTATTACAGTAGACTCTTGCTAATCCAAATCCTAGTAGTCTTAATTGACCAATATTCTGAACATAGCTGAGACAGCAGCCATAGAAACCAAACTTCAATATTATAATGCTATGATAACTGTAAAACACATAAAGTGGTCCCTGTTTTTTTAATGTATATGTTATTACAGTTTTTTGATGACGTGTAAATATCAAAAACATAAAACAAAAAGGGGATTTTTAGAAGATTAAAATCAGTAGTCTGAACAACTTTGGAATCGGCAATTATTTTTTTCTGATGTTCTCCCCAATTTGAAATGCCCAATTATTTTTATTTCAACCTGGCCCACCACTGCCACCCCCTCACTCGGGAGAGACGAAGACAGACACACGCATCCTCTAAAACGTGCGCCATCAGCCGTCCGCTTCTTTTCACTCTGCAGGCCCACCATGCAGCCAGCTCAGAGCTACAGCGTCGGAGGACCACACAGCTCTGGGCAACTTACAAGCAGGCCCGCAGGCGCCCGGGCAGTCCACAGGGGTTGCTGGTGCGCGGTGAACCGAGGACACCCTGGCTGACATAATTCCTCCCCCACCCAGGCAGCGCTCGGCCAATTGTGCAGCGCAACCTGGGAACTTCCGTCCACGGTCGGCAGTGGAATAGCCTGGACTCAAACCAGTGACCTCCAGGCTATAGGGTGCATCCTGCACTCCACGCGAAACTGAATTTTTAACGCTGTGAGATGTTTGGGCAATTAAAGGTTTTCAGTGATTACCTCTTCGCCAATGAATATGTAACACCCATTTCCCAATGTTAACTGAAATTAATGTGGATGACAGATTTAAATAGGGGAGTTCGGACTGGCTACATCCTTCTGTTACCAACAAGCACACAGAATGGAACTGAAATAACATTGAAAGAAGATATTCTCAAGGGCAGTGTATGAAAAGTTGCTTATATTGTTGACCTTTAAATCAGTCTCAGTATACCTAAGAAGAAAAAAGTAGACTACTATAGTACCTTTTGGCGTCTACTTAAACACAATGTAGAATACAAATCCATTATAATGTTAGACAGATAAAAAAATAGAGGTAAAATGTCACTCTGTATCTATTCTAATTTTAAATAAAAATAACAATACCAATACACACTGAAATTGTAAATCAGACAATGTTTTAATCATACCATTTGGCCAAGGATAGAAATCTTCTTTTCTGACAAATGTAAAGGTAAATAGCTGGCACAAACAACCATTTGTGGAATCTGTGGAACCGCACCTAAAAAAAAAAAAAATTTTACATATATATATATATATAGCAGGCCAATACAATATGAGTGGGGCATACTGTATACTGGCAGGATACAATGTAAAGTTGATTAACTATTTTTCTGCTGCCATGCTTGATTCCCCAAGTGGTCTTTGGGTAGCTGACATTGGCGGCGTTTACATGCACAAGTCATGACAGTTTTCCTTACTGTTTGCCGTACTTTTCAGGAAATGCATTGCTATGCAGTTCTGATTCAGGAAAAAAAAATCATCCCTACCAATGCAGATTACTCAATTCATAGTCATTTAGGGGAGGGGATATTTAAATGTCCGTGTCTGCTTACTAAGTAGGAAAAGAACGACTCTGAATATCGTGAGGAGAGCTTCATGCGTTGCCATGAAGATAAAAACATTCAACAAGAGAAATGAATTCACGTGTTGTCGCGCACATTCTGAATTACGCCGCGCATTAGCTACTTGTTGTCTGGTTATTTTTTTGTATATAAGATAATTTATTTATGTATTTAGTTTGACTGTGTAAGTTACCTGTAGATTTCCATAATGATTGATAAAAAAGTTAAACTTAACCACAGTTGGCGTGTGCCACACATCATGCTTCTTAGCCATGATGCTTGCCTGTTTTAACTCCAACACAGAACTCAGAAGCACATGGGTGCAAATAGCTTTTCCTTATGTATCAAATTTATTTGTCTATGTAAATGTGAAGTAAAGTTTAATGCCCAATTCAAAGGTAATGCTTTTATAATATTTTATATACCAGTGTTTTATTCTCTTGAAAAGGCCCTGTCCATCGTTTAAACAGTGCCGTTCAGTTTACACATTTACAAAATAAAAAAATAAATAAAAATGTATCAGTCTTACCAATAACCTAGCCTTTACCTGCCACAAAAAGAGATATTTAGAGTATGTTCAGCAGCCTAATAAATTCATAGTCAATGGATGTTATAAAAGGATAACCAAAAGTGATATGTGAATATGTCCATTAGGAGTGTGGGTGTCAACTGAAAGGTCACATCTCAGCTGTTTGTATTTCAAATATGCGATGCCATTCTAAGCATTTGTATGAAGTTGAATCTACAGATACCTAGAATGGCAGGAGCCTTATGTTGAGCTTCTTTTGGCAGATTCCAATTGATTTTATTAATATTTTCACAAAAGGCATATTTGCATATAAGATTAATTTCCTGTACAAGCGGTCAAACTGTCTTCAAAGAAATATATACATTTCAAAGCGTATCAAACCAAGTTTTGAGTCAGATTCCATAGAAGAACCAGACCAATTCAAAATAAACCAGGCTCGGACATACAACTGTCTTGATTAAATCAATACATTTATGTTTGTCAGGCCTTTCACAGCAACATGAAAAGCAGCGGCCTCACACATATTATATTATTAAATTGTAAAATTAAACAGCATAAGTCATAACGTTTTCATTCCATACTAGAGCGCTTTTCTTTAAATAGTTACTCATTTGTGAAATAACAGGTGGAGCCTTAAGCTATATTACTGTGTCCAGATGGACTGAAATAACACCTCCACAGGGTGCTGAGCAGCTACTGGAGCATGGAGAGCAAATAAACCATTTTAAAGTTAGGTCATTCAATATTTGGTACACTACAAGAATGATATATATATATATATATATATATATATATATATATATATATATATATATATATATATATATATATATATATATATATATATATATACAGTACTGTGCAAAAGTTTTAGGCAGGTGTGAAAAAAAATGCTGTAAAGTAAGAATGCTTTCAAAAATAGACATGTTAATAGATTATATTTATCAATTAACTAAATGCAAAGTGAGAGAACAGAAGAAAAATCTAAATCAAATCCATATTTGGTGTGACCACCCTTTGCCTTCAAAACAGCATCAATTCTTCTAGGTACACTTGCACAAAATCAGGGATTTTGTAGGCATATAGTCAGGTGTATGATTAAACAATTATACCAGACAGGTGCTAATGATCATCAATTCAATATGTAGGTTGAAACACAATCATTAACTGAAACAGAAACAGCTGTGTAGGAGAAATAAAACTGGGTGAGGAACAGCCAAACTCAGCTAACAAGGTGAGGTTGCTGAAGACAGTTTACTGTCAAAAGTCATACACCATGGCAAGACCGAGCACAGCAACAAGACACAAGGTAGTTATACTGCATCAGCAAGGTCTCTCCCAGGCAGAAATTTCAAGGCAGACAGGGGTTTCCAGATGTGCTGTCCAAGCTCTTTTGAAGAAGCACAAAGAAACGGGCAACGTTGAGGACCGTGAGACGCAGTGGTCGGCCAAGGAAACTTACTGCAGCAGATGAAAGACACATCATGCTTACTTCCCTTCGCAATCGGAAGATGTCCAGCAGTGCCATCAGCTCAGAACTGGCAGAAAACAGTGGGACCCTGGTACACCCATCTACTGTCCGGAGAAGTCTGGTCAGAAGTGGCCTTCATGGAAGACTTGCGCCAAAAGCCATACCTCCGACGTGGAAACAAGGCCAAGCGACTCAACTATGCACGAAAACACAGGAACTGGGGTGCAGAAAAATGGCAGCAGGTGCTCTGGACTGATGAGTCAAAATTTGAAATATTTGGCTGTAGCAGAAGGCAGTTTGTTCGCCGAAGGGCTGGAGAGCGCATACGAATGAGTGTCTGCAGGCAACAGTGAAGCATGGTGGAGGTTCCTTGCAAGTTTGGGGCTGCATTTCTGCAAATGGAGTTGGGGATTTGGTCAGAATTAATGGTCTCCTCAATGCTGAGAATTACAGGCAGATACTTATCCATCATGCAATATCATCAGGGAGGCATCTGATTGGCCCCAAATTTATTCTGCAGCATGACAATGACCCCAAACATACAGCGAAAGTCATTAAGAACTATCTTCAGCGTAAAGAAGAACAAGGAGTCCTGGAAGTGATGGTATGGCCCCCACTGAGCCCTGATCTCAACATCATTGAGTCTGTCTGGGATTACATGAAAAGAGAGAAGCAACTGAGTCTGCCTAAATCCACAGAAGAACTGTGGTTAGTTCTCCAAGATGTTTGGGCCAACCTACCTGCCAAGTTCCTTCAAAAACTGTGTGCAAGTGTACCTAGAAGAATTGATGCTTGATGCTGTTTTGAAGGCAAAGGGTGGTCACACCAAATATGGATTTGATTTAGATTTTTCTTCTGTTCACTCACT
The DNA here is from genome assembly GCA_030684275.1 of Acipenser oxyrinchus oxyrinchus. NCBI lineage: Eukaryota > Metazoa > Chordata > Actinopteri > Acipenseriformes > Acipenseridae > Acipenser > Acipenser oxyrinchus. The sequence goes on along the minus strand of CM060252.1, from coordinate 64,424,730 downwards.
TTGCATTTAGTTAATTGACAAATATAATCTATTAACATGTCTATTTTTGAAAGCATTCTTACTTTACAGCATTTTTTCACACCTGCCTAAAACTTTTGCACAGTACTGTATATATAAATCATGTATGGAAGCTATTGATTTCTGTATTGATAAAAATTGTCTAAATACTACTGTGCAGCATAATGCCAAAATAAATGTACCAGTACTTAAATGATCTAACTATGCACATATATCTTTTTTACTTCATCCCAATTAAGACGTGTTTTACATGTTTAAAAACATAATGCTTCTTAGCTTGCTACTTAATCGCTTACGAGCAAAATGGTCATTGTGACCAACAATCTGAAAAAGGTGTTTTGTTTGTACTGGTAAAATATCCAGACTATATTGACATACAAATATCTACATATTGACGTGTGACTGTCACTGTTTTATTACTATACACAGAACTTTAGTTGTGTGCAGTCACTGCTGTCATCACTTACTCTCACAGACAGAATGATGCAGAGCATTTTGAGCTTCCGATGAAGGCCGAGCAGAATGCAACTTTTTCTCCACATCTTTACCTTTTTTCTTCCCAGCATCTTTCAAGTCAGAAAAAACACACTTGTATTAAGAAAGTAATTTGACATACTGTACATACATTTGTACATTACAGAAAAAGCAACTACTGTGAACTCTTTTACACTGCACCAAAAGTGACTAAAATGTCTTTCAGAGAGTTTTTAGAAGGTACTTTGTGAACAAAGACTAAAGGGAAAACAGTAAAATCACACGATTATATTGTAACAAAGAATCACCACAGTTGCAGGTAGTATTTAGTTATTGTTTTAGTTTCTTCTTTCTAGTTTTAAAACTTTGAGTTTCTTTCTTTTAGAAAAAATTCAAGACAAACTATTCAATTAGTATAAACAGTGGCCGATCAAAATACTGTTTCACTCATTAATATAGGGACCTTTGAGTATCAGGGTTCTGAAACGCACAAAAATGTCAGGTATGTAATGATATGATTACAATATTTAGATCTGCCATTGTTTAAATCCATTGCAAAGTCTCCAATGCCTCTAAGAACACATTTGGTTTGTGGCTGTACCCTGGTATCAGGGAAAGGTTTGCTATTGCAAGCTATGTAATGTATTGTAATAATAATAAACTAAATTATTTTTCTAATGCATCATTTGTGATGTCCCTTTTGTAAACATGGTATGGCAGATTATTTTATGGAGTTGTATCAATGCAGTATAAATAACACAGTTCACACTGGATTAACTGAAAGAACAAATAATAAATGTTAATATAGCCCTGTGACAAAGAGCGAATGAATCTGAATCAACAATCTCCCTCTCGACCTGTGAGAGCACTGTACAGCAGGAATTGCGTGCCCCGTACTGAATGTTTCGGCAGTTCATTCCGGGGGCAGTCGGAAGCCGCCATTCAGGAAAGGGATGGCGCCACGGTACCAGGAGTCCCCGCCCTAGTACGGTAAGCAAAGTTTCATTCATGAATTGGAGGAGATGTGATTGAACTAGCTATCGGAGGGGCGGGCTGAGGGTACTTTAGGGGACGTGACGCCATAATCGGTTCCTTTTGTTGTGGTTGATGGGAGGAGACGAGGACTGTTTTGGAAGGAGCGCTAAGTGTTTTGTTTGTTTGTGCAACCGTGTGTGTTTTGTCTTTGGCAGATTAGTTAAGCACGGTCTGGGAGCTGTAGCCTGAGGCCAGCGATTCACCCGACTTCACCGCACCTGCACTTAACCGCATCGTTGTATCCAGCACCGCACCTGCACTCGAGCACTCACTGTCCGGAGACGGTCTGTGTTTCGTGTCTGTGTTTCTTGTCTGTGTTTGGATTTATTATTTCGACTGCAACCCTCGTTTTGGCGCTGGCAATACCCATTGATGGGTAGAGCCAGCTTTATTATTTAAATACGGGTCAAGAATAAAAAGTAACTTGTACCGTGAACTTTGTGTTTGTCTTTGTCTGGAGCACCTACATCCCCCCTTTCACTACGCACTGCAACCCACACGTTCACACGTGGTGTCAGTACGGGAGATGGACGTTGCCACGCTTACTGCGCTGTTGCAAGCGCTGGAACAGAGACGGGAGACGGAGGAGAGACGACGAGAGGAGAGATTCACGGCGCTGATAGAGAGGGTCGGGCTCGGGACGCATGCCAGGCACCAACGGTACCGTGATGGCGCCCCTAAAGCACGGGCGCAGAAGATGACAGCAGAGGATGACCCCGAGGCGTACTTGGTTGCCTTTGAGCGGTTGGCCACCACTGCGCAATGGCCAAAGGAGTACTGGGCTAGTCAATTGGGTCCCTGTCTGAGTGGGGAGGCTCAGGCAGCATACCAAGCCATGACTGACGAGGATGCTAGCCAGTACGACCTAGTCAAGCGGGGCATCCTCCAACGCCTCAACATCACGGGGGAAACCCATCGGCTGCGTTTCCGGGAATACCGGAGACCACGGGAGACCCGTCCCAGGGTGGTCGCCCAGAAACTGTGTGACCACATGGTGCACTGGCTTAGCCCTGCACAAAAGACCGGTGCACAGATGGGCGAGGCAATAGTCCTGGAGCAGTTCTGCCATGTGGTCGGCACGGAGACACAGGACTGGATACGGCGTCACAACCCCGACACCCTGGAGGCCGCCGTCAAACTGGCGGAGGACTTTGAGGACTCCCGGTCTCCATCAAAACCGGACTACTGACCCCTCTTCTTCCTCTCACCAGCCGCGAGCAGCGCCCGCAGTATCACCAACACCTCCTCCTCCCCTGGGACCCCGACTGGCCAAACCACCGATCCCAATGGGCCGACCCACCTCCTCACCATGGAGGCAGCGGTTGGCCCCAGCTGGGTAGATTTGCTACCCCGACCCGCTGCCTTATCAGCAGCGGGACAGATCGTTAACCCCAGTGCCTTCTGCCCCTAGTATCATCTGTTTTAGGTGCCATGAACCAGGACACATCGCCCGCATGTGCCCCTCAGCAATGGAGTGCAACGTGGCGACATGCTATCTGGCATCTGAAGCAGGTAAGGAACGGGGAAATGGTCGGAAGGGGCCTTGTATTATTGATGTGGTGGTTGGTAATGTGAGTACCCAGGCTTTAGTGGACTCAGGGTGTGCACAGACCTTAATTCAAACGTCTCTCTTAGGCGGTATGTCGTGGCAGCCACAAGGCAAGGTGGCGATCTCCTGCATCCATGGAGACACGGCGACATATCCCACCCTAAAAGCATACATGTCGGTAGGTCAGACACAACGCCACCTCACAGTTGGGGTGGTGGAAAGGCTGCCGCACCCCGTAATTCTGGGCCGGGACTGGCCACAGTATCGGCAATTAATCCAAAAGGCAGTCCCGACCGCACACGTAACCGTGGCAGACAGAGCAGGGGAAACGACTGGTGAGATTTTCCCCCTGCAAGCTGACCTGTTCTCTTCCCTTTTCCGTCCTAGGAAAACAAAGAAAGAGAGACGGATCGAGAAATGGGAAGGGGCGTCTCTGAAACGAGGCTGGGGTCTGGTGGGAGAGAGCGCGGATGGTATCAAACGCCACTCAAAGGGAGTCGGTACGCAGTGTGACCGAGAGGGCGGGGTTACTGGGCCATCCAGGGCAGATGTTACTCCAGCCCCTCTCAATGTACCGGACATGTGGGGCTCAGCGCTGACCTAGTGTGGGACCAGAAAACGACCCCACACTGGTGCACGCTTGGGGACAGGTCCGGTCTATTGAAGGTAAGGATGTTGAAGGCGCTGGGGCGCTGGTATATCCGTACTTCATTATCAAGGGGCAATTACTGTATAGGGTAAACCCTGCCCCGGGCACAGGACAGCCTGTAACACAATTGATGGTTCCTCCGTCCTGTCGGCCTGAGGTCATGAGGCTGGCGCATGACATCCCCTTTGCAGGACACTTGGGAGCCGACAAGACGAGGGAACGCATATTGGCTCGATTTTATTGGGTAGGGCTTCATAGCGGTGTCGAAATATGTAGCCACATGCCCAGACTGCCAGCGAGTAGCGCCGGTCGAAAGCGCCGCCCTTTGGTCCCACTGCCAATAATTTCCACTCCCTTTGAGCGCATTGCAATGGACATAGTGGGCCCTTTGCTACCTTCTGACTCCGGGTATACGCACATATTAGTAGTGGTGGATTATGCAACGCGATACCCGGAGGCAGTTCCTTTGAGGTCCACGAGTGCCGCTGCAATAGCTAAAGAACTAGTGCAGATTATGTCGAGAGTAGGGATCCCCAAAGAGATACTGACTGATCATGGAACTAACTTTCTGTCTCAAACGCTACAGCAGGTGTATAAAATACTAAAAATACGTCCCATCCGGACATCTGTTTATCATCCACAGTCGGACGGTTTGGTGGAACGTTTTAACCAAACACTAAAGCAGATGCTGAGACGGTTTGTGAATCAGGAGCAGAAACATTGGGCATCGCTTCTCCCCTACCTCCTTTTTGCAGTGAGAGAGGTGCCACAGAGTTCGACAGGGTTCTCCCCCTTTGAGCTCTTGTACGGCCGACAGCCTCGCGGCATCCTCGATCTGTTGAGAGAGGGGTGGGAAGAACACAAAGGCTCGTCCAAAAACGTAGTGCAGCATGTGCTCCTACTCCGTGATCGCCTGGATTTGGTCGGTCGCTTGGCCCAGGACAATCTAAAATCAGCTCAGCACCGCAACAGCAGCATTACAACCAAAATGCACAGATTCGGACCTTTCGCCAGGAGACAAGGTAATGCTGCTTCTTCCCACGCCGGAATCCAAGCTGTATGCTAAATGGCAGGGGCCATATGAGGTGATTCGTGCTATAGGGAAAGTGAATTATGAAATTCGGCAGCCCGATCGCCGAACGAACGGGAAATTTACCATGTCAATTTATTAAAGCCCTGGCAGGCAAGGGAAGCCTTATTTATAGCCCCAGGCGAGGTAGAGGATGATTTTGGACCCTGTATAGAGGCTTCTAGCATACAGAACATTCCGATGGGGAACAGTTACTCCCAGATCAGCAGAGAGATCTGCGCAGGTTAATTGAGGAGTTCAGGGATGTTTTTCTGATGTGCCCGGCAGGACTAATCTCGTTGAATATGACATTATCTCTCCCCAGGTGTCACAGTGCGAGAGAGACCCTACCGGATCCCGAAAGTCGACGAGGTGGCGTTCGCAAAGAGGTGCGGGCGATGCTTGAACTTGGGGTGATTGAGCCTTCCAGGAGCGAGTGGTGCAGTCCAATTGTGATAGTGGCCAAAAGGACGGCACCAACCGCTTCTGCGTTGATTTCCGCAAGGTAAACGCTATTGCCAAGTTCGATGCATATCCCATGCCTCGGTCGACGAAGCTTCTCGACAGACTGGGAACGGCAAGGTTCATTTCGACTTTGGACCTGACGAAGGGATACTGGCAGATCCCCTTAACCCGCAGATCATGTGAGAAAACTGCATTTTCTACCCCTGATGGTCTGTTTCATTTCACAACCATGCCGTTTGGGCTACATGGGGCGCCCGCTGCCTTTCAGAGACTAATGGACCAGGTTTTACGCCCACATCGTGAATATGCAGCAGCGTATATTGATGATGTGGTGATTTACAGCTCCACCTGGCGGGAGCATTTGGCTAGGGTCGCAGCCGTCTTGCAGTCTCTGAGGGTAGCCCGGCTGACAGCCAACTTGGGTAAATGTGCATTTGCCAAAGAAGAAACCCAATATTTAGGATTCATTATGGGACATGGGCAGGTGAAACCCGTCGCCACCAAAGTCCAGGCTTTGATGGACGCGGCAATCCCAAAAACCAAGTCCCAGGTGAGGTCTCTCTTGGGGTTGGCCGGTTATTACCGCCGATTCATCCCCGAGTACGCCACAGTGGTAAACCCTCTAGTGAACCTCACTAAAAAGAGCGCACCAAATTTAATTAAATGGACAGGAGAATGTCAGGGGGCCTTTGATACAATTAAGCAACGACTCTGCCAAGCCCCCGCCCTGATCACACCAGATTTTGATAAGGAATTCCTCCTCCACACCGACGCTTCGGATGTTGGTCTGGGGGCGGTCTTGTCCCAGCGGGTTGATGGAGTAGAACACCCTATCCTGTATATAAGCAAAAAATGCTCCCTCGGAGCGCAACTACTCCGTCATAGAAAAGGAATGTCTAGCCATTAAATGGGCCACTCAGACCTTACGCTATTACCTATTGGGTCATTCATTCAATCTTGTCACTGACCACGCCCCACTCAGATGGTTAAGCACGATGAAGGATAGCAACGCCGGATAACTCGGTGGTATCTGGCGCTGCAACCCTTCATGTATTTCATGACACACCGTGCCGGAGAGATCATCAAAATGCGGATTACTTTTCCGGGAGGGTGTAATGGGCAAGGTAGATTCAGCCGAGTGTTCCTTCGGCTCCACTCTGAGCGGTGGGATATGTGACAAAGAGCGAATGAATCTGAATCAACAATCTCCTCTCGACCTGTGAGAGCACTGTACAGCAGGAATTGCGTGCCCGTACTGAATGTTTCGCAGTTCATTCCGGGGCAGTCGGAAGCCGCCATTCAGGAAAGGGATGGCGTCCACGGTACCAGGAGTCCCGCCCTAGTACGGTAAGCAAAGTTTCATTCATGAATTGGAGGAGACGTGATTGAACTAGCTATCGGAGGGGGCGGGGCTGAGGGTACTTTAGGGGGACGTGATGCCATAATCGGTTCCTTTTGTTGTGGTTGATGGGAGGAGACGAGGACTGTTTTGGAAGGAGCGTTAAGTGTTTTGTTTGTTTGTGCAACCGTGTGTGTTTTGTCTTTGGCAGATTAGTTAAGCACGGGTCTGGGAGCTGTAGCCTGAGGCCAGTGATTCACCCGGACTTCACCGCACCTGCACTTAATCGGCATCGTTGTATCCAGCACCGCACCTGCACTCGAGCACTCACTGTCCGGAGACGTGTCTGTGTTTCGTGTCTGTGTTTCTTGTCTGTGTTTGGATTTATTATTTCGGGACTGCAACCCCTCGTTTTGGCGCTGGCAATACCCATTGATGGGTAGAGCCAGCTTTATTATTTAAATACGGGTCAAGAATAAAAAGTAACTTGTACCGTGAACTTTGTGTTTGTCTTTGTCTGGAGCACCTACATCCCCCCTTTCACTACGCACTGCAACCCACACGTTCACAAGCCCTAATAATTATGATGTGTACTTAATTAGCCAGTATATCACAATTCGCTGTCAAAGACCTTCTTTAGAAAAATATGATATTTTTAAATCTATTATAATAGTGTGAAATTTCACTACCTTTGCTGTATTTTTCAGACGTTTTGTTGGCAGGTGGCGTTTCACTCTTGACCTCATTTGCTCTGGAGTCCTTCAATTTTGAATCAGTAGAGGGGGTTTTAGTTTCAGAACTTTCTTGATCTTGAAATTGGAATTTTGGGACTATATCTTTTAAAAGATTCCAAACCTTATCCAGGTACCCAACCCTAAAATAAAGAAAACAAACTGCATGGTTTGCATTTAGTAAATTCATATATATGCAAACTAATGTGTTATAGGCTACATTTACAATGATTGTTACACTGCTATTCCTGAAAGCAATCCTTGACCCTGGCGTTTTTTATTTTGACAAGGGTTTACAACAATCTTCTAGTGGGTGTAATTTTATGGTAGTAAAGGAGGGTCTATGACAATATTCCATATAGCATGCACCATAAGAACGTACCAATAATTAAACGCACATTGATATTCAATTGAAAGACCTGCTGTTGAAATTCACGTAATGCATTGTTATTTTTTTAATTAAATAAATACTGTGTTCCTAACAGATACCTACTGAAGTGGAATGACCTCTGGAAGCCAACCAGTGAGGGTGTGCAAGACTGTAAACTCCCCAAGTTCCCTTTTACCACATGTGTTCACACTGTGAATGACAATAATTAAAAAACAGCTAGATCATTAAAAAAGGAACAGACATTGCTTATGGCAGCTTAATAACCTATCACTATCAAAAACTGTGACACAGTCTCACAGGGGAGTAAACCAATTATTGCAAACACATTGTATTCACCATAGACATAATGAAAGAAAAACATTTATAGACAGAGATTTTGCACCAGTGAAATCCCTGTTTGTACTGGTAATTCATAGAGTTAGTCAAAGCATACTATGTCATTAATAAAACCTCAATACTAAAAGGAAAGCCTTTCTCTAGTGTGTGGATTGAACAGTCCCTTGAAAAGTCAGTAAACCGGGATACCAAGTCACCAGGAGGAAACATAGGCATCTCCCGGCAATCCAGGGCTCTGAACATGTGGCTCCTGACCTCCCACCAAAGATCAGCTATTGTCACTGAAATGATGCAAATGAGCGACATGAAAGGTGATGATGAATCTGCTCACAGGCTGGATTTCAAAGGATGAGCCGTGATGAAAAAGATGTCCAGCAACTGTACTCTGCAGTCAATGCCCTGATGAGGAACCCTTTTGAACTGCAGGAAGACTTTGTACCTCAGCAACATTGCAACTGGTGTAGCACTCAAGGAGGAGGATGCCTTCAGACTGCTGAGTGCTAAACAGTTAAGAGAGGAAACTTGCAACATATTTTTTGAAACCAGGCTTACACAACAAGTCAGCGTCTGTGTTTGATCTCATCAAGAAAATGAGGCTACATTTGCTAATATTAACAAACCAATACGGAGAACGAGAAGACAAAGATGATAAATGCTGATAGGGAGCTCTTCAGCAGATTGCTGATTGCTGCCAGAAAAAGAAAGATTGCTCTCCCTCTCATGAGCTGTCTGCTGTTCCACTCTCACTACACTCACCCCACATGTTCTCTCATGAGCTGTCCACTGTTCCCCTCTCACTACTCTCACCTGGGTTCATACCGCAAAACAAACAAGAGTGCTCTGATGGCTGAACTAGAATGGATTTTTGCAGAAGACATCATCGAAACACTGCCAAACACCAACAAGGCCCCTGTTACAGCATATAATAGATGCCATGGAGGCAGCACTGAATACTACTTTTGGAGTGTATGCTGATGCATTCTATAGTACAGTGACAAGACCCCTGCCAACAGCCTTTCGTGTATTGAATCTTGCGATTGTATGGAATCAGAGGAGTGCCAATTAACCCTTTCAATATACAGGATGATGAACAGCCAAGTATTGTTTGCAGTAGTGATAAAGAGGATGAGGAGAAACAGTAAGGCGAAAAGGAATCCCCAGTGCTTTTATGGAGCAACAATAATGTGCCTCCAATGTCCTGCACATTTATAATTATCATTATCATTTGTCATTTTCATATTCATATTCATATTCATATTCATATTCATATTCATATTCATATTCATAGTCATATTATTATTATTACGATTATTATTATTATTATGCTGCAATAAACAACATATTGTATAATAGACATGTCTCTGGCAGTAGTCATTAATATTCTGTTAGAGGTAATTACAGGCTGATTGTAAAGGTATAATAGAAAATAGTTATTCCAGAGTAACGGTACATTCAGAAAAATAAAATCTTAATAGCTGCTGAAAATCCTTTTTACTGAGGAAGCGTATGGCTGATACTGCTGAGAGACCTAAAGTGGGTACCTTTGAAGGATACAATAATTTCTGTTATAGCACATATATCAATAATTATTCAAATATATCTTCTACCTTGAAAATATTGATGTGTAATATAAAAGGGGAGGCAAAAAAGCTTTCCGTAGATGTATAACTTGCAAGGGTTTGAGACAATCAGAATTCTGCACCGCGGGTTGACATTGTCATGGAATGTTCGGAAAACCATACACATTTTTGTCATTTTTGACACCCTGTAAAACCGAACAGTAAGGTAGAGATCACATCTTTTTGGAAAAAAAACTGACACATAATCTCAGGAATATTATGAACCTTCTTAAACACTTCTAGCTCAGATGGTACCCATTCTTCAGCCATTTTAACTCAAAACGTCCAAAAACAGCTCAAAACATGACTCTATGTGCCCGTTGAATTCTGATAATGTCACATGATCATAGTACCCCACACTGTGATATATTCAATGAAAACACAGGTCTTGTTTAATGCAATGATACTACTTTTGTGTTAATCTAATGTGTAAAGCTCTAGTTACTGCTATTTATCTTACCACCACACCTAACTTTTTAAAATATTAATTTTAGGTAAATTACATGAAAAACTGAACTGCTTTTATTTTTTATTTTATTTTACCATATTGCCAATGACGTACCCACCCTAGAAGGATGTATTAGGACCTTGTCTGTCCCAAAAACACAGAAATAATTTTCTCTACCGGGGGTTGAGCTTTTTCAAGATTTAAAGCTCTTTTTTAATTCAGATGACAGACTACCATAGCTGGGGAGAAAAACATTGATGTTCTTTTACAGATGATTATAGAAGTTTGTGTAAATATGTGTCAATGACCTTTAAATTTGCTGTAGCTTCTGGACAAAATATCAAGATCTAAGTTTGTTTCACTTTGTTTTTATTGTACTGTACATATAAATGTGTTGTATAGATAAGCAGATATGGCAATATTAAAGATTATAAACACCCATATGGAATATCTTTAATTCATATACCAAACTGGATCTTTGCTGTAATTCATTTATTTATGACACCAAGTCAGTGCTTTTATCTCAAAATGAAACGCTAAATCAAGTCATCTGTATCACAGAAATTACACGGAAAATTGACCTATTTTTCTGCATCTCTGGTCAGTAAGTTTTTAAAATTGTGATGTATTCCGCCATATTGACAGTTTTCCTGTGACGTCACTGGATGGAGCTCTCACTGGCTCTTCAAGCAACCAAATATGGCTCTCGTGTCTCGTCATTCATAAATACACACAAAAAAATAAATAAACAAACAAACAATTACTTTGTTCATTAATTCATTAATTAATTAAGCGTACAACTGAAGAACTCGGGACGTGAGATCTCGCTTTACTTATGTACATCCATTTACCCGCTGCTCTTATTGATGTTTGTATTTCCGGAGTTTGTTTCATTGTATTTTAAGTGAACTGTCAGCAAGCAATATGCACATAAGTCACAATCTATAACCCAGATTTGACTGCATTTTTTAAGTTTTGAAGTGTAGTAGTGTTTTCTGTTTAGTTTTGGCAAAAAGATTGAGGAATACCGTTCTTTTCAGCCGGAATGTACTGATATGTACGCCTTTATGGAGAAGACAGGATAGGAAATTGAATTTATAACACCATCTCATGACAAAACATGCTGCGTTTTCTCCATCCTGCCTTGATGGAGTTTTACCTTTTCACATGGTGTCGCACAGTCACAGCTTGTGTGGTCGTATTTTGAAAAGTTACACTGGGGCAGGCTGTGTGCTTTAATTCGCTGGTTTTGACATTACTATAATTTAACTTGCCTTTAAAAATGTAATCACGGTCAAGGAAGTGAACACTGCATACGCACGCATGTTGTAAGTCTGGGACAGTTTTCCTTTTTATTGCCTGCAGCCACTTTCTTAACCGGTTATCACTGTTATTTAGGAGACGGTGGTAATGCATAGTTGAATCTTTGTAGTAGTAATTTGTGCACCCAGGGGCAACACACCTGTACACCTGACAGCTGCCTTCGCCAGCCAGTGATGTCACATGAGTGATTTCCAGCCATGGCGAATTACAGTTTGATTGCCCGCTGAATTTAAACAGCTCGTTTGACATATAGCGATCAACCCTGAGATTACATTGCTTTCCCATCTATTTGATAATTTACAAACAAGCCAAAAAGTGTTTCTTATCCCCTTTAATATACTGTATATGTGTTGAACTGAAGTCCTTTATTTCCATGGTTATGGACAGTTTGGTGTAAGGTCTGTAGGCATCAGCACATTTACTTTTCACAAATTAAGATCTATTCTGGATGACCTGTGACTTATTCAATAAAGTTTCTGTAATGCTTCAACTATATAGTATTTGTAGAATATTGTACAGTTTAACATCAAGAGATATTTTATTTGTATGGAACACCATCCAGAACCATAACAAATGTCTAGTTTACTGGCCTGATAGATATATATATATATATATATATATATATATATATATATATATATATATATATATATATATATATATATATATATTTTATCTGCAGTGAGTTTTTTTTAAATGATTTATACCTTTCTTTTATGTCCTGTAAATTGACTTAACAGACAGATAGCAGACAAGAAAATGCTTTTTTTTAGTAACAGAAAAGTGTTGAATAAATAATAATGCAAACACTTAAATGTATTAATAAACGATGAAAGACTGAAGAAAAGCTATTGCTATGCGTCCTAGTCAGTTGATAATTATTGCATTCATCTATAAGTTAATACGTCGTATGTAAGCTGTGTAAGTCGAGAGGATCACAAGCACAGTGGAGCGGTTCTGGATGCTCAAACTGTGCGAAATGATATATCTTATACAATAAGAGGCACCAAGCGCATGACTTATTAACTTATTATAAATCACTCAAAGATTCTACTCAGGAATGGCTTTAAAATGAAAACTATTTTTATTTTTGTAAAACACCCCCCCCCCCCCCGTACCCCAGTTGTGAAATGGTTCAGTACAAAATCAACGGCCACAGTCCCTGAATAATGCATGTAGGCCTACAGGTGTCGTATCGTGGTGAGACTATTCATTAAAAACAAAAGGGCAGCTGGAGAAACATGCATCTTTCAAAGTTTGAAGTGATTTCGGTAATATTTTCTTAAGAGAAATTTGTGTCAAGTTCATCAAAATTTAAAGAAAGAGTGAAGTTAATAGAATGCTCCATTGTACAAAAGGTACTGTACCAGATATGTTTTTTTTTTTATTCTGAACATTGGAATTAGGTGTGGTTTTCTGTGCATGTGATGACATTTGTACACAGGATAAGATGTACTGAGATTTTGGCAAATACTTCACTGTGATTGGTTGATTTCTGATATATGATTTATAAAAGCCTTGAGGTGCTGTTTTTTTTTGTCTGTACACTATGTTTGCATACTGTAGTTCTGCAAATGCTAATTCTCTTGTTTTTTGTAAAAAAATACTGTAAATAAGGTATTCATCATTTTTCTTTTTTCATTAAAAACCATGAGGCATTACATAGTAATCAAGAAACACTTTCCATTTCTCTTATTAGTACGATAGGGGTTTTAGGGATTTTAGTAAATTGAGGGTGAAATAAACTGTTTTATTTGAATAAAAGGCTGAAGCATAAGCATGTCTAATATACGCAACCTACCAGAAAATATATTTTAACTCCTCTAAGTTAAAATATGTGTTTATTTTGTGATAGACTTTAACAATATATCACTGAAAGCCAATTTTTTTTCAACTTACAGCATGCGCTCTCATCGTTTCGTAAAACATTTTTGTAAAACTGTAATGCATTTCCTTTTTCTGTTGTATGATTTTGACAGTCAAAGACTTACTCAACATTTGCTAGTTTAATGATTGCCTTGGACAGCAACAGTGGCCACAGTTCTGTTCGACAGGTTGTAGCTGGCAGCAACATGTTATTCTCCTCATCAAAAGGTACAGTATCATCCACAGTGATCTTTCGCCAACACCCCTGGGAACAAAAACAGAGGCACAAAAAAGCCAGACAAAATATTAATATAGTAGAGGGATCCAGAATACCCTCAGCTTTCTCCCATAGCAACTCCAGCAAGTCCCAGCAGATTACTCAACAACTGTACAGTTGATTGATGCTACTGATGACTTTAATGAATGGAAGTAGGTCGCCAAGACTGCAATTTAAAAGCCTAATTGACCCAGTCAGCATGACAGTTACCCCAATCTGTTATTAATTGCTCTATCCAATTGTGGATTCATTGCCCAACATGCTATGCTTCCTATCACATTACTCACACTGCTCTTCACCACAATCTTAAAGCATCTTGCTGTGTTATTTGTTCCAAATGATTTGACAAAAGCTGTAATTTATCTGACTCTTAAACATCTGCAGAACATATTATTAGCTTGTATCAGGAACATTTAAGTGACCATATGCTTATAAGCCTTTACATCCAGGGTGCTTTCATATGATCAATATCCTGACTTGTCTAATCAAAGCCTGATTTGAAACCGTAGCCATCAAGTTGGGATCTGAAGAAATTACTTGCAAATGAGACAGACCCATTTATAGCAATGTATATGGAATAATACCTTGTACAGTAACAAATTCTCATCCAAATATGAATCCAATTCTGGTGGGAAGACCATCCAAACCATAAACAAAGGCAGACATTAATCCAATTTTCGTTATCTCCTATTAGATTTCACTGGGACTGATTCCTTTGACATATGGTGGTCAGAGAAGATCAAGTCAGCTTTTACAATAAGGGAAATCAAAGTGCTTGTTATCTACCCAACTCAAAAGTAAGCCTTGATCTTGATTTAAAGTTAAATAAAAGATCGTAGACTGTCACAGAACACCCTGTTAAAGAGTAAATAGCAGGGTTCCGAAAAAAATATATAGTGTTATATGTCCCCACGTGTTGCTACAACTGTTTAAGTAACGAACCTGCATTTCTTCTTTTCATTGTTAACATCCTGACAACTTTTGACACTTATAAATGTAAAGTCTGTTTCAAAGCTCTTTTCAAAATGTCCGCTCTAGTGCACTGGGGTTTGAAATCTGTCTTCTAAATTACTGCAGGAACAGCGATTAAAATAAAAACATAACAACAAGTGATCTGTTTTTTTTGTTCCGTACCACTTGGATCGTTATTGCTGTGTTACCTGTTTGACAACATGGGTAATAATCCTTACACTATCAGTGCACTAGAGTGGAGATTTTGAAAAGAGATTTGAAACAGACTTTAAAGTTATAAGTGTAAAAAGCTGTCAGGTTGTTAACAATGAAAATAAAAATTTATTTAAACAGTTGTAGCAACACGTGGGGGCGTATAAAGCTATATTTTTTGGAATCACACTACTTACAGTACTCTAAGTCTCAGGTCAACTGGAAATGAACATCTTCAGCCATTTAAAGGTAAGAATACCAAGCTTCCTTTAACAATTCTGAGTCACACTGTTCTGTTTATCAGACTGTTGTTGAGGCTGATGGATTAGAAGGGACATAAGAAAATTTGAAGCTGATTTGCAGAGTATTTATTACAAATGCTAAAGGATCTGTGATTCTTGACACTAATACTTGATGCTGTGGTTTGAACATGGTTGGAATTATAATGACCATTTTTTTAAGGCATGATGAATATATCCCTTTTATTAAAAAGTGAAAAAACACCTTTGTTGGAAGTTCTGCAATTTTTTAAGGCATATAACAGATACCAAGTCTTGGAGAGAGTTTACAAAAAGGAAAGTAAAATTTAAATGTTCACAACCATTCTAGATGCAGTTACTGTATAAAAATATCACATTGAAGATCTAAAGAAATGTATTTAACAATACCCTTTTCTGTGATAATGACCTTGTTCATCAATAAATATTTAGTGGTACAGCTTTCCTTTTAATCACGAATAACAAGGAAATATCACAGCTTCAATTAAACATTAATAAGGCTGAAGAGTACAGAGCAAACCTGAGAAAAGAATAATTAATCAAGTCTCAGCTATCGTCAACAAAAGGCATGAATCTTCTTTTCAGTTCTCTTAGTTCCATAGGACATTTTCACAAACTTCAACAAAACATCTCATCATTCAGATGCAGTATTATGCAAATGTTTAACAGAATGCTGTTTTTCTGTGTGCCATGTATTATTGCAAATGTCTACTTAAACACAATCATAATGGTTTAGATATTTATATATAGTCCTGTCATTTAATCATACCCTTGAGCATTGTTACCAAAGGCATTTTACTGCCCACTACTGGATTTTCTTTAGGGAAAATCCCCAGTTTTCCTTTAGAACGTCATATCGTTGCACAGAATATTTGTGAATATTAAAGTAGGTTAGTATCTGAGAGAATATGATATCCTCTTCATTCCTGATTCCCCCCCAAAATACAGAGAAAAACAAGTGAAATTTCATCACACAAGACCAGTCACAAGTCACAAGACCACATTTATGGCCCCTGGTTCTGAAGGGGATACATCCCCTTTTCAGAGACTTTCATGGTGAAGTAATTTACAATTTCTGTTTCACAATGCTTCAAATCCTAACTGTGGAGAAATTACCAAAAACTAACATTTGAACGGCATGAATTATTAAAATTGGTGCAATGTTTAAAAAAACGAACGTCAATCATGTATTTATGGGTACCCACCAAAAATCCCTAAATCTGACCTTTACAAACCATTCATAAGGACTTTCTATACACAAATGGTGTTGAAATAACAAAAGTTAAGTCTTAATAGTGCTATCTTTATACTGTATAACCAATCTTCGTGTCTGCTGATTCATACATCCTTGTGGTTTCATATTGCTCTTTGCAACCTAAGGAAATCAATGATATTTCAAAATTAGGAAAACAGTGATAACTTACCATCCAAAAGAGTTTTACCACATATTTCCCAAATATGTTGTACAGTGGTACTTGTCCCTTTCCAGCCTTACAGAGTGCATAGATGTGCTCCCAAGGTTTCCATGATAGCGATGATGGGTCTGTTACACCTGTTTTTTCACTTGGCAAGTTCCCATTGCAGATTTTCCAAACAATGTTGACTTCACTGATTATCAATCTTAACAACTGAAATAACAATATAATTTGTTTTTCATCTTTCAAAACAGTTAAGCCAAATGTTATTTGCATAATGTGTACCCGCGGAAACCAGTTCATCAATAAAATATGATGACAAATACTACAGCAAACAATTTGGTTTGTTCATGTCATTTACATATACATCATATGCTACATTTTCAAAGTATTTAATTTTGTAAATCTGTATTATCTGTAATTTACTACTATTTTTTGTGAAAAACAGACAGCAGATGCTTTAAAAAAATATGCAGCACCTGCTTAAGAACATGTGAATCATTATAAATAATGCAGGTTGATTTAGAAGATAAAACATGCTTGTAATGATATTAAGGTACTGTACTTCATGCAATCGAAATCCTGACTTACCTCACTACCAACTAAATGTTCATTTGCTGAAATAAAGTCAAACCAGCATTCATTCTCCACAATCACAGGAGCCTGAAATAAAAGTAGGTTTCAATGTATTTATTTTTATGTTATTTATTTTTTGCATTTACTGTATACCTACACAAATAAGAAGTATAATGGCAAGACAACATTATTAAATTGTTTTTCAGGATTAATTTAAATCTTAAAGCTGGTGTAAACTGGAAATATACAAACGTGAGTCTACAAATGAAAACACATTTTGAATCAGTTTTTGTTCCAAAAGTCATTAATAACAAATGATACTGTCGAAACACTCACCTTGTCAGACATTGTTAGAAATTCTGAAGGGCGCTTCCATGAATGAATCTTCACTGATGGAGGCAACTCAATTTTCCCTTCAGGATCTTCGAAAAAGTTCTGCAAATAAAACAATGTCAATATTTCATGTCTACTAGAGTAAATGAAGAATACAGCTCATCCGTTAAAACAGGCAGTTTCTTATCTGCAACTTTGATCTGTTATGTGCTACTGCTATTGGTCACTGTTCTGCAATATTTATAATCACTTTCACACTGTAAATTAACAGGGAAAGTAAGTCGCCTTGGATAAGTAAGCAAATAATAGATAAACATGAAGTCATAAAGCTGATAAGCTGAGATTTAATATTATTTGGTTAAAGTAAATCATAATATTTATAAGTATGTCATAATATAAAAATATAATATAAAGCACAAATATTCTGGAACGAGTGGACAAGAGGACATATTCCGGAATATTGTAGTAGTGTAAACTCTATCAAACCTGTTCCGGAATACGTCCTCTTATCCTCCCAAAAGTTGAGTTCGTATTCTGGACTTTGCTAGTGTAAATGTGCTGGGGAAATAGTCTGGCAAGACTGGAGAAAATACTCAATGGGCACTGCATGCCAACCAACAGCATCATCACAGTGATGCCTTCCCATAATTCATAAACACAAACAAGAAAACATGTTCAACTTTTAAGTTGTACCATCGAATTAAAGTAAGTGCAACTTATTTCAATACATTTTTATAACAGTTAGTGATATGCTTGGTATTTCTGTTTTTTTATGCATTTGTTCACATTTTTCCATGTGTAGACTGGGGGTCCGTGTAACACTGATCAGTTCAATTTATAGAACTTTTCTCGAAATTGAAAAAATTCAAATATAATCTTGTTTATTCGTTTTGGTGTAACTTAAACCATACTTGCTGTTTGTGTAATGAAAGGGTCATAATCAGCCTATATCATAACGGCAGGAGAGAACACTGCAAATCAAATCTAAATTTATTTATATAGCGATTTTCACATACCTGCGGCAAACGAGAAACAATAAAAGTAAATCTACAAAAAAGCTTTTATTTATTATTATTATTATTATTATTATTATTATTATTATTATTATTCACACAAATTTACATTTTTGAATTTTCTAATTGTAAACGAAAAAATGTGACGATATTTGATTTTTTTTCAAATGATGACACTTGACAATATCTTCATTACAGCACAGTGTCAGCACATCTTTAGTTTACAAAGTACACAAGCTCAGATTCTTGTCGTGAGAGAAGCACCCCCTGCTGCTCCATACAAGTGTAAACGCACCGTTCCGGAACAAATCGTGCCGGAATGAAACAAGTGTAAACGCACCTAATGTATTGAATAGATTAGCTCAGTGAGTGGATTAATGAACAAAGCATGTAACAGTACTGGGTGTGTATTGGATAAGCCTCTTGGGGTGGGGTTGCATATAACAAAACAAAATTAGAGTGCAAGACTGACACTGATAGTTAGATGCAATTTACTTTTACTTACAAGACTGGGGCTTTTACCAGATTTGTCTCGATCTTTTGAAACCTTTGTTCCTTCCCATTTCTCTGCATTTATATCTGCTTCATTCCACTCTGGCCAGATAGGAAACTTTCCTTTTTCGGGTTCAGTCACTGCACCAGCAGTGCTAGCAACCAACGATGATGTTCTGCAATGAGAATCAAAGCACATGTTAGTTATCATTTAGGAACTATTTAAAACACACTCACACACACATGTGCAATAGTTATTTTAAATTGTTATAGTACGTATGTGATTAGAAATATTCTTTCAAAATGTAACCAGTAACAGTAATGAATTAACTAAGACCAGCCGGTAAATACTTCAAATGGTGAAAGCATACTGTAGTAAAATGCTCAGTCACTGCGGTTGGTATGAAACCAAGGAACTACAACGCTGTATGTCTCTTGTGATTTCTCCCTGTAAAGAATCATGTCCCAGGTGTAATGTGGTACTATAATTTTCCAGGGATAGCTTTGAAAACAAAGAGCAGTTGTACAATACAGGAGGTACTGTATACAATATGAGTAATACATGAAGGTATATGCTGTGTACTGTATCTACATTTTACCATATTTAAACATACTTCTATACTCACATAAATTGACATTTTGTGATTATGCATGAACAATTTTTTTAGGAACCTGTTAAGATTTGGAACAAAAAATGTGGGTAAATGTAGGTCGATTCATTGGGTGGGCTCTGATATTCAGTCACTTTTTTTTATAGAAATCTATGATCCTATTTTTTTATTGCGAAGTGTTGGCATCCTCACAATCTTTTTGATGTTAAAGAACTTCAGGAGGCGGGGACAGTTGAAAGTCTCTGAGATGTAGTGGTATATGGGCCTTGCCATACATCTGATATTGAGTTACAAATTCCATACTGTTGTTGAGGTGGTTTAATGTCAAAGTAAATGTGAAGGTGACACCAATATATCATCAAAACAAATGACGTGAGCATTTGTAAATTCAACTTTAGCAGCATGTATTACAGCCAAGACATTTTTGCAACTTACTTGTAATCCTGAAAGTCAAATGGGGAAGCAAAAGATTATGTAACATTTCATATATAATTATCATTTTTTTTTTTTTTTTTTTTAAAGAACTTTCTGCTTATTGTCTTATTGGGCGAATGGGCCAGAAAAGATAAACCAATCAGCTGCAGAAGGCCTCTTTGTGCCAACATTTACAAAGAAACTTCCAGCACATCTGGAATCATCATTCATGTTAAGCGAAAGCTTATGTTTAAATACAAATATATTTAAAGAGGGGTGACCCAGCTTTCACATGAAAGCAGTCCCTGAAATTCAAGTAAAAAGGCTGATTGAGATGAGTATGTTTTTTTGTTTTTTTTCCCCAAGACATGAGCAGATATAAACAATGCAAGCAAGCACAATACAAAATTGCAAATAAGAAAGCAAGTGGATGATTTTATTTAATATGACTTCAAAACAAAAGTAACATGTAAGAATGTAAATAGATTGCGCTTTATTAGTTCAGAGATAATTTCAGAGAGTAAGCTGGGGAACAGTAAAGTTCTGTTACAGGATGCAAACCGATGTACAGTACAGAATCACTGACAGACCATGTCACAGACATATGCTAGCACCCCAGGTTACAAAGCAGTTGCAGGAAAGCTGGTGATATCTTCATTGTATGCCACTAACCAAATTACTTTTTGACCTCTAGCTGAAGCATTTTTTGGGTTCATGTCACAAATATACACTGAAATCTTAAGTTGAATTTACAGTAAATGCTTTTGAGTGGTAAAATACCAGTTTAAACTACTTAACTGAGAACAACTATAATTCTGTTTTGTTATCCAGGAGTATTTTTAATTAATTTCCACAAGCAGGTTAATATGTTGTATACTAATTAGTGCACGCTTTCACAAAATTCAGGTAAGGGATTTATTAGCTCAACCAATCACATGCCATATTTCATGAATAAGTCAATCATCACTCTGTCCTACTATAAAATAAACAAGGCATGCAAACTTGGAAGTATAAATCACTTATCAGCACTAATGTATCCCATGTGTAGCTACAATTCCTCACAAAATGATTTGAACATCACTACAGATAAAATCCTGCCAGTGGTAATTCCAAAAGGGGTCATTACCTGTATGACAGCCACTTATCCCTTCAGATACATAATTATCCTTTGCTAAATGTAAATGACACTGCTTTTTCTACAGTATTTAGCAAGCCCAACATCCGAGATCAGTATTTGCTGTACTAATATTTAAGTAGACAGGCATCTAGAACAGGTGCAGTGCAAGCCTGCAGAGAAGTGCCCTACAGTAGGACATAATTCAGTGTTGCTGTAAGAAAGGCCAGATTCTGTACTGTATGCTGTTTACAAATGTTGCCTAGACTTCACATACCTCATTATTAAACTAAAGACACTCTCTATCCAAGATGTTGCTTCGCCGACATAAAGGCTTGGATTACATTGTAATTATGGCCATTCTTATTGACTTATTGATATTAAAATGTGATTAATATGTTAAAACATAAACAAGAAATGTTTTATTAGTTGGTACTTCTTTAGAGTACCTATGGAGAGCGGTGCCACAAATAAAATATAGGCTAATTGATCAAATACTGGCATAGAACACAGAAATAACGCAGATGATGATTGATTCCCTCCCCCTTAGTCATTTTGCTTTGTTTATTATCATTGGTTTGTTACATTCTGTATTAAATGGATACCAAGACACATTCTCCAAAAACAAGCAGTTCATTTTGTATGCACTCCCAGAGTGTCAAAGCACTAGGCTATAACAGTACAGAGCATGCTTCTTCCACTTGACCAAAAATTAATTAATTTCAGCCTACAGAGTGCACTCTCCTTGGAACACTAAAATTAGAACACATTTTTAAAGCTGTATAGCCTGATAAAACAGTATCATATACAGTAAGTACATAACCTCTACCAAGTGACCTGAATATGTCTAAGACTGTGCAGCTTCATTTATCTTCCTCACCTTTGAAATATCCCACTGAAAATATTATAAGGATTGTCTGGATGTAGCCTGTATTTGCACTGTATTTGATGGCCAGCATTTGTAAGGACATTTTTAATTGACAAGGTATGTTTTTTACTAAAAAAACACTGCAACCACTTAACTGCATTTACCACATGTACGAATTCCCATTTGATAAAAACAGCACAGACCTTTGTTTTAGTGCAGACAATGTCCTTCATTAGGCTATATTTAGAATTGTATAAATGAATATAAACATCTATTGTGGTGTAAGAAACTGCTACCCTTGTTTATGCAATGGGGAAAAGATTCTGATCGGCCGTATTTTGAGATTATCCCAAAAAGAAAACAGTTATTTTACAAAAATGTAAAAGCAGAAGAAATGCTATCAACACATTACTTTATAATTAGGAATACATATTGCTCATTTTTAAAAACAGTGAAGATGAATTACCTGTGTTTGAGAAGCAACATAAGTGCTTGATAAAGATAAGCAAAAAAGACTTCATGATGCCGTTGACCTTAACAAGGGCCCCAGGACCAGTGAAAGCAAAACAGCCCCATAACATCAAAGATCCACAACCATATTTTACAGTAGGTATGAGGTTGTTTTATGCACATGCATCCTTCTTTCGACGCCAAATCCACCGCTGGTGTGCGTGGCCAAAGAGCTCTATTTTCGTCTCATCTGACCATAGCACCCGGTTCCAATCGAAGTGCCAATGCCGTTTAGCAAACTCCAGGCACTTATGTTTGTTGGTTGCTCTCAATAAAGGCTTTTTTTTCTGGCAACCCTTCCAAATAGCCTATTGGCATGGAGGTGGTGTCTAATTGTAGATTTGGAGACTTGGTGACCCCAAGATGCAACCAAGTTCTGTAATTCTCCAACTGTGGCACTTGGATTTCCCTTTGCCTCCCGAACCATCTGCCTCATTGTGCGTGGGGCAAGATACACTTTTGCGTCCTCTACCAGGCAAGTTTACCACTGTTCTAGTGGTTTTGAACTTCTTAATTACTGCCCTAATAGTGGTAAGTAGTATATATTTAGTATGCGCAGTACAAAAAGAAGCAAAAACTGATGAGAAGCAAAACATGACGGAACTATCAGTATCATGAAGAATTACATGTATGTACAGTACATGTGTCCACAGATGCTGGTTCAATAGCACTTGATAAATAATGTTACTGTTATAGGGTACATAAGGACCTTTTTATGTTATTGTGTTACATGTTCCCATGTGTTGCTACAACTGTTTACGCAAGGTGTGTGCATTGTTTAAATTTTTTTTTTCTTACATTTTGACCACTTTTTTAAACTTTGCATTCCCTGCCTCAAGACGGCTTCAAATGCATGGACCTCTCAAAACTACATTTCCCAGCATCCTCCCGCTCAGGAGAATGATGGGAAATATAGTTCTGAGAGGTCCATGCGGGTACATGTGAAGCCATCTTGAGGCAGGGAATGCAATTTAAAAGATAAAAAAAAGTAGTCAAAATGTAAAAAAACGTAAACAGTTGTAGCAACACATGGGAACATGTAACACAGTAAAATAAAAAGGTCCTTCTGTACCCTTTAATGGAGGGAACTTGTTTTCAGGCCACTGCATGACACACGAGGTGAGACTTGGGGCTTGATACAGCAAAGTTGCCTAAAACTAGGTCTCCCAGTCTCCTAGAACCAGGTTTCAGGCCACTGATGCTGAAAAAGTGGCTTCTTGTTCCATCAGTTTAAGTATCACAATTAGATAAGCTAATCGGTTCTCTAGCTGCTGGTGTTCAAAATCGAAGTGTGAAATACGTTCCTATGTAATAAGAGTTTAACAAAACACAGGCCTCCTTATAATCTCCACATTCAGATACTGTAGTGTAAATTGTACTAAAATCTAATTTAATCACAACTGAACCAGAAAAGCCCTACTACTATATAAACATACATCGAGGGTTGACGACTAGGGGGATCATCATCGATCATACAGTGTGTGTCATTTGAAAGGACCATGAACTTCCTCAATAATTAAAGGAAAATCATTACACCACTACAGGCAGCGCAGTGTCAGTTATTGTAGCACCAAGACATAGTTGAATGAACTAAATCATGACGGATAGCAATTAAGAAAGTATGATTGCACTTACATACATCAATTACAATGTAAAACTGCACTGTTTGTACTGTGGTCTCGTATATTGTAACAATAAACCGTAAGAAAAATGTTTCCAATACAGGATACCATAAAGTTTTTAGGTCTGGGGAAAAGCCGGAACCTGTGCCACTGCGCCTCATTGTAGTAAAATACAAACTTTTATTCTCAGTTCCGTAGTTCCAGGTTTCAGCACTAGGGAAAAGCCGGATGCGGTGATACATTTGACATGAATGCAGTATGATATTGGGGTGAGCTGGCGTCTTTTTATTATTGGAGATAGGTGTGCAAATCGCATTGCCCCGAAATGTTAAGTATTTTTCCAAAGATATATTAGTCTATACATTATATTATTGAGTTCTTCATAGGCAAATGTCAGCATTAATGAATCACCATATACAGTTGTAGGTAACGTAATTTCACTGGTCAATAAAAGTATGTAAATCGCAGTGCCCCAAACCTTTGACTATTCTTTTTCTAAGATATTGTAGCGTCTCACAGGCAGTCAGAAAATGGGAGAGACAGATATGCTGGCTTCCCGTTTCAGGACAGCAGTGTGGAGTAGTGGTTAGGGCTCAGGACTCCTGACTGGAGGGCATGAGTTCAATCCCAGGTGGGGGACACTGCTGCTGTACCCTTGAGCAAGGTACTTTACCTACATTGCTCCATTAAAAACCCAACTGTATAAATGGGTAACTGTATGTAAAAATAATGTGTAAAAATAATGTATTTGTATGTAAAAAATAATGTGATATCTTGTAACAACTGTAAGTCCCTGGATAAGGGCGTCTGCTAAGAAATAAAATAATAATAATTCAGCACACACACAGGTCACAGTTCCCTGTCAGCTACTCCAGAACCATGGCAACCATGACACAACAACAACAGGGCGTCGCAGCGCCTTTTATAACCCCAGCCCCGCTACTTTATTCAACCTTACACATCCCATTGGTCCTCAGCCGCACACTTCAAGCCAATGGAAACACTAAACACGTGACACACAGATGGGACCAATCACAGAAAAAGACCATGCATGCTCTACACGACTGATACAGCGGGAAGGGCCAATAACAGGGGAGACACAGAACATTCCCTGCCGCGCGCAGGCTAGGGTCACACTGCAACAGAACGAGTTAAACAACGGCGGGAAGTACAGAGGGGGAAGGGAACACAGTTACAAACAACGGGAACGACATAAGACCCACACAGCACGTAAACACACATACACAGAAGTACAATAGCGCACAAATGCACAGATTGTTACACTATATTAATCCATACTATATTATAAAATTGTCATTATCCTGGAACTAGGCGTTTTTCATATGTAAATGCCAGCCTACATGAACCACTATATAGAGTTGTGGGTGACATCATTTCATAAAAGTAAGCAAATTGCTCTCCTTCGAACTTTAAACTATATTTTCAAAGAGACATTAGTCCATACTATATTATACAATTGGCATTATGCTGGGGGAAGGCGTTCTTAACAAATCACTACATACAGTTGGTGGTGACGTCATTTCAATAATTAATAAAAATATGTAAATCACATTGCCCCAAACCTTTAACTATTTTTCCTAAGAGATATGAGTCTATTATATACGAAACATGTGGCATCATTGTCTTGGGGCAAGACATTCTTTATATAGAAAAGAGAGTCAAAATTAACTAATATATACAGGTGCAGGTGAGAGCATTTTCATGTTAGATGCAGGTGTGTAAAACGCATTGTCCCAAAACAATCTTTATTTTTTCTAAGATATAGGTGCCCACACTAAAAGTGTTAAATTACCTTGGTGCCGTTCTTCAGGAATGACACATTTGATGACACTCTATAGACCTCTTTGGTGACGTCATTATAATAGTTAATATAATACCTAATATACTTAATCCTAACTTGTATGTATTTTTAAGAAGACATTTGGTCTATGCAGTATAAAAAACATCAATTATGGTCACAGAAGACGGTCTTCATAAAACAGCCTTAATTTAAAAAAAAAAAAGGTATGTTGCCTTAGGTAAATAACGTATATTAATTATTTATCGATCCCATGTAAAACTTGCTTACTCCATAAGATATGTTGGAAAATAAATGTATAGTAGAAAAGGCACTCTTTTCAAACGCTACAGTAGTAAATTTGAGGCTTCACACAGCAGCAGTGCTGTCGGCAAGATTTCCAAGTTCCGCCTGTTTCGGCTTTTTTCCCCAAGTGCCAACTTTTTAACCAGAACAAAGTCGCTACATCTCGTGGTGCACTCTCTAAATAAATAAATAAATAAATAATGGAGACGTGCAGATGTATGTCCATATTCTAAAACAAGCAAAATACTTTATAACTAGGCTATTGTAAACACTAGTATACTTCCAACTTTTTAACCAACCTAGATATATAACTTACAGTACTCACAACATTCTTAAAAGGACCTTAAATGTCTTACTCTTTAATAACTGGAGTCTGTCCGGCTGCTGAATTCATTCGGTTTGAAGATAGATCTTTTTTCTTTAGTTGCTTCGACATGACAGATACAGAAAAATACTGCTTTTTAAAAAGAAAAGGTGAAAGGTTGCAATTCTTAGTGTGTTTTTGGTTCTCCAAGTGTGTAGCGCGTTGCTAAGATACGACAAAGCTACCGTTTCATAGCGAGGCCAAACAAAGCACGGTTCCTCCTGGGTCAATACTCCCTCCAGTTACACTTCGGCTAGCTCTGCAGCGGGTGCTGCTGGAATAAATGTCATCAGGAATTATTATTTTATACCTTGATTATCCTAAGATTTATTTAAGGGCCATGACAATCAGACATAATCGGATTCCCCAGCTGGATACTAATAACGTTTGCAAAACTAATAAAACAAACCAAAAAAAAAATACATGTAAGATTGAATCGGATGAGCACAAGGAGGCTGGTAAAATAATGCATTAAGTGTTAAACATGCTCAGTCAATAGTAGGCCTACTTCTCTTCCAGGATTTTAACCAGCCTTCCTTTAGTCTTGTCACACTGTACTACATAAACATGAAAAATAGATAGCTTTAAAAGTACCCTGCTCATCAGCATCATGTTTCATGAACCTCATCTGTTCACCTGAATCAGAACAGATCCCAGTCAGCCTAACATGCTGTGACAGTTAATGTTTGAAAACTAGGAGGGGTGGTTTCCCCTCTGCCACTGCACTTCATATTAATATGCTAATGCCTATTGGAAACAAGTAGGACTAGATGTTTATTTAATTTATGTAATATTTATCGGGGGAATCTAAAACTTAGAAAGAAGGGGGGCTATGTGGCCATTTTAGAAAACAACTAAATCATTTGACACAATTGTCAGAAGTCTATGACTGAATAGCAGCTGCGTTCAGGATGCATAGTATGCGTGTCCACTTCTCCCGCATTTCTTTGTAATACAATAATAGTTAAGCAATTGCAGAGTGGAGTTAGATTGAAACATTAATTCAAAAACAGCCTTCAAGATACTTCGAAATACCTCAATATCTAACTACAGTGTGCTGTTGCTTGTTCCACTTTACTGTACTTTCACTGCAGTTTTGCAGGAAATTCCTATTCACAGGGTACCCATTCAAGGTTACAGATCTGAATGCTTGGTGTTGAAATCATAATACATATACATTTGAATCCTTTATTGTTAGGAGGGGAAAAGTGTCTTGCAACACATCTTATTGAATGCAGAATTATAACATGAATACACAATTTTAAACCTGTAATCATATCCATACCTCTTAATTTGCAAACATCTATCCTTGTTATTAAATAAATCTCATCTGCTTCTCAATATTTTAATGAAATGTCCTGAACTGTCTTTTAATGGGGCTCAATACCTTTTGGGAAAAAAAAAACCACTGTATTGTGCAGATATCTTTTTTATCAGCAGTATTTCACAGAACATTAATTGTTCTCCAGGTCTCTAGTGTCAAATACGCAGGTGATAGGTTAGCTTTTATAACAGGTGCTGCTGAACGTGTCTGAAACCACAGGACTAACAGGCTTTTTAAAACAAGCTATGTAATGGTCAAGGCAACTTTTCAAAGAAACCTCTCTGTACAGTTACAGACATATAGATTACCAATACCTGGCAAAATGACTGTAACCAGTAGCATGTTCCCTGAAACCCCTGGCTCTAGTGAATGCAATAAATACACCAGTTCTTAGATCCACAGGGACAGGTTCATGACTGGTCTACCTGATATACTTGGAGGTTAATTTCTTATAGCTCTATGTATCAAATTTGATGAATCAAAAAAAGTATTAAAAAGGACTAAAATGTTCTTGAAGAGTACGGTTACTGTTGACAACGAGACCATATAGTAGCTCTAGCTGCCAGCTGCCAGTTTCTTGCATTAGGTATAAATATAGCTCTGAATGGGAATATGTGCTACACATTTCTTCACACTGGGCTGAGAGTAAGCAGTGAACACCTGAATGAACTGTTTTAATCTTGCCATATATATATATATATATATATATATGGCAAGATTAAAACAGTTCATTCAGGTGTTCACTGCTTACTCTCAGCCCAGTGTGAAGAAATATATATATATATATATATATATATATATATATATATATATATATATATATATATATATATATATATATATATATATATATATATATATATATATATATACACAGTATATATGAGCTGGTGTATAAAAAGAATATATAACATCCTGAGCGAACAATCAGACTTCCCTCCATTTACGAGTCAAGGCCTGATAAGTGTATTAGATTTACAAGCCTTTACTCACTTATGGTGGGACATTATTTTTATTATTATTATGTGTTTATTTAGCAGACGCCTTTATCCAAGGCGACTTACAGAGACTAGGGTGAGTGAACTATGCATCAGCTGCAGTCACTTACAATTACGTCTCACCCAAAAGACGGAGCACAAGGAGGTGAAGTGACTTGCTCAGGGTCACACAATGAGTCAGTGGCTGAGGTGGGATTTGAACCGGGGACCTCCTGGTTACAAGCCCCTTTTCTTTAACCACTGGACCACACTGCCTCCTACATTCCAGTATATTATGTATCTCTCCTCTCTATCTCTCTCACTGTTACACTGTATGTGTGTCAAATGAGTGTGTTTAAACCTCTCCAAACAGGGTCTGCTTATTAACAAAGAAAATAAATTGTATTTATTGTGTTATAACCCCCCAATGCACTTAATGTAACTTGTGTGATAACCCCCCAATGTAACTCTACACTGTACAGCACTTGAGCTACATGACATTTGTGTGAATCAGTGTCTACTGAACTTAAGGATGCAGATCATAACAAATACTATGATGCAGTTAATACAAGGCTCTACAACCAAAACTACTGCAATACCAGGCAGACAATACCACTTACTCTGACCTGGGGAGTGAGATTCTTCTGCTTTGTACAGCATTGGGGCATTTTTCACAATTCCACTTTATTGACAAATTACAGAATTAAAATGACTGTGAACTCAATGCATTTCCAATGTCGTTTGTTGATTGTGGCCCAAGGGGTGTAATGGGATAAGTAATGGAGCATATTGTGGAGATATCAGCAAACCAAGGTGATTTTGCTTAGAAATCTACCACTGTGCTTACTGTTTAATCACTAGGACTCTGCTTTTATATTTGGGACCAAATGCACATTCAGTGCACCAACACAAATGTCTGATTTGAATCAGCAATTTTTACGGAGATGTTTTCTGATACAGGTAGACGGCAACTTGGCTCATTTGATGGATTAAAACACACAATGGAGCCAGTAAACTCACCATGCTATGGCTTGAGGCCTGGTCACAAGCAAAATCTGTCATCTTGTGGGCAGGTTGTGTAGTGAGGATAGGTTGGAGAAAGAATGACCTTTAAGAAGCTACTTCTCTTTGTTCTATATACAAATGCCAAACTATATTTCGTAGCAAATGGCATGGGGGTACAGTATTAGATAAGGCTTACTTGGTGTCAAGATCTTTTGGAAATGTAATTAAATCCAACAAAACACACGTACAAGAAAAGCAGCACACAAAATCAAACATTCTGTCAGCAGTTGTTTAACATTATCATCATACAGTAAAAAAATTACTGGAAATTACTTCACCATAAAATGTTCTTGATTTTAACATGCTAGTTTTACTTTTTGTAGTTTGTACTGGCAGAAGGCACAGGTGTCGTTGTCCATCCATCAACAGTCCAAAGCATCTTTGACCATTGTTCAATAGTCCAATTTCTGTGTTCTTGTGCATATTTTAGCCTTTTAGTTTTGTACCCCTTTCTTAACAGATGTGTTCTTACTGCAACACATCCTTTAAGTCCTGATTTCAGGAGTGACCTTCGTACTGTTGATTTGATGGACAACGACACCTGTGCCTTCTGCCAGTTCTGCTGTCAATTCAACACTTGTCTTCTTTCTATTCCTTAAGGATATTATCTTCATGTATTGCTCATCCTTGTTAGACAGCATCTTGGGTCTTCTAGTCCTGGGTTTGTCAATTACAGATGATGTTTCTCTGCACTTGTTGATTATATTTCAGATACCACACCTTGAAAATCAAGTGATGCAAGCTATTTCACTCAATGTTTTTCCTTCTTTATGCCAGTCAAGGTTGTTATAATAGCAGAACACACTAGTGGAGGCTTTGAGTAAATTGTTGATGCTCATAATGCATCAGAGTAGAAAAATGCAACATCTAAGACTTTTGCACAGCAGTATATATTATACACACACACACACACACACACAGTGCTCCCCTTTATGAGGCTCCGATTTGCCCCATAATGCCTTTACACTAACACTTGTATTCTCATTATAAGGCGGAACACAAACAGCACATTCCCTTAACTATGGCTCCCGACTACAGCGTTATAAAGGCGGAGCACTACATATATCACTATTATAACACATTTATTTTCAAAAAAAATAAGGTATATAAATGATGGACATTGACAAAATGTTTTTGGTTTCTTTTTAATCACTCGATCATTCATCCTTGACCATGACACGCTTGAGTGACTATGACTGAAGCACATGCACTTAATCACGTAATTAGTGAGACAGTTGAATGGACACTGGATATGGAGTGATTTCAGCTGTTGAATTGCAAGCTTGAATAAAAGCAATAAAGAAAATCACAGGAAAAAAAACAAAACACAATATGTCAAGAGAGCAGCGCCTTCGTGCAATCGGCATGTTGGAGGTTGGACTAGGGCAGCGTACTGTGGCTCGCCGTCTTGGGTGCTTAAAGCCAGCAATTTCAAACCTGGCGAGACGGTATAACCAGGCACAATTTGTCAATGACAGGCCATGAACTGGGAGACCAAGAGTCACAACACCTGCCTAAGATCGACAGATCATTTTGCAGCATCTTCGTGATGTCAATTGTTAATCAGCACAATAAAAAGTCACTGCATCTGCTCTAAAAGAGAGTTTGTCAATTTCAATCACATCTAGTGACTTTTATCCAACTAAAAGTGATTTGTTTCTTTTGATGCTCAGTATATATATATATATATATATATACACACACATATACACACACACACACACACACACACACATACATACATACATACATACACACACACAAAATATCTTTCTTTTCTTTATTATCCATTGAAAAAAGCTTTAATATGCCCCCTTGGAGAACATATGATATTAAAAAATAATAATAATTTGACAATTTCTATAAAATCAGAGAACTAGGAGCCAATTAGTAAAATTGCAAACTTCATAAATGTTAAAATATTGTTTTAAGAACACATTTTAAATATTATATATATATATATATATATATATATATATATATATATATATATATATATATATATATATAAATTTAAAGCCACACTTAATGGTTAATATAGCAGGGGAAACAAATTACTATCAGCAAACCTTAATTCACTTAGAGAGCTTTTAGCACTTTGAAACACAGATTAGCATTGGCCACAGTGTTAAGAGACACTCAGGCTGAAGCATCATACGCCATTTCCATGAGCATGAGGTTGAGCAACAATTAGCTTTGTTTGAAAATCCACTAGTTTGCTGCATATAGTGTTAGCTTATCGAATATAAATATAGGGTACATGTTAAATTCCTATCAGTCTAAAAAGTTACATTCCAAATGACAATGCAGTTATAAAATGCAAATAATAGAAGTGCTGTTAGGCTGGCCAAAATTAATTAGTTTATCCTCTGTGCCTTACCATTGCCTACAAAGTGAAGCACTTATTGAAACACTCCCGAGGCCTTTTTTTTAATGCAACTGTCAAACTATATTTCGTAGCAAATGGCATGGGGGTACAGTATTAGATAAGGCTTACTTGGTGTCAAGATCTTTTGGAAATGTAATTAAATCCAACAAAACACACGTACAAGAAAAGCAGCACACAAAATCAAACATTCTGTCAGCAGTTGTTTAACATTATCATCATACAGTAAAAATGCTGATTTTACTTTTTGTAGTTATATCCCCATTTTATATATATATATATATATATATATATATATATATATATATATATATATATATATATATATATATATATATATATATATATATATATATATATATCTCCAGAGGCATATTAGTTAAGGCTTGAGGTTTGGGAATTTGTCTCCTGGGTTTATTCAGGCTGGGGGAAAACTATTTTGGATCAGATAAGCAGCTAAAACAAAACTAAACTTTTTTTTAAATTTTTTATCCCAACTGATAAAACAACACTACCAGCTACTCTGTAAGCCTTCTAGAAGTATTACAGCTCCAGTACTGGTTCAGAAGCATATTAAGGTAGTGGTATGCCACAAGCTAGGATAAAGAGAACTATGGGGCTTATTGCCCAACCTTATTACACTGCGTCCTCAGGAGCCAAGTCCAACTTGACCCGACCACGGTGGGTTTACTGTTGAGTCATGTGCTGCTCCGAGATCCAGCCTCTGACTTGAATCCACTCTGGGAGAGCCATGCCTGTTAGCAGCACTGGGATTTGCTCTCTGCTGCCACTGTCTCCTGATCCAGTTTTACTGTATCCCCATTACTGTCCTCACTGGGGAGACCCTTGTCATTGATCAGGATGTTCTCCACCAGGAATCGGGCAGCTTCCTCCACATTAATGTTATCCTGAGAAGTGAAACAAAGGCATCTTGTGAGACAGAATATTGTGATTGATGACCACCTATTGTTTTTTAGGGAGCGTCTGAATCTCAAAACCTGAGTACATCCGTTTTCAAACTGGTGCTTTTTACTAGACGAGATCTATTATTATTATTATTATTATTATTATTATTATTATTATTATTATTATTATTATTATTAGTTTATTTAGCAGACGCCTTTATCCAAGGCGACTTACAGAGACCAGGGTGTGTGAACTATGCATCAACTGCAGAGTCAATTACAATTACGTCTCACCCGAAAGACGGAGCACAAGGAGGTTAAGTGACTTGCTCAGGGTCACACAATGAGTTAGTGGCTGAGGTGGGATTTGAACCGGGGACCTCCTGGTTACAAGACCGTTTCTTTAACCACTGGACCACACAGCTATAAATTTAAAAACTTAAGTTTTTAGAGAACAGAGCTTATATTCCACTACCTTACCTCACCATCAGGGGTCAACAGTACAGTATCTTTAATAGTAGTGTGTCATAAAGAAGGGTGTCATCGGATCCATACAGTAGCTGGGGTACTATGAAGGGGTAGTGTAAAAATACCCTTAATATCTAATGGCCTGAAAAATCAATTGCCCAACACCATGTGTGCCAATAGTCCGATACAGTTTGAGACCATTTTTTCTTAAAACTGTACTAACACTATGGTGCGTGATGTTGTTGCTTTTTTACAACCATTATGTCAATCCAACACCAATAACCTAAAACATCTGATAAGAAAAATCCTTAGGATTCAAGAATCATCTGTCTGGTGATGTTGCTTTTAATAATTTGTTATTTGAACATTTCGCAATAGTGCATATGCTTTCATTCTAAAGTTACGTACTTTTTGGACGGCCCATCAAAACCAAATGCTTAACATGGTTCTTAAAAGATAAACATCTTGACAAGAAGTCAATGATTCATTTACGTAAAATGTAGTCCAATAGAACTAGAAATACTGGACCTCAAAACAGAAACTTCTTTATTGCTTTTGTTTATTAACACTTTTTCCCCCAATGTGCTTGCTTATATTCCATGAAGAAACTGAAAAAACAGAAGATTATTTTCCATTTACAGCACTTATTTCCCCAGAAAGAGAGACTTCTTTATTATTTCAACAGAATAAAAACTCATTCTCAGAGACTAGCTGTTTGTGGAAGTATACAGTAAGCGGACAGTGGCACTTAATTATTGATAAAAATGAAAACAATATTTTGGGATACAAGGATTTGTGAATTTTATATATCTCATTATTAAAGTAGACATGAATCCCCTGTGGCATATAGCAGTTGCATAACTCGCTGTGGCACTTAGAACTCTAAATATGCATATGCAGCACGCATATTCACATAACATTATCTTTGTTTTAACATGCTGGTCTAGACCAGCCATAAATGGTATATGGAAGCCCATCACAGCTCAACTCACCACTTTCTACAAAGAGCGTCTCAGCTTTGCACTACACCTAAACTTATTATTAAGGATACGATTTTGTCTCGGTGATTTTTAGAACATTTCACAGACGAGTTGCGAAAAAAAACACGAATTTACGGAAATATACACAAAATCAGCATGTCAAATAATTGTTTTTATTACCCTGTCCAAAATAAAACGTTAAATCACACAGGCAACACCGTGTCCAAGAAATGGGGCATCACAAAGATCAGAAAAAAAGACCAGAATCAGATAAGCCTCTCTCTCTTTTTTTTTTTTTTTAAATAAATTTAGTAGTCGCCATTTAGCCAATTGTATTATTTTTAGGCTCAGCTCACTGATGGTTATAGAAGAATAACTGCACTTTGAATGACTACAGGACTTCGGAGGAGGAAGAGGTAAAACGTGTGTTAAGAAGACTGCCAACAGATTTATAATTTTGCTTATTGATTTAGGCTGGCTAATGGTATCTTCTGCGATTTCCTTTTCTAACCTGGTATCTTAATGTAATGTGAACTGACAAGGACAGCAAAAACATTTAAATATTCATGAGCACAAACTGTTCTTTTTACCTGTGCAAGTTTCACAAAACGGCGAATGAAATACATGGAGACCAAGGTTGGCCCCCAGCTGGGGTAGAGGTGCTGCCCCTGCCCCGTTGCCATACCAGCAGCGGGACAGATTCATACCCTATGCCCCCTCTGTCCCTCCTATCTGTTTTAGGTGCCACCAGCGGGACATCTGGCCAGGTCATGCCCGCTGCCATGGAGTGTGACGTGGCGGCGTGCAATTGGGCACCTGAAACTGGTAAGTGTGGGAAAATGGTCGGGAGGGGCCTTGTTTGATTAATGTGGTTTTAGGGAATGTGAAAACCCACGCTTTAGTGGACACAGGGTGTGAGCAAACCTTGATTAGGACAGCTCTCCTGGGCGGTGTGTCGTGGCGACCACGAGGTCAGGTGGCCATCTCCTGTATCCATGGAGACACGGCGGCATACCCACATTAAAGTATATTTATCGGTAGGACCGATAAAAGCGTCACCTGTAGTCGGGGTGGCGGAAAGGTTGCCACACCCAGTTATTCTGGGCGAGACTGGCCAGAATTCAAAGAATTGATAAAAAAATGGCAGTCTCAGCCACACACGTAAGCGTGGCAGAAAAAAAAAAAAGGAACGGATTGGTGATGTGTTTCCTTTTCACCTGAAATGTTTTCCCCTCTTTTCCGTCCTAGAAAAACAAATAAGGAGAGACGGACCGCGAAATGGGAGGGCGTTTTGAGACAAGGTTGGGGTCTGGTGGGAGAGTGCTGCAATGGTAACAAACGCCAGTCGAAGGGAGTGGGAGCGCAGTGTGACCGGGAGGCGAGGTTACTGGGCCAACTAGGGCAGAGGTTATTCCAGCCCCTCTCAATGTACCGGACCCGTGGTACTCAAGCGGACCTAGTGTGGGGCCAACACAGCGACCCGTCACTGGTGCAGCTTGGGGCAGGTCGGTCCATTGAAGGTAAGGATGTTGACGGCGCTGGGGCTAGTATATCCACATTTCAGTATCAAGGGGCAATTACTGTATAGGGTAAACCTAGCCGCGGGCAC
Source organism: Acipenser oxyrinchus oxyrinchus (assembly GCA_030684275.1). Lineage (NCBI taxonomy): Eukaryota > Metazoa > Chordata > Actinopteri > Acipenseriformes > Acipenseridae > Acipenser > Acipenser oxyrinchus. The sequence goes on along the minus strand of CM060252.1, from coordinate 64,388,549 downwards.
AGGACAGCCTGTAACACAATTGTTGGTTCCCCGTCTTGTCGGACCGAGGTCATGAGGCTGGCGCATGATATCCCTTTTGCGGGGCACCTCGGGCCGAGAAGGCGAGGGAACGGATATTGGCTCGATTCTATTGGCTCGGTCTTCATACTGATGTGTCGAAATATGTAGCCACATGCCCAGACTGCCAGCGAGTAGCGCCCGGTCGATCGCCCGCCCCTTTGGTCCCACTGCCAATTATTTCCACTCCTTTCGGCGCATTGCAATGGACATAGTGGGCCCTTTGCTACCTTCTGACTCGGGTATCGCATATATTAGTGGTGGTGGATTATGCAGCGCGATACCGGTGGCAGTTCCATTGAGGTCCACTAGTGCGCTGCAATAGCCACCGAGTTAGCACAGATTATGGCTAGAGTAGGGATCCCCAGGAGATTTTGACCGATCACGAACCAATTTTTGTCCAAAACGTTACAGCAGGTGTACAAAATATTGAAAATCGTCCCATCAGGGCGTCCGTTTATCATCCACAATCGGACGGTCTGGTGGAGCGTTTTAATCAGACCTTAAAATCGATGCTGAGGCGGTTTGTAACACAGGAGCAAAACATTGGGCATCGCTTCTTCCCTACCTCCTTTTTGCGGTGAGAGAAGTGCCACAGAGTTCAGCGGGTTCTCCCCTTTGAGCTCCTGTACGGCCGGCAGCCTCGCGGCATTCTCGACCTGCTGAGGGAGGGTGGGAGGAGCACAAAGGCTCGATCCAAAAATGTAGTGAAGTATGTGCTCCTACTAAGAGATCGCCTGGATTTGGTGGTCGTTTGGCCCAGGACAACCTCAGATCGGCTCAGCACCGACAGCAGCAGCATTACAACAAAAATGCACGGATTCGAACCTTTCGACCAGGGGACAAGGTAATGCTGCTACTTCCCTCATCGAATCAAAACTGTGTGCTAAATGGCAGGGGCCGTATGAGGTGATTCGGGCTATAGGGAAAGTAAATTATGAAATTAGACAGCCCGATCGCGGAATGAGCGTGAAATTTACCATGTTAATTTGTTAAAGCCCTGGCAGGCAAGGGAGGTCTTATTTATAGCCCCAGGCAATATGGAGGATGATTTAGGCCCCTGTCCAGAGACCCCGAGCACAAGAACGATTTCAATGGGGGAACAATTGGTTCCGGATCAGCAAAGAGAGCTGTGTAAGCTTATTGAGGAGTTCAGCGATGTTTTTTCTGACGTGCCCGGCAGAACAAACTTAGTTGAATATGACATTATCTCTCCACCAGGTGTCACAGTGCGAGAGAGACCGTTCCGGATCCCGGAAAGTCGACGAAGCGGCGTTCGCAAAGAGGTATGGGTTATGCTCGAGCTTGGGGTGATTGAACCTTCCAGGAGCGAGTGGTGCAGTCCAATTGTCATAGTGGCTAAGAAAGGCGGCACCAACCGCTTCTGCGTGGATTTCAGGAAGGTAACGCTATTGCTAAGTTCGATCGTATCCCATGCCTCGGTCGGCGAACTTTTAGACAGACTGGGAAAAGCGAGGTTTATTACCACTCTGGACCTGACGAAGGGATACTGGCAAATCCCTTTAACCCGCAGCTCCAGAGAGAAACCGCATTTTCAACACCAGAAGGGCTGTTCCACTTTAAAACCATGCCATTTGGGCTACATGGTGCGCCTGCTGCCTTTCAGAGACTGATGGACCAGGTTTTACGCCCACATCATGAATATGCAGCAGCGTATATTGATGACGTGGTGATTTACAGCTCCACCTGGCGAGAGCATTTGGCTAGGGTTGCAGCCGTTCTTCAGTCTCTAAGGGCAGCCCGGCTGACAGCTAACTTGAGGAAATGTCGTTTGCAAAAAAGAAACTCAATATTTGGGATTTTTAATGGGAAATGGAAGGGTGAGACCTGTGGTCACCAAAATCCAGGCTTTGGTTGATGCAGCGATCCCCAAAACCAAGACTCAGGTGAGGTCACTACTGGGCTAAGCCGGTTATTACCGCCGTTTCATCCCGAGTGCATACAGTGGTTAACCCATTAGTTGACCTCACCAAAAGAGTGCGCCAAATTTAATTAAATGGTCAGCTGAGTGTCAGGGGCGTTTGATACGATTAAGCGTAGACTTTGCCAGGCCCCACTCTTGTTACTCCAGATTTCACCAAGAGATTCATCCTCCACACCGACGCATCGGATGTAGGTTTGGGTGCAGTCTTGTCCCAAAAAGTAGCTGGAGTAGAACACCCGATAGTGTTCCTGAGCAAAAAATGTTACCTCGGGGCGTAACTACTCCGTAGTCAAAAAGAGTGTTTGGCCATTAAATGGGCCACTCACTCTTTACGATACTACCTGCTGGGACACTCATTTGATCTGGTCACAGACCACGCCCCACTCAAGTGGTTAAGCACAATGAAGGACAGCAATGCCGGATAACTTCGGTGGTATCTGGCATTGCAGCCCTTCATGTACCATATGGTACACCGTCGCGGGAAAGACCACCAAAATGTGGATTATTTTTCCGGGAGGGAGTAATGGGAAAGGTAGATTCAGCCGAGTGTTCCTTCGGCTCCACTCTGAGCGGTGGGATATGTGACAGAAATATAATGAGTTCTGGTGATAAATCTTCCTCCCGACCTGTGAGGGCGCTAAAGAACGGGAGGAGAAGTATCTGGAATGGCTGGCCTGACAGTTCGTTTCCGGGACCGGGAAGTGGGTCAGCCTGGAAAGAAGCGAGACTCTGTTGTAAGACCGTTTTGACTTGAAAGGTAAACGAGGGGCAGCTGCAAGTAATAAGGCAGCTGCAACCGTTTACCTAGATATCATGCGGGATTACATATAGGGGCCAGGGTAACGCTGATCTTTTCCTTCGTTTGGGGTTAAAGCGTGAGGAGAGAAGGACTGAGAGAGGAGCTCTCAGAATATAGAAATACCAGTGTTACGTGTTGTGTGTTGTTTCTGTCTGTTTGTAATTGTCTGTCTTTGTTGCACCACTAGACAGTTAAGGCACACCTCCGGAGCTGTCGCCAGGAAAGCACTATCCGGAGCACCACTGCACAGAGCACCTGCACGTTTTGGATTCACCCAGGACTGGTGACCGTGCTTTTGTTTTGTTCAGAAACTGTATAAAAGTTATTCACGCTCCCCGCACTTTACACATTGTTGTGTACTGCCGGGGATATATTATTTGACGGTCGCCAGACCTGGAAACAGCACAATAAACACTTGTTCACTGAATTACCGTTGTCTGTTTGTCACTCCTGCATCGCATCACCGCTACACCTGTTCCCCTTCACTAGCCACTTTGCCACACGCCGTCTATCTCCCTGCAACACTGAACTAGTGCACAAAGTATTTCTTACATCAACAGAATGTTGACGGGGGACAGGTTAAAGGTCACACTGTAGTACACCATCTCATATCAAAACCTCAATTACTTCAACACCATGACGTACACACGTATGTCAAATGAAAAACCACTTACAGTACCATGGCGTATGTGCGTACGTCAAGTTTCCCATTCTATTCTATGAGCGGTTTCAAAGTCTAGCGTTTCAGGTTTCATTCTCTAAGGTAGTGCTAGTAATGTGGAATGTGCAATGAAAGACCGATATATTGCGGGAAGCCATTCAACTTTTACAAGTAATATATATATATATATATATATATATATATATATATATATATATATACAGTACTGTGCAAAAGTGTTAGGCAGGTGTGAAAAAATGCTGTAAAGTAAGAATACTTTCAAAAATAGACATGTTAATAGATTATATTTATCAATTAACTAAATGCAAAGTGAGTGAACAGAAGAAAAATCTAAATCAAATCCATATTTGGTGTGACCACCCTTTGCCTTCAAAACAGCATCAAGCATCAATTCTTCTAGGTACACTTGCACACAGTTTTTGAAGGAACTCGGCAGGTAGGTTGGCCCAAACATCTTGGAGAACTAACCACAGTTCTTCTGTGGATTTAGGCAGCCTCAGTTGCTTCTCTCTCTTCATGTAATCCCAGACAGACTCGATGATGTTGAGATCAGGGCTCTGTGGGGCCATACCATCACTTCCAGGACTCCTTGTTCTTCTTTACGCTGAAGATAGTTCTTAATGACTTTCGCTGTATGTTTGGGGTCGTTGCCATGCTGCAGAATAAATTTGGGGCCAATCAGATGCCTCCCTGATGGTATTGCATGATGGATAAGTATCTGCCTGTACTTCTCAGCATTGAGGAGACTATTAATTCTGACCAAATCCCCAACTCCATTTGCAGAAATGCAGCCCCAAACTTGCAAGGAACCTCCACCATGCTTCACTGTTGGCTGCAGAAACTCATTAGTGTATGCGCTCTCCAGCCCTTCGGCGAACAAACTGCCTTCTGCTACAGCCAAATATTTCAAATTTTGACTCATCAGTCCAGAGCACCTGCTGCCATTTTTCTGCACCCCAGTTCCTGTGTTTTCGTGCATAGTTGAGTCGCTTGGCCTTGTTTCCACGTCGGAGGTATGGCTTTTGGCGCAAGTCTTCCATGAAGGCCACTTCTGACCAGACTTCTCCGGACAGTAGATGGGTGTACCAGGGTCCCACTGTTTTCTGCCAGTTCTGAGCTGATGGCACTGCTGGACATCTTCTGATTGCAAAGGGAAGTAAGCATGATGTGTCTTTCATCTGCTGCAGTAAGTTTCCTTGGCCGACCACTGCGTCTACGGTCCTCAACGTTGCCCGTTTCTTTGTGCTTCTTCAAAAGAGCTTGGACAGCACATCTGGAAACCCCTGTCTGCCTTGAAATTTCTGCCTGGGAGAGACCTTGCTGATGCAGTATAACTACCTTGTGTCTTGTTGCTGTGCTCAGTCTTGCCATGGTGTATGACTTTTGACAGTTAACTGTCTTCAGCAACCTCACCTTGTTAGCTGAGTTTGGCTGTTCCTCACCCAGTTTTATTCCTCCTACACAGCTGTTTCTGTTTCAGTTAATGATTGTGTTTCAACCTACATATTGAATTGATGATCATTAGCACCTGTTTGGTATAATTGTTTAATCATACACCTGACTATACGCCTACAAAATCCCTGACTTTGTGCAAGTGTACCTAGAAGAATTGATGCTGTTTTGAAGGCAAAGGGTGGTCACACCAAATATGGATTTGATTTAGATTTTTCTTCTGTTCACTCACTTTGCATTTAGTTAATTGATAAATATAATCTATTAACATGTCTATTTTTGAAAGCATTCTTACTTTACAGCATTTTTTCACACCTGCCTAAAACTTTTGCACAGTACTGTATATATATATATATATATATATATATATATATATATATATATATATATATATATATATATATATATATATATATATATATATATATTATATACACACACACACACACACAGACAGACTTATCACAACGATGATGATGAAGAGGATGTGGAGCCAAGAACAACAGGGGACTGGGTGTTTATTACTGATCCCTACGATGATGCCAGTCCTCCATCATTTGATTTTGCACCTGTTTACACAGATGTTCACCCAGCCGTGGAACTTGAGAGTTTACGTTCTCCATTGGAGTGCTTTCTGTTTTTTGTTCCCAAAAAGCTAAATCACTTACAGGTAAGCCAGCTACTTTACAGGTAAGCCAGCTGCAAACGGGAAGGTGTTTGGTTTGAAATGGCAGTGCTGTGATGAAATACTATCAAAACACAGGACTGGGTACAAGGCAATAAAGCAGGCGTCTGCGGCAGCCAGATCCATCACAATGCCTGTGCAAAGTAGCCCTGTACACGCATTTGTGACTATCCCTCCAACACAAGGGAAGCATAGACCGCAAAAAAGGTGCAGGGTCTGCTACGAAAATGAAAAGAAAAGAAAGGACACAAGAAAAATGTGCAGTGGTTGCAAAGGCAACCCTGGGTTCTGTTGTATTGAACATTTCAAAACAAAAACAAACAGTCTAGTTTATACTGGACTGCACTTGCAATAACATAAGGGGGACATTAATATTATTCAGAACTGTTTGAAAGTACAAGAATGCTCTATGTGCATAAATAGCAGTGTGGAGTAGTGGTTAGGGCTCTGGAAGCTTGACCGAAAGGTCGTGGGTTCAATCCCAGGTGGGAGACACTGCTTCTGTACCCTTGAGCAAGGTACTTCACCTAGATTGCTCCAGTAAAAAAAAAAAAAAAACTGCATAAATGGGTAATTGTATGTAAAAATAACGTGATATCTTGTAACAATTGTAAATTGCCCTGGATAAGGGTGTCTGCTAATAAAATAAATAATAATAAATCGATATAATTTCATAAAATTATATTTTTTACATATTGGAGATTTCTTTTGCTGTTTTGGTAAATGTCTGAAAATGTCCTTGAGCATTATGTAGGCCAGGGATCTACACATGTTTTTTTCCCCCACTACAATGAATAGTGAATGAAGATCTCAATTTATTTAGAAGACAGACACACAAATCACAATGACTGCCGCTGTGACACATTTCAGCTACAATGAATCAGCGTAGGTTTGAAAGGCCCACGTGCGATTCAGAGTTCATGCTTATTCAATAAACGGCCTCCTGCTGAACCACTCTATTCTCTATTACTGCAATTTAAAGTTATTGTGTTAGCTGGTGGTTGTACTAAGGCTGCTGAACCTCAAGGTACCAGGGAAAGGGACTTGTTGTCTTTGTCAAAACTCAAAAGGGGAAGTGCCTAATGAAGTTATATATTCTGACACTGACCTACACTTTGGCAGCAGTCGTGTAATTTTCAAGGCTTATTTTACCCTTGGACATAGCAAGCATGTTCACTCTAAAAAGGGCATTTGGAATCTCACTGCACAACACACTTGTGGGGTCATGAAAAATTCAAGGGCTCTGGTTGAAAATTGTATAGGTTTAACAAGCACTGAAGCTTGGCGTGTCTGGAATCTGTGCTTTTGGAAGTCCTGTCCTTTAAAATTACACATTGCAGATGTCAATTCAGTGATGCATCGAAAGAGAGAACCAGACTGATCAAGGTGACCTGGTCCTTGGCTCACCGCGCACCAGCGACCCCTGTAGTCTGGCCGGGCGCCTGCGGGCTTGCCTGTAAGCTGCCCGAGAGCTGCGTTGTCCTCCGACGCTGTAGCTCTTGGGTGGCTGCATGGTGAGTCCACAGTGTGAAAAAAAGCGGTCGGCTGACGGCACATGCTTCGGAGGACAGCGTGTTTGTCTTCGCCCTCCCGAGTCAGCACAGGGGTGGTAGCGGTGAGCTGAACTTCAAAATAATAATTGGCCATTCCAAATTGAGAGAAAAATAATAAAAATAATTGGCAATGACTAAATTTTGAAATAAATAAATAAATAAATAAATAAATAAATAGGTTCCCTATTTAGACACGCGCGAGGGCAGTTGGAGTCACTCACCTTGGCAGAAGTTTCAAACCAGCCTATGAAGCCACTCTCTTTGCAGAACTGATCCATGTTGGAGGAGTTGTCTCCACTGCCATCCTTCTGGTCGCACTTGTTGGCGAGGAGCACAACAGGGATCGCGCCCCCATTGGGCAGCTTCACCTTGCTGTCCAGGTCGTGTTTCCACTTTGAAACTGCCTCGAAGGTGGATCCTCTTGTCACGTCAAAGACCACGAAAGCTCCCACAGCCTCCTTGTAATACACTCTGGTCATGTTGCCAAACCTTTCCTGACCTAAAAGAGGAAAGCAACACCTGTTAAAAGGGTCACTCAAAGGTAAGCTAGACTAGAGCATTGGGTCTAAAACATATTCTTTCTTGCTTCATTTTGAATGAAATATGGGGATGGGAAAGACCAATAATTTGTATTGAAGACTAGGACCGATTTATTTAGGTGTGGGTCATATTTGTACTCCAAAACCTACATATTGCAGAAGTACCCTTCCATATTTTCAGTGTGGCAATTAACAAATTATAAAGATGTGAATCAATACAACATTCCCTTAATTGGATGGATGGCCTGCCAATCTTGGAAACTGGTCTAGTGTATATATATATATATATATATATATATATATATATATATATATATATATATATATATATATATATATATTGATCTGAAGGCAATCTAATCAGTATCTGCTCAACCCTTTGACATTGTCAAAAGTGCCGTCAATAAGATTTGACCTATAACATAACAAAGTCAGTGGAACTTACCTTAATATGCTATGACAGAAATTATCAAAATATACTTTTTTTAATTAAAGACTACACTCAAACCAACTTTGGGGAAATAGTTTAAAAGAAATACTGTAGCACCAATAGGATGAACATAACAGAGGTCTACAATGTTGTATACTAGATTTGGGGCTTTACTGTACTGTCTCTGACACCTTAGTTTATTATTTGTAACCTTTTTCAAGTAACAGAATATTTACAGGTGTTCTAACCAGAAAAGGGTGAGGCTACAGTACAGTATTTTTCCTACTGCACCTCCCTATGTACAATATGCAAAAAGCAACGACTAGCAAATTAAATGAATAGCTGGCTTGCAGACATCCAATTTTGGAAAAAATATGTTGAAGACTGCTGCTAAAATTAGGTCAGTACTGCAGTATACCCATATATTTTAAATAGGGCTGTCAAGTGATTAAAAAAAAAAACTTTGTTAATCTTGGTTTTAATTACACATTTAATTGATACAATTACTGCATCCATCTCATTAACTTGTTTTATTACTGATGCTATTATTATTATTATTATTATTATTATTATTATTATTATTATTATTATTATTATTAATGGTCTTATATGGTCTTGGACTTTCTTATCTTCAAGATCTGCTGACTCCAGATGTCCCTGGTTGTTCCGAGATCGGAAGATGCTTCTGACAGTCCCTAAAATTCGTTTGAACTCTGTCGGAGCCAAGGCATTTAGTTATAATGCCCGTCATCTTTGGAACTTGCTCCTGATTCATATCAGGAATGCTAGCACAATTTAATCTTTTATATTTGGTTTGAGAACGTATTTGTTTGGGTCTGTTTATTTGTAGCTGGATTATATATTAGACACAGGCTTTTTAATATTTATTTTGTAAAGAGTTCTGGAATGCTTGCATTAAGAGTGCTATATAAGTTAAATTTGAAACAACTGCTAAATCACAATGGAGTCACGTTATATTCACGCAACAGTTTCAAAAAATGGCAAATGAAAGAGAGCTCAGTGTGATATGTGAGATTAATATACAGTACACCCACGCTACAACAAACCTGTTGGGGTCCAAGCCTTTTGTTTGTTATATTGAGGGGTCTGTTATAGCAAAAGGACAATCAGAATGAAGGATAAACTGTTGGAGTAAGTTAATGAAATGAGATTGTGAATACAACTTGAAATAATTAAAACACAATACAAAAAAACCCACAAATCCCAAACTGAAGCTGATCTTTTACTCAAAATCAAAATCGGACATGAATTGTTTCAGTGCAAAACATGCAAAAATCCCAAACTGAGCTTTTATTTCAAATCAACCCAACATGAAAAGTTTGACATGAAAAGTTCATCAGATCCTCAAGTCTTTTTTTGTTGTTTTTTTCTTCTTTAAATCAATTTTGCTTTGCCACATGGTTGCTGAACGAGCCAAAAAAAAAAAGAGTGCTTTTGTACTTTTACTGTGCTTTTATACAGCTCCTGAGTTTTATTAAGACAAAAAGTTGGCTTCGCTGCAGAGATGGCATCCAGCGAGTAGAGACCGGGATATTGGCAGTGTGTGTAAAGTGACCCCAGAGATTGGTTGTGCCTCCATGATACATCAACAGTCGATTGCACAGTTTCCATTCAACTTTTTTTTGGTCGTCTGGATATTTAACAAAAAAAATCCCAAACTGCAGAGGGGTGGAGAGACATTTCTTTCAATACAGCTTACGCCATCGCTTTGCTGTCGAGATGGTGAATGAAGAAATTTGCCTCTGGTCGGGCGCCTGTGGGCTTGCCTGTAAGCTGCCCAGAGCTGCTTTGTACTCCGACGCTGTAGCTCTGGGGTGGCTGCATGGCGGGCCACCCCAGAAGCGGTTGGCTGACGGCACACGTTTCGGAGGACAGCGCGTGTTCGTCTTCGCTGCTCCCGAGTCAGCGAAGAGCTGATAGCGGTGAGCTGAGCCTAAAATACAATTGGCCATTTCAAATTGGGAGAAAAACTGTGTAAAATCAATTGGCGACTACTAAATAAAAATTTTAAAAAAAGTAAAACTTCAAAAGACAAACGCGTGATTGACATACGTTAAAAAATTAATCTCTAAAGAAATTAAATGAATGCATTAAAATCACACTTGGGGACTTGGGGTTTGGAACGAATGACTGGCCTTGCTTTTAAAATGTAATATTACAAAAGCATAAATGTGCTACACATTTATTTAAAAAATAAAAAAATAACACACTGGTGAGTAATGTTATAAACTAATTATTTATGTATCTGCTTTACATGTTGTTTTTCTCAAGTTACAGAACACAACCACTGTTTTTTTTTTTTTTTTTTAATCTGATGAGATCAAATGCGGTAGGTCCAGTGTCAAATTAAATTGTCCAGAACTGCAGGCAGGTAAGTCTTAAAAAAACAATTCTAATTGTACTGATACAGTTCTTAAATCGGGACACTGGAACTAGGGGTGCTGGGGGTGTGGCAGCACCCCTGGCTTTGCAGGGCTTCCATCATATACAGGGGCTACAGTTTTGTTCAATGGCTTTCAGCACCCCCACTATAAATATTGTGGGGGCAGGGGAGTAGCCTAAAAGTCGCATGCGAGATGCATGCATTACCTATTAAATGTTACGTCAAGTTCAATGTACAAATAAAATGTGAATTTGTACAATTTGTTTTAGATACAGTATATATTTTAATTGCCATTCCAGTACTTTAAGATTAGGACTACACCACTGTTGGTAACAGCTATCTTATGTTCTGTACACTGCAACCACTGTTCCATGATCCAATGCCTTTAGCTAAGCTTAAACTCTTTAAATCCAGCATAATACAATGTAATCGGAAATCTTATGCGTTTTCTTTATTTTCAGCTGACTAAGTCACCCCCACCCCCTCCTGTAAGCAGACCTTGCTTGTCGTTATTCTTCCGTTACACTGGGTTATACTGTCTGACTGCCGAGCATTAAAAGGCTGGGGATCCTGGCAAGCAGAAACATTTCAGTAAATTCAAAATGTCACTGTTGTTTTCCCCCCCTCCTTTTAAAACGGTAGATTTACCTATGGTATGGCAACTGTTATATCTGCTCAAAGGCACTGGTTCTTATGCCAAACAATTATATGTGATCAAGGAAATGCAAAGGGTTATTTACACTAACATAAGAACAGTCTAACAATTCAAAAGTTGACTATATTACATGCTTCATCTGCCATTTTGGATGAGACTGAGAGAAAGCTATTCATATTAGGTCTCAAGTTTCAAAACAGATGCATAGCAATTAAAAACAAAAAAAACAAAAAAAACACACTTACATGAATCCAATTTAACCCTATCCTGTTATGAATTCGATTTAAGATAATACTCCAATTTAACTAACGATATTAGTTCTAAACTAGAGCTGGTAAAACGTTTTAGTCATATAATTGTACTTTACTGCACTGCTAATTTAGCCTGAACCTAAATGAGCTGGATTCACAGAAGACAAGGCACTGTGCCCTGCCACGCCTCATTTCAAAAAGCATGGCTTTAATATTAGAAACTCTACATACAGGCGGCAAGAAAATAATACATGTGGGGCCAAAACACAAATGTAGAAATGGTGGTTTTCATGACACACACACACTGTATGAGCGCCTAATAACAACTCCTATTCATTTGGATTAATAAACTATACATTTCAACAGCCCTGTACAAAAGGGCTACATTACTTGGAAAACCCTTATAAAAACATTTACCATGGTAAATTTGCAGTTATTTTGCAGTTTGCAATGCTTTTCTTATACTGCAATTTATTGTGGTTATCAACAGTATTCATTTAAAATGTACCATACTTATGTGCAAGCCCCTTGTCAAACATTTTACAATGGTTAACTCCACTTTGATGTACTCTGTACCACAGAAAAAAAAACACACACTATAAAAGGGAAGACCATTTATTCCAATTTCCTAATAAAACTCAAGACAATACGATTTCACAACATTGCTTATGCAACAGCTCTTTTTCAGTAGCTTGAGAATACAGATTAAGGAAATAAAGGTGTTACAGAAATATGTAACACACTGCTGCATTACATAATCACCACAGCTAACTGCGTGTGCACAATGTCATGTTTGTAGTCAGTTTGCAATGTTTCTGTAATATCATTTAAAATAAATAAATAAATAAATAAATCTGTAAACATCATAAAATTACACAAGGTGCAGCACTTACTATTATTTAAATACACCAAACCCAGCCAAATAAAGAGCTGTTTTCATTGTGAACTGTTTTGGGTCTATCATTCCTGAGCACCTGCAAACCACATTACCACAAGGACATATTTAGAATATGGACACATGGAGAAGAATCTATTATACATGTTTCATAAATTACCAAATGATATCCACCCTAACATTTTGGTGGATTTAATTAAGGTGGACAAAATCTGAAATTGAATTCTTAGACACCTTGGTTAAACTTGATCAAGGATCTATTAAAACAGACCTTTACTCGAAACCTACTGATATGCATCAGTACATATATATGTCATCTTCACATCCTATCTACTAAAAGAGCAATTCCTAAAGGACTGGGTATAAGAATACAAATAATCTGTTCTGATAAAAATGACAAAAAAACAGAGAAAGGAATTTAAAATATATATTAAGAGGTTATAAAGAATAAATTATTGAGAGAGAATTGGGAAAAGTTGACAAACTCAATAGGAATGAACTACTTGATAAGAAAAGGAAAGGGTTAAGAGAGTAACACTAATAATTACATATTCTACATTATTACCCAACATTTCAAAAATTGTTTGGAAGCATTTATGTATACTTCATAATTCAGAGAAAATGAAAAAAAAAAAAAAATCTGAAAGCACCGATCGTAGAAGGGTTGTAAATTTGGCTGACATTTTAGTCCACATTAAAACATAAAGGGATCATAGATACATTAAGGGACATTGAAACCTGTAAAAGCACATGTAAAGTGTGCAAATATATTGGGAATGATAAAAGTGAAATAAAGAAAATACATATTCAGTCTTAAATCTGCCATGCAAGGATAGCAACCTTGTAAATGGTATATTCTGCATAAAATGTAATAAAATAAAATATGTAGGAGAGATAGGTACATCATTATATAAAAGAATACTGAACCACCTATCAAATATAAGAAATAAAGTAAATTAACCAATAGTTCAGCACTTTACAAGAAACAGACACACAATGGATAACCTAAAGTTTGTGGTTTTAGAAAAAATAAAATTAAAAAAGGTACAGTATAGAAGAATAAAAGAAAATAAATTGATAAATAGACTAGATACCACGATGCCGGAAGGCTTAAATAGAAAGGAACAGTAGATCATTAGCTATATAGTGAATGACATCACAAAGACATTAGATTTAAAGAGATAAATGTATGGTTTCCATGGCATCAAAAGCCTATAAATACCTCCAATGTTTGTTTTCAAAACAGACATTCCCTTGACAAAGGTATGTTAAACATACTGAAATGTTGGGAAGTTGGCTCTTTGAGCAAAAACTTGTGTGTATATATATTATATATATATATATATATATATATATATATATATATATATATATATATATATATATATATATATATATATATATATATATATATATATTTTTTTTTTTTGGACATACCAGTATATTGAATCCAGCAGTCTCAGTGATGACAACAGTGTCACAGGTACAGCTTGTGACATCTGCAATGCAAGGTCGGAAGCACCTTTCAAACTAGGGCGCTTGTAATTTAGGCACTACCCAAGGCTGTTGGCAACCTCTGATCAACATCCCAGTGCTTATTTTCTTTTATTTTAAAAGCAGGTTTTGTATATTTGACATCATTGTATCCTGCATGTCCTGTTTACAGTGACATACCCACAAACAGAATTGGCTGTCAAACTCCAATGCTACATCCATACAAAACATCCAGATCCACACAGAGTACATCAGTATCAGAAGGCGATTTTGATAGTATAAACAAAAATAGAACTCTGCTATTCTCCAATATTAGTGTTCAAAGACCCTCACCAAAAGCCTTCAGTGCTTACTGTTTTGAACACGTATTCATTGTGATGCTATACCTAGCACATCACTGAAGACTTCTTGAATAAACTCCAGAGGCCCTCATTGAGGGGAGTCTAACCCTCAGTGTGGATTGTCCTAGAAACACAGACAGATAAGACAATGACAAATTATATTGCCTTTAAAAACGCTTAACCATACATTTGTAGTGACCCCCCCACTAGTATTTGCAATAAGAATGTAAACTTTTACTTTTTTTTACTAATTGAAATCCAAAGGGGTATACTGGGGAGAGAACTGGAACAAATAAATCATTTTAACCCTTTACACCACTACTGGACTTTGAGACTTACTCCGCTTCTAGACTAACATGTTTTACCACTAATCTTGGAGTACCAAATGTCGTCCTTAGGTTGTCCAAGATGCGTGCTAATCGGGATCAGTGGAACCAGCAACAAAATGCATTTATTTATTGGTATTGTGGATATCAAATTTATAAAACTAGAAATGTATAAACTAGAAAAAAAACATCCCCGTTAGCATCATCTGAGTGGTATATCATATCAGATCAAATGGTTTAAAAGCATGAAGGTAACTGAAAACATGAAAAATGACAATGTGGTACTGAAATGGTTCATCTTCACTGGGCACCACCTGTAACTTTGAGAGAATCACATAATCATACAAGAATACAGTACTTCTTTGTATCAACTATAAAGACCCTATCTCCTCATGGTATTTACTAGTCAACCTCAAAATCTGTTACACGTAGGGATATGACTGTAGATGACTTGACTAGTAAGGGAAAGAAGCAATCATTGTAATATAATTTATCAGAAAAAAAACTAATAAATTAAACAAAAAGTATATTATATATATATATATATATATATATATATATATATATATATATATATATATATATATATATATATATACACACAGTACTGTGCAAAAGTTTTAGGCAGGTGTGAAAAATGCTGTAAAGTAAGAATGCTTTCAAAAATAGACATGTTAATAGATTATATTTATCAATTAACTAAATGCAAAGTGAGTGAACAGAAGACAAATCTAAATCAAATCCATATTTGGTGTGACAACCCTTTGCCTTCAAAACAGCATCAATTCTTCTAGGTACACTTGCACAAAGTCAGGGATTTTGTAGGCATATAGTCAGGTGTATGATTAAACAATTATACCAAACAGGTGCTAATGATCATCAATTCAATATGTAGGTTGAAACACAATCATTAACTGAAACAGAAACAGCTGTGTAGGAGGAATAAAACTGGGTGAGGAACAGCCAAACTCAGCTAACAAGGTGAGGTTGCTGAAGACAGTTTACTGTCAAAAGTCATACACCATGGCAAGACTGAGCACAGCAACAAGACACAAGGTAGTTATACTGCATCAGCAAGGTCTCTCCCAGGCAGAAATTTCAAGGCAGACAGGGGTTTCCAGATGTGCTGTCCAAGCTCTTTTGAAGAAGCACAAAGAAACGGGCAACGTTGAGGACCGTAGACGCAGTGGTCGGCCAAGGAAACCTACTGCAGCAGATGAAAGACACATCATGCTTACTTCCCTTCGCAATCGGAAGATGTCCAGCTGTGCCATCAGCTCAGAATTGGCAGAAAACAGTGGGACCCTGGTACACCCATCTACTGTCCGGAGAATTCTGGTCAGAAGTGGCCTTCATGGAAGACTTGTGGCCAAAAAGCCATACCTCCGACGTGGAAACAAGGCCAAGCGACTCAACTATGCATGAAAACACAGGAACTGGGGTGCAGAAAAATGGCAGCAGGTGCTCTGGACTGATGAGTCAAAATTTGAAATATTTGGCTGTAGCAGAAGGCAGTTTGTTCGCCGAAGGGCTGGAGAGCGGTACACGAATGAGTGTCTGCAGGCAACAGTGAAGCATGGTGGAGGTTCCTTGCAAGTTTGGGGCTGCATTTCTGCAAATGGAGTTGGGGATTTGGTCAGAATTAATGGTCTCCTCAATGCTGAGAAGTACAGGCAGATACTTATCCATCATGCAATACCATCAGGGAGGCATCTGGTTGGCTAAATTTATTCTGCAGCATGACAACGACCCCAAACATACAGCGAAAGTCATTAAGAACTATCTTCAGCGTAAAGAAGAACAAGGAGTCCTGGAAGTGATGGTATGGCCCCCACAGAGCCCTGATCTCAACATCATCGAGTCTGTCTGGGATTACATGAAGAGAGAGAAGCAACTGAGGCTGCCTAAATCCACAGAAGAACTGTGGTTAGTTCTCCAAGATGTTTGGGCCAACCTACCTGCCGAGTGCCTTCAAAAACTGTGTGCAAGTGTACCTAGAAGAATTGATGCTGTTTTGAAGGCAAAGGTTGGTCACACCAAATATGGATTTGATGTAGATTTTTCTTCTGTTCACTCACTTTGCATTTTGTTAATTGATAAATATAAACTATTAACATGTCTATTTTTGAAAGCATTCTTACTTTACAGCATTTTTTCACACCTGCCTAAAACTTTTGCACAGTACTGTATATATATATATATATATATATATATATATATATATATATATATATATATATATATATATATATATATATAAAATATTTTTTAAATGATAGGGATTCACTTTGTGACTTTGGCTGGCATCAATGATGATTTAAAATAGTCTGCAGTGTCCTCACTCCACCAAATACAGTATGTGTTGTGCTCTGTTGAATTTTATAACTCAATGTTCTAACTTAACTGGATTATGGATTTACACTGCCGTAAAACCACTGCTTCATTGTACATTGTGTCATTAAGCAGGAACAATGTACAATGGAATAGTCTACGCTGGGTCTAAAAATAAATGAAAAAGCTGTAAAATTATCCCTTAATTCAAATGCTAGATTAATATGAAATAATTTAATTCACTAAAATATCCGAAGCTCACCACTGCTTGGACGATTATAAAAATAAATTTCAAAAAAACAGGGTCAGCTGTAAAAATGAAAAAAAAAAAAAAAAAAAGCTAAGTGACTAAATATTTGAAATGTGAATCAAATATACATTTTTGCACTGAACAGCTAATATTTTACTTTTCCTCGCAAACAGTTTTCTAAACTCATCAATGCAGATTGGTTGACTGATTTGAACATTGTGGAAGCATGCGTGTCTGCGTAGTGTAGATACGAAACGCGATGCACATGGAAAAGCATACCTGAAAAAGCAACGTCAAAGAAGTGCTGCAAAATAAATCAAATCTAAAATCAATTTGGCCAGCAAATATTTGAGCCTTACAGCTAGCTACCAGTGTACAGTCAGAGCACGTTTTTAGCACTAGTGGGCACATTCACCTTTTCGTTCACGTCGAAACATGGAACATCTGAATATGCTTTTTTTTTTTATGAACAGAAACTTAAAATAGACTTCCCGGGCATACTGATATTTGGCCAATGGACTGCATAACTGAAGGGTATTAAGCCCTATGTAGCTACTGTAAGTATGATGCTTGAGTGTGAATAGCTGATTAAGACATTAGTTGGGTATTTTAGTAGCATAAACATAAATAAAATTGTGGGTAGATTTTTTAATCAATTGAAACATACCCTATTGATGACTGTTTCTTATTTCTGTATGCCTAATATCAGTAGAACTGCTTGCTTTTATTTGGAGCCAGGCCTGATTTCCATGAAATGTTTGTTTTTATTGAGATATTCATTTATTAAGATCACTTAAAAGGCCCTATTTTGAATCGAGTGCAGTTTGCCCTCATTTTTCTGAAAATAATAAAACCATTTTACGATTGTAAAACTAGTAAGAAACAACTCAAAAGAATAATGCAATTGCTCCAACCTGCAATAGATTTGTTCCTTGATAGTCTCATAATACTGATGATGATTTTTCCTTTCAGAACTTCAAAAATCGGACCTGTAATATCACGATACTCAATTTCTGGACTAATATCATGATAATGACAAAGGTAATATCGTGACATCCCTAGTTACACAACAAACCAGCAGAGAAAATTAAGGTCTTTAAGTACTTTACCAGAATTTTTACATGAGCATCAGTATTTGTATGCAAAACAACAACAACCAATGACACAACCTTGTGACCTCATAGCTAGTTACGGCCATGGCCAGTATGCACCAAACATTAAGACAATAACTCTGAGTGTTCAGTTTCCATGCAGCTGTAATTCCAAAAGTCACCAGACTTTAATACGGCAGCAATATTAGATCAGATGTGATTTTCCACAGTCAGCAACACATTTAACACAAAGGGCTTATATAACCATGCAAATATTAAGTTACAACTTAAAATGGCTTGAGATACAGTACACAGCTTTGCACAAAACAACAAAAAAAAACCCTGTCTGGAAATAGTTACATTTTTCACCCACGATCAACCCTGAATATCTCGAAGCTTTTTGTCTTTATCATCCAGAAGCCAAAAAGTCAAACGACTCCAATAGGGCAGAGTTGCCACAACACAGAAAATCGTTTGTAACACACTGTATATATCCCCTGCAAATGAAATAATAACACATCATCCCAACCTATATCCATCGCATCAGAACAGGACAAGGGGTTCCCAAGAGACAGCATTTTAATAGCTGCAACCATCCGGTCTCAGAACTGTAAAGCACTATTCCGAACAGTACAATGTCATTTCATTGACTTTATTTCAGATGTCAGTTAATATATTACATGTAAATACTGCTGGCAGCTCTTATGGTACAATAATTACATGACGCGTGAGATTTCTGGTGAACACATGTGGCACTTCATGCCTTTGAATGCATTCCCAACTCTAATATGAAGTACAAACAGGACAGAATTGCAAATAGGGAATGCAGACACTTTACACACTAGCAAATGCATAGTAATTTTTTTTTCTCCTCATGATGCCAATTATGTGTGCTGTAAAAACACCCAGGAAGTTGATGAAAGCAATATGATTTGGTGTTCAAGAGAGAAAGCAGAAAAGTGTCACAAATCAAACATTTATGTCTTGTGGTCTTTTGTGAACTGATGAGAAAATAACCAGTGCATTAGCAGCCCAAACCCAGCATTCAGAATTAGATTTTGGGGCCGATGTAAGGATACGTGCAAAGTGATTTGCAGCTGCAAAACACCATCTGTATTAATTCTAATTAACATTCGGTTTATATAAACTTATATTTATATTATCATGCAATGCTGGCTGAGGATCAGCCTGTTCTAATACTACAAACTTTACATCATTTATGTCATGTCCTTGACTGGTGAAGTGCTGTACTATTGGTTCATTCATTTTTTTTATTTCTAATTAATGAAAGGTGGTTCTGAATTATTTTACATAAAAGTTGTTCCAGTCTCTCCAACATATTTTATTTCATCACATTTTTCACAGGCTATTCCATAAACATTGCTATTATTTTTATTGGATACGTGTTGTTCTTATGTTTAATTATATTTTTTACTTTTGTCCATGTATTTACACACTTTACATGGACTATTGCAAGTATTTGTAGAACCGATCCTGTCAATTACTCTTATGTTTACTGTGAACTAAAATATCACCTAAATTAGCTTCTCTTTTGAATACTACAACTGGGGCCTTAAGAAATACTTTTTTCAATTTCTGAATTATGTAGAATCTGCAAGTGTTTAAGTGTTTCAAAACTATCTTAGAAATATTAGGCAAAAGTTTAGAGTAAGTCATTACTAATGGGACTATTTTGACCTTTTTATCTCTATTTTTATAATTTAGTAGATCATCTCTTTTTAGTTTATCCACTTTTCTTAACTCCATCTCTATAGAGAGAGAGGGAGATAGATACAGAGAAAGAGGGAGAGAAAGTGAGAGTGAGAGTGAGAGTTGAGAGATATCTTAACACACATTGTAAATACTGCAATGATATAAATAAAGCCAATGTATTTTCTGTCTGACTGAACTTCTAAAACAGATTAATAGCACAGTCAATAAAGTCATATTTATCACAGGTCTCATTAGGGATGCTGTGCAGTAAGACACACTGGCAAACTTCCATCAGCCCCTGTCTGATTTGTTCAAAGTCACACACCAAATCTGCAGGGGACCAGGCACAAAACATACAGCAGTGAAAGCCAAACAGATGATAGACTGGATGTGTGACAATCTCTTCCCTCATCAGACTGCATAGCAATTATGTTGTGTTTCATTTCGCCTCAGCTGTACTAAAATTGGTTGATTACTTTTTTTTTATTTCAGGAAATTCACACTTTGAAAGAACATCACAGCTGCTTCCTGGTGAGGAAAAATTCAAACAAATCAAGTTATCGTAGTAGCCTTAGCACAGATTGAAAGCAGGTGTTGATAAAAAGGGGGGTTTAAAGGTTATATTACTGGAGTATGGTTGAAGTAATTGTAAGCCCATTGATGTCTGAAGGGTCCAGGCGCCTTAATGTTCCTAAAGGTTTCTCACTGAAGTACAAGCAAGATGCAAATTGAAGGATTTTTTTTTTTTTTTTTTTTTTTAAGCAGGCAAAGGTAAATACTACTGCAACTTCTAAAAATGTTGTCATACAAGGTCAAACTAGCAGAAACCACAGCCATTTGGAATTAGCTTTTTATTAAATAAAAAACAAACAGAAGAATAAAAAATTGCTGAAGCAAATAAAAATGTCTTCTCAGGCGACTCAACCTGTTTGGTACGTGGATTCTGATGTGGTTTTCAGTTAGACAGGACAAAACTAAATAGCGATTGGTAAGTAAATTTGCTCATTCTGTGCTCACTTCCTCAGTTCTTTCTTTGCCAGCCTTTTCTTCATTTGAGCATCTCGCCATCAAGCTCCCCTCTCTCATGTCCCTCACCCTTGCCGTTATCTACCGTCCACCTAAGAATAACTCTGCTTTTATTGCCGAGTTTTCAGAATTCCTCTCCCTCATCTGCACTTCTACTGACAAAATCCTACTCCTAGGTGACTTCAACATTCATGTTGACTTGCCTTCCTCCCCCCCTAGTGACCAACTTCAACACGCTCCTGGACTGTCTTGGGCTCTCTCAATCTGTCAACACCCCCACTCACACCTGAGGAAACACCCTAGATCTGCTCATCACCAGGGGTCTTGACCTCTCCAATCCCTCCCTTAGATCTCTCTCTCTCTCTCTCTCTCTCTCTCTCTCTCTCTCTCTGACTATTTCTTAATCACTGCTAATATTAATCTTCCTGCACCTTCCCCCACTATTGATACTGTTATTTCCTTCCATCCTAAGAATCTGCTGAATCCTCTGAAACTCTCGGAATGCGTCTCTTCATCCCCTCTAACTGGTACTCTCCCGTCTTTGATTGACGATGCGGTGACCCTCTACAACGCCACCCTTACTCAGATCATCGACACTGCTGCCCCACTTACAACTAGAATGGTCAAGAAAGATCGAAACTGCCTATGGTACACCCTCGAACTCTGATTGCTTAAGTCTGCCTGCCGCAAGCTTGAGCACAAGTGGAGGTCGTCTGGACTAACGGTTCAGAGAGAGATCTGGACTGACAGTAGCTACAGGCGTTCGCTCACTGCTGCCAGGGTGAAGTACTTCTCTGAAATCATAGCTATGGGACACGGTAAACTCAATGTTCTCTTTAAGACCACTGACCAAATCCTACATCCAGCCACCAACAGATCCATCTCCCGTTCATCCTCCTCTCTTACCTGTCATGATTTCTCCTCTTTCTTTCAGAACAAAACTGACATCTATTCTACGCTCTCCTGCCACAAACCCAGTTTACTACTCGACCACTTTGACTCACCTCCGGTTGCCCCTCCTGCTCTCTCCTCCTCCTCCTCCTCCTCCTCCCTGATATCTCCAGCCTACTGTTAATCAACTACTGCCACATGCCCCTTGGACTCCCAGCCGACTAATCTTGTCTGTCTCTGTGCTTCTGATCTCACTCCTTCCATTATGCACACTATTAACCTGTTCCTGGATTCAGGCTTGGTTCTTGCTGACCTCAAGCTTGGCAGAGTTAGGCCGGTATACAAAGACTGCAGCTAGTTCAGAATACCGCAGCCATGATCCTTACCAGATGTAAAAAATGTGAACACATCATCCCCTTCTTGCCCAGCTGTGGCCTTCATCACACAGGTCCTGAGTACATCTTCAACCTGCTGACACGTTATGTCCCTGCTTGTTATCCCCAAGCAAAAGTGCACCACACTTGGAGAACACTCATTTAGCTTCATGGCTCTGACTCTCTGGAACTCTCTCCCAGCTTTGGTGCGAGATGCTCCCATTGTCGCTCGCTTTAAATCAACTCTCAAGACCCACTTGTTCTCTCTTGCTTTCCATGCTCTTTAAACCTGATATTTGTTATTAGCTGTTGTGTCTTTCTGTTTTTTCACTCTTATCTTATTATCATGATTCTATGAGACATACACCACTTTGTATAAATAAGAAACAAACATGTCAGCGAATCGGTGAAAACATGTTAATGGGTCTGTTGCGAACCAGTTTCAAGATATGAACAATTACCAAACATAAGTACACCAGGTAGCAGGAAAAAGGAAAATGCTACCAATACTAGTGCAGCGATACCTGTTGAAGTGTATGTATATTACACAATTGAAGTGTATGTGTATTAAGCATCAAAGATAGATGTGTTTGTTACCTGTAAGTTACAATGTGCAATAGAGGGTTAAAAACATATATATATATATATATATATATATATATATATATATATATATATATATATATATATATATATATATATATATATATATATATATATATATATATATATATATATTCAAAATCTACAGACTTTGACCTTTCAGAAAACATATCATGGTAGAATGAAATTATTTAAGTGTCAAAAATTCATATACAATGTAGAAAACATTGAGCTGCAGTTCAGACTGATTTACCACTGTGATTTACCACTTCTAACCAACAGTGGGGACAATGGGGTACATGAAAAATAATTTATGATAATAATATGTACACTGTACTGTCTCTCAGTAGCCCAAAAAAATTACCCTCATCAAATTTATCACCAAAAAAAAGAAGATACAAATAGACCTCTAGAAACACTAAACAGTGATAAAGATTTAAAGAACAGAGAGTTTAGTTTCTTTATAGCAACAGTTAACTTTGATGTAAACTGCATTTCTGCAATAAATGCATATCTGACTTGTTCTGCTTAAGTATCCTCAGGATATCATTTTATCAATAAATATTTTTGCACTGCATTAAAATTAGTGCCAGGTAGCGGAGTCAGCAACGGGACCTGGATCAAGTACATTTTAAATGGATGCTTTTTGAATATGGCAGCCATCCTAAAAAGGCAGTTATAGCATATGCTTGTGTGTAGTATCTTAAAAAGGTGCAACAGTCCACTTTCTCTTTCTTTCTTTCTTTCTTTCTTTATCCATCCTGCCAGCTATTACATGAATTACATAAAATAAGCTTCACAGTACCATTGTATCTCACTCACTATCAAATTAAAAACTCTTCACTAAATTTGTTTATTCAATTAAAAGCACCTTAAAACTAATCTCCAATATATGCCACGTCCCCATCCCTTTAAAAGTTTCAAAATAACATCCTTTCACAAACTGGAAAGCCAATAGTTTTACGAAAAAACTCAAACGACCTTCTTTTAAAACACTACAGAAGGTTTATCTATATTTTCTGTGGGCTGGTTTCATGGAAACTAGCAAAGATACAAGACCTGAGAGAAATCTTAAAAGGACAACTATGGTGTGTTTACACTTACAACTCAGACCTGAACTGGCTTAAGTTCGATCAGATTAAAAAGATTCTTATCATTTGAGTCACCTGTTTACACTTAAGCACAGACCTAGGCTGGCTCTGGCCCTGTATGTGCGAGCATAGCCCCTGAACTGTAGTGAGTGCTCGATGACGTCATAATCAACCACATTTCCCCTCCCCAAGAAACACAGAGACGGCAGTGTTTAAATCAACAAGTCATTTGTGTGTTTCTACTTCAAGGTGGCGGTTCTGTGCGAATTAAGATTTAAATTTTGCCATCAGACCATGCAGTCGTGTTATATTCTTATTTCATAACGAACAAACTGGCAGAAAAATATTTAAAGTTAATAAAGTAATTTTGTAAACCCAACAAAAGCATTTTTTTTCCAGCTTTGGTCATGGCAGTGACTTCATTTCACCAGCAAAGACCTTAAGTTTTACTTCTTTATTTTACTACAAGTTAACCATTAGCACCACCGTCAAGAGATATCTCTTCTATGGGAGACCAAGGCAGGAAACAACTGGAGCATTTTGCTAAATAACTGCAGGAAACAAATATTTTTATAGGGCCACTATAACCCTGTTGAACACTAAGAGAATTACAGGTAAAGGGATCTTTTTGGCAAGTTGTAATACTATAATAACCAAAAGCATTGAACCAATAATATCCTTTTTATTAAAACCTACAGTGCAAAAAAATGTTTTTTAAACACTTTTTTCAGCAATTAATGAGCCGCTGTCATTGGGTCATCCAATGGTCATATTTAATAGCAGTCCTAGCGTTTCAAGATCAGAAACACAGATCTTTTGCTCTTAGAGATGGTTGATTCCTCATACTGACAGCAGCCTAGAATATCCTACATTGCTATTTTGGGTATTGTCAGTTACCTAACAAAACAACATCTTATGACAACTCTGTTATTATTGCATTTAAACAAGCTAAATTAATGAAGCTATTAAAAAGGTGCTCTGCTGTTAAAACAACAATACAGTAGCTATTTTAAATTAAGGCAGGAGTCTCTCTGTTGCTGCAGTGCCTCAATGCAACAGACATTTCTCTTTTCATACTAACACAACCTTACAGTTGTGGTTTGACAGGCCCTATTCACAGTTATGATTCTGTATGTATAAAATACAGTTCCATTCATTAAACTGCTATAGTTTCATGAATAACAAACTGTATTTGAAGCAAAACAACCGTCATTAACCCACAAATTACGCCTAAAGTGTTGTGATTTCAAGCTCAGATGTTTCCTCCAATAAAACACGTTTCAAATCTGCCAAAGCTGCTAAATGCTATGTACGTTCAAAGCCCAATTAACTTTCATTTTCAGACGCCTATACACTAAGCTCATGCGTTACTTAAAGATGGTTTGGATGGATTAAAATTTGGTACATAACATCCTAGAACGTGAAGACCAAACTTAATTTAATAATTCATTATAGCCCATTTGATCTTATTAAGTAGTCCACCAGCTTACATCATACTGTAGATTAGGGCTGTTAGTTAAGCCTCAAAATAGCAATAGATTGATTGGGCACACAAAATATAATTGTTTGAATAAATATCAATGATTGTACCGTCCACATACATTTCGCTCCATTCCCCCTTCGATTTCCGATTTCCGATTTCCGATTTCATTGTAGCAGCCCTACTGTAGATGTAGCAAAATGATGCAGTAAACCCAATGTTCTCAGTTTTTGTGAACTATGTCCATCACTAAACTGCAATTCAAATGCAAAAACAAACCAGTGTTAAAAACCAATAACTTACAGTATCCCTCAGGAATAAAAATGACCTATTAAGTTTTGTATGCATCATACATGCGTGACCTTTCATGTACATTTTGTTTTTTTGATTTAACAGATCCAGCCATTCAAATTTTAAGAACACATTTTGTATATTGAAAAAGTCAGGTTATAAGTTTTAATGTGCTGTATTTGTAGCTCTCAAGGTTCCTGCAATACAGCCTTGCTCCAAAAGGCCTCCTGGATTTGAATCTGGCTTTAGTCACAAGGAAGTCAGTCTGGATGGTGCTCTCAGCTCCACACACTGTAAACACTGTATATTTTAATTCCACCCCTGACCGTTATAAAACAAAATATTAATTTTCCCCAAGCAGGATTGAAAAATATCTTCTTTTAGGTTTCGGTGAAGCTATCTCTGGAGGGTATCTGATACTGGACTGTCATTCTGCCTGGTTTTTATTATTATTATTATTATTATTATTATTATTATTATTATTATTATTATTATTACTTACATTGCATAGGAGGGAAATAGTACAGCTTCAAAAAATATGAAACTTTCATCAAATCAACAGTCCTTGAAATCAGGACTTAAAGGATGTGTTGCAGTAAGAATACCTCTGTTAAGAAAGGGGAACAAGACTAAAAGGCTAAAATATGCAGAAGAACACAGAAATTGGACTATGGAACAATGGTCAAGGTGCTTTGGACTGTTGATGGATGGACAACGACCCCTGTGCCTTCGGCCAGTTTCTGTTTTCAATTCAACACTTGTCTTCTTTCTATTCCTTAAGAATATTATCTTAAAGTATTGCTCATCCTTGTTAGACAGTTTTTTGGGTCTTCCAGTCCTGGGTTTGTCAATTACAGAGGATGTTTCTCTGTACTTGTTGATAATGCTTCAGATACCACACCTTGAAAATCAAGGTATATATATATATATATATATATATATATATATATATATATATATATATATATACACATACATACACTGCTGTGCAAAAGTGTTAAACATGTTGCATGACAACGATCCAAAGCACACATCAAAATCTACTTCAGAATGGTTAAAGAAGAATAAAATCAAGGTTCTGGAATGGCCTAGTCTAAGTCCCAATCTAAATCGGACTGAGAATCTTTGGTATGAGTTGAAGAACTGAATGAACTAGGAACAATTTTGCATTGAAGAATGGTGAAAAATCACTAAAGAATCATGCTAAAAGCTCATTGACAAATATCCTAATCGTTTAAAAGAAGGTGCCTCAACCAGCTATTAAATTTAATTTTCTGTCAGGGTATGAATACTTCTGAATTAGCATTTTTGGAGTTTTGTAAAAAAAAATGCTGAAATAAATAATTGTAGACTTTTTTCCCTCATCCACAAAAGCAAAACTTTTGCTACAAAACACTTTTCCTAAAAAACTTTGTTTGAGAAATTTCTAAAAATTATAACATTTCGATTGGGGTATATTTTTGTGCAAAATGTTGCAAGTTCGCTAGAAATGTGTTCGTCTTGTTAATGGAAAAATAGCTTGTGACTAAAATGTTTGCAAATGCGACAAAAAATGTTGACAACTGTTTTTTCAGGGTTAGGCACCATTCATTGGGCCTGTAAGACAAACATGCTGCTTCTCCCTTTAAAAGCATGTATCAATATTTATGAATGCACCATGACATTGGTCTGTATAAAATAAAAACGCATATCACGTTTTAATAAACTGAAAAGCGAGAAGGACGGTAACAATTTGAGCGAATACAGATGCTTGTAAGTGCAGAGAGTTGCTGTATTACCACCAGCTGAATTAATTACACAGCAGATTCCCTAGTTACCTGATGAGCTGATAATATCTCTTCAGCCAAAGAAGCAGAAACGGTAATTTAAGACGTTACAATAATGAAAAACAGTAATGTAGCGTGAGTTTTGTACTAAGCAGGGTCCACTATTGCAGAGAAAACCAACTGACCATTTTAAGAAAGGTGAAAGCAGAATGCATAACAATACTTGGGACTGTAATTAGGAAGTGTACTGCTGAGGGAAAAATGTACTGCAGCTTACATGACTGCAGTAAAATAAAAACTGCCATTCGCTAAATTTAGCTCTCAGGTGCTAATGAAAATATGACAAATGTGCTTGCTGTGGTGTACTTATATCAAATATCAGAAAGAACTCACTGCAACTTAAACTTGTTTTTACTGAAAAATAAACAGTAACATGTAATCATAAGAGCTGTCTGTGTTACATGCGGTCAGATCAGGACTAACACTGAGCATGGGAGCTGCAAATTGCTACTTCCCAGGACTGTACACAAAGGTGTGGTCACCAAATCCATACACAACACTACTTAAAATATAAACATGCAGAGTACATTACAGTCATCAGCTGCATAGTTTAACTGTTCAGCAGAATGAGGCAACAAACAAGTGAGTACAGACATTAAGTTACTGTATCAAGTTGTATTTTAAGCAGTTGGATATGATAGCAACCATCTTGCTCCCGAAGTGGCATCTAGCAATCTGTTTTGACCTAGCAGCCATTGGCAAAAAGTTTCTTGTGAACTTTCAGAATTACTGATGGGGACCCAAAGCAACCACTCTGTGTTGTTGATTGTGGTGAACTCTTGTCAAATAATTAGATGATGGCATCACATTTTCAATGAGAAAAAACTGGTTTTAATGGGGTAGGTCTCTGCATACAACAGCCGTTTTAAGATTGCACTTAATTACTGGTACACCTGGTGGTCCCTGTTGGAAACACTGGTACTTGATATGAAAAGGTTGAAAACCACTGATCTGGGCAACTCCACTCACACCTCTATGTACATTCTGTTGCAAACACAAAACAGACTGCTTTAATTATGAGTCTGCATTTAACCTAAAAACATAAAATACATTATGCCATCTAAACTTTTAAAATGTGTTTTGAATGAACCATTGCAGCTCTGTGGCCCAACTCCTCAGGAGGGCTTCCTCCATGTGTGGTTGATGAAATATAAAATAGGGTGCCCTGTGCTGGTCAAAAAAAATTGGATTCTGATAACCAACCATTGACGTTGTTTTTCTCTATGTGGTTTGACCAAGAAAAAATGTTAGTAACATTGTAAAGCTTGTTTCACAATATGTATAGTGTTACAAAAGTAATCAATCTAGTTTACTGAAAGTTTATATATATATATATATATATAACAAATCACTGCAAAATGTGTTTTATTAAATCTGAAGCATTAATGCACATCACAGAATTAAATTTAATTTCACAGGCAGCCTACAGATGTGTGCACCATGCAATACGATATTCCTCCTCACTAAGAACCGCACTGACACTTAGTTCATGCTTCCATGACTTACTGTGAAGTCTTACCTGCTATGTCCCAAAGCTGCAGCCTGACCAGTGTCTTGCTGTCCCAGCTGATAACTTTCAGAGCGAAGTCCACGCCGATTGTGGCTCTATAGTGCTGTGAGAATAGCTGGTGTACGTATCGCTTGATGAGACTGGTTTTCCCCACACCTAACTCCCCAATTACCAAAACTTTGAACAAGTATTCTTTACATTCTGTTACAGTACCGCTCGCCATAATCAGGCTTTTTAAAAAATACACAATTAAAATAAAAATGAATAAACCGCCGCTCTTTCTGTAACAGCTAGCTCGGAAATGCAATTTATTTATTTATTATTTTTTGTTCGTTTTAGAAACTGGAAGCAGGACAGCTGATAACAATTTCTCCCTCTTCCTCCTTACGACGCTCCACAAAACCACCTGACTGATTAAATCACAAGACCCGGAAATTCGCCGGCTCTCTAAACCACCCACTTACTAGATTTGTTCAAAATTGTTGTCACATCCCTTATATTTACATTAGATTGAGGGCGTGTAAATCTCTGTTTGAACTCGTGCATGCAGTTTTCAAAGTGATCACATTTCAATAAGCAGCTAACCTTGGTAGTCTATTTTTACTCGCAAGATATAGTTATAAAAAATAATCCTTTAAGATCCAACGCGATAAAGTTTTTTATTTTTTTATTTTTTTTAGATCAATTAGCTATTAGGAACCAGATGGGCAAATGGCCTCCTCGTTTGTAAATTATGTTCTTATGAGATGACTGTTAAGTTGCCTGCTTTTCTCATATAGCAATAGTAGCTGGACACGCTGGGCTATCTATTGCCATTGCTGATCCCTTACAGCAGGGGTCTCTAACCCTGGTCCTGGAGAGCCCCTATCCAGCAGGTTCTATAGGTGTTTTTACATCATCAGTGGCTAAAGAACTAGAACACATGTTAATCTTGCTTGTTTTTTTGTTTCAACCAACCACAGTAGCTGTCCAGGACCAGGGTTGGAGACCCCTGCCTTACAGTATGTGCTCTTGATGTATTCAATGCTGGGCACTGTGTTGCAAATTGTACAAAAACCAGGTAAAATCACTTGCTGATAGCAAACATTTTTCTCATCCCTGACTAATTCTAACTTGTGGTATTTTTTGTACTTCAGATGCATCTACACAGCAATCAGTTTTTTTTTGTTTATTCTATCTACATCTAATCTGAACACAGCAGCAACACAAAATAAATAGTTTAGTGTTTTTTATGTGATTATTAGGATCAAGTGGCATTTGAGATTTAAACACTTGTAAGGATGGCAAAGAGATAACTTGCTTGTGGCTTTTACACTAATTAGTTCAGTCGTTCACACTTGCTGTGCCTCTACCAGGGGTGGGCAATCCTGGTCTTGGAGGGTTGGTGTCCCTCCTGGTTTTTGTTCCAAGTGTACCCTAAATTACTTAATTGGACCGATTAAGTGCTTATTAGAAGCTCAATTGTCCAATTAATTAATTTAGAGTACAGATGGAACACAAACCAGGAGGGACACAGGCCTCAGGACCAGATTGCCAGCGTCTACTCTAAACCAAACGCAAAATTGATGTGGCAGGACGAAAGCCCTAAAATGTAAATAGTGTGTGTGTGGGAACGTAAGGTTGGCAGGGATGGGGTTAAATCTGCCCCTGCCACCAATCACAGGTGTGGCCATTCCTCAATTAGGTAACTGCGTGCTAATTGGGGAGTGGCTACATGTATAAAAAGAGACAGAAATCCTTTGTGTTGGTGGTGCTGCTTTATAGTGAAGGGAAATGGTGTGGTTTGGGTCTTGTGGTTGGTTAACTGGTTTTGTTTAATAAAGTTGCTTTAAAACTCTTTCTGTCTCTGGGTCTAATTCTTGCTGGTAACCAGCCTGGACCATGACACGACCCTGTCACGTATGTTTTTAAAGTAAGGACAAGGGACTCATTAAGTAACTAGAAAATATTTATTTTACAGCATTATCATGACAAACTTTTTTTTTTTTTCATTAATAGCTTAGAACATGTCAAACAAGAGCTTCCTATTAGCTAAAATTAAGAATATTTTTTTGTGAAACTGCATACACTATATTGACTAAAATGCATTGTATAATAATTTGTCATAACATTAATATCAAAGAATATTCATAATACTGTTTTATGCTTTAGACATTCTAACAGCTAAGTTACTAACTTAGTATCAAGAATTCAGCTCTAATTTATTCACATTAGAGTACATTATTATTAGCAATGTCTTATCTGTAATAACTTTTCACCAGAAGCAACTACAGTACAAACTGATATACTTAAACTATAACTTTTATGATTTTTAATACTGACTTGCACATTTCTTGTCTCAATAGTTACCCAAATGTAATGCTAACATTTACTTTTCCACAAAACATATGCAGACAATTCTAAGATTATTGTTATTTCACATTTTCAAATATATAAGCAATTACATGTTACAAACATATCTTTTTGTATGAAGGAACAAGTTTTGACCTAATACAAACTTTTAAAGATCTAAAATCATTACAATGACATAAAAATATCAGTAACAGGAAAATATGAAGAACACTGTATACATGTCATTTTCTGCCAGATTCCTGGTATTACATAAAATATTATTATGACATCTCATACTTTTTTATTAGAAAACAGTCACAGCTCGAGCTCTGTACTGGGTGTCATGTGCAGGGTACTCAATCTTCTGATACATATTGGGATAGGTGATGATGGAGTGAGGCATACGCTATCCCTCTATTCTTACAAAGTATCTTGGTATCTCTGAAAAGCTAGAAAGGCTATCTCACAAGTACAGTGGTACGTCACTAATCCAGAACAACAGGGGTTAGGGAGATTTATTTTACATTTTACTGGGGGTAGGGTTTTTTTTTCCTGATCTTATCTTAGAATCCTTGAAAATAGAATCGCCCCCTTGATGCAAAAGATTTTACTGAGTAGTCTGCCCTACAATTAGAGGTCATTTATTTAATCTTAGCTCTATTATATCACTGGAACTATATCCAAACCTATTCTGGTTACTACCCTCCAACCCTTTCACCTCATTTCAAACATGCACTGGAAGATGGAAACTAAATTAAGATGGTTTTAACATTTTAATGATGTTTTCAATAAATACTGCACAATCGCACATTTGACCTTCCTTTATATAGCTGTATTTTTCAGAGTTTATGTTATGAGGCCACAATTTCAAAGTTACTTTTTTTATGAGCATAAAGAATCACAGCCCTTGCATGTGTGTATATATATATATCCATTCTGTGCTTCTTTTAGCTCTGCCACTGGTGTTTGATATTTCGCCTCTGTTCAAGGTTGCAGCTATATAAAGGCTTTTCTTTTGTCACTCCCCAGTACTTTCTGCTGCCTGCTTTCACCGCACACACAAATGCATTCTCTTCCAGCCATTAATTTCAGTTTGCATTTTCTCCAGGGGCATCAGATTGAAAAAGGATTGCTGTGCGTTCTTTAATATTGTAAAACAAAAAAAAAGGAAAACTGTACACAGTATCTGATTTATTTTGTGCTTCGTCCTTTATTGTTACATAAGCTATTAAAAGTTTTTTTTTTCTTTTTTTTCTTATTTATTTTTAAACCTACCAAAGTAAAAAGGCATAAACAGACCTTTAAAAATGTTAATCATCGGTTGACCTTCCATTTGCCTTATTTTATGCTTCGGCCTTGTTCGCTCAAAAGGTTCTGAATTGGCTTGTATTTATTGTGTCCCAGTTTTGCTGCACTGTCTTAAAGTGTAGAAGAGCTTTGCTTATAGTCCCTTAGAATGACGGCTGCGTATGTCACATTTGGAGGTGTGCAAAGCACTGATTCAGACACGGGAGAGCTTGGAACCGAGCTGCCCGAGCCCATCGAATCTCTGAAAGGGGAGGGGGGCGTCAGGGCCGGGGAGTCACCCAGTGTCAGTTTGCTTTGCACCAGCTCCTCCTCCTCACGCATCTCTGCGTTGTCGTACATGTAGCCTTGAATGAGGTTGAAATGCTCACTCTCCATCTCCTCAACTGGGGAAACCGGCTCCTCACTGAAGGTGGTCATCTGAAGAGGAAAGACCTGCTGTTGCATGAGGTGGGGCTGGTAGACAGGCCTCACTCCATTCCCAGGGCCCGGAAGGGTAATCACAGAGTTCAGGTCCGGGATGCTTGTGTTGTAGGTGCTGACAAGCTGGTCCATCATGACCTGCTGGGGAAGGAAGGTATTCTGCATATGCTCTGGTGTGTACAGCTGGGGTTGTTCCCCTTCCTTTAGTGACTCCATAGAGGGAATTCGCCTGTGCACCATCATGGAAGGGCTGTTGGGCCTGATGTACCTGATAGGGTCGCTCTCATCTTCTTCGGCCACGTTGTACAAGGTCTTGGTGCTCATGTCCGAGAAGTTGAGGCTCTTGTTCTGGTAGGATTTAGTTAGGGGTTTGATGACTGCTGTCTGATTCGACCCTGCCTCCTGTCTCTTCACATGGACCGACAGCCTGTGCCACATGTGCTCCCCCTTTGGTGGCTGTCTTGCACCTGGTTCAGACCATGACACAGACTTTCCATTAGAACTATGAACAAAATAAAGATGACTATGTTATTTCACAGGAACCCAGAAAAGTAGAAGCAAAATAGCATTTCTGGTTCATGTAAAAAATGGCTACCAGTTATATTTAAACAATAGCATAAATGGTATGCTTATAGCGTGGCTAATTTACTTGTCAAGGTGTGTAAAAAGCACTGGAAGGGGTTTAAATAGCAAATACTGTAGTTTGTTTTTTATTCATTTGGAGCTATTCACAAAGATTTAGACAAGAATAATTAAAAAAAAACAGCATGCTTGATAATGTTGCAATGGTCTCCTGTCTTACTGGTGAGCTTCCGTTGCATAATCTTACCATCTCTACTTCCCGTTCTATTTCTGACACAATCACTAAGCTGCTTTTACGACGATGCAGTAGTTCTGTTTTTGAAGTAGTGGTGATTGGTCTAAGAAAAGGCTGTCCATTTACTGGGATGTTTTGTTTATATTCCCCACCCAATGCCTTTTGTGGTTTTATGCAATAGCCTTAATGTCCACAGAAGTTATCCATTCGCAAAACGAACCGGTATCAAAAAAGCACACAAATCTCAGAAGAATATATATTTTTTTGTCTTTCTTTTAATTTAGTGTTATGAACTAATACGGACCCCAGGAGGGTTATAATGTGTCGGTTAACCCTGGTCCTCTTACTAGAAATGATTGTTTCAGTTTATCTGCTGATATTGATTTATCTTGTCTATTTTTTCAAGGGGTTCAAATTGTTACACTTGTTTAATAAATAAAATACAATGTTCTGAGAGTATTGTGGTTTTTACTACAATGGTCAAATTATGAATATTTTGGACAGATACCAAAAGTATGGATAAGAAATATACGTTGTGGCACCTCTTAATATTCTTTTATCAAAATGAAAACACATACTGTACATTCTTGAGTGAAAACTGTTTTTGTGTTTTTTTTTATGAAGTAAAATAATGAAACATGCTACAGAATTCACCAAAATAAAACATTTCAAGCCTTGTTTTCAAAATGTTCCTAGGGCTGGCCCTCTGGGAGGGTACGTCTCACGTTCTTCAAAGAGTAAGCCGTTATTGATGTTTAAATGTTACATAACAGCCACTGAAAGACATTCAAGTTAATCACAGCCATCTTTGCAAGATACATTCATTGATTGGCAGTGATTGCTTTTAGTTTGTTTGTCTGTGATTATATTACTGGGTAAACAGATTCTAAATATTTAAATACATTAAGGACTTTTTAGCAGGGAAAAAATAATTTAAAGAAAATGAATTGGCATTCAATGAACGCACACATGTGCATAAATTATTATTCAGAATAAATGACTACATCATCACAGATGGGTTAACTTAATCAAATCAGATCATATTGATACATATTGAGTTTGTTTATCATTTTCCCAGATAAAGAGTTAATTGAATTCAATGGGTACATTTCACAGACTCTGACTTCTTGTAAAAAATATATTCTTACAATGGCTAACAAAACCATCGTCACAAAATCAGTAGCTGGAGTTTCTATCTTCAGCTTTCACAGATAATGGTTATGTTCAGCAAAAAAAGTGGGACTGCTATTATTTTTATTTAAAAAAAACATATATTCATAGAGTATCATAACTTTTTAGGTAATTGACAGGTCAGGTTAAGGTTTATTAGATTTGCCTGGCTGCTTTCTTGCAATATGTTAGCTTAATATAATAATGATGAGCTATTTGCATATTTAAATGAAAACAAGTGTCTACTAATTATCCTTTCCTGAGGAATTATCTGATTACTTTTTGTTAATTACAGTGTGAAAATGTATTAAAATAATATCAGCGCCATAAATTGCGCTTTTAATAATTTATCCATTGTGTCCGGATTTACTCTTTATAAAACGAAAGAAAAAAACCTGGATAACAGTAATTACTGTAATTATGAAAAACAATCCCTGATTATTAGTGTCACTGACAATATTAGTCACTTTTTTATACAGATCAGCCACTATACCTAAGAATTAGAAGCATTTCTGCAACCCATTGGGACTTGTTTATTTATTTAGCCAACATAACCTCATAACCAAGGGGGACATGTATCAAGATCGACCGGCCTTGGCGCTAAATTGGCAAGTGTAAAGTAGCGCTCTGCCGCGGCACAAATTTTACCCCATCCCGAATGTATTAACTGGCCCAAAATTAATGAGGCATGGCGTAAGATTATACATTTAAATGTGAAAATTCTGCCACACCGTTTTTCCGAAACCCCCAAAATGGGTTACCGGTAGCACAGATTAACAGACTAATCTGAAAAACAGCGCCTCCCCTCCAAATGGGCTACCTCAATTGAACAATAGGTGGGTCATTTGGAGAGGCAATGACCCATGTTGACAAAAGGGACGAACAGGCAAGCGCATTCACATTGCCAGTTTCAACCCGGGGCGAAACTGTCAACCCTGGGTTGAAAAATGAAATGTGATTGCAACAGGGTTACGCTCACCTCGGGTTGAAAACACACATGGCAGGAGCCACAAAACAAACCTTGAGGGGCAAGGGTCACGCATCAGCGCTTCCTGGGATGAAAATATG
Organism: Acipenser oxyrinchus oxyrinchus; assembly: GCA_030684275.1. Classification (NCBI taxonomy): domain Eukaryota; kingdom Metazoa; phylum Chordata; class Actinopteri; order Acipenseriformes; family Acipenseridae; genus Acipenser; species Acipenser oxyrinchus. The sequence goes on along the minus strand of CM060252.1, from coordinate 64,352,450 downwards.
TAGTGTGAAACGATCGTGTCCAACCCTGGGATGAATCTCACCCCATAGATTGTAGAGCAAGACAAATGTGAATGCAGGCAGGGCTGAACTCAGGGGTGAGTCACCAGGGCCACCCGTGGCAACTCAACGTAGTGGTGTAGTGTGAAAACGGCTTAAGTGTCTTGACTTTATATTATTTTATAATTATACGACGGATAAAACCAAATATACATAATGAAAAGGATATAATGAACCAAGTTTATTATAAGACCAATACAAACAATTGTACATAATGAAATAGCCGGTATCGAACTATAATTTAATCCTCAGGGAAATCAAAAAGGGTAATCCAGACCCTAAATACTCCCCCTTCTCAGTACTCTCCCTCTGTTCCTGGGTTGTTGAGGAAGGTTAGGAGTCAGCACTCTCCATCGTAAGAAATGCCCCTGAAAATTCACCATACCACGAATCTCACAGAAATCGTGTATTTGACTGCCTACCGTGAAAAAATGCATTTTATTTTCCTTACAGTTATTTTACATTACTGTACTCTTCACCTTCACTGTTGATTTCATTCTTTAATCAAGTAGAAGCAGCGCTACAGTAGCTGTACACACAGTCCAGCTCAATGCCGTGCATTTGGTTACTACGGCAATAGGGTCAAGCTCCATGATTGGTGAATTCCTCATACTGTACAATGACATTTCTACATACTAGTAGAAATGTACAGTGTGTGTAGAAAAACACGAAAGCTTCGGCTTTGTCATTTCAGATTTGCAGTTACCGTTTCTCCCATGTTTAATATTTTGGTTTTAGAGGCAGCAAAATTGGCTACAAATTACATGGTCATTGTAACTGATGTGTCCACATACGTTTTAAAGGTTTACAAAACTCGAAAATGTTGCTGAATTTGTCATTCAATGTTGTTTTAAAAAAAATCTATTTTGCCTGCTTGTTGTTTTTTTTTTTGCAGACTTGTTTCCAGCAGAAGTTTATTACATTTTTAAAGATTGTTTCAATAGCGAATCGAGTTACAGTGTACATTTTTTAAGAGGTGACTCAGTAGCCAGGCTAAATGTTAAAATGTTTCAGCCTTGGTTTTTGGCTGATGTTCTTGATGAACTATCAATGATAACACATTTTAGGCAACTTACATCAGTAGAATATAATGTAAATAGATTTTTATAAAATAAAATGTCGGTTTCGTGACACTCCGTGAAATTCGTTGTTTTTTTTTTTTTTTGTCATTCGTTAATTTATTTAAAAAATACAGTGAATTTTCTGGGGCCCTATGACTGCTGCCATATGCTTTTTCCTGTCAGCTGCTTTTTCTTTGCGTCCAAATAAGACCAATTGGAAAATCGGTCTTTTTGGTGGACCCTTTTTGGGTCGGTGTTCTGACAATCTGAGCTACCCGCTCAAGATGAGCTACCTGGTAGCTCAGATTGTCAGACTGAGCTACCCTGATTGAAGTATAGCAGCAGTTCATTCAAAGGCAATAAACTATACCCTGAGAAGCTTGCAGTCTATAGTGTATATACATTTTTTTGAACCAAATATGCTTTTTTAAAGGATTTTTAATACTATAAATCAGGTGATGCTTTGTGATGCACCTGTGAGTTAAAGACCATGGATCAGAGGGGGTGCACTATCTCATGGGGGGTACTTTTTCATGCTACACCAGTTTTGGATAGCCCATACATGCTTTCCTATCTATAGTTAATAGGAATATTGACCGTATTTGATACTTGTACAAGTTGTAAGCTAATATATTATAAATTACCAAAAATGGTAGTTCTGATTTATGGTTGTGTATTGAAGAGGGAGTTAGTCAAAAAAATATCACAGCGTATGCAAATTTTGTGTGGGCATGCGTACTTTGTGTAGGTGGCTCATCCTGAGCGGTTGCTCAGATTGTCAGAACACCGGCGCTGCTGTTCTGTCGCATCATAAATCTCATTTAATATCACAGACTTCATTTACAAATGAGCCCCACCTACAATTTGCCCATGCATATAATTAAGGCTTGACACGCTGATGAGGCTGATGAGCGGCGGAGCGCATTTTGGCAGTGCTAACACGGCCTTAACATGCCAAAAGTGTCATGATACATACGGGGCAATTTTAAGGCCGGCGTAAACTCGGTGCTCTGGCCTTAATGCCGTCACAAACGCTTGATACATGTCCCCCAAATGCCTATTCGATTATACATCTTGAAGAAACCTGTTCCATATTACACACTACATTTCCTACGTTTTTGAGATAGACTGGTCTTTACAGTGAAGGGACTTACGACTTAATACAGTGTAGAACAAAAGGACAATGTAGTCTGCTGCACAGGTCCAAAATAGATGCCTTTCTAGCCAAACTATTTGGTATTTAAGTACATTTGCAAAATCTATAAACCCTTGGGCTTCTTACATACCTTTATACATACAATCTTTACATTTTTTTTGTATTTCATCTGATGTGATTTGTGAGAATAACTGGATATTTATGCTAAAAAGTAATTAATTAGATGCATATGGTCTACTCTTAGGTAGTTCACAATTTCAAGAACATAGCAACATTTTGTCAGTGGTACATGGAGTATTTTTACCTTACAAATACCTACAGTATAACAACCTACTGAGAATAGCAAATCACAGCTATGTTTGGAATAAAAACAATGTAAAGTACACAAAAATGTTGCTTTCTTCAAACAAGGCAAATAGCTGAAGTGTGTGCACTTTACTGATTTTATTTTAGTTTTATAATCTGAAGTGCACTGCTGCAGAGATTCATCAAGATCCACTATAATCGATTTTAATTAATCAGCTGTCGCAAGACTGGTTATCAACTGCTTGGTTACAAAGGAATGGATAAAACAGCCTTTAAAATTAAAAGACAACTAAGTAGATACAAAATAAACTGTACTGCACATGAACATTGAAATGTTGCAACTTACTTAGAATTTCCAGTAATGTTTTTCTTTCTCCTGAACATATTTAGTAAACCATTGTTCCTACAGGCAACTTTTCCATCACCCACGTGCATGCGCACGACATCGGAGGTGGTAAACGCACTTCGGACGTTCCTCTCTGGCTTGGCAATGATAATGTACATCTTGGGAGTGAACATGCACCCCAGTGCCACTGTCACGCTCAGACTCACAGAGAAACAGGTGGTGATAATTTTGTAGTTGCTGCCAAAATATATAGGCACAAAGGCCAGCCATATGATGCAGGTGGTGTACATGGTGAAAGCTATGTATTTGGCCTCATTAAAGTTGGCAGGGACGTTTCTGGTCTTGAAAGCATAGTAAGTGCAGCTCATGATGAGGAGCCCGTTGTATCCAAGAGGGGCCACCATTCCCAAGTTGCTGGTGTTACAGATCAAGAAGACTTCCTTGATGCTGGGGTAAGACAGGACTGGCATGGGAGGCTCCATGATGACAAGGGTCACCTCCAGCGTAAGCTGCACACTGACTAGGAGAGACGCAATGACAACCTGAGCCCAAGCGCTCATGAACCTTGGTTTTCTGGTGCAGATCTTTTTCTTGCTGCCTGCCAGAATCCGGGCGATTCGGTTGGTTTTGGTCACCAGAGCAGAGTAGCACATGGATGAGGAGAGTCCCACCATGAGTCGCTGAAGGTAGCAGGATCCTACGGTGGGCCTCGCAATCAGTATGAAGGGACAGATGTAGCCCAGGAAAATCCCTGCCAGTATGATGTAGCAGAGCTCTCGGCTGGAGGATTTGACCACCGGAGTGTCTCTGTACAGCACAAAGATAAAGGTGACGAACATTGTGACCAGGATTCCCAGGCACGAGAAAACCACTGCCACTATGGACTCTGCAGTACTCCATTCGAGGTGCCTTACAACAATTTGTTCACAGCCTGGAAAACGATAAATAGCTGGTTACAGAAACATTCCGAGAATGGATTTTTCAAACGTTAAAAGTTTATTTGATGTAATATACTGTAAAATAAGAACGCAAACGTGTCAACAAATAATGTACGTAAGAATAATAGTGCAAGATACAAAAGCTGGTTCAATTTATATATTGGACTAGTAATGTTGATTTGAAGCTTTACGTGTCCAACAATTACAATAGTGTGTTTGGGCACATAACATAGCAGCAGAGCAGTTGGCAGGTATGATACAGCGTCTGTGAAACTGACTATAAAGTAGGTAGCCCATATTTGACTCAACCTTACTGGATTCAATTTTAAAACAGCATGGCATCATTACGTATCCTGGTTGGCTTAATATCCATTGCGTGCACCTGGCTGGGTGGACTGATTTTTTTAAAATGTAACAGCTATCAAAGTAGGTTTTCAGTTCAACTAAAAATAAATTAATTTTGAGTCTGAAATCAGCTATGATCTACAACACTGTGACATACAGCATGTTCTTTCCGAATTTAAATGTAATTTTTGTTCTTTGTCTTTAGACCTAGTTAAGGGTAAAGACATATCAAATAAAATAGCAGCACAGATGGGAATAACAGGATTCGTTGTACAGTAAACTGCACCATGAACAGGATAAGTGAACTCAAAAGAAGTAGCAGTCCCTAGTGCTCTTTTGATGTGTATATAAAGGCCGGTTTCATTGTATTATATTAGCTATTATATAGGTATAATGTATTAGGGGGGCAGAAATAGATGCTGATTGTTCTATTGTGCATTACCTGTTAGCTCCTCGTTTGGCCACCATCCCAGGTCGCAGGCCTTACAGGTAAACTCATCTTGTACAAATTCATTTTCCTTACATGCAGTGCAGATCCAGCAGCAGCTCACCTCGCCCTTTCGGATCACCTGCAATATAAACAACAACATTCCAACATTCAGTGGAAGTTTAGTTAAATTAAATAGGGCTATAAAATCACATTTTACTGTGCACCGTTTCCTATGCTTTTACATCTACATGCAACAACTTTTATAAAGGCCATACAGATAAAATGTAACAGGTTAATACATTAATATAAGTATCAACTTTCAGAAGCAGCAAATTACTGGTGTGCCTCCCGTCATGTATTACAATAACACTCTGAATGTGTACAACCCTGTTATTTTAATGAGCAAGTTAATTCATGTGTGACTAAATAATGCAAATGCAAACAGCAATATTTTTTTTATAGGAACTTATTTGGGTAGTGTAATATTGCCATATAGCTGAATTACAGTGTATTTGTAGCCTTGTTCTAAAGTACAGTGACTGGTTGCAGTGGAAGTTTGTATTGCGGATTGTATTTTATGGAGAGAAAGAGTGCACTTGAAGTTCAATCAGTGGTGACAGTCACCTTTATTTGTCCCTTTAAGCAGGGTTCACTGCACACCGAGCGCACCATTCCACTCCTGTTCATCTGAATCCGGTAGTCGTCAATATTCAGGATCCCTTCATGCCAGGAGCCGACATTCATATAGTCGAACCGGCCAGGTTCCACGTTTTGAAGATTCATGATTTCATACCTGAAAGAGATTTCTGGCCACTGTTAGAGTTGGGACACATTCATAAACAACGCAAGTTGTCATTCCAGACAGAGATATCAAAAGCCTGCTTGATAAGATCACACCTGACATCTTAGCATACCAGGCTGACTAAGTGAAGCCAAGCTCACTTAGAATCTGGTGTGATAACTGCTGCTGGACAAGTGGGAACAGAAACAACAGCAAAAGTGTTATGGATACAGACACACCATCTGTTCCGCTGTAGCAAATAAACAACTGAGAAGAGACCAAAAAAAGAAACTAGGTCTAAACACAGAATCCGATAAGGCCACTATAGCAGGCTAAAGGTAAGGAGGTGGGGTAAAACCTGGCCTCCCGACAGGTGGTGGCACTAGAGTGATCATCAAACAGATCTGCACCAAGATGGAACATACCTTAAGTATAGTCGGCTTGTGGTGGCCATCTTGGTAAGGGCATTCACACAGGTGTTTCGAGTTGCGCATCAGTCAAAGGATTGACGGGCCGTGGCTTGGATCATAAAAGGGAACTGTCAGCAGGTTGACCGTTGATGGTGATTGGGAGACGAGGCGGGGAGGAGCGCAACCTGGAAGTGTCTGCAGTAGTATTATTGCTGTAAACCGACATGTGTTTGGACCTAGTTCTCCAGGGAGCAGCGGGACAGAGCAGCTGTCTATGGAACCGAGCAGGGCAGAGAGCAATACAGCAACATACCGGGAGCAGGCAACTGAGTTCGGGGTGAGACTGCATCAGGAGGCAAACACTTCCTTCCCCCTGGGATACTGTACTTCTGTATATACTGGTGATCGAGACTGTGACTGCACCTTGAACAACGACTCAGTGTATTTGTTTACATACCACACACCACCCAGGGACAGCCACTATTAAATGACCCAAATACAGTTCTGAATCATATTTTTTTTAGGAACCTGATAACACATGTACAGAAATGTAAGAAAGATAAGATGACAAAGAGTTTGGGCAAATGTAAGGGTATGCCGAGCAGAACATATCGCATGTCCAGCGTAAATTACTGTAAAAATGTGTGTAGCAAAAGCATGCAAGTCTGGAAATGACACTGATTGCTGATGAGACGCCTGCTTCAACAAGCACAAAAGGCTCCACTTGTAGAGGCTTCAAGCCTTCAAACGCTTCTGACGGTCATGTGTATTGCCATTTAATAACACATGAGAAACAGGTAAGTAGGCACCTTGCTGGCAGACACCATAAGAGCTTCCCCTCTTCCCCTCGTTCCCTTGCCATTCAGTCCTGGACCTCACTCGAGCAGAGACTGCCAATTGCACTGCGTTGTGTGGTGGGTTTAACCTCCAAAAAAGAAAGGCTGGCGAATTGCCTGCTGCCTGATGAATATCTCCAGCAATGGAGATAATGTTGGCACCAGTATTTCCTGCTAACAATTCAGGATACATCTTAGAAACCAATGATGACCCAGTTCAGTGCATGTGGGACAGACAGATGTGTCGGGATGTGGGAGAGTTACCTTCTACTGAGCATGTAACTTAGTCTGACCTTTTTGGATATTAAAAACACCAGTACACCTGTGACCTCTGCTAGAATAGCACCAGCAAGATGCGCAACATATGTTCGGTGACTCGGTATACCTTCAGCATTAAGTGTGTGTTTGTTTAATATAGATGCAGTGCTCAGACAAGAGTTTTCTTAGTGGGTGTTAGCCCCCCAGTGTTCATCTATAGCAATATGCTCCAAACCAGCTAACAGCATAAGCTCTTGTTTAAACCTAATGAAAATGGAGCAAAGGTGATACATATGTGTGTTCAAAACGTCAAACTTATTACAAATCCTTACTAGTCCAAGTTAGTTTAGATTTGACATTCTACTGAATATTTTCAGCCACTGGCCTACACATTCAAGAAACAAAGCTGAAAAATAACTTTGTCAAGATTTCATAATACAGTTACCAGATCTTGGACCACTTGTCTTCTCAGTCTTCATGCAGCCACCAAAGGAATGAGGTAGGGAGCCTTATAAGCTATGGCTAGGCCCTGACAAGTGAGCATCTGCTGCAAGGTGGAGGAGGTTATAAGAGAAGCAGCTGTTTCATGTGATTTGCTGGTAATTTTAACATACACTCCACAGGCACCTGAAGTAGGAAGTTCAGAATCCTTTTCAAATATCTATATATATACTGTATTGGAGGGTGTGACTTTCAGGATTATTGGGGCTTACAGAGATCATTTGGTGGACTAAAATTAGATGTTAATTGGCATGTTCTTATCTAAAATCTGATCCATATGTTGTAGATTATTTGATATTCCAGCATTTCAGTTTTGAATTCACTGCCTGCAAACAGTTTGGCCTTTTTCCATGTATTTAGTTAAATGTGGGGATAAATTTACTTTTTCCAAATGCTGCATGATGCAACACACTTCTGCTAACAGAGCCAATTTGTTTATACTGTACATAAATAAATATATGATTAAAATGCCCCATACTGGCCTGCAAAAAACTTATTTTTAAGGAAGATTGTAAAGACTAAAACGCATTCAATAAATAAATAAGCAAATTACGATTTTCATCGACATGGAATCGTAATAATTACTTCCACATGAACTTCCAGAAATACAGAGAGCTGGGTTTATTACTTCCCAAACCATCCCTTAATCTCTGATAATTCTGGTAATACTATAAAGATAGTGATACATTACCTGCCGGGAGTGTCTCCATTTTCATCAAAATAAATTTCCTCTTCAGAAACACCAAGGAAAGAAGTCTTCAACAGAAACCCCAACAGCTTGCTGCCATCAATGGGATTCATAGCTTCACACAGTCCTGTGTGGCCTGGGCAGAGATTCCGTTGCATGTCATGCAGGCCGTGAGCCATAGCGTAAATGGCATTAATAACAAATCCCATCTTGCTGTCCTGTACATAGTTTTCTTCTAAACTCTCATTGCCTGGAACAAAATGAGACCATTTGCAATGTAAAATATTTCAAAAACACACATCCTCACAAGCAATTGTAGATGTAGACAAATGTATCCATATGAAACATGTAATGGCCGACTTGCCACAAAATCAACCAACCAACTCACACAAAAGTCATCACGTACCAAAGTTATTTCGTACCCCCAGTGAACTCGGACTACAGTCAGGTCGGGTGGTACATTACAGGAAAAAATAGAACCGTTTTAAAATGATATTTGTTTTTACATATTGGAGTTTAACATTTAGGCCCATGTTAAAAAATATCCTCTCTGAAGATATGTTTTAATTATATATTTTTTATAATAATTTTTCTGTTATTTAATTTTAGTTTTTACTTTCCAGGGCCAAACTAGTGTGCCTATTTAGTTCATAGAATGGCAAGAAAGCTATAGTAGAATGCAGTAAACAATTACAGTACCTGTGAGTGGCGTTTTAAACTGAATAAAAATTAAAAGCGTGACACCTAAAACATACTTGTAACAATTAACTTTAAACTCATATAACTAGGCCTCTTACCACAGTGTTTCTCTTGTATTGTCAATAAATCGCCCCAACAGAATTATTGAAGAGTTGAATGGTACCACTGTTTAGACCAGGGGTGTTCAATTCCGGTCCTGGAGGGCCGGTGTCCCTCCTGGCTTTTGTTCCAACTGTGCTCTAAATTACTTAATTAGACCAATAATTGGTAATAATTGATCCAATTAAGTAATTTAGGTCAAAGTTGGTACAAAAGCCAGGAGGGACAACGCCCGCCAGGACCGAATTGAACACCCTAATTCTATCATTAAAACAGACCCAAATCTTGAACCCTGAGCTATCAATGTCATATTAAATCACCTTTGGCATCGACATCAGATCCTGCTGTGCAAATGTAACAGTGGTAACAGTACAGTATTAACTTTCTATTACAGGTGCACAAATGTTTCTTTGCAGGAAACATAAATCATTCCCTTTCTAAAAGGATACAGTTGGGCCCCAGCTGTGGAATGGTCCCCATTTCTGAAAATGAATCAGGGATTGAACATCGCTAGCTATTCAGCTCAAAAGAAACCAGAGACTGATATTTAGTTCATTATCTGTGTTCATTCTCATGGAAAATGGAATACAGGGAAAAACAAAACATTCTTACCCCTCTGTGGTGGACATATGGTGTCAAGAAGTGGGAAACAGCGCCTCCACAGATGCAGGCCAGGAGAACTACTGCTGGAACAAATTTTCTTTCTTTTTTTTTGTGTATGGAGAATGGAAGTGGACACAATCACCCTAATGGAGTGGTTCCTCAAGAACAATGGGGAACCCGAGCAGACAGTCCCAATGGCCATTAACATTCTGGAACAGAGGGATGGGGACCGTTGGAATGCATTGGAGAAGCGGCACAACCCGGCAACACTGCAGAACTTCTTCGAGATGCTCCTCTGGTATCTATATACCAACCTGGATGATCCACTGTCCCTGATGCCAGTGGAAAATCCAAGGACATCCAAAGCCAGCAAGAGGGGCTGGAGGGGAAAAAGGAAGCCCAAGCATCCCGCGCCCAAAAAGGAGGGAGCCTGAGCATCCAACACCCATGAGGCGGAAGCCCGAGCACCTAGCTCTCACAAGGGGGAAGCCGGAGCCTCCAGCACCACTGGGAGATCTCGAGAGGGTGCCCTGTCTGCAGGAAGTGGGGGCACTTCACGACCAACTGTCCCCTCCCAGAAATGGAGGATGAACCACTGCAGGAGGGCCACTGGGATGACTACCTCCGTCTATTCGAGGTCTCGAGTTGGTGCCCCGCCTGCGGGGAGTGTGGGCACTTCCAGGTAAACTGCCCCCTCCAGGGGGGGGGAAGGGGAACAGCGGCAGGTCAGTATTGCTGCTGCCTCCACCACCAGAGGGAGACTAGTTACAGCTCCCACCTCCACCACCAGAGGGAGACTACCTGTTGCTCCAGCCTCCACCATCGAGGGTCAACTCCTGCCGTCGCCTCCCGAGGGTCAGCTCCTGCCCTGTCCTGCAACGCCTGGGGCTGCCAAGCCTACAACGCCCAGGGCTGACTGTCTATCACCGCCAGGGGGATGCCTGTTTGTCACCACCCAGGGATGACTGTTCGCAACTGCCCTAGGATGCCTGTTCGTCACTGCATGGGGGTCTTTCAGTGCTGGAGGAGCCAGCCTTGCAGCTGTCAGCATTTCCACTAACAGCATTGCCGCTGCCAGCATTGACACTGCTGGCTACATGTCCAGAGGAGGCAGCATGTCCGCTGTCAGGTTTGACCCTGCTGGAGGAGCCAGCCTTGACGCTGTCAGCATTGCCACTGCCAACGTTGCCACTTGCAGCATTTATCCTGCCAGGATTGCCTTTGCTGGAGGAGCCAGCTTTGCCGCTGCCAGCATTGCCGCTGGCAGCATTTCCAATGCCAGGGTTGCCTTTCCTGGAGGAGCCAGCCTTGCCGCTGTTGGCATTGCTGCTGCCAGCATTGCCAGGATTGCCTTTGCTGGAGGTGCCAGCCTTGGCGCTGTCAGCATTTCCACTGCCAGCATTGCTGCTGCCAACATTGCCACTGCCAGCATTGCCACTGGCAGCATTTCCGCTGCCAACATTGCCACTGGCAGCATTTCTGCTGCCAGCACTACCACTGGCAGCATTTCCGCTGCCAGCATTGCCACTGGCAGCATTTCCGCTGCCAGAATTGCCTTTGCTGGAGGAGCTAGCCTTGCTGCTGTCAGCATTGCCGCTGCCAGCATTGCCATTGCCTTTGCTGGAGGAGCTAGCCTTGTTTGCTGTCAGCATTGCCACTGCTTGCTACACGTCCAGAGTAGGCAGCATTTCCGCTGCCAAAGTGTACCACACCGCTGTCAGCCTTTCCTGTGCCAGCGTTAACAATAAAGGAGGACCTTGCACCGGTGTCAGTCTTTCCGCTGCCATTTGTTGTGTTATTATGATCTGTTGTTTTAGGTCAGCAGGGAACGGTTAACTGCCTCCCCTGCCAAATCACTTCACGTGTAGAATGTGAGTCCGATTAAATGACTGACAAACAATCGAGCTCAGGCATCGCTGCATGAAAGAGGCAGGAACCATCAGTCTAGGTTGGGTGTTCAGTGAGTAAGAACGAGTGAGAGACGTGAGTGAAAGGAAATATAAACAATTGCTACTCGTGCTGGTTTTGGACCAGCACGATGCTTGTTTGTTCACTGTGTTTTGCATTGTCTGTTTCCTTTTGTAAAGTTTGTTTTGTGTTTAAACCTTTATTTTGCAATAAACACGCTTCAGCGCTTCAACTCGCAGTACTGAGCCTGAGTATTTCTTCTTGGTCTGACGTCACCACCAAGCTATCCGTGACACCCTCTTTTAAATGAAAAGAGATTATTTCCAAAAGATTTTTTTTTCATTCAGGAATCTAGTGTGGGTGTTTTTTTGTTTGTTTTTTGTCGTCAATCCCTTACAGCTGAAACGTTTCAAGAGTGAACGGATATATCTGCATGTACAGTGACTACAAATAAGAAGATTTCACCAAAACAGCTACTGGAAGTTTTGTTGAGGTTCTGAACAAATACAAAAAAATACAAAGGTTGAGTGGTGTGACTGTACTGCTTATTTATTCCCCTTGGTGGTCACCAGTGCTTAGTGGGTTAAAAGTTTGTTGGGGTATTTTCTACATTTTTGTTTAATAACAAATAGACACTCAGTTTATTAGTATGGAAGTAAAAGCAAGCCATACTATATACTCTCTCTGTATAAAAACATAGATCTATGGATATTCATGTACTATACTCAATTACATTAAGAATGTAAAACAAATGACTTTAAAATGCTAAAGCAAACTACGCATGTGAAAAAGTTCAACAAATTACGGATTTGTTTTACTTTGTTGCCTTTATACTTCTCAGCAATAAAATTAAATATGAAATGAAAGCAAATAGTTTATAACAATTTGCTTCTAAAGTTGTTAAAATTTAAATTGTTCTTAATTTTTTCACATTCATATTTAACGTCATAGTTGCACATTCTGATGTTTTGCACAATTGTTCTTGGCTTAATTAAAAAAAGATAAATAGTTTAATATAGGACATACATATCGACTTTTACCAAGTGGTAATAACATCAACATGAATCAGGGCATATTGAGTGCTCAGAAAACTAATCAATCATGTTTTCTACTGGGGCCTATTTGAATCTACCAACACTTGCTGACATTCTGTTTGGACTTCCAGTAAACAAAGTAGGGCATAATGTCTTGTGAACTGTTTTCATAAAGATGCACAATGTATTTTGGAGATAACATGTGGAAAACAGGTTCAGCAGTTTTGAAAAAATAAAAGTCCAAATTATTATCATTATTTGTTTATTTCTTTATTTATTTTACCTGTGCAAATCTTTCTGTAATGTTGGTTTTCCATTGGGTTTCCAGGGATGCGACACTGAAAACGGTACTGCCAGAATTCAGCAAACCAGGGATTTCGGGTATTTGTGTCAAGTCGCAGCTTCAAGAAGTAGTCATCAAAGGACATGACCTCCGGAGACTTTAGCTTCATCGTGATCCCACCCACAGCCTCCTGCTCGTAGCCTTCAACCACCTCATCCCTGTCTGCCCAGCCATCACTGCAAGACCAAAAGGATACTCTTAGTGGTAGAGACTAAACACAATGAGGACTTCTAATACCCAGGACCCCTTTAGGGTCTTTCATGTGCAAAGCTTTCAAACAAATGCAAGAAATGATTTAGGGGGTCCTTATTATAGTTCAGAATGTTAGCTGTGAAAGATTAGGCATCATTTCCTAATGTACTGTCCTTGAACAGCACTTTATATAACATACTTTTGCTTACATTTTCCTTGTCTGGTACTTTTTTTAAGCCACCAGAAAAAGGTAATAATGCGCCTTTCACCCGAGTACCTGCCTGTGTGTTGTTTCTGTCAGCTATCTGGTCTGGGGACACCAACCCTCGGCTACTCTGTCACATATACATCTAGTCTTAACAGTTTTAAATATTCCTGCTCTTTCACTTTATAGTTCAAATTAAATCTCAAACATTAACAGTTTGCAAGGCAAAAAATGTTTATTCACCAGGATCATGGGAGAAAGAAATGGTTAATTTGCAACACATAGCAATGCAATTATTTTATTTTTTTAACAGACGCCTTTATCCAAGGCAACTTACAGAGACTAGGGTGTGTGAACTATGCATCAGCTGCAGAGTCACTTACAATTACGTCTCACCCGAAAGACGGAGCACAAGTGACTTGCTCAGGGTCACACAATGAGTCAGTGGCTGAGGTGGGATTTGAACTGGGGACCTCCTGGTTATAATCCTGTTTCTTTAACCACTGGACCACACAGCCTCCATAATAAAACACAAATCACAATTTCCCTTTCTCAGTAATACTGCTGAAAAAAACAATACACACAAAATTCCTGTCAAATGTCCTTATATATTTATAGTGGTACCACTTTTAGACTAAAAGCCTCAGTTAAGCCTGGGATCCCACAATATAATATCAGTCCCAATACATTTATAACAGTACCGTTCCAAAAAATGGCTGTTTTGCAAAACAAATCCAAAAATAATGTGGAACAATAAATCTCCTTAATGTGGCTCCTTGAGTTTTTTCAGACCTTTTTAGTCTAAAACGATATCATTCACATCTGGTGAATATGTGGCAGTAAAACACAGTCCTCCCAATAGTAGTTGAAAAAAGAAATGTAGTAACATTAGTTGAAAAAACTATATTTTGATTTTCTTCACTTCAGTGTGAAATCGATTTTGCAACAGCCCAAATTCCCACTGAATCAGTTTGTTAGCTAATCTAACTAAACTAATTAATATTACTTGCAAAACCACGCGGCCTAGGACAGTACTCACAACAGTTTTTTTTTCTCTTTGGTTTAGTTTCTCTTTCACCATTCAACTCTACACCTTCCAGGTTGGGGTGTTTGTAGATGTTATGTGTTTCTCCAGCTGAGAATCCTCATGAAGAAGTATTTTTGGTTTTTCATTTCTTTCTTTCTCAGGACACGCATCCAACTAAGCCAGCGGTCTGCACTCCTCACACTCTCTCTCTTTCTATGTGCTATGTGCTATGTGGTTGTTTGTTTCCCACACCTTCTAGTGCCCCCAACAACACAGCTCTGCACAGGTTGTTCCCGGACTGTTATTTTAGCAGTTTTTTGTACAGCTGTTCCTTGGGCTCAATGAAATGATTATTGGAGCTGCCATCTCCCAGTCTCTATGGCCAGTAGAAATAAAGAGTTTAGTCTCTAAAGGCGGGTCCACACCTGAGCGATCAGTTGCGCGACCAAATTGCTCCTCCCGAAATGACGCAACTCAGTTACAAGCAATTGCTGTGTCCACATCTGAGCAATTACTTGTGCAACAAGGTTCCCACATCTACATGTTTTATTTTTTTATGATAACTGAGGTGACAGTTTTTTTTTTTTCCATTTTTATTCCATTTACAAGGTGAAGTAGTTTTTTTGGTTTTGACACCTTTTTTTTTTGTCCCGTGTCTACAAGTTTAGAATTGTATTTATTTTATTTATTTTTTGACAACTGAGGTGACACTTTTCTTGGTCAGGTCGTAATGTGTCCAGTAATTAACGAGGAAGAGTTGGCTGTTATTATTTTTTCAACTGTTGTTATTTTACATGCCATATTCCCTAAAGTAAAAACAAAGCTACGTAAAAGCTGGACGAAACCGTTTAATTTTACCGCCAACTTTTTTAAAATGAGAGCTTCTTTATGGCAGGATATGCAAGCCGTGAAGTCAGCATTATAAGAACCAATCAGAGTTTGTGAATTGCCACGTGATCGCCTACGTCTACAGAAGTCGCTCAGGAGGTTGCTTGGAAAGTAGAGCCCTGCTGTACTTCAAGCAATTGGTTGCACAACTGCTCGCAACTGTTTGCATGGATGTCCACATATGATCGCTCAGGTGTGGACCCAGCTTTAGAGGAACACAGGTAAGCCCCTAAAACCTGGTTTGGCAAGGGGGTTACACTTGTATATCACAATGCACATTACAGGTTATATTTATTTGTTATTGTTTAAATTTTACACTTCTAAGTTTTTCTTCAGGAATAAGGTGGAGAGTGTCTTCATCACTGCAAACGTGTCCATCACACACCTGGTTTTAGTTGTGTTCATATACTAGTTTGGGAAATAGTTATCATTAAAGAAAACACCCAGGAGAGGATATGAAGAGCATCTGTATCACCAGAGGGGACCTCAGAACTATCTTTTTCCCTCCTCTTTTACAATATCTATAGACCTCTAAGCCTAACCACAACCACAGTGCTAAAATTACTTGTCTGTCTCCTCCGCTCAGCAGAAAGTACAAGCTCCCAGGGGGGCAGTTGAGCTTACTTCTGTAATGTGCTTGTCCTGTGCCCCTGTGCATAATATGTAAAATGTAATAACACTAAAGGGCTCTATGCCCAAAACAACAATTTATGTGGAAATGATCCAGAAGTGGGTCCCAACATGAAAGCACATGTCCCTTATGGGGACAATTGACAGTAAATGTATCAGACACAACAGCACCCAACAGGCTTCTCTTTAATCCTGATGTTTCTGCTCATGGCTCTGAGGTTGCTGCGTCCGCCCATTTAGATGAGTCAATAAGTCCAGAACGTGGAGGGTAATGTTTAGCCATTAGGGGACAGAATTGCTACTGCAGAAAATGCAACGGCACTAAAGCTACATAAAAGAAAATAAGATCATTTATTTCTTCTTATGTTTAATGTATCACTTTAGTGTCAAAACTCTAACATCTTTAATCCCAGTCCTGACTAATCCAAAATAGCTCAATAACATTGATGTTAAATAAAAATGTTTCATGACAAAAACAAGCTGCTGAAAAGAAATCTGGCTATTTTCTTTATAGATCAACTGATTTTCTTTACAAAAATTGGTTGTCATTTGATCATTTCTTTTGTATAAATCACACAGTAATTGATACACAATCAAATATTGATCAATCAACCTGAGCTTAATTCTCGACGGTTACTATAAACCTCCTTTTATTTGTATGGAGTTAATTTTAGTTCATTTCGCAGTGTCCATTTACCTGTTAACGTAAATGACTGATGATTGCACAATTTAGTCTATATACTCTATACTGCTTGCCTTTCATCGTTAAATTCTATGGCATCTAATTTTGAGTTTGCAAAATTGCTGACTATAAAAGATTGCAGATACGATGAAGTGGTTTACAGTATTCTATAGCTGTTACCAAGGAAACATCTAGAGATTACATTCTCACTTAATACATTAATAGATACAGAAGGTCAGATGTCACAATGCAGTTTATCTATGATGTTTACAATATGATAGGGAATCCTATCTTTAAACGCTTTTAATTAACAGCTTATTCTCATGAGTCAGAGATGAACCAATTACTATACAATGAGATTATACTGTAATAATAGATTGTAGATTTGTAAGCATTCTGAATGAAGGCGCAACACCACATTTAAGTCCAGTAAATACATCAAGTCAATTTATTTAAAGATACACTATCATCTGTCTAATTTAATTGAGTTAGGGACCATTTTGTTTCAATTGCTCTCTGAAAGAATATGCCTGCATCTTCCTCAGGATTACTGAGGTGAATGAAAAAGTTATGAAGGAAATAAATGCACCTGAGAAACTGTTATTTCTTACTTCAAACACACCACTGCTGAACCTTAGATTTTTTTAATGCACCTCATAAGGCCATTTTAAATGCCAATAATCTTGTTGGAAGGCAGCCCTTGTACTTTATGCAGTAAAGGTGTTGGCAGGGAAAACAGATTCTCCCAGCCCAGTCTCACTGAGGGTATTTTCCTTTCTGTCAATCCTACAGCTGCAACAACCTAGGAACAACTAGAAAACAATATGCATATGTGGCAAGGAGAGAATGAATCTGAACTGCAAATCTCCTTCCCAAACAGGGAAGGCGCTGCATAAAGGGAATATACGCTCGTCGTGCTGAACTTCAACCCCGGAGAGAACCGGAAGTCAGCCATCTTGGTGAGGAGCGATTGGATAGAAAGTGGCGACATGCTGATTGTGTGGGTGGGAGTTAGTAGTATATTAGGGGTGCAGCGACGGCAGTCCCGTCACCTTTATGTTGGAACCTGTTTGGTGCAAGAGAGCGGCGTGTTTTTTTGTTTTTGTTTTTGAGGCTACTAACGCAGCAGCACAAAGAGAGGCCTGGAGCTGAGGCTTCCACGCTACGGACCTGCTCAGCACATCACAGTGGAACATGGAGCACTACCATTTGAACTGCACTTTCGTCACAATTGTGGTTGGACTGTATTATACACTGTGTGTGAGACATCATTTCCCCATCACTACTCACCATCTGTGACAACGTACTATAGTGTGTCCTTGGGAAAACAGTGAAAGTAGCTTTACAGCATAACTACCAAACTCAAGTGACCCATTTCCACAAAAGTGAAAGATATTGCAAGCTTAACTCACCATGATTCATTTTTTTAAATATATGAATTAAAATGTCCTTTTCCCTACACTAGAAGACAGCTGTTTACTAAGTCACAATGAATACCCACTAGAATCTAGGCCATCAAAGATGTTTTATTAATTTATTATGCTCCACTTTGTGATGTCCTAAAATAACATAGGACCCAATGCTGTAGACCTAGTTTATATTTCTCTCTTTTAAAATGTTTTATCTTGTGTATTAGTCACTGTGCTGCTGCTTCAACACCCCTAATTAAGAGCATGTTATTTCTCCCCGGGTTTTTCCTGGAACAACATTTGTTGGGAATACTAGGACTAAGCCATAATATGGAAATTGAATCTGGGTGGTACAGTACAGGGGACATTTAAAAAAGAAAAATGATCTGGCTATAATTGCATTCACTATGTAGATTTGTTTAAGATAATTTCAATATATGTTTAATATGCCTACACTTAAATTTCACACAATTACTTCTGACCAGTATTTTTCACCTCCCATTTGGTCCCTTATAATTAGTCAGCTTTATACGTAGTATACTTTTGCCACACCTTCCATATAATACCGAGATACTGTAGTAAATATAAAAATGACTTCTTTTCTTGGCAGTGTATAATATATAACCAATTTCATTTTATGAAATATCGATTAGATTCTACATTCCCCATCGGCCATCAATGAGATTTCTTTTTTAACACCAACATTTTAAAAGTAAAACATCAAAAACAAAACAAAAAAATATTGTCTTATTCCCAGTAAACTAAATATTTGTTTCACGTAAGCAATATGGTGCATAAGCGTTAAATACTGTACAACACCATTGTGAGTTCTTTTAACAGAAAACAGATGTGAGTACGGAGAGGTAGGTGTTGGAAGCCAGCTGTAGTCCCTACAGATAATACAAGCTGAGAGTTATTAAAAGCTATAATAGAATACAGATCCATCTATAATATGTGTTTTTGACTTTATGGACAAATTGAAGAACAAGGCTCCTCTTTTATTTTTATTTTTTTATCACAGCTTCAAATTCCGTAAACATATATAAAACATACTTTACCTAATTACCTTTAATCCTAATAGTAACTTTTATTCAACCACCATTCAATGCATTAATTTCTACGATTACTATTTTTCTTTTTTTGACAAGCACTACAGTACTAGGAAAGCTAATAACTAATGTGAAACCTCCATGTTGCGGATGGATATGGTATATAACTTTACTACATTGTACTAATCAAACTGTATACAAAATATGTGTAGTTCTTGGTTTAGGTGCTCAATGCAGTAGAAAACGGCATTAAATTTTTATAATGTTCTAGTTAAAGATATGTATAAAGATATATTAATGTACGTTAAAGATATATATATAATGTTAATGTAGTTAAAGATATATATATGTACGTTGTTCTGAAAGAGTGTGCAGTCTTTAGTGTTGCCAGTAACATGTCACTATTGGAAGTCATTAGTGGTTTTGAATGGCTTTGCTCATTTATTTATTATTATTATTATTTATTTATTATTTATTTCTTAGCAGACGCCCTTATCCAGGGCTGACTTACAATTGTGAATGGCTTTGCTCATGATCTAACTGAATAAACTACTGAGATAGATAACAGGTCACACATGATCAGCAGCGGTTTTAGCCACACGCAGCCCATGCAAAAGCTGAGGGAAAAAAAAATTGTCCCCAAGGTTAATCAGGCATACTTATGCATTTTTTTAAAGTTAATGTCAATTATAATAACAGCTTTGAAATGTTTCGCAGTTACGCAAAACTGTAAAGGCCAGGTAACTTGTAAATGGCTTCTTTGATATGGTAAAATAAAATGATGCCATATACAAGTTGCTATCAATTTTGTTTAATAGTATGGACGCATTTTACATTCCATTAACAAATAGGAATAACTTTTTAATATACATTTATTTTTTTGTCAACCAGAAAATTAGTTGAGAGTAATATGAAATACTGTAAAGATTTAGTGGGTATATAGTGGACATTTCGAACAAAGTGCTACTAATGTTTTATTTATTTATTGATTTAGTGTATTTACAATGTTGTTCAGTAGATTCTACCTGGTACAACACAGATTTACTCTCACAGTGATTTAAAGGTTTGTTGTACCAAAGTGGTGCATAAATGGTGCTTCTAATAGTTACAGAATATGTTTTTTGTTCTGAAACGGTTTGATTAAATCCATTCCAGTCTATGGCTGAGGAAATATATCTAGTTGATTTTTAACAGCTACCGGTACAGTACTTAAAATGACACCAATGACTACTGTTGGATTAGTTATGTTGATTTTGTCTCTAGTAATTGTCTGAAATAATTAAATATGAGACATGGGGCCATTCAAAAAATCTTTCATTTTCAAAGACATTTTAGCAGATTCTATTATACAGCTGACAGCGAAGAATTGGAAACCATGCATTTCAAAATAATAAAGATTTCCTCCCCCGCAGTCATGGCAGATGGTTGTTGGCAAAGTGCATCTCAGTTCAAACCAGAAGCTGTCCAATATATATATATATAGGCTCTTTTGTAGTTAAAACTAATTACTAGAAAATTACTAAATTCAGCAACACACTAGAGTATCAAAAATGGCAAAATATGGCAAACGTTTGACTGATTCAGATATCGTGTCTTTTAAAAGATAATAGCACTGTAGCACAACTGTTACTACTGGTCAAATATTAACATATATGTTAATTGTCTAGTGAACGGACTGACTAAAAAAACTGTAATAAACTTATTTTCTTCAGATGAAGAATGCAAAACCTAAAATGCGGGAGGTCCCGGGTTTGCGTCCCACCTCCGCATGCGAGAAGCCCCTGCTTGCAGGAACCGAGGTTCGACACAATACCTTTTTTTTTTTTTAAGGGAAATCTAGAAAGAAACAAAGCATAGTTGCAGCAGATCAGTAATTGTTCTGAGTAGTTTGGTGCTAGTTTCATACAGTTTCATGCAGTTTCATACATAATTCCTCTATGAAAATGTTTATTTGATTATATTTTGTTTGATTTGATTAGTGTTGTTTTTTGTGAAAGCTTACTTTCAGCTTCAGTTTGGTGGGTTTTTTTTTTTTTTTTTTTTTTTTTTTTACAGACACCCACACAAAGTAACAGACTGTTAGAGTAGGCATAATAAAAAAAGAATTGCAACATAATTTAAATAAATTGAATTGTAACACTAGTATCATAACACAATGTTACACACTGAATTCTAAAAGCCCAGACAATTCAGATGTATCCATTATCTCTTAATTTTCCTCTTATTTTCCTTCCCCAATTTACGTGAATACCAAAGGAAATGTAGGGCTCCTTATGTGCATCCAGCCAAGACAGGCAACCAGGATTCCAACCTAGCAAGCTTCTAAATTACATCTAATTTATTTTGTTAATAGATAAGACAATGTGGACCCTTCAGGGCTCTACTTTGAGTGCACTGCTTTACAATCACAAAGGGATTAATCTATCTATCTAATGATCTATCTATGCATTCTTTTGATCATTTATTTTTATTGTGCTTGTTTTCAAGGTTTCAAATACAGAAATGCTTATTTTGTAAAAATGCAAGGAAATGAAAACACACCTGGTTCATTAATTTCTCCTGCATTTGCTTAATTAACAGCCTCTGCTTGCACTTCAAGGAAGGTTTGCATTAGCATTAGAATGACCGACAGTGTTTTGATTTGCAAAAAAAGCCTTGAAATGTATGGTACCATGAGACAGAGGCTGGCAAGTAATGGACCCTGCATCAAGCAGCATGTTTGGAAGGTGATCAATAGATGTTTATAAGATGAAAAAGATTAAAAAGTCATAGACTAATGGACACAATAAGGATCAGAGGCTACAGAATACATATTCAGGACATGGTGGCTTTGTGTAACAAATTAGTGTTAGCAAGATCTTCTTACATGTATTATTTATGAATAAAATATATAACACCCTCTAACAAGTATTGAAACAGACCGGTGTATATGTTTGAAGCATTTTCAAAGTGAAGTAATTAGAACAGTTCATTTAGTTAAAACCTGAGTGACTAAAGTGTTTTTATTTCACAGCACCTACACTGTCACATTAGAAAACTGCAATCAAATTGCATTACTGTTTCCTTTCTAAAAATGAATAAACACAGCGCACTGCCATCGAGACAGAACAGCATCTGCACTGTCAGCCAAACAGTCCACAACAACAACAAAAGCTACAAATAAACCTGTTTGAAATACA
Organism: Acipenser oxyrinchus oxyrinchus; assembly: GCA_030684275.1. NCBI lineage: Eukaryota > Metazoa > Chordata > Actinopteri > Acipenseriformes > Acipenseridae > Acipenser > Acipenser oxyrinchus. The sequence continues at coordinate 64,330,390 of CM060252.1, read as the reverse complement.
GACTTAAACTAGGGGAAAAACTAGCTCACAAATCTGTCATGGTGGTTCCATTTCTAACCATTACTCTCACATTACCACGCCCTAAGCATGGAGTATTATATATATATATATATATATATATATATATATATATATATATATATATATATATATAAAATCTTACATGTTGTGACAAAACAAGCAGGTAAAACAATAAATCACCAATAATTAAACGATAGTGCCCGTCGATGATGGTTCGAGTTTACAGTGATAGTTGACCGGAAAGGGAGTTATGTGTCCCAAGCCGAAGCCGAGGGCGCTAACGAAGTCAAGGTCAGCTACACGGTAGAGCCCGTCACTATCACTATTTGAAAACTATTTTTGCCATTGTTTTCTTAATAAAAAATAAATAAATAAAAACTTAAAACCTAGCTTTACCTTGAACTTGTACTAATTCATCGGGTACCTTTCCACTGAGTAAGACGTTCTAAGAAAATAAATAGTCCCGAACATTTTTAAAATAAAGAACAAGGATGACATACATAGAAAAGAGGAAAAAAAAAGTTTTTATTTAGTACATCAACGTTTATTTTGTATTAACTTGTTAGGGTTTAAAACCTCTATTTATAATCATGGCATTGCCTTAACGGAGCAATTACTGAACAGTTCAGTAGAGTCTGAACTACTAATATAATCTCTCATTAAGTGGCACTCTAAAATGCTTTCTAACTCACGATATTTCAACCTTCAGCCAAAGGTATGAATTGAACAATATTACTGAACTGTCCGCGTCCCGCTTTGTTGTTGTTGGAGTCTGTGATTGGCTCTCGGCGGTTGCAGGTACAGGATTGGTTGCTTTCGTCTATGCAGGGTAGTGCTGCGCGCGCAACTCGTAATAGACGTCATCATTCTATGCTACAAGCCGATCACATGATAAGGGTGATACATTTAGGTACTAAAACGATTTTATTTCATAACAATAACCTAACCCTAAACCAAAGGTTTGTGTTGGATTGGCTGTAACTTTAAATACACACAACCCAGCAAAGATGTACTCACTGGGCCCATGCTGGCATAGAGCGGGCACCATGGGCATAGGCAGCCCATGTAAAACCCACACTGGCCCAACGCTGGTGTACCAGCTTACAATCACCATAGCTGGGCTGATGTATGTGCCAGTGAGGGCCCCACTCTGTGTAATCAAATTTGATTCAAAACAAACAAAAAATAAATGAAGACTAACCACCTATATTCTGCTCATTAGGGGGAAAAAGAGAGCACTGATTCACAGATTGTCTGTACCTGCCTTTTCCTGGCCACTTCACCAATCATAATAGTGTAGCGGAGGCGTATAAATGAATAGAAGTAGGTAGTAAGTAGTTCAAAGCAGTAAAAACCACTATTTTTATTGAACTGGAACAGCAGGAAGAAGGGTAAAGCTCAGTTAGGCAACACCAACAACACACCCACAACACAACCCGAGCTGCTCGCAGGCAAATCCTAAATAGAGCTCCCCCCCACCCTCGAGCCCTATTGGCTCACATACACAAGGGCACATTTACATACACATTGACCAATCGCTCAGACCCTCGGTCCCGCGCAAGCAGCTAACTGGCGGAACCAAACACAAATCACAGTACAGCCAACACAGACCCCTCTGTCATACAGCTGCACTGTGCACGTGACACCGTGGCAGGGAAACCAGCACTGCCTAGACACGAAACGTGCTTCCACTCACAGGCTCACGCAGGGTGACACATACAAATGGCGGGAAAGACAGGACAGCGCACACACAGAAATACACTATTTACAAGAGAAGTAATAGTCCTGGTCCCCCGCAAGTTCAATGCAGCACACAAAAGTCCCACTTGGTGGTACTCCGAGGCCCGACGCTACACTGCCCCCCGCTCAAACACTTCCCAGCCTAGGAAGAACCTGCTTCGGTCTGGTAGCATAGGGGCAAGTGGTGCGGTCTTACTGGTGGTGGTCTGCAGGCTTGGTAAGCCCCCAGTAGTCGGGGGCTGATTTGAGGGCGATGCAATGCATCGTCCACTGTAGGGGCTGGGGACCACTTTCATGAGATTCCAGGGCGGCCCTGTGCAGCGCTCTCTCTCGGGGGCTCCAGCGATGCAGCGCACTCTCGAGGGGCTCCAGCGATGCGGCGCTCTCTCTCGGGGCTCTGGCGACTTGGCAGCTCTCTCTCGGGGGCTGTGGCGACATGGCGCTCTCTCGGGGCTCCAGCGATGCAGCGCTCTCTCTCGGGGGCTCCAGCGATGCAGCGCTCTCTCTCGGGGGCTCCAGCGATGCAGCGCTCTCTCAAGGGGGCTCCAGCGATGCAGCGCTCTCTCGAGGGGGCTCTGGAGACTTGGCGCTCTCTCTCAGGGGCTGTGGCGATGCGGCACTCTCTCTTGGGGACTCTGGCGACGCAGCACTCTCTCTCGGGGACTCTGGTGACACAGGGTTCTCTCTCGGGGACTCTGGCGATGCAGTGCTCTCTCTCGGGGACTCTGGCGACGTGGCACTCTCTCTCGGGGACTCTGGTGACACAGGGTTCTCTCTCGGGGACTCTGGCGATGCAGTGCTCTCTCTCGGGGACTCTGGCGACGCGGCACTCTCTCTCGGGGACTCTGGGGACACAGGGTTCTCTCTTGGGGACTCTGGCGATGCAGCACTCTCTCTCGGGGACTCTGGCGATGCAGTGCTCTCTCTCGGGGACTCTGGCGATGCAGTGCTCTCTCTCGGGACTCTGGCGACACAGGCTCTCTCTCGGGGACTTTCACGATGCGGCGCTCTCTCTCGGGGGCTCCGGCGATGCTGGGTAGCCTCTCTCTGGCAGCGTGGGACAGCCTCTCTCATGATGCACGGGGCAGCCTCTCTCAGGCAGCATGGGGCAGCTTCTCTCTGGTGGATCGGAATACTCTCTCAGAGAAATACACTATTTACAAAATAAGTAATAGTCCCACTTGGCGGTACTGCGAGACCCGACGCTACAATAGAGTAGTGGTTAGGGCTCTGGACTCTTGACCGGAGGGTCGTGGGTTCAATCCCTGGTGGGGGACACTGCTGCTGTACCCTTGAGCAAGGTACTTTACCTAGATTGCTCCAGTAAAAACCCAACTATAAAAATGGGTAATTGTATGTAAAAATAATGTGATATCTTGTAACAATTGTAAGTCGCCCTGGATAAGGGCGTCTGCTAAGAAATAAATAATAATAATAAAGTTTGTCATCTTAGTAGTATAGTGATTTGACTGGGAGAGTTTGTTATTGTTGTAGAAGCGGGAGCTGCAAGATTCAGAGGTAACTAATTTGTCTAGTGATAAATAATGATTTCAGTTATAAGATTCTTCTTTTTTTTGGTACTTTCTTTATTTTCTGTGAGGCTTGGAAATTCATAATTCGTTTTATTTATTTTTTTGCTTGTTTGGGGCTGTAGTCCAAAGATTGAATGAGTGTGCTGCTGTTCCGACAATTTAAATATGAAAAAAAATAATCCAGTACAAAATAGTTCACATTATTGTGTAGTGTATATTGTATGTAAAATGTTATGAAATATTGTTAAGAGTTTAGGGTTCAAAGTGCACATCACCATTTATAAAACTGCAATACTATTTCGAAAAAATTAAAAAATTATAAAATTCCAAAAATTCGAATGGCGGGAACTGGGGTATGCTGTTTAAATACTAAAAATGTTTCAGGTAAGAAACACTAAAAAGGAGGGTTAATTAAGTTCAAATAATTAGTGTGTGTTATATTTATATTTATATATATTTATGTGTTCACAGAGTAGTTTGTATGCAGTTAGCTAATGCAGTGTCTTATTTTTGTGTTTGACACCGAGTACTTGTTTCCCAGCAAAAATGGCCCAAAACGGGCTGAAATATTGGGTCATAACCGGCAGCCGGTGTGTGCCCCGCGTGGATTTGCACGCTGGTTGCTTACATTGGCCCAGTGCTGGCTGTGTGTGTGTGTGTGTGTGTGTGTGTGTGTGTGTGTGTGTGTGTGTGTGTGTGTGTGTGTGTGTGTGTGTGTGTGTAGACCGCGGGCATTAAGTCTACATTGGCAATAATGTACTGTATTTCAGAGATAAAACTCGTCAAGGAGCTGTGGATATTTGAAGTTGCGGATGAACGGGGTGTGGATAAATTAGGTTCTACTGTATTCATGTCAGTGTCACTCTGGCTTGATAAACATCGTGCTATTCGTGTCAGTGTCACTCTGGCTTGATAAACATCGTGCTATTCGTGTCAGTGTCACTCTAGCTTGATAAACATTGTGCTATTCGTGTCAGTGTCACTCTGGCTTGATAAACATCGTGCTATTCGTGTCAGTGTCACTCTGGCTTGATAAACATCATGCTATTCATTTCAGTGTCACTTTGGCTTGATAAACATCGTGCTATTCGTGTCAGTGTCACTCTGGCTTGATAAACATCATGCTATTCATTTCAGTGTCACTTTGGCTTGATAAATATCGTGCTATTCGTGTCAGTGTCACTCTGGCTTGATAAACATCGTGCTATTCATTTCAGTGTCACTTTGGCTTGATAAATATCATGCTATTCGTGTCAGTGTCACTCTGGCTTGATAAATATCGTGCTATTCGTGTCAGTGTCACTCTGGCTTGATAAACATCATGCTATTCATTTCAGTGTCACTTTGGCTTGATAAACATCGTGCTATTCGTGTCAGTGTCACTCTGGCTTGATAAACATCATGCTATTCATTTCAGTGTCACTTTGGCTTGATAAATATCGTGCTATTCGTGTCAGTGTCACTCTGGCTTGATAAACATCGTGCTATTCATTTCAGTGTCACTTTGGCTTGATAAATATCGTGCTATTCGTGTCAGTGTCACTCTGGCTTGATAAATATTGTGCTATTCGTGTCAGTGTCACTCTGGCTTGATAAACATCGTGCTATTCGTGTCAGTGTCACTCTGGCTTGATAAACATTGTGCTATTCGTGTCAGTGTCACTCTGGCTTGATAAACATCGTACTATTCGTGTCAGTGTCACTCTGGCTTGATAAACATTGTGCTATTCGTGTCAGTGTCACTCTGGCTTGATAAACATCGTGCTATTCGTGTCAGTGTCACTCTGGCTTGATAAACATCGTGCTATTCATCAAAATGCTCCAAATTCCAAGGACAAATTGAAGAATCATCACTGAAAATATACTTCTGATCATTTGTAATTGTGTTGCAAATCTTGTGTTGAGAAATGCTTCTCGCACAACATCAAAATAAACAAATCTCGGGGTAAATTAATCCCAAAAAATCCCAACATGGGAAGTGGGCACAGAGTTCTATGAGTATACTGCCATGATTAACAACACTGAAATCTCAGCAGCAAGCCAAAGCTTTTGCTTGCAATTTCTAAGATCATAACATCTAATCCTGATGTTGGAAAGTATTTTATGTACTTCTATTATAATAATTATAGTACTTATACACTTAATTTAATTGGTTTGGAATTAAGAAGCATACATCTTTTACGAGACACATTTCATTTTTACTTGAATGAGGTTCGAAGCACATTGAAGCTATTGATACAGATGTAACAAAACATATATTAATACATAGTTAAAAATCTAAACTTCAATATAATTAGTGGTATAAACGTCAATATAATTATAATTGTGCTATGAGGGAATCTTAGGGGAAACATTTAACAAAGAATTCCATGATTGGGGATAAAAAAGGCAAATATGACAAGTAGAAAGCTCCAGTTACATCTGTTCTAAACCCAGAAGGCTACAACTAGGTAAAAAAAAAAATAGAACATTTCTGTAATAGTATTGTAAAATCTTACAAAGTAGCTGTAAACACCATTTTCAATGCAATGCAAGTTTAATTCTAGTACGGTTCTTATGATGTGTGACATCTGATATATTAGCATAGACCCTCCTTAATTACAATAAAATGACTTCCATTGATGTGGTACATAGAAGCTTGTTGTAAACCCATGTTAAAGTTAAAACAACAGGGTCAAGTGTATTTTTAATAATGTTACTGTCATAGTGTGCTACCTCTATTTTTATAACATCGTTTGTTTCATATTTTGTAACTTTAATATATTTTTTTTAAATAGCAGTTAATTGATTAGACTGTAGTAAATGCGTTTGAAAGTATGCCTTAAGGTTTCCTGTAAAAGTGACTTTAATCTTTGTATATTGGCAGATTTATATAGCCTATCTGAGAGGAATGAGCAGGAAGCGTATAGCATTCATAAAATTAATATTGAGTCATGCATTAATGGTTGGGGCTGTGCTGTATGATTCACTACTTTTACTCTTACTGTTGTACCCTGCAGGTGAGAAACATGAGTTTGAAAAAAAAAAACATTCAGTGGTTAAGACGCTTGCTAGGGAAGTGCATGGTAGTCAGCTTGCGCCCAGCCTGTTTCACATATAGCAGCGAAAAGCGTAAATCGTGGTCCAGTTTATGTACTTCTTATCCTAGATGCTGATTCCACTTATAACACAGAAGTAGTGTTTGTATACTTAACCAATGCTGCACTGCAAACTCTTTGCTAAAGGTTAAACGTGAAGATATCTAGTAAAGAAAATGTAAAGAAAAACATCTCTCCGTATCTTAAGATTTCAAAATGCATTAGCGCCCAGGTCCAAGATGTGTACATCCCCTGATTTACTGACATGCCCCTGTGGTGATTGCAGTTGATCTTGTGATTGATGGCTGGCACGGCTGACTTGTTGATGGCTTGTTTTATGAAGTGAAGTTCTTGTTCTTTAAGGCCCGGTGGGATGACAGTGAAAGGTACTGTACAAGAGTATTATTACCAAGTTTGTTGCTCTGGATTTTAAGGAGGGGAGCCACTTCAGATTTCAATAATATACAGGTTAAATGTTCAACTTTCATATAATAATAATAATAATAATAATAATAATAATAATAATAATAATAATAATAAAATGCTTCGTAACCTAGAGTGTGTGACCACTATTCCACCGCTTGAGTTGGTGGATTGTGGGATTAGTCGTCACAGACTGGGAAAATTGTTTAAAAAATAGAAGCAGGAACACAAAATATACATTTTGTATCATTCCTAAAATTAACAGATGGTATTTAGGGGAGCATTTATTGACAATTAAATACCTGTTCTCTGATGCTTTTTGATCCTAATTTCTTAAATACAGATCCTAAACAGTATTCAAATTTGAAAGTATTTGTCTTACATGCCTGGATTAAAACTAAAGTGAGGATTAACTGTGCCAAGCAGGCTTTAAGAAATTAAATATTAAAAATCCCCTTGACAAATGCTATAGAGCTTTTAGTTTTTCATGACCACACTTCATTATTTATTACAGGGATGTAGTGTAGCATTTATTGATGGTGTAATTACTAATGAAAACTTTTCGATAAAAGCATTTTTGTTTTATTGACTTAGCTGACACTACATGAAACAATAATAGGTGTTTGGTACCCCTCTCCTTCCACCCTGCTGTCCACAAAGACACTCAGCCTTGACCAACCTTTGGCTGACTTCAGTTCTAAAACCAATAAAGCAGTTATGTTAAGACGTAGGGACAGGGTTCCAGTGTGCAAACGTATATATTATTATTTGGTCATTTAGCAGACGCTTTTATCCAAAGTGATTTACAGAGACTAGGTGGTGAACTATGTATCACAACTGCTGCTGCAGAGTCACTTACAATAGGGCCTTGGTTTAACGTTTTATCCGAAGGACAGAGCACAAGGAGGTTAAGTGACCTTCTCAGGAGGGTCACACACAGTGAGAGTGGCTGAGCTGGAATTTAACTGGGAACCTCCTGGTAATAAGCCCCTTTCTTTAACCACTGGACCAGCAAGCCTCTTGAATATTATATGTTTTTCCATGTATTGCTGTACATTGTGGGTTTTTTTAGGGGTGTACAGTATGAACATGGATTACTTGAACTATGCATACCAGTATAGTTCAAGGAATCCGTCAAGGAATCTACTGTATGAACCTTTAGCCTAATTGCTTGTGTATAGATTTGCTATGGCTCTGAAGGGATTCCATTATTCACTTATGCATTCTCTGGACCAGTTGCACATTGCAAAATCCAGGCATGCATTATCTGTACTTAAATAAAAGGAATTATGTGGAAATGCATTCTCACCCCATTACAAATGCCTTTTAAGGACCCCATGTGACACCTCCAAATAGCAGATGTCAAGATTCAGATAACATCCTTTGTATGGCAATACCTTGTAGTAACAGGCATGAATATCTTGTGCCTTCTTGTCCCATAACATCCATGCCAACAGTGTGACAGCTCCAGCGTTCATGGACTATTGATTAGAATCCTGGTTCAAAGCCATTTGCGGCATTGAAAGGGAATACACTTGCTTTAAAAATAAGTGACTACTATGCACTAACACATATGAACGGTTTGCACAGATTCCACTGCAAGAAACCCTATTCAATGGATTAATAAACTTGCATTTCAGCGCTGGTAAATGCATTGCAACTGGCGCCGTATACATTCTCATGCAAAATGCCATATGGATATAGTTTCTGGAATATGGTTAATCAGCTTAAAAGTGTCTGCCAGTATTAAACAAGTGTATTTGTTTTTTGCAAAGTGTAATTTTTAAATGTCTTTTTTGTTATGGTTAAATAGTGTTACCTGTTCTATGGAAATATTTTCACCATTTTTTGAGAGTTTGTATTAGCAGTATATTTTGTGTTTTATTATTATTATTTATTTCTTAGCAGACACTCTTATCCAGGGAGACTTACAATTGTTATAAGATATCACATTATTTTTACATACATACCCATTTATACACTTGGGTTTTTACTGGAGCAGTCTAGGTAAAGTACCTTGCTCAAGGGTACAGCAGCAGTGTCCCCCACCTGGGATTGAACCCACGACCCTCTGGTCAAGAGTCCAGAGCCCTAACCACTACTCCACACTGCTTTTAAATGAAGTGATTACCACAAAAGTTTTTTGTTTTTTTTCCTGCTACCAGGGATGGGTTAGAAGTGTGATTTGGGTAATCACTATACATTTGTATTGGATTTTTCCCCATAGAGAGTGTAAGGGTTTGCTCATTATATATTTCACAGGAATAAAAACTGAAACGCCTACTTCACATTGATCAAGGGAATAGCAAAAATAAGCACTGAAGCTTATGAAAGGTGTGTGTGTGGGGGGTTGTTTATACCATTTAAGTCGACAAAGGAAAAGGAAGAAAAGCAGACACGTTGAAAACATGCGAGTCGTAGGAAAGGCAGTGATTGGTTGTGGTATAAAGAAGTAGAGCTAAGGCACGAGGCTTCTGGGAATCTGAGTTCTTGTAAATCTCCCAGAAGTAACATGTGAGTAGAAGTGTGAACGGAATGATTGAACATTTGCTTTAATAGTAGCTTTGAAAAGAAAACAATACACATTTACCATAATGTATGTGTCTCTTTCATAGACGAAAATGTAAACTTTATGAATTCAATGAAATGATTAAACAAATGCTCTCCAACAACATGTAAAGCAGCCAAAGTAAATGATCAATAGCAATTAAATGTAATTGGCTCATATTTGCATGGAGCAAATTGAATGCTGTTATTAAGTTTGATGATGTTTATGTAAATACATATTTAGGCCAAATACTGTATTCTGCATATAGCATGTTATGGTTATGTAGCTACATTAGACCACTAAATTAAGCTCAATGTACAATCACTATGACACGACCAACATCTCTTTAAATTGATCATTCAATTCGGCGTAAACTGCCTAAATATTACTGAATATGCAATTTTTTTTTTAAATTTTGTTTAGTTTTCTTTTTTATGTTTTGAGGTAGGATACAGCTGCCTACGTTTCATGTGATGTTTTTTAAATGGTGGCATATTTCTAACACCATACAGCACTGTTCAGTTCGGTAACTAAAAAAAAAAATTCAAATTGTAAGCATAATAAGAAAGTTTTGCAAACCAAATCAGGATAGTGTTTTCCTTGAGGGTTATTTACTTTCATTTACTACCCAGCTCTGACATTAATTTTATACCAAGATCTATATTCAGTACCATAACTCATCACTTATCCTTTTAATGTTTCAAAAATGTTTCATGTATGTGCTTTCATGTTTTATTCATGCTTCTTCTCTTACTCCTTCACATGTTTTGTCAGAAGACTGTATTCTTGTAATTATTTAATCATGTATTATACATTTGATTGTTACACTACAATCACTTTTCCTTACTCAATAAATGCAACCCTAATCTCATCCATTATTTGTACTGTGGGTGATATGATTGTTATGACAGTTTCCTGGAACATTTGGAAATCTACAAGTAAGTTAAGAAACTGCAAGGTTCACATTACTTTCAGAATTATCAAAACAAACAAACTTAAAAAAAAAAGTTTATACATTCTTTTTTGCCGCCACACTGATATAGATGGGTATGTTAGTGTAGATAGTTTTATGTGTTCAGAGATTTGGCGGTAGTAAATTATGTGTTAACTTTAGTTTTATTTAATGGAATTGAAAGTTTTTCGCATCAGGCTTTAGTCTTAAGGGTCAGGACTCTGTAACACTTTGATATGGCCTATTCTGCAAGTAGATGTAAATAGCAAAACAATTGTGTATGTCTGAATACTGTGTTCAGTCAATGAAACGTTTGCCTACCACAGTGGCAACCAATCAGATTACACCAGACACATTTCTTAGACATCAACCTCCACATGCCCCAACCTATAGCCAATCAGATCAGTGCAACTGCTTCACACGGCATCTTCATTCACATCAATGGCTGTGTTGCAAAACCTGGAACTGCAGCAATCTCTGCCTTGGCTCAATAGGTTACTCCGATTTTTGACAGGGCCTACAATCTTTCAAACTGAGTTTCAAAGTAGAATGCGTTTATATATCATTTAGCAGTCGCCTTGGATAAAGGTGTCTGCCAAATAAATAAATAAATATATAAGTACGAGCACAGTGACATAATGATGTGTGGCATCTGTGTAAAATATACGACTGCATGTGACCAATAGCACATATTACGAATGATGGAGTAATGATGAGTACATCCACCACTTAATGTATCAAATGGTACTTTCCTAAAGTGGGTGCTGCTGAAAAAATCAACAGCATATTTAACAGTCCTCGTTTTGAAAGGCACTTGATTTTTGAGATTAGTATTTAAACCGGCAAGCAATCTGTTCAGTAGCCTTCCCTTTTAAACTGAAGCAGGTTAAAAAACGAACCCTGAAAAAGTGGCACATGCTTATTTTTATCAGACAAAGTGCAGAAAAGGCAAGTCATGATAATTAAACGTTTATTCACAATAGCTCACTCTGTTGTGTATCTAGATTTAAAATCTCCTGAATCCTGGCTTTCCCTTCCCATGGATGTTATTCTTTGATTCTGGAATCAAAGAATAACCTTTGCTCCATAGACTTATAACACTGTAAATACTGATGCCCATACTCCTCAGTGGTTAATATCCTTTTTATAATAACTGGATTTGCCTTGTGATTGAAGAAGAGCCCTAGCTTCTGCCATCATTCATTCTTAGTTATGAAGGCAGCTTTTACAGCTTTTAATAAAAAAAAAAATCAGCATGAATATGACAGAACGTATTAATGCTGCTGGAAGTCAACATTCCACACAGCACATCACAGAATGGTGACTCATACCCCTTAAGTATCGCATGACCAATATCTTTTAACATTAAAAAACCTGAAGAGAACTACTTAAGTTTATTTTTATTACTTGTTGTACAATGCTGCTTCTCAACTAAAATGCAAACTGGACCACATTTATAATTCTCAAAATAGTTCTGGCACAATTATTCCCCTTCAGTTACATGTCATTATATTTCACAGCAAGCCTGGCTGTACCTGTAAAAAAGGGGAAACAGCAGCAGACTTTTATAGATATTTTGTGTGTGAATTGCTGTTCAATTGTGTGGTACATCTCCTTGATTACATTGTACAAAACACTATGTTTTATTCAACAGCCTGCTAGTAATTGATAAATATGTTTTTCGAAATGCATGTATGGAATGAAGGAGACACTGCACTTTTAATGAGAAATGAAAATTAATTTTGAGCCTTACAATGCTAATACACGTTCAGCACATCGTGATTCAATTCTAATGAACCACATTAAAAAACACCTACGAGTGGATAAAAATACCAGCCGTTGAAACTGAAATCTTGTTTATTCTGCAAGCCTTACTTTCAGCCTTCCCCCTGAACATTTGTTCGTTACAGGTCTCAAGTAATACAGATATAAATTAAGGAATAAAGTACAAGGAACTATATTTTATCAGTAAATCGGCTTCTAAGGTTTAAAAAATAAATTGATTATATTATATTTGGCTTATTTTTACCATGTTATCCTATAAGTTAATACATTGATATAACAGATGTCATCTCAGCTCAAACTGTACATATGTTTTCTGACGCCCTAAACAAGACATACTAACTTATTATAAATCACAAAGCAAAGATTACATATATGAGACGATTTTAAAATAAATAAGTGCCAAAACAAATATTTAGATATGTTCAGGTTATGGAGTTGATGTAAGTATAGGCACAGTGCAAATAATTGCGGATGCAAAATTTAAATTGCATTGCGGCCAGGCAATTATTTTGCACTGCGCTCTATGTAAGCTTAAGAGCAATGCAAATTACTCAACACACACACAAATAATGATCCGCAATTATGACAATGAGAGTCTCAATGAGCACATTGGTCTATTTAGTGGCTGCACTTGCAGAGTTAGGAGTACAGAGAGCAGTAGTCGCTGCATGACATTTGTGGAGCATGAAAATACAAAGCAAAATAAAATATGTCACAGGAAGGGCAGCAAAGTCCTCGGCGCACGGGAAAAAAAGAAAGGTTTTTTGAGAAGAAGCTGAGAGTCTTACGACTGAGGTCACTCATCGTGAAACTGAGTTGTTTGGAAAACCCTCAGCCAACATCAGTTATGCGAGTATCCTTAGGAAATTATATGTATGTATGTGGTCTGAAAGGAACCAGAGGCTAAGTAGTGCAGAGAACACAGCACTTTCGCATGTGCAGGGATAACGTTCCCTAGATTGACGCTGGGGTCTAGCTCATCCCTCAATTCAGCTATTAGGTCTAGGATGACCTGCGGAGTGAGACGATAACGCTTTAGCACCACATCCTCCGGCATCCCAAACAAACAGTGGAGGGTCAGCAATTGCTTAAGTGCAAGACAAAATCCTTACATCACATTATAATGTTTGCACCCGCTTAGTCTCCAGATCCCACCCAATTCTATGCTATTTTCTTCATTTAAATGCATTTCAATATTATTTTAATGGATTAATGATGGCAAAGTGCAAATTTGATGGCGGGTGGAGAACGCCAGGTGAACACCATTCTTTACATACACCGCATTTTAAATCAGACCTTATGGCTACTAAACACAATTTACGGTAGCATTATGGGGGGTTTGCACCCATAAATCACTTTGTGCGTATCCTTACATCACCCCCTAAACGTTTGAGTGCTGGTTTTCATGGTGGTGTCCTATTACTGTGTTTCACCTGCAGGGATGAGCAGTGCTTTACACGCTGCATGAATGGCACTGATGACAGATGCGGAGAGACTTGTGCATGCCTTTGTCTCCTCTTGACTTGATTACTGCAATGCCTTGCTTGCTGGTGCCTCAAAACATGCTTTCAATAGGCTACAGTATGTTCAGAACTCAGCTCCTTGAGTCCTAACTAGATCTAAATCATTTGAACATATAACACCTGTTTTGGCATCCCTGCATTGGCTACCGGTTCAGTTCAGGATTGATTTTAAAATATTACTCTTAACATAAAAGGCCTTGAATGGTTTGACACCAGGTTCCATCCCCGATATATTAATTGAATATACTCCTGTGCGAAACCTGCGATCTGCTGATGCTGTGCTCTTAAGAGTCCCATAAACCTGCGGTCTATGGGAGACATGGCTTTCTGTTGCTATGCACCTAAGTTACAGAATGCTCTTCCACAGATAATCAAGGATTCAAAGAATGTGGATATTTTTAAAAGACACTTAAAAACACTTTTTTTAAAATTGGCATTTCAGCCTGTGTAAGGAACTGGCTTTTTATGAGTTTGCACAGTACTTGTGTTTTGTGTGTTTTCTTTTAACATATATAGCTTGCTGTGATTACTTGTGATTATGTATTATTATTTTTAGACTGTAAAAGCATTTTGAGATATGTCACATGAATTGTGCTATATAAAATAAAGATAATTATTATTATTATTATTATTATTATTTACCAGGACGTCAACTAAACTTAGAACAGTTGAATTCATGCTTACTCCTACAGGGGTCAGGGACTCCTTCATTGTTAAATTACTTATCACATGATATTGATCTCAAAAAAAAAACAACTTATCACATGACACTGGGATTAGTAAGTCATTACACTACTGTGTTCCGTGCTTCATTAAAAAAAAAAACTGTTGGGGTTTAGGTGAGGCAGGATGGCAGTGAATTAATATCGTATCATGTTTCACTTAATTTATGCACTCTAGAGAATATATTAAAATAGCGAACACAGTCAAATGCCTTCAGGAGTACAATTCAGCCACATATGCCTTACCTCCCAATTAGAAGAAGCTCTCCAGCCACCCCCAGTCTCCTCATGGCCATGAGCAGCCCTCTCACTGTCATTCCTTCACAGAAACACACAACGACTCTGGCCTTAGGTAACCTCTCTCTCAACTTCCGCAGCAGTCTGTCAAAGTGTTTCTCCCCAGCGTTGCTGTAGATTTTATCGGAGTAGGCAATGCACAGACCATCCTGGGTGGCGAGCTCCTTGAAAACTTCCATTCCACTCTCCCCATAGTTTCCTAAGGAAAAAAAAAAAAAACTAAGATGTTTAAAAGTAAACTTTTCATCTTTGCTTCTGACCAAACCTTCTCCAGTATAAATGTTTGTTATATGATGTAAATTGAATACATAGTAAAAATGATTTTTCATAAATGTATATCCCAAAAAGCTGATGTGGCTTATAAACGGGGTACACCTGTATTATGACCAATACTAGCCTGAGGAAAAAAATACATTTTACTTGCTTTTTCTAACACATTCCTCTTCAGTTGCACATTTAATGTAAAATGCATTGATCCCATGTCCTTTATCTCCCACTT
Organism: Acipenser oxyrinchus oxyrinchus; assembly: GCA_030684275.1. NCBI lineage: Eukaryota > Metazoa > Chordata > Actinopteri > Acipenseriformes > Acipenseridae > Acipenser > Acipenser oxyrinchus. Next base: position 64,315,271 of record CM060252.1, on the reverse strand, counting down.
ATAAGTTATCTCCATTAATGTTATCTTGCCTACTGATAACAAAAACACATAAAACATGATGATTTTACCTAAAGACAACTAAAGAGAAAGCTTAATACCTGCATCACATATTAAACCATACAGTATTCATTGTCCTCAGATGATTAATTTGCACAATTAACTGAAACCAATGAATCTTATTGTTTGAATATCAAGTTTAAATGAAGGCTTTTGAATTCTCCTAACATGGACATCTGTCTCCAATTTCTCACTGTTGGAATGGATTAAAATCATCCAGATTATTTTGGATCATAAGGATGTCTCAGGGTGCTTGTCAGCCGGAGACAAGCACTGGAAGTTACATATAAAATGACGTAGTTTGTAATTACTTTATTTTTTGAGGATTTTGTGCTCAAAAACTGAACAGAAAAAGATTGCTACGAATGAAAAGGAAAACGAAACAGCCTTGAACTTCATTTTACATTTACAGCTTCTTCCACAGCGCTATTGGTACACAAGGACATTAATGATCCAATGTATTGATTTTACCTCTGAAATGGTATTCAGATTCTACAGATTTGTTTTCGGGAGCACTGTTGACTATGAAAGACAAAAGCTTACAAGTGATCCATCTAAAACAAATTCAATGTAAAGAAAAAATCAGTGGGATTTTTTGGCCTAACGGATTTGGCAGGACAGAAGATTGGGTTTAGCTGCTTCAGCATGTCCCTGAGCATGACAACTGTGCCCAATGGGACATGATAAAACTGAGTCCCCAATGCCCAATTATATTTTCATAATAACTATGGATTTTTCCCCTTAGAAACTTGATACATTAAAAGGAATAAATGGAAGAATCCCAAACAGCTCGGCTGCATTCATAGAGCAGTAGCAAAACAATTCCCATTCTTAAAGGATCTTCGCTGCTTGTATCTCAAAGTAATGTGCAGTCAGCTTGAAGCTAGGTATGTTTTCAGAAACAATTGCAACTGCATCATGTATGTCTCTAAGAAGTGAGTTTCCTTGGGGTTTAATGCAAGCAGGAAGGACAGCGAGGAGGCAGCCTCAACAGGCAGGGAGACATACAAGGAGTAAACTGGCAATGCACTTACCAAAATGCCACGGCTTGAGAATATCCTCATTAATATACAAATTAGAGGTTACATTCATTAGTATTAGTATGGGGTGTGAGAGAGGGGGGAGTATTCTTAAGAACATAACAAAGTTTACAAACGAAAGGAGGCCATTCGGCCCATCTTGCTCGTTTGGTTGTTAGTAGCTTATTGATCCCAGAATCTCGTCAAGCAGCTTCTTGAAGGATCCCAGGGTGTCAGCTTCAACAACATTACTGGGGAGTTGGTTCCAGACTCCCACATTTCTCTGTGTAAAAAAGTGCCTCCTATTTTCTGTTTTGAATGCCCCTTTATCTAATCTTGTTTCTTTTTTCAGGTCAAAAAAACTTCCCTGGGTTGACATTGTCAATACCTTTTAGAATTTTGAATGCTTGAATCAGATCACCGCATAGTCTTCTTTGTTCAAGACTGAATAGATTCAATTCTTTTATCCTGTCTGCATATGACATGCCTTTAAAACCCGGGATAATTCTGGTCGCTCTTCTTTGCACTCTTTCTAGAGCAGCAATATCCTTTTTGTAACGAGATGACCAGAACTGAACACAATATTCTAGATGAGGTCTTACTAATGCATTGAAAAGTTTTAACATTACTTCCCTTGATTTAAATTCAACAATTTTCACAATATATCCAAGCATCTTGTTGGCCTTTTTTATAGCTTCCCCACATTGTCTAGATGAAGACATTTCTGAGTCAACATAAACTCCTAGGTCTTTTTCATAGATTCCTTCTTCAATTTCAATATCTCCCTGTGGCAAAGTGCCCACCCCCCCCCGTGTATATTTTGTGTTACGTGTTGTGTGTAAATGTTGGTGTATAGTCATTGGTACACGGGATATAAGCGGGTCTGTGTTTCACGTGTATTTAAAAATGTAGATTTGTATTTAGGCACGAGGATGGCACAAATCACTTCACGTGCTGGTTAAAATGTAATGTGTGGTCACGGGAGTACACTTAATTAATTCACGTGCAGTTGTACCGAGATTCCAATTGAATGATTGACTAGCAATCGAGTCTCGGTACAACTGCATAAAAGCTACATGTTTTCACTCACTCGGGGTTGGGTGTTCGTGAGTGGAGAACGGGTGAGAGAGAGGGGAGAAAGAAAGATCGTAACGCTTTGTTTTGCTTCACTCACCGTTTGTCTGTCTGTTTGTCTGTATAGTCCGTTTTGTTTACCTGTTTATTTTGGTCGCAAGTGCCGTGTCCTGTTTTGTGTTCTGTTTAAACCTTTTACTTTGTTTATTAAATGCTGAGCACAACCAAGTGCTCAGCTTCATCAAAACCCCAAGTCTCTGTTCTGTGTATTACTTCCTGTTTCTGGTCTGACGTCACCCACTGTCACACGCCAACTTGTCACACTCCCATATGATATTTATTATAAACATTTTTATTGCCTGCATTTATTTAAATTCAGATTTAAACATTCCTAATAAGTAAATTAATAAAATAAAATTCTTGCCTGAACACCTTGATAGCCCTAGTGTTGCATAAAAACAATCAAATCATGAGCTTTTCCCTGTAGATTGCAGTTAAAAAGACTGTCCTAAGGAAGGTCACATTCCAAATGAAAGATGTCCTACACTGGGATTACAAAGTCAACATAAAGTTATGCTGGGGTGCTCACTAGTTCAATGTGCATGTGTAACTACATTGTAATTAATGACACTTTAAATAATGCATTACCTGTACTGTCGAAGACACTTTAACTTATGTTCATTATATCTAAAGAACATTTTATGTGCTAACTATTTAAAATATATACTGAAAATGTTAACCAGGTTTGAAAGTGACAAACCATGATGACCTCATTCTGACTGCAGAAAAGCCCACTTATTTTTTTTGCTCCATAGCATCTTGTTAGCTTGTCCACTTTCTAATTGCAAGGTTTTCTACATCATTGTTTAAGATTGTTTAATTGGGCTCCCATCTGGCACCGTCTGTCAAACCCAGTTATGCAGTTTGCAGCAAATGTATAATGGCTTGTGCAGATAACAACTGCTTCACCCTTGAGGTAGTCTAATTCAAATGATGGTAGATAAGTAGGGGTTCTTGCATTACCTAAAACAGATATAGCTTTGGTCACAAGGATGCTCTTGACTCAGTTAAAGGGTCCGGATGATAAAACAAACTTCAGATTTACACAATCCTGTAGAATGTCATACTAAAAATATTCTAAGGAACTTATTTTTATACTTTAAATAAGCAATAACTACAGGATGCATGGAACAATAATAGTCTTCCAAGTGGATAAAATCCAAGACAGAGTGGTAGCAAAAACAACACAACCTCAAATTGTTGCACAGATGATCGGAAATAGAGATTAATCAGCTAACAATTATCAATATTAACTATTAACAACTATTGACTATATTTAAACTTTATATTAAAACAATACAGGTTAGACTAATCGGTTTCAGTTAATTGTGCACAATACTCATCTGAGGACAATTAATCCTGTATGGTTTTATTATCAGGAGGCAAGATAACTTATTAATGCAGTTAACTTCAAAATGGAATTTAAGCAATATGTCATTTAAACTCCTTTAACCTTAGAAGGTCACTGATTCAATGAGAGCCCTTGATGCATTTTGGAACTACAGTAATAGACAGTAGCCAATTAGCAAATAAATACACATAACAGCAGATCTATGTGTTGTCTTCTACTTGGCGTACTTACAGAGATGCAATCAAACAAAATAGCATAATATTCCTAATGAGTCTCTGGCAGATAACTGTAACAAGCAGCTGACTTTTATATTCTTCATTTTTAAGAGTTTCCATATCATGAAACAGCAGGTGTTTTTAAATGACACAAATCCTAAAAAGATTCAGTTCTGATCAGGGCTTGGAAACAGCACTATTAATTCAATTGTAATTGCTTATGAAATAAATTAATTCCTGTATTCCAATGAAGGAAACATACAGTTATGGTGATTTCCACATATGAACAACTATATTCCAATTTATATTTGTACAATGTTCCACCTTTATAACACTGTGGTAGGGAACCATAGTTAACAGACCGTGCAGTTTGTCCACATTATAATGAGAATACAAGTGCTAGTTACTGATTTTTTTTTTTTGTTACAGTACGCTCTCTCTAATCCTGACCCCATAGTTGAAAGAGCATCAAAAACATTAAACAAAGACAAGACAAGGACTTCTTAAGCATGGTACTGATTGTGTACTTTGAGTAAATCACTTCTCTGACCAGGGGCTGGACCCAACTGGTTTGGAGGTCTGTGAGTCTACTATAAAACTAACAGTACTAGAGACAATGAACTGATTATGACATCTTATACACAAGTAAGGCCAATGTATTAAATTGTGGAAGAGGATCATTGCACTTTCAGAAAACAGGCACCGTGCACCCGGAGTTGTTGAACTAAGGCCAGAGATACACAAGCAAACAATTGCTTAAAAAAACGTCTTGTGTATCTCCGGCCTAACAGTATATTAGCATCACATTGTTGTACAACTCCCTTAAACAGTAACCCTATCAGAACCTGTACATGTATTGCTGAACACACTGAAAGTATACATTTATTATGAAAATGTATCTTTTTTTGCCTTTTTAGTTTACATTGTTGAAGTAGACTTTAAATCACAGATATTGCCTCTCTGTCAAAAGCCCTCCTCTTACTATAGCTGATTGGAAATGTAATGTAATGCAATATACGGTAACTCTCTCATAAGCTCACCAAATCAAAATGGACGTCAGTATTTTCTGATGAAGTCGACTGCACAGTTGGCTAGACTATAAAGGAAGGCAGTGCACAGGCACGAAACACAACTAAACCTGATTTTGTGACCCTGCTGGTTTAAATACATTTCTACAGCTGGTGTCAAATGGAAGAAAACACTACCTGAAAAAAGCAATGTTGATTGCACTTCATTTATGTAGTCTGAATGGGGTGTATGTCACAATGCATATTATTATTATTACTGATGATGAATTTTGCATATTGGACTCGACCAAATATAACGTTCTTTATAATTTCAAGCTGAAAATGTTAACTAATCATTATATATGAAAATGAAAAATGTCCCAATTAGCACACAGAAAAGCAATTACTTGAGATAATAGGCATTTTTAGTAACAGTACAAAAACTCAAACATAACTAGAAATATAGTCGTACTCATTCTGTAATTTAAAGACAACACATGAATGTGGGGGATTTGGCTGGGTTTGGATAGGCGGCTCGATACGTTTAAAACCACTTGTTATCGACCTTCATTTCACTTATCTAATTTAATTCACAAATGACCTACTAATAGCGTGACTGAAAATAATGTAATAGTCATTCTTTACTATTACAATCATAAATATAATTTCAGAACTTTGATAAGGTATTTCCACCTCGTATCGTAGTATAAATGATAATAAATAAAAGTCACATGCAAAAGAGGTTACATGAAACCATTTTTTCAAATTGAATGCAGTCCAATTAAATTACAGTAATTGTTAAGAAAACATTGATCCTTATTTACATATACAGTGGAAATAATTTAATATAATGTAATCTTTACATCTCTTATCCTGTAAAATAGATATATCTGTCAACATACATGTTTACTATTAGAGAATGTACTCATTTTTAGAAAGCATATATTGCATATTTATGCAACTATGCATGGCGTTGTATCTTTTATGCCCTAAGTGTGTGATAATCTCTTGTTAGCACATGGTTGGTGTCTTGATGCTATTATGCCATGTAAATAAAAATAAAAATGCTATTACGCTAGGTAAACACTGACCCATTTAGTTATTTTTAATGCAAATATGATGTTTATATCATACTCTAAAAATAAATTATTTCTCAGGAGACTTTAGTGGCGGTACACTACATTTTTAGTTTTATAATATCTGCTTGCATTGTAAGTGGTGTCAATAAATGAATCCTAGGGAGTTTGATTTGGGACCAGTGGTGTAAGTCTTATATTTCATCTGTCACTTTCTTAGTATTTTTAACATCTGCTTTGTGCTACATTGAGGGCTCTTGAGTACTGAGCAATGAAAATCCACATGAGCAAGCGCATTCATGCACCCATGCTAGTATCCCATCTGTAAGAGAAAAAAACAACAGTAGTTTGCCCATCTAACCCTTACCAAGCTGCCAGCTGTCACTTTCAGTTATACGTTGCACCAACAATACCCACAGAGTGAAACTGGGGCTGTACTGTACAATATTTGTCTTTCTGTACTGCCAAACCTCCACTAAACAAGATAGCAGGTGACATTATACAGGTGAGAACAACTGATTGCCTCCCACAATCTATGGAAATACAGAATGCAGGGAAGTTTTCTTGTTCAAATGCTCATCAGGAAATTTCACACAAGAGCTGTGTTGAAAATGTGCTTAAATAAATGTTTGGATTGCAATAAGGTAGTGAATGCTGCACAAAATTAATATAATGTTTTGATGCAGTTTTGAATAAGAGAAAGAACACCTAGAGCTTAGCTTAAATATAAGATTCCATTGTGAAACTCACTCTTATGGCCTCTGTCATGAAAAGCCAATATAAATCCCAATTCTTACCTCAAGGTAACACACAGGCTCATACTGCACTTAATCTAACATAATATGCAGGCTATATGCATGAATGCATTTTTTTCTACATTCTTAAAACAATGACTTTTCTGTTTCTGGGCATTGGATTAAATAACCTGGACCCATTATTGATGTAAATGATTTTATATTAAAGATGATGTGATGCATACATCTATGTATATGTAGTCCATTAAATCTATTTTAAACTAAACAAAAAAGGTGTTTCAGCACCCTGGACAACGCAATACCAGGTTCATGTAGATATCTGTTTTGATCATGTAATTGGAACTTTTGAAGATGACACAACGATTTCACATTCTCCCATTTGCAAGCCCATTGTTAATTTGTTTTTTTCTACATACTTTAAGTAAATGCTGTAGCCCAAAATACTATTTCTTTGTAGAGTTTCAAAATTAGCATTCTGTAGGCCTTAACTTGGAAAGTGCTAACGAGCAAATGTGGAGCACTTTATTAAATACATCCTTGGAGGATGGGTGATTGAGCTCACAGAGACGTCTGGTTTCATTACACTTAGAGGTGGATGTATTCCAATGGATCTTATTTATAGAATTCTACCAGTTATGATTATGGTGTAGCAAGCCCTAAAAATAAGACATTAATAACTCAGTACTAAAATATATTATTTCAGTATCAATACATTAAACATTCATTCATCAATAAAGTAAGGGCAATTTAAAAATTGGTAACATAATTATGGCTGTTGTAGTTGTGGGAGGAATTATGTTTTATATATTAATCAAAAATGTTCCTAAACAACCCTGCTTAACATGTATGAAAACAACTGAAAGAAGAAGCTATCAAATGTTTATTTGTATAACTTTACTTTTAATAATAATAATAATAATAATAATAATAATAATAATAATAATAATAATAATAATAATAATAATAATAATAATGGTATGGTATCTTATCGATTTTTGGAATATATACCAAGCTGTAGACGTTTGTGACCAGATCACATTTTCTCTGCTCTGTAGTTTAAGAACGGTAGAGGGTCCTCATTTGAATTGGCAAGTGTTATAATATACTTGCCAATTCAAATGAGGACCCTCTACCGTTCTTTTAAAACTAGAAATCGATAACTATAGAAAACCATTTAAGCAACTGATTGACCTTGGTGTGATTTACGAAATTCCTTAAGGTTCTCTTCGGGAACAAAAGTATTCCCAAAGAACAAGCTATTTTACCTATCCCTTTTATGGAAACCCATTAGGGCACTGTCCCTTAGCAATGGGTCTTGCAATGAACCCACCTGTTTAAAAGGGCGTTTTAGATTATTCTTTATATATATATATATATATATATATATATATATATATATATATATATATATATATATATATATATATATATATATATATATATATATATATATATATATATTTCATAAAAAACAGTATGTTTACTAAAATACTAATATTTATGGCAGATCTTACCTTCAGTGTGGACTGCAGACACATAGGTCCAATTGTAGCGTTTGACAATGTCCAGTATGGCCCGTGCCTGAAGAGTGTCAGAGGGCACAACCCTTAGGAAGTACTGGAAGAGGGTTTTATCACTCAGGTCAATACTGGTTGCAGAGTAAGCAATCTGAGGAATGTTGAAGAGCTGCAGTAGATTCTGGACTTGGATAGCCACGGAACTAGAGCCTGGCCCAATGACTCCAGCAATTGGCTTCTTCGTTCTTGGGGGGAGGTATGAGGTTGACCCATCAAGACACCACCTGGATCCATCGTTTTCATCCCGAATTGAGATAAGGGAGTCCCTTATGAATTCAATACTTTGTTCCAGAGCCACCGAAGAGTGCCAGCATGAGTCTCTGATCTCACAACCCAGGGTGATGTTTGGCAGCAGGGTAGGGTCAGAATTGATCATGTCCAATGTATGGAACATGGCTTCCACCCTTTGGATACCATACTGCTCTCTGACTTCCCCACATTTCCTCTCTGGGACTTTTTCAGCCGGAGGTTGGTGATGGACGGAGAAAAGGGCTCCGATAATTATATCCCCGTCTAATCTAGCAACAGCGCGTTGGGAAGAGGCCATCGTCAACAACGACCTTTCATAAATATTGTTATGAGGGGAAACAGTTTGAAAAAGGAATGCAGGGAATAACAACACCACAATTAAATTCATTTTCTTATATGGTGCAATCCAAATCATGTCTACGACCACCCTTGTCTGATCATATCCATTTCTTGTGGTTGGTAGCGTTTCTTGTTTGCTGCTCAAAATATCCAACTTTTAAAAGGGACCAGGATTATTATTATTATTATTATTATAAAGGGTCATTTTCAAAACAATGTTTAGGTTCAAATACCTGTATAGGAATAAAAAAAAAACATGTTATTATTGTTGAAATATACTTAATATACATTAATGATATATAAGCGTAAACTGTTCCTTAAATGCATGATGTGCAATAACGTATATTGTTTGCATCACATCCAAAAGGTTTTCGAATTAGACAGCGTTTTACTGTATTTCCCATAACAATCTCTGATTTAAGAAACAACAATATCGTAGGTACAGTACACGAATTAAAGGATTTCTCAAATCATGTAAAATGAAAAATCTGTATGCTGCAAAACATCTGTTTTTATGAATAACTGTTAAGTTTGTGCTTGTAAAAAAGTGTGTTGAAACACAACAAATGAACAAGAAGATATCATCCATCATAACTGCGACTCTTCATATATATATATATATATATATATATATATATATACACACATACAATGGACTTGCTGCTATTATTATTATTTACTGTTCATTAAGCAAATGTCAGCTGTGGAGACATAATAATAATAATAATAATAATAATAATAATAATAATAATAATAATAATAATAATAATAATAATAATAATAATAATAATAAACGTAATTTTACTTGCATCAGGTCCGAAAAAAAGATTAAACTTCAATATAGAAAAATAATCATTCTTACCATCTTGTGTGATGAACTTGTTAGCTGTGAATAACAATCAAAGCAATTTTATTCAAGAGTGTTTCATTGCGTCCCCCTATCCGCTCAACACATTTTGCAAGTGAGCGATGTTTCAGCACCTTGGAAAGAGCACAGACAGTTCCGTGTAAAAATAGGTTTCTCCCTTTAATTGAAATGGCTTTTTGAAGATGATACAACTAGCAAAGATAACTTGCAATTAAAGATGGGTTTAAAGCCAATCGCAGCTCGCTTTTTTTATTTTTATTACCCATATGGTTATTTTGGTCTTAAATACTTAAAACAATAACCGATATTAATTTAAATTTTAACATTTGCTTACCCTTAGTTGAGTTCACCAATTCAGTGATCACACTCAAAGAACATGCAATGACGATAAGACCAGAGAAGAAGCAACTACTTAGATGAATGCGTGTTGAATATATTCCCAAATATTCTAAATATATCAATCGCATTAATGTGTAATAGCTTTAAATACATAGAAAAGGGGCATACCTGAATCTGCGAAGCAATGTGTCTGTTCTTCAACAACGCAGTCTGTGGCAACTTGGCTGTGATATTTGCTTCGCCACTGATCAAACAGCATGAGTTTTCGCTTGAACGCGAGTGCCCTCTTTCTTTGTCAGTAATTTACTACAATGAAAAAACAGGTCATCCAAGCTGCAGGGTTCGCCAGTGACTCAAGGGAAACTGTAAGTAGGTAGTATATTTATTACCGCGGCGTCATTACTACTCATATTTTCAACTTGTACCTACATGTTGGCTGCACGTTATTTTTGTGAATTGGTGGTTGCCAAACTTTAACAAATATTATTGAGCCTCAAACTGAATGCCTAACCAGACAAACTTTATATTCTATCAAGTAATTTCAGATGAAAAGGATTGGAGTCTAGTGCTACTGTAACTATTAGCAGTAACTATACCCACACAAATACTCCAACACTGTCCTTTTCCATTACAAGTGATAGCTGTTATTTGATATGTTAGTTTCTGTGTGTTTAAAAACGTTACACTTATGTTGTTGTCCAAGAAGCTTGAAATTTGCACTAATTTTTTGGGGTTTTTTTTACCGGGAGGGATTATCACACACGAAGCCATGGTAGATGGTGAAGCATGTGAGCTAGCCACCTGCACTTAATGCATGCCTGCCACGAGGCTCCCTGGGTCCTAAACCTTGTACAGACTTTGCAGTAACTACATGACCATACATGACCTTTTGCTGAAAGTTAAGGTTTGCTTACATATTTGGGGTTTAACAGTAGAGTTTTGAGCAAAATATGGGAGAAAATCGGTCCCAATGTTATGCCAAATAGTGTCACCTCGCAGTATTTGGCAATATTAGTGCGAAATACTGTCTCCCTGCCAAATAGTGTCACCAGCGCAATTGTGTCTCACTGAAGACTACGACAAATGTAACAATGGGCAATAGATTGTATAATTAACTATCATATTGAGTTGATATTTTAATTTTGTTGCATTCATTGTTTTTGAATATCAAAGAACATTGTACTGCTAATTAGTATTTTTACTTCTTTAGCTTAGCAAAATACTGTCTACAATTACCTTTCAGTGTGCGTAATCATGTGCTGAGGGTGCACACATTGTTCTCTCTGACACAAATATAGTTTTATTTAAACAGTAGACCTGAAGTAAAGATGTATTAATGTTGATATAAGAGTTATACAAGAGTTACAGATTTAGACGTTGGGAGCAGAGATTTCATTTTATGAAAAAGCAGTTCTATAAGTCCTTCATCAGCTAGCTTGTTTTTTTCGAGTGTGGACATCTTCTCTTCTACCAAGGCACTACAGATGGATGAACAGGAGGCGTTGGATTCATTGTCCACAATTGAATCACGAATAACGTAGTAGAGATTGACAGTGTGTCAGAGAGGTCCGCAAGATTAATAGTGAAAGTTTCAAGGAAGCATGAACTTCAGGTCACCCAAGTATATGCACCAACAACAAGCTATTCTTATGAAGAAGTCAAAGATTTTAATGAAGAAATACAAAAACTACACGAAAATTGGAAGAGTCACTATAAGTTCATCATTGGTGACTTCAACGCCAAAATAGGAGCCCAGCCAGAAGATGAGAATTCGGTCAGCAAATTTGGACATGGGACAGGAACGAGAGGGGCGACAGACTAGTCGGATTTGCAGAGAACAAGAACTTATTCAGGAAATGGACATGGAGAGGACCCAACGGAGTGAAGAATGAAATTGACTGTATACTCACCAACAAGAAGCACACCGTACAAGATGTCTCAGTACTAAACCATTTTAACACAGGAAGTGACCACAGACTTGTAAAATGCAAAATACACCTAAACACAGCCCTGGAGAGAGCAAAACCTGTGATGACGAAATCCAACACAATCAACGTAGAAATGCTCCAGAAGCAAAGGCTGGTGTTTCAACTGAAACTGAAGAATAGATTCAGTGCTTTTCAAGATCTGCAAAAAGATGAAGCAATCGAGGTAAACAAAATCTACAAGGAAGTGACACAAGTAATTGCAGAAACAGCAAAAAACATCGCTGGAACACAGAGTACAAAATGCGACCAGAAGATCACGCAAGAGACAAAAGACCTCATGAAGAAAAGACTGCAGCTCTGAAGTCAAAGATTGAATACATTGAGCTCTGCAAGACAGTAAGAAAGTGCATTACTGAGGATATACGGTCGTTCAACTGTAGGTTGGTAGAGAAAACTATTGAAAACAACTGAAGTATGAAGAAAGCAAAACAAAGACTGATTGTTGGGAAAAAACAGATTTTAGCAATCAAACAAGAGGACGGGTCATCAAGAACCACAAATTGATTTTGAAGAGAGTCGAAGACTTTTACAGAAAATTATATCAAGATGAAAAGAGCAACGTAGCAGATGACAAAGACGAGACGGAAAAAACACAACCCGAGGAAGAAGTTCCAGACGTTATACCGGAAGAAGTGAAACATGCTATCAAACATATGAAGACGGGGAAGGCACCCGGAGAAGACGGCATAATGATTGACATCATGAAAGATGGAGGTGAAGAACTGACAAAAATACTGCTGCATATTTTTACAGATTGTATTAAGCAAAAGAAAGTGCCAAACGACTGGAACAATGTATCACTGATACTTTTACATAAGAAAGGAGATAAAGACCAACAGACCTATTAGCTTATTTCGTATGATCTACAAACTTTTTAACAAGATACTCACTAACAGACTTCAAGATAAATTTGACTCTACACAATCAAATGAGCAAGCAGGATTCAGGAGTGGATTTAGCACAATGGATCATCTTCAAATTGTACGGCAAGTGATTCAAACCAGCAACGAGTACGAACTACCACTTTGCTTGGGATTCATCGACTATGAAAAAGCCTTTGACTCTGTTTACACAAGATCTGTATTAAGCTCTCTGAAAAAACAAGGAATTGAGAAAACGTACAGAGACCTGATCAGCACCGTACAGTAAGACTCCATAAAAACAACGACAAAATCAAGATTAAAAAAGGAGTTAGTCAAGGAGATACAATTTCCCCAAAGCTCTTCATGGCCACCCTAGAAGACATTTTCAAAACACTGGATTGGGAAAATAAGGGGCTGAAAATCAATGGAGCCTACCTCAATCACCTATGATTTGCTGACGACATCCTCATATTTACAACGTGCCCAGAAGAATTACAAACAAGAATGTGCAAAATCAACAGAAGAGCAAAAATGGGCTGGAGTGCCTTTGGAAGATTAAGCATGGTTCTGAAAGGGAAACTACCCTTATGCCTCAAGAGAAAAGTCTTCGACCAATGTGTGCTGCCAGTGTTAACTGTGTGTGTTGTGTTTTCTTCTTTTGTTTTTCTTTTTCAAGAAACGTATCCATTTCAAACACAGAAAACAAATTCAACCAGACGCTATTGCTAAATGCAGCCGCGCCTAATAATAAAACAAATCCTGTCAAAGTATGAGTGTTGTGATTATTATTTATGTTTATCATAATCATTTATACTTCTTATGCACTGACACAGTCACAAATTAATATACAGTATATCAGTGGCGGCTCGTCATAAGAGGCTATGGAGGCTAAGCCTACGAGTAATTTTGTAATAGTAAAAAAGGCTTACCTTACGTCATGTTTTCGGTCTACTGTATTCCTATTGGCTAACATGTAGCCTCAAAATGGGTGGGATTCTGTGTGTATTCCACCTGCAATCACCCTCTGTCTGTCCAGTTTTACTGTATTTGTATTGGCTGCACAATGCAAACTTGCAGCTAGCCTCTACCACTCATAATTAATTCATCTTGACATGTCTGTTGCCAGGCAGGTTATGGGTCGCATGTGGCTACTCCCTCAAGTTTTGATTTCCGCATACAGTATGTACTATATTTTTTATAACATTGTAGATTTTTTTAAATTCATACGCCATTTTCCTCACTTTAAATTGAGGAGAGAATAAGAATAAAAAATAACAATAATAGTTGTCCAAAGCCTAAATTTGACCTAAATTTGACCTTCTTCAACAGGGAGGACCAAAACAAAATTGCCTTTTTAATTGCTCATGGTTTGAAAAAACGAAATGGTTGACTGAGAGTACAGTATTTGCAGTTTGTTTTTCAAACCGCTCTTCATCTTCAGTGATTTAAAAAATCTTCCACGGGCTGTAAAAATGTTTTTTTCTACAAACGATATCAGAAAAGATTCATAAATCAAGTTAGTCCACAATGTCTTTGTTATTATAATTAGTTTATTTAGCAGATGCCTTTATCCACAATGAGTCAGTGGCTGACGGGGGATTTGAACCAGGGACTTTCTGGTTACAAGCCCGTTTCTTTAACCACTGGACCACACAGCCTCCTGCTTACCTTATGTGCTGCGTATAATATATAACTCTATTGCATTTCTTATCATATTAAAGTAGCGCTTGAAACATGCAACATTTTATTGTGTATAATAAAAGTTACACACACACACATATACAGTTGTAGTCAAACGTTTACATACCCCAGTGGAAATGTGTAACTTCCAGAAATTTCTCAAAAACAAATAATTATAGGAAAAAATCTTTTGTAGCAAAAGTTTTGCATTTGTGGATGAGGAAAAAAAGTTACAAGAAATGGATGTCCTATAATTATTTATTTCAGTAATTTTTTGGGAAAAATTCAAAAAATGCCAATTCAAAAACATTCATACCCTGACAAGGAAAATGAAATTAATAGTTAGTTCAGGCACCTTTAGCATTAATAACCTAATAATAACAATTAGGATATTTATCAATGAGCTTTTGGCATGATTCTGTTGTGATTTTTGACCATTCTTCAACGCAAAATTGTTCGAGTTCATTCAAATTCTGAGGGCTTCTCTTGTGCAGAAGCCTTCTTCAACTCATACCAAAGATTCTCAATCGGATTTAGATCAGGACTGACTAGGCCATTCCAGAACCTTGATTTTATTCTTCTTTAACCATTCTAAAGTAGATTTTGACGTGTGCTTTGGATCGTTGTCGTGTTAGAACGTCCATTTCATGCTTCAAACCAAGTTTTGTAGCAGAGGGTTTCAGATGATTGGCCAATATCTTTTAGTATGCGTATCTCACATTGTTATTAACCTTCCTCACAAAACAACTTTCTTCCAGACCGAGGGAGCGTTGTGACAGTACCATGAGTCTTGTACTTCTTTATAATAGAAACAATAGTTGAAATTGGGATAGTCAAATGCTTGGAAATCTTCTTGTATCCTTCTCCAGCTTTATGACAATAAACTATTTTCTGCCTAAGGTCTTCAGATAGCTCTTTACCTTTTCCCATATGACTTATTGGTAATGACAGCAATCATCCTATGCCTAACCCTTTTATACTCTAAGAATGTTCACCTACAATCCAGCATTTTCTAGGCTTTTCTGTAGGCAATACTATCATAGCATCAAAGGGTATGAATACTTTTGAATTAGCATTTTTGGAGTTTTGCAAAAAAATTGCTCAAATAAATAATTGTAGACATTTATTTATTGTAACTTTTTTCCTTCATCCACAAAAGCAAAACATTTTTTTCCTAAAATTCTTTGTTTTCCATAAATTAATAGTAATTCTAAATGTATATATAAGCAATAAAAGCAGGTTTTGATATACTGTATATATATAGGGCTTCTTTGTA
The DNA here is from genome assembly GCA_030684275.1 of Acipenser oxyrinchus oxyrinchus. Classification (NCBI taxonomy): domain Eukaryota; kingdom Metazoa; phylum Chordata; class Actinopteri; order Acipenseriformes; family Acipenseridae; genus Acipenser; species Acipenser oxyrinchus. The sequence continues at coordinate 64,299,478 of CM060252.1, read as the reverse complement.
ATATACTACCCCATAACAATCTAGGGTTATTCCTAATAATATTTCATTTCTTCTAGTAAACAATCTCTGAAAATGATGACAGACAGATGATTAGTCTTTGTCCTTGGGCTCCTGCTTCCAAGACAAGTGTGTCACAGCTGTTTCCATTAGATATTCAATGGATGACAGCCTGGTCAAGAGAATGCTGCCAGGGCTATGGCAGGACCTCAAAATGATCCTCCTTCGGAAACTTTCTTGTAATTCACACAGTGGCAAATGTCACTTTTCCATCTGCACCATGAAACCAGTCTGGAAACCACAATCCCAATCTCTTGTTTCCAATATCAAAATGGGGCTGCTGGCATCTCCAGTCTACAATCCACTCTGCTACTTATTCATTAATTCACCAACTTCACGTATTTCCCTGATGGTATAATATATTAACAGCCTTCATGATTTAAAACCTGCCTCTTGTTTCCAATTCATTAGATGCTCATTAGAGTCGAAGAACCCACAATTCTATCAGAGGGATTCCCAGTTGAAATCCATTTGATCTTCTGATGATGGCAATAAACAAGTCTGATTTCAAGTCAGTTCCGATGGCAGCTGGATACATGGTAAAAGTCTGCATGCCACAGTGAGTGACACTTCCACAATTTATGCCCCCAGAGATTGTGTATCACCACAGTGAAGCATCCCAATAGACCTCCATGGTACACCTCATATTCCAACAGTTTCGGTGCGGACACTTATTGCCTGTGAACTTCCATCTTGTTAGCAGGTTGCCTTTAAATGTGTTTTGCACACATTGACAATCCAACTGCAGGTATATTGTTTAGCAGTACGGTACACCTGCCTCCATAAGTTCAAGGCTACAGTAGTTTAGTTGTGGTGAGAGTACATTCTAATATCCCTAGATTTTGTTGAGCTGCATATTGTTGTATTTTATAATGTCAGCGAATTCCTATTATCAATAAATCAATCAATCAAAACTTTATATATGCGAGTACATCTGAAACATGTATGTAAATAATTCATACATTTACATTACGTGACAGGCCTGGCTGTACATTAATGCACATCCATTATCAAATCTCTGCTGCTCACACTGTTGTTCACCTTATACAGTATACAGGATACAAGAATTGAATGAATTGTTTTTCGTAACATTTTTTTTTTAGCTCTTTAAGTTCAGTGGAAGGACAGGTAGTTATGTAAGAGTTCAACTTTCATTTTAAAGTGTCAGCTTGCAATTAAGCTTAATGGCCCGTGTGATATGCACAATTATCATAGCAATTTAGAGATGTTCCTTGAGGATGTATCTACTGGCTGGAGAACTATACATTTTGCATCTGCGGTGCCATACATTTAAAATTACTTTTACTTTCATAGATTTTTAATGATAAAATAACTATTCACTGTCTGCAAACACATAGTGTAGGTAAAGTATACTGTATAATATTCAGCTTATTTAAACATTTCTATTTATTTATTTAAAAAGACAGCGTTTTTGTATTATGGGAGCAGAATTTAAAAAACAAAATTCTCTTTGTCCATACACAATATTACATTTTCTAATACAAAAACAAACACTTTTATACAAATATACCTTTAAGTAATTTGTTCACAATCAAATACTGTACATGAAGTAATGACTTCAAGGTTACAGAAAAACTGCTACATTTCCATCTTTCATGGGGAATTTGATTACAGATTCTGCTTGTCTGATATCAGTACATTCCAACCAGCCCCACACACAGAATACATAATATATAGCAAAAGCTTGAATTACTACTGTCCTGTACAATATGGCACATGAAGGGTTTGTTTGAAGAGTGAGAAGCTTAAAATGACATGTTCTTACTTTCTTTTTTTACTGTTCCCTTGTGTGCTTTTACAATGAGTTCAGGATCTGCTCTTCACTTCCAGCTGCCTGGCATATCCATTTAATGTATGCCAAATGGCCTATATATTAACAAGTCCCAACACTATCTAGTGTACAGCAGTGTATCGCCAACAAAACAAAAATAAACTTGATCTAAGATCAGGGTTTTTACTCCTGATCAGTTACTTTTAGTTTCAGTGCAAGTGTGACATATGTTCTGGCTGAATGTAGATGCTACATCAGGGACTACAGTTGGGTCTCAGATCATAATGGAGTGGAGATGGGTGCCACCAGCAGCAGAAGGTAACCATGGTAACTAACAAAGGGGTACATGTACAGCTGGGCCACATACCCCCAGGTACTATGGGAAAGAAGTTCAATATATATTCTTAGAGCGTACTGCTAGGGGGGGAAATGTCAAACTGTTTCTCAGAATGTGTTTGGAAAAAGTTTGATAACAGCAATATTCATCTACCAATATTCATATCGAAAAGTAAACATACAGCACTCACTGTAATATAACAAAGAAATGTCATGGTCAATCAGTGAAATAACCCACCATTTTAATGTTGGTTACTCTACCAGAAACATTTCAAACATAAAATTAATTTGAAATTCTTGTTCCCCTTTACTGAAAATATTAGTTGTAAAACAAGCAATTGGGTTGTGGTGGCCTCTGTTTACTGTGGTTTAAAGTGTAAATTGTATAATCAACTGCTGAAACAGTGATGTCATAGAACATGGATCACCATATATATATATATAGAGAGAGAGAGAGAGAGAGAGAGAGAGAGAGAGAGAGAGAGAGAGAGAGAGAGAGAGAGAGAGAGAGAGAGAAAATGAAGCTGGCTTCAAGAAGGGTTAGTCACTTAACCCCTTAACCTCCAATAAGATCAATGTGAAAACCTCCTACAGTACATCGCCAAGTTTAGTACAGGTCAGTGATTGCATGCATGCAACACTGAGTTTAAAGTGCCCATGTGCAGAACTAGAAACCTTGTGTACCCTGACCTAAGATTCCACAGTTAAAGGGATTAATGGAGTAACCATTTGTTGAGGTATTCTTTAGAAGAGTAGTATAAACAATTCATAGTTTACCTAAATTGCCTCACTCATAAATTGATTTTTGTACGTTTACTTATTGTGATGTAATTAGTGGTAAAAGATTAATTCACTGCATATCTTCAGAATTCTACATATTGAAGTGAGTAGCACTTATGTGAGTACTACATACATGTCTTTTATCTTACAAATAACTTTATAATTTTATTATTTAAAGTAATTGTAACTAAACTTTACCTGATTTGCACTTGTATTAGCTAAATAGGTCTCAGATGTGCCGTTTTTAAAATTATATTTGCCTTTTCATTGAAAACATTTTTTATACTTGCAGTTACTGGGTAATTTCACCTCAGCTGTGTATTCTGGGTCAAAGCATGTTACTGACTAGTCAGTCAATAGGGGAAACAGCTGATTGGTTATTGACATGAAAGAAGTCAGCGATGCAGTGGGGGCAAATGACCCGGAAGTGCAAGACAGTCTAAAATCATGGCTTGCACACAAGGATATCTTTAACCTAGTGTTGTACCAGAGATCATGTTTTTAAATTAAAATACATGCTTGCTAAAACATATGTGTTTCTTTCAAAACTGCACATTTCAGACCTATATAATGAATAGGTGTGCATGGCTGAGAAAATGTATGGAACTATTTTGTTAGCTTCAATCACTTTCAGTCTGTTAAGGTTCTTTGATTATTAAGGTTCTTTGAGTTCACTCAGGCAGTGCTCTTAGTTCTAGTTGCCTCTAGAAAGCACCAGCACCATCTAGTGCACAGCACAGGATTGCCAGCAAAATAAAAGACAATTTGATGCCAGGTGGCAGATGGCACTGGCACTTGGGTTACATATCCCTAGGGTAGGCAACTAGAACTCAAGAATCAGAATAATTGCAAGCATTATCAAAGTGTAAAAGGATAAATATATATATGAAAATGAAACTGTATATTACAGATGTACTGCCTGACAACAGGACTCCCATTAAAATCTTAAATGTATTATACTTCCATTGAAATGTGTTTTTGTGTGACAAATATTTTTTTTAATCGTTTTTTATGAATTAAATGAAGTTTGGCATTGATGAAACTGTTCTAGACACCTGTTGGTCTCTTTGACGACAGACTAGAAAGGTCTCACACATAAGAAAAACAGCAAGTGTTAAAGTATTATGAATAGGTCAAGCTATTAATCATCACACTGTCATGTTTTTGTCATGTTTCTGTCATTTATCTTAAATGTACTCATGTCCTTGATATGTTTTATCAACTAATAAACTATATAATGAACACTAATGGGATTACCTAAAACAATGTGACTCATTGCACAATTCCCATTGCCAATTTATATAACAAATATCATAAATCATTTCCCAAACGTTATATCTACACAGTTTGTGTAGTAATGAAAGATCATTGTCTTGTCAATATCTCTTCAACATCTAAAAAGACTGGAATCATTGGTAGTCCATGGAGAAGATGCAAATGGTTCGATTGAAAGTAAAAATATAATAGCACCAAGTCATTATCTGATTATTGCTACCCACTGAGATGCCAGAAGGGGAAGCAGGGGTGAACTGTATAGAATCTGCATGCCCTTGCTTTTTCTTTCAGGTTATGCCAATTAACCCAAGTCTGTGATTTCGTTAAATTAAGACATTTTCAAGCATTTAAAGCTATAGCACCTCATACACAGAAGGCTGCAAATTCATCCAGAGGCATGTTAAACTGTACCTCTTGTTTTCTAGTGTCGTCATATTTCTACTGGAGAAATATAGAGTATTGACTAGATTAACTGAGATGGAGCCAGATCACAGTAAACAAAGACGGTGCATCAGTACACACTTGTTACAATGAGTTGACAGAGGTAATCAATTAAACCAAACTCCACACTCAAGTACTTCATGAGGGAAATATGACTGAAAACAACTGAGATTTGGATTAAATAACTAAATGGTAATTTTATCCTGTTGGTTGTACAATAACTGCTGGCTTATCATGAAATTAAAATAATATTTTTTTAATGTATCTGTAGTTTCCTGATAATGAATGTATGTATACTCGTTTCTTATCTAATACGTGACTATGTACAATAAATTCAACTTTAACAGTATGCTTTTTTAAAAATAAAAAACATGAACAAATACTTTCTTGGCGTAAAATATGGGGACATCCATGCTTACTGTATATAAATATACTTTTATACATGATATCTAATCATCTTTAAACCTTATTCCAATCATTATTTCAAACTGTTCGGTTCATTAATTAACAGTATTGAAAAACTTCATGACTATCAAACATAAAAAAAAGAAATACTGTTATTAACATATCAAATACTGTTCTAATGTCATGACTACTTTTCTTACACATTTTCTGCAACCGACTGCAACATCACAGACAAAATAGGCACATGAATATGCAATGTAGAGTTCAAACAATTTACTAATGTAATGCTAGAAAAAAATGCATACAGTTGAAAATTGTTATGAATGGTGCTTCAGTTTCCAACTACAAAGATCTTTTTGTGGAAAACAAAAAACTAGCTTTTAATAAACTGACACAAATTATAATACGGTTGTCTTAAAATAATAAGACCTATTGGGTATTATATTGCCGTCGTCAAAACCCAAACACGAGAAGCATCCATTTTCTCACTTGAAACTCCAAGAACAAACAGCACGACTCTGCTCATTTTCAACATGACTTACACAGCTGTCACATCAGAATCACAATCCCATTATGACTCATTGGTTTTGGATCTATCATGCTGTCACTGAATAAACATGGAAGTCACAAAGTGTTATTTTGTATGCATATCCCTGCCAGCAAGGACCAACTCAAAATCTATTAAAATGGGTAGATTATTAATTGCAATGTTTTCCCTCTGCAGTCTCAAGATACCATGCACTTCACTGACATTAAAACTGACAGAATGATGATGCTATTGCTGAAAACTCAAGAGGCCAGTGCATCAAAGCACCACATTCTGGCTGGCTATTCAGATGATAGAAAACAAACACAACTGTGGTGTGGTATGTAATGAAAAGATTAGTAAATCCAGTTTTGGTTTGATAAAATAGCAATCCATGCCAGATATTAAATATGGTACCCTCATATCCTTCCAACTAAAACTCAAGAAATCTGGGTAAACTAGAATACACAGCAGCTCAAAAACGTAGAGAGAAATTGAACAGCAGGAATAAAGGATTAAAAACACAAGTGTTTTGTTTTCTGCAAATCTTTTTAACTGAAATAACTAGCTCTTAGCTGAAATAACTTAAACCAGTAGTCTCTTGTACCACCAGCTCAATAAGTTTAAAAACTAGTTCTTAGAACTTCTTTAAGGGACCACTGAACTTGCAAAGCTAACTTTAGAACATTTCATTGTATCAACATTATCAATAGAATTAATACTTGGTAGATCTTTTTAACACTTTTGTTCCAATGAAAATGACTCTCGCAAATCCAAATATTGTATCAGTAACTGATTAAAGCATGCAATACTATGTGGGTCATTTTAATATCCTTGGCGGTAGGTGTTTAAGATACTTTATTAAAAGTCAAGTCACAATCTACCTGCACAGAAGCTATAATAGTTATTAGGAAACCTTAAAGACAAATGTTAAGTACATACTGCAAAGAGTGTTGAAATGGACTTTCAACTTGCATTACTTAATCAGGATAATACAGCACATGTAAAGACCGCAGAGGGCATTTCAAGCTAAGATTGCTTTCTATGTAAACATACAACCCCAGCACTTTTTATATTGGATTCACAAGGACCTGTTTTTTCCATGACAACCACACTCTCTGACGGCTTATAAGACTTAGTGTGAAAATTGAACATTTTGCAAATGGAGTTCATAGAAATTACATAGAATGTGGCATACGTTAAGATTACCCAGTGATGTGATAGGGTGTGTTATTACATTTTTTGCATCCATTTCAATGTTTGAAATTAGAAACATATTGTAGGATATACGTATTTAAAATAATAAAATATCAAATTGACACAATCTGGAATAATATGCTTTTACAGTAACAATAAGCCCCACATCAGCAAATAGTAAATAGTAAGAACATACTGTATGTAAATAATAAGAACATGCTTGATGTTTGAATACATGTTTCAATGCAGGGTAAATGTAAGTTTTTGTTAGAAACTAGGTGATTTGTGTGTTATTGCACAAGGTTATGATCTTCTGAGGGCAGGTTTTAAATTGGGCGTAAGCTGTTTGTGAATTAATTTTGGAGTTTCAAAGTATCCATAAATATTGACTGTGAAACTAGTCATTATACTGTATTCAACATTTTACAAGGAGCAGACCATCCATTTATTGTATGGTATAATTTCCTTGTTTCCTTCAGTTCTTTATGTTTGAAAGGAATAAGCAGTTGGTATCTAAGTTACTACAATTATTTAGTATTTGTATTATTTTCAAAACTGAAAACTTGTCTTCTGCGTAATACCTGTGTTGAATTAAACATGGGAAGTATAGGGAAGAAAGAATGTAAAGTGCTTATATACCGAACAAAATAATTGCACACATGTTCTGCCTTGCGCTTCCATTAGCTATAAGTCTCATGTGCAGTTACGAAAGAATCACATATTATAACAAACTTGTATTTCATATTTTGTTCTGTACTAGGTTAAATGAATCTCTCTTTGTATATATTATTTGTACGCAGTCCTTCACTTGCCAGGTCATTTCACCTCGAGTGATACTGCTCTCCTCTTCTTCACCCTTCTTTCAACCAGCCCCCTAATCGCTGACATGCTTTGCAGACAGCGACATCCTTTGATCCTGAAAACACAGCTGAGGTGAAATGACCAATAAACAGTACCTGAAAGTAAGGCATTCTCTTTTTAACCTAGTACAGTAAGAGATATATATATATATATATATATATATATATATATATATATATATATATATATATATATATATATATATATATATATATACTGTATATATCTCCTATACCGGTAAATCAGGCAAAACATTTAAGAGATATACATACAAGCTGAATGAAAGAGGTGCGGGAATGATAAATCAGCATGCATTTGCAAAAATATTTTCTTTTGTGCAAAACCTTGCAGATTCCTGAGTGATCGGGATTATTTTTATGTTAGAAATGTGCCTACTTGCTGATTAAATTATGTTGTCATCATCATCTGCACAAAAAACTAATCTTGATCATTGACATCCTTGGCGAAGCGTAAGACTGCCCTCTAGTGCCAAATATATAACTTGACCCAGGCTGCACTTTTTCATAAAAGGGTTTACTTCCTGTAAATAAAAGATGGCTATGTAAACAGTTGGTTACTGTGAAAGTGTTTTATGCGAAGGCTTCCCTTGCAGGCATTTGAACAAGTAGGTTGCATTTATTTTTAGGCTAAGATGTTTTTATACTCATCGCGGTCGCAAAGCGTGCTTCTTATTCTTGCGAATGGGCGGTTCTACTGGAATTTTAAAACGAAAATGTGTGATCATTTATTGCAAACCGCACAGGCCACGAAAGATCTGTATATTCTTCTTTGTCGTTCATTTGGTGCTACATCTTACGGAAATTGCGTAACTTCTAACCCAAAGCGTGTCTTTTGTGATCGAGAGTGTGGTATTTTTAATTGATTCAGCTGCGTGCAAAATAAATACTGTACGCTAGAATACACAAACTACATTAAAAACGCGTTGGAAGTTTATTATTTATCGTTCAGAATACCCAAAATACTTTTTAAAAACCGTTGAAAGTGTATTATTATTATTTAGTTATTTTTAATAAAATGTCCCTGAAACTGTATACGATTACATACTGGACCAGTGTTCTCAGGTTGCACATAAATGCGGACAGTACTTTGCCACCTTCACTACTTAATATGTTAATATGTACTCTAAATATGTATGTTTATGCATTCATTTACATTGTCAATAAATGGGATAGTTAATTTGAAGTCCCTTGACTTCACTGCACAGGAGTGTTATTTTCATTGCTTTTTTTGTAAACCATGAGGTGTGGCAGTGTTTATATTTAGACTTGAATTTAGTTATTTTGTGGTTTCAGAATAGGAATAATGGATGTACAAACAAGATTTGGGGTTTCAAGCGGAGCCACTAACCCTCTGTATTTCATAGCACTGCACTTTTAAACTCTCTGGGATTAGTCAGGCAACACCCCTTAATCACACTGAGTTGTGTGGAAATAAGACTCCCATTGAATAGCAGTTTGATCCATTTCTGGTTTTATTATGAGTTTAATAAAACACATCTGAGCTTGTTACCTATAGACTGTGGCTACTCAAGCTCGTAGTAAAACCTGGAATGGATGAGTTTTATTCCCATCCCTGCCGCAGAACCAGTTAATCAGAAACTGAATTTAACCCCAAATTGATTTTTTTTTTTTTTTTAAGCACATACTATTTATGTATTATTGAAGCGTTTATGTTATTGTAGCATTTTATTTAAGACTTCTTAGGACCCCATGTAAATATAGTGTTTCCCGGAGACATCTTTCCTTTTTCTTGCTGCAGCTTCATCCCTGGTCCTGAAGAACCAAAGTGAAGTCATGAGCAGCAGAAGGAAGCGGGCCCCTCCGGTGAAGGTGGATGAGGAGACAAAGAAGAAGCTCTGCTGGAATATGCACGAGGACTTAAAAAATGACAACATTACTCCGGAAGCGGACAATGTTCCTGGTCCCAGCTCCTCGGCTGCACCTCTTACCAATGAAGATGACAATACCTTAGAGGAAGGCTGTTCCATTGATCTGAAAGACAGAATCTCAAGCCCTCAGAGCTTCTTGGGACTAACAGAACCTAGAGAGGAGTCCTTATGCATTCCGTCTCCCATATACATTCCAATCAATCTTAAGGTGCTGTCAGCCTGTGAGCCAGGCCCTATCTGGAAGGCCTTGATTGGTGAGTGTCTTCTTCATCCAAAGTCAGCCCATCTTTTTCCTGGTGGCATTCAGGACCTGAGCTTCACCCTTAGAATGACTAATGATCAGCTCAGTGTGTGCCTCCACAGAGAAGGGGAAGGTGTGAACTCAGAAGAGTCTGATTTCAGCAGCAGAGACGTTTACTCTGTGGAATGTTCTCTGGACAGTACTGTGTTAGAAGACCTAATGTGGCTTCAGAAGAGAAGAGTTGTTCAGCTTTATCAAATACAAAATGAAGACAGTGATTTTTTAAAGGTATAATGCTATGATTATTTCTGCTGTTTTCATTATTTAACACCTTAATAACTCAATTTGCCATTATGTGTAACAGGTATGTGTAAAATTATATGTGTGTAGAGTTTGTGATCTGCTTTTTAAATCTTGATTTTTCAGGTGGGTATTTTCCTCTTGGAATCCGGACTAGGAAAGCCAGAGTTCCTGAGTGAAAGAAGTGGAAGAATAAGAAAGGCCAATCAGCTGATCCAGAAACTATTGGAGCTCTTTTATGACTTTATAATTCCAGGTAAACTACTACTACTATGGAAAGAACATGTATTGTATCTAATGGTTACAAGACTTGAATGGGATGGTCGCATTTTTAAACCATTGGACCAGTCTGTCCTGATATTTAACCCGTTGGACCATTTGCATAACGGATGAATTGGTCATGTGTGGGTGTGACCGAGTGCTGTTGAGTGGCGTGTGAGTGGTGACGTCACGGACTAGAAACAGGAACCAAAACAAGGAATGGTGGTGGGTGAAACTGAACGCTACGGCGTTCAGTGCTTTTATTTAATAATAAATAAACAAAAGATTTAAACAAACAAGACAGTACAAAACAAAACAACGTGTTGGCCAAACAAATAAAGCTTAGCAGTTGTTTGGTTTTGGTTTCGTTTTCTCTCTCTCCTTGCTCTCTCCGCTCTCACGTCTAATACACTCTTCCCTGAGGGTAGAGAGCTGCAGGTTTATATACAGTGACCATCTCCCGATTAGCAACAATTAATCAATGAATTAACTCAGGAGATGGTCACCGTCTGCACGAGTTTTAATAAGGATGCGTGACTGTCAACTAGCTAAAAAAATCACTAGCTGATCAGTCACGCATCCTCACGGGGTTTTTAAATTATAAAAACAATAACAAATATGCAGCGCTTTGATCTGCGCCGCAAACAAAAATACAAATAATAATAAATATATATATATATAGGGGCGGGACACTCCACCACAGTGGGACAATACACTTCAGCACGCATCATAACACAGGTGTTTCTTATTTTTTGTCTAACACCTGCATGCTTGGTGGATGACGACATAACTAGACATGACTAGTGATGTTACAGAGTCCACTATTTAACAAGGTTAAATGTTGTTTCTACACATTGACTGCCTTTATTAAACAGAGCCTGGCTTTGTTTTTAGACTTACAAGAGGATGAAAAAGAAGAGTCAGATACTGACCTGGAGCGGCAGAACATTGAAGAGCTGTATGATTATGTGAGACGTGCCCACCAGAATGAAGCCCACAGCCTCAAGGAAGACATCCAGCACCCGGCACTCATCCCTGTGCTGAGACCTTACCAGTGTGATGCTGTCAACTGGATGCTGAAAAGGGAGAACTACAAAAGCTCCCAAACACATGGTAGGTGTTGGGTACCCACAGGCAGTCGTGTCTTGAACCAAAAGGTTCATGTTGGAAAAAAAAAAAGTGGCCCAGACAACATTGTAAATTTCTGTAAGACCTAAGAATCCAAATCTCCCTCAATGCACTCCACAGAACAATAGCACCACCTGTTGGACGCAGCAGGATTGGCATTTGTCTCACAAGTCCACCTACAATATCTGCATTTCAGTGTCTGCTTCTTGTCAAGGATTCCTTTAGGGGCAGCCACCCTCTGTCAGCGATGAGGAGGATCCAAAAAGCCAGCCCAGTTAAAAATCAGCAACTCCCTACACTGTGGATATTTTAAATGAACAGAATTTGTTACTGAGAAATGTATTTTGTGTTTTGTTTTTTATAGAAAAATCCCTGCATTTCCTGTGGAAAGAAGTTGCCACATTATGTGGAAAGACGCTCTACTATAACCCATATACAGGCTGGTAGGAAACAATCTTTTACAGAAATGTATTTATTATATATTTTTTTCACTAGAATAGCCACAAAGATGCATCTCCTTTTTATGGGATGAAAAGGTACAACAGACAAATATTAATTCAAGTTACATTGCCTACTGAAATTAGGTTGTATTAGGAGTTAAATGAAGTAAATTGGCACTGGCATTTAGATTCACTGTTGTTTAGATCTTTACAATATGCATCTGCAAGAAGATCAAACTACAAAAAAATGAAATAACATATTATGGCTGGTTTATGCTTTGATATTAATCTATAAATGCTAATTTCTCAGATTTATAATTTGTGTAGCTTACAATGTTCTTTCTGTGATGCTGCGATTGTCTTCTTACAAGAACTACTACCTACTGTAATGAGACTAGTAGCCACTATGCTGAATTCCCAAATCAGACCCAGTTATTCTGTGTTGTAGTTTGATACGTGAGTTTCCTATGGCTGGCACTGAATGGCCAGGAGGAATCCTGGCAGATGAGATGGGTCTGGGGAAAACCGTGGAAGTGCTGGCACTCATTCTTATCAATACATGGCAGGGTATTGGACAACATGGCCTGACGCTACCCGAGGTAAATCTTTAGCAGGATTTAAGTATTGTAATAAACATAACAGTTAGAGACATTATTGACTTACTAAAATCAAGAATACCTCATTCAGTATTGTTGCCATAAATATACTCTTTCATATTCATTATACACTGTACAGTTTTATAATGGTTAATATATATATTTTTTGTTTCAAGGGAAGGTCAGTAAACTACTTTGTCCCACCTCCACCTACAGACGGGAAAAAGAAACAGCATTATAACAAGTCTGACTTAAAGCCAAAAGAAAAAGTGGTCTACCCCAGTAAGTACTGACTTTGTGTAGTAGCGTTTGGTTGTGTGGTAGTGAACGTTGAAGTTGATATCAAGCCGCACGAAATGACATTTTAACAGTGTTTCAGTGAATACTTAAATTACATTTCCATTCGCAAGGTAGATCTCACATTTTTGAAAGAAACACATGTTACGGATGTTATCTGGTAGCATACTAGGTTACAGAAAGCTATTGGTTTGCATTCCTTACAACAAGGAAAATTCATCCCTACCCTGACATGCTTTGATCCAGGACACTGACAGCAGGGGGAATGACTTTAAAAGTGCAAGTGTAACAAACTACTTCAGATTTAAGACATGCATACTTTTTAGCCTAGTCTACGTCTAAGTGCATGGCAGGTAAGGTTCATGAAGTTCTTTCATTAGTTATATATAGCCTCTTTAATAACCTCTCACAGAGGGAAGGGTGCTGTAGCACAGCATTGAAGCACAATTGATGTGCTATATTTACTCTGTATAGTAAGGCATCACATGGACTGTAGACTTTTTTCATTCTTTTCCCAAAACCTGGATTGTTTACAGAGTTTTACAATTCAGCTCAGTTGTTGCCAATTAGAAGACAGCTAGCAGTGAAGCATCGATTCAGCTTTATTTTGATGTGGTAGCAACAATTTATTAGATGGTTTAAATTATTTAACTGATGTAATGCTGAAGCAATCTACCTGAAAGACAAGGAGGCATTAGCTATGAGGTTGATGGTGCCCATTTTATCTTAATGGAAGACACGTGTTACCAACGGGCATTTTTTACTCAATGTCATATCTTTCCTATTTCATCTGACAGCAGAAAAAAAACATCACCTTCCAGTGTTTTGTCTTGACAGCAAGAACAGACTTTTCTGTTTTAAAATCTATCCATCGTGATCTAATTGATGGCGCTGTTTTTCTCCAGTGTCCTTGATTTCTTTCTCAAGCCTGTTTAACTTCAGTGTTTGTGACATGTATGTTTTTGAAGTTCAAATAAGCTTGGAATAGTATGAAAGAGATTTTCAAGTGTTTCCCCTGAATGTACTTCATTAAGTGGCATCCTTAAAATCAATCAACACAATCACATTTCTAATTTCTCTCTGATGTGGCATTCACTGCAAGTGCTTTATATGATCTACACATTTTCTTAATAGCACGTATTTTATCTGTTAAATATCCTATTATATATGTTCTTGCACGTACCAGTGACCACACACAAGCGTCATAACCACTATTCAAATAAGTTAGGCTCGTCTTCATTCATGGTCATAGAGCTTTTAATCTCACTTCACCAACGTGGGTCAGAATCCGAAACAGCAGTGTATCACACAACGTTGTTACACTTAGATTATTACTTAAGCACTGGGCCTGTGTAAAATACATTTAAAAACTGAGGTGCTTTGAAAAATTGGTGTGAAGCTGTAAGTTTTGTTCACACTGTAACTGTTCAGTTATGTAGAGATTTCTTGTTTGCTAACTAACAATTGCCATAGTTGCAGGTGGAGCATAAATGGCAGTGTTCTCCTGTTGACCCTTGAAGGCACAATTTTGACAGTGTCAGCGAAAAACAAACAGTTCCTCAAAAAAGAAGGCACTGCCATTTTGAATTGTTCTTTTTTTTGTACCTGCAGCTTTAAGGGTGATGCTTCTCACTGCTATCAAGGAGATGAGGGTGGGGAAGGGGGCTTCGGTCAACGCTATCTTCGGGTACATCCGTGCCACTTTCAGGTACGACCTTCAGAGAAACCGGCGCCTCATTAAAAAGACTTTGGAGAAGCTGGTCGCTGAAGAGGTTGTGGAGCAGGTGAAAGGCCGGGGGCTTGCCGGATCGTTCAAGCTGGGAAAGAAGTATAAAGAGACAAAGAAACTCAGGACAATTGCAAAACAGGTATGTACAGTAGTTGTTCAAGTATTACTCAATATAAAAGGTATACATTTCCATTCTTGACATTAATTCCATACATTTCTAATATGAACAGCAATAGCTTAACACTTTTTGTTTTCTGTATTTATTTTATTATTATTTTTTTAAGTATTAAACATATTCTGTGATTGTTTTACCAGCATCAAATACAGTTTTACAGGAATCTCATCAGTTGAGACATTCTGATTAGTGTATATCAGCCTATTAAACATCTATGTTTTATATTTTCAGAAATCAAACCCTCCGGACAGTAAACCTGACTGTAGACTTAGGAGAACTACAAGGGAACATGCAAGAGTGAAAAAAGATGTGCTGACTGATGCAGAAAACAAAGATGAACTGCTTCAATGTGACCCAGAAAGCATTAAACCAATGAATCCTGGGCTGGAAGAACATAACTACTTTGGTCAGCGCAAAGACATGGGTTCAAAAGACAGTACTTTGAGGGAGGGTGTCTGTGAACCACTAGATAAGACTGTGGAGAAGACCCAGGACAACCCATTACTAGAAGCCGATGACACACAGAGTCACACAGCTGTGGATATGATAGACAACAAATGTGAATCCAAGGTAGAGCAAGATGAAGAATGCCCAGAGATCCAAGACTTGGGTTCACACTGCAGCACCAGTGCACCTTGTCCTGCTTCTGCCACAGCAGTTCTTCCTTTCAACACGTCTGCCTATCGGTTTGAATGTATCTGTGGAGAGCTGGGCCTGGTTGACTATAAAGCCAGAGTGCAGTGTCTGAACTGCTTCCTGTGGCAGCACGCGGAGTGCGTCAACTACAAGCAGGAGGACCTGGGGACCAAGCCTTTCTACTGCCCACACTGCCTGGTCGCCATGACGCCGGTGCCCACGGGGGCTACGCTCATCATTTCACCCAGCTCTATCTGCCACCAGTGGGTGGATGAGATCAACAGGCATGTGAGGTCATCTTCACTTCGAGTGCTGGTAAGATTTCGGTTGTCTTGATATTGATGACTTATCCAATCTAACAGACACTTTTTTATGGAAAAGCCCACAAGGGTTCAGTAATAATTTCACAGCTGTTTGATATTTAGTCTTGTCCTTTAACACACAATCTCTTGGAGATAATTTACAAACACTATTAAGGAAGCAGTTTTGAAGTATGTTAAGTGAGTTCTAGTTTCTTAATAGAGTCCACTATGGGATTAGGAAGCCTCTACTATGGAGGTCCTTTTGTGTGGGGCCAGGGGCCACTTGCGAAATATTAAACTGGACAGCCTCAGACAAATCACCACTGCAGCTTGCTTTTTAGCTCTTGTTTTCCGGTCCGTCAACGAGGGAAGCTGTTCTGTGCCTTCTTGCAGGTTTACCAAGGAGTGAAGAAGCACGGCTTTATTCAGCCTCACAGTTTGGCTGAACAGGACGTGGTCATCACAACCTATGACGTCCTGCGCACTGAGCTGAACTACGTAGACATTCCTCACAGCAACAGTGAAGATGGCCGTCGCTTCCGAAATCAGAAGCGCTACATGGCCATCCCCAGCCCCCTGGTGGCGGTGGAGTGGTGGAGAGTCTGCCTGGATGAAGCTCAGATGGTGGAGTGCCCCACTGCAAAGGTGATGGGCCTCTGAGCAGCCTGTACTCTTATGTCTGCATGTCTTATGTAAGGATGACTTTAATTGAACAATTGTAGCAGGATAGTGTCAGGAATGAAACTCAGAGGCTAGAAACTGCAGTTAAAGCATGTATGCACATGTTTATTTAACAAACACACAAAACATAAGAACAAATTAACAAGGCACAAGGGCCAAAATATAAGGTTTAAACAAAACAATTCTCATGTCAGGCTGGGCACCTTCACTGACCAAGTTATTAAACCTTTACCAGCAACACACATTGTGGCACTCCCACCAAACTCCCACACACAGACAAAGGATTTCTCCTTCCTTATATACCACGTGGCTGGAGCCTAGTTAATCATCATTTATTCAGCCACATTCTCACATGTATTCTGGCAAGGATGATTTTAATCCCCTCCCTGCCAACCCTATGTTCACAACACACACATATACTATTGCTACAGCAGGGCTTCTGCTCTGCCACAAAACCATACACCGTATTTTTTTTGTAGTAATATAATAGTTTTTTATTTTATGTATTTATTTATTTATTTTCACAGAAAAACCTAGTTAAACAGGGTTGGAGGTGTATCGCATTTTGAAAAGATTTTGCTAGGAGTATCACTGTCAGAGTAAACTCTTTGTAATATCCAGTAAATGCTAATTTGATTTACATTACTAGTTTCTGTATTTTATTCATGCATTCTAGTCACAAGCTGTGACACCTCATTTATGCACGGATTTCACACATCCGAGGACCAATGTGTCGTCATCGCCCCACACGGATAAACGGAGTTCCACTGTGTGTATATGTTTTATAATTATTATATATATATATAATTATTTGGTGATGGTGTATTAGTCACACAATATGGTGTGTGGTGACAAAAAAAAAAAAAAAAAGTGCAGCTTTCTAGTTCAGGGCTGAATGGCCTTCTCACAATGATTTCAATCACCTGTGCTTAACTCCAGAGTTACACAGCCTGACCCGATATTTTTCTTCCAGGCAGCAGAAATGGCACTGAGGCTGAGTGCCATCAACCGCTGGTGTGTCAGCGGAACTCCAGTACAGCGAGGTTTAGAAGGTGAGCAATTCCAAAGCACTTGAGTTTTATCTAGGCTAGATTTATGTAATCCTTCAGGGGTATGACAACAGATATGGGATGCACAGGGATGTGTGATATATGATTTATTACATTTTTTTGGTGACTTCAGCCCCATAGGTATTAACTGCTTATTTCTGATAATAGTCATTACCGTGTTACTTTATATTCTTTACGTTACATTTCATACCCTTTGCCTCTAAAGTGTATTGAATGCTGTAAAGTATAGTCGTTTACGTGTGAGATAGTCTTATAACCTATACTAATGTCTGCGTTTCTCAGTGGTATATTGTGTTAAACACTGTTGTAGGCTGGTATGTATTTTGTACTTGGTGTTTGACAGCCCTTTATCATATTGTGAGCATACCATCTGTGGTGTCCTAATGATAAAGAATATCATGATACTCTGCATCGTAGCTCTAAGTATGGTATTGCTCAATACACACTCTAGTGAGCTGTCTCTGGTCCTCAGATTTATATGGCCTGGTTCTGTTCCTTGGAGTCGACCCATACTGGGTGAAACACTGGTGGGAACAGCTCCTGTATCGTCCATACCGTCGAGGAAATCCCCTTCTGCTCTATAGCCTGATTACCAGACTCATGTGGAGATCCGCAAAAAAAGATGTTCTCGACCAGGTATGTGGCGTACATACAACCAAGTAAATATTCTAAAGAACAAAAACAAAGCCAACGCTTTATTGAGTTAATTCAATCCTGTGGAATACCTAGACGTTTACATTAGAATTGACAAATAAGAATACTTTATATATTCCTCCCTGGTGCCAACCCTGACTGAGGTCAAGTGTACTGTAACAAAAGTATACCTACATGTATAAATATAGCAAAGAAAGTGCTTGCCTTACAGCACTGACTGGGTAAGATTACTTTAATCTAAGATTAAAGTACAGTACATTTAGAGTTAGTGCACCTCTTTCTAGTGTGCTGGAGACTGGTGGGGATGGTATCTGCCTGTAGCAGCAGAGATAAAGATTTCAATTAAATACTGAAGTGAAAACAACTAGCAGAGCAGAAAGTGACCAAATAAAAATATAAATAAACAATGCGTTCATAAATATAGAAAGGCTGACAATGTTGAGAGTTTTCTTAAGCAGCTTCCACTTGACTGCCATTAGCTTCAGTGCAAATTTAACAGGGACAGAAATTTAATTCCACATGGTCAGTAGTAAGTTATAGGCTGGATAACTGACCTGTTCTCTTTAGATCCAGATTCCCCCTCAAAAGGAAGAGGTACACTGGCTCCACTTCTCCCCAGTGGAAGGTCACTTCTACCATCGCCAGCACGAAGACTGCTCCCAGGATGCTCTTGTGAAGCTGAGGAAAATTTCTGACTGGAACCTGAAGCTTGGCAGTCTGGACAGAAGAACCGTCAACTCCATCCTGTACCCCCTGCTCAGGCTGAGGCAGGCGTGCTGCCACCCACAGGCTGTGCGGGGAGAGTTTCTGCCTTTTCAAAAGAGGTGGGCAGTGGTGTTGGGCTGATCTGTACTCCATCAGTGGCAGGTGTTTTAGGTCATAATTCCATGGATTCCTGGGCAGCTGCTCAGATGTTAAACTATTAAACTTGTATTTTCACTCCTTTGTACTGTGGTAATTTTTTTATGTTAGTTTATTGTTATATACATCTTAAGTTAGTGATTCTACTGTGTCTGACTTTTCCTGAATGTGTGCACACTCAGTGACTATTACAGTGCATGAAACTCGGGTCGTAGTTTTTGTCAAAGAACTGTGGTAGTTTTATGCACTTAGTTTTGAATCATGATTTTTGATACAACGTTCATCATGTTGTCTTTGAATTCTGCAGCACCATGACAATGGAGGAGCTGCTGTTGTCCCTGCAGAAGAAATGTCGAGTGGAGTGTGAGGAGGCACATCGCCAGCTTGTATGCGCTTTCAATGGGCTGGCTGGGGTACATATAATCAGAGGTAAGAGCACCTGTCTTTAAGTATAGTACATTATTTATACCAGACAGCAAGGACATTGTTGAGGCACCTGTACGTATGTCACAGTTACACTTGCTGTGGATACTTTTTAGCAGGTTAACATAATCGTGACCCACCATAACTTACTGTTGTATTCGTTCTGGACTTTGCAAATCAAGTAGTATGTTCATAACCACTTTCCCACATTTTATGAGTGGACACTT
Organism: Acipenser oxyrinchus oxyrinchus; assembly: GCA_030684275.1. Lineage (NCBI taxonomy): Eukaryota > Metazoa > Chordata > Actinopteri > Acipenseriformes > Acipenseridae > Acipenser > Acipenser oxyrinchus. Next base: position 64,279,878 of record CM060252.1, on the reverse strand, counting down.
GTTACAGAAATTATTGCAAAATACTATGGTTCAACTTAGTTGCAGTCGATGGCCTCAAAAAGATTTGTGGTGTACGTGAGCTCATATCAACACCTGCTAAATCCAGCAACGGTTCTATGTGCTGTGTCTCCACAGAGCAGGAGACCAGCCCTGAAGATATGAAAGATTTACACCACTGTGCATGTTGATTTGTCTTTGTTCTTAATAATGTGTCACCGCTGGGGAAAAAAATATCCTGACCTCTTCATGCAACAGCGAGAAAACAGTGCTTGTAGAAGCTGACTTTGATGTATATTGATACATTATACAGGACACATCTGTTAGGTTGTTCTGAAAAATCGATCCTTTATCTTTTGGAGGTGAATATGCTTTGGCGGCAGAGCGGTACAGAGAAGTACTGCGGTCCTCAGAGGAGCACAAAGACAAACTCAAAACTGATTCTCTACAGGTAAGACAAAGACCCTTGAAGCATTTATTTCCACTGTAATAAATATCTAATGCAACAATAACCATAGCAATAATCTATGAATAAGTTATAGAAGTCCTACAAGCATGGAAGTAGTCATGTTTACGTGCTCACTTTATTGGTTTTAGATGTTATGTGCAGCGCTTTGAGATGGTCTACAGGAAAAATACTATATAAAAATAAAATTGATTGATTATTATCTGTTAAATACAGAGAAAAGTATTTAACTGACTTTTGTTTTCTTTTTTATAGAGGCTACATGCTACACATAACTTAATGGAACTGCTGGAAGCACATCGCTCTAGTATTCCCCCAACCCTTCGAGATGATCTACTGAAAGTACAGGTAAAAATGGAGAGATGCTAGCACGTGCCAAGCAGACAGAGTAATATCTTGTGTTACTTGACAGTCCAGGATTTAATCAAGTGGTGTGTCAAGTAGTGTCTTAATTAAACTAAGACAGATGTGTGTTAAAGTGTATTTTCACTATCACAAATCAGAAAGTGCTGGCTGGGGCTTTGTAGGAGCACTATTCCCCTACATGCAGAGAGTGAGGACCGTGCTATTACAGTTCTAGCTCTGGTTATATTTTACATCTAAGCACTGTCCTGTATCAATATATACGCCTCTACGTGCGTAGATATCTGTTAGTCTAATCTTTTTCCTTGCTTTGTATGCAGGCAGAGCAGCTCAGACAGCACTACATGACCAAATCCAACTCTGAAGTTGCAGAAGCACAACAAGCCCTGCAGCCAGTCCTTCAGAACATCAAAGAGCTGAAACGCAAGGTAAGACTGTCAGCGACTAGTGTAGCCAGTCTTCTTTTTCTGATGTAAGAGTTAAGTTTCAAGAGTAGATTCAAATGTTATTAGCTTTTGCTATTAACAATATGTTTTCCATACAGTTTTAGCATGTTTGCAATCATTCTGAGTGATTCTGGGTGCTGTGGCACCAATATTGACTTATCATTAAGCATATCCATATATATTGACAGAGAGTAGCTCGGGCTGGCACAGTTCAAAGGTCACTCTGCCATGTGATTTGACTGTAAAGAGGAAGTCTGTTAGACCTGGCAATCTCAAAGCAAGTTCAAAGCCAGGTAAGGCAGATTTAGAGAGAAATGATAATAACTTAATATTGTAGCAACACAACCTAGAGACACTTGGAATGATAACAAACATCAGATAATAGTAAGGAAAAAACTATTCAAATGACATTTGAAGTTAGTTGTTAAGTAGTAATCTGTCGCATATCCGACTGCGGTGGGACCAGAGTAAGGGCGGATATGTAAAAAGTCGGATGAATGAATCCTGCTTTAAATACCATTAGACACAGCTGTAACAATTACTATGTTCAAACAATTATTGTTTTGAGATTCAGCTTTTATTAGGGAGCACCCCTAAATCCCTTATTTATAAAGATGCAGGGTATTAATGCTTGTGACAGAGTAGCTGTCTGCCGTGTGGGTGCGTGCATTCGCTGCTGAGTGACAGGCAGGAGAGCGAGACGGAGGTTGAAGTTGATGCGCCCCGCAGACGAACAGGATTCATTTACATATCAACACAATGAATAGCTCACGTGATACTACCAGCAATGGCAGCGCACGTAGCACATACAACACAGTGCACGAAAACTTTGGTAAGATCTACTATATCTGAATTAATCTTTTCTGTTCAATAATAAACTAACGTTGCTGAAGAGGTTGATCATGGCAGATAAACGGTTAGGGCGAATGTGTGACGGGCAGATACGTGACGGATTACTGTATCTTGAAATTATTGATCTGGCAGATCAGCCAGCCACCAACACTAAGTCTAAATACATATATCCAGCTCCACGGTAGGGGCAACATACCTTAGTGGTGGTGGTGGTGGAGTAATGTAATGTCCCATAGCATTCAAATAAAATAAAAAAAACACATTTCTATATTTATCCAATATTGTTAATCTTGTCTCATTTGGAGCTACAGTAAATTTAGTTTGCCTAATAAGTCGTGTGCATTCTGCTCACATTTATTTTATTTATTTATTGCAAACCTTTAGAGGTACTTAATACCACTTGCACTGACAGTAAAGATTAAAAAGCAGAACAACTCTGTAAATTGTGCTCAATGGGCATAGTAACAGTTTTTCCCATTGACATAATTATCATATACTGTTCCAGCAGGGAAAGTGGCACCTTGTTCATGATACAGTTTCATTTAGTACTGAATAAAGCCCCTTTATAAATGTAACTGATGTACTGTACATAAAGAGTCTTCTGAACTGGGTCTATGTAATGGCTTGGCACAAAGCAAAATGACACATTTTCTTACTGTCTAGGTTCACTCAGGATCTCCTTGGTGGTTGGAGGTAATTCAGCGAGCAATCCAGTATGCGATTGATGATGACTTGGTTCTTCGTATTCAAAATGAGTTGATCAGTAACTATAAACAGCAAGCCAGCAAACTTTCCATGGCTGAGAAGTACGTTTGTGCAGTTACATCACTTTGCTATTCTGTTTGAACCCTCAGTAGCACATGTTAATCTCTACATGTTACAGCTCTTTCCCTTGTAGTACCACATTGTAGAGCAAGAAGCAGTTGACTGTATAGGCAAAAGGGAAAGCCATTATGCACTCAGTAATTTTCTTGCGTACACCTAACTTCTTTACTCCTGGTGATTGTATTTTAGTGTTAGAGCCAGACTGAGACAACCAGATACTGTGTTCACTTCATGTGATTCAAGCTAGGTTCCAGCCAAGGGGAATACCAGTGACCAAAGTTGGACATGGACAGTTTAATCTTGTTTCTGTGTCGGACACTACAGCATGTATCTGTGGTACCATTTATTTCACCAATTTTAAATAATGCAGTTATAATATACAGTCTTGGCAGAGTCTAAAATATTACATAAGCAGTATAAGTTGATGGTTCTGTGATGGATGTTGCTGTCAGGTTCCGTGACTGCAGAGGGCTGCAGTATTTGCTGAGCACACAGATGGAGCATTTGATAAAATCCCAAAAAACTGTGCAAGCTGCTGTCAAGAAACTGGAGGGTCCTCCCTCTAAGAAAGTCATTGAGGAAGCCACCATTTGCCACCTTCGCCCTGTGAGGCTTCCCCTCAACAAGTACGTAAGAAAACCACAGCTACAGTAATCAAATCATATCAATTCAATATATACTTTCCCATTGAATTTCATTTAACAATACCTAAGTGAGTTATGTAGGCCAATATGCATACATATCTCTTTCATGCTAATGGGATTTTAACTAAGTATATACCTGGTGGACAAATGTTGTAATTGCAATTTAATTAATCTGATTTCTTTTATACCTCTATATTCCATGCAATGCAACCCTTTTCCCAAATCTAACCTTGATTGTTTTTTATTGAAAAGTATTGCCAATTAATGGCTGTGGTTTGAGGAAGACGTCCCACCAAGCTACTGTTTAAAATAGGCACCCTATTGCTCCAAATAAATCACATGTTCAAGTATAAGTGAGATAACATATTGCTGTACAGCCATCCTTTAGCTAGGTTATCAGTGAAGTGTCTGAGAATGTTCTTTCAACTGTTACTCCACCTCTGTTGTATCTTTACCCAGCAGGAAGACCATTGTAAAAGGGGACTTGTTACTTGTGTGATATTTAAAACCAAACCCCAGCTTTTAAAATGCTCTTTGTACGAAAGAGGCATGTCTTTGTGAAGGGCAGGCTTAGCAGTGCACCCGAACCAAAGTTGAATGATATTTTTCTTTCTGTTGAGCGGTACTGAACGCTATACCCATGTGCATCTTTCTCTCCAGCTGTGTGTTTTGTAAAGCTGATGAACTCTTCACAGATTATGAATCCAAGCTCTTTGCCCACACGTAAGTATGTTTCATATATTGATTATTCCTGTAGTTCTCATTAGTTTTACAAACAAGATTTCACTAACAGGAAACTACTAAAGGTACAGTACACAGAGTAAGAAACTTTTTTTATGGCGGTTTTAGTGTTAAAGGGCAGACGGCCATCTTTGAGGAGATGATAGAAGATGAAGAAGGCCTAGTTGATGACCGTCTGCCTACGACAAGCCGTGGGCTTTGGGCAGCAAGCGAGATGGAGCGAGTAATGAAGGCCATCTTGTCTTTTGCCAAAGCCCGGCGGATGGATGCTGCCATCATTGAGGATGGGAACACATTTATGGAGCTGTTTGAGAGCCGGAAGAAGGAATACAAGGTATTAAAAGTATACAAGTGGAATCTTCTGCCATTAACTATGCCTTAGTTTTCCAAATATGAATATCTGTGCTGTTTTGTACTCCAGAAACAGAATTCCTTTAGTATTAGTATACCCTTTTATTGTTGCGTGACAGCCTGCCCTTTTTCCCTGTGTGCAGTTGCTACATGAATACTGGATGGTGCTGCGGGATCATGTCTCTGCGATCGACGAGTTGGGCATGGCAACGGAACGCCTGCGTGTGCGCCACCCGGATGAACCCAAGCCCAAAATGTTGCACATCATCGAACCACACGAGGTAACTGCAAGTCTGTCTGTGCGGGTGGCACGCTGAACTTTTATCTATGATCTATGTGCATCAGTATAATTGACTATTTTCTCATTTGTAGTACCAATTGTTCAGTGTGCAAGATTCTTATTTCAGTAGTCTTAATTGCATGTAGAGACTCGCTGTAAAAATGTAATTGTTTTTTCTCAAAAAAAATAATGGGAATTTTTTTTTTAAATATAGCTGTAAATACAGAACACACATACAGATGCATTTCCCAGTATAAACAGATTTTTATGTGTTTTTTTCCCCCCCATTTTAAAGGTGGAGCAAAACAGGATGAAATTATTAAATGATGAAGTTGTTGCAAAATCCCAATTACAAAAGAAACTTGGACAACTTTTGTACCTTACAAACTTAGAGAAAGTAAGAACCTAGGCTTCTTAACTATCTTTCAATTGTTATGGTTACCATCTTACATATGTTATGTGTAAAGTTTCAGTTTCATTCATGATTTATTCTTTGCTCTCCAGCCAAGAGTATAGCATACAGAAGTGATGGGTCTTCTTAATACATTTTAAAACATACTAACTCTCTATAGTTTGTATCTAGAAATGTACTTATATTAAGTTGTATATACGTATTTTGCATACTGGTAACTTGCAGTAGTACATTATAAATGTTTTGTAGTCTCAGGATAAATCAACTGGAGAACAGAATCCGGAACCCTGTCCTATCTGTGCACGGCAGCTGGGGAAACAGGTAAGGATCTGAGAAGGACAAACCGCTCCACTGTAGATCAAAACGCATATAGTGTTGGGCAGGCTAACAGGATATACGGCAGAGCAGGCTAACGAGTAAGCAATTGTCGACATGTTATTCATTTTGTGGCCCCACTGCACCCAGGAATGATGGGGCCATTGTCAGACTTCACAGTTTTCTTTAACAACAGACTTGTATCAGTAAGCAGCGTTATTCATAGGAAACAGATACTATTCTGATATAGTTTAGTTCATGTAGTTTAATATGCATTGCTATGCAAATCTAGAGTTAATGTAGCTACTGTCCACCAGTTTGTGAGGAAAATGTTTTCTCTTTCCACAGTGGGCTGTTTTAACATGCGGGCACTGCTTTTGCAATGAGTGCATAGCTATCATTGTGCAGCAGTACAGCTTTGGGACCCGCAGGAGGGCCATCAAGTGTGCCATCTGCAGACAGACCACCTCCCATAAAGAAATCTCCTATGTGTTCACAGCTGAGACTGCAAACCAGGACGAGGAGATCCCTGTCAAGGTAACCAAAACCGCAATGTGACCAGTTATTTATCAGACCAGGTTGTGTGCTTGTAGATGCCCATGCCAGTTATTTATCAGACCAGGTTGTGTGCTTGTAGATGCCCATGCCAGTTTTTCCTGTTGTTGGTTCTAAATGTATTCTATTGTTACTATTGCCCACTGCTAGTTTATATAATTCTCTTCTATAGGGTAGCCATTCTACCAAAGTGGAAGCTGTGGTGCGAGCCTTGAAGAAGATCCAGCTGAAGAATCCAGATGCTAAAGCTTTAGTCTTCTCAACGGTACATTGTATTTATAGCTAAATAGTGTGTAGGCCATTCTTGATTTTCTCCAAAATAGACATTTTAAACAAGAAATTTGTTACTGTATTTAACTAATTTTTAAAAAAGTGATCTGTTCTGTTTTTAATGTGAGTTTAGATCACCAAGCTAAATTCATTTAAGAACTCAACCAGCAGGGAGGGAATTGCCTTTTAATAGCTGGATTGTTGTGTTCAACACTTTTTTTTTAATCAGTGTAACAGTTTACTCTAAGCTGTCAGTGAATCTTAGGGGCTCTCTAGGCCTTATTTAGTCAAGTAACCCCAGAGAACATTACTAGTTATGCTATCTCTTGAACATCACTACAGTTTGTGAAATCAGAGATTATGTTACTTTGATTAAAACACTACTTGTTTAACGCCATACTTTCTATACTGTTTTATTCAGTGTTTTATGATGATGGATAATATTTCAATAACTTTTGAACTTTTTCATTTTAATCATCTTGCCTATGCATATTATGTTTTTTTTTAGCATTTGGCTTTGCATTTTGCATAGAAAAATGACAGAAAAGCATGTATTTATGTATACATATATGCATGCATGTTATATATGAATGTATGTGGTTTGTTTGTGTTCATTATAGTGGCATGGTGTTCTGGATATCATTGCAAAAGCTCTTTATGACAACAGCATGGAGTTTTCTCAGATAAACGGAATTCATAAATTTCAGGTGGGTAAGATTATATTTCTTTAGGAGAACCTTGCTGCACTTGAATTTCAATGAGTCTCTGGTTGGCTGGAAAGTGTTTTATTGTCACATTATACAAAGTCAACCAGCACTAGCCACAGCAGTAGTCCACACCAGTACAACCTCAGTCTAACTGTGTTTAATAATAAAGGACACCTGCATTTCAGCAATAAAATATTTGCTCTGTAATCTCAACAAAGTATATAAACCACTGATGTACTTTTTTTTTCAGGAGAACCTGTCCTCCTTTAAATACGATGCCAAGATCAACATATTACTGCTTCCTCTACACACTGGCTCTAATGGATTGAATATAATTGAAGCTACACATGTTCTTCTGGTAGAGCCCATACTGAACCCAGCCCATGAGCTGCAGGCCATTGGCAGAGTGCATCGCATAGGACAGACAAAGTAACTGACTTTAATAAATTAAACTTGGGAAGCATTTTCTTATTTTAATGCTAATTTGGTTACTGCCTTTTTTCTTGGCATATTAAGAAGAACTTTGAAAGCACTTGGAAAATTGCTTTATTGCATATCCAAACCAAACAATACAGCAGCCCATCACCTCCTATTTCACATTGTACCACCACACACTTGTTCATGTTCAGTACAACAGTTGTGAACCCTTGCCAGCTAACCGCATACAACAGTATTGGTTTGTTTTTGTCTCTGAATCTTGTGTTTACCTCACACTCGTATTATTATTCCAACACTCAGAGGCCTATTGCATGTGCTTAATCTTTGTCAATAGAGGGGGGCGGGTTCACATCAATCCTTAGTGTGTGGCAAATGATATTTGACTGGGGTGCTCTGTTTGTACCTAAATGTTATGGTAGGGTAATTAACTGTTATGGTTGCCAGTGTTGTCTGTTGTGTGGTTCTTTGCTAGGCAGCCCTAAAGCCAAACAGAATCCACATGACAAGACCTTGACAACCATAAAAGGTTGTGCACATTTTATTGAATATGATATGAAGGAGTATGCAGTATTACTTGCCTAAATGCTTCTCAGTACATGTTGACACCCTTGACACAACAATGAATAATAATAATATATAAATTATACTACAACACGCTTAGTAACACTGGGAGTTATGTTGAGCTTTGGGTGGCGGCCCTCATAAATATATAAGAGAATCTGACTTTCTATTCCCAATCCACATAGTGGTCAATGCTGTCAGCTGCATTTTGCTTTGAACTTTTGAGTCTATTACTGAGGCTGTTTTCCCTTTTGAGATGAATTTGAGCCAGATTGGCTAGATAATGAGTCCCTGTGTGTGTGTGTGTGTGTGTGTGTGTGTGTGTGTGTGTGTGTGTGTGTGTGTGTGTGTGTGTGTGTGTGTGTGTGTGTGTGTGTGTGTGTGTGTGTGTGTGTGTGTGTGTGTGTGTGTGTGTGTGTGTGTGTGTGTGTGTGTGTGTGTGTGTGTGTGTTTTTTTAATCCAAACACATAGAAACATGCAATTTCTTAGATTTTTTTTTATTATTATTATTTTTCCTGTAGTGAATGAAAAGCACAATCTGGTATCAAATGCTCTTGTACTTCTGTTAAGGGCAACTGCACTTTTACTATTTCTACTTGCTTTTATTTTGAAATATGTGTTTCTTTATCTGCGTTATTGGAAAAGGATGAATATATTTCTGGAGTAGGGTTTTATTGTCTCCTCATTATCATTATAAACAGCTCCTGTTAACTTATTTTCAGGCCCACTGTTGTTCAGAGGTTTCTAATAAAATCAACCATAGAAGAAAGAATGCAGACCATGTTGAAAACAGCAGAAAGAAGGTAAGCCCACCCCTGTCCTTGGAAAAGGCTGAGGCCTATACTGTAGATTCTCTGTGAATGATAATAAAACAGAACTTTAAATTAAACTGACCTTATCATTACTGGAGTATGTGGCCTGACCACAGACAGTTTATCTGAGGTTTGTTTAGATAAATAACTTTATTCCCTTTGATTTTTCTAGCCATGGCACCGCCTCCATGAAGCACTCTGAGGCGTCTGTGCTGACAGTAGCAGACCTGGCTGATCTGTTCACTGAGGACACTGAAGCTCTGGAATGATACCTGGCAGAGAATAATAATAATAATAATAATAATAATAATAATAATAATAATAATAATAATAATGCAGTAGCAACAGTATAAGAAGGATTGTTTTAACAGACCTATACATGCCAGATTGTTTAAAGATATATTTTACCAGCAAAAGTAATGCACCGGGTGTAGGGTACAATTTGGTCATGTTGTTTTGTTACTTGAGGAATTCTTGATCGCACTGAAATAATTCAGTCTAGTTGGTATATCCCACAAAGTTCACTACAGAGTTAGGATATTTGATTGAAATTTTTACAGTATCTTAACTAAAAGCAATAGCCACTGTGAAAGTGTCAAGTTACGTCTTGTAGATAATTTAGCACCCAGCACAGCATACAGGATGTTCTTAGATCTTTCCAGCAGTCAGTAAATAAGGGGCAAGCTCCTAAACACAAGGCAGGTGCCAGGTAGTGAAGAAATTTGAACAGGACTTTGTTGCATTTAGTCCGTGAGTATCGGGAAAGCAATGTAATCTAGATGACATAGTTATGTAATTACAATCTTGAGGGCCATTTGGAAAAGAGAAATCCCCAAAGTAGAACAAATGCAGTACACATCCTTATTGGAATCTATTACCGTAGCTGAGAGTGTAGATCTCGCACTCAGAATGTCAGTTACAAAGCATTCTAAATGTTTAAACCACAACAGTGTCTATATAGACAGATTAAGCGTGTTTATGTCTTTTTTATTTTGATTTAATGACTTTCTAATATGTTTATAAATGCTCGGTGGCTATCTCTAATCAAGTTGAGGGTGTACTTTCTTTTGCACTGTTTGTATGACAGACCCTAACAAAGTAAAGAATGCATTAGAAATACATTCTCAACTTGATTAGGGGTAGCCATCGAGCAACTATAACCATGCAGTGCAGTGTCCAAATACCACCATTGTAGGATGTTTAAGCCTGCTCTTTTACAGAAATCATTCAACTGTATTTTATGGTCTTTTTTGATGGTAAAAAAGAGGTCAATAAATCAACCCTGGTGGAAAACCCCAGCAGGATTGATACTGTGTTGAAATGGCAAGTGTTCAGATATGCCGATGTTTATATAATTTCAATAGACCCCATCGTGTTCTCTTCCTTCTTGCACCCTACAAGAGAAAAAGTACTAAATTAAAGGTTTTTTTTTGTTTTTTTTTATTACCGGTATTATTTGATGTAATTTACTGTACGTCATAAAGTTTTATTACAGAACTATTTCCTGCTCAGCAGCGTCACCTGAATGTAAAAGCTTTTTGAGAACAAGTCATTGATGCTGCCATATGCTGTATAAAGTGTCTTTAGTTCAGTGGAAGTATAATAGATTCTTTTAGAGTTTTGCCAGAAGTAATGACAATTGGCTTTAACATTTGGGCTTGTCATATTTGCAAGACAAAGAAAACATGAGTCATTGTCAATAAAACCTTTCCAATAAAATTGAATCATAAAAAGGGAGAAGACAAAAAATAAAGACAATCCGGTTTCTGCAAACAACAATTAATGGCATCAGTCTACATTTGGCATTTCAAAACCATGCCTGTCTTGACGTGAGGATGAATGTCTTTAAGAGATAACCTTATTGAATTCCCAAAGGCTAGGTTTCAAATTGATGTACCTAAATGAAAAGTTCACTTTCCAGCTGTACCGAGAATTGTTTCTTTTTATCTATGCAAAAAGCATTACCACAAATCATTGATCTAACACTGTTCAGAACAATTGAAAAGACCCAACATCACAGTATAGATTTCTCTTGTGTTTCCCTCAGCATACAACCTAGTTAATGAACACATTCTTATAACCAGTGGTGAAAATGTTAACTTTCCCCAGTGGGAGGAAAAGGTTTTCAAACCTAGACCCTTGATATGACCTCTTCTATTTGTGTCTTTTCTATTTCCAGTTGATAAATCCTTTCTAAACATGCCATGTTATCACTGACCTTAACATGACCACCATCTCCAAGTCGTTTGTAATCCACACAATGAGGAAGATCAGGTTGTTTACATATACAGTCCTTCTACTGGTGCAGCCTTGCACATTTGAGATATTTAATACCATTTCATTAAAAAGAGCAATTGTAAAGCAATTCTATAATAACATAAGAAAGTTTACAAACGAGAGGAGGCCATTCAGCCAATCTTGCTCGTTCGGTTGTTAGTAACTTATTGATCCCAGAATCTCATCAAGCAGCTTCTTGAAGGATCCAAGGGTGTCAGCTTCAACAACATTACTGGGGAGTTGGTTCAAGACCCTCACAATTATAATAAGGGATTGTATACATATATAATTGTAAAAGTTTACCACAGTATTTTTGCACATTTATTTTGCAGTTTTATCATGTTTTTTCTCCATGTTTCTACTGTGCATTTACTATAATTTATCCCATTTGCCATGTTTATTAATATGCTTTACCATACCTGACTGTATTACCTATGATTTACCATGCTTTCACTATGCTTTATTACACAGTGCTACATGACACATAATGTAACAATAAAGGCGACCCATTGTACATTATATAGAAGACTGAAATCATCACATCTCCATGCAGGGCTGTGCATAATGGTGGGATCTGAACTGAATGTACTTTTCATAAATATAAATAACACAGTTTAAAGGTATTTATGGTTGCCTTTAAATGAAAACAACTGCTTACATTTTTTTTTAATCTCTAAGAGTAACATCTTGCTTCCACACTATGTGTTTATAGTTGCCATATACAATAGTCTAGGAATTAAAGTAACACAGCGGATTGTTACAGAAACGATATTGCATGCACTTTCAGTCAGAACATGATTAGTAACCAGTCATGCTACAAATAAGTCATTTTGGATTTTGTTTTATTAAAGTAAATTTTCAAAACATTTCAAGGGAAATAAGTTAAACAAACATTTGCATGTTACTAGTACATCCTTAAATAATTATAAATTCTCACTGTAAAAGTCTGTTAATTACGTGCAGTTGAATTAGACCTAACAGTTAAGTGCCCTTGATCTGACTGCAAAATTTCCAATGAACTAAAGAATTGTAGGGATTCCTGCCAAAACAAACCTTAACTACAAATCCTTTACATTGTATTACTGTATTTTGGTAAGAACTGTGAAACCCACACACATACACAAAAACAATGACGAAACCAGTCCTTTCTTGTGTAAAGTGTGTACGAGAAATAGCTTTTTTTGTTGTAGAAGTTTACTGTGGGGGGCAATTCTGATTTTGAATGTGTTGTGTTACCTTGGACGACTCTGGCTTTTCCCTATTCATGTTAGGAATCTCATTGTTGGTTTGGACAGCATTCAAGCTGGTGCTTTAGGGCAGGAGAGAGGCTCTGGTCCCATCACTACCATATTTCTAGAGGGAGGAAGACGACAACACGGCTTAATTCTGTACATCACCCACAGTACATACAGCAAAGCTTATTGTAAAAATATCAAGCAGGGTTTTAGGATTAAACTGGTAGTTGCTGTTTGCTGTTTCTAAAGATGACTCTCTTGAGTTTGGTGCTTGCATGGTCCTTGTTAACTTTATTGATGGGTTCGTCAACTTCATTCTATCTGGAGCCTGTGGAGGGTAAGTGAATTAGACATGATTCCATCTAGTCATTTTTCATTAATGTAGATGTATATATTGTGTCCTATGCAAATACCTTTAAATCAAATAACAGCTAAACAAATTAAACCCAGATTGGGGTAGCTGGAACAGCAGCGGAAAAGCACTGTTACTGAACTTGTATATATATATATATATATATATATATATACTGTATATATAAATAAAATAGTGTAAATTCTCATCTAGTTTTAATAAATATTTAAATACTTTGACACAAGTGATATTGACACATTAAAAAGTGGAAAGCATCATATTAAACATGGATTTATTAGAAATGACCTTACAGGTGCTCCAATGGATCTTTTTATTAGTGATATTTAAATGGTTTAAATAGTTTAGTCTTGTATCAGATGTATTTGCTGTTATCAGTAACTGCAATCGACGTGTTTCCTATAGTTATTTATTTCCAATGACTAAACTGGAAGATCCCTTTAAGATTCCCCACCTCGTTTCCAGGGGTGACTTGCAGGCAGCAGCAACAGGACAATGAGACATAAAGATACGCAGGGCTGCATGAGAGTGGGATCGTAAACAGGCATTCAGTCTGGCAAAGATCTGTTAATCACACTGGCATATCAAAATCTAGCATTGTTAATTTCAGTGTGTAGGCTTAGGGTTAAAAAAGGGACATGTTTAGGTGAGCTGACCATTTACCCAAAGTGCATTGGTAATTTATTTATGAATTTGCTTAAATGGTAAAAGAAAGGAAGACAGGAATTTTGCCAACAAATGACGGTCAAAATTGAAATGCTTTTTATGGAAGATGTATATTTAGATATATGTGCAGAAATTAACTTGTCTATTGCCACATTATTATTTTTTTCCATTTCTATATAATCATATGTAGGCCCACTTATGCAATTTAGCTCATTTTAAGGCTAATTTATTTTTCCAACGTTGTTTTAACGTTTTTGTGAGAACCACAACATAATCTATTATTATTATTATTATTATTATTATTATTATTATTATTATTATTTTATTTATTTATTTATTTCTTAGCAGATGCCCTTAGCCAGGGTGACTTACAATTGTCACAAGATCTCACATACATTTTAATATATATATATATATATATATATATATATATATATATATATATATATATATATATATATATATATATATATAATCACATCTCATTATGCTCAACAACATACTGAAAACTTAAAAGAAAAATTCCCATGTTAGACGAGAGGTGACTGTAGAAAGAAACATAAACAAAAAGTAAAGAACAAACACGAGTTTATTATTTGTGTTCTCTGTATTCATTCGCATTTGTTATTATTCCGTCTCATCCCCTCTTCGGTTTCTTTGATGACCTTTGGTACCGTGCGCTGGCGCATGAGTATTTCAATCACCTCGCGTGAAAGTAGGACGTGCACTTAAAAGTGAATTTCATAATTTTGAATTAAGTGCTTGTTCGTTTCGTGGAGACAATGGGATTGAGCAAACCCTCCACGAGTCATAAACGAAATTATGAGGCTTAAGACAGATGGGAGGAAGAGTTTGGTTTCATTGAAAACTGTGGTAAACCTCTGCGTCTTCTGCTAATCGCTTACACACTAGTCTGAAGGCGAGCAACCTCAAACGTCATTATGAAACAAATCACAACCAATTTTCATCTTAATATCCTCCTTGATCAGACTTGAGGAGAAACAAGTTAGTCTCTAAAAACACGCCTCATCATCAAGATGCTCTTTTTGGCGTTCAGTAAAGAAGATGATGCAACGGCTCAAGCGGGTTTTGTAAGGGCTCTTTGTTTTCGGTTTTTATTTCTGGTCACGTGATGTCCCTTTAACTTTATGTTGAGCCGACTCTGTTTCTTAATTAATTGTTGGAAAAACATTGATTGTGAAACAAGATCAATTTTGTTTTTTCTCCTGTAACTTCAATGAGACTACGATTCTGTTTCATTTGATAATGTAAAAAGCTCGATTCAAACCGAAAACAAAAAGCGAGTTCAGTTAAATTGCTTTTCCCGGATTTAAAATATTAATGACTTGTTGCAAATATGTTATTACCTGTTTTGCCAATAATAGTTACGATTCAATGAAATCAATTTAACTTAACTCGCTGTTTGCGTTTGGTTTGAATTAAAAAATAAGGAGCTGCCTTTTTTTTACATTACCGATGAACACAAACACAGTCTCAATCAAGTTACGAGAGAAAAAACTAAAGTTAACTTGTCTTAATCAACGCTTTTCCAAGAGTTTAATTGAATGGGGTCGTCAAAAAAAGGACATCACATAGGTATGGAATATCGCCCCTGCCAAACGTCCTTAAGCCGGGGACCACCAGCGCTTCGCTACTAGTCTATACCGAAGCATCAATTTCCTTTCCCGTGGAAAAAAAGAGCGAAAAACAACTATCCAGTTGGTAAAATAAAATTGTCTGTGTTTTGGGAAGACTCCCTTGAAACCTCAACAGAAGAGGAGGAGGAGGAGGAAGAAGAAGAGATTATGTTATTATTAAGCAGCGTATCTAAAAAAAGAAAGAGGAGATCGTGGGTCCACGAAAAGGAAGAGAAAAGAGCTGGGGAAAACACTGGCACAGAATAGTGTAGTATGCTTTAATTTTGTATTGTATAAGTGGTGCATAAGTGCAAAATGCAATTACTGTTCTGTTAAAAAAAGGAATTTAGCGTTCTAAAATAAAGAACCTTTATGTTTAATCGTCATTTGTTAAACATGGATAGATTATTACATTATTTGTTTATGCGTGTGTGCCTGCTTGTATTTTTTGTTGTATGTATGCGTGTGCTTTTTACAGTGTGTATTTTTAGTTAATTAATCAATACTAGTACAGTATTGCTAGACCACCGTTTCGCTGCAACTGAAATTAAAAAGAAATAAAGAAAATCTTAGCGGACATCTTGTACCTCTTATAGAGTGATATTTGTGTGCAATGTGAATATCGTTTTGTGAATCAAATTTAGAATGCTACTATATTTCCCATACTTCTTGGACAGTTTTATGTGTAAACTTAACAGCATATTTTCCGCTGATCGAAGAACTGTCGCTCTGTAAAACGGATATATTACGGGTACTGGTCTAAGCTCTGTGCCAGAAATGGTGAGATGGGTTATACATCAGAATTAATTGTAATTTCTAACCAGGATGTATTAATACTGTATGTGACTTATTATGTAAAAAGTGAACTGAAGTGTGTAGAGGCTACTGATGTATGATAGTGTAACCCTTGTTTATACCAGTTGGGAAAGGACATCAAAAGAGGCCAGGTCAGAATTTTGAATACAAACACAGGGTTTATTTATTACAAAGAAATTGTATAAAAACACGATATAAGTTTTTTTTTGATTTTTTATGAATGAATAGCACTACTGGAAAGCTTGTCTTGTGGGCAGGTCAGTGTAACACACTGTGCGACTAAATAAATCAAATCAACAAACTTAAGTGACATTTACAAAACAAAACAAACAATAATCATTATAAAACAATTCAATACAATAATTTAAGTGATAAAAAATAAATAAAACATTTGTGTGACAAAATAGTGGCAACCGTCGCCTTCTTGTTTCAATGATATACTGTATTTAAACGTCAGACCCCAAAGGATCACCAGGTCACGACATAAAAGCGAGTGTTTGATACGTCTGAACTTTACCAAACCCAGCAGAATGAAAACTTTGTTACAGCAGGTGCACGTCAGGTCACCTGTAGCAGGTTCAAATAAAGCAGCCTGCACCTTGATTTCCTCAATTCTTCGACTGTCTAGTGACGTCACGCAAATGTTAGCTGCTATTGGTCGAGAGCACACGCGTCAGTGAAGTGGCGCTTCAAAAATTGCTCTGGGAGAAATATGGTCGCGCCGCTCCCCGACTCGAAGCGAAGCGAAGCCCTTGTGTGACAGGTCTCATTGAAACCCATTATAGTGAAGCGACGCGAGGCGAAGCAACGTGCTGGTATGTCCCGGGCTTTATTCAGAAGAATGGATCTTTTTATAAAATTGAATAAAATGTATATTATATTTACATATATTACATCTCGTCATAAGAAGGTACTGAAATCCCTTTCGAAATAAATCGTGCATTTTGTCATCCACAAAGAAAGCTTCTACAAATATTTTATACACGCAGCCGCCGCAGTCAGAAAACCAGACGCTTTTTAAAATTTTTTTTTTTTTTTAAACCGAGCATTCAGATCTTCAAGGGAAGATCTTGTGTCTTTTTAGTGGAGTTTTTTGTGAAATCAGGGCAGTTATAGTATTTTGCTACATAATAACTGGATATTTTTCAATTTTATTTAAAGTGCATAATACACACAGTATAAACAGAAATAATGGAAAAACACCATAGTGTTACATTTAAAGTTTAATACACTGTAGCTCTACAGTACAATAAAAATTACACAGAAACTAAGGCTCTGCAATGTTGTATCCCTTGTTCTTGTGTATTTTGCTGCCATCAAGAGATAACAACTTCTGTACTGCACAGAGTAAGTGCAAGATTTGGTTTTATAAAAAAAAAATGTTTAAAACAATTCCAGTATTTAAAATGTCTTGCTCGCAAACATTTAATGTTTTACAGTATGTGTCTTGCAGCTCTCTGCCATGTGAAAATCTTGGTATGCAGCTCATAGGGCCAGGAAGTTTGGCCACCCCAATTATATAGACCCTTTTCATTTAATGTTCATAGTAGGAGCTGTCAGTGGCCTGGGCAATCCTGAGTCACACTCAGAGATTGCTAATTGTGCCAAACGTGATGTGACCACCAAACATTTAACTTGTGACCCAAGGTGGATTTGAACCCCCTATTCCCAGATATGAAGGTCTAATAAACAAATCTGCTGCACCATCAGTCCCAAGTGTGTCCGTTTCAGTGCCCCAGAAATGTATAGAATCGAGGAGACTAGGAAGCTGGTATGTACTGTATTATATAATAAGCTGCGCTGGTCCATATAAAAGAAAGTACAACGGTTTTAATAGGATCCGCTGAATGCGTATATACAATACAAAGGTCTCATGTTCAGGTGAGAAGTGGAAACTGAAGGTAAAGAAAGTTCCTCATACAGGTCAGAACATGTATATTATATTAAAAGGTAAATAGTACTGCATAATTAGTGTTGTATAGTTTACCTTCTTTCTAATTCCTCTTAGAAATCAATGAGACTGTCATATGTACCAAAGACCTTATGGAAGTGGACATACCTAGTGCCTTCTTTCTCAACAAAGTTCCTCCAGTCTATGTAAGTAAAAACTTTCACTATGTAAAAACCTAAATGAAAAAAGGGGCTATTTAAGCCAGTACAATTGTATCACTTACCTGTTACTGAAAGTAAGGACTAGAAGGTCATATTATATGCATAATGAATCCAACCAGAGTTCAAAATGTGGCCAGTTTCATCTCATATTTTACCAGCGTGGTGCCCATTGTGAGCCAACCTGACAAGGCTCGACCCCACAGTACATATTGTACCAGGGTCCCTTCGACTGCAACACACTGCTCTAAAACTACTGACAGTGTACGGATTGAGAAATTACATCAGACCAGTGGTACAGTAAGCATTTGCAATTGCAAAGGCCAATGATCTTCAGAGATGAAGAAGTTAGTTACAAAACTAGAACAACTATATTGCAGGAAGGGCCTGGTAAATGAAAAGTCTGAGTAGTTGCTTGCTTGTTTTATACTAATAAAATAATTGTATTCCTCTGAATATTGTCCTTTACCTTTGATTTGTACAGCAAGATCATGTGTCCATCTTTTCAGAAATGCGAAGAGTATGCATATAAAACAGTGGACCAAGTACTGTCAAGTTTAATTGTGACGTGTATATTTCTGGTACAGTTAACTCACTGATAATGCATATCAACAATATCTCCAAAGAGAAGCACATGCCTCATTTAAGTTGCAAAATGAGGTTTTCCAGTTAACTAGCTCAAAGCGGAAAGGTGGAGGTGAAGAGGACCGTTTAGTCTTATCAGCTGTCTTTTACTGTATGATTGCGTTTTTGAAACATAGTGGAATATTTTTAAAATGCTTACCCCAGTCTTGAATTCCAATCTTTATTGTTTTTCTTGCTCTTCAGATTTGGGATTTACACCTTAACGACCCTGAATGTCGAGGAATGGAAACAGAGAACTCCTATGTATTTGCAATTAAAACCAACCTGTCAGACTGTGGAACCATCACGGTACTGTCTTACCTCTTACTCTTCGTTTCCTCTGTTTGTAAGTTAGCTGTACTGCATACTGATTGAAAGCCCTTTGTCTGATAAACCAACAAGCCCTGAATCAATAAACTTCTTGAAAAAGGCAGCTCATAGCTCATGGCTCAAATGACCCATCAGCCCCTCTTTAACTGCATATCACCTTAAATTTCAATGAATAACCATCATTTTATTGATGAATGCAGTAGTTCTTAAACAGAAGTGAATAATAATTGAAGCTAATGAAACGTTTATAACATCCCTTTATAACAACATAAGTCCTTGTGACTATCACAGCATTGACATTAAAATGCAAATGAACTAACGTTCTTGTTTTATTATTTCTCTTCCGCCATGGCCCCAATGGCAATAAATAACATAATATTAAATGAATCATTTTTTACAACTAGTGATTGCTCTGCAGTGGAGTATATTTCAAAAGCTTTAACCTTTTGATTAGTTGCAAAATGCTGAATGGTCAAAATAAATTAAATCTCTTAGAAGACATAATGCAGAGTGGATGACAACTGTCAATGAATCATGAAGCCACTTTGCTTAACAATGACTGGAGAAGTGTCTTCCCTAAAGTTTAATGGGGATTTTTCGCTATTATGAAATATATGCTAATATGCAGAAAGACTATTTCTGCCTTTAAGAGGGGGTGTCTTGATTTTCTCCTACATTCATTCTCTGAGTGCTTCTTTACAACACTGTTAAGGAGCAAATCCTTCACGGCACTAAATTATCTGGATTTATATTTAAATTATAGTAGTGTTTGTGAGGGCTGTGAATAGGCCGGCCATATGTCAATGTCTGTGTTTGCAGTTGCTGTATTTTTTCCAGCTCCTCTCTTGCTGTGACCACATTGCAAGGGCGATCGTTTTCTTTCTGACAAGATATAAATCTGGGCCCAAAGCAGCCTTAATTATCTTTGAATTTCTTACTTAGAATGCACAGAGCATTCCTTATAAAGCGTGTAAAAGTTTAACTTGACTTTGTTTGGGGAGAAGGTTTCTTTGTTTCAAGCAGTTTTACAAGGGCCTCTACATACCAGCCTGGACAAAACAAGAAGGCCCGAATTGGATTACCTCAGATAACGCTTCGGTCTGAGCTTATTTTACTCAACCTGCTTTTGCGCCCTATACTGTTGTTCTGCTATTTGTCAAAAGTTTGAAAATATGTCTTGACCTTGTCTATAACATACTGGATTTTATAAACTTCAATTAAATCTACATTAACATAAAAAAATAAATCTTGCTACAACAGAGACAATAATATAATTAAATAATAATAATATAATTAAATAAGCTGGGAATAGTAACAACATCCACTAACAAATGTATTTGCTAAGTGGCTGGGTTTATTTGATCTAATAGGTTACACAAGTATAAGATTTTTGTATATCCAGTGTTTTGAATTAAATATATCCAATGTTAACACAGCCCCTAAAGTGACTTACCATTGAAGTATTTACAGTATACAGGTGTACACCTGTATTCTATATAGAGATGGTAAAAATAAACTATTTAATTGTTAATGCTGTATGCTATAGAATACAAAGAATATGGGGCACTCCATAAAATGCCAAAACAACAACAACAACAACAAAACATTAGTTATCTTATATTTGTTATTTCTTTTTTTTTTATTTGGCAAAAGCTGAACTTTGTTTTTATTTTATGTGGCTTTTAGTGCCAATGATACATACTTCCAGGTCAGGCAATGGAACAGACCAATTGCATAGTTAGTCTAGACCAATAAAGGCTGTCTAGCTACCAGAGTAAAGAGCCATTCATCTAACTATACTGAGCATCAAAAGAAACTTAGCACTTATATTCAGTTCGTGGCCTGTCATTGACAGAGTGTGTTTGGTTATACCGTCTCGCCAGGTTTGAAATTGCTGGCTGTGAGCACCCAAGACGGCGAGCTGCAGTACGCTGCCCTCGTCCAGCCTCCAACATGCCGATTGCACGAAGGTGCTGCTCTCTTGACAGGCGTGGCATATTGTTTTTTTTTCTGTGATTTTCTTTATTGCTTGTATTCAAGCTTGCAGTTCAACAGCTGAAATCACTCCATATCAAGTGTCAAATCAACTGTCTCACTAATTAGGTGACTAAGTGCATATGCTTCAGTCATAGTCAATCAAGCATGTCATGGTCAAGGATGAATGATTGAGTGATTAAAAAGAAACCAAAAATATTTAGTTAATGTCCATCATTTATATATCTTTTTTTTTCCGAAAATAAATGTGTTATAATAGTGATAAGTTTCTTTTGATGCTTGGTATATATAGCCACCCCTTGTTTTCTACACAAGGGGTACAAAATTCAAAGAGGGGTTTGGTAGGCCACTTTCCCTTTCATTCCAGCACTGTTTACTGGCAATCACACAGATGTCAAGTTTTAGAACAATTAGTGATATAGCATGGGTTTCTATTAAATAAAAAGTCATGTGAAATTTAGACTGTTAACAAAAGGAGGTGGAGCTCCAGCATGGTGGCAATGCATTTTGTCTTCATACTTTCCTTCAAGTCCTCAGTTCCACTTGGGAGCTCAACAAAGTAATTGAGATGTTATTAATAATATTGTTATTATCTTTTTAAACTGCTTGAAAAACAAACCATATTTGCAAAATGTTTACAAATTATTTTTACAAAATCCTGGCAATTTATTTTGCTGCAGCCCAGTAATCTACATACTGTACCGTTACCATTTTTTTCAGGATTCATTTAAAAATATTATGTTTTTGAAATAAGTGAAATATGGAGAAACCTTGTTGTACTTGCTGATAAAACCTACTGACAATTACCCAGTTCCAGATCTCCGATTAGTCCAGACAGTTCCAGTTTTATGATGCTTGCAGTCATTCTATATTTGGCTCCTACTGCAATCACTAAAACAGAGAAGAGTAGGTGTTCACTAGATGGAGCTGCTGCTTTCTAACAGTAAGACACTTTGGCTGATCTCACCTGTGTAACATATTCATTTGA
Source organism: Acipenser oxyrinchus oxyrinchus (assembly GCA_030684275.1). Classification (NCBI taxonomy): domain Eukaryota; kingdom Metazoa; phylum Chordata; class Actinopteri; order Acipenseriformes; family Acipenseridae; genus Acipenser; species Acipenser oxyrinchus. The sequence goes on along the minus strand of CM060252.1, from coordinate 64,257,795 downwards.
ATGTACTTACTCTTTAAAAAATGTTTCTCAACACTTCAGGCTTCTGATGACACCCACATCATGTTTATAAACAACATACACAATAATAACACAGATGTCATCACAAGAACCTACATCAACATCACGTTTGTGTGCCGCTACCCTATCAACTACATGGTCAAGCAAACTAATGGCAACAACATGATAAATGTTGATATAAGGTAATAACTTTCTCCTTGTTGCAGAACTAAGGTAAGCTGTTTAATTTTCATTTTAACACTTGTCTGTAAGAGTATTGTATTCATTTTTGATGAAATGGCCCCCGTTCTCAAATCTTCATTATTATTATTATTATTATTATTATTATTATTATTATTATGCTAAAATGCAGCTAGATTTTCATAGTGCTGTGATAAAAATGCTAATTACTGTAATTAAAAAGCATAGTGACTCATCACTATACATAGTGGCTCAACTTAAAAATACTGTTCAGGGACAGTTTTGTTCAGAAACTTGTTTATATTAAAAATAATAAATAAAATAAAGCATAATAGTTCAATTCTTATGTGGACACATGTTTACCACGTGTCTGTGTATTTGAACTGAGGAATACATTTATACAGTTATACTAAAAGAAATGTATACTTTTTGGACAACTTGACTCCAAGTCTCGGCAAGTCTTGTTCCCTTTATTATGCACTGCAATAGAAGGTTTTATATTCATTGATGGAATACATGTATGTTGTGCAGGACAATTACACTCAGCACAGAAGATGGCAACTTTTCTGTTTCAATGATGCTGTACAAGGATGAGGGTTTTGAAGACAAATGGACAGATGTTCCTTTTCTAGCACTGGAAGACAACATATATGTAAAAGTCTACATGGTATGACCTGTTCTGTAAATTAAAAGAGCACCTTGGGTATATATGACTATTGCACTTATCTTAACTAATATATTCTGCTTGAGGTTTACATTCACTTTTTATGTCATTTTCTCTTACTGTCATCACATCCTGGTACATTTTTAAAGCCCACCTGTGGCCTCATTAGAGCTCTCAAACATCTCTTATCTCTAAATACATCTGGTACACTTGAGTGTAACCATTATCCTGCCTCCACACATGTAAATCCACTAGGGGCATAGTGTTGCAGGGGGCAGGTTAATGGTTAGACAAGTTTCTAAGATCTCTGTTGAGGCCGCATGGTTGCTTTCAATTTGTGATTTCTAACATGTACCAGGATGTTATGACGGAAAAAGGAAATTATATACAAAATCATTGTAAACAACAGGGAGAATACAATACAGCCTACTGGCCAGGTGCCTGGTGAGCGAAAGTGGACACCTGCAGGGCTGGCCTTTGTGCTCCAGAGGCCGGTAGTTTGTTGACATCCTTTCTTATGTTCCTGGATGTAAATAGGAAATTGGCTTGGTCGTGGGATCGGAGGACACCCACCCACTAAACCAGCTCTCCTCCACTGCGTGAATTGCTGTGTTGAGGGAATGTAAATGGACATTCTGCTGTAATTTGGGAAGAAAATCAGGCTGTAGCTAGTTACAAGAGAGCAAGAATTTGATTAAAATGACCAGTACAAAAGGTGCTTTTAACCCTTGCATCCTGGTATTATCTTTTTCCAAGCAAATATATCTCATGAAGGAACACATTGCAGGCTCTGTCACGTAACTTAGTAATTGTTTATAGCTAATGAAATAATTTCATAAATTGTACCTGTTATGTTGCTCTCACACGTGCAGCTCTGAATGCATCACGTGTTATAACAAACATGTATTTTCATTTTTTTAAAAAATGTCTGCTACACTACGCAAATTCAAGGTCGTCAGTATTGCTGAGGTGAAATGAACGAGGAAGTGCAAGAATAACAGACTACCTGAAATAAAGGCATACAAACTGAGACCTTGTATGGCACTAGATATAACACGCTTCCTTTAAAACTGCACCTGTGAGGCTTATGCAGTGTGATTTGTTTTGGTAGATGGGATTTGCGTTAGAAGCTGTAATGTATGTGTATTTTAGCCTGTGCTCTGGCTTGTTATTGCTATGTGTTGTTTTGTTACATAGGTAAATTACTATACTACTGAATACATTGATAATCACTACTGAATACACTGATAATCAATTATCTGTCATTTTTTAAATAATTCTTCAGTAATACACTGCAGTTTGTTATTCATTCCACGTGTAAAATGTAATTTTAGATCGAGCAGATGTGGATTCAACCTGCTTTTATGGCAGGACGGCTTGTTGCTGTGCAATAAACCTTATGGGATTTAACACTTTTTTTCTGTTCTATTGCCTTGCAGGTACCAGCTCATTTAATAATGCGTATTGAGAATTGCTGGGCTACCCCAACAAATGACCCATACAGTAACATTCAGTACACTTTCATCAGAGACAGGTCTGTGTGCATATCGTGGTACAAGAGTGCAATATTCCTACAGTATCCTACTATATTCCATTATAGCCTCTTAAAATATCACAAATAGTGAAACTGACATTTAAAGAGACAAGTGACTTTGGATTAAGTGAAGATTCAAATGCAGAAGTCAGTCAAACCATAGTATAGTTAGTGACTTGTAAGTTGCAGTGAAATGGTAACTTTGTGACTTGTCAGTTGAGCATGATGTTGAAACAATATTGTTTTACACTGAACAGCTGCACATGTCCTCGACAACTGCCTAGTATTTTGGGTCTGCTAGCAACTGGGTAACTAAGAAGTACAATGTGATTTCTGTTTACAGTCACGGGATGAATGCTTGTTATAATGAGTCTTGTTTACCAAGCTGTTTGTCAAACATCCTTATCCAATGTCATGTGAAATCTTGTCCTAGCATGATTTCTGGACTTCTGTCTATTTTCCCACACAGACCGTGAAGTTTAATTTAGCAACATATTCAAAATATATTCAAATCGAAGTACAATTTAAAATTGAGAGAATATACTTAAAAAAAAAAAAAAGTCATAATGTAGCATAATATTAGTAGCGGTATATAACGTTTATAGCAAAAGTAAAATAGCTACTGTAATACAGGTACTGAGAACTGAAAAGTAATGCATACTCTTTAGGGTAGCTGTTATGAGCCAAGCCCATGACTCCTAGGACTACAATAATAGGCTAAAATTGTGGTTACTGGGAATAAACTGGGAATTCAGTTTGAATTTGGGCAAGTCACTTCCCTTTACTGTGTCCAGGGCATCTCAGCTCCCAATAAAACATACAGCTAGTAGAAATGGTGTTAATTAGAAGGTTTGGAAGGATTCCATACTTATCAAACCCAGAGAGACATCTATGAAGTCAGGCCTTAAGTACTACATAATGCTTTCAAAGATGAATGCCTTCATGTAATTGTATTTCATTCACAGTTGTCCTGAAGGAACTAATGAGCAAACATTAGCAGTACTGAAGAATGGCGAGGATTCAGAGGCAATGTTTCGGATACAAATGTTCAAGTTTGTGGGGGACTCCTATAAAGACGTATTTCTGCACTGCAATGTTCAAATATGTCACAACAAAGTGGGGTTCTGCCAACCAGTAAGTGTTCTACCATAGTTCATGCTTCTTCATTTCATATGCACATTTTCTTAATCATCTTCGACATAGTCTTCATTAGCTTGTAAACCTAGACAAAACTGTTTTTTTTATGAAACGTCTTTTAAAACTAACATGAAACTATTGCGTATATGACGTACTATTTTCTTATTCTCAATTTTGTCTTGCTTTACATGACTGGAAGTTTTGAATACATCCTTAAGACTTAAGTTCAATATAATACAAATACAAGCAACTGACAAGAAATTAGCATCCCTTTTAAGTGCTCTATGCAGTAAAGGGTTAGTTACAGTACATCATGCCTAGGAAGAAGATTGGTGGTTCCTATATCACACTTGGGTATAAAAATTGTGAGCAATCTATCAACAGAACTGTTCAGAAGAAGAAGGGATGACAAGGACAAAAAGAGATATTGTACCATCTCACACAGTTTCATATGGTCCTATTAGAAGACAGACATCCAGTAAAGGAAAAGCAGGTCAGAGTAAGTAATCATCATTCCACCCCTTTAAACATGAAAGGACGAGGGTCAGTCAACCATATTAACATTTTTTATTTCAATTAAAAGTTAAATCAACAGAAAGCCAGTAAAACATATCAATATGGCCACTTGTTCATTATGATGGAGTGCTGTCAGGATGTGAGGGGTGAGGGGTGTGGTGTGGGTGGTGACGTCAGGTTTCAGGAAAGCAGTACACAAAAGGCAGGAATGCAGGGCAAAACTGCGCTGCTGCGCTCGTATTTATTAATAAAAATAAAGACTTCAAACCATAAATAAATGGGCACGAGGGCCAAAGTAACAAAACACAACAACAAAACACCACACACCGATACACACACCCACATCCACCCCCGACCCCACCCCCACCCCAATTATAACACTTACTCTCTGTGTCACTTCAAACCACTCCACCCAGACAAAGGATTTCTCCAGGCTTTTATAGTCTGTGGCTGGAACCCAATTAATCAATAATTAACAATGACATGTATTTCTGGCAGGGAGGAATTTTACTGCCTCCCTGCCAATCCAAAACAAACCATAACAATCATAATAACAAAATCATAATAATAATAGAAACTAGAAACATATATATATATATATATATATATATATATATATATATATATATATATATATATATATATATATATATATATATATATATAAAATAAATATATATATATATAAAATAAATATATATATATATATATATATATATATATATATATATATATATATATATATATATATATATATATATATATATATATATATATATATATATATATATATATATATATATAAATATAAGGGGGCGGACAAGTGCCCATTTGCTATCTTGTTTTTTTTGTGTTGTTTTTATGTAATTCATAACCAACCAAAATATAAATTCCTGTAGTACTAAAATAAATTGGACATGTCTGATCTGAAAAGACAGTGGTACTGAAAAGACAATTTCCACAAAACTAGACATTTACTGGGAAAATTGTGGATTGGTAAAAGGCCTAGCCTAGGATAACTAAAGATAAATGCAAAGAGATGATCTTGAAACCCTTGAAATGGATTTGAATATTTTGTTCTGTTTTCTAATACAAACATCATACCATGATTATGGTAACTCAATTTGTTTTTCACAATTTCTTTCCAATAGGCACCTTATAAGCTGTATCAATAATAATAAAAAAAATACATGGTAAGGTACCAAACACCTTTACTAAAATTTCAGTTTACTGATTTTAGGTGATTATTTTTTACTCAGGGATCAGCAACTAACTGTAACTAGAGTTGCTAGCAACTATAAAGGCTTCCAAGCAGCTATTGTGAAATTTAAGCGCATTGGTTATCAAGCCCATATTTTATACCATGCACCCAATCACATCTGTGATGGCCTACATAGCAAGTGCCAGAAGTCAGGTATCAAACAACTGACATTCTGCACAGGCAGCAATCTGTATTTTTGACTTGCAAATGCAACTACTAACATGAAATGTACTCTCCCAACCCTTCTTTATATTGCTTGCAGGCACTGCACATCTGCCACCAGTGGAGACCTTTGTGCTAGGAGGACTGGTGCTGGTTGTTCTTTTACTCATTGGAGTATTTGGAAAGCTCTGGGTGCGGTCACGAGGGCAGTATCCCACAATGCAAGCTCAGCTGACCTTGTCGAATATTCACCACCACCCAGAGGTTGCCTCTTAACCTAAGAGATATCCTGGCTGTATATAATGTTCATTTTCCCAACAAGGTTAATGATGGATCTTATCTGTCATGCTCTTCCATACAATGTGTTGGTCTTGCATGTGCAGTTTTGAAAGAAGCACTGCTTCTTCTGAAACTGCACATGTGAGACCTACTTAGCAAATGCAAGTGCATGACAGGTATGGCTTATGGAATTTTTTTTTTGGCTATAAGCCCTTGAAATATTTGCATATCCTGAGTTAACCTAAAAAAAAGTAGCAAAAGATTCTCAGGCAATTTTGTCTGAAATTCCAAAAGGGGTCCTTTTTTCATGAACCCAAAACTCCACTTAAACCATGTCAGAGCATTTGAACAGTATTTGTGAAAAACTAATTTTGATTTCTAACACAGAACAGAAACAAAAAGGCCTTTAATATTCAAGCTTGATTTTCAAAAACAACTGCATTCTTATGTACAGCTTGTGCTGTGTTCCTATTCTTTTTTGTACGGGGGCAGTAGACCATGTTATGAACATAGCCTACATATTTTAACTGAATGCATTTTCACAAATAAACTGTACAAAACAAAAGCTGCTGTCATATTACAATCAGACTGGTCTGCCTTGTTTTATGTTTTTTTTTTCTTACAATAAACAGTTTTATATATTGTATTTGATTTGTATTCTGGTTTAATAATTTTTTTGTGTATATTGTGTCGTATAGTTGTGTGTGTTTAAGCAAATTAATTAAGCTAAAGTTGTGCTTGTAGCATTTTACTGCAGTGTGGAGTAGTGGTTAGGCCTTTGGACTCTTGACCGGAGGGTCATGGGTTCAATTCCAGGTGGGGGACACTGCTGCTGTACCCTTAAGCAAGGTATTTTACCTAGATTGCTCCAGCAAAAACCCAACTGTATAAATGGGTAATTGTATGTAAAAATAATGTGATATCTTGTAACAATTGTAAGTCGCCCTGGATAAGGGCGTCTGCTAAGAAATAAATAATAATAGTACGTTGAAAATAACTTGCTATAATCACTGGTTATTTGAATCAGCCACATATTGTAATTAAACCCTTTGCTATTCAATTCAATTGCATCAAAATAATAATTGGCAAACTGGTAATGCCTTTCTAGCTTCAATAGAAAAAAAAACAACTGCATTCCAATATACATACATTTCAATTTCAGATATTTAAATGGTTTTGGAGGTATAAAATAATTCCTTAACGATTACGATGACATGAATTAATTCCCAGGGAAACTGGAGGTGGAAGTCTGCAGTTTAGTCGATACAAAATAACCTAAATCTTAATATCTCAAAGTCTGCGAGATTAGCTGTTCTCCCTATCTTGACTAAAACTGACTGCAACACAGAGATACAGTATTAAAATATTCATGAAGGATGCAATTTTAATTAATTAGTCATATGAGGTACAACATGTTACACAACCCCATCACAGCCACCAGGCCTGTTTACGTAAAGAAGTTATTGTATATGAAAACCAAGTCAAGAGACTTTATTTATTTATTTATTTTTAAATATGGTAAGGGTGCACACAAATGCATGCCTTTGTGGACAATTACTGATAAACAATTTGTACCTACTTATAGTTATTACTAGTACTAGTTGATGTATATAAATACATAAACACAACAAAGGAGAAGTTCAAAATCAGGCATTATTGCAATAGAATAGTCACATGAAATATTAGTAAGAAATAATTTAACTGAGCCACCCCAGCCTTGCTTCATCACAATGTATGTGTACACACTACTCAGTACAATGGGTTGAGTGGAGCTAATCATAAAACGTGTTCATGCTATGGAAATAATGTAGGTGTCGACAGTCGACAGCTTAAAATATTGGTATGGTATCATGGTTCAAGCAGTAAGAGAGAAAAAAAACGGCAGTGCCTTTCAAAACAAGCCCAACCCATTTCAGAGGGAGGAGAGTGGGGGTGTTTATGCAAATTTCATATTTATTTCAGTATTGTAATAAAATTGTAATGACGTGCATAATTATTGACACCAGTCAATCACACAACCCGCGACTCTCAAAATATGAAAGCGACGTTGCCCAGTTCCGCGTATTAAGCAACTGTGTTGAGTGTCGAAAGCTTTTCTATAGCATAACTGAGTGCGATTTCACAAAACATTTTTTTTTTCTTTTGCACGTTGTCTAATTAACCGCGGCGTAGTGACGCCATAGACGAGCGTCGCCGGCAGTCAGATAGAAGACTGGATTACCGACAGTGATAGAAAGAGAGAGGGAAGGACAACTGAAAGATTAGAAATATAAGTAAACACCATCCTTTTTTTGAAGAAGAAAAACGCAAACCGGAATCACCCAGGATCAGAGAGAAGAACGGTGTTATGGAATGCGAAGGTAAGGGACATTTGGTCAGAGTTTGTTGTTTGTTGAGACTAGTGAAAGTTTAGTCCCCAATCGAGCACAGTCACAGTGTTTATTTTCAACATCAAAACAACACGGGACCACGGAATTTAACTCCACTGGGCCTGCCGTCAAACGTTATCAACATTTTATGATCTAATACACTTAAAAACAATAATATTAAAACTGTTTTTGTATCACAACACTTGCCATCTTCGCTGAAAATAACAGACTGCAGGCCGGGAAGAAGAGGGGGGGGGGGTAATTAAGTTTTTTTTTTTTCTCTCCCATGTAAAATAAACATTGGACAACGTAGTACTGTGAGGCCTTACGGTACCTTTTCTGTTTCTATTATTTTGATTTAATTTCTGGTACCCTTTATGCGGTAAATATAAAATGTTTTAAACTAAAGCTTGATTCTAAGAAGTACGTGTTTACTTGACGCTGGGGTCCACTGTAACATTAACACAATGCTGGCAGCAGTAGTAAAAATAAAGTATGCAGGTTGTCAACGGTATTAGCATGCAACAGTACAGTTGTTTATCTGTGCAAATCGTAAAATACAGCCGTCTCGGTCTTCCTATTTTACGAGCGAACTGTTAGGGTTTAATCAGCTTCTCGAATAAAAACAGGATCGTTATGATCTTGTTCAACTACACACGTCTGCTGAAGTCTTAATGCTATTAGTACGGGACAAGGCACGCATTTATTAAAAACAACACGGAGTAGGTAAAAGCTGGACGGAGACAGTAAAACTGCTGATCGTCATAAATCATACACATTATTACTCCCTCCCCATGCATTGCATACCAACAGGAGTTATCATTGTAGGATTTGTGGCTTGCGTATTTATTTATTTATTTATTTATTTATTTATTTATTTTATAATTTGCAAAAATGTTGCCGGATGGAGGGAAAAGTACTCCGATCGTTTTAAATCAATGTATTGCTCCCTCCCTTTACATTGGATACCAACAGGTATTATCATTATGGCTGTTTACCTAAATAAATGTTTATGCTTTCAGACAGAAACAGTAATAATTATCACCTGAGGTGCTGAAGACAGCTCTCCGTTTTAGAAATGCAAGATACTGAAGCTTTACAATCTCTTCATCCCTCATATGCGATGTAAGTAATCATTGTAGTAGTCGTAATAATAATAATAGACAGAATGGCAATTCAGTGTCAGCTACCCTCCGGACAGGCAGTTAATTCAAACATTTATGTGACGTCGCCCTTTGATCTCAATCCTACGAATCTTCGAACTAAAAGTGGCTTTGAAGAGAACGGGAGTGCGGGGTAGTATTGTTGATTCACTAATCCACAGTTTGTTCTAGGAATCCACAGAAGAGTGTTACACATTTCAAACGTAACGCTACGGCAATACAATTAAATATACATTAACAGTGTAAAAAAAGATTTCATAATTACAACTTGTGACAAAGCTTATTTATTTACAGTAAGGATGGGTTTAAAGAGGATGGTACCTGTTTGTTCAGCGGTGTCCCATTTTACGTGGGAACACGCCTTCATTTTACAAACAATACAAAACAAACAAAGCAGAAAAAAATCTGACCACCCGTTTTGTATCGCTAAGTAAACTTAACAGGATATGTAACTTTCAGACGATATCCGGTTTACTGACTTTAAATAACTTATTCACAAATGTAATCTACTTTATTTTAACGTACACCATATTCAGGTCTATAGGGGAGACTGGTTGGTTGTCGCAGTGCCTATAGATTTAACACTAGATTGCACTCGCTCATGAAACTAACACTGAGATGTTTCATTTAATTTAACCTTTATTTTACCAGATAAGAAGATTGAGAACAAATTCTCATTTGCAACAACATCTGGTCAAGAGGCAAACATCACAGCAGTACAAAAGAAACAAATACAACAGAAAGAAAATGAAAATAAATAAATAACACATTAAGAAATATATACACATGCATCAGACAATAGTGAAACCAGATTCCTATTAAAAACATCCTATGAAACAAAACTGTACTTTTTAATTTGATTTGAAATTCATTCCAGTCAATAGCAGCGGCAAACTGAAATGAATTACGGCCAAAAACAGTGAACACTGAGAAGAACCAATCTTATAAATGAATCTGATCTTAAATGTTTAACTGAAGCAGAGAACTGTAATAGGTTGCAGAGATATAGTGTGGTTTTCCCAGTCAGGGTTCTATCAAATAACCTATGCCAGTGATCCTATCGCCTAGTGTGCAATGAAGGCCAATCAACCATAATATAAAGACCTCAGTGATGAGTAAGATGAGAAGCACCAGTTAAACGTTTTAAAGTGGAATGGTATAATGCATCAAGCTTCCCCAAAGCTGTGTCTTTAGTTCTATGAGGGTCCGCAATCTTAAGAGTTTCACCTGTATGCCATCACATATAATAGTTAGCACTATTTTTTATCTTATTTCCATACTGTAAGTAAAACATTACAGCGCTTAATAGTATTGAGTTTTGTTGGAAGAGATTATCGTGTTGAATAGAGCCAGATATAAGCTATCTATGGTGTAAGAGCAAAACCAGTGGGACAAGACATGGGACTGCAATAAATACATTATTTTTATTAATAAAAAAAAAAAAACCTTTGTAATTGGAGACGGTATTGCAAATAAAGTGTCACAGCTTAGTATCAGAATGTTCATGTGGAATGGAATGCTTCATATACGTCAAAGGTTTTAGTGATACATACACAAATGTGTTAATTTTAAGATACAATTTACATTTCAGTCATTTACTTTTTATAGACAATTATATCCATTGTATTTGATTGAATTACCACTAGTTGGACCATACATTTAGCTTTGCTGCTCATATGACAGTTCTAAACTTAGTCTGAACAATTGCTGGACTTTGCTAACTTTATCAGTTTTACACACCTCAAGAGGGCAGACTGCTGTTACGTTGTGTTCATTGCAATTGAGATCATCTTTAACACCCACCTGCAGACTATCTGCAGAGGGTTAGTTCATTGCAGTTGGTACTATCTTGCGGGCTATTGTTAGCCCAGTCCTCCATACTCACTACAAGATGATCTCATGTTACTAGGGATTTAGGTCATATTTATTTATTATGGTCCTACATGGACACAGCTGAAGCTGGTGCTGTTTTTAACAGCAGTCTTGATAGTCAGAATGCCATTCAAAATGTCTGTGGTCAGTTGATCTGTTTTTACAAGGTTCATCTGAGAAAAGAAAAAAAAAAAGCTTGTTCTAATTCCACAGTACTGTGTGGCAGTATTTATCGACCGCCTGATCCCGTCAAGTCAGTCACTTGGTACTGTATAACTTAAATGTCTAGGCTATCCAGCATATTTCTAAGAACAGTCTGTGGGGAAAAGCATTGCAAGCTGGACGATGTCTCCCGAGCTTGCTGTGCTTTGGCTACTTGGTTGAAGAATGCATAAGGTATAGGTACAGTGCCTATAGAAAGTCTACACCCCCTTTTCAAAATTGTCACCTTTTGTTGCCTTATAGCCTGGAATTAAAATGCATTAAAATAGTTTTTTTTTTTCCATTTATCTACACATCCTACCCCACAACTTCCAAGTGAAAATTTCCAAGTGAAAAAAATATTCTAGAAATTTGTAGAAAATTTAATTAAAAATAAAAACTGAAATAGCTTGGTTAGATAAGTGTCCACCCCCCTTGTAATAGCAATCCTAAATTAGCTGTATCAGGTGTAACCAATCGCCTTCAAAATCACACACCAAATTAAGTGGCCTCCACCTGTGTTAAATTGCAGTGATTCACATTATTTCAGGATAAATTCAGCAGTTCCTGTAGGTTCCCTCTGCTGGGTAGTGCATGTCAAAGCAAAGACTCAACCATGAGCACCAAGGTGCTTTCAAAAGAACTCTGGGACAAAGTTTTTGAAAGGCACAGATCAGGGGATGGGTATAAAAAAAAAATATGAAAGGCTTTGAATATCCCTTGGAGCACGGTCAAGATGATTATTAAGAAGTGGAAGGTATATGGCACCACCAAGACCCTGCCTAGATCAGGCCATCCCTCCAAACTGGATGACCGATCAAGAAGGAGACTGATCAGAGAGGCTACCAAGAGGCCAATGGCAACTTTGAAAGAGCTACAGGCTTTTATGACCAAGACTGGTCAAAGTGTGCATGTGACAACAATATCCCAAGCACTCCACAAATCTGGCCTGTATGGTAGGGTGTCAAGAAGGAAGCCATTACTCAAGAAAGCCCACCTTAAATCCAGTTTTGAAGTATGCAGACAAACACTCAGGAGATTGTAGCCATGTGGCAAAAAGTTTTGTGGTCTGACGAAACTAAAATGGAACTTTTTGGCCTAAATGCAAAGCGTTATGTTTGGCGTAAACCCAACACAGCGCATCACCCAAAGAACACCATCCCTACTGTGAAGCATGGTGGTGGCAGCATCATGTTATGGGGATGTTTCTCATCGGCAGGGACTGGGGTACTTGTCAGGATAGAAGGGAAAGTGAATGGAGCACAGAGAAGTCCTTGAGGAAAACCTGCTGCCCTCTGCAAGAAAGCTGAAACTGGGACGGAAGTTCACCTTTCAGTATGACAACGACTTAAAGCACACAGCCAAAGCTACACTGGAGTGGCTAAGGAACAAAAAGGTAAATGTCCTTGAGTGGCCCAGTCAGAGCCCCGACCTAAATCCAATCTAAAATTTGTGTCATGACTTGAAGATTGCTGTCCATTAACGCTCCCCAAGGAACTTGACAGAGCTTGAACAGTTTTGTAAAGAAGAATGGTCAAATATTGCCAAATCTAGGTGTGCAAAGTTGGTAGAGACCTATCCCAACAGACTCACATTTGCTTCCACCAAATTTTAACTCAGGGGGGTGGAGATTTATCCAATTATGATCTTTCAGTTTTGTATTTTTAATATATAATTTTTTTCTCAATAAAAACTTTTTTCCCCTTAACAGTGTGGAGTATGGTGTGTAGATAAGTGGAAAAAAAATTCTCACTTAAATGCATGAAACTCAGAGGCACTGACACAACAAAATGTGAAAAAAGGTCAACGGGGTGTAGACTTTCTATAGGCACTGTATATGTCATTCGAGCTGATTGGGAAAACCAAAAAGCAATACAAAAACATACCATCCTTTATTTCTAGTAGAAAATCACGAATATTTGTTATTTGCGGGTATAGCGTTAAAACGACTTTTTACTGACTTTCCGTAAAATGATGACAGACACAGTTACAGTTCTAGTCTGGCTTTATTTGGTCACAAAAGCTGTCAGCCAATCCTTTAGACAACACCTCAGTTACTGGAACGGTGAGCTGTCTTCAGCACCACAAGTGATTATTGTTGTTGTCTGGAAGCATAAACATTTATAATTCCTAATGATAATTCATTTTTTATGTAATGTACGGGGAGAGAGTAATACATTGATTTATGATTTAAGACGATCTGAGTAGTTTTAAATTCTTGTCCAGGCACTTTTGCCTCCATCCAGCAATGTTTGTGGTAATAAAACAAATAAAATCTACAAATCCTAGAATGATAATTCCTGTTGGTATGTAATGCATGGGGAGGGAGTAGTAATTTGATGTATGATTTAAGACGATCTGTGCAGTTTTACTGCCTCGTCCGGGTATTTTTGTCTCCGTCCAACACTTCCCCTCTCCCAAAACAACAATACAAATACAAAAAAAAAAGAAAATAGAATTGAAATAGATTCTTTAAAACGCTTACCATTTTTATACATCTACATAAGACTGACCAATCACAACCCTTCACTCTTGACAGTCTCGTCATTCATGTAATGATTGCAGCCTAGTATGAGGTGGAATAGCCGCAACTATGCAGTGTAGTGACATGGTCCTAATCCCCATCACCATGATGGTTATGGGTCTTGTTTTAATACGAAGAAGTGGTATTGATGATGTACTCCATGTATCATTTTCATGGTCTAGCCCTTTTGTAATGTTTAACAATTAATTAATGGAAGCCATTGATACAAATGGTTGAGTTTGTGTGTTACATTGTGTTTAATACCAGCCACTCTCTGAACATATTGGGTCATATTTTCAAAGTGTTTACTCCAGTCTTTAATTAACGCTTATTTTATGAAGGATGTAAAACCCCTGTAAATTTTATAGAACTAGACCCAACAACTAAGTTATATATTTCAAGTTCTCTTAAGCCCCCTTTAAGGTGTTTTGTTTTTCATTTTGTAAAACAAACATGTTTTTTCATCTTTGAAAAACATAGAAGATAATTAGAGAATGGAGCAAACACTTTGAAAATATGGTTCATTGCAGCTAACAGGTCAGATCTAGATACAGTTGTAGTAATGTTAATACATTGGATTTATTTTTAGTTTTTTTTCTACAAGTACAGTCAAGCTCACATACCTCAGCATCTGAGCTGAGTTGCTGAAATTACTCGGCAAGTAAGATACAGCTGTTTTCTGTCTGTTGTGTCAGTCTGCTTGTCTTTTTTTTTTTTATTTTTTTTTTTTAATGCACCAGCCTGTTTTTAACACTTCTGTGCACAACCTGGTGCACTTGCAGTGATTTGTTAAATTCACACTAGGCATGTTTTGGGCCAGATGCTCTGTCAGAACAAAGGGATCATTTTGTTTAAGAAGGAAAAGGCCACATCAAGCTATGGTTACGAGACTGTTTGTTTTGACTGGTTGGTGGGCAGGAGTTTTGTTTTAAAGCTAATGCTTAGTGCTGTTAAATGAACACAATGTTTATCCCAGGCTCGTGAATATTGTGCAATAGCCTCGGCTGAAATATTTTTAGATAAATCTTGCTGTGCAACTACAAAGTAACATTACAACATTGACCTATAGAATGTTACAATTTCAGATTAAAACTACTAAAATTATTATTCAGTTAAAACTACTACTATAGATAAATCATTGCACCCACGTTGTAACTTGTTATGCTTTTTGTTTATGCTTTCTGTTTTACATCTAAATGGGGTGATAGGACACAGTGGTACTCCAAACTGCAAGATTATTCAAATTACCAGGCACAGTTTAGCCTGAGGCTTATAAATATATTCAAAATGATATTTAAATAATTCATTTATATTTTACAAAAATCTAATTTTAATGCGTAAAAATCCGCATAGCAATTTTGCTAAAACTTCCACTAACAACTACATCTCCCAGAATACAATGTCTTCAGCTACCTCCAGCCCAATCATGTTATTCAATAAACTTATTTGCTTCATCAACAGTAACATTCTTGTTATCTGCTTCTGTATCTTTCTTACTTTCTGATTTTTCTCTTTAACAAAGTAAAATAAATAAATAAATAAATAAAACTATCCAGTCTTCGCAAAGTAACTTGGGCCACAAAATACACTTGCTATGTACTGTTGCTGTGCATTAGACAACCACATGCCAAGTGTGGAGTGTTAAAAAGCCTGACTTTTCTTGGCCTTGTCCAGGAGTCGCACTTTTATGGTGGGGCCACTGGCCCGAGGACTGTGCAATGAAGAACACTGACATATAGCATGTTCTTAATAGTATAGAATAAGATTTACCAAGTTTCATGACAATTGGACCAGAGGTTCTCCAGAATCTGATATTTGGTTAACTTCCAACTATCCAAGTTCCATGACAATTGGATAAACGGTTTTGTAGATACATGGAGAAGTCTGTGACGTGTGACATAACTACCTCCAGTATATCCCCTTTGCAGGGCATAATAACAGATGTAGGCTATTAAGTTGGCCAACATGGGCTATGTTTACAACAACTTTGGCATCCAGAATGGAACATTCTTTTTCTGGAATTTTGATGTCATCATACTGGCTTCATACTATACTCCTCTAGATTTAGAAAATGCATGTTGCAAGCAAGGGGGTAGGCCAGTGCCAGTTTGTTATGATTGACATCGTTCCATGGGTTAAAATGTGTCAAATTCAAGAGACAAATTGATGAAACTTCAAATTACTAAACAGAAGTACACTTCTCTCCTGTAATCCTGTTGCAAGTCTCATATTAAGTAATGCTTATTGCACAGATCAAAAAAAAAGGAAGCACCAGTGCTTTGCCACAACTGCCTAAAGTACATTATTAGGAATTTCACAACATACTTCTTAGTCGCTGATAAAACCTCAGCACCAATCAGAACTATCTGTGTGGCTTAGTCAGTAAAACCTTATCTTATTGTCCTCAAGATCATAGCATCGAATTCTGCTGTTTGGATTTTAATACGAAAGGTAGACCTACTTCTTGCTATTACCTCTCTTTGAGAATTGAGTTGATTTAAGTTAAGAATCATATATTTTACCAGACATATTTTGTTTTAACTTAATATATATCATATATATATATATATTTTTTTTTTTATATAGCGCCTTTCATAGTGGACCACCATCACAAAGCGCTTTACAGAGGTAGGCTGTGAACTGTGCATTATATGCAGAGTCACTTACAGTAAAACATTGATTTAACATCTCATCTGCAGAATGGTTAAATGACTTGTTAAATGACAAGTCAGGTTAAATGATTTGCTCAGGGTCACACAGTGAGTCAGTCAGTGGCAGATGTGGGATTTGAACCGGTGACCTTCTGATTTCAAGCCCTGGACTTTAACCACTGGACCACACTGCCTCCTATAGCTGGAAAGCTATACAAATTTGACCAAGGTTATTAGCTATTGTAGAGCCATTAAGCCAATGATTTTATGTTTCAAAAGTTACTCTTTCAAGTACGAAATGTAGCCATTACCGAATGGGTATTTACCTTGTGAAGACCCCATGAATAAGATATAACAGAGCTGCTCAGCCGAGTCTGTGATGCAGTCATGCCAGCCCCCAAGGGAATAAAGGACTGCGCACACAGATCTCAGCTACAAAAGAAGCTCTTTAAAGAACTGACCTGAGAGGAGAGCCTGTTCAGCTAAGTCAGAGGTCACATTTATGCAGAATTCTGTGTTATATACGCAGGAAATTAGTAAAACGCTAAAAAATAACAGCAGTGCATTTCTAAAACAGATGTAAAAGACAACAGATCCCATTTTCATCTTTATCCAATAATTTTGTTTATATTACGAAGTAGTTTTATGCAATGCAGCATGTAAAAATGTTTCCACTGCTCCCTGTTTAAGAAAAAAAACAAAAAAAAAACCCTGCGGAGGTCCCTGGTGTTGAGTACAGGAGGTCACGTTTACAAACGCAATACTAAGTAAATTCAAACAAAATACATATTTGATTTTGTTGGATCAAAATTTAGAAAATCAGATCACTTCAATGCAAATAGTAGGCCCACACATCCTACTAAAGCTGGAATTTAAGGAATATTGGTGCAAGGAATTTATTGGGCTTCGTTATGATTCTAGTGAAAAGCTCATTTGGGGAAAAAAGTCTTCACACGTTGCTGTAAAACATATAAAAAGAGTGCATTTAAACGACCCGCAGAACAGGCAGACCACCGGGAAGCTGTCACGTTGGTACCTGTACAGAAGCATATGAAAGAGTCTGTTCCAATGATGGGGAAGCTGCAAAAAGCAAATGGCTGTTTTGCTCTTCAAACGGGTACTTATTATACACACCACGAGAGCATTAAAAAAAAGCCGCAATCGCAGAAACTGTTATAGAGCAAATCGTACAAGAAGTGAATAGGTATGATGTTGACAGCGACTGCAGAGACATGTTCTACAACACTGGTTTTTACGTTGTGAATGGGGGATTTACAAAAGAAAATGTTTCATGGTAAGCTTGTCTTTGTCTATCTCTACTAGTATTATTTACACTGTGTACTGTTTTGCATGTTAACATAGTTAATCTGAAATAGTTACATTGGAAAATAATAACTATTTTGATGCAATATGTAAAAACGCAGGTGTTATGGTTGAAAACACAGATTTTGAGATGGTATGGTATGCTAAAAATGCACATTTTTAAAGGCTAGCGCAACCTCAAAGTTACTACTTTTTGCATTTATTGTGCTTTTACACAAATTATGTGATTTAAAAAATAATCGCTTTATTAGTTTTACTAATTATGTATATTTGTGCACTACAGCCTGTTTGTTACATCCTGCTGCAGCCTTCTGCCCCGAGTGAAGCCAGCGGCTTGAGTTGCTCTTTGCCAGGGATCAAGCAACATATGTCGGCTGACTTTGTGCTGTCCCCCAGGCAGCAATAGCTCCAACAGGAGTTATTTTATTCTCGTTTTGGCTTCAGCCAAAATTACGAGACGGTCTGTATAATTAAAGTAATTGTTATTTCTGTATCATTCTGTTTTCACAGACAAAATGCGCAGGCCTGTCTGCAGCATGTGCTGCGGCAAACGTGTAGTGAGAACAGCTGCTGGGCTCAGCAGTGCTGCACAGGACCAAGAGGCTGCTTTGGATGTGATAGCTTCCAGTCTACCACAGTATGCCATTGATGCCATTTTGGTGACAGCTTTTGCATCACCATTACGAGGGCTGTTAGTTCATTCTAACAAGCAGTCTTCCCTCAGTCTTGCGTGAGTACTGACTGAGTGGTTTTGCCAGTAGCTTGCACAGGTGGGCATCCCTGTACAGTGCTACCCGCGGTAACTGTGAACTGGTGGACCCATACCGTATCGGTACCAAGTTCACCAACCGGCTCCGTTCCCAACACCATACCGCGCCGAACCGGGAACAAGGTTATCGCACCGGTACCATATTGACCCAGTAAAGTCACTGAACCGGATCTACCCGTTGCTGCAGTCACCGAACCAGTAGCTAACCGACTCGGTACTGTCCTGAATTTTGGAAGTTGTTTATGGACCACCTGGAGTTTACTAACGGACCACAAGAATTGAAATATAAATGTAACCATTAACCTTCAAAGTCGTTGCGTCCATGATTGCAGCAAGCTTGAACGAAAAATGAGGCTGAGGCATCAATAAAAAAATAGAAAAAGCATCACAAACAGCAGAAGTCAAAATACAGGCTCAGCAACATAGCATGTATAGAAAAGGCTGTTATCTTCACTGTCCATTTGAATAATTTGTATTCATATTTAAACATCAACTTCATGATTTTTATTTTCATGCTGCATTTTAGAGTCGACTTTTTTTTTTTTCAGAAAGAGAGCTACAGTCATAGTATGCTACCTCTGTTTTCATTGTAAATGTAGCCATGGTTAACTTTCTGAATAGAATACCATTGCTACTGATATAATATAAACTTGGTGAAGTCCTAAAATGAATGATTGAAATAATGGTGTAACTGCCATAATTAAATTGCCAAGTATTAACAGCATTTTATGTTGTATACAGTGTTAATACTGTAAGAATAGCTGACACTTTTGCAGTGCTCAGTGCAATTTGTCTATGATCAGGTCATGCTATTTAAGTTCTGATAGTGTTGTGAAATCATGTCATAGGACTGCAGAGGGATTTTGTAACCCCTGACATTAGTTGCTTACTGTGTTGCCATGGCTCACTCATTTTGTTGTATGGTAGTGAATGTTTAAACTGAAATATTTGTAACCGGGACAAATTTGTGATTTTATATTATCTAGAGAACCATTTGTTCAGTTGTGATGAAACTTGGTCAGGACATTCTCTAACATATGATATTGACCGTATCAGAATCTAGGGATAGACTGAGGAATCTGTCTGTCTTTTATTTCACGCTTATTTATTTACAGTGAATATTATGTGGATCTACTTTTTAATGATTCCAATAGCTCTAATTTTCTGTTTACAGCCGTGGTGGAGAATGTTTGTTTGTTTCTAACACTTGTTTTTAGAATTTTTGGTGATGTTCATTTCCGGAAATGAATAAGCTTAGGTTATTGGCTTTTAGAGGGTGTGTGGTTTCAGTATTTCCAAGTCATATTTTGGAAACCTAAATATATGTTCTTGCTGACTGATGACTGACTGATCATTTTTCACTTGACATTACGTCATACCTCTCTATACAGATCAAATATTAATGCAGAAAATAATATACTGGATTAATTTATCTTTCGTAATTAAGATGAAATACTGTACCATACCTTGTTTTTTTGTATCCACTACGCTGCCTTGGACATTGACCTTGATCTTGACTTTGACCTCTGATACAGTAAGGCTGCCATGTTGGGGGTCCTGTCTGGTTTATGCATGAGAGATATGGCACACTTTAACATATTGTCTTAATATTGCACCTCCTAGCTAAGGAGTTTTTCAGACCTGCTTAACCAGCAGTCTATTCTTCACTGACTCCATAAGAGGGTCAACCAGCATATAAAGAGCCCCTGGCTACACCTACTCGCATATCTCGCCCAATCACAGTATAGTTTTCTTAATTCAGTATTTTAAATGTTAAACATTCTTTTACCAGAACGATATTTTAAAACATATCTGGTTTGATAAGACTCCTTCTTTTGATGTTTTGCTCATCTTAAATAAAACCTCAATCTTAAATATACCATGTTTTTAGCTTTACCGTATACCTCAATGGAAACCTATAACACATGTGCAGCAAATACCAAACCACTATACAAGCAGAGCCGTCTTGAGCGCACCCCTCCAGAACTGTCCTGGTGGTTCTCATGAGTTAACAGCTGGCACATACCCACACCACAAGTAAATACTGTTATTATTTCTTCTGTGGCTTGATTTTCTTATTTATATAGTGTGTTTAAAAGCAATCCAGCACTGGATGCTGTAGGGCGTGTGCACCCTTCGATACACGGCAACCTTACTAAAATACTTAAACAAAGTATGTATTTTAATAGTGAAGTTTATAATATTAAATACAATACACAGGGATTTGTTACATTTGCCAACATACCTATTAACATGCTTTGGAAACCCCATTATGGTGCTGTTAGTTTGGTTATTAAATTCTCCTTTGTTTTAATAATTTTTCTCTATTAGTTAACAGCTCAGGTTTATATCTGTCAAGTTCTTTCCAGGTGTTCTACAGTACAGAACCTGTTTCACTGCCATATTGTTTTGACCTGTCTTTGATTTCTCTTGTTTACAAAAAAATGTCTTGTTGGATTTGGGTTATTTATGCTTTTAAATGGTAACTTTCAGTATTACTCAATAAATTGATTGATACACTAGGTCACATTAATATCATTGTGGTGTAATTTTGCTATTTTTTGTAGAAGTTGGTTCAGATTATTAGATAATTCTCGTGCTTATTAAAATGTCAAATAATCTGTAAATGGCACTAAGGCCCAACAGTCAATGAAAGGCACATTTTATCCTAAAATTATATAAGTATGAATTCATTAAAATAAAATTGCTATCTGACATGGAATTTAATGTGCTTCATTTTATCTTCCAGGGTTGGTGACCCCCAAAATGGAGGAGCAGCATTTGCACTGCATGAACTGTATCAGCCGACGGTGTATGGCTAGACCAGAGACTGGTGTTTCTTGTGACCTAATTGGTTGTCCCTTGGTTTGCGGAGCTGTTTTTCATTCATGTAAATTAGACGAGCATCGTCTTTTGTGCCCTCTTGAAAGAGTGCCTTGTTTGAACAGTGGTTTTGGATGCCCGTTTACAATCACTCGGAACAAAATTGCTGAGCATCTTGAAATTTGCCCAGCCAGTGTGGTCTGCTGTACAATGGAATGGAACCGGTGGCCAGTGAGTTATGCAGATAGAAAATCTTATGAAAACTTTAGCAAGGAGGTTGATGAAGTAGAACAGCTTGATATGGCTTTAGCACTACAGGACCAGCGAATGCTGCTAGAATCACTTAAAGTGGCAACTATGATGTCAAAAACTGGTGATAAACAGCCTCTTGCTAGTGAAAAGATACCTGTGATGTCAAGTATACCAGAAGACCAACCTTCAAATGGATTAATTGCAATGGATGAGGAATCGTATAATGAACTTTACCAAGCTACGGTAGAGACAACCAGAAGCTTGGCTGCAGCCCTGGACATCCTCAGCAACGCAACAAGGGATATGGACTTAATCAATGGAAGACTTCGAGAGGATCAATCTGAAAGGAATGGAGAAGTCCATGTAGAAGAAGTAAAAGTTTTAGACATGCAGAATATTGAGATGAAAGACCATGATGATGAGTTTGACTGTGAACTGGGAGCAGTTGGTGGAATGGATCATGATATTGTTACAGGAGGTGTGAGTGAGAGGAGTATATGGGCTGAGCAAAATGGATTCATTGACTTCTTAGAAGTAGAGGAGGAAGGAATAATAGACACAGATGATTTGAAAGAAAATGCATCCCTTTGTAATGGTTTTCACAATGGTGATGCTTGCCAAGATAACCTGGAACAAGATGAAATGGATTTAGATGCATCTGAATCAAAGCACTCTGAAATAAACGGGTCCTGGGAGATAAGCGGGTCTGAAAGTAAGCCAGGAATGCCTTTTCATTCATCACCTGTTGTAGCACCCCAGCCTTCCAGTGCCCAACCACCAGCACCAGTTCCTAACAGCTTGCAAAATAGTGCACTTCAACACTTGCCTATTGACTTTGGTGACAGAAGGTTGGAGCGCAAGGTACATAACCTCCAAGTACTAAGAAGTATGGGCATGTTTACATTTAATGCACGGAGAGGGTTCTTTGCTGCAAAAATGGAAGACAAAGCAGTTGACACATCTGATCTAGAAGTCGCAGAGGATCCCTTGGGCCTTAATGGAATTGATCTTATTACAGCTGCCTTACTTTTTTGCCTGGGAGACTCACCAGGTGGCAGAGGAATTTCTGACAGTAGATTTGTCGATGGATATCGCATTGATTTTGGGACCCAGACCTTTTCATTTCCTTCTGCTATCTTGGCTACAAACACCATGGTTGGTGAAATAGCCTCAGCCTCTGCCTGTGATCATGCAAACCCTCAGCTTTCGAACCCAAGCCCTTTCCAGACACTCGGGCTGGACCTAGTTCTGGAATGTGTGGCTAGATACCAAACCAAGCAACGATCCATGTTTACTTTTGTTTGCGGGCAGTTGTTCAGAAGAGACGAGTTTTCTTCTCACTTTAAGAATGTGCACGGGGACATTCATGCTGGCTTGAATGGCTGGATGGAGCACAGGTGTCCCCTTGCTTATTATGGCTGTACTTATTCCCAGAGAAGGCTCTGCCCCTCAGTGCAAGGTTCGAAAATTATTCACGATCGGCACCTCCGGTCGTTTGGAGTCCAGCCTAGTGTGCCCACACCTTTGTCTGAACCTGTTTTATTTAACACTTGTCCCATTGATCCTCAAAGTGACCATCTGAGTAATCTTCCCTTTGAAGTTCTTCAGCATATTTCAGGGTTTCTTGATGGCTTTAGTCTTTGTCAGCTATCAAGAGTATCCCGGTTGATGAGGGACGTATGTTCCAGTTTGCTTCAGGTCCGTGGAATGGTCATCCTTTTGTGGGAGAAGAGGCAGTACCCAAGTGGAACTTCTTCATGGAAAATAAAAGACAAGGTATTTCACCTTTAGTATATTGTGCCTGTGTGATTGCCACATCATGCAAAGCTAAATTTGGTTTAAATAAATTGCGTTTGTTTAATAGTGAGAATTTTTGAGATTCAGAATGGCCTTTACAGCGTCATTTTAGGGGCCTTTTATCTCAAAGGCCATTGGAGTTATTGACTTCTTTGTAGGATATATGAACAATACATACTTGTGTTGGTGATAACAACCTTGACATCTGAACTAAAATGGCTGACTTTTATAGAGACCGTACACTTTGTGTTATGATCTTCACATTTGAGACATGGCTGCTTTCTGTGATTTCTCAGTTATGTTCTCTTACTGTACCTTTTCACTGGTGCATTGTTTAAACAAATAGCTATATTGATGATACAGATCACACCCCTATAAATAGCATCTTAAGATGTGGTACATAGCTGTATTTTATGATTTTCTATGTCAGATTCCATTGCAGGTGGTGTCCAGTAAAGAATGGTTTCTGTATCAATGATTTAATGACTTAACTTTTTTTTTGTTTCCCAGGTGTGGAGATTCAGTACTGCTTTTGGCACAGTGAATGTCTGGAAGTTTGCTAACATCACCAGCATGGCTGACCATCTGAAGAAGTGCAAGTTCAATACTGTGGAGAGGCGGGAGGAGGCAATCCCTTTGCCTTGCATGTGTGTGACAAGGGAACTCACTAAAGAAGGACGATCACTGCGCTCAGTTCTAAAGCCATTACTTTAAAACGCAGATCCTCATAAGAGATGAAGCCCTCCATGTACCCTCTTTGTAATATGACACTTTACCAATGTACCACAGACAACTTCAACAGAAAATCCACTTTCACTGTATATATGAAATAATGTTGTGATGTTGAATATACATGGATGAAGGGTATATTTGTATCCTGAGCCATTCGAAAAAAAGGCATAATAGTGCAGTAGTGACGTCAAAATGGCATATTCCTCTAGAACATGATTTTGTCGAGTGATTGAGAACGAGACATTTTGTGTTTTGAAAGTGGTCTCAGGGTGCACAGAAGTCAAATATGGGTCAATGGTCAAGTATAATCTTCTAGAGGACTATGCCTTTTGACATCACTAATGCTATATTATGGCTCCGGATGCAAATATAGCCTTCATCTTTCTCTCTCCCTCTCTCATATATATATATATATATATAAATATAAAATGAGGAGCCTTAATGTATGTAATAACATTGAACTTGCTGTCCATGGTTGAGTTCATTAGATTTGTATCTTTATTTTACGTTTCCCTGTGGGATTCTTATGTCTGTATATTGAACTATTATCTTGCATGGTTTGCTCTTCGATGCCCTTTTTGTGGGTAACTTTAAAAAGAAAAACTATTCTTGCACACAGCAATAAGCAACTCAAGGAAACATTTTTTGTTTGTTTGTTTGTTTTGCATCCTGACCAAACAGTACAAGTTTATATATCATAAATGAACATATTTGACCATATATTTAATGCATGTAACATTTTTACTAGCCATATCTGGTCTTCTGATATAAAGTTGAGTCTTGACACATTCAGGTTTAAAGATGAGTTTGTTTATATTTCAGTGACTTATGAAAGTACAAGTGGGAATGAAGTCATTCACTTTACTAATAAAAAATGCTGCTTGTTAAGAGTATACTTTTTTGTCACAAAGGAAAGCTTGCAAGATTTTTTTCACATTTTCTAGCAATGTAATATAACCAGAAGTAATTGTATAAAATCTTAATATAAGAGTTCTGGACTGCATCTGAAAAAGAAATTTTATTGTAAAAACAAAAAAAAAGTCTAGTGTCAATATCACTTTTAGCACTTTATTCTTGAAGTGTAATTTTAAGTTTACTTTTAAATATAATCATGCACTTGTAAAATCTTTGACACCTGGGGGGAGAAAAAATGATTTATTTTCTTAAACAAAAAATAAAAAACATCACTACATTCATTTTTTTCACATTTTAATTCATTTTCATAATTTCTATTACTTTTCGTAGCAGGTTTACAATAAACCAAACAAAAAAACAAAAAAACCGTAAGACTAGCTATTTTAATACTTGTCCCCATTTATGTATTGTTTTGCACAAGAATATTTGTGTTTAAAACCTGCAGCTTGTTACCATAGTACCATGGTTAAACTCACTTTAAAGGAATAAAAACATGTGGAAGCACACTTGTGCAGTCAGAACTTAACGTTCCTTGATGGGAGTAGAAGTGGGTTATATGGAGCCAATATCTCTTCACAGTATTTCTGGAACACGTGTGTAAAGCATCTACTTGTGTTTTTTTGTTTTGTTATTGGGGCTGTATAGTAATAAAAAATAAAAAATAAAACAATTATGAGACCTCTGGGAAGAACTGTGGCCCTAATCCATGTTATGAATTATGTGAGTGAGAACTTCATGTTTCATAGTACCAGGAACTGTAACAATTATACACCTTGGAGTATTATTTTTTTGTGTTACTAATTTTGAAAAGATGATCAATATACACTGACCCTGAGCTGTTAATTGCATACTGGGTAAGAACATCTTAGGAAATTACAACTTAACTACAGTCCTTATCTGTCTTAAAAAAAAAAAAAAAAAAAAAGTAATAACAAAGTAATACACTCTTTACTTTATACCCTTTATGCATGGCTTGCCTTTTATACTAGCCTCTATTGTTTAAATATTAAAGTACGATACATGTTAAAGAATGAGAAGTGAAATTACAACCTTATTTAAATTAATGATAGTGACAGTAAAGTGTCTACCACATTAATTGGCACTGGAGATATCAATGAGGCAATGACAAGCCGTTTTTGCATGAACATGACATTACATATTCTCTTGTTAAAGGTCAGGGATTTGGTTGACTAGACTGTTTTTATGGGTGTCCTGATTTATAGCTGTTGGGCTGTGTAAGGGGTGAAACAATGCACTGCAATATTAATTATTGTGTTATGAATTGATTAGATTAATTGATGCCCTTTTTGGATACACAGTGATTAACATTTCTTTCACATTTGGCAAATATGTGGTGTCATTTGTTTTTGTTTGTTTATTATAGAATTAAGCTTTGTAGCATTGAATGACAAGTGTTGCCATGCTTTGAACAAGTTTTAAGTAATTGGCAACAGGAAAAAGTTATTTGATTTAAATTAAAATAGGTATATTTAGTCGAACTGTGAAGTATGGTGAAGGTGTACAGTAGCATATACACATTGTTTGGGGGAATAAAAGTGTTGTTTATTAATGATTGTTTTATGAGAATAAACAGTATGGTAAAAAAAAAGAAAATCACCCACACAACTCAAGCAAAATATCCACAGAAGATATCTGCTATTTGCACCTAAGGGAAACTTGCACTATTGGCATCTATATGCAGACACCTATCGCAGTAAAAATACAATTCACATACTTGCCAAATCATTAGCAGATTATAGAATGTAGTCAATCAGTGCACAGAAGGTACACTTTGACTTTAAAACATGTTTATCTGTCCTGTTGTGTTAAATCAGTTCCACTATGATGTATCACAATTAAAAAAATGCCCTTAAAAAAATCAAAGTCCTGTTAAATGCTGTTGTCCCTAATAAATGGCTCTGAATACAACTTTATATGACTGTGATAGCAGTTATAATTTACCCTCTCTGCCTCCTGCTCAGTGGTCTCCATAGAACAGTGGCTAGTTGTGTGGTTCAGTCATACAGAATGTGTAATTCTCTGTACATGGTCTTGGAAACCACTGTGTACCAATTGTGATATGTAATCATGGAATAGTTTTGTCAAATCTGTAAACATCCACTATATGACCCTGTTATGCCTGGTTTTAGTTTATCATTCTTGTACCATCCTTGACATTCATTTATCAGTTTGATTAATAATAAAATGTGCCCTTTTCTTTTATTCAATTAGCATTTCTGTTCAGTTTCCAAAATCAGCATAATAGTGTCCATATTTTATGTAAAATCCATATATCATATACCTTTGATGATGGAGCCAATAATAGTAGTCTTCATGCTTATAAAATATTTCAATAGGAATAAAATATGATTTTAGATATATACAACTTTTGAGAGATACCGAACGCACCAGTCTTGTATAGTGTGTGTACTGTTTTTTGTGTTTAATTTAATACTGTAGATTTATGTACAGTAAACTATAATCACATATTTAAGTTTGATTTAATGTAATATTAAATAACTAATGTAAATAATAGCTTAAACTACAGCATCAGAAATTAGATCATAGCTGATTTTAGTCCCTCATACCCAGTGGAGATCTAATTCTATTAAATCTTTTATCAATATAGAATACATCGAGAGAAGCAACCAATGGCCTGCTCAACAATTTAGAAAACATAACACTAAAAAATGAAAGAAGCATATGATAGACTAGGTGTCTTTTTCTTAATATGTTTCGGTCTTGCTGGTAAGACCCATTTCTTAATAAACAAACCATTTACCTTGCCAACCCCAGTTGCTAGGGAACTGCTTTGACTTTGAACACAGTGGTATTCTTTTCATCACAAACAGCAAGTGTCCTTAAAAGAAATAATATATTTGTTTTCATTCCCCTTTCAAGAAAAGAAAGTTCATGGTAGTGTGAGGCCACTCTCATCTACAGAAGACTACTGAGGCAGAATTAATATGCTGACATCTCTCAAGGACATAGCTTTCAAACACGCTCTTAAGAGTCCATAGTTGCTTTAAGTTGTTATTCAAGCGCAATTACACATTGAATATGGTGAGGTAGAAGAGACTGAAACATTCTGGTATTTTTGGAGGAGCACAAGTCACATCCACTGAATTCCATTCATTCTTCAGGACTATATCTTATCAAGCAGTGTAATGACCAGTACTTATTGAAAAGGGATTAATAAGGTAGCTTTTTGTTACAGCATGCTATTTCAGCCATAAATGCAAATAATGAATTGGACTATGCACCACTGAACTTCATTTACTTAATGATAAAGTAAGCTGAAATAAATGTGGCAAGGGAAATGAATAGCTTAGTTTGTTCCAATTTCAATTTCAAATGTTATAGTTTCTTCATAACTAATGTAGACACACTAAAATGATGCAAAAGCTGAAAAAAAATGAGTAGTGCTCAATAAAATAGGTATAAATAATAAGTAGAGAAAAGCCTAGACTGTATTTACAGGACCAAACTTTATAGGACATTTTGAGTATTTCCATGACACTTCCAATTGTTGGAATCTTTATGTGGCTTTTCAGAAACATCACATGCTGATATTAATTTAAAAAAAAAATGTTAAGAAGAAATGGTTATATATTTATACATTTGTGGGAGAAGCGGAAGCATTTGTAGTAAAATATACCTAGTATTATCTAATTGTACTTCTTGTTGAAGAAAAGAAAAACAACATGAACTGTATGTAAGTTGACACTAACCCTGTTTAAGATAAGCATTCATTCTCATGAACAAAATTAATATCTGATAATTTTTAGACCAGAAGAGATCCCAGTTTGCCCAGACCAGTTTTTTCTCAAAATTACCTAATTGTTTTGAAAATTGTACTTAGCAACCACTGGAATTCACTTACAGCCCAACCATTTCCTTGGGATATTTACTCTGCTGTAGGTACTCCAGAAGGGTGCCTACAGCAGAGTTTGATTCAAAGACTAACATTCACGAGTAGTTCATAATGCTGGCAGCAATGTCCTTGAAGTGTTATTTAATCAAGAAAGGGCGTGCGGTCTCTACACACAGCCATTCACATGACCTCCCAAGTATATGCTAACTTTTTTCTTAACAGTAGGGCACATTCATTTTGGAGATCCTTTGTGCACTCCAAGGAGTACATATCACAAGCAATGACCATGTTCCTAATAACATGTACTGATATTTTTATTTAAATACTTTTATGCCTGTTGAGACCTCTTGTTGTTTTCAATGTGCTGACAAATCATCTATTGCTTACCATCTTTACTGTTCTTTTGTAATTGTTATACTGTGAATAAAGTTTCTTTTTCACTGCTGTTTGCTCCTGGGGCATGCATTGTAATGTTGATTGTTATATGAGATTCACCATTTAAAAAAAAAAAAAAAAACAGTTATACTGTAGAGTAGATTGGTTTATACTTCTCTCGCAGACACAAGCCATACGTCAGCCACTTCAACGGGTGCGCCAGAAGGACCGAAGCACCCCCGAAGCACCCCGGAGTTCGCACTTTTTGACGCAGCGAAGTGGTCGTAGCTGTCGGTCATACTTTCAGCCAGTCCGTTACTGCTGGTGTCGACTTGTGATTCGGGTTGCCAACAGGCTCCACAATCCTGGGACACTTTGAGACAGGATTTTAAAATTGCCTGTCTCATGAATGAAGTGAATGTGTAAATTGGCTCATATTTTTATGAGCAGCAAACAAGTAAAACTGATCAGCTGGTCTCCGTACTGCCTCCGATCAGGCGTATTGAACAGCTGAGCAACGTTACTGATTTGATGGGGAAAGTAATTGCATACAGAAAATAAACAGCGACGTTAACTTATCAGTGACTCAAATATATAAAAAAGAATAACAATAATACAAATAAAAAATACACTGTATTCATTATTATTGTTATTATTATACAAGTGGTTGCTGTGCATGGTAGCCTATGTAAGCACCAATATTCATTTTAGCTAAGGTTCATTTACGCTTTAATTTCATTCAATTTAGAGGTTTAAAATCCTGTTCTATTGTTCATGTTTATTGGGTTCCTCAAAACTTTCTGTCGCGCTTCACTGGCTTGCGACAAATGTTGTATTTTTCAACATCATCCGACCCTGTGCGTTTTGCGGTCGCAGACACACAAGAAAAGGCCGTACGACTTTTCAAAAAAAAAAAAAAAAAAACACAGCTCGCGGCAGTGCGGATGATGTCATTCCGACCGTCGGAGACCACTGACAGAGACCACAAATTGGCCTGCAGTCGGAAGTATAAACCAGCCTTAACATTACCCTGCAGAATACTCTAACAACTGGTAAGCAAGTTTCGAGAACACGTATTGGTTTACTGGAAACCTCAACCCATATTTACATAAACTATATTTAATTTGCAGCAATACTGTTACTTAACATTTAGAATTCCTCAGATTTTTTTTTTTTTTTGAACAGCAAAACCAGCTCTTTAAACTACATACCAGTCTTAAACCAGGTCTGATCAGTGATCAATCAATCAATCAATCAATCAATCAATCTTTATTTTATATAGCACCTTTCATAGTGGACCACCATCACAAAACGCTTTACAAGATGCAGTAACAACAAGAAAATCCATAATACTTTAAATAGTGAAATGCATAATACATGATATACATAAAAAAATAAAAAATAAAAATGGTATTTGCTGTATTTTTCCAATAGGTGTTTTATCTAAGCCCTTGGTAACATTATAGATTAATGATTTATTCTGGAATTATATTAGAATGAATCACATTTACCCTTTACACATTAGTTGTGTAAGATTGTACCAGATTCATGCCATTGTTATTCTTTATGGAATACTTTGAATAAATATCATCATTATTATTGAAATATGTATTCTTATTCTTTCTAATTGTTGATGTTGACATACCATAACTTGGATACCACAACATTTTCTTCTTTCTTTCTTTTATTATTGTGAAAACTGCAGGCACTCTACTCTCCCTGGTCTGCAGATGGCAGTGTTCATATTCGGACGTTTTCTTATCAAATGTCCTGTTATTGGGTAGGTGATACTGAAGATTGGTTAGCCACACCTGTACACAGTTATAGATACAGTAAAATAGAAAGATGAATAGCCACACTTTGAATACACTATAACACGATTTAATGAACGCTTATATTCCACTATCTAAAGCGAGTTTAAGCATGTCCTTCCTCAGCTGCTGTACTAGTAATACCTGACTCCAGTATATTTTTAGTTGTTGTTAATTCTCCAGAGCTGAAGCCTACTTTAAATAATTTCATCGGGCAATTTTACTGCGGTGTAGGTCATAGGACAACTGAACGAGTAAACAACTGAGTAATTATTGGAGATTAATCATGTTTGTCAACCTGCTGCCGGGATAAATATATGTTTTTTTTTATTTATTTATTTTTTTGCGGGGTGGGGGGATATTTCCATAACACAGCAATGATGTTATTCAGGTTTAGCAATCCTGACTTCAGAGTGCACAGACACTGAAGTATTTGTGTTGTGGTCGAGGTCAGAAACGGGGCAGTGGGGCCCTATAGGGCAGTGTCAATGGAACCAGCGCAGGCTATGCTTATCAACGGCGGAGCCAAATTCTTCTGAAATAATCGTGCAAGGAGACCTTCTCGTTTAAAATCATAAAACGGGTCGGTTGCCACTTTACGTCAGAATCGATTTTCAGATTGCATTTCTAGATAACTTTACTCCTTTATATGTATGGTTTTCACATATCCATGTTAAAACGTCACTTATTCCTGCCGATTGTGTATTGGAATGTTATGTGACGTGTCCAATACAGTACTGGGAGGTCTTGCTCGTGCACAGAATTCGAAAATGTGCACATAGAATGTTTCACTTGCAGATGTCATTAGGTGGCTCCATAACAAGCTGTGATACAAATAAATAGTGGTAGGATACTGTGAAGCCTGATATGGTTTACTATTCACGCGATAATGAACGGCATAAGTATGTAGACCATTTAAATTGATGTTGCATTTCCATTGGAAAATACGAGACTTAGTCATGACAAATAAAATATCTGCCTATACACTATGCCTAAGAGAATTAGGTTGGCATTCCTCACCATCTTTCTTGCCGACACACTTTATAAAATTGGAGTGGACTGGGTCGATTAGATTAACTTACTGGGTTTCACTGTGTTACAGGAGATGTGTTTAATATTCAAAGACTGCATATATTTTCTGCGTTGTGTTTTCTTGTGCGTTTTCTCTGTCCTTAATTGGCTAGGGTTTTCAGGTTGTTTTAAGGTTAAGTGACTTGCTCAGGGTCACACAATGAGTCAGTGGCTGAGGTGGGATTTGAACTGGGGACCTCCTGGTTATAAGAGACCAATTATCGTACTGGAAAAAAGCATGACTAATAAGTATGGTAATAGCTATCAAGTACTTTTCAGTAATGAACCAAGAGATTTACAGTCTTTAGCTATCATTTTTATTAGGTATTATAGTATTCCAGAAAAGTGGGCTGCTTTTTAGACATTAGAGCATGAATTCAGAACCAGGACTGTATATTTATGTATGCAGTGTCTAGCCTTTCCAGGCCAGGCTCTAATCCTACCAATCATTTAAAACATTTTGTGTGAAAGTTTATGTTACATCATTTGAAGATGATAATGAGGCTGTGGGGATAAGTCACAAGCTGCATTCTTTAAATTTGTATTGACATTCAAACCCCATTTTTAAATTGAAACAGGTGGAAAAGAATGAGTAATGGTTTATAAAAAACAAATCAGAACAGGAAATTGTTGGTGATTTTGCTGCTGAGAGGCGAATCGTTCTTCATATGGTCTCTGCAGGTGATCTGTTTGTGTTTTGGTCCTGAAAAAGGATAAACTTGATTTCCAAATTATGAAATTGCACAAAGGATAATTAAAACATGGATGCAGTCATTTTTTTTTATTTTCAATCAGTTGATTAATATCAAAGAGCAACTTGGTAGAGATGTAAAATATCACAGATATCGTAACTAACGTATTCTTCTAGTTGTTTACAATCACAGGATGTTATTTCTGATACAGACAATGATACACAAAGTGAAACTAAACAAGAATACATTAATTAAGATCTCTGTGAAATTCCATATACCAAGTCGCTGTTTAAGTAAACAAGTGTTCAATTTCCTTACAATATAAAATAACTAATGCTTCTTTTTTTACCTCACCTAAGCATTCACACATCTTCATTATTGTTTTTCTATTCATCTTACTGATTTCCAGTCTCTGAGAAATGAATCAAAGGGTTGAGTCAATCAATGTGTTTAACGTCTTAGAGTACCCCAGTCTGTGGTAATGTTATGTGAATCTATTCATACTTATCAAACCAGTTCCTTAGACGTTGAGGATTGGGTCCGTTAACAGTGGAGCAAGGAAGAGTGGTAAGGTCTGTGCATCTCTGTATTTTTGCCTTTTACAACTGCAATCACCAGCAAGACTCTGTGAGATACTATTGTATCCAAGGTCGCCAGCTAGCAGCTTGAACACAAATCCATAGTTGCTCTAAGACAGGGAAACACAAGAGGCAGATACAGATTTGTTGGTTCCAGTCCAGTTTCACTGGTCCACTAGACTTTTTAAATCAAGCGTAACAAAGTCCTGAACTCGTTCTCTCTTGGGTTAATTATCCCTATTACTTTACCTAAAGCTTGACATCGGCACTCTCCACTTTGTTAATGGAGGGTCATTAATTGTACACCCAAAGAGTGGGATCTCAAAGGTAACTTTATTGTCCAATAAAGTTACATGTTTTCATATGATGATTTATACAGTCACGGCAACTCTTAGTATTCATAAAATAATGTCCAAGAAGTTTCTTACAAATCCATTGTTTGTCCCATGTTTTAGACATAGCGGCTCCAGTTTTCAACACCACTTCTTAAGACAACCAATATGCCAATCAATAGATTTCTTTTATGAAACATGTGATACAATGCTCCTCAAACTTTTTTTTTTATTTTTTTAAAAAGGATTTACAGAGACATTACCAACATATTTAAAGTCTTTTTTTTGTTAAGGTGCTGATAAGATTTAAGATTTTTCTTTTCAATATTGAAGCTATGTGCCATACAGGAGTTACAAAAATACAATGCAGTACTTGTTTTACAATTGGTTATTATTAAATTCCTAAATAATACAGTAGATTATTAATATTCTTCCTCCTTTTACTTTGTTTCTTAATGGATCTTCATTATTTTGTTCTCAGGCAAAGGAATACAGCATAATATATCATTTAAATAGGGGAATTCTATATTCTTGAGTGTTTTTTTAATGAATAATGTAGATATTTACATACTTGCATAACAATAGGTTTTCTAAAAAAAAAAAAAAAAAAAAGATTATTGTTCTGAACAGATTTGTGTAAAATATGTTAGATAATTTAGCATAGCACACATTCTGCTTATTAACATAACTAATTAATACTTCAGACCAGTAACATTTCTGGATTGAAGTTATAACTGTAATAGAATTCTTTATGTCATCACTTGTTATTACTAGTAGTTTAAATAGTGGGCAGAGAACTGAACTTCCAAGGTATCAACTGCCTCTGAGCATTTTATTTGAACCAAGTCAACGCAAAAAAAAAACAAAAAAAACTTGATGCTCTCATTGTAATTGCTCTGAAGATCTTTTGGTTCTTTGCTTGTATTTAATACTTAAATTTGAAATATGCTGATATTTCAAAGACAGCCCTATAGATGAAAAGTTGCTTCTGCTTCCTGGTAGCGAGACTGTATTGTATTGTAGATCAAACTCATTCCAGTGATCTAGCTGCAATGAGACCATGTGACCTACAGCAAAGGTACCAGAATGCAGCTGTTTATCTATAGTGCTGTATTTTAA
Organism: Acipenser oxyrinchus oxyrinchus; assembly: GCA_030684275.1. NCBI lineage: Eukaryota > Metazoa > Chordata > Actinopteri > Acipenseriformes > Acipenseridae > Acipenser > Acipenser oxyrinchus. Next base: position 64,222,801 of record CM060252.1, on the reverse strand, counting down.
ACATTTGCATATTGTGAATTACCAGAAAGAAGTTTAGAACCAGAAGGTTCTCAGTACAAAAAGAGGGTAATAAGTCAGTGGGTAATAAGAGGTAGGAACATGTAAATCAAAGCATTGGTTATCATTCATTTAAGAAGATCTTTTATTGTATGCTACAAACTCTACTGAGATGTCCATAAAATGGCTCTTCACCTGAATAAGCAAAATCCGTGGATGATCAATGTTCACTTGTATTTATCTTTGGCTTCCTGCTCCACTGCATTAGTCATTGGGGCCAGTTAACCCTGTCACAGATTCTTATTCTGTCTGACAGACAGACCCCAAATAAACAAACCATTTTAGGAACAGCCGTGAAGAAGAATTTTTCATCGAAACTTAGTTTCCTAGTTATGATTCAGAAGAACAAGAAAGTATGTCACTGCAGGTTCATACAAAACGAGTCAACAGTTTATGTTGAATAATCACTCATCATACAAATACATTGCTTAAACATTACTTTTATGCGATTTGGTAAGGTACTCTTACCACACTTCATAAAATTATTATTTTAGCTTAACAGGAAATTCATAATATCAACAGCTTTATTTGAGTTTCTGCTTATTTTTTTTCAACCACAGGGGCTGCTTCTTAAAGGAATTTTGGAAGCCATATAGTTTTAGAAGTAAGCACTAGGGGTCTGCAACCGAAAATTCAGTTGAACAACCTTGGTCATTTTTAAAATCGCCTCATTTCATAAATTCAGCTTTTTGCAGTCTTTAAAGAAGCAACCCTTTTACTTGAAAAAGGACATGCAGTAAGTAAACTGATAATCTAAGCAGAGCCATGTATGGTATTACTGTACTGTACTTAAGACCCCTGTCAATTAACTTGATCGCTTGATGAACGGAATTGTCACTGAACATGATTCTGACTAACTTGGGTAAAAGAAAATTACTTGAAGATAATTATCCCTTTTCCTGGATGTAGTCTGAGTAATGCATTTAACTGACTTGTTCTCTGTCCTCATCATCATGTACATTTTCTTCTGATACAGAAGTCGTATTTCTAGTTTATTTGTAAAATATTCCACTTTACTGGAAGACTGTTGATGTGTATAGTGACATACTGATGATAAGGTGTAACAAGCAATACGTGATGAAACGTGCTAAGGTTTATAAGAGGTTAATGAGATTTATCTTTGGCTGCGAGTTCAATACTCATCACTGCATAGTGCTGTCCAGCTTGAGTCTCCAGGCATGGAGAGAATTGCATTGGAAGGGGGTGATTTATGAAGGTATAAATACTAACCTACCTTAATATTTTCTTGATAAATTTGTGGTGAGAATTCATGCGAAATCTGTCATATCAAATAGTCATGTTTCATTTATCATCCCAGAAATCAGGACAGTGTATGCCTATGGATCGTTTAGTTATTTTCTTGAACCTAACTGACCCCAATGTAAGGCTCAAAAACACAAAATAGTTGAAAACACACATTTCTTTTCAGCCAATAAGTTCATAGATGTTCTAATTTTCATTATATATATATATATATATATATATATATATATATATATATATATATATATATATATATATATATATATATAACATGCTGCCTTTGGTAAGGGAGGCTATTTTCAGGTCATTCGCCTGTTTTTCAATTTCTCACATAAATGACATATTCCGTTTTTTGTTTGTATCATTCTAATAGAACATTTGTTTGTGCTGTTGTTAATGACTCAGTACTCTGTATACCGTACTTTAGAACATAAGAAAGGTTACAAACGAGAGGAGGCCATTCGGCCCATCTTGCTTGTTTGGTTGTTAGAAGCTTATTGATCCCAAAATCTCATGAAGCAGCTTCTTGAAGGATCTCAGGGTGTCAGCTTCAACAACATTGAAGGCACTGTTCTAGGCACTGGACCACACCATGATCGATTCTGCACCTATGACGACAGCAATGTGGTTGATGGTGTTTACTGTTACCTGATTGGACACTGGATAGAAACAACTGGATACACCAATGAGATTTTTACTTCAACATTGCTGACCACCAGGTGATGCATTTTTCCAAGTAAGTCACAAACCTCATTAATGAAACATCTGATTGCAAGTCATACCCAAATACATTTATCCAGATTACAAATAATTACGATTACGAAATCTGTTTTATTAAAAGTAATCTCGATCACAAAATATAGGATTACAACAGCCAGATCATTTTTAGATCAAACAGAAGTACCAGGCCTTCTCATCGCAAGTTTAAGGCTTGCTGCTGTGGCAGTAGAGTGTATCAAATCACTGTGCAAGCCTTATTGATCCAGTCCTGTCTGTCTTCTTAGATTCTTACAGCACTCTTAATCAATTTAAATAGACTGATATAATGTATTGCCATTGTCTTACCCCCACCCCCAAAACCCCCAAAGCTTAACCAGTGCTCCTACAGTGTATAAAAGTGGTTTTGCAATATGTTTTTTCTAACATTTATTCTCTAGACTCGAAGTGTTAACTAATGCATACTGGAAGAGTATTTTAAACTACTGAATGAAAATAATTATATTTCAAAATGAGTTGCATTATTTTTGTTTTATCTAGCTTAGCAGCCACATTACCTTGTTACATTTTCAAGATAAAGCAGAGATACATTCTCTAATGAGAGTCAAGGAGTGGGCCAAGGTGGTGCATTTCATTACCACCCAATTAAACCCTGACTAGAGACTTAACAAAATATATGAGCCAATTTGCTTTTTAAAAATTGCATAACTTGATGTTCTAGGTGGAGTGCCAGACTGTTGACCTAGTTTAATCAATAGACGACACTTACAAAGGGGCTTGTTGGTGCTGTTTGATTGTTTCTTTAAACCATTAGATTACAGAATACAAGGCAAGGCAGTGCTGCAAATGTGAACCATCGTTAAATGGAGTACAAAGGTGGCTTAAAGTACTGTTCAAAAGCAACTAAAGTAGTACAGTAGTCTCCGGCTAAGAGAACACCCCTCGGGAAGCAAGCGAAGTGTTTTCTAAGACGGAGTTGCATTTGGAAGAACAATGACTGAAAACAATCAAAGGCATTGCACCAGAAAATATGCTCATAAATCAAATGACAAAGAAAATGGAAGTTTCTAAAAACTAAAATGATTGAGTCGATTGTCAGATTCTGGAGATTCTGACAATGGGAGGCCAAAGAACAACAAATATCCAGACAGGATATTTGAGTGAGGAGGAAAAGGAATTGGATCATTTAAGAGACCACTGATATAAGGACTGAGTTACCAAGCCATACTGTTGCTGCTGAGTTATTGGAATCCATTGAGAGCCAACTACATGAAGTTAATTGCATACTAAAAAATCTCTGGGACTTAACTGAGTTTAAACCTGTGTGTGGCTGGCCGCGCAGCAATTTAAACATCATCACTTGATCATGCCCATTTTCCAAGGGCCTTATTCACAAGGTCAGCTGAGTAAATATGTTCATGTTATGCTGGTGCAAAAGCAATTGATCATTAAAAAACAAGTTTGTTATCACCAGTTCATAGTCTACATAGACTTTAAGAATACTTTTTAAAGTTAAAAACTACTATTTTAGCATCGTAGCTACCTAGTTTATTTCATGCAACTAAAAAGTAAAATGTCTTCTAAAAATAGCACCCAGGTGAACCCTTTAAGCATGGTGTCCCACTGACCTGCATACTTATGATGTAGTTGTGAGATGTGCTCTTTTTAACACGTTATCCAGGTCTTACATTTTCATTAGTGAATACTTGCATACGAATGCAATCTGTGCTTATAAGCACAGCAGGTTACAAATATATGTCTGTAGAGGCATGAGGAAAACAAAAATAGTCACAGAGCAAATTGTAATTGCAGAAGGTTTCAAATTGTGATAAAAATGCAGGTCCACGGTAATCAAATATTCTGTTCCCACTTCAAGGTGTCATGATTCTTGATTGTGTGGTAAGATGTAATCATATTGTTTAACCTTCCTCCAGGGGTCTCCCCAGGATCTAGCTTGGTAGTTGCCCACGTCGGTTACAACATGTAACAGTGAAACTGAAGCATGAGCTGGGGGTCACTGCAGTGATGAACTTACAAACTGAGTGAGATATTCCAGTGGCTGCAGACCCAATAAATCTGAGTCCATGAGACCAGAGACTATGATGGAGCTGTACAGAGACAACAGTCTGGTTTATGTGTGGATCCCAACTCCAGACATGAGCACTGAAGGTAAAGCATGAGGTTATTCTTGTTGCAAAAATTATAGTCAAGTACATTACTTTCTGTGCAGCATGGCAATTGTACCACAGTGTAGAATACAAGTGTTTCCTTACTTTTTTGACATTTGCACAGTAATGTTTATTATTATTATTTATTTCTTAGCAGACACCCTTATCCAGGGCGACTTACAATTGTTACAAGATATCACATTATTTTTACAGACAATTACATTATTTTTACATACAATTACCCATTTATACAGTTGGGTTTTTACTAGAGATATCTAGGTAAAGTACCTTGCTCAAGGGTATAGCAGCAGTGTCCCACACCTGGGATTGAACCCAAGACCCTCCAGTCAACAGCCCTAACCACTACTCCACACTACTGCCCCTGAATACAATACTGATTCCACAATACTGATTCACTTACAACTTTACATTGTGGCAAAGTACAGTAATACACAAAACATATGCCAAGGAGATAAAAGTTACAAACCAAAGAACTGGTGTCTTATATACTGTAAAGAAAAATATACAAAGATAGATACAGTATATCCAGGTAGTATACACTGCATCATTACTGCTACAGTATATAAGTGAAAATAAAAGCTCTTAGGGTTTCATTAAAACAGATGATGCTTATTTCACAGCTTACTTGCAGCGTGAATGGCCTGTTCCTGTTCCATGTTATACATGCAGTTTAAGCTCCAGGGAAAGATTGCCTACCTTCATAGCTCCCGTGATGAAAGATGTCTTCAATGAGGCATATACAGTGGGCTCTGTTTTAAATGTATCACATTTGTTCAGTAGCACAACAAGTGTGCTGAAAATATTATACACACAGATTGTAATCCCATGGCAAACATCATGCCCATGAAGCTGTTGAATGCACTGGGGGAAATCATAGATGATCAAAGAGATCCAGTATTTAAGAATTATTGTTATTATTATATGTTATTATTATATGTTTGCAACACTTAGATGCAATACCTAATTTTCAGGGATGTCCTGCCCCTATTTATTGACCTGTATAAGAACTTATCCAAGACACCAAGGTAAATACCTCTGCTCATGTTTGAAAGATGTCAATGAGATCTGCCAATGACTCAGCAAAGTAGACAGGACCTAATGTCTCATCTAAAAGATGGCACCTCCTTCAACATAGTCCTCCTAACATCATGCTGGGGCATTGATTAGACTCAGAATAGGGAAGGTTGGAGATCTGCCAAGAAGAGGCTTCAAGGTTATTGAACAGAATAAATAGCATTTAAAAAAAAAAAAAGTTTCCTAAAGCATGATTCGCATGGGACTAAAAACCAGGTGTCCTCAGAGTTGGTCAGAAACAGAGGAAGTCTAGTAACCTCCCAGACGTTCAAAATGAAATACGATGTTGTGGCCAGAGAAGGCGCTTTTGTAAATAGTGAACTGGGTGTAAATAACTCATTTTGTTGTCTCACCTGAAAGACGGAGCACAAGGAGGTTAAGTGACTTGCTCAGGGTCACACAATGAGTCAGTGGCTGAGAGGGGATTTGAACCGGGGATCTCCTGATTACAAGCTAATTTCTTTAACCACTGGACCACAGTATTTTCACCCATCCGCAATTTGGTTATGCACAATCATAGCGTTTTATGCGAAACATGCGAAAACGCAGACGAAGATAGCCAGGGTAGAAAAAAAATTAAATGAAAATCGATGTTGTACTACCGTTTCATTTGAATATCAGTGAATGCTATTACAAACAAACTACTACTAGTAGTAATAGTAATAAAAATATGTTTCACAATAATAATAATAATAATAATAATAATAATAATAATAATAATAATAATAATAATAATAATAATAATAATAATCTGCTTTTATTTATATTGTGTGAAATATTGAAAAATACGGATGCGAGTTTGAAAGAAAACACACACACACACGTTAATTACCTCGTTTCCACGACGTCTGCAGCATCGTGCTGCATTGTTCTATCACTGTTATGAAAGCGTGCCACATTGTTTTCATGACACTTGTAAAAATCCATACCATGCCCTGGCTTGTGTCAGCACCATGCAATGCCAGCATCCTCATACCCGAATGGCACGGTGCGGCCCAGACACCTGTTGTGCACAAGGCTGTATAGTAGGTTATAACTGGGCAGCAGTGTGGAGTAGTGGTTAGGGCTCTGGTTTTGAACACTGCTGCTGTACCGAGCAAGGTACTTTACCTAAATTGTTCCAGTAAAAACCCAACTGTATAAATGGGTACTTGTATGTAGAAATAATGTGATGTAACAATTGTAAGTCGCCCTGGATAAGGGTGTCTGCTAAGAAATAAATAATAATAATAATAATAATAACTGCACAAGAACGAAGATTAAAAAAAACAACAACAAAAAACGTTGGTTAACAAAGAAACTCTGTGCGAGTATTATAAAATTAAAATGCTGATTAAAAAAAACAAACCAAAAAAAAAACCTTGGGGTGAATAGAACATCCAAAAACCAACGTAACCCTGTCGCCAGGATCAGTACCAGTACATATTATATACAATAAGAAGTTGAATGAAGAAAAAAAAAAAAAGTTTTTTTTTTTAAACGGACAGAGTCGGTTAGTTTTATTATTATTATTATTATTATTATTATTATTATTATTATTATTATTATTATTTCTTCTGTCGAAAACCCAAAGCAGATTTAAAAGCTTCATCTTGATGCTTCTGAGATGACAGTTAGGCTGCCATTATAGGTATTACGTAATTTTGTTATCTACACGGATTTATAGTAGTAGATTAAGTTAATGACGTCACAGGTGGCGTGGGAGTATGTCCATGGACATAAAAGTAAAATTGTACTGTAGTCATAGCTTACTACAAAGATAAGAAATAAAAGAAAATATATCTAAAAAGCTTTACCATCACTGAAAGAGACACAGCTCCACGCAAAGCTCTCCGTGAGTAGAAAATAGTTTATTGTTTGTACGTATTAAAGAAATAATATTGCTTTATTAAACATTTAACTCAAACTAGTGCAAAAAAAAGTAGTAAAGAAGAAAGTGGTCTTGCGTGTGTTTCGTTTAAGGGTGCAACAAACACAACATATATTATGATAATAATAGGCATAATACATATAATATTTGATACTGTAAATTATTAATTTTAAATTATTCAGTGTTGTGTGCAAGTGTTTGATATACAGTATGAGGTCAGTGGAGCGTCTTGAGGCATGTACTGGTTTTTGTTTGCAAATATCAGGATGTTTAGTGTTATTTTTTTTTTTACTATTTGCTTAATACGCGATAGCTTTCGACAAGTTGACTATAAAATCCGGTCCTGCGAAAGTGTTGTGATGTGAGCTGGAATTGAGTAGATTTGGTCGGACGATAGCAAACCACTCCCCCTACTCCCCCTTCTCAACCCACTTGTAGTCAACAAGCGATAGCTGCTTTTTGAAGGGCGAAAAGGGCTTGTTTTGGTTCGAAGAGATTTCGCTTGGAATTTTTCTTGTGTTTTATTACTGCGAATGCTTGTACGTCCTCGTTAGCTAAGTGCTGTCGGCCCAATGACTGTGAGACCACCTTTGCACCTTTCCTAGGAACCACATTATGCCGGTTCACACAACCCCCCAAAATAGCGTCTGGCTCCATGACTGCAAGGAATATTTATAATAATTCAAACAGTATAACTTAACAAAAATATCCTTACAAATATATTCAGGTCAGAGATCGTTTCTGAATTGCTATGAATACAGGAACATCAGCAGTTGTAGAAAACAGGAAGGAGAGTAACTGGTTTACTAGTTAATTTTGTATTTGTATTTTGATTTTGACAACATTTTAAACACCAGGATAAACCTATTTGTTAGGAACTGGCTAGTCTCAAGATCAAAATGAAAAACAAAATGTCAGACATAAATACCTGTTATAAAAAGCATATTGCCACAGGTGTAGTAGTGTCAGAGGTAGGACACTTTGTTATACAGTTTAAGAGGTAACAGGTAAAAGGCAGTGCTGTTTAGTGACATGCAAGAGAGGGAGACTGTTATGCCTGGGATGCTGTAAAAAAGAAAGAAAGAAAGAAAAACTAACTACAATTGCATCTGTCTTTGGCAAAATGTAATTTATGTAAAAAAATTAGACTGTACATTCAAGAATAAAAAATGCTCCTTTTTTAATACTTTTATATTATAGTTGAATGGGATTGAAGAAGTCTTGTTTGTCAATATATTTGGTGTATTTTTTAATAGTTTGGTGATAATGTTATTTGTGAATGGCTTCGCTAGTAAAAATTTCAGTGACAAGCGAAATTTCAGCGAATTTCAGTGACAAGTAAAGCCCATGATTTAATATAAACAATCATTATTAGTTTAATGAACATCAAAATTGATCCAACTCACCTCTTCCTACAAGAGAGGGGGATGATGTCCTTAAACTCTTCTTTTCATGTCTAATGAATACATGATCACCAGGGTATGATTCACACACTGGGTTTATATCCTCTCTTGATCCATGTGCTATTTGAAGAGGCAAAACAGAACAGAAATGTGTTGGAAGTAGTTATGAGGTACTTTAAGGGAATTATTGGTGTTTGCACAACTTACAGCACACTGACCCCTGATTTTGTGTGGTATGAGAGAATCTTAAGGGAAACATTAAACACATAATTCCAATTATCTATTCTCAGCTTTCTTTCTATTGTGCTTGAGATCCCCAGCCAGAATCTTTCCGTCTCAACCACAGCCAGTTGCTGCTCCTCTCTGCTGCTTCAGATAAGTTCTTCACTGTGCGACGCAACTCTTGGCCATTGAATCCGACATCTCTGAGAAACCGGGTTGTAGAGTGTGCCACAAATCCTCGACATCCCACTTCCACTGGGTAAACCCAGACTCTCCATCCTCGCTGTTCCGCTTCAGTGGCTAGTTGAGCATACCGCAGTTTCTTCCTCTCATACGCCTCATCTACAGCATCCTCCCATGGCACTGTTAACTCCACCAGGTGAACAAGGCGTGCTGATCCAGACCACAAGACAATATCTGGTCGAAGGTTTGTGGTGGCAATCTCAGGTGGAAAAATAAGCCGCTGACCAACATCCGCCAGCATTTTCCAGTCTCTAGCAGCTTCCAGTTGTCCTGGGCGAGGATTGGTTTTAACACCTTTTCTTGGTGGTTGCTCTCCTGGGCGGAGGAATGTTGTCTTTTGTGTGTAATGTTTTGATGGAACAGGTGGCAACTTATTGGTCATGTTACGCTTGTCTTCCAATGCTAAGGCCAAACATCGCAGCACCTGGTCATGGCGCCAAGTAAACCGTCCTTGGCTAAGAGCCACCTTACATCCTGTCAAAATGTGCCTTAATGTTGCAGGTGATGAACACAAAGGACATGAGGGATCCTCTCCTACCCAGAGGTTTAGGTTCTGTGGTGATGGGAGAACATCATATGTTGACCTTTATAAGGAAACTGATCCTGCTCTGTTCCATTGACCATAGGTCTTGCCAGCCAATCTTGCGTTGTTCCACACTCTCCCATCTCATCCATTCTCCTGCTTGCCCTGGGAAATGGCCTTATACACCTCATCCTCTCCTCCTGCTTTTGCACCTCGTTGACTACAAGCTTCCTCCGTTGCGCTGGGGCTGCCTTGTGCCATGTAGGAGGAGCTGAACTGAGACCAAGACCCCTCTTCCATGCTGAACTTGCCCCATGATATCAAAAATAAAAAGAAAACAAGAGGCATGATTCAATTACATCCGATGTAAACCAATATCCATCTATTGACACAGACCTTAATCGGATCCAGGGTTGGCGATTTTTTGGATACCCCTCACTCATCCCAGTCATTCTTTTCTTTTACTTTTCTTTCTTTGATTTCCTCTTTCTGTGTCAATCCAAACACACTCAGTTGTTACTTAGGACTACTTTGCTTTTTATAGTGTGTTCAATTGTTAAAGTTGATTGCACAACTAAATAAACCTGGTTTCAATTGTCTATTTGGGACCCCATCGCACTGTCATCAGAATCGCTTCTGTGAATATGTTAATGATGGGGCAGGCGCTCTATAACGGGGCAAGACAACACGTCTTCAGAATACCATTTCAATGCAGTATTTTTTTTTTTATGTCTTCACTCCATTTATGCACCACAGAATCAGGGGCAAGCGCCGTTTATTATCCTTGTTATTATCCTTGATTACCATAAAATAATGCCAACTAGAACAGGACTTTCAAGTTAGTTGTAAATGCAAATTTTGGTACAAATGTCAATTGAATTTTCCTTTTTTTCTCTTATGAGATATGACGCCTTAGGTTGATTATCTGTTTTATATTCATCTAATCTGGACAGCTCTGTGTAAATAATTTCTGCCTGAATCAAGACTCTGATATTGATGCAAAGGGTTGCTGCCAATTTTGACTAATCTGTAAACAAGTGATACAATTTACTTTCTAAACTATCCATCTCCTTGCATATATTTCACACTGACACAGTGTTTATCTTTAAAAGCAGACCGTTTTAATTCAAAAAACACACTTTTGACATTCAATTAAATGTTTAATATGTCCAATATCATTTTGCATATAAATGAGAACATCTGGCTGACAGCTGTAATGCTTTTCATTGACAAGCTTTATGTGAAGATATTTTTTTTTCTGCCAGTAACCTAACCTGAAATTCCCACGATTGAAGTTGTGTTCATCCGACTGTTTAAACATGGTGCCAGGTGGGGATAAAACCACAACTGGATTTATTGTAGGTGACCTCTTAGAGATCACCATGGGCCACCATGCTTCAATTTCACACTCAGACAGCCACCAGACAGAAAATGTCTTTGGTGATTGTTTCTACAGTATTCTGGCTGTACTATACTGACAAAACCATACTTTAAACACCTCCACACAAAGTTCCAATTACCAGCCAAAGAATGCAACATAATTTATTTATACCAGTAATAACCGCCGAACTGCATTAATGACTTTATACTATCACCCAAGCTAATACATTGCTTTTCTTATTATAAATGTTGACGTTGATTCTGTAAAGACTACTTTTAAATAAGTTGCAAAACAATTGAATTAACCAACATGCATTTAGATTTTTTCCCCGTTTGCTTTCAACATTTTTGAAATGCAAGATAAATACATCGATTAAGCTACCCTTTTCCTTTACTAAATTTGTGAGCGTATACAATGTATGAGAAACACTGTGCATGAAAGTTAGTGAAAACCTCAAAATATATAGCCTTAAGAAAAATAGAGATGAGAAAGTCTTACAAGACTAGTAATACAAATAATTTGATTGAATGTAAACCACAGCATTTCTATACTATAAAATAACAAGTACATATTTGAAGTCCTTAGAAGCTGCTTTTTTAAAAATTATTATTTTGTATTACATCACTTTTATGACGGGTTGTGCAGATATGATTAAAAAAAGAAAATCAGCATTTTTGCCATTAACAAAGGCCATACCCTTGGAAAGAGTAAAGAGAAAATTGTTTTGGTCTCCTATTGGTTTAGGGTAAAATGGAAATTTGAATTAGTCAGGCAGGCAAATTAAATCTTGCCTGAAAAGTAAAATCCTTCTGAAAACAAAAAATCCAGTTTTTAAATATTGAAAAATGTAGTATGTAGTGCCGAGTCTGTTATGAGTGGACAAGTGCAGTCATTGTAGCAAACAAAATAATTCCATAAATCCTAGCCATTTTACACTTCCATTAGCTACCTGTCTCAAGTATGCAATTTTGAAAGAAACAAGTTGCAACACATATACATTTTTATTTTAAAACTTGATTGTGGCGGATATTTTAACTTAACTTTATTTTTAACTTTATTAACTTTAATATTTTAAACAATTTTCCACATTAACTTTCAATGTTACAAAAATAGGTAGGTTAAAAGTATCAGTATAGGATTCCTAATAACTCAGGGGCGGGGTTAAGGATTTTCGTCAATAGGTTGCATCAGTCAGTACACTCCAGAAAGAAAAACAACAAACTAGATGCTGGGCAGCGAGTGTGATGAGAGAAAAGTACAGCCTTGGGACGCTGAGGAAGTGCAGGCTGTAGTTTCTCTGTGGGCAGATAGAAGTGTTCAGGAAGATCTGGAGCCGTGCGTCAGAAATGAGAAAATTTATGCCTGAATTTCTGACGATTTGAAGCAAATGGACATAAAGCGCGGGTACGGCAGACTTAACAACACACTGAAAAACACAAAATTGACCTTTATTATATAAATATAAAGAAAGAAATGTGGAAAATAAAACAATTATAAACTTATTTACAAAAATATAGTCAAACAAAATACTGTACAGCTCTACCACTCTGGTTGCGCTTGGCAGCTTCTTTTTTTTTTAAGTACCCAAACAAAAAACAACATCCATCCTTAAGCGAGATATCTTTGGCAAATAATATTTTTATAACTTTTTTTTTCCCCCTCAACAGAACTAATTGAACTTTTGTAAGTCGATATAATCAGTAAAATTTATGGATTATAAAGACATTCCTAAATATATTTACAAAATATAGTGATACAAGATACAGCTGTACCGTTGGTATATTAATTTTTGAACACCATTTGTTTGCACATCTTTTGGCAAACTGAGTTAACGTCAGTAGCACGGCTCAGCTTTGCAGTGGAAAAAGAACTCCACTTAACTGCACCGTGAGGGCTCGGTATGTCCCTGGAAAAGAGGCATGAGACATTCAGATGGACCATATGAAAAAATTTGAAAAACTGATTTCCAGTGACCAAGCCTATAGGCTTTTGATTTCCGTGGGTCTCATGTTCTGAAGTGTGTTACTGATGTTACACACATAATACAATGCATTTATCTGTTCATTTCAGTGTGTAAAGAATGCTCCCTTGAAATACTCAAATTTGATTCTTGTTGTTAATTGTGTTTTTGGAAAAATTCAAGTTTGAAATATTACTGTGTTCATGCCAATTCTATTTATTTTGGTGGATAGTACTAGGATGTTTTTACTTTGGAAGCTGTAAGAGAAATGTATTAATTATGTTTTATGCCTAGAGTTTTAATCGGTCCACAACAGATACACGTATTGAAGGTAACAATTTCAGTTCTTATTTTGAACTATGCACCGCAAATTCAGTAAATCATATAGTTCCCTCTTTTTTTGACCTGGGCATGCAAAAGTCTCTTTTGAAGAAATAAAAGTCTTCTGGAGGGATGTAAAGAGAAGCCCAGCATTTACATCTTGGTCCCGATGTTTTGCCAAGGGTAGTGCCTTGTTGTGCTGTGAAAGTCTTTTTCTCCTGGTTTTAACAAAAAAGAAATTGCAGTTGACGAGTTTCCTGGTACTTTCAAAATATAGGCGTTGGTGAAATTGGTATGTATATTTGGTGGATTTCCTCTCGCAGTTTAGATTGGTCCCTGTTTGCCATTCTGCAGCAGCCTGCAGTGGGGGAGTTTATATGATACCATAAAGTCATATAAACTCCTTCATATCTGTCCAAGTGCCTCTCCATAAAGTCATAAAACACATTCCAATATGTTTTAGGGCCTCATGAAAGGAAACTTGTTGGAAGAATGGGTTAAAGAATGTTTTCTGTTTAGACAGAAGTATGGTAAATACTATTGGGTAAGTCTGGGATGTTAGCAGTATATGATTGGCTGTATGTTAATGAATGCTTGTTTTATTGCCTGTATTAAACTAAACTAAAGAGAAATCCTTTGAGCTCTTCAGTGCCGTTGAGGGTCAACCCAACTTCTGCTTTCTGTGTAATAAACTACTTTTGGAGAGAAACACTATCTGTAATATCTTATTGACTTCTTTGATCACGGTAACATCACCTGCAGTTACCATAGTAACACAAACAGAAAATGGTGAACTTTTAGAGTCTTCTATGGAAGCTTCATGATCCACCATCCTTTTCAGAAGATGCACGGCTTTTATTAGCAGCAGGTGGGAGGACATGTGACTTAGCCAATCATGTAAACATCCTATTATTGTTTTTTGTTTAGCTTTGGTCTCTGACCTGCCCCTAGGTTGAAAAAAAGGCAATTAAGTCCTGAAATTAACCTACGTGTCCCCATCAAAAGATAGGAATGTTATCCTTTTGTTTGTTTCAAAGTGTAAACAGGCCTGTGCAAAAAACACTTCTGAGGTGTCTTTGAGAAGAAATATTTTTCTTCATAAAAGAGGCCTGTTTTTAAGAACAGATTTTTAACTTTCAGGCCCATATTCATAAAAGATGGTGGTAATTTCCGGCCAGTAAATAAAATTACCGGCAGTATTTAAAATGTGATTTATAAAACTACAGGCTGGTTATTTTACCGACCGGTAATGGTTTTAGATGTCATTTTCCATCACGGATAGTTACTGAGATATTTTATGTAACCAATTGTTAGAGGTATATAAAGGAGCCATGTCCCCTACTTAAGACATCAATGGCATACACCATCTGTTTATGTCACGTTATGGCTGCGGAACATGGCTGGAGACAGGCAGGTTGTCCGAAATATCGAGATGTCTGTTTTAAAAATAATAATAATTGCACACCCAGGTGCTGGAAGCGAGTAAGAGGTTAGGGTAGGTGCAGTACATGCTTTTTGATTAAAAAAATATACTTTTTGTATAGCTTATATGCACATGCCTTCCTGAAAAAGAACTGTAGCTGTAACAGGGTGTTACTTTAATGTATTTTTAAAAAATATTGTTTGTCATTTAGTATCACTTCACCCTTTAAGGACCGGGATCGTGTTGACACGATCATACTGAAGTGGGCTTCTAGGACCGCGATTGTGTAAACATGATAAAAAAACAACAACAATTTGTTTTGATGACTTACAGGGCCCACCATACTTTGCAGTACAGGCTTGAAACACATATCAATGGATAGGGAAGGGAGTGACGTTCACGTCCTGATAGTTTTTTTTGTGTGACATCACTGAGACATTTAGTGGCTAAAGGGCGGAGACAGTTTACAGCAGCCCAGCAGAGACAAAAGCAGAAATAAAACATCACAGGAACTTGTTTAGAGCTAATAAAAAAGGGGAAACACTGTAAATCTGATGTATTTGACTTATAATTATATTACAACATGTATTCTGATACTATTTCATGAACTAAATGTATCAGGAATTTTTTTTTCATTATTACTGATAATAATGGAATGAAGAACTATTATTTTATTTATAAATATTTATTTTTGAGAAGATAAAATGGAGCATTGTCCGTTATTGCTTATAAAGACCCTGAGAATAAACGTGTATTATGTCATTGCAATCACTCAGGTGAATATCAATATTTTTCAACAAAACCTTCAGGAAGTATTGCAAGGTCCCTTGGGTCATAGAACAACGCATTTTTTATACAAGTATCTTTAAACAGAATACATAATAAAAAATACTTTAACTTTAAAAAAAATAAATATTGTGTTGAAAAAAAAAAGCGAATTTGTATGGTTTCTGAACTACTTTATAATGTTCCCCAGAGTGTTCTGAGAGAAAGAACACCATTTCCAAGATGCTACTGTTAAAAATATATTTTTTGTGAATTTCAATAGGAAGCGAGTCAACTACAGCCAAAAAACACCTGGTCCTGGCGGAGCATCTCACTGAAAAACGCTTGGTCCTGAAAGGGTTAAACCCCTTTCACACACAAATGCCATTACTGATCATGTGGATCCCTTTGGCTGTGTGATCAATTTGTAAGGGATCAATTTTCAAACCTGTCAGTCAACAGATTGTTTTCATGGCAACGGCGATTCGCCCATAAATTACAGCATAACGTACTGTTCATTCTATTTCTGAATTCACCTCCTCGTCAGCTCGTAAAGTAAACAATACCTTAACTTATTCCTGACTGCAATTACTACCTCGTTCTTGATGCGCCATTGTATTTGAAAACAATAAACGTGTGTAATACCAACGACAACTTAGCCAGTGTACCATGTGGTCACACCATCGTTGTGTGACTACCCTGGGGCATGTATCTGGCAATCTCTGGTATTTCCTGAAGCGCACCCTGTGTGTTTTCCCCGTGATGTTCAGGCGTCGGAGAATGGCCTGCTTTACCAGGTCGTATTGGGTGGCTTCGGCGTCCGTCATGGCCTGGTAGGCTGCCTGGGCCTCCCCGATTAAGCAGGGCCCTAACTGGCTAGCCCAGAACTCCTGTGGCCATGACGCGGTGGTAGCCAACCACTCAAACGCGACTTGGTATGCCTCTGGGTCATCATTTTTGTGCCCTCGCCTTCGGGGCCGTCATCATCGGTTCCTGTCGGTGCGCTTGGCATCATAGCAATCCTGACACTCTGAATCAGAGCCGTGTACCTCTCCTCTCTCCTTCTCTCCTCGACCTCCCATCTGCTATCCAGCGCCCCCAGCAGCGCTGACAGTGTAGTGCGGTCCATCCCACGTTCTGACACCACATGTGGCAAAGTGGTTTGCAGTGCGCAGGTGTAGAGGTGATGTAATGCGTAAACAGATGACAAACAACAAAGTTCAAAAAATTATTTATTTGTTTTAATTGTAATCCGGTACGTGTTAGCCGTCTAACAAGAACAAACGAGTACAATTAGAAATGGTTAGTGAGTGCAATCACTTTTCCTCCAATCTGCAATTGCCACATCTCTTCCCGTCTGGGACGATGACTTGGTGTACTGTGGCTCCGCCCCCTTCCTGGATGGCCAACTTCCACCTTTCCCTGGAATTAATTGTCAGACCATCCAGAACAGGGCACACTGTTCCTTTACACAGCGCCCTCATAGGTCGGGAGGGAGATTTATAACCAAGATTAATTCCTTCTCTGTCACAGTAATATATGAGCAAATAATAGAACGTGGTACATTTCTCATAATATCATTGCTAAAGGTCAGTGACTACAAAAGATCACTGCTCATTCAGGTAATCTATACAGATTTAATTGCATAGCAAGTACTTTATTCCTCCATTGGCATTTATATAATGCTAAATAATCATACATGAGATATATTTCTGTATTTTAATGAAATGCCATTGCCTACACCTGATGTTTTCAACCGACGTTGCATGTACCCCTGGGGGTACTTCTAAGTGTCATAGAAGTTACGCTGTACGACTTAGAAATGCACGAATAAAAATTAAAGTAAAAGAAAATAATGATTTTTTAAATGTATTATCTATTCTCTAAAATTGTATAATTATTTAATCTTAAGCAGCTCAAAGTGAACCGCAGATGAAAACAAATACACAGAATCTATCACGTCCACATTTGCCACCTGTACACATGCACGATTTCTATTGCGTGGCTTTTATATACATAAAGCAGCAGGCGTCTGCCGAGTGTGCCTATGAGGTGCGCTCTGTGCTGCTCATGATGTTTTTCAATTTGTCGTGTCAGTGAATAACAGTGTTTCTGATTTGTTTTTTAGAATTATAAATGCTCCGGTAAACATAAATATTAAGTAGACTAATCACAATACTCTTACTTTGACAGTTTTTGTTTTGTTTATTACCCCGGCTGCATTTTAGTAACAGCGATAGCGGCTGGTTGATTATGTTTTCCATGTTTGAAATGGATGCATTTCTTACTTGCATAACAAAAACGAAGGAAGAAAACACAGAAACTTATAGAGTTTATAGAGTCCCTTTTGATAATTATGCTGGTTTTTTTTTTTGTTTTTTAATTGTATCATTGTTAGGTATTATAGTTTTATCTTGAGGTTATGTTTTTGCTGTTCTAAACATTTTACTATAATGATTTGCCAAATAGAAAGCGAATATGAGAGTTTCAAGAGATTCCTAAATACTGTCTTACAGTTTTTTCCAATTGCTTTGACTCATTTTTCAATACAGTGTCCCAATGTGCACAACTCTTAACACAAAATGACAATCTGAGTGGTAAAATGCAACCATTTAGACACATTTTTCCATGCTAACATACAACATGCATAACTGTAAATCACCTCTTTCAATCATAAAGTTGCCCTGTCAACCATTAGGACTTATGTCAAATGCTAACATTTATCTGGTAGAGTTCTTAACTATTTGATCACCTGGTAACAATTGGGGGTCATAATTGCAAATATCTTTCTCTATGTGAGAATGCAAGACAGCTTAATTGATAATTAGTTCATCACTACATAAAGCTCTGAGGAAATGGCAGTAGTAGTTAAAATGGAGCTAGAGGAAGTTGCTGATCGTGCTCATGGTCGTGCTCGTGGTCGCGGCCGCGGTCGTGGTCAACAAGAAAGGTGCATTACAGTGTCCAATGAAATCAGAGCTACAGTGGTTGATCTTGTTATAAACGGGTTCATCTATGGCAGAGACTGGTCGCACGGTCCAACCAAACCTCAAACGGTCAACGGTTGCATCAATTATCCTGACATTTCACGCTGAAAATAGGTACGTGTGTAGCATTCAAATTTTATTCTTTACAGTAATTACTCAGTGTTACTCATTGTATATATTTGGTGCTGATGTCAACGTTTTGTCTTGCAGAACCAAAAGAAGACCTTCCTCTGGAGGGCGAGGGCGCATCCTAACTGCTCAGCAGGAGATGGACATTGTGGACATGGTGGTGGCACAAGTACAATGGACAAGCTGTAAACATTGCTCTGTGATTGTAATATGGCAGAATCTACTGTAAATCACATGCATTATCCTTGTTGTTCAGAGGATGATGGAATTGGATGCAGGGATCAACCACAATGAATTCATCTACATGGATGAGGCAGGCTTCAACCTGGCCAAACGTCGATGACGGGGTCGGAATATCATTGGACAACGAGCCACTGTCAATGTGCCCGGACAGCGTGGTGAAAACATAACCATGTGTGCAGCAATTTCTGACAATGGTGTTGTGGGCAGAGACCCAGTCATTGGGCCATATCATTCTGCTCACCTTCTCCTTCTCTCACAATCACCTCGTACAACCACATGCAGCAACTACATTTGTCATAGTTTGGGACAATGTGAATTTCCATCGCGCAGTGAGGAGTTCTTTTCTGCGTGGAGGTGGAAGGTCTATGAAAGTAACCCTTACCAGCAGGCCACACTCATCCAAGCCATGGATGAGACATGTGAGGATATAACAGCACAACAGTGCCAGGCTTGGATAAGGCATTCCAAAAGATACTTTCCTCGGTGCCTTGCTAATGAAAACATAAACTGTGATGTTGATGAAAATCTTTGGCCAAATGCAGAGCAGAGAATAGATCATTGATGTCAATATCAGTGAATGCATGTTACAGTATATCTAATATTCTATAGTTACTGTAAGTAGATTTTGTTCATTTGTAATTTTGATTATTTTATGTATTAGACTTTGTAAAACAAAATGTCAGCATACTTTACTTTAGCTTTCTTTTACTGTAGTTTTTTTTTTCCAACAGCAGTATTTGTTAATGTTACTGTAGGGCTCATTTATGTTATTGTGTTTCAAAGATTAAAAAGAAAATGTTCAAACAAAGTTTCTGATGTTTTGGACACTATTTGCTTTTGATGTCTTTATTGTTGCATGGTTGACTACACTGCATTCATTTTCCAATGTACAGGATTTTGATGAGTAGTTTGGATTTTGGTCATCTTTGGACTGCTACATAATATTTGATACAATTGTGTAGAATATCACTGAATGCTTACTGTACATTATTTAGAATATTTTTTATTCTGTAGGTTGCTGTCATTTTGCTCATTGTAATGTTGATCATTTGAATATGAGCAAATGACAGTTTTAGACTTTGTTTTGATTTGAATTATTTTGTGTTTGACAGCATTATTTGCTAATGGGTGTTTTATTTAGCAATGCTTCAATGATTAAACTTCAGTGATCAAAGCATCTGATGTTTTGGTGCTATGATTTGCTTTTGCATGATGTATTTATCTCATTTGACACAGTAGTATTTATTTTGCACTCTGCATGGGATTTTGACCCCAAAATGAGCAGTTCAGCATCTTGTGTTAAGAGTTGTGCACATTGGAATGCTGTATTGAAAAATGAGTCAAAGCAATTGTAAAAAAAACTGTAATTCTGTGCATCCAAAGACATGTAATTAAATTTGGTATTCTGTCTTAAACAAGCAGTTTGTCAGCCCCAGACTGTTGTGAAAAATGATGTATCAAATAAACGTGAAAAAAATGTGTTAATCAGATTATTCTGCCTTTCATTGCAACTGTGGTACCATTCAGTGAGCAGAAATGGTAAAGAGTACTTTAGTTGAAACCTCCCGACAGAAGGGGTACAGTTTCAAAAAAGGTTGAAAACCCCTGACCTACACAATAATGAGCATTAGGTACCAGGAAACGACAGACTTTTCGAACAGTATTTCACACAGAAGTTAAACCATATTATCTACAATATACAGTATATAGTAAACAGTGACCATTATAATTTACTCTGCCCTTTTGTTTTTCTTTGCTTCACATACTGTAAATCTCCCAATTACGTATAGTAGCCCCCAGCTGTCTTATCTAGAACACATATTAATCAGCAAAATTCAGCCTCCGCACTAGGCATTCTTGTGTATTAAATATTTGATTTTGGGGGTGCTTTTCTCATCCAAACGGCATACAGATGGCAACAAATATGTTTCTTTACTATTTCAATCTTGACATCAGTCCTAGCAAATTTGTTTTGTGTAATCAATAGATATGTCATTCTACTGCAGATGTGGACAAACATCCATAATCTATCAATCAGAACTGCCAGGATAGGAAATGTGGCCAAATGCAGCCTATACTAAACCTGTCATAATAATAATCATAGTTCGACCTTGAGGTAGAGAGAAGGTCGTCTTAGTCCAGTGGCATTTAAAAAACGATGTATGTCCATGCATTAAATGAGGCAGGTATCAAAGTGCAGTGTGTCTACAGTGTAGACAACATACCTATATTTTGAGATATATAAAGAAATTCTCCTAAAATATTTATTGTTGCTGCAAAAATTTGCAACATCTCTTACTTTCTCTGCCCAAAAGGTCTGAACCAGTGTTCCTACTGCCTGCGCTAATTGTATTGTCATTTTACTGCATTTCAGGATTTTGAAGAACCACATTTGTATCTTCCAAGCATGTCCTCTCTAAATGTGATAATTACTGATTTTGTAATAATCTTCAATGTCAACACAAGCGCAGGTGGGTGTTCTGGGCTGTGTGGGTTACAGCAGCTCTGCACAGTCCACCAAATGTTATTTCATGAATACATCTATAACAAGAGATGATCTTTGCTTATAAAATTGCTTTCAAATGACAATTAATTTTGTAACCGGGCATTCGTATTTCATGAAATGCTTATCTGACGGGTTCAATTGCCTCTTGTATTTGCAAGACAAACGAAGCGTGACAAAAATAACTTTTTTTTTTGTTGTTTTGTAAGTTATCCTATTAATATGGTAATTACTGATGGCATTTAATTTTAAATAAATGAAGAGCAGTCACATGGACACCACCGCAATACAATCATCTCGCTCGAGATTGTAATGAATGGATACAGTTTGGTTTTGGCAGCTTGACTCACTTTATAAATTTTGACGCATGCAAGATAAATCATTGACATACAGTAGATAAAATACAAATTTCCTTTAGACTTGCCTAAGAGATAGGATTTTTGAGGGGACATGAAACATTTATCCTGTAAACATCCTAAGAGCATTACACTACAGAGAAAATCGAATAAGCTAAAAGATGGGACATCTTGGGAAGGGGAGAGGCAGTTGGTTTACACTGGCCTACAGAAACTTAGCACATTTCATATGTATAACTAATAAGAAAATGGACCAGAATAAGTGACAAAGACAGAATATAACTACAGTAATACTTAAAGAAAAAGTGCAGTTGTAGTCTTCTTCATAGTTTTGATAAACTCCACTGACATCAGATTTATTTTGTTAACAGAGATTTGTCATTTTAAATCTGGGGCATAATGACTAATAACATTCTACCCATATATTTTAGTTTATAAATTAAGCTAGTTGTACAGCATTAAAAAATGCCTAGTCTATCTCTTGTAGCAAGCCTATGCTACGATGGATAACACTGTATGATAGAAGTTTAGTCGGAACTCTTTTAACACAGAAGCATACCTGTCCACATTGAGATTTCAAAATAAGGGAGCTTTTGTAAACTGAAATCTCAGTGGCCTGAATTGAAGTGAATACCATAAGACAAAGGCATACAACTATTCCACTTTATCACTTGGTAGAATGATAGACTGTGATAAGGTGCTCCTTCTAATTACTTTAAAAAATGACTTAATTCATTACACTGCACATATGTGGCAGTCAATAATACCACTGTCAGTAACATTTCATTGTCAACGATCTTCTATTTTAAATGAACACACTATTGCTGTATATAAACATGTTATCAATCAATCAAAATTTCTAAAGAAATGTTGATGCTGAAATTGTAATAGAAACGCCTTTCATTATGTGTGTGACTTTTAGACTTTCCTGCAGAATACTTTGCAATGTGTGAGTCTGGTAGCATGTCCACAGAGGTGCTGAACTAGTCACAGTATGTAAAGGTCTCTGCATATGTAACTTTCTTGATCTCCGTTATTCCGTTGGCAACGAAAGATGTTATTGAAGTGCTGGTTTTTTGAGCGTCGCTGGCTTTTTGGTGTTTTTGTGTTCTCTCATGCTTACCACAAACATCATTCTTGCTCCCATGTCCCACTGTTAAAATCCGTCCTGCATAGTTTACAAAAAGTATACTTTTAGGATTATGTGAGAATATGTTGTTGTCCAAGAAGCTAGAATTTTTTTTACCGGGAGGCTTATCGCACGCAAAGCCATCGTAGCGCAGATGATCAAGTACAGTAATCTGTCATGTATCCGCCCGTCACATATCCTCCCTAACCGTTTATCCACCATGATCAAGCTTTTCAGCAACGTCACCACGTGTACAGCGCTAATGCAAAATGGCTACAGGAAAGCTAAAGCGAAAGCGAGTTGTGCTTACAATTGAAAAAAAGTTGGAAATACTTGCACTTTGGGAAAAGGGAGTTACCGGGATAAAATAGCACATGATTTTGGAATTGGAAAGAGCACTGTGATTGATATTAAAAAGTCTGCCTTAGAGATTAAAAAGTTTGTGCTGGGCTCCGACAGTTTCTTTGGACTGGCTGGAAAAGCAACCCGAAGCCGATCCGACTCAACTTTTTTACTCCATCACAGTAATGTAAGTACTGCACATTTAATTCATATTGTAACTTCAGTTTTATACTTTTCAGGTTTTTTTTTTAATATTGTTTGAGTAAATGGACACTACTTGCAGTTTTTCTTTCTCCTTAATTCTGTTCATTTTGCTACTGTGTAAATTACCAGACACTAATGTAAGTGTATCCAGCACTATTACCAATATGAATATGAAAGAGCAAGCTGTAAATATCTATAAAACCATTTATAACTGAGGGTTAAGAAAGGTTTATTAGTAGACCTTATAAAGCATTAATAATGGTGCTTTATAAATATTTATAACCTGTTCATAGTTTATATACTATGTAGTCATCATCTATAAAAGGTTAATAAAGTGTTTATTATTGGACCTTATTATAAAGAAATACCATACAAAATAGCAGACCAGTAAACATGTAATACACTAATATGTATCAATGCACATTTTTATTTATTTTTCAGGAAAGGACGTTGTAACTATTTAATCAGTTATCCTGGGGTAATTTTTCTGTATGGGTCAGTTAGTGCTCAAAACAGTTAAAATCAATACAGAATTGCACAGGGCAATGGACAGATCAATGTAATATAATCAAACCATATACCACCTGAAATACCACCTCCCATCTGAACACTGAAGGAGTGCTCAGTCTGACTATCAATGAGTGCAGCTGTCGAAATGGATTTAAAAAATGCATGCACCTAGGTGTTGCTTGGTTCATGAACACATTCAGTGAATGAGTGTGATTACTGAAAGATGCAGAAGGACATTCCTCACAAGCTGATTATCAGGTTGTGGTGAGCTGCAGTGAAGTTTTTAGTCTCAGAAAAGTCATGTACATTAAGATCATGCCCCAAGAGTATTACATAGATGAATCAGCAATGGCAACACACTGAAAATGAAGGTAGAAATGAAATCACTGCAGTGAAATCCGGTAACCATAAGAGACCAGTAAGATTAAACAGATGGTCAAACAATGTGTTTTTAATGTACTGAAGAAGCAGTTCTAACCAGGAGAATGAGTGATAATCAGGTGGTTGTAGTGAACAAAATAATTCCACAGATCTTACCTGTTGTGCACTTTGTACACTTCTATTCACTATATATACTGTAGATCTCAAACACTATATATACTGTAGATCTCAAACGTGCAGGTTTGAAAGAAAAACTTATCAAGCATGTATTTTAATTTTAAAACATGAAATCTGGTACTACATTACGCTAAAAACAAGTTCTCAGTTTCTTTCAAAACTACAAATTAGAGACCTGCATTGCAAACAGAAGTGCAGGGCAGGTATTTTCTTAGCTACAACCATTTTAATGATACTATATGATAAGTGAAATGAACTAACCTTCTACAGTACATGCTACTGCATTTGAGTCATTTCATGAAAAGGAGTTACCAATGGGTGACATTATGGACATTTTTGTTAAATGTAGAATGGAACAAATGTAATATACTAATTGCAACACTGTACCTCTAAGAGGAGTCATGGTGTTTGCTGCAAGATAATCTATTTCCTGGGGTCTGAGGAAAATGGGCACACGTGTGACAGGGACACAAAAGTCATTACACCGTATTTAGAGTAAATACACAATTGTAACACGGCAAATAAACTTGATGACAAACGTAACAGGGCAGCAGTGTGGAGTAGTGGTTAGGGCTCTGGACTCCTGACCGGAAAGGTCATGGGTTCAATCACAGTGGGGGGACACTGCTGTTGTACCCTTGAGCAAAGTACTTTACCTAGATTGCTCCAGTAAAAACCCAACTGTATAAATGGGTAATTGTATGTAAAAATAATGTGATATCTTGTAATAATTGTAAGTCGCCCTGGATAAGGGCATCTGCTAAGAAATGTAATTATAATAACTCAGGCACCATGTTGTTTTCTGTCAGCTCTTTTTTTTAAAGAGGCTTTCTTATCTACAGTATAATGATACAGTTTCTTATCAAACTGTTATATTTTTTCACCACATGAGGGTAAAAATGTAACTCAGACACTGAGCCAGCCTTGTGTCTTAATACCAGCATGTTTGAGCCCTGGCATTCACTATCTCCCTATAAAGCAAATGTCTATGCACACTTACGTTGCTGTCGTTTTTTAAAGGTTTTTTAATCTTTGATTATCCAAATCCCAATTATCCAAACTATTACCTCAGCAGTCCCTTGTTAACCTATCTTGTTGTGTGTTGTGCTCTTTATCCCTGTTTGCAAAGAAAATGTGCCATTCAGCCTTCAATTTCTGGTATTTACAGAACAATGCAGTACTGTAGTTTATATATTTACAGGTAAAGGGGTGACATATCTTTTTAGGAGGTTTCTTGATTGGGAAAGTCATGTAAAAAATCATCGATTATTAGAACAATTCAAATATCCGAACACCCCCTAATCCAATTTGTTTGGATAACAGAAGTCTTACTGTAGAGGATTGCTCCAGCTGCAGTGTGGGTATTTAGACACGGTTTATGATTTTTCCATCACTGCCCTTAGTAACACTCGTAACACCAGGAAGTGGGACGTGGTGCAGCAAAAGTGACTGATTTCTTTAAAAACGGTGCATCAAATAAAAAAAAAAGTAGATGGTACTGACAAGAATTCTCTAAACCATATGCTGATGCAGGGTTTTAACGCTGGATAGTTTTATTTTCAATTTTTTTTAATGATGTTTTTGGAATGTAACAGATTTGGGCACCACATATTAGGTTTGCTACCATTTTTAAAACCTCAGTCAGGAAACAAAATATATATATATATATATATATATATATATATATATATATATATATATATATATATATATATATATATATATATAAACAGTATGTATGTGGCTGTAAGTAAGAAGTTGCAGTAAAAAACTGATTTTGAAGTTACCTGTTTTATATGAAAAATGTAGAACTTGCATATGGGTCACTTCAAGAAAAGGGTTAAGCTGTGTATGGTTATTAAATCTGTGTAATACCTGTTTAATACCTGTGTAATAAAACCCTTTCATGGTCACCCCTGTCATTACAACTGAGGGCTGCCAGACATATGGTCTGAAATTACATGGTCTTACAACAAAAATGGTTTGGCTTTAGTACCATTATACACCAAAGAAAGTATGACAATTGTAGCATTAACCATTGTAAATGACGACCAAATCAGGTTGTGACATTGATTAAGACTGCTGGTTTGTCATTTATTGAACTGTAAAACTTTTGACTGATTCAGGCATAAGACAGAATGTTGGAATGTTTCATTTCTAAACTGACAGACCAAAAGGAGCATTGATGAGAGTTGTGTTTTTATGCTTAAAGAAAAGCAGCTGGTTCCATAATGAACCTTAAAAGCAATGAAAAAATGACTGAAGCAAGCAATTACATAAGACATCATTAAAGATGAATTAAAAGCACAGCATAGCAAAACTCAATCGACAGCACCTAACTCAAGATCAAACCCTAAAGCACAGCGACCCCATGCTTTTTACTTTTCAGTTTTAAATATTTCATAATTACAGACACAATTTAGAGGAATAATAGTGATCAAGCGAGGACCACTCCATTTAGGCAGCGTTACTAAAATACATAGTTTCTTTTTTGTTACTATATGTATCACCTGATATTGTGGTATTTTTTTTTTTTTCTTGAGGCGTGTGGGGTTATAGTGTCAGATAAACTCCTTCATTTCATTACAGCCTTGCAACAAACATTAATTTGACATGTCATTCATTTCTTTTTGAAAATCAACCAGTCTTGTTTGAGTTGACAGGCTTTGACCATAAAAATAACATGGACAGCTGTGCCAGAAAGGTCAGTTGAGCTAATAGTGTGACCTTTTGAATTGCTTTCACATATTTGTGCAGATGCTTGGTGAAATGCCAGTTTATAGGAGGGCAAACCTATTTGATGCACTGAGGACAAATTGATTTGACTTATTGAGATAAAACAGGAACTTATTTCATACCTTTTCAATATTGGTATGTGAGGCCCAGACAGAATTTTGTGCAACTTAAATATATTCATGCTTTAAAATTAGTATAGAGGATTTTTATTCAGGGAACTGGGATTTCATAGAATGTTCTATATCTTTTATTTAAAGAGTGTATTTCTCTCTGCTGAAAGATTAAGCTATGCTGTCTCCAGTGGTTTCGTCTTTTCAGTACTCTCAATCTTCAAACCAAATTATTTCTGATATACTGCTTTTGTTATTCTGTGTCACTTATACTATACTCTTCAGTAATTCATGTCATTTATTTTTGTTGCTGTGTAGTGAAGAGGTGGGCATATACTTCATGGGGGTGGTTTTGTTTTTTGTAAATTAAATTAGTTAAAAATCAGCTTTTAAAAAAATGTTATGTAATTTATTTATTTCAAAACATCAGTAGCTGTGTAATCCTGATCTGCCTCATTTTCATCTTATTTTCACATACATATTTCCTTCTCTTCTTTACTCCTAGTGGCATCTGCCCTATTTTATATATATATATATATATATATATATATATATATATATATATATATATATATATATATATATATATATATATATATATATAATGTCCAAATGCAAAACAATATTTGGCAAAATAGTTCAATTTAAAGTAGTAAGCGTAGTCACAGTGAATATGTTTTTCTGAACATGAATTTGTTATTATAGATCATGGACTTAAATTGGCTACGATTAAAAGAAAACTCCAATTCAATCCCTATGGCGATTTTAATTCTAAAATTGAGGAGGGTAAGTTAAAGAAGCTCCTCTATGTTACCAATGATTGTCTAGTCAGCCCAACTTACCTGATTGTATACTCCTTCACCACTGATGGCACCACCGTGTAAGAGATGGTTCAATACAGGGCATTACAAGAGCATAGCAATGGTATTATTCTATATATATATTTGAATTTCGGTTCTATTATTCTATTCTCTCCTACAACCTCTCCCTTCTCCACCTTGCAGTAGGTTTCATCTCGAGGAGCTGCCTCATTTTAGGCTATAGCTGGCTGTGCTAAAGGCTCCAACTGACTAGACCAATTGACCAACTTGCTGTTGCAATTAAATCATTGTATTGTAACAGAAAATCAAAAAGCTTGTTATCTCTATTTTTTTCCTGACCGAAAAATGAGATCTCTTCTCTTATTCTGTGGTTCATTATTAATAAGGTACTTTAATATCATCACAAAGTTTGTAGCAGTGGGGAGTAGTGGTTAAGGCTCAGGGCTCTGGACTATTCAGGAGAGAGTCGTGGGTTCAATCCCAGGTGGGGGACGATGCTGCTGTACCCTTGAGCAAGGTACTTAACCTAGATTGCTCCAGTAAAAATCCAACTGTATAAATGGGTAATTGTATGTAAAATAATGTGCAAAAAAATAATGTAATTGTATGTAAAATAATGTGCTATCTTGTAACATTTGTAAGTCACCCTGGATAAGGGCGTCTGCTAAGAAATAAATAATAATAATTAACAATTGATTGAACAATTTAACAGTTTTTTCCCCTAAAATGGAGGGTTCATCTTTCAGTCACCATGAATTGTCCTCAAGTTCAGAAAGAATAGCAGTTCTGCATAGCATTATTTTATAAACTATACAGAGTGATAAGCAATGCTCCATACTGTGAGTACGGTGAATAACTCAGCAATATATGATGACACTAGGATAGTATGTCCAAACCTCACATCTGTCATTTATGCTTTTTTTTCTTCAAATCCACTGTTTGACCTGGATTATAATGTAACAGGCCTCTTCGTCAGTCTCAGATATCGCCGATATACGGACACCTCGGGGCATTGTGAGGCACAAGATGAAGTCAAGTGCCTCCAACCCCAGAGAAGTCTGTATATTCAACATATAGGGATGCCCTGAAGGGCCTTATTAAATACTGTCCAAGGCAGAGCAGTGATTTAGAATATGGGACAAGGCTCCAACTGTCCGTATCCATCCAATATAAGGACAGCTGAAACCATGTGCCAAGCCAATGGCAGAGCTCAATTTCAACCCTAAAAAAATATATATATATATATATACATAATCTTTATTTTTATATAGTGCCTTTCATAGTGGACCACCACCACAAAGCGCTTTACAAGATACGAGACTGGGGTGTGTGAAATATGCATCAGTTGCAGAGTCACTTACAACAATGTCTCACCTGAAAGACAGAGCACAAGGAGGTTAACTGACTTGCTCAGCGTCACACAATGTATATATGTAAAGTCTTTTTTAACCTCGGAAAGGAGGGGTGTGCTTTCTGGAAACAGATGCTTCAGGAAAGATCTGTCTACTCAAATGACTTTTACAAGGATAAAATGCTAAGCTAAAGATACATATATCAACTTGTGCAAAAGCTTTTTGATATGGCTTTTTATTGTACATGGCAACTAAGAAGATTTCAACACAGATACAGTAGATGGATCTTTACAATCTGGTGCTACTCAGCCATGCCGTGGTTTTTGAAAGAGTGCCTATTGAATAAAGAGATGATCATGAGATCTTTTTTAAACCCCACATCATTTAGAGTCCTTATTCCTGACTTTCCCATGAGCCATCCATGACTGAGCTGAGCCCCTCTCTATTACTACATTTTAAAATGATGTTGATATCTTCTTACTCATTTAATTCAGCTTGCTGTGACATAAGGGAATCTGTTCCAATTTATTTATATTTCCTTATTGAACAAAGTGCCTAAAAATAGTTGTTTGGATAGAAGCAGCAAATACTATACAAATATTATATAATACACTCCAAGCTATTCAGCTGGGTGCTGGCAGGTCAATACCATGATCATCTTCAGTTTTATGTATTCAAATCCATACCTATCAGTAGTGTCCCTGTGAACTTTTATAGCAAGGCAAAACTGACTAAAAATAAATACTGGAACCAGATTTAGAAAATGTACTTTCATCTGATCTCTGACAGTTGGTTCTAAGCTTTTGAATTTCCATTTTGTCACAGAACACAATTCAGTTGCAGAATATAAAAACAAATGTTTCACTTCAGAGGGTAAAGCAATGGAGATATAAAACAGATGAAATTATATATTGTTTTCTTATTATTTCATAAATAAAATTCAGTTAATTTCTGGGGATTTAACAGGTTCAGGAAGAACAAAAAGTACTATTTTCTTTGCCTATGTCATCATCATTCTAACAAATACAGTACAAAAGATTTAACTTGTTATAAAACCCTCCAAAAAACTGCAACTTTAGCAAGGGCTAAGTTCAAAATACCATATCCAATATTTTCTTAAACTGTTCAAATGTAAAATGTGAGATATGCCAGTCTGGCAATGGGGGCTGGATATAATAAACAATTACAGCTTGTGCATATTTCCCTTTCCTATGAAAACCCAAAAGTTATGCTATTACATGAGTGTGAAAGGATAGCGGCAAGGCCAAGGCTGATGAATGACAAGAAGCAGACCCAGTCGGAAAGCTGCAGTTTTAGTGCTGATGCGCACTTTGATTAACAATACAGGAACTCAAAATAAAAGGGTTAAACAAAAACACTTCAAAATAAAACAGCACCAAAGCTGAGCGAGAGCACACCCTGCTGTACTGACCCTTTCCCTCAAATAACCCAAACAACGGATCTGGCTCCCTTTATATAGCATGTGGCTGGGCTTAATCGATCCTCAATTAATCAATTCAACTCCAGCCACATTAACCCCACCCCTGCCAAACTTAAATACAAAAATAATAAAACACACACAATTTACACAAGCAGGGCTTCCGCCCTGCCACAATGAGTTTTGTTAATTAATTAGTTAATAAGTTAATACGTCATGTGTAGGGTGTCATCTGGTACAGTTTAGGCGAGAGGACCGTAATATTTTTCGTTTCCTCATTAATGCTACAGAACTCTCTTTCCATTTCTTTACTTGTTAGATTTGAATCCCATAAACACAGCAAGGACTGCAAACCATAGCTTAACTGTTGTCGTTGCTCAAACTGTGCAAAATGATTTTGGATAATAAGAGACACCCTACACACACACACACACCATATTAACTTATAAAGCACAAAAATTGTCTAACTGTATGTTCTATGCACGTACACAGAGGAGACTAAATGATAGTTCGTGGTATATGTTTTTTATTCACCGCAGGAGGATGTGCCAATGAATCATGAGATATTATTATTATTTTATTTATTTATTTGGCAAAGGTGACTTTACCCAAGGTGACTTACAGGTGTTACAGGGCAGTACAGGGTTATAATACAAGATCAATATTTAAATACAGTACAGTTTACAGTAAATGCAAATTATAGTGCTAAAATACAATATGAAATAAGATGCAACAAGTTAAGATTAGGAACAAGTGGTTCATGTAAGGACATCCTAAGGAGAATAAAAACTGCATACCAATCATTCAGTATTCTGTTTAAGGAAACTTTCCATGCTGGCAATATCTACTGACTGAAATCATTCCTTTTCAGTACATTAGGCCAGTCTCCGTTGTTTCCTACAGTTACCAGTGTTAATGAAAGGGCTACAGTTGTAAAAAAGTTGTATAAAACTTGGCAATATTATTTGAACTATTTAAGCTCAGCTCCATCCTGAATTTCAGCAGCACACCACTGAATTGAAGAATAAACATTTGAAACTAGTCCCGGTAAGCATGTTATCCCACTCGAGTGGGATGTATCCCACGCTAGATATACCCACGCTTGTGGTATAAATATATATACAAGATTTTGACAAGTCCTTAATGGTGATTGATTTATTGTTTTCAAATAAAAGCTTCTTTGTATGTTTATAAGTGTTGAGAGTGTTTTTCTCACAGTCTTTGCTGTGTTGGGTCTGTCATACAAAGAGATTAGAGGTAGCCACCAAACAATTATAAATATATTAATCAATAAGCCATTCAGTCTAAATAAAAACAGACAGAAAGCTCATACTAATGTATTTAATCTTTCTGTAGATTCTGGTGTAGTTTAAACAAACAGAATTCTTTGTCACTGACATTTTTTTTAGGAATATTTTTATTAAATTTTTAAATAACATACATGCAAATCTAAAATACAAACACATTCATAATACTTGACATTGACGTTCCGAGTTTGAGATCTATGCTATTATAAGCGATAAGGTTCTGCTAATAAGTCCCAATGTGGACATGACTTACAATTAAGCAATTGTGCCCATCGATGAAGGCTCTACCATGTGGTAGTTGACCGTGACTGGAGTTAAGCTTCCTGAGCAGATGGGGAGGTCGCTAACGAAAGTCAAGGTCAACACCCACACGCTCCAGCCTTCATCGAGAGGGCACTATCGCTATTACAAAATTATTTTTCTAACTATTTTCTTTAGAAAAACACTTTAAAACCTAGATTTACCTTGAACTTATAATGATTTGTTGGGTACCCTTCCGCTGAGAAAGATTTTAGGAAAATAGTCCTAAAAATGTCCATAAAGGATTACATAATGAGATTTAAAAATAATAAAAATAAAAAAATAAAAAACATGAACTAAATAACTTTTTACTTGTGAGAGATGCTTATAGTTAGAGCTGCTGATTTTCGGTTTTAACCAATTAAAACTGATAAAACACCCCCAATACAAAAAAAAAAAAAAAAAATGAAAATGGTGTACATCTAATAAATACCGGAAAACTCAATTCATATTCACTTGACCCCTTTCCTTGTGAAAATAAATAAATAAATAACCTGCAAAAAAATAATAATAATAATTACCCAGTGCAATGTCCTTCCTGACTTGTATCTTGCATTGATTCGTTCTGAATACTTAAACCCACCCCAACTACTGAGTGGCAGCAAATTCCTACTTTTCTATTGTAGGATTGTACACGCTTGTGACATTTAAAACACAATTACAATTTAATACAGAGCACTGTTCTTGCTCACAAGACAAAGCTATGTTACAGTTCAATAGAGTTGACTTACACACTCGTGGAATTTAAAACAGCATTGCAAATTGTGGCGAAATGTAAATAAATGCCTAAACACACAAAAACCCCAGAAGAATATGCTTGTGACCAGAAGGATTTAATTGTGGAAGACAGCAAAGGAAAGAAGGTACAAGTGTCAAGTTACTATACATATTGTGACCACCAATTTTGGAAAGTAACTGAAAACAATCATTTCATACAGTATATAAACTCGAAAAAAAAAATATATATATATATTTGCATAAAACTCGAAAACAGCTAAAAATAAGCACCGAAAAATGAAATTAATAAAAAACAAAAGTCCTACTTATAGTTTATCTGAATGGAGCAATATTACTGAACTGTTCATGTCTTGGTTTGTTGTTGTTGAAAGATGCTGATGCTTACACAGACTGATATGTGTGAGTGGGAAATCCATCCATCCATCCATTATCATTAACCGCTTACTCCTCTACAGGGTTGCGGTGAGCCAGAGCCTAACCCAGCATACACAGGGCGCAAGGTGAGACTACACACTGGACAGGACGCCAGTCCATCACAGGGCACCACACACACAGAGAGCAATTTAGAGTGACCAATCAACCTGGACAGCATGTCTTTGGACTGTGGGAGGAAACTGGAGTACCCGGAGAAAACCCACGCGAACAGAAGGAGAACATGCAAACTCCACACAGACAATACCCTAGGCCGGATTTGAACCTTGGACCCTGGCACTGTGAGGCAGCAGTGCCAACCACTACACCACCATGCCACCTTATGAGTGGGAAATGAGAAATAGAATCCAAGGTGTTTTTATCAGAGTGCTGTACTCGCGACTATAAAACACAATTCCCCTGCTAAATAACTAAGATGCAAACGAACCAGAGGAGTTCATAATTGTTAAAATCGTATTGTAGCTCAGAGAACAAGCACATCTCCCTGATGACAGGTAATTTGACTAAATTATGGTAAAAGTATGAGATTTGTTTTAATAAAAGCTAAAAGCTTTAGTTGTTGAAAGTTAATATGAATCAAACCAAATTGCTCGGAAGACAATAAAATAATTTAGCAAAATAATGACTTCCATTCCAAAATGATATTTTAATGTACAGTACTAACAAATTAATCACATTTTATTAACAAGGTGGGGATAATTTTAACTGTTGTATCCTGGTATATTGGCATCAGAGTCACATGGTCTAATTGCAGCTAGACAATTGGAGTGAACTACACACATGGAATAATGAGGTGCTAGGATTCAGCAACACATTTTCATATTGAAGTACTGTGTAAGTTAATAGGTACAGTTGATCTTGTCTCTTATAGTATACATGTCTTCTTGTGGACACTTTGGGCGGGCATAACCTTAACTTATTATCAATCATGTTATAATGTAAAAAAAAAAACACAATGCATTGTAAATGCCATTATTCATGCCTTTAGAATTATTGTCAGTTGGTCGTGCATGATATAAGGGTTACTGGAATTTGGTGTTTTGATTTATTTATAATATATATATATATATATATATATATATATATATATATATATATATATATATATATATATATATATATATATATATATATATAAGGAACCAAGCAAGGAACTAAATGATCTTTAACAATTAAAGGGGGACCAGTGATAATATTGTTAATGTTAATAAAAGGTAAGACATTAGATTTTAAAACCTTGGTTAGCATTCCTTTAAATTACAGAGTGGCAAAGTGACAAGGCTTTAGAGAGGGATGGGCCATGTATACTGTAACAGAGATCGAATGATTGTTGGTGTTAGATCTCCCTTCCAACCTGTGTAAAGGGAACAGAGTACCCTGGACTAAATGGCATAACAGTTTATTCCCAGGGTTAGGTGGAAGTCGGCCATCTAGAAAGCGGGCGGAGCTACAGTACACACTCAATGACCCGGACGGGAAACGGCATGGCATCCGCGGATTGGAGGAGCGGATGTGCTCGTTAACCAAGAGGTCATGGGTGAGGGTATAAAAAGGGGACATAGTAAAGTGATCTGTTCCTTTGTAAATGGTTAGACAAAACCTAAAAGGAGAAACGGTGAAAACCGTTTGTTTATTGTTTAGACTACTAACATGATCCGGAGCTGTAGCCAAAGGCCAGCACCAAACCGCACATCCGCACTTCCCTTGTTTCACAGAGAACAGTATTTGCACCACGAGCACTAATTCACTCACTAAAAGGACCTGTGTATGTGTTTTGTGTTATGTGTGGGTGTATAAAGAACGGGACTATTGGTTTCGGGGTATACCCGGGGATTACAAATAAAGTGATACACACCACTGTATCACTTTACAGCATTATTGTTTACTGTTTGTTTTGCCATCAGAAAATTACAATCAATACACCCCATTGCACCTGGATATCATTGTCTGTCTGTTTTTTTCTGCACTGCTGTATTCCCTTCACCTGCACACACTTTCCCACTTTGCCACAATACCTAGAGTTGAAACTGAACCTTTACAGAATGTAAACAAACTGGAATGACTGGTGTACTATGAATTACAGTGCACAGAAGGGTACATTATGATAGAATGCAGTAAACATGGAATACTGCGGAATAAACACGTGGAAATTCGATTCAGATCATGTGACCAGGTTTTTTCTCAGTTATTTCATTAAATTAAATTAAATCACTTGAATGGAGAATCAAAAACTTCTGTTGTGGAGTTGTGTTTCAATGCATATATGCTGCTAATACTGGAAGTTTACTTCACCACTTTCAGCTAAAAAAGAAGCACAATTACTATATCAACAATGAAGAACAAACATCTGTTTTGAATGGTAAGATATTCCAGTATGCTTGATAAGAAGCAGTGTTTGGCTTTTTAGAAAATCCTATTCTAAACCTGTTTGTAACAATGAAGTGGGCCCTATCAATAAAGCATTATGTAAATGGATTCTAAGAATAAATTATGTTTTGAACAGAATAATAAACTACAACCCCTGTCTCACAAATAGTTTAATCAGTCATCAAATCATCTTCCACTAAAAACTATGTTAAGGTTTTGTGAATAGTGCCAATGCTGTGACCCTGAAAACTGTAAAATATGATTTCTCCCATTTGAAAGACCTAGCAATGATTGCCAGAGGTATTACAATGCCAATATTCTCCAATGAATGTGTGCTTTGCACCTTTTCAAATTCTTTGGAGGTACAAATCTAAACTTGATGAAATGTGAAAGACTGCAGTCCTTTTATGTTATTAAATGCAATCTTTTATAGAGTTGAGGTTTATTCTTACAAAATGCTCAGTAGGGCTATTATTATACAATCTGCAGAAATGCAGAGAGTCTGTGGGGTAAGAAAAGCTATTATAACAAGTTGAATGTGATTTGATTTTTAACCACAGGTCTCAGTCATATTTGTGCTGCAATCTCTGACAGGAGACGACCAAATGGCTTCCCACTGAGTCTGCTTACTGTGACTAATAGATCAACCTCACCTTTCTAGGGCTGGTAAATATATTTAAAAAAATGTTTTACAGGAATGTTTACTTTCACCAACCATTTAGAGAGATCATTCTTACTCCCTAAACGCAGCACTGTGGTTGCATAAAACTGTTTTACTCTGACAGGAAACAGCTGCACAAACCAACCAAAAAAAATAAATAAAAAAAACCTTTTATTTATATCTTTGAGTCTGTGGCATTTGGAACTTCTGAACTTAACAGCACTGTTAAAACTTCTGTAGGGGGCTCCCGAGTGCCGCATCCGGCAAAGGCACTCCGTGTGGAGCGCAGGATGCGCCCTACAGCCTGGAGGTCGCCGGTTCAAGTCCAGGCTATTCCACTGCCAACAGTGGACGAGAGCTCCCAAGGGCGGCGACACTGGCCAAGCCTCGCCCGGATGGGGAGGGCTTAGGTTGACCAGGGTGTCCTTGGCTCACCGTGCACCAGCGACCCCTGTGGACTGGCCTGGCGCCTGCAAGCTTGCCTTGAAGCTGCCCAGAGCTGCATTGTCCTCCAACGCTGTAGCTCTGGGTTGGTTGCACGGCGGGCCTGCAGAGTGAAAAGAAGCAGTCGGCTGACGGCACATGCTTTAGGGGACAGCGTGTGTTGGTCTTCGCCGCACCCGAGTTAGAGCAGGATTGGTAGCGGTGAGCTGAGCCTAAAAATAATTGGCCATTTCAAATTGGGAGAAAAATGGGTTAGAAATCAATTGGCAACTACTAAATGTAAAAAAACACACAAAACAAAACCAACTTACGTAACACTTTCTACAGTACAAGTTTGCTCTTTTAAGTTTTTCCCACAGCAACAGCTCAAAAAGTGACTTTATAATCACCCCATACTAACATTTCTGAGAATTCTAATGTAATTTAGAACAGAACTGCATGACCGTTTTGCTTTTACCTCAGTCAGATTATAATGCACCTCCTTCTTGTGGCTGATGAGTTAATAATACTGACATCAATATACGACACCTACTTACCTCTGTAGTCGAATGGGAAGTCATTCGTCTTTGAACTGTATGGTTTGAGGTTGGTGTCCAGCCCTTGCCTTTCCATTCAATTCAGTGGGCTTGGATGCTAGTTTATTACACACTACTGAGCTGTTTAAACACAACACGTATCCTGCAAATCTTGCTGTTTCCTGATGTTTATGAAATCACCTTGTGATTATTTGACCCAAAAATTATAATATTGCAATGATCAAATCATAAATTATGTTATCTTAATAAACATGATAATGTTCAAAAAGTAAGATCAAATTAAAAAAATTACACATGGTATTGAAGTTTTTTATATTGACGGTTTGTGCAGTTTAGCTTTTCTGTAAGTCAGCAATTATCTCTAGTCACCAGCTTGACCACCGGTATACTCAGACACACACTACAGACTCAAGTTGTTCGCTGTTGGCATCTCTCCTCCAGTTAGTTCATCTACTCGCCTCTTCTACCTTTAAATCAGTAAGTCTGCCTTACCTGGGATCGCTTTCTCTATTTTTAGTAATCTGCCTGAAGCAGTTTAATATTCACTGAAGCATCACAGAGCACATTCTACAACAGACACATTGCATTTGCAATATACTCTGTGTCAATGCATAACATACATTTACTATACTATATAATATGAGCCCATGTTTAAGTTATTCTGTTTTACATCAATAACATATTTAATTAACCAATTTCTTTAAATGTTTTAATAATATACATTATATTACTGACTGTCACTCCAGTTACTGCACCAACCTGCTACCCTTTCTGGTTTACTCTTCACAAACACAACTTCTAAAAGGATAATAACTGAAATACCGATTTTTCCCTAAAAGCAGGGTGTACTTACAAGCCTTGAAAACACTTTTCTATGACATTTCTGGTTTCCCCAACGTGTTGGGAGCAATAGACTGCACACATGTGCCACTAACCCCTCCAGCTCATTCTGAGCACCTGTATAAGAATAGGAATCACACCTATTCTATTAATGTGCAGGTGGTTTGCAATTGTGCACAATTTAGCACTGCACCACTGACTAGCTTAAATAAAAACTGACAGTATACATTTGGCTTATAGGCTATTCATGAT
The DNA here is from genome assembly GCA_030684275.1 of Acipenser oxyrinchus oxyrinchus. Lineage (NCBI taxonomy): Eukaryota > Metazoa > Chordata > Actinopteri > Acipenseriformes > Acipenseridae > Acipenser > Acipenser oxyrinchus. The sequence continues at coordinate 64,184,095 of CM060252.1, read as the reverse complement.
AATATGAATTAGTGGTATAATGCAAAATTTGTTGCTGCTCCTTTGAAATTCGTATAAACGGGAATTGACTGTCCTCCTGTAAGTATCATAACAATGGGGCATCATGATCTATTTTGTGTTAATTGTCTAGGCTACTAAGTAGGCCAAGTTAATAATAATAATAATAATAATAATAATAATTAAAAAACACTTAAATCATTTAGTTACAATTTAAAATAATCTTTTATTTGCATTGTACACCAATGTGTACAATGCAGCAGCATGATGTATTTTGTGTTACTGGTAGCCTACAGGCTAAAGTAAAAAGAAAGTACACTAAGTATTCATTTGATTTTACTACTGTACTGTATGCTGTATGGGCATACTGTACAGATTTATATTTTTTTCATAATGTAATGTGTAGCCTACCCAAAACACATTTTGCACAATGATTTATACATTTAAAATACATTGAGCACAATAAATGTATGTGTGTGCGATTTTATTGTGTTTTTTTAAACACGACACCTCCTCATGTTGGACAAACATATCCAGTTTCTCAAGGGGCTACTTTATGATTATGAAAAGATTTTTGAGAGAAACACATTTCTTTTTTGGGGTGGTGAAAGTGGGAGCCCCACTATATAATCTGACAGGATTAAACTGCTTTTCATAATTTATTCGAAAAAATGTTGCACAACTCTCGAAATGCAAATTGCGGTATGTTTGCGCTGTGACTGGCCTATCGCTGTAGGCCTACATCTGCCCCCAAGTGTTTAATTAGGGGTTTAAACATCTAAATCACAATACAACTAGAGTCTGCCTCTCTGGTTTTTGAGAAAATTAAAAACAAAAGAAAACCAATTTTTTTAAAAATGAAAAATAAATGAATACATAAATAAATAAATAAATATTGAAATAAAAAAATATATAGACATTTATTTATTTATTTATTTCAATAATTATTTATTTTTTCATTTTGGCATAAAATATCCTTCATACTTTGACTGTATGTGGTTATCTTCACTGTCACAGGAACGGCAAAGCGGCGCATTGTGGAGTTATTCAAATCTTCTGATGACTCGTCACATAAATCCAATATTGCTTGTTTATTCAGTCGAAAACGACTAATAATCTTATCATTTGTGAGGTCCAAAAAAACGAATGTGGGGTCTGTATAACCTAGCAAAGGGATACCTCCCCGTCCTCATTATTCTACTGCCGCAACACATCTTGCTTTCAAAAGGATAGTGAATTGTGTATTTTTTAAACAATAGCGACTAAAGTTACACCAAGTAGAAGCAGGTGTAACTCAGAAAGTCCTGAAAGCCTAATAACAGACGTGTAAATGCTTCGGAAATCGCACATAGGGGTATATCAGCTCATTGTGAATAACCTAAAATAGACAGATGATAAAATCCCACAAAGCACCTAAAGGGCCGCAGTGTCTTCTGGCTTTCGTTCCATCTGAGCTCTCAATTACTTAATTGGTCTAATTATTTGATTAACTGGACACATTTAACACTTCCCTTCATGCCTCAAAATGTTTCATGTTCATTCAGATGAACATAAAAATAACTAAAATAAGCAGAAAATAACTTTTTGGAATGAACTACAGTATAGTACATCTACAGTACTTGCACAATCAAAATGTGACCCCATGTCTGCTTCTCCCACTAGAACTAAAAAGTGAAACTATTGTTTTATGAAACTGAAATTGGGTTACGCACAACTAGATTTGACAACTTTCATGCTTCAGTTTTGAAAAACAATTGCATCGAAGAGTCATCCATCCAGTATTTCTTCTGGCATTGGCTACGTCAAGAATAGGATAGACTGAACTTATTGTATATGGAGTTGGTTAGACATTCATTTTAATTCAGTTGGGTTTAAGAAAAGTGTTCATGCACTGCCTATACATTACAATTGCTTGTATCTTTATCTGGTGGCTCAGATACATTACTGTATAAAAAAGCTTTTCACTCATGATCTATGTACAGTACAGTACATATAATTCAGAAAGAGACTGGATTTCAACGGGATATTCAGAAGTATTATTATTATTATTATTATTATTATTATTATTATTATTATTATTATTATTATTATTATTATTAATAAATAGGTTTAAAGTAGTGCTAACCAAACTACAGTATTTTCTTACAGGCTTTATTAATATTACTGGTCCCCCTTCTATTGTAAAGAGCATATTTTGGTTACATTCATTCAGGGAGTGATTAGTTACCTGGAAGCAACAACACCTTTTTATCTGCAATTGTTTTTTAATGCAAGCAAAAAAATATAAAGACAGTATCTTCATCAGAAGAAAAGGAACTGCAGTGATACTATTTCTAAAAAGAACATCCTGTATATTTAAGTAAAAAAAGGCTATTATAATGCTTGTTCTGTACGTCCATGTTGAACTGTACATCTATCAATAGAAATATAATAAGGTGTGATGAACATCTCAGAACAACAATGTGCAAAAAAAAGAAACAACAAATCAATATATAAAAAAGCCAGAGGGGAAGACTAATACATTAGATGAAACTTAGCAAAATACCAAGGACAAGATTGATTGTAGCTTCACAATAGCTACAGACTATATTACTATGATAATATTATATACCAAATTGTGTAAAGTACGTTTTTGGCCAGATATTATGCTTTGGCATTAGCATTTTGCTAGGTTTCAATGCTACTGTGTTATTTATATTTTATTTAATTTAATTTTTTACGTTGCTGTGTTATTATTTTGTGAGATATTGGTATTAGTAGAGACTAATGAAAAATATGGTCTGTTTAAATTAATTATCATTTACTATTTTACTGTGATATGGAAGGGATACTTTATATCAAGTTTACACAGAGGCAGAATGAAGGGGGTGGTCCAGACTGTCATGAAGGGGGGATATCGGATACGAAACATACCGTTGAAGTAAACAATACATTGACATTAAATGGGGGTTCGGACTCCCTGATTTGCAGTGCAACGGTTGCAGTTATGAAAGATTACAACGTCACTATGACACGTTGCACAAAGCAACGTATTTTGAGTTTACTGGAAATGAAAGAAGCTATGAAGTCAACTAAAGGTTTTTCTGAAAAGCGCTGTGGATCCCATGAACAATACAACCACCGGAAAGGACTTATTTTTTTTAACTTCAAGATGCCATGGAGTGCAGAATTACCTTGGAAGAAAGTAACTGGGATTACAACAGAGGGTGCATCATATCACTGGACAAAAGAGTGGACTGGCTAGCAGAGTGCTGGAAAAAAAGAAAGTAAAGAAATGCAGAAGTACCCATTTTCTTACACTGGATTCTGCATCAACAGGCATTATGTGGAAAAGTTGCAGAATTAGAACACATAATGAGCATTGCTATCAAGTGTTCGGACAGAAGTCATAAAAAGATACATTTCATAGTGCTACTGTTTACTATTTCACATTTTCACAGCTTGTCAGTATCTTTTTTTCCAGTGCTGTTAAAAACGTTATATTTTGGAATATAAGTTAAATAAGCTGCTTCTAGTTATATCTGCCTATTTTTGTACTATAAAATACATTAAGTAACATGTCGATTAATCGATTGAAATCGTGCCTGCATACTTATTGATGAGTAGGAATTGTGCAGTGAGGGTAATGTGTTTTGAGTAGTATATTTGAATATATGGGCAGCAGTGTGGAGTAGTGGTTAGGGCTTTGGACTCTTGACCGGAGGGTTGTGGGTTTAGTCCCAGGTGGGGACACTGCTGCTGTACCCTTGAGCAAGGTACTTTACCTAGATTTCTCCAGTAAAAACCCAACTGTATAAATGGGTAATTGTATGTAAAAATAATGTGATATCTTGTAACAATTGTAAGTTGCCCTGGTTAAGGGTGTCTGCTAAGAAATAAATAATAATAATACATGCAATTTATATACACATTTTCATGTACATTACAATTTATATAGAAAAGAGAGAAAACATTTAACACAAAAAGAAAGAAAACGCTTAACGTGACACAGGGGTTAGTAACTGTACCCTACTGACTATGTGAAGACCCTCCACACAGTGGAAAGGAAAAACCCCCTTTCATTTTTTTTATTTTCTTTTTTAGGAGGAAACCTTTTGTGGCCCAGGCGGATAGGACATCCCCAGTGTGGACATACTAGCAATAGACTGATGGGCAGATGCTACTTCGGCTGGTGAAGAACGAATGTAAGCTTCGACTGCTGATGAGGTCCGGCATCCCATATTTTTTATTCAATGTTGGTTAATCTTTGCTCTTGCTGCTGAAGTGGCTGCCCCGATTCTGAATGAATGCAGAGTGTAGAATTGCCGGTGGAGAGCCGAGAACAAAACCGATGTCTTGAGACAACAGACCCGCTTGCATTGATGAAAAGGGGGTCGGAAGGAGATTTGGGTTTACGTTCTGTAATGTATTTCAGCATTGAAGCATATGGACATAGAGGAGAGGTTTTTTTTTTTTACAATGGACCGGCTTGAATTGAAGAACGAAGGATCAGAGGATGACATGGCCTTGCGTTCTGCGATGTACTTCAGCATGGAAGTGTAGGGGACAGAGGAGAGTTCATTTTTGAAAGCTGAATACATTGTCCTTGCTGCAGCTGATCTGTTTCTGAAATTCGAAGGAATAGGATGAAATAGGAATCTTGAATGAGGTTCAGGTCACTGCAGCGGATACCTAGAGTAGGAAAGATGGAAATAGAAGGAACTATACATTCGGATATACAAATGGAGAAAAGCAGCCTTGGCAGAGAAAGTAATCAAGTTACCTTGAAAAACTATAGAGATAGCCAGGCGAGCAGGTGGAGCAGGAAAGCACTTGGAAATTCCTCGCAAGAGGAGGCGAAGAACTGGAATTGATAGTATAGTTGGAGAAGCAACAGACATCAAGCGAAATTGGTGTTGAATTCCTGACAAATAGGATTTGATAGTAGCTGGTGCCAGATGTAAAGATTCTTTTGCATGAACTATGAAAACCATGATCCAATTCTGGTTAAATGGAGTAGGATTAATCCTGTTTTGGGAGGACCAGTCAAGAGGGCTGGAGAGAGATAAATTATACAAATGTTGGGGAAGATTTAGGCAGATTGATACAAAGTGTGAATAGTCTATTAATGCATTATCCATCGTGAGGGAAGAGGATGCTTTCAATTATATTAATAGTTCTTCAATGTCTGCTGGCACCTCCACACATTAATTATTAGCCTTTTAAAGTAAACATTTCAAACCAAGCTCCAGGTAATAATTATTTGATTAGAAAATACAGGGCTTTCTTACACAAGGATATAGGTACTGTAGCTTAAACACACAATTTGTGGTGTTATACTACCCTCTAGTGGTTACGATTAAACATGCATGATTCCCCTTAATGAAAGCAAGAGGGTCAACTACAGGAATGAGTTGTAAAACACGAAACCAAGACAATTTCGTCACAAGTAACCCCCCCCCCCCCCCCAAATTAATGTCATACCCATTATGATTCTGTGTCTCAGTTACTTAAAGAAAGTAGCAATGGACCGCTGCAGCTGGGAGATTGTATGGAAATAGTGCAACATGATGATTCAGAGATCTACTGCCGATATGGGTGTGGAGAGACGAGGTTGTACTGGCATCTGCAATGGCGAGAAAGTAAACAGAATTGGTAATGCTGATAATGAGTGATTCCAGGCGATTGTGCACAGAAGGGCATCGTTAAGAGCTGAATTAAAGCTTGCTGTCTTTAGATATTATAAAAGGGGAGAAAGATAATCTGCGCTACTGGATCTTGTAACACAGACAGAGAGTAAAATGTCAGCGGCTTGAACCAACTGGGGGAGCAGCATTGCTGCTGCTTGAGTACTGGAGTGCAACAGAAAAGAAAAATACCTTTTACGAACAAAGCTTTCAGGATTCTGTGAACATGTCAATCTTTACAAAGACACGCTGGAAATGCATGCCAAGGAAGATTTCTCTAGCGGTCAGAATACTAGATACAGTTGCTGCATGATCGAGTATTGTACCGATGCGGCTATGGAAGGTCGGCGTGAGCCGAAGAATCACTATGTTGGTAGGATAAAACAGGATACCGGGCGGATTTCTTTAGCGATTTCATCTGCTGGATTTGGATAGAGGGATGACGCCATCATCAGAGATTTGCTGATTCTAGAAAGAAAATTGCTGCGGGTGAGTTTTCTTCTGCACTCCAAATAATCGATTTAGATGTGGGTCTGTAGTGTTACATGAAACGAAAAAACGCAAGACCAACGAAAAAATCAGGACAACTACATGGCTAAGCATTAAATAGAGTACCTTTAATTGATGGAAGAAGATGATTGGGCACAGGGGGCCTAGCTCCACCCCCCGAACCACACTAAATAGGTTAACATTTATTATTATTTATTAACACTTCTAAATGGCACTGTCTTAAATGGCACCACTGGGACCCTGAACTTGGGATACCTAAAGTACTGATTTAGCGGTAGGTCAATATAAACTAGACCATCTATTTAAGTTCTCTCTGGAGATGTTGAATATGCTTCCCTACTTAGAATATCAACATAACTTCACCATAACTTCAAAGTGATAACTGAGGTGAAAGGCTGAGTAAAATATTTAAATGATAGTATTACCCAGTCTGTTAATTGTTTTGATACCCAATATTGGTTACTTAAATGAACAGTTTACCGTCAGACTTATAATAAAAAATTTGCAGTATCAGGCAAAAAACATCAGTGTGTAGGTGTTTTTTTTTATATATGGTACACAAGATCTCGACTAAATGCTGTCATAATAAAAAGAAAACTGTTATTATTTATTAATATTTCAAGTATGACCGTTCACATGGTTTTGCATGCTTTTTTCCAGAATCTATTTCTTGTTTTTAAACACTTGCTTTGCTTGTATGGCTCACTGGTTTACAGTAGCATGCAGATTTCCCTATCCACTCTATGACTAGTAGCTTGCTGTTTGGCATTTGAGGCTGAATGCCTGTGATCATTTTTAATTAAGTCTGACCTGATCTCCAAAGAAAAGCCTGTCATCTCCCCCTGTTGTATACCGTTTAAATTGAACTACACTTGTATCCATGTCGCGATGGGATTTGAACTCTCTACCTTTTGAATGTGTTGAGCCACCTTTCACAGACAATCTAGCTATACTCAGGGAATGTGACGGATCCTAACAAGGGGTGACAGTCACTTACCATATAGCTGAAAATCCATGGTAAGCATGAAAATAGCTAAAAACTATCATTTTCAAGTGTGCAAAACTGAGCCTGTCACAGATTTATAGCAAGGAGCAGAAACTAGTTAAAATTTTGCTTTTGAAGTTTCCCCAAGGTCACTGAAAGCCTGAGAAAGTTATCACCATAGCATTCAAACAACAGATATTAAAAACTGCCATCTTCAAGCTTACAATTAAATTCTATCATAGGAATGCTCCCTCGAAATAATTTTGATTTTTGAAATCTCATTTTATGTCAACTGAGAAGGCCTAAAGGGAGTTTGGCCATTGCATCTGCTGCATTCATGCAAGACAGTTCAGTCAAATGTTCAACATTCTTCATCTGTTCTTTTTTATATGTGTTGCTCATCATTTGGTTTTCTCTGCATTTAGTATGCATTACCTACTTCTTTGTTCTTTTGCTATGCTTTTACACAGCTGCGCAGAGTTGATCTGAAGGTGCTTTGTGATGAGGTCTGTTGTCTACATGGAATTACAGTATCTGTGACCACTAAACATATTTCAACTGTGTATTAATGGAACTCAAAGCCTAAATAAGTGAAAGGTTAAAACCCCAGAGAAGAATACACCCAGAAAATACTGGCCTTTCAGTTTATTCATCTTTAAAAAAATAAACGGCATTTCTATCTTTTTTCGGCATATATCTTTTCTGATGTAATGGGGTTAGCTAATGCAAATCTGTATAGCAATGCAGTGTGTTCGATCCCTTTTGAAGGACTCACTGAGTCAGGCAATGAGTCTAAAATGAGTACTTTAGGGCAGATGGACCGCAAGTCTTGAGGGGGATAGAATCCTGTTGGCAGAAGAAATGACCAGAAGGGCCAGGTTAAACTGCATCAGTCACATATAACCTGCTGTAGAAGAGCCAAGCTCTACCAGTATTATGGAGACTATTAAGATTCAGTATGTGAAAAGCAGCATCTTACACAGAAAAGTGTTACAGGTGTAACTCAACAGCAATTCATAGCTCTGTGTACGGTTTCGGTGAAATGAAGAGTGCCTGAAGTATTGTGGCTTATCATAAAGTGAGAGTTCAATGACTGCCAATCGTATGCATAAGCAGAACTAAAGCCCCCAAAAGGGAGGGACATTTACACTGAATTCTGTGCTAGACAACAAAGTAATCACACAATGTGACATGAGGACAGTTGGAGAGGGGGAAGTCCAATCTGTTATATTCTTTCAGCAGATGCCCATTGCTATGAAAAAAAGTTTGTTCCACAAAAATGGTTCTTCAGTTGACAAAATTAAAGATGAACTCCTTTATAAATTAGTTATTTTAAAATAAAAAATACCGACTTTTATTCCTATTGGAATTTCTCATAGTTAACACATATGTTATGTTTTCAGGACCGTATATATCATTTTTCTCAGTGGCTTAGAGTAGAGAGATAACCTTTTGAATTATTGCCAGTGTTACTCAACAGAGTAGATGGAAAACTAATGTCAGCACATTTTATAGACCCATTTGATGTCTTCAGGCTATTCATGTTCTTTCTATACATATTCTAACTGCAGTTTTAATGCAGTTGATCTTTAACAATGACATCACCAGGAGTAGTGGGAGGGAGGGGAGGCAGCACAAAAAGAAGACATTGAAAGCAATTGAATATAATCTTACCAATGATAAATCTATCCTTCAAAGTACATGGTAAAGTGTTCTGGAAATGCATTAAATATGCACTGCTGTCTTGACTCATTTTTACTGACTGGATACATCTTTTAAAAATCATTAAAGAGCCCGTTTTTATTATACGGTTTGAAATATGAACATCTGCACTTTTTACATTTTTAAATAGTTATATCAATATATTGGTCAAACATGTTGCCTCAGACTCTTGAATTGATTTAACTTAAATGGTACAATGCTTGCAATGCATTTTATTCATTTGTTCACCTTTCCTGTGCCCCCACATGTACAGATCAGCAGGAAGTTTGCTAAAATATAGTTGGTTGACGATGCCATATTCACTAGATGTTGAAATGATATAAGGGATCTTAAATATAAACCCAACCATTAGACTTTAACCCCCAACACAGATTCCTTTCAATGAAATGAAAGATATAGATGCAGATGTATGAAACGGCCCCCAATGGAATAGTTTATTAAAACACAAAGTTAAACTTTGAGTAAGAAAGAAAGGTAGCAAGGTATTATACAATTAGATCAAATTATTCAATAGCAATAGTATAGGACACCAATTGGGTTGGTGGGAAACACTGGCAGCGTATAAAGGTGCGATAATTTTATACTATTGATAGTAATAGGATCTTTAATGCAGGGGTATTTTCTTATAGAAGTTCAAAGTACATAGAGTATACAGTGAGCAACTCACTTAAAATTAACTCAATTAAAATGAATACAAATACAAATGTTAAGAAAATATAAAGACAACAGTGATTGGTGCTCCTTCAGGCAGGACGTGGTAGAATGGACAACAATTCTGGGCACAGCCTCATCCTACTTTTGCAGGTAAGAGTGGGTCATTGTTATTTTTCACAGGTGCAAATTACACCAGCAACCCTTACCTTGTCTAGTGTTCAGTTGCTCCAACACAGAAAAATTATTAGAAATTCTATATTGCAGCGACAGATTTCAGAACCAAAAAGGTGAATAAATTAAACTAAGCTACTTATCCTTTAACTTCCAGTTGAAGTTGATTAATGCTGTGAGGGATTTTAATTTCAGGTTTTACATTTTCTAAGTGTATGCTGATGAAGGCAGTTATTTTTGAAATGCAACAGCTATGTACAGCTATTGTCAAAAGTTTTGCATCACCCTATAGAATAAACCAATTTGGCTTCATAAAGTCGAATGAAACCTGCTGAAAAATGTTACGTTAACATATTGAATTACATACCACTTTGTATTTTTCCATAGACTTAATGAAAAACAGGGAAATTAAAAAATGTGGCATTTGAAATCTAACATGAAATACAGTACTATTAGTATGGCTTCCAGTAGACTTTTGTAATATCATTTTGTAATTTATTTGATTACATGATGTTAAATAAAATATCTAAATTATGTTCATATAGTTTTTTAAAAATAATGTCACAATCCTAAAATTCTAGGTGATGCAAAACTTTTGGTCATAGCTGTAGGTTTAAATAAGATGCCTCCTGCTGAATAGTTCCAGAAATGTTGATGGACTGAGTAATTCACAGGCAAATGTATTGGAAAAAAATGCAGCATATTAGCTAAGAAGCAAAACAGTGTAATAGAACTTTGTCTTTCCTTCATATACTGTATATACTTAAACAAGGATTGCCTTTAGTGTGAGCTAGCTGCATGACCCATGCCAATATGATGAATGGTATTTGTTTTGTAATTGAAAAAAATATTATATGGGTACAATCCTGCGCCTTGGGATATACTGTAATGCTTGCAAAATCAATAATCTCTTCTAAGGGGTTTGAGCTGAGAAAATGTAAAAAGAAAAATATACATTATTGATGTACCTGTTTTGGAGTCCTTATTCCTTCCAAGTTGATACCCATTATTTCTGGCCTTTTGCCCAAAAACAAAATTGCTTAATGATTCTCTCTTGACTGGCTGTTTTTCATCAACTTTAATGGCTATTATAATTCTGTGATCCCTAGATGGGACTTTTCCAAGTAATTATTGCCTTGTATTGGTGTTTCTATTCATCTCCACATTGCTTGGGAGACTTGTGGATTATCTCAAAATGCAAGGCAGTCTGATTCCCCTGCTAATCGCTCAACTAACACATCATGTAATTAGGTAATTAATAACACCCAGATTCATTTGTACACATTTTTGATTATTCTTGATCTGTCATTGATAGAATAGACCATGATTCATTCCTATTAAGGCTACATCATACATATGGATTAAAAGTCCAAATCCTTAGATGGAAAGAACACAGTTACTGTGATTGCACAGCAGATGGTGTTTGGTTCATTTTGATCACACTAAATCCAAGTGTTGCCCCTACAGTGCCATTCAGAACTGCCTGATTTGTTAGGAGATTTTAATGGGGGCATGTGACAGAAATACAATGATTCTTGGTTGTAAATCTCCCTCCCGACCTGTGAGGGCGCTGTGCAGCGAGAACAGAGTTCCCTGGATGGGCTGGCCTGACAGTTCTTTCCCAGGGTTCAAGGGAAGTTGGCCAGCTAGGAAGGGGGCGAGACTCTGTTGCAAAAACGCATTGATCTGGAAGGGAAGCAACGTGGCAGCCGCAGATTGGAGAGGTGGTTGCACTCGTTTACCAAGGGGTCATGTGAGACAGCATAAAAGGGGACGGACAATTGCAATCTGTTCCTTTGCATTGGTTTGTGTTTATTAACCGAGAAGGACTGTGAGAGACCCAGTGAAACTGAAAAGTATCGTGAGTGCTGTGTTTTGTTTGTTTGTAATTGTCTTGTAATATATATATATTCAGGACAGTCCCGATTTCCTAGCAAATGTCCCATATATATATATGGGGAAAGCTGGCTGAAGGTGCTTGTAAAAACTGTGCTGGAAACAGAAGTGGCAAGCCAATGGTGAGTTTTATTTACTATATATATATATATATATATATATATATATATATATATATATATATATATATATATATATATAAATTAGGGCTGTCAAGCAATTAAAAAAATTAATCGAGATTAATCTCACGATTAAAAAAATTAATCTTAGTTAATCTCGGTTTTAATCGCATATTAAATTGTTACAATTACTACATCCATATAATTTAAATTTATTTTATTACTGATGCTATTGTAATAAAATTATAAATATGTAGCAGACTAGATGTACTCGTGTGTGATACTGGAACTCATTTTGACAGTAATCAAGTAAGCGTCTTTCTGTCCAGTGAGCCATCAAAAAAAAAAATCCCATTCATTTTTAGTGCTTTGCTCCATTAAGCGGTTCAGTGACTAACTTTCTATTTAAACAACTGCACTCAGACACTCAAAACAATGTTGCCGCGGCTGGGTACGGTGTGCTGAAAGGCTCAATACACAGCAATGCGAATAACGTGCGTTAAAATAATTAATCTCTAAAAACATTTACGTGTTAATCGCAGAAGTTAACAGCAATTAATTGACAGCCCTAATATATATATATATATATATATATATATATATATATATATATATATATATATATATATATATATAATTTTTAATATATATAATTTTTTATCTGCCTAAATAATTAGCCAGCTAAACTGTGCCTAATCCTTTAAAAATGTTTCACAGTCTCATCTCTTGAAGACATTATTTTATGAGCAGAAAAAAATGCAATTGGTCTATTAAAGCAAAGTTTAAATAAGTTAATGAAAAGCAATTGTAACACATTTGATCTGTTCTGTGTTTCTATTCCCCCCTCAGTTCTGTCCTGCAAGTATGAAAAGAGGGCACATACTTTTCCCTGATTGGAATGAAATAACAAATAGAAAAAAGAGTCACTGATGGTAAACAACTTTTTGTGACCCTAAATCCAATAGACCTTGGCTTTTAAGAAAATGAAGACACTTCACTTCATTTTTTCTCTATTTTTTATTTTTTATTTTTTTATTTTGGGTTCTCCTACTTTCTGTAATGACAATGTAGTTCTTAAGACTGGAACATTTAAAATCACTGTCTCTAAAATGGGTTTATTTTGTGTGCTTTTTGGAGTTGTTGTGTGTGATTAAATTATTGTTTACAGGCGGGTGCTCAGTTGAGACATGGTGCCTGCTAGGTTTGGTTGAGAGGAAGGGTAGCAAGTGATTGGCTGTGCCGGTCCTCAATCAGCAGGTGGGTGGGTCTCGACTGCGTGTCCGTCAGCATAAAAAAAAATCCGGTGGGGATAGCTCTGGGCGACTGCAACGCTATGCTACAGAGGGGAGCTGCGTTGCGTACACGCAGGAGGAGAGAGTCTGTGCTGCAGGAACGACAGCTACGCAACCCTGAAACTGCAAGCGGTGCTTGTGAAGGCAATGCCCAGCCAAGGCCGTATGAAGCAGCAGTAGTCGTCGTATGAACACCGGCTCATAAGTAGGTTAGTTCAGGTGATAGTGATCCCAAGTAATGTATAGCGAGGGTTACCTAGTGTAGCTACCCACACACGTGACACGAGCACCCTGTCACAATAGTACTTACTCACATTATTAATTTACTATGGGAATATATGAAGAATATACCATGGCTCAACTGAACACATTCGATTTAGCCAAGTTAGCCAAAAATGTGGCCATGGCTAACAAGTCAAATTAAATCCAATATTTTCAGTTGGGTGGTGGCATATTATACAATGCTTCTATTAAGTGTTTGATTGCTTTATGTATTTATTTATTTACTTATTATTTGTCATTGTTTTTTCAGTTTAAATTGGGACTACACTAGGCTGTCTGCGAGGATCCATTGTCATGTTTTTCTTAAGACCATTTCATTGGTTCTTTGTTTCCAGGGGCAGGAGGTTGCAAGAATGACATCTCTTGGAAGCTCAGTTGTGCTGTGACTATGTATCGCATGGTGAACTTCTTGAACTGCAATAAAGTCAAATTAGGTCCAGCCAAACAGCCAGTTATATTGGCTGCATGAAAAGCACAAATAACATGGTTTATCTATGAAAGTGTCTTCTCACACACGTTGTATAAATACCACTATTAACCTGCATTGCAGTCTACCGTGATTATATTATGCATTTACCACAATTATGTTTGTTTTTTTTAAACTATGCTTCAATATCTCTTTATGGTTTCCAATGCTTCACCACACTTTTCCTAATCTTTACCACAATGTGTTAAACCATAGTACAGTAAAACCTTTAAAGGATACCATCTACTGTACTTTGACAAAAGGTCTGTGTATAACTTTAGACACTGATATTAATTGACTGTGTTTAACCTTGTTTTGCGGGTGGAAAGCTGCCAGTGGTGGTGCTCGCTGATTGTAGGTGATAAACCACCTCTTGCATCCCACTGTGCTACTGATGTCTCTGTGCAGCATTAAAGATTACAGTTTAAGGCAAAAGGATTTCCAATGTAAAAGACTAGATACCCACTGAGAAACCTGTGCAAATAGCCTTGATTTTTAAATACATTAAAGTGACTTGTTTGTGATTTTGCTGTCTTTTACAGTGTTCTTTTGCAGTATACTGTATATAATATGCACCTATAGAAGTAATTCATATATATATGCACCTATAGAAGTAATTCATTGGACATTACAATAACCTTGTTTGACTATTTGAGTGATAATAATGGACCATTTTCTGTAGCTCTCAAATCAGTATCTGGTTTAGCCACTCACTGCATTCCCGGAGTTTCGTTTTTCTGTTACACAAATAAATCGAGCTAAAAACATGGAATTGTACTTGTACAAGCTACGCCTTCATTGGAATTTTTTTGTTACAGCTTTGATATCAGGGTAGAATAAACCATGACAGTATCTGATTTCCAAAATGTATCCGTTTTTGACATCTTCAGATCACGTTTATTCTGATTGACTACGTCTGATTCAGTTTGGGTAAATGTATTTTTGTCTGCCTCACAATTGTTAGCTATTAGTAACCCTGATCACAGACACACTTAGATGAGAAGATGAAGAGACATTTCTCCTTTAAACTAAGTTGTCTCAAATTCAAATCTTACTTCACCTGGGATATACATTTATCAACGTTTGCCAGAATTAAGGACATTTTTGCTATAAACATCATAGTTTACCCAAATTATGCTCCCTCCTGTAACAATGCTCATTTTCTCTTCCCACAATATGCCAATCATTTTAATCGGTGCACTAGAATTGCTGAGGGATGCCATGCAATGTTTATAAGAGTAATTCTCTTTCTCGTGGCAAACCTTCCTAAGTAAAGTTATTTCCCTGTTGATTTTATATCCCCTGATGTGAGACTAAATAGTATCTAAAAATAAATAAATAAATAAATAAATTGGGATTATGTTGCAAAATATAACTGTAATACGGACAGAGCGAGATACAGTAAAGTAATATGTTTCTTGTAAACACTACAGGGCGAGCTGTTACACTTAAATGTGAGTGTCTGTAAAAACCCAAGATCCTTGGAAGATCATTTTCTCAGAAATATCACATTGACATCATTTCACTTGCCTTTGGGATGACAAGCAGTAGTATCCAACAGATGTCTCTTAAGCCATATGTGTCTCATCAAGCTCCACAATATGGCTCTCATGAATGAGAGGGGAAGGCTAGACATTCACTATTTTTGGTAAAAACAAGTTAAAATGCAAATACAAATGATGTTGTGTAAGTGTTTTGTTTTGTTTTGTTTTTTAATTACAAGGGTGGCTTTAGTGATTGTTTAATTTCAGGGCTGGCTAGATTTAATTTAGTCTTTTTAAAAACCCATCGTCTGTTATTTATTTCCTCTGTTCAGAGCTTTTAGCTGTTAGAATAATTCTTGACCCTGGAGAAATACGAAACTCTCAAGTCGCCGAGCATATTTCTGGTTTGGGGAATTATTTTATAATGCAGACAAAATAGTTACTGCATCCCTCTTAAATTTAATGACATCTAGGTAATTTGTCATAATCAGATTTTTTTTCCCTAAGCATGCACAATTATATTCAATTTTAGAAAGAATGCTCAACATTGTATTTCAAATGAGGAAACCACCGCATGCGCTACTTTCCATTTCCAGTATAGTATATTACTACTATATGCACTGCTCCAAACAATTAAGAGATATTCAGAGATGTGTATTATAATTACACCAAGTCCTACATAGAAATAATGTCTGTCATCCTGTAGAGTCATTGTAATACAAAACAAGTATAATATGCAAATATCCAACAATACATTGAGCCTCATTTACTAAAAGGCGGTAATTTGGCCAGAATTGCTGGAGGAAAATTGAGATGACTGCGAGCGGTATTTCCCAAAGTGTCATGCCCTATATACTAACTAATTAGAAGCACAAATACAGGTCCAAAATTTGTAATTAACATACAAATTGTGGGTGTCAACAGGTCTGAAGTTGCGCACGGTATTTATTCTAATGACAACAGGTGAAGGAGCTTACTTACTGGTGGCGGCACGGATAAAATATATGAGAGACCTACGCATCCTTCAACAATATGAAGCCTACAATGTATCAGCATGGTTTGTTTTGTACTGTTACATGTAGAATAGACTAAAAAAAAGCATGCTAGGTATTCATTTAATTTTACTACTGTACATATCTATATTTTTACATAATGTAATGTGTACAAACACATTAATGTTATTTTAATATGCCCTCAAATGTATTAGGCTATTAATTGTATACTTTTTTTTTTTTGACTAAAAAACATAAATCAATTGAAAATGAATTAATGTCGAAATAAGAAACAATTAAAAAGTATAATTAAAACTGTATAAATAGGTACTAGAATTTGTACTCAATTCAAGTGTTTGACACAAGGGGGAGTTTCCATGTGTGGTTTTTTACACATGAAGTGGCGATGCCCGTGCACGTTTGGGAGAATCAAGTTTCATTATATACCTCTGGGTTAATTGCTTTCTTTTTTCTTTAATCAATAAGTCGTGTGATCAATTAGTTGAAATATTATTCACTAGTAACCCCACCCCACCAATGGACATTTGAAAAACAATTTGGGCAAGAGCTGTAAAACATATTATTAACCATCCAGGCACGAGGCATTTATTTATGTATTTATTCACTGCATTTATATAGAGCTTTTTATACAAAAGTATCGCAAAGCACTGTACAGTGCATAGCAGAAAAAAAGAACAAACCACAATACATTTGTATTTACAAATCACAGCTTTGTTACATGAGCTTAACACTGTGCTTTGGAGTTTCACTCAAACAACATGTCACCTGACAACTATGGATTTCTAGGTGAGATTCTCTGGTGTATGTGTTCTCTGGAGAGGGGTATTGCTGCAGACTCGCACAGCCTAGCTCTCACAGGCAGTTCACACAGGGTAGTGCTGCGTGCGCAACTCGTATTAGACGTCATCATTATATGCTACAGCACAATGTGTCGAGAAAAATTAGAACCTCAAGTTGTTACCTCCCAACTTTGTTAAAGCCAGAAAGGACCTACAGAAAAATGTACATTGTAACTATGTTTAGGCACACTGTAGTAGCTATACTACCAATGGCTCATGCCATACTCTTGTGCAATCATTGTACACTTGAACCCTGGCAAAGGGGAACTTGGTGTGTAGGAACTCTTATAAAAGTTTACCACAGTAAAAGCAGAGCAAAGTGTAATAAAGCACAGTGAAAGCATGGTAAAGCATATTAAAAAAAAAACATGGCATGTCTGCTAAGAATTAAATAATAATAATAATAATAATAATAATAATAATAATAATAATAATAATAATAATAATGGTAAACTAAGGTAAATTAATAGCATAACGACGGGAAAAGCCTGGGAAAACTTCAAAATGATCATGCAGATTTACAGTGACTTTTAGAAGGGAAATATCAGAATTATCTTAATTAACGTATTATTCTTGTTCTTTATATTCAATTTGTATTATTCTCGATTTCAGATATCACACCCGAGTGACTTTTTTTAAAGCACCCCTGTGACCTCAGTAGAGCTCTCAGAATCCTGTCTGAACAAGAACATCAGGTACACCAAAGTCCCCCTCAGGAATCTGCCCCTAGTGGATATGATATTCCTCTTAGAGCAAATGTGGCATTGCTTACAGACACAAGGAGCAGAGTGCTGCGTAGGTGCAGAATCATGTTTACTCTGGTGTACCTGATTAACTGGAGTTTAGACATGATTCTGAGAGCTCTTTTGAGGCCACTGGGGTGCTTTAAACGTCTGAGTATTTAAAGGTACTAAGATGTGATGACTGAAACTGAAAAGTATACAAATTGTGATACATCTGTATCTACTGTACCCATACCAAGTTTCTGTTTAAGATACTGACCATGTGCAGAAAAAGATTGCAAGTTTCATATAAGAGTCATACAAGATGAGGTAAGCATCTTTGTATACAGAAGTTAACCTTATGCAGAAAATACTAAATGAAGATAAATCATCAAGTAGGATTTTCAAAAGACTTAAATGATAACTCCAGTGTTAATCAAGAAATCAGTACATAGCATTGCTTTTGGCATTTTGAAGCGGTATCTATTTTGTTATTAAATAATTGTCCATTGTGATTTCCTAAATTATGTTAATTTACAAAATAATGTTAATATCTTAACGAGCAGTGCTTCTTGCACATCCGTGTTAATTGTAATAATTTATCAGGAGTTAATTTGCACTTGTTAAGGGAGGGTTTTAATTAATAAATATAACTCACCTTGAAGCAGAAATTTAACAGACCGCTGCTGTGACGCTGACAAAACAGAGAGAGCGTACAGGACCAGAGTTAATTTCTTACAGACTACCTAGATATTATTATTATTTATCTCTTAGCAGACGCCCTTATCCAGGGCGACTTACAATTGTTACAAGATATCACATTATTTTAACATTATTTAGATAATTCAATATTTGTAGTTATGAAAATATTTTTGCCTTTTTTATACTTGTGGTTATGGATGAGATTTATTCACTTGTTTTAACAATTTGTAACCTTACGGAACATTTCTTGTATTGCTAAAATAATATACCGTTATTTGCAGTGTAATGTTACTACCAAGAAATAATCAATGCAACTGTAGTCTATTTGAATTCTGCAAACGTATGACAGCTGACCTCTACTGTAGATTTTATTTGAATTATACAACTGAAATCTTGGTATAGAAAACAGCATATTAGATATTACAATAAAGTTTCCATAGGTGATTGTGGATTTGCAATGCGTTCTTGGCTTTTAACACCTGTGTCTAATCCACACAAGAACGAAGAACAGGCGTACAAGGACACACAGATTCACTAGGAATGTGATCGAGATCATTGACATGGATTTTGTATAAACGTATATATATGAAATGTTACATCCATGGCATACATGTCTAATAACTAAAAACTACAAACACAAATGGCACTTGAAACATATTTATTTATAGCCTACAATCATACATGCTAAAATACATACGAAATTAGATGTCAACATAAGAAAATAAATTCCAGCCAATTTACATAGATGGCTTACGGTATTTCTTTTTTTTTCTTTTTAATCAAAAAAGATTTCAAAATGCACATTAAAAGAGTTGTATATAGTAAACAGTGGCAAAATATCCCCCCGAATGAGGGCAAATGACTTGTGGGGTTTAATTATTTATTTATTTATTTATTTATTCTTTTAATCAGTGCCTTCCAATTTTTACCCAAACGCCAGATAATTGTAAATCAGCATTTTATATGTGAAGTATTTTAAATAATTTTACATTCTGCAAGAAAAAATGCACAATTTTAAATGAAGTTTACAAATTATACACAAAATAGATATTTCCATTATTTTTTATTTCCATTTGGCTTCCGCTAAGAGGTGTGGGAGAGCCGTCTCCCTGTACATTAGTAGTTTCCATGTTTAATTATGCAGCCATTAATTTTTCTTAACATCAATTTTGATTAACGAGTTCTACTTATCTAGTCATTGAAACAGGAAGTGATGTACGTGACCTGCGACAATTAAGCTTTTTGACGAGAAATGCGTTCATTAATGACCTCATTGACTCAATTTCACCACAGTAACGGATTGATTTAATTAGCACATTTCGTTTGAAAATCTCTTGCTACTAAAGCTCTTGTTACTATACCACAAGTTCGATACAACAACACTGGGTTTTGAAAATCCTGCCCATCTGCTCATGTGTCTCTGTAGGAATATATTTACGTAATTTTGAGATTTATCTTTATCTGTTCATATGGTCATTGTGGCAAAGTGGTTAACAGTGTGCAGGTGCAGGAGTGATGTGGTGATCAATAACAGACAGACAACGATAATCCAGGTGCAATGATCTTTTATTTATAATCCAAAGTCTGATGACAAACGGTAAATAATAATGAATGGTGGTACACAAAGCTGTGTATTACACAGTTTAACCCAGGGGTTCAGTCCCGAAACAATAAACACAGTCTTTAATACACCCACAATATACAAACACGGTCACCAGTCCAAAGTGAGAGCTGTAGTGCTTGTGGTGCAAATACAATTTATCGTGAAACAAGTGCAGTGTTGTCCAGGTTTTGTGCTGGTCTGTAGCGACAGCTCCGGATTGTGTTAGCTGTCTAAATAACAAACAAGTATAATTAGACACGACAAAACAAACAAAACACTCACGATTCACAATACGGTTCTCCTTCCGGTTAGCATTAACCATAGCAAAGGAACAGATCACTTCGCTACGTCCCCTTTTATACTGTCAATCATGACCCCTTGGTTAACGATTGCAACCGCTCCTCCAATCCGCGCCTGCCACATAGTTTCCCTTCCGGGTCGATGATTTAGTGTACCGTAGCTCCGCCCCCTTTCTAGATGGCCAACTTCCACCTAACTCTGGGAATGAATTGTCTGGCCAGCTAGTCCAGGGCACTGTTCCCTTTACACAGCGCCCTCACAGGTCAGGAGGGAGATTTATCACCAATAATTGTTCTGTTTTACTATCTAAATGTAATCAAGGGATCTGCTCTATTGTATTGATGAAAAAGCAGAGAAAGTCCAAAGGGATATCTAGACATATGCAGCGAAGAGGAAATTTAGAAAAAGACAGAGGCTAAAAAGATAAGGGGGGATGTGCAAGGCCTGAGATAAAAGCAAAGAAACACAAGAGACATTTTGCAAGCAAAGCCAGAATAACTGATGACTTCATGTAGTAAAGTACAAAGTATTTACCCAAAAGCACATTCAAGTCCTATCTATTTACTGGCAGGCAAGTGCCTTTTAAATAGGGATCAAAGAGGCAGATGACAGGCTGCTGTGATCTGAAATACTGAAAAAGAAAGAAATAACAAGAGGTTGCAAATTAGAGCGAACATTGCACGCCAGACTACCACACACCACATGCCACACATCCAGTACTGCACAAATACATGAAACTGTCTGGCTCTGATGGGTGCAATGTGAAATATAACAAAATGGGTGAAGAGACACTACAAAAATACAGAAAGAACCACTAGATAATAAAAACAAGAGACTTCAAGTGCATTATAAAAAAAGTCTTTGAAATGATGCCTGAGGAGAGGGTTGTGGTAGAGAAGATATCTTGACCTATATAGAATTTCAATACCCGAGTAGTTGAAGCTGCCTGGCCTGATAGAAGGGCGGGGTATGTGGGGACTAAATTCACTGTAGCTGCTCATCTCTTTTCAATAATTTGGCTATTTCAATCAACTGAATTTATCTCATAATTCATATGAGATGCTGACTTCATATTTCAATGTTATGAAAACTCCTTCATTTTGATCTGTGACCTAAGATGGCTGCTGTATTGTGGTCATGTGACTTGTTGCTTTCATATCCCTGATACAGACCACACGCTTTCAGATAGTGTCTGCACAGTTGGTACATTGCTGTTTTCTATTATTCTCTCAATAAAGTTTGATTACAGCTGCTGTAAAGTAAATGCCACATGTCATATTGTTTTAACCATAACAAGGATACAGATCTTTTTCACATAGCTATTTTACTCAGAGGTGCCATTCCCCTTGCATTAAGGGGATGCTTTTAACAAAAAGTATATTTGAAGTTGCTTTATTACTTTTATTACTTTCAGAAAATATGCCTTGCAAAAAAGAAACTATGCCTTTGAAAAAATGAATGTCAGTAAAGGGTTATTTTTTCTTGTACCACACCCATGATCAAGCATGATCTAAGGAGTACATATGTGTACCGAGTATAAAGTCAATATCTCAAAGCGTCAAGTCTCTATTTATCCCAGACACATGACCCCAATATGACAACCATCTTAGGTCACAGGTCAAAGAGAAGGGTGCTGTTAGATCTTCCCTGAAAATTTCACTCAGCACTAAAAATATGAAGTTGCCACAAAATGTGTAGTTATATACAGAAAATGTGACTTTGAACTTCAAAATCAGACCCTACAAGTTGTATTATTCTGTTCTAGAACGGTCCAATATTTGAAATTTTAAAAAAAAAAGTGATCCTTTTACAGGTTCTTTTTTTCATTTTTAATTATCAAAGAGACTGAGGTACCAAAACTATACCCAGATATTTCCTGGAGCTGGGCACAGAAATGTTAAGACTAGGCCGAAAGGCACTTGTACTTTGGATACATTCCATTCCATTCCTCCTGAGGACCAGGCTAAATTAATCAAGTTAGTAAGTGGTTCAGCAGTAATATTTTCAATATTATTAAATGTCACACTTTCTTTAAAAGAAAATAGGTTTGGATTTCTTCCAGATATAATGGATATTAAAAAGGTAAATCTGATTTAATGCATAATAGCCTGAAATATGATTGGCTGTGAAAGTATGCCAATAAAGGTTGGAATTGATTTCTAGTTGATACATGCATGATGCTTTGGACACGTCCTGTTCCTGGGGTCGTGGGGTGTTTTGGGTCTTTCAACACCATACACCCTCTCCCACACTGTTTACACTGTGGTGGTGGCAGCTTTGCAGTAAGTCAGGAAAATGATTATTTTTCTTGTACGTCACCCATGATCAAACTTGAAGGAAGCACAGAGTGCATATGCACACTGAGTATCATGCCAAAACATTTAGTCTTCAAGTGCAAACCAGTGGTATAGGAGAGACTAACAGTCGTAGCTGCAGTAGCAATAGATTTGCAAACTCATACAAGCTCCTCTTACAGGGTTGTTTAATAATGAGTTACACATTATAGATATCAGCCAAATAAGTACATAGGGTTTGGAACAACATGTTTTGAGATCAATGCTTATGTTTTGTTCATATCACTGCTTTTTAAGCATTTGTTATATAACAGTTATGGTATTGTATGTGACATGGTGAAGACCCTGCACAAGAATGTAAATATGCTATTTTTAATTTTAGTTTGGCAGGGATGAGGTTCAAAGCCCATTGTTGAAGAAATCCATGTGCGGAACATGGTCAGATTAAATTGACCATGTATAAAAGCAAATTCCTTGTGTGGGCAAGGTTGTAAAGATTGCATAGCGTTACAGTGGGCCCAGTACATCAAATTTACATAATCATTGGTGAGCCAGTTCTGATGAGCTTGGTATAGGGCAAGAACATATTCTACTGCAGGCTAAAGTTAAGGAGACTCAACCAATTTCTAACATACACCACAAACACTACTTTGTGAACTATGGTAGCAACAGCATGTCAAAATTTAACAAAGTTTTCAAATTAAACTTGTTCTCATACTGTTCTCATAATGTGGTTGTATTTTGTATAGGTGTTTGTTTTGAAGTAGACAGTTAACAATATTACTGAGCTTGAAAAAATATAATGAGGACCCCAGAAAAAAAGATAACGGTACAGTGTAGGAATATTGAACGATAACTGTAATGTTTTTGTGTTGCCCTACTCGTATTGTAGACAGTATATATATTAAAGCAAAAACACTGCTCCAACCTGATTACTTGTCAGGTATTTTATTATTTTATTTTACCAAATTCATAGAAGATCATCACATTAGGTGTCACTCAATCATTCGTTAA
This sequence comes from Acipenser oxyrinchus oxyrinchus, assembly GCA_030684275.1. NCBI lineage: Eukaryota > Metazoa > Chordata > Actinopteri > Acipenseriformes > Acipenseridae > Acipenser > Acipenser oxyrinchus. The sequence goes on along the minus strand of CM060252.1, from coordinate 64,160,364 downwards.
ACTGAATTCTGAGGCAGGTGTATTCCCAGACAAATATCTGGGGAAATAAACCAACAGCAAACTGTTGGTGCGCATCCATCAGAAACTGATGCATAGTTCACACACCTTAGTCTCTGTAAGTCGCCTTGGATAAAGGCGTCTGCTAAATAAACAACTAATAAATAATAATAACTGCACCAAAAGATCTTAATTCAAAACAAAAAGTTGATCATTAGCTGATTCCTGTTTAACTAGGTGCTACATTTGATCTGCCGAAGTGGCTGATCACTAGATGACACTGGCTTTTGTGTTTATAAAGACAGTTTGGTTGATCTAGTCAGTAATTTAGTAGTTGCAATAACAGCCACTCATGATGCAAACTTCAGAAAAAGGTAAGGGCTCGTAAAAACTAAGAAAATGAAAATTTGAAGCATTTATCAGGTAATTGTATGTCTGATTCATGTTGTTAATGGAATTGTAATAGAAATAGATTTTTCAGTAGTGTTTCAGATATTTTAAATGCTGTCAAATCTTGGCATACTGTACCTCACTAACTGTTCCATGTGAGTAAAAAAGTGTACCTAATCTGTGATCTGTGTCAATGGCTTTGTTTACTTTAAATAAAGGACAGATAATGGTAGAAATATGTACATTAATGTAAAAAAGGATGGAAGGTAGAGTATGATCTTCTAGCTGGTGTGCCAGCATCATATCTTTCGAGTGAAATAATCAGTTCCTCTGCACTCGTCAAAGATAACTTGTGCTGACAGACCACCAGCTGATACTGTTGCTTTGAACTGTATTTTTTTACTGTTTTTTTTGTGTGCTGAGGTAGTTTTAGAACATTTTCTATCTCCATTCCAAAGTATGCCTTTGTATTTATTATTATTATTATTATTATTATTAGGCTTCCAAGCCCATGGCTGGGAAGCCTATTGTTGTTGTTAAGATTATTATTATTAATTTTCTTTCTGCCAACAAAACCTTAAAAGTTTCATAAAATTAAAACCATTGCACGAAAACTCTTGAAATTTCACAGTTGTAGACGCCAATGGGAAGTAATGTCCACAGCTGAATGAAACCTGGTATACATGGTTAGGGATTGTCCAAGATGCACGGTGCTCGAAATGAAGCTGATTGGTTCAGTGGTATGGTGGCCATGTTGGATAACCTAATTAACACCTAATTAATACACAACCAAGTATGGTTTTCTTTAATGGTTACCCAAATTAAGTTGCTACAGTTAAAAAAAAACACAAAAAAAGCAAAAAAAAAACAAACAAAAAAAAGCACGCTTGCATGGGCCAATCAAATTTCAGCATTGCTCTAGTTGCATATATTGCGCATAAAATGAACACCATTGAACAAAAACTTTTGAAACTTCACAGAGTAGTGGAGGCCTATGGGAACTAATGTATGATCTATTAAAAAAATACCATGATATTGACATTGACCTTGACCTCTTCTTAAGGTCAAATGTAAAACTAGCTTATACCTCATTACAGAGTGTAGATAGAGATGGTTACTATGGAACACAGATAGGAACCCATATGAGTGCTGATGTCTACAACTGACTGAATGACAACCAATGGATGGCAACCAATCAAAATGCTTAAAATTCACAGGAACTCCTCGGAAGCTGCAAAGTTGCTCGCAGCTTCTAATTATTTTTATTATTATTATTATTTCATGGCCATGGAAGCCGACACTTCAGCCATTAATACAATGCTTTTTCTCTGTTGATTTAAAACTATAATTAAATGCCTACTGCCTATCGCTACTTACAAGGAACCCTTTGGAAATTAGAAGTTTATCTCATGGTTTAACAAATAATACATCTAATTGTAGTTACATCTTAGTATTTACATTGTAAAGTTTATTTTCTGTCTAAAATATATTTTCAAATGATTAATAAAACATTAAAATGTGTTTACATCCTGTTCTCCTTGTTAATTCTTAGAATTGTAGCTTTACAGTGTGGTTGTAATTGACCTATCTAGCCATTTCCTTTAATGATAAATTATAACAATTGCTTGTCTTGATGGCAGTCCTGTCTGAGTAGTTTTCTTTCCAAAGGATCAATAAAGGGACTATAACTGTCCTCAGATTCCCTGGACAGCTGTAAAAAAAGATGACTTTTCATTACAACAACAAATGCATGAAAACAGAGACGTCAATGGCCATCATTGCAGGTTGCTCATAATTGCAGGTTGATGTTCTTTTTTTTCTGTATATTGATCATAAACCAGAATTATCCATGAAGCAGTGACAAGTGCTTTGGTGAATAATTATGCATAATCAGCAATTGAATTAGATGTGCATGTTTAATTAACCATGTTCCTTATTAAAAAGGAGAAAATACATTTAGAATCCTATGAGGGACAATTAATAGAGGGAATCTAAGGATAAGACACACTGCAAACATTTTTTTTTAACATATAGATTGTGTATGTTCATATTCATGTACAACCACACATCTCAAAACACATCACCACGCATTCACCTGTATTCTGCAGCACCCAAACAAATCATCCCAGGGCCTAACAGCCAGGGAAATGAATCATTGCACTGAAAAGTACTATGACTTAATCATGAAACAGATTTATCATATTATATTTAAAGCTGAGCTGTGATACAGTGGGGTGCAGATTATATGTATTTGCCAGAAGCCATTATTTTGTACATTACTTTCCATTAAAAATAAACTAAATTAACCTTAAAGTCTTGAAGACATAAATCAAAGTTATGTAAGTTACTGCACTGTAACATTGTCTGTATATCTTCTTCATATTAAAAACATACCATTGAAAAGTAAATCTTATTTATACAAACCTGGTAATACATTTAAATGTCACAAAACTAAAAATGGAGAGCAGGTTCAAAATAACAAATAACATGGATGTGTTTATTTGCATACTTTTTAAATGCACACTTTCTTATTGTTAACTTATATGTTAACTTATAAGTTTGTCAACTTCAAGCTTTATTTATAAATATAAAAGAATAATATCACACATTAATTTTCTTAGTGGTGGCAGAAAAGCATTGATCCATATTCATATCACTTTTTATTAACACTGCCACTGCCACTATGTATCATTAATTACTAGTCTGTTCACTACGAATTGCAATTGCTAAAACAATCACAGAGGCACTTGCCCAAGACTTACCCACACCACCGGGATATAAAAAAGCCCCAGCAGTCCAGCCGTATCTTTTGATCAGTGGCTTATTGAGATATGTGGAGGTGGCTTACATTGACTGAAAATGAGCGATCAACAGACACAGCCCTCTGCAGGGGACAGGCAGAGGCAACGCAAACTAAAACTGCACGCAGAGGAGTTAGAAATTCTAGTGGTGGAGGTTGTTTTAATTTATAATACCTTGTTTGGTCCAGCCTCTTCCAAAACTCCTGCTTCCAGAAAGCAGGCAATATGGGCAGTGTAACAGGGGGATTTGTTACGTGTGTGGGTTGCCACTGGATAATAATGATGCATACACAGAGCACTGGGTGTTGACACGCTGCATAGGCAATAACAACACAGGCCGACGCTAGGGTACCAACAATGGTAATCCTAGCGCTGGATTTAATAAAGAAAACAAAGCTAAAAATAAAAGTTTGCCACACAAGCCAAGCGCTAGTCTTACTAAACGCAACGTCCCGCTCCAGTAACCCTCTATACCTGGTTGGGATCAACATCCCCTAAACTAACCTATTGCTGTTGCTTCTGAAGTCCTGGCCTCCCAGCGACTCTGGGTTGTTGTGACGGTCCTGGCTGAGCAGCTTCACAGGCACCGTCTTGCAGTCGAAGGGTTCAATAGCAGTTTTCCTACAGAGTGGACACTCTCCTCCTGGATGTAAACAAAGCAAGCTGTCCCTTAGTGGCCGCTCATGCACTCAATGGCCTTGCAGTAGTCCCGAAGCTATAGCCAGACGCTTTTGAGCTCACGCAACTTTCCCCAGCACGCCCCCTCAGTCAATCTGAACCTCCCGATCAGCTCAGCGCCGGGCGGGCCCACTGCTCAACTGGTCGCTAAGCAACGTAAAGACGAAATCTTCCGTTTCAAATTCATAACTTACTAATTTTCTGCAGCTTTTTGGATCCTACCCATATGGCCACTGTATGCAAGTAATGCCTCCATGATGCCAGATGGATTTCAGACCAGAAAACTAGGTTTAAATAGTGCGCCTGTGAGTTGTATCACAAACGAATTATTGCTCACCTTAAGGTGCACACTATCGCCCTTTAGTAAATACGATTTGAATAAAGCTCATCTCATTATTCAGAGCGGGGTGTCTCTTTCAAATACATTATCATTCATTACCATACAAATCACATATTCATTCTGATTCATAGTGTGGCACAATGAAATCAGCGTGCGCCATAACATGCCCACTATTTTGCAAGATAATTAATAAAATTGCAATAGTAAATACGGAAATCATTAACATGCACACTAATTGCAAATATGGTGCACCATAATGTTTAGTCTCCTTTCGTGAATGAGGCCCATAGAATGATAAATACATGTTTTTTTGCCATATTTGTTTTTCAACAATGGAGCAGCAAAGAGCACGAGCAAAAGGGTGGAATTTAACAATTGTAATTATGAAAACACTTGCTGTGTGATGTTCACCATTATGAATCATAAAGTATCCAGTGAGCCAGCGGGTAAGCGCCTCTCTATATATAAGAAAAACAATGTGACATTGTGCCTCCATATACCCTGATATTCAATTACATTTTCTATTTTAATTTCAATTCAATTGATATGATACAGTACATTCAATAACTTCTAATAAGGTCCAATTGGACAAGTGGTTCTCTACATATTTGGTGTAAATTATGATAACTGATATTCAGAATCTATATTAATGAAATGTGTACTATATTGTAATAACTTTATATTTAAGCGATAGTGCCCATGGCTTTACCGTGTGATTTCCATTACACGAGAGTAGTTGTTAAAACTTCATGCTGATTTGAACTCGGCGAGCGCCAAGATAAGCACCAACTAAGACGTAGCTTTACAGTAAACTAATGTGATCCATCTGTGTCTCCATCCATTTGCGTTTCCTTCCATATGATGATGTAGATATCCTTCTGTCTGGTGTTGATGGCTGAAGTATAATGCTGGCTGCAGGGATCAGCTTATTGCCTCCCTAGCGCATCAGCACACACAAAGGCTGCGATGCTGGCTCCAGGGATCAACCACAGTGATAGTTGACCGCGATGGGAGTTATGCGTCCCGAGTTGAAAGCGAGGGCACTAATGAAAGTCTAGGTCAACTATCACACTGTAGAGCCCTCATCGAGAGGGCATTATCGCTATTAGAAAACAATTTTTACCATTGTTTTCTTTAAAAAAAAAAAAAAAGTCAAAACCTAGATTTACCTTGAACTTGCACTGATTCGTTGGGTACCTTTACGCTTAGTAAAGACGTTCTAAGAAAATAGTCCTGAACATTTTTTAAATAAAGAACAAGGATATAAAGAGAAAAACAATTAGCTTTTACCTGACAACTCAGTACAGTACAGGTTCAAGGTTTTAAGGTGTTTTTTTTTTTTTTAAAGACAACAATGGTAAAAATAATAGTCTAATAGCGATAGTGCCCTCTAGATGATGGCTCTACCATGTAATAGTTGACCTTCGGCTCAGGACGCATAACTCCTGTTGCGGTCAACTATCACACGGTAGAACCATCATCAACGGGTATTATCGCTTAATTATTAGTGATTTATTTTTTTAACTGCTTGTTTTGTCACAACATGTAAGATGAAAAAAAAAAAGCTTGATTATACGCCATGCTTAGGGGGTGAGTAATGATTATATTAGTTGTAGTGTTTGTAAGAGTAATGGTTAGAAATGGAACCAGCATAACAGCTTCATGAGCTAGTTTTTCCCCTAGTTTAAGTCTGTATTTCAAATAGGTTTATTTGTAGCTTTTATTGTTGTTGTGGACTTTTTGGCTGTCAGTGTAGATGTTGTTCTGTCTCGATGGCAGTGCACTGTGTTTATTCATTTTTAGAAAGTGAAGCAGTGATGCAATTTGATTGCAGTTTTCTAATGTGACTGTGTAGGTGCTGTGAAACTCAGGAACAAACTAAAATGCAGCACTCTGATTGGCTGAAACAATTTACAACATGTTGATGCAAAGTTGTTATCGGCATGAGATGGGATGACAATGTGGTTCAGTTTTGCGTACCATGTGAAAGATTTCTGGGGGCGCTCCTGCTGTCAAGTCCTTCTTTACCAGCGATACAGCAGAGCATGGCTTCACGGATGTACTGGATGTATGACAGGTCTTGCGCTCCAGGGAGTGCAATTACTATTGTTTCTCTCCTAACTCTAAACCCCATTTTCAAACTGACATGCCTTTAGTGCCTAGCCAGCTGATTCCTAACATTATTGATCATTCAGTCCTTGCGATTGCTATCTCACATATTCTCTCTGCATCCATCTTCAGCCCTGATCTCCATCAATTTGTCAGTGCTGAAAAAATACTTTGCCACACTTTTACCCTTCTAGGGTAAATGGATTATGAGGACTATTGTCGGCTGCTTCTAAGCTTTGGGCGAAAGCATAGGCAGTAAAATTGCTTGTAAAAGGAAAGCCACTAAAACCCAGATGCATCCTAGTCTGTATATTCATAAAATACATGATCATTATTATTGGGAGGGAGTACAGGAAAGCATGATTTTGAATCAGTGAAAGATATAGGCAGGACGGATGATAAGGATTAACTCATTACTCATTGAATATGGATTTTAAACAAGCTCAGTCAAGCTAATATTAAGACTGTAAACAAGCTGAATTACTTGAATGCTATTTTAATCAATGATATGGGTTGGAAACTAAGGACTGGAGGGGAGTGGAGTATTTGTTCAGTAGACTGCTTCTCATTAGAATACATTGCTACAGTGCCTGACACCTACACACAGTATTTTAATGATAGCTGTAATATCAGGACCAAAAATTATTTAGGTGTTCCCTTCAAGTTTGTTTTTTGATGGCATGTGCAAGAAAACACCTTCATCTTTAAACCCACAAAAAAGGTGGAAATCATATACTTTGGGCTGGTAATATAAGTAAACATTTATCTCAATTGTTTCCACTTCCAGAGATAAAATAAGTTAAAATTGCCCAGTTTTGTTTTGTTTAAAAGTACAAGTAGATGCTTTTCTTTGAATGTTCAATACTAAAAGCATGTAACAAGCACTGTGCCTCCCAAGGGTGGACAGGGACATGCTTCAGTACTTTCAGTTGTGGTTGACATGGACTAAATACAAGCAGCCTTTTCCTTCTTTACATGTGAATTTCACTGGAACAGCCAAGTGAGCCAACTGTTTTGCAAATATCATACAAATCCCCTGTATCAACATTCAAATGTTAGTTACAGATACATGTATGTTTAGGAATATGTTATTTTAATGACACTTATTTATAAAATGAATGACTAAAAAAATACTGTTGGGCAGAATGTATCTCCAGGACGTGGTACTCTAAAGCCCTGGTGATAAATATTCTGCATGCATACTTGGCTGGTGGATTTTTGTTTGCTGGACAGGAGATAGGGCTTTAGATGGGCTCTAACCAGATCATTTTATTCTCATCTGGAGGTTTACTATTCACGGTTTCTAACTGGATTGCATTTAGATGAGATTTTAGAAATTCCATTTCCGGGTTGATACTTTCAATTCCCACCTTCCCTTTGCTGCCTCAGAGGCCATTTTTCATATAGAATTCAATCTGCTCAAGCTGCAAAAGGCATTGTCACTTCAATCCACAGTTTGCAAGTGATGATTTGGTTGGGGTTGGGGCTGGAAAGTGGGTTTGTTTACATTGTTGGTGGCTATTAGACATATCATTCTATTAACAACAGCTCCTGCAGCAAACACTACTTACAGACACCGGTCAATAGTGGGTGATTACAGTGCCTCGTTTACAGGCCTTCCATAGACAAACACATAAAGTACAAAAAGAAAACATTGCATTAGTCTTTGTTGCAATACATTGTCTCTCAGTGAAGTTCATAATTTAAAATCCTGCTTTAAATAGGGGTGTAACAATTCACTGGTATGTACAATTCATGGGTACAAAGTAAAGGGTCTGTTTAATTGATACACTATCAACCGTATTAGTACAAAACTATATGAAGACAAGGTAACTTAACATTTCAATTTTTAAATTAAACGGCCCCGTTGAAAAGATTTCCATTACACGAGAGTAGATGTTAAAACTTCTTGCTGATTTGAACTCGGCTCTCGCCAACATAAGCACCAACTAAGACGTAGCTTTACAGTAAACTAATGTGATCCATCTGTGCCTCCATCTATTTGCGTTTCCTTCCATATGATGATGTAGATATCCTTCTGTCTGGTGTTGTTGGCTGAAGTGTAATGCTGGCTCCAGGGATCAGCTTATTTGCCTACCTAGCGCATCAGCACACACAACGGCTGAGATGCTGGCTCCGGGGATCAACCACAGCGGTCTCCCCAGTGCATCAACATGACAACCGTCTGGATTGAGCCAAGTAGGGTACATCTATTAGCAGCAACTACACTTATAATTTAACATTGTAGATCTCACACTCAGAATGTCAATGACAAAGCATTCTAAAAACCACAACATGTTCTACAAAAGCAAATTAAGTATGTTAGTATCATGTTTCTTCTGTTTTATTTAGATTTAATGATTTCTAATGTTTATAAGTAAGGGTCTAATTCGCAATTTCACGATGAAATGTTTAAAAAGAAACAAAAAAAAAAACAGTTATGTCTGATGCTGTATGCTGAGAAGATTTGCCTTACAATTTAATTCCAAACAAATTCAAATAATGAAATTGCACATTGTAACGTTAAGTCCAGTTTAGTATAGATAAATGTCTCAAAGTAGATGCAATGTTATTTTATCCAATAAAATTGAATGAAAGGTAATCAAATACACAGTCTTTGTTGAATTTATTCCCAAGGGGGTTGGTTATATCCAGAAACAGACTTATCTTTTGAGCTGGTAACATACAATTGTGTAGTGACCTAAAAAATAGAATTATATACACAAATATATACAGTGCCTCATACACCATTGACCAAAATGATGGATGGGAGTGACCCATAATGGAGTGGATTCAGTCAAAGATTACTGCAGCACTTCAAGACTTGCACTAGTTCCCTGTTCTTTGATTCTAGAGAATCAAACTGAGCACAGCAAGGCAATAGCAAAATGGCTGTGTTAACGTTTAATAAGCTGTTGGCTGAAAACAAATAAACCAGGTTCTTCTTCTGAATTGGGCCTCCCTGGTGGACTGTTTTGCAGTTCTTTCTGAGTTGTTATAAATAGCTTGCCTCCTTAAACCTTTGTCAGCGGCAAGATGTGCAGATGCCTTCTGAGGGTTACAAAAATAAAAACATTTCACATTCCACAATCACAGCTCCTGCTTACTGGCAGAATACTATTGTTGAGAGTTTTGGGGGAGCAGGGATAGATGTAGAAAGAGTTTATAGCTTCTAAAATTATTGATTTAGCCCGACATATATATTTTTTAGCCAGTAGTTATTTTCATGAAACTGCATCTATGTGTGTATAACCCATTTGTTTCCAGCACTGTATTTGATAACTGCATAGTTTACAGTATCCTGATTATTACATGTTACAGTGCAGTATTGAACAATATTTTACCTTTAGGGCGTTGCAAGAAATGTGTGTCTTTCATAAACTGTACAGGCTATTCCGTTTTATTCTATTTCTCAACATGTGTTTTTTTAATACTCCAGAAGTTCAACATAAAGCAGATTGCAGGAAAATATATTATGTTGTATTTTTTAACACAGTCCCTCACCATGCAGATCTGTGGTTGCTAGAGTTTAGTTGCAAAAAACAGCTTGACGGGGCTCTTTAATTTCAAGAATTTATGTCTACAGGGATTTTCAAACAGATGGCATTTTTTCCACTAAAAGCCCTTCAAGTCAAAATGTTTTTCATTGAATTTAATGATGACATAGTGTTGTTCATAGAAATAGAAAGGCATGGATGAATAATGTTCTACTTGAGCCTGGAGTACATTTTGAGAAGTTGTGGTTATATGTTATCAGTAAGACAAAACTATTTTAAAAGTTTACCTTATTGCATTCATATTAGATTTGACTGTATATATTACAGTAAGTAATAGAGCTATGGACCATACAGAGTTTTTTTGGTCAAGTCCACATCCAGGCTAGTTTTTTCTTTTTCACCTGTTTCTTTCGTGATATTGTGTGTGTGGCATTCTCCCTGTCTGTGTGCTGTGTACAGTAAAATAAACTTGGTAGCAATTGGTATCTCTTGAATAAAATGTATTGGCAGTGAGTATATCATATTACATTGCAAGTCACCTTGGTAATTTTGAGTTTACTAAAAAAAATTAGTGGAAACATTCTTCAGCAAAAATACTCTCGCAGTCCTTTCTTGGAGCTTCTTAATTTTTAATTTATCTTCCACAGGTCTCCCTCCCCTTATATAAAATCCACCGCTCAAGTCCCCCTGTCTGCCATTCCTTCGCCTGACCCTTCCAGAATCCTGATATTTATTTTCACATTATTGTAGGATTAAATTAAAAGCCATTGGTTATATTTCCTATAACATCTTGCACAGTTTTATTTAGCTGGTTCTGTACTTTGCCAGTGTGGGTTTGTAATCCTATTAATCTTGAACTTCTCAGAACTTGAGTCCAGAAAACCAGCTGCTAAATCACTTGCAGTCATCAACACTGTGTCTGCAGATCCACTACTTTTAGACCCGAATCAGCATTAATCACAGCAGTAACACGAGTAGACATATATTATTACAACATTATAAACTACTTTTATAATGCAAAAAATCCTCATTGCAGTAATGCTTTTCAGGACAGGCACATGCACTGTTTGTGTAATCCATACTTACATTTCTATTTTTCTTTTTTTTCAAACCAAATATTATGTGTTGCTGCCCAACAATATATCTGTTGGAGCTTTGTTTTACATCGGACATTTCATATTAGAAGTTGGAAAGACACTTGGCTCCTTAATAAACTTAACAACCTCAGTAGTTGTCTATAGGTTTGCGCTAATATAACTGATAAATGAATATATCTTTCCAGTGGTTTAACGTTGCCTTTTCTTCTTTTGGGTTTCCCATAAGGACACTTCATGTTTAAAGACAGGTACTGACTACTATTCAATACATCATCTATGAATTTGTGTGTGGATAGTATTTAAACTATATTTTAAACATACACACTCTTAATGCCATTGTGTTTTTCCTCAAACATTATGTATCCAAAATATTGTTTTATAGTATGTGATATTCTAAATAAATATGTAAAGTCTGAATACCTTTTTTTATGAATCAGCTTAATTCCAATCACTTTAAGAAGTATTTATTTTAGCTAGTTAGTGTATGCATTTTGAAGATACAGTATACAGTATTGTTATTCGAACCTGACCTCCTGTTGTGGATCACATGACCATGAGGGATCTACCATTTAATCTTCCTGTATGCTATAAATACAGTATCTACTCATCTTCCAGTTCATTTAAGTAATACAAAATGATAGTATTAAACAGTCATTATTTCTGTCTGCAGCGATTTTTCCAAATCATGTTTCATTTTCAAGTGTCAAGTGCTTTGGTGTTATTGCTAACATACGTATTTGAATCTGTCATTTCTAAACAAACCCCAGCTGCAGGCTTTATTAACATACAATATTATTATTTGTTTATTTAGCAGACGCCTTTATCCAAGACGACTTACAGAGACTAGGGTGTGTGAACTATGCATCAGCTGCAGAGTCACTTACAATTACGTCTCACCCGAAAGACGGAGCACAAGGAGGTTAAGTGACTTGCTCAGGGTCACACAATGAGTCAGTGGCTGAGGTGGGATTTGAACCGGGGAGTTCCTGGTTACAAGCCCTTTTCTTTAACCACTGGACCACACAGCCTCCTATATGTGCAAAGGCTTTTGTTAATCAATAAATAATTTTGGTTAGTCTATTTTTTGATGTTTCACTCATAAAAACTGTAAACATGACAGTTATTTAGCAAGTTAGTTTGGAGTAACTCATGGTAAAGCACATAAAAACAACAAACTCTGTGAATTGGCTGATGGTAGCTGAGGCACCTGTTATAACAACTCTCCCCGTATCAGGCTGTGCACTGCTACAGTTCTGAGATATTATAATGCAGATAATCACCTGGTCTTTTCGTAAATAAATAGACACTGAATAAAATCGCAACCAGCAGCCAATAATGTTTTGATTTAATTCTCCTCCCAACCACCTAAATTCCATTTTTAAAAACATAATTTTAGCAAAATCTAAAACTAATTTTTTTTTTTTTTACATCTTCTCATGATCTTTACACAACCACACGTTTATGTTCTGCTATCAATAGCTTACATACAATGAAGCCTAGAAGCATCATCTTTGTTGTGGGCAAAACCCCAAAGTGACTAAACAAAAACAAAAGTGCTGAAATGACCTTGTGCTTAAGGAGAACTTTGAAAATTATTAAAAGCTAATTTTATGCATTTAACAGGATTATGAATATTTACCCAGCAGTCTAGCAACTTAGGTTATACCTTTAGTAAGTTATTAAAGAATGTAGTCTAGCAAAGTCCACGAAATTGCTTTGTAATAAATGAACGGTGTCCTGCAAAAACTTGGTATCTCTCAAACATTTCACTTTTGCATTTTGTTGGCAATAGGAAGCAAGCACAGGTTATCTAATGAAAATACAGATTCTTTCAAGACAAACACAAAAACAACATATTGAACTGAAGCTTTCTGTGCTTTTAAAATGGCTTCTTCATTGACAGGTACATCAGCTAGAGCTTTGTTCATAGTAACATGCCCCTCTGCATTTCTCCTTTTAACATTAGGTACTAAAATAACATTGCAGTAAAAAAGTGGGTTTATTTATTTTGTATTTAAAAATACGCTGACCTGCATATCTATGTATGAGCAGAAACTAATGGAATTGTGAGTCACAAAATGCTTTGACACATTCAAGGTCAAGCCCTTCAATTTGATGGAGTCATAATACATCAGAATGTATAGATGGATTAATTTAAAGTTCAGTGACCTTTTGTAATAGCATGCATTGCTTAGTGACTAATGTTCACGATTACCCATATTGAAGGCATAACTTAAAAAGGCAAACTATCCTGAGATGGCCTATGGGTAAATTGATGAATCTATAACTATCTGCAACATGGTGAGATAGAAATACCTTCAGTGTTATGTGTTGTCATTATGGAGAATGATTTCTATACACGCATCTGAAAAGAAATATAGCAACATTTATTTTAAACAATATGGAAAAAAGGAATGACAACGTTAAATTACCACACCATTTTTAAATATTTATAACAATTACCTATTATTATGCCATGAAAACCCCAATTCTTACCCCTTTTAATTCTGTACTCTGAAACTGGATAAATTCAGAGATAAATACAAATCCTAAAATCACAAAAATATATTGATGCACAATGAAAATGCAACAGTCTAAGTTTTACATCAATAGCTAATTGGGCACATACATAATGTTATTTACATTTTAAATAGTGAGCAGAGAGGTTTATTGATTGTTTGAGTAGTATTGTTCCTTGGGATAACAAAATACTGAGCTCAAGTCACGTGATTTCATAAAAATGCCAGGTGCTTAGTATTTGGTATTTGAGTTGAGTTAAAATCGCCAAAAAGTTCAATAATAATCTGTATAAATAACCATTCGAAAAGATATGATTTTAATTAACGCAAGAACAGCGAAAGATACGACCATGTCCGCTTGAGTAATGAAGATCGCCTGGTTGCTGTCGGCATGATTGAAGGCGGCCTGTCTGAGGGTCACCACACCGGCCCAAGACCGTCACATTCGACTGATCCTTCTGCGTAATCATTTTCAGAAATTCCAGGAAGAAATAACCCACGCATCAGAAGAATGACTGTAGCTCGCTGTCTGCATGAAAATGATTTGCATGCTTGGATGCCGTTCAGGGATAACATGTTGACAGCTGAGAGACGACATCACCGTCTTCTGTGGACCAGAGAACATCTGAGGTGGCTGCAGAGAGTGGCGGAGTGAAGACATTCACAGATTAATGCCGTTTTGCCCTTGACAGACCTGACAGAAAACAACGTGGTGAGCATTATACAGACTTGCATTGTTCTAACCAACCGGTAGAAGTGTGATGATTTGGGGAGGAATCTCCTTTAACACAAGAACACCTTTGGTGCAGATTGAGGGCAACCTTACTGCTCAGCGATGCACTGACAAAGTCCTTGAGGCAACAGTTTTACCGTTCCTGCGAACCAATCCAGAAGTGTTGATTTTTTTTCAGCAGGACAGTGCAAGGATTACAACCATTTGGGACCAGATCCTGTTCATATACTGTAAGTGATATATTCTTAGTACTTGTACCATACTAACAATTTATTGTCTGATCTTTTATGGATTTGATACCCTTTCATATTCCATCAGAAATCTGAAATCAACCATTAGAATAAATAGAGAGAGACAATTCTTTATTTTTTTTTATTTCCGGATGATCACATGCAATATACTATAAAGTACAGGCCACTCATTATAACATACTGTAATGGTTCAGGTTAAACATTAGGTCATTTTGGACAACCAGGGGCCAGATTAAGGAAGAGTCTATTGTACCATATCTATTTTTTTTGTTTTCTGTATATCCTGTCCAGATTACTTTGGAGTAATTCTGTGTAAAACAAAACAGAAATGTATTCCTGCATGTATTTTGTATGCAAAATATGTAGCAAGAAAAAGAAGTCAAGCTGAAACATGATACTACTATTATTCCAAACAATAGCCATCATTCAAATCTTTATACATAATTAAATAATATTACTGGCATTTAGGCTACTAAAAATGGCCTTATGTAATGCAGAATTTGAGAAGTTTAATGGGCATTACCGTCTCATGCTTGACATCACTGGGAAAGTATACTGTAGGATGACCTGTCAATACTCTACCGTACACACTATGTCAGCTACCAAGTTGATGCCCGATAATCAGTATTTTATTGGGATTAGAAACCCTTTAAACATTTCCTTCCGATCCTGGAGAGCTGTTCCATTACAGAGGTAAAAGCCATAATGCTTTAGGACATGGTAATATGTTTGATTGGTTCAATTCTTGAAGTAAAGACATGATTGGAATTAAGACTAAATAATAAAGTGGTCTACAGAGCTGGGTCTCCAACCCTGGTCCTGGACAGCCCCAATCCTGCAGGCTTTATAGGTGTCTTTACATCTAGAACACATGTTAATCTTGACTAATTAAGCCAGTAATTGGTTCAATGAAGTAACTGAGAGCTCGGCCGAAATGAAAACCAGAAGACCCCGTAGCTCTCCAGGACCAGCGTTGGAGACCCTGCTATAAAGTAAAGAAAATCAACAACTTTCCAGCACTTTAAGCTGACTTCCCCTTAACTGCATCTTTATCCCTTGATAATATATTTTTTTTCTCTCACACGCCTTTTTCTGTGTCTGATTTTTGCAAACTGAAACATTTAACACAGAGAAGAACTAAACATACCATTAGCAGTGTTTATACTTTTTAAATATTTAGATGACTGACCAACACTATTAATAATATTTTTTTCTTTCTGTACGATAAATATTCGAGACAAAAAATATAAAAATTGGACTTGCACTTATAAACAGTGAGTTTTTTTTTAATCTAGTTTATTTTGAATGCAAATTTGGCAGGGTGGGGTTAAAATCCCATTACTACCAAATCCATGTGCAGAATGTGGTCAGGTGTTGATTGACTGATTGTCAATCAGCCCTGGCCACATGGTACTGTACATAAGAGGTGCCAGGTCCTTTGTTCTTGGCTCATTTAATTTAGGGACAGGACTGGGAGCAGCAAGTTGTACTGTGTGATAGCTCTGCTTGAGGGCAGGGATTGTTTAATTGGTTAATAAAAGTGTGCAGGTGTGAACTGCAGTCTTCCGCCTCCCTATCTGCTATTCCTGCTGTTGCCCTACCCCTCTATTATTCCAGAGGACTGAACAGAACTCCCAATATGCTTGGTATCAGTAGATGTTCATACTGAACATTAGAGTAGGCCACTCCCGGTGAGGCCCACTTATTACATTTGTTTCTCAGGTTATGTTAAAGTTTGAATTGTTGTTTGTGATGTGGCAAATGTTTTCATTTAAGTATTCTATTATGAGAAATGAAAATGACTCCTATGAAACACATCGATTTGTTCTTTAATTATACTTCATTACTCATTTCAGTCTTTTAGTTGCTGCTAAGTGGCTTTAATACTAAATGATTATAATGGCAGACTACATTTTTTCCACTTCAATTAATGTCTGATTAATTGTGATGTTACCTCACTGCTAATGGACATGCCATTTGTGTCAGGTGTAAGCCATTATGGGTTCAACTGTCACCATTACCTTTATGATAATGGATGTCAGCACTGACATAATACAGCTCACTGTAACTGCATTCCAGACAACCTCAGAATAAATGAGAAATTAAATTGATGTTTTGGTCGAGGGCCGCAAGAATTACTCAACCCTTGCTGTTCTGTACAAAGTCAATGCTGTGTTACCTTTATAAAAAATGTAAATCACAAAATGCAAACACAGGTATCAAGATATAAGAAACACACAATATATATATATATATATATATATATATATATATATATATATATATATATATATATATATATATATATATATATACTTTTACTTTCTTTATTTGGATTAAACATATGTAGCCATATTAGATGTAGTGTGATCAGTGTACACTATGTACCTCAAAATGAGAAAGTTCCTTGTATAAAGTTTACTACATCATCACCCAAGGGCACAGTTGAGGGAGTTGACAATAGTGTAATAACTTGCCATTATATGATAGAATAGCACAGAACACATCGCATACATTGTCAAGAAAATGTCAAAAGTCAAAGCGAATTTTATACACACTAAACAGTGGTTAGCTATATGGGTGTTTTTCTTCTTCTGATCGTGCGCCTGTCTAACAGCCTGTATGTGTTTTGTGAAATACCACTCAACAAAACAGAAATCACATACTAATGGGATTGTGTCTGAGGTAGAAAGGCAGTCATGGCTTTCTTTTGATTAAAAACGACATACAACACATAAAATCATCTTAGGCCTCGATAGTTCATGCCAAAAAAAAGCATGTATTCTGTATTAATGTCCCTATGGTATTTCAAATCTCTGGTTTATACCGGAATTATATTTTTATAGGCATATCCAGAATTGAAAGAGCCTGTTTCACATCTTTTTTATTTATTCAATAATTTTTTAAGAAAGATAAAATACACCCCCTCACACCCCCTAACTTTTAGCTGAAAGTAAAATTTTCACCATTAATTTCCAGTTTTTAATAACCATGCTAAATAATGCCGAGGGAAATATCGTGGCTCACTGCCTATAAGTAGTTGCTCTGTGCATTGAATGATTCAGACAATTGCTTGCATCATCAATGATGAAGTTTCAGATGACGAAGTGTTGGGCGGTTTCAGATCATAAGTTTTTTTTAAACTGCAGGAGCTTGTAACTAAGGTATTTTTTATTTTTTTTGTATTGAACATTTTAATGCTAGTGCTGCTTTGAATGGTACATTAATTTATTATTTCATGTTATTTTCACACTGGACTCCAATTTCTTACTTAGAGAGATGATGTAAAGCCATTTATTTTAGTGGACCTAAAATTTCACGTTTTATATATTTTTTAAATGCAGCGACTTTATTCTAGCGTTTTTCACCTACAAATGTGGTTTTTCATGATGTGCTTTTGCACTGCACACTGTAGCTTTAATGTTTAATGTTTGTTTTGTGAAAATATTTTAAATAACAAAACAGTGGACATACTGTGAATTGTATTTCACCAGTCAATAGATATCTTAACTGCACTTCTTGATTCTTAAATGTGACTGTGTGCTGTGCTCCTAGCTTTGAAATTTAAGCATGCACCCTAAACATTTATACGCCATGATCAAGTTTTTCAGCAGTCACCAGCATGTACAGCGCTAGTGCCAAATGGCTACAGGAAAGCGAAAGCGAGTTGTGTTTACAATTGAAAGTTTTTTTCTTTTTCCTCGTAAACCTATGCATTTTTGCTATGTGTAAATTACCCGACACTAATGTAAGAGTATACTGCACTGTGGCAGGGCAGGAGTCCTGCACGTAAAGAGCAAGACTTTTTTTGTGCAAATGTATATTGTAAATAGTTTGTATGTATTTAATGATGTACATGACGCTCCTGGGAGAGCCTGCCTGCTGTGTGTGATTACCAGGTGTGGAATCTAATCAGCAGGTAGGTGTGTTACAGCAGGGCATCAGGTATAAAAAGGTTCCATTTATTCACCTCGGGGCTGCTGCAAAACCAAAGACAACTGGGCTAAAGAAACTAAAATTCCCCAGTGTGTGTGTGTGTGCATGTTAGAGAGAGACAGAGAGAGAGAACCAGAACCTGGGTTGGATACTGAAGAGTAAGCAAGTCGAAACTGCCGACAGCCGGGTGAGTAGCCAGTTTGTTTATTATTGAACAGAGATGATTAGTTCCAAGACACTAAGGTTTTCATACATGGCGTTGTATGTACTCTGAGCGCTACCATTGCTGGTAGTGTCACGTGAGCTGTTCGGTGTGTTGATATGGAAATAAATCCTGTTCATCTGCAGGGCGTATCAGCTTCAACCTCCGTCTCGCTCTCCTGCCTGTCACTCAGCAGCGAATGCACGCACCCACACGGCAGACAGCTACCCTGTCACAAGCATTAATACCCTGTACCTTTTTAACAAGGGATTTAGGGGTGCTCCCTAATAAAAGCTGAATTTCAAAACAATAATTGTGTGAATATAGTAATTGTTACAGCTCTGTATAATGGTATTTAAAACAGGATTCATTCATTACATATAATTAATCAATGAAACAGTCTCTTCAAATGTTTTTTCCCCAGAACCCTTGCAGTTTTTAAGAACACTGTCTGGAAGGTAACAATGTTTGAAGTGAAAGAAAGACATTTCGCTGTGAAGTCAATAGCGCTGTAGAATGTATAAATGTAAGTTTAATACCCAATAAACAGTATCTAAACCATACTCAGTATAGCAAAAAGGCATATATAAAGCCCCCTCCCCCAAATTGCTGCATATTTATACAAATCACAAACAAATGTTTAACCAACTCCGAATCTACAGTTCATAAATGTACAATTGCATAGTACAAGAAAGACAAAATATAAAATTCTATGGTCCTGGTCCTTGTCTTTGGGTCTTCAGTAGTTCACTCCTTCGACTTAAGTTCACTTAAGTCTGTAGCTTGTGAGCCAGAAGTTTCAATGCAGTCTCCATTATTCGCAAATATATATATATGGTCTTTATAAAAGTGGTTTGTTCATTGGAGGGTGTGCCTTGTGTTCCACTTCTAAATGGCTACGACTTCACATAACCTAAACAGATGGAAGAAAAAAACAAAAATATCACTATTACCACCAACTGTAAGTCTAAATTGTCCACAGCTTTTCCAATGTGGTTATCATTGGAAAGAACATTCTGCTGAATTATTAAATACTGTTTTGTAAGGCACTGTTAGTATAAGTACTAAAAAGAAACTAGTACAAATCTTTGAGAAATGTTTCAATGACAAGGGTTATACATTTCTTCTTAAAGTTTGTTTTTTGTTTTTTAACAGCAACCTGCTAAAACTGAAGGACATGAGGTGGAATATATATGGGTCAAATACATAACTGGAAATTACAATTTTTTTTTTTTTATTAGTCTCTGGAATCCAAAGCAGTATCTTTTAATGAGAAAAGATAAACCTTCAGCAGTTTGCAGATTCAACATTAATAGCTACCTTGGACTTTGTCTGTCACTAATAGGGCAATATATTAAGAGGAAATAAATCTGACGCTGACAACAATTTAATTAAATCACTGAATAGAAGTTGAGGGATAATTTATTTGTACTTTTTTTTGTGATGGTAAAGTTATTAAAGCCAGATCTTCAATAAAACAAGGGACATTTTCATTAAAAAACAAAAAGGGACATTTTCATTAAATTTAAAAAAAAAATGTGTATTTACTCATTGCTATATAAGATCTATAAACTAGAAATATTGAGAGAGAGAGAGAGAGAGAACGAACTACATGAAAATACAAGCCTGCATTAGCAGGTGAATTCTGAGTTAATATGCTCATTACAGAATGTCATTTACCTGAACTGTCACTGGTGGCTAGGGGTGCTGGGGTTGCGTTGCTCTGCCCCTGCTGGTGCAATGATAAATCCTGTTAGTTTTCGTGCGCTTATGAGCTGTGTGTGCACTGCAATGCGTCTTTTTACATTGCTTTTGAACAGAAACGACAATAGACCAACAGGGGTGAGATTACGAATCGCACGGCTGCAATCTCACGAGAGGCGGTTAGTAGTTGGAACGCATTAGAAGCTTGTATAAAGTAGAATGGTTATTGATAATGTCCTAAAAAGAATATCAGATTTTTTTTGTAAATTCTTGTCGCAAATGCTGCTAACTGAGGGTGCTGCTTTATGGAGCAATACTAAAAACACACAGACATTCTGTACGCGTTACATGTCCATTCCATCATGAAAAATGATACCAGCATGACACCGGTGCGCAAGTCAACCTTTGGAGCCTTGTGACTTTCCCTGTCTACGACGACTACTGTAAATAAAATACAACTGTTCAACCTGTTTTTACCAGTAAACATTTGTAAACTTCAGTATTTAAAGTGTATTATAGCAGTATACACTACTTTTTGATTAGTTTGCTCTAAACATTTTATGGTAACCATGTTGTAAACGTTGTAGCAAGGATTGTGGTTAATTTTTTATTTTTTATTTTTTTTACTTAAAATAGATAAGCAGGTGTTGATGCTGGCTTTGTTTTATTAACATGGCTTCCATCATATACAGGGGTTACAGTTATATTCAAAGGCTTTCAGCAACCTCACAATAAAAATGGTTCCAGCGCCACTGCTAGTGGCCAAAGGAAAAGCAATTAAACAAGCCTTATTATTAGTGATGCAGTCAAATTATTCTTGAGTTACTCTGATAATACATATGGCTCCCAGTTTAAAATAAATATTTTCATTAGAAGTAAAGTGGTTTACTTTAGAAAAACACAGCGGACTGGCTTCAATTTTTTTTTTTAATTCTAAAACTTACCTGCTGTCTTGGAGCAAGGCTTGCTGTTGCTTGATTTTAATAAAACATGGAAGAAAAAAAAAAATATTATTAATGATTGCCCTTTAGGATGAATAATATCTGCATAAAAGTCATTAACATACAAGTTATCTGAAAATGCTTTTTACTAGAAGCTACTTTCAAGGTTGTTCTGAATCAATGTTTCTCACTAGTTAAAATTGTTTCAATCCTTTCATAAAAATGGGGGCAAAGTTAGATATTGTTTTAAAATGAGTCCATTTCTGTGGTAATGACACAACTTTAAGCTGCTGTGCTATTATAGCATCATATCCATAAACTAAAACATTTTTTTCAAAGTGCAACATTTTCTCAATGATGCTTTATAGCATTATTGGAAAGAAAAAAAGCACCATTTCTTTTCTAATTCTTTAACCAAAGCAGTTATACCTTATTAGGCAGGAACACATGGTTCACCTCAAAGTCTTCCAAGAGCAGTAATGATAAATCGCTACATATTGCTCATTAATTACTGCCACTTTGGAACCTCATCTCACAGAGCATACACCACAGCTGTGTGCAATAATAAATCCTGCATTGACTCTTCAGGCCTGAACCTTGATAAAATGCTGATTTAAGAAGTATGGTACCTGGCATAATTTATTATTATGTAAAAATGCTTTACTTATGATGGAATCAAAAGTACAATAACAGTACAAAAGTGCTGGAAACAACCTAAAACGGACTGCACATAAACATTTGTGATCTGCTATTTATTCAGTGCAGGCATTTTAAAAGATACTTTTAGCACTTCAATACATTACCTAATGGAACAAATACCTCATGACAAAATATGTTTTAGATAAGTGGTTCAGTTTGACCTTCTGCTGCTTTAAATCTGTATTTATAGAATAAAAAGACTCTGTCTGCAAGGATCACTTTGTTCCATCAGAAATGTTTCTCTTTAACTAACTGCTTCCTATTATGAATGTCTTTCCATTAATCACATTCATTGATGCAAGAAAGGTTAGAAAGATTCAAACATGTGTCTCCTTACAAAAAGGAGAAACATAATTAACAAGCCACTCTACAATAAATATAAAAACTTGTATCTACAATGTGGAGGTGACTTGAAAACAGGTGACCTCTCAATATTGCATTTTGAGATGACCAGAGTATGTGTATTTAGTAGCTCCAACACACTGACCCATATAATTTGGTACGTTGTATCATCTGAATGCTAGTCTTTTATACTAACACAGTGGAGTTGCAGGTGGGTTACTAAAAGCAAAAAAAATAAACAAAAATAACAAGTAAACTAAAACCAGGATAGAACTGTACATCTATGGCCAAAAGTTTGGCATCACCTAGAATTTAGGGAATGAGACATACACAAGGCTGTAAGAAAATCGCGGGCCGTGAATTTGTTGCGGAAACCGCAGCTTTTAACACAAACCACAACTTTTTATAGTTGTCACAACTTTTTCTGCGACTACAATGTTTTATTATTTATATGTAATTTCGCTGCAAAATAAACTGAAACAGAAAAGGAAACGTCACTCTCACATTGTCTTTTGCTAGAGGTGGGTGGATTGGTATGCCTTGTCATCCTCTCTAGCCAATCAGTGATCTTCTTTCCCGCTGCTGTGGTAAGCACCGGGAAAGAAGACTGTGGGTCGTGATGCAAGTACTGTAGTGGCTGTTCAATTTTGTGAGTGAGCTTTTACTGTTATGCAAGTACTGTATGTTTTGCGTCATTATTGTTAGCTCTCTCACTTGTAATGAAACACAGCATAAAAACTTTTATTTCAAATGATGATAAAGAGGGAGTCTTAAACTTATGTTCTGGTTATCTATTTGTATTTTTTTTTCTTGTTGTTTTTGAACAAATGAACTAAAAATCATCTTGAAAGCAAGTATATATACATGCACACTGTTTATATTCATGACCGCACTGAAACTGCAACTTTAATACATAGTGGGCCTTAACTTGCTGATATTTTATTTAACATCATGTATTCAAAGAAACTACAAAATGATATCGCAGAAGTCTAACGGAAGCCATGATAGTAGTACAGTATTTCATGTTAGATTTAGATGTCACATTTTTCCATTTTTGTCAGTTTTTCATTAAGTAAATGGAAAACTACAAAGCGGAATGTTATTTAATATGTGCACGTAACATTATTCAGCAGGTTTCATTATGAAACAAAATGAGTTAATTCTATAGGGTGATGCAAAACTTGTGGCCATAGCTGTAATACACTCAAAACACCAGCTATACAGTCTTTCCACACCTGTGGACAAACCTTGGAGATGGGTTGTTCAATACAATAGACTGAGCGTGAACATTAAATGAATAAATAAATAAATACATTTAAAAAACTGTATAAAAAACACCAGTTCTTCAAGCACAAAAGGCAACACATTTTTTTTTCTTTGATTTGAGAAGAAAACGTTTAGAACTTTCTGTAGACAAGCTCTACATGGTGCAAGGTGGGACTCCTGATATTGAATACAAAAAAAAAAAAGAAAGAAAAATGTTGTCCCGTTTAATAATGAAAAGGACCGAACTTACTAATACATACAGGAAAGGTGTTATTGATTTGCTCCATGACATCTGCCAAGTCTGTGCCAGTATTGTGTGAAAGGACTAACAAGTCATCTGTAACCATGACAACAAAGAGAGCGAATTCAACACAAAAGAATTTGAGAAAATACATGATGAATGCACAATGCACCTCCAAAACATTTCAATGCAGCCTATTACTGAGAAATAACTACTACTATTATTATTATTATTATTATTATTATTATTATTATTATTATTATTATTATTATTATTATTATTATATTCCATCAAGAATCAAGTAATCTAAGAAAATATTAAACCATTTAAGTTTTCTACACAGATTTAAATTACAAAAAACCTACAGTATAAGGGACATCAGTGATCATTCTGAAAAGCTAAGCCAAAAAACAGAATGCAACGCACCATTACACTGCAACATGTATGTCTACTGTATGAATACACAAGATGCTTGGTCTGACCTGCATGATCCACGTGTGAACCAATGTCCCGATTCACTGAGTTGTTCATGAAAGAATGCTCAAGGGGAGTAGATGACGAAACTCCATTTATTTGGAAATCGGTTTCAGGCTGAAATAAAACAATAAAGGCAACACTGTTGAATTATGAAAACAGCAATTGTGTGCTCCATTATGTAAATTACAACAATATAGACATACACCTCAAGACTGTTTGGCAGAAACCATAACACTGAACAGTGGCTTAAAATGTGTTGAAATACACAGCTGCAGAATGAATAAAATGTATTCATGTCAGCACAGCCAACCTCATTGTCTGTGTTTGTCTTCTAGTGGGAGATCAGCTTAATTCTTTCTTAACTCTCGTGCCCCCTTATCAGTTAAAGGTGGTCTATGGAGCAGAATATAGAATCTCATTCAAAGAGGTAATATTTTTGTGACCTTTACTGTAGACCATTTTTCTTTGCAGTTATAGAGCTGGTTAGCTGATCCTTAGATTTACTATTTTACTCTTGCCGCCAATGAAGTCCTTCACATAATGATGAAGCTACTCTACAAGTAGATGTAAAGGCAAGTCAAATGCCTCTACCCAAACTCTTTAGATTTTAAAAGTCCGTTCAGCACCACGGTGACAACTAATGAGAAAACGACATTTCCACACACGTGAGGCAGCATCTGTCACATACGCCGACAAACCGCCAATTACATTAGCACTACTATATCACTTCATAACACAGGCTGAGATGCAAATATAGCAGCGACAATGGAACTCCCTCTGCAATTTTACCTCAGCTTGAAGCAATGCAATATTTAAAATCAGGGGACAATACGTTATTTAATTGCTGCCATAACCAGCACCTGAGACTATCCTCACTGCTGATTTTAGTATAACAGTATGTTGGCAAGATCTTGGACTTTGACTTCCTGTTAAGAGGATAGGATAAGGCACATAAATTAAAGTAGGGCAATACTTGCCCTAGGTTTTACTCTATTTCACTGTCACTTTGAAAAATCCATAAAGGTGTCGGTCTTGTTTTCAACAATACTGAGTAGTAAGTGTTCACTTTTATTATTGGAAAATTAATTATAGCAAATAATGACTTGACTAGTTTCCTGCAAGAAATTGACCCCCTTTTTATTATTTGTTTATTTATTTGTTTATTTAGCAGACGCCTTTATCCAAGGCGACTTACAGAGACTAGGGTGTGTGAACTATGCATCAGCTGCAGAGTCACTTACAATTACATCTCACCCGAAAGACGGAGCACAAGGAGGTTAAGTGACTTGCTCAGGATCACACAGTGAGTCAGTAGCTGAGCTGGGATTTGAACCGGGGACATCCTGGTTACAAGCCTGTTTCTTTAACTGCTGGACCACACAGCCTCCCTTCCCCTTGAGTCAACTCCAAAAGTATACCATATTGGGAAATAAGCACTTTCCTCTTCATTTGTTAATTTTGTATGCTGCATTCTTGAGTGCAGTTACATTGTTTTTATAAAAAACATGCTTTTGGTTGGGCAACAAGCCATGCTTAAAATAGTCAGTCAACAAACAAAGTGTTGACAAGCTTGAGGGTGCCATTTATATGCTGTAAAATGCATACTTAATGGGACCTTGAAGGTAAAAATTATGCATGTTCCAGGAAAGCAAAATGCTGCAGTAATGAACCTTAAAAAACTGTCATTATCATAATACTTGTGTGGGATAAAATTGAATCAGAAAGTCATTAGTGTGGCTCCATGAAACAAGGAATGCTAAACATAATAAATAACTTCTATACTCTTTGTAAGGTCGCAGTTGTAGTCTTACTTAGTTGTTCCTTTCTGCAACAAGTTTATTTTAATCACTTTTCAAGTTTACTAAGGAAACTTTGATAACAAGCAACTAATTCATAATTTGGCAATATGTGGCAATGACTAGCGGTCTTGTCATAAACACAAACAAAGGTTGTAAAAGTGTGCAACCTACATATTTTTGGTATTTAACAATTTCATGTTGTGTATTTGTAAAAGGTTTTAACAAAGACTAATAGTACAGGACAAAAGGGCCATTTATATAGTGGTCCAGCAGGAACAGAAATATTTGTGTGTGGCAGTCAAAAGGTTAAATAGGACAGATTTGGAGACTGTTGAGGTGGAGATATTTGATCTATTTCTGTAAAGTGATACGTCAACCAATACCACCTAGATTCTGATACTCAATAACCAAATAACTTTAAAATGTCTGCTAAAAAATGTCCACACCAAGTTTCCTCGTAACTGGATAAGCGTTTCTAAAGATGTAAAAATGACCTATGTGGGCATGTATAAAAAAAGTCAGACGGAGAAGCACCTCCTTATATCCCCATATTCGGAGACTCAATAACTTGGGAATGCATGTGCTGTAGGCCTGTGTGTGGGTGTGTTGAAACTACCTGCTCGAGCAGCTGCCGCAGCTTATGAAGCTGGGACTCCAGTTGCTTGTTATGGTCTTCCAGAATCTGCATCCTGGCCTCGAGCCGGCCCTTATGCTGCCGCAGGAGTTTGGCCTCGGCCAGGAGTTCTGCCTCCGCTGGGCCGCTGTGCTGTCCAGAGGCCACCGAGTCTGGGGACAAGGGCAGGGAAGAGGTGCCTTTCAGACAGTGCTGCTCTTTCAGGTGCTCGTACTCTATCTGAAGATTCCTGGAACACAGAACACAAAGCAGGGATGCCATTTAAACCTTATCTCAGGGCTGATAAGATAAAAGCAGTGCAGTACCCAAGTGGCCAGTACATGAAACTGATGAGTCATAAAGATATGGGCACTTGTAAGAAACTGAGCTCAAACTAATATCACAGGCAAATGGCAAAAGATAAAAGATAATAAGAGAATGAGAAAAAAAACAAAATCATGTTTCTTATCTCTCTCCCGCACACACACAAAAAGGTAGACAATTCACAGCACAGTATATTACATTTTTTTTAATTTACTTTATGTGGGACTGAAAAAGAGAGTTTCCAGCAGTAAGGAAATGAATAAGCTCTTATTATTTCAGATTATTTCAGTTATTATTTGGATGAGTACAGTTGTACAATAGTTTGTTTTCCAGTTATATTTTGGTTTTAACCCACACCCCCGCTCACCTAAAAATAAAAGATGATAGCTACAGTAGGTAATACATATTGAAAGAGAATGAGAACAGAAATCCTGCTAAAAAAACATTAATAGAATATCTACTTTTTGTTTGTTTGTTTTCACCTGTGTGCATATGAGGGACACTGACCCAGTTTGTTGCTATTTTTAAAGTACTAGGTGAGACTAAAGATGTGTCTATCTTAATACACTGAGGAAAGGAAAGTTGCATGACTAAGATTAATTTGCTAGTTACATATTTGTAAACAATGCTGACCTATATCAATGGTAGAATACATTTAATTTCATTCTCATATGGAATGTGAATGTACAATAAACAATTGCTTAGAAAAGCCAAGACAGGGTGTGTGGTAAGACATTGACCGTTAGGTTATCATCATAACCCTGGTTCCCTGAAATAGAAATGTAACCATTACGTAATGGGTGTTTACCTCCTAAAGACCCCGAAACCTGAATAAGATATATCAAAGCTGCTCCACCGAGCCTGTGACGCAGTCATGCCCGCCCCCGAGTGCATTAAAGTGCTGCGCTCACAGATCTCAGCGTCACTTTTCCTTCAAGCCTGCTGCAATCATGGATGCAGCGACCTTGAAGGTTAATGGTTAAATTTCTATTTCAGGGAACCAGGGTTATGACAATAACCTGACGTACCCCTTCATGTACGAAATGTAACCATTACCTAATGGGTGAGTGTACCCAAGCCGTCGCAAGGGCAATATTACAGAACAACTGGAATGCTACAAGGCTAAGCCGAAGGCTACCTTCTGCGTTACCATTAGGAACCCCAGTAACAAGTAGCTAGGAGAGAAACTCACCTCTATGTTGTAAGGGTCAACCTGGAAGCCGTCCTTAATAATCTAATTCTAAAACCAGGGTTTTTGTGGATCCACAACATTCAGTCTATAGAACCTAGTAAAGGTATGGGGAGTAGTCCACACCACTGCTTTGCAAATGTCTTTGACAGATGCACCCTGGACTAAAGCCCATGAAGTTGCCATGCCCCTGGTGGAATGAGCTTTTCTGGAGGGAGCAAGTTGGCTCGCTCATAGGCACTGTTATCCATTTGGACAGCCCATAGCATGAAATAGCTGCCAGATAAACTTTTAACATAGAGAGGGTTGCTGCTCTGGCATTTTGCAAGGTGTCAATAACCCTATTGGACAAACCCAGATGGCTTAAATGCAGCCGTTCAGAGGCAAAACCCAGAGCTATAGACTCGATGGGTTGGGATGCCATAAGGTCCCCCGCACCTGTCTGAGCAGGTTTCGGCGCTTGGGCAGTCTCCATGGCTGGCCGCTTAGGAGCTGTATGAGGGCTGAAAACCAGTTTCCTGGGCCAATAAAGGGCTTCTAATAGCATCCTGCCCGGTCCAGTCTGATTTTCTCCAGACACCGCAGGAGCATTGCGGGCAGTGGGAAGGCATGTAACTGTTGCCTTGGTCACAGGTGTTCCAAGGCACCTAAATCGCCAGTGGGTCCCTGCCTCCTGTTATGGAGAAACAGAGGGGACAGTAGGTCGATTCCTGGGAGGCAAAGAGATCTATCTCCGCTCTCCCGAATCTCTCCCAAATGAGGCTCACCACCTCGGGGTACTGGTTCGGTTTGGTTCGGTACAGGCTCGGTGACCTCGGTAGCAGTAAGGTACAGGTCTACTCGGTTCGCAGTTACCACGGGAACCAGTATACAGGGATGCCCGCCTGTATAAGCTTCTGGAAAAACCACAGTCTGTACAAGTATGAGGATGAGGGAAGCCTGCTTGTTAGAGCCCTAACAGCCTTTGTAATGGTGATGCAAGCAGTGACCAAAACGGTAACTAGATTCTGTGGGAGAGACTGCAAGCAATCTCAGCCGAAGCGTCTATCTCGGTCAATGCAGAGCTCAGAGCTGCTGAGCCCAGCACTGATCCATAACATTGTTTCCTTATGCATAGCAGTATTCTAAATCTATTGTGAAGTTCCACCACTTGTTTTACAATAGTCTCATGACACTTGGCAATATCAAAGAGATGTCAATAAACTGAAAGACGTTTAAATTTTAAAGGAATTGCCCAAAATAAATCAATGCTGAGCGCTATCATTTCTATTTCTGAAAATTGGCCAACAGCTGCATATTAGTAAGTGCCCTTTTGTAATAAAAGCTTTTACAATGTACTGCACTTTTAATGGTCTGAAAGAATTGTCTTCCACCTGAGTGAGCAGCTTTTTCTCCCTCTTTTGTGGTCAAGTGGAAGAATGTACGATTATATCCAGAAGCTACAAACTATTCCTTCATCAATTACCTTTTAAGTAAGCTAATAGGTTTGCTGTACTGTACCTCTGCTCCTCCTCGAGTTTGGCAATGACCCGCTCCAGCTCTCCCCGCTCCTCCTCCTCTACGGCCTGCAGGATCTGTGCTGGGCTCTGGGGCTGGCTGAGGGGCAACTCTCCACCCAGCGTCTGACAGTATTGCAGGATCAACATGTGCTCGTCCTCCCTACAAGCAACAGGAGACATTTTAGAGTGGCACTATAGGAGCTTGGGAGCATCGAAAGCTGCAGGATAATTAAAATCAGTGGTAAACAATCCACTCAAAAGTATTACAATAATCACAACAGTATTTATAGGCATTGCAGGCTGCATTCATAATGCATGCACATGCTAGAATGCTATAAATTTTATATCGTCTTTCAACACATAACATTTCAAGCCTTCCAACTTCCAGTGCATGTGGACCAGGGGGGTTGCTCAACCTCTTTGGTCAATGACATCAATTTTGCCACAACCACATATGGAGGAAACACCTCCCCAGAATTTGGTCCACTTGAGCTGAAATGACCCCTATTCATACATTACAAATTGATGTCTGTTTGATTAAAAAACATTATACTTATGCACACACAACAGCACATGTACACATAAATATGCACATACAGATTATTTCTGACATGTTATCTGTTATGCAAGTTCTATCAACAGGTCATTATATTTTAAATGATTTCACTATTTCAATTGCTGAACTTTAACAAGACTATTTTCAAACCTATTCATGGTCAATAAGTAAAGATAACTTTATTTAATCTGAGATACATATTAAATACCTTGATGATAATTTAATGAGATCAGTTCTATTCACAGAGGATTTAAAGACCCAATTAAAATCTATCCAAACTGAAGGGGATGAAAACAATCCAAAATACAAAGATACAACTTTAGAAGCTCTGCAAAAAGTATGGGTGTCCTTGATTAACCCAGTAAAGGTTCAGCTAAAAAAAACAACTTTTATTTAAAAAATATCCACAGACCTGTCAAAGGACTTCATGGGATACCTACTGGTATTTAATTAAATGTTTCAGACAAAGTAACCCTACTGTTATGGTAAGCTGACCATACTGTATGTAAATAAACATCCTTGATTACAAAGCAATCAACATTACTACTATTTTTATAGCTATTATCACTCTCACCCTTTCTCAGTTTTCAAATTGTATTTTTAAAACTTCAAAATAGAAATGTTGTGACAAATAGCAATGCTTCCCTTGAGGAATACATACAGGGAATGGCATCTCTGCTGGATGTTTAGTAAATGGATATGTGAAATAGATCTGTAACCTTGATATGGTCAGTGGTTAAAATAATTTTGCAGTGAAACAGCTTTTTTTCCCCCTCTCTCCTTGGATGAATAATGTCTCCACTTGGATGAATAAGAGTATATATCCTTCTCTTTCACATTTAGCGGCCTTCGAGCTACTGGTTCATGTTACTGGTTCATGTTCACACTACAGAATGCATTATTGACATTTTTTTCCCGGCATTTTTTTCCATGGTCCAACATCGGTACATCCTGTGATAACTTTGTCTTTAAACATTAAAAAAAAAAGAATATTGAAGATGTCATGCTGGTAATCTAAAAATTCAGATAGTCTCTTCTTTTAAGAGGCAGTCTCAAAGGAGAGAAATCTTTGAAACGTCTGCTAGAGAAGTATGTGGGAAGGTGAACTGTTTGTAAACCTCCAGAGGGTGCTGTAAACTCTTCCATTAGGAGTTGGTGTGCTCTTTATTCTTCAGTATGTGGGTGGGCGTTTGTTTTATATTAGCATATTTGTAAAATTAAGAACAAGCTATTAGAAAACTGGAGGTTACCAATAATTTAATAGTTATAAGAAACATGCCAATACAGTTCCCTATTTAGTTTTATAAACAGAATTCTTTTTGACATATCCAAGATTCTTTTTTTTGTACATTCTTTATGCAAGAGGCATCCTCTTCAGCCTCCTCGATCTCAAACACTCTCTAACTCCATTCAATGGAGGCGTTGATCTTTGAAGACTCGTTGTTCTCATCTGTAGTCCTTAGAACTTACAATACATTCCTTGGCAGGCATTATTTTGTAACAATAGGTCAATCTATAGTAAGATAAATCTCCATTAAACTTTACTTGATTTTAGATGCACAGAGTTTTATGTCATTAAAAACAGAAATGTTGTTTTTTTTCTTGTCCTGTTTGATTGGCACGAACCGATAATGCAAAACATATTCTAAAATAAATAAAAGATGCAGTAATAAAAAAAAACATGTGATTGAAAATTACAATGGAGGACGTTAGCTGGACAAGCCTGATAATTTTGTATGCTAAAATTCAGATGATTCAAACCAGGGAAATAAAGACTTTTTCGCTTTGAGCAATTTGACACATTTCGTCAGAGAAGCATATAATCCTGCCTAATAACAATAATGAGTGCAATTGACAAGCTGTTTCACTCCCCCCCTCCCTCATCACTGCCCACCGGCAAGTACCAAGCCCTATCTTACTTGCATCTGCACATTCGGCTCTTTTTTTTTTTTTTTTTGCATGAGTAAGAATCTGACTTTAATATAATCTGTCAGTCTTGGCTAAAAGTATTTAAATCTAAACTCAAAAGCTAACACGTTCATTAATTAAATTACAGTGTAAATTCATGAGATTGATGTTCTGATTCTACCCACCTACTTAAGGTCTCCCCACATTTAAACACCATGAGTTTAATCATTTGGAAGTAGTCCACACAAGTCTCGTCAGGCTTGGCATTCCTCTATAGCCATCTCTCTTTCAGTAACGGTATCCGAGAGCCGAAAATTACTTACATACTTCCTGTTGTGGAGCTGCCGTCTGTAGGCAGGGATCCATTTGACCTCTCAATCTGTGCCAACCTAAACAGAGAAGATCCCTTAAGCTTAAACTAACTTTAAAAAAAAAAAGAAACCTGTTTTAAACAAGACTCTGTCAACACTAGCAACTGCAGGGCCTGAATTTCATTGCTATAATGCTTTTCAATTTATTTTATTCAGATAAACTGAGAATTGGATTTAATGCATTACCGTAAAAATCCTGTTATAGGTCGCACTATAAGTCGATCCCACCTTTTTGAGACTTCAATTTTAGGAAAACACCTTTTCTGTGTTTAAAATACTTTTTTTTTTTACATTTTATTTTTTCCTACATGCTCAACACCCATAAATAAAGAAAGATACACAGGTTTAGTTTCTAAATAACCCTTTTGCAAGTAGGGGCTAATTCCATGTATATATGTGTATGTGTATGTGTGGTGTGTATATAGACAGAAACACACACACACACACACACACACACACACACACACACACACACACACACACTCGATTACACTTTATTTATTTATTTATTTTTTAAAAATAAATTTAGTCGTTGCCAATTATTTTTATTATTTTCTCCCAATTTCGAATGGCCAATTATTTTATTATGCTCAGCTCACCGCTACCACATCTGCGCTGACTCGAGGGCGAGACGAACACACTGTCCTCCGGCGTGTGCCGTCAGCCGACCGCTTTTTTTCACACTGCGGACTCACCATGCAGCCACCCAAGAGCTACAGCGTCGGAGGACAACGCAGCTCTCGGGCAGCTTACAGGCAAGCCCGCAGGCGCCCGGCCAGAGTACACGGGTCACTGGTGCACGGTAAGCCGAGGACACCCTGGCCGACCTAACCCTCCCTCCCGGGCGACGCCGGCCAACTGGCGCCGCCCCCTGGGAGCTCCCGTCCTTGGTCAGCAAAGGATTAGCCTTGACTCGAACTCGCGACGTCCAGACTATAGGGCGCATCCTGCACTCTGCGCAAGTGCTTTTACTGGATGCGCCACTCGGGAGCACCACCCTGCTTTTTTAAAGAGCAGGAACTGAAAAACATTTATTTTCCAGTGTGCCACAAGCATTCACTGGATACACCATTCTGCACATCCTTGGTCAATCAAAGACAGTTTGGTACAGGCCGTATATCACTTGGATAGAAATGTTTTCATAACGTGGGCATCTGTCTTAAGAATCAGGCGGAGAATTGCTATATACTAGACTGGAATGGCTTTCGGTCACCATAGACCTCGACAGGTATCAAGCAGTTAACAGGAAATGATAAGACCATATTATCACCATCTAATAAAACAGAAACAGAATCTAATCAAGAAATCATTAAAAATGGCATAAAAAGCAAAGTGAATACCTGCTTGCATAATGCTCTATCCTGGAATGAGTGTCATCATGAGAGAGTTGTGGAGACTGCAAGAGTCTGCAGGCAAACAATGAAATACATTGAAATGATTCTGCTCAACAAAACAATCGAAACAAAAACAAACCAAAAACAAAAATTGTGGAACCATAATGAGAAAATGATTCATGAGGGAGTGTTACTTCTACAGCTAATCTACTAAGGATTGAAAAAGCTGTAAAGCACAGTTAAAAAGCAAAGGAAGTGTAGGATGCATGATTGGTATGCGGAACAGAGGAATGTGCATATACTCACTCATACTGCTCCGGACACATACTGATGAGTGTGACAGGACTGCAAGAGAAATGATAGGAAACCACAAAACAATATCTTTAAGTCAAAAAAACGGAAGCAGGCAAAGTAGAAATGTTCTTATTTCCCTGGCTGTACTGTATACCAGCAAGACCCATAACAGAACAAGCAGCATAAGCCGCAAAGCTAGAAGTACATTTTACAGAAGCACAAAGGTTGGTTTAAAGAATCGTTTTTGCCTTCAGCTATGAAAACAATGCTCAGCACTGTTTAAAACAGATTATGTGTTTTTATCCTTTAGGCAAGGACACATTTGTTTTGTTACAATTTATTTTGTTATCTTACATACTAAATGAGAAATGGCTTTTTTTGTATTTAGTGGGAAGTGGTTAAATAAGTTTTAGCAGAAAACAAACTATTGTTCAGAACATAGTTAGTATTGGGATTATTCCAAGCAGGTATTCTTTTTTCAGAATATACAGTATAACAAATTATACAAGTAATTTATAAAAAAAAAAATAAAACAATGTATAAATACATACATACATACATACACACACAGTGAATTCTCGTTAAAACGAACTCTATTTAGACAAATTTCCAGACAGTACGAATTTTCTAAAAAAAATAATTTTAGAATGACTAATTAATAATAACTTGAATCCACATTAGCGCCTCTGTACTGTATTTTAGTTCTGTTTGGGGACTACAGGTCCCATGATACCATTTTGAGTTGCCATAGTGCTCACACAAAAAAACGTGCACTATCCTTGCAAAAATGAGAGGTGTTGAAATCTGTGGATAACGCACCACCATACAAGAAAAAGAAAGATTTTCAACATTCCCACAAACACTTTCTCAAACAATCTAAAAAAAACGGGATACCATAATACAGGCTTATGAACAGCAAACTGTGAATGCAAGTCGTCAATCATGGGGTTTCCATGCAAGTTCTTTTTTTAAACTCGAGACATTTACACAAGAAAAATGTGTAAAATGCTTTTATGGGTTTCCGTTAGCTCAGTTTATTTTACTCGAGTAAACCAGGCTTTTCATCCGACGTCATGCAAATGAATGGGAAAGGTGGAGGTTGATATGTAAATTAGTACTCATGCCGTTTTTGAAGATTACTAGTGAAATTTTTCGTTTTCCATGTGCAGAGAACTGGTACACGAGTGAATCTAAGCTGCTGTAATAAAGCAAAATACCTCATGTCAGGTTAATAATGTTTCACTGCTCTTGCCCAAATTGTTTTTCAAATGTCATTAGTGGGGTGTCATGTCGTTCGTATACTGGTATAAAATGAAACTGACCAACAGGTATTGCAGATCACCATGGCTGAAAACCGGCGGAGATATAGATATATATATATAGATATATATCTATCTATCTATATATATATAGATATATCTATCTATA
Source organism: Acipenser oxyrinchus oxyrinchus (assembly GCA_030684275.1). Classification (NCBI taxonomy): domain Eukaryota; kingdom Metazoa; phylum Chordata; class Actinopteri; order Acipenseriformes; family Acipenseridae; genus Acipenser; species Acipenser oxyrinchus. The sequence goes on along the minus strand of CM060252.1, from coordinate 64,124,829 downwards.
TATCTATATCTCCGCCGGTTTTCAGCCATGGTGATGCTGCGTTACTACCCTTGCTTAGAAACCCTACCCGTCCGGACGGCTGACAGCTGCTGAAGAAGCATTCAACACCTCGCTTGGGCAAATACGGGTAGAGGGCACTTGAAAGGGAGGTGGCGGATACTGATGAAACAGACTGAAGTGCATTAGTTCGTTCCCAAAATTGCCACTGCCTGCTGTATCCTGCACAAACGCTTAACAACAAAATGAGGTGTTCAGGAATCAGTGGCTGCATTTGAGACAGACGGGAAAGGTTACCAGTGTTGCCATGTCTCATGAGAAAAAGCGGCACTGCCTTTCAGAACAAGCACAAAACAAGCGCAACCCATGTAGGAGGCTGTGTGGTCCAGTGGTTAAAGAAAAGGGCTTGTAACCAAGAGGTCCTCGGTTCAAATCCCACCTCAGCCACTGATTCATTGTGTGACCCTGAGCAAATCACTTAACCTCCTTGTGCTCCTTCTTTCGGGTGGGACGTAGCTGTAAGTGACTCTGCAGCTGATGCATAGTTCACACACCCTAGTCTCTGTAAGTCGCCTTGGATAAAGGCATCTGCTTAATAAACAAATAATAATAATGTTGAGTGGGTGTTTAGGCAACCCGCGACTCTCAAAAAACAATCCCAATCCCGCTTATTATAATCGGACTTGGCAACTGTGAAGGTTACCTGCTGCCAGTTTCAATTGGACAGAAGCGATCTGAGGAGGCTCGTGCTGTCAGAGATGCTCTCCTTTCTTTTTTGCAAACAAATAAAACACAATCAATACGTTCATTTGCAATTTTATTTGGTCAGGTCTGAGAGGGCATCAACAACTTGTTGGATGTTGTTGCGCTGTTTTGGGCGATCATGCTGGCTCATGACATCCAGTTTACCAACTAGAGTCAGCTCTCTTTATACCTCCTGGTAAGAGCGATGGGCAAAAACGGGCAATAAAACTTTCTATGTTTGCAATAAATTCAAACGTTTTATTTTTTTAGTTATAAATAACAGTATCTCCAGGCCATTTTAATAAAATACTAATCTTTTTTAAAACTACAGTACTAGTTCTTAACACAACAGTATGTCTACTAGTGATGTTTTATCATCTTTTCCCATCTGTATGAAACATACATGGTTACTTTTGAGGAACAGTTTATACTTTTAAATATAATTATAATTTTAAATGTATAGTACTTTTCTTTGTTTTGTAATAAAAATTAGATTTCAGTGTACTGTAACTGCAATAAAAATTGACAGTATGCATTTGACATTTGACTTTAGATTCTCGATGATAGGAAATACTGATGACACATTATTTTGCTGGTCCCTTGAAATTCGTATTAACGAGAATTGACTGTGTGTATTTGTGTGTGTGTATATGTATATATATAATAAATATATATATATATATATATATATATATATATAAAAATAAAAATATAAATAATTACTAAAAACAAGGCATCTTGTACATTGCATAAAGTTCACTAAATACACAAAGCAACATGATTTCCTAATGCACAATTTAAAATGAGTTTATCAATTTGAAGATGATTTGTGCTGCTGTAAATTGTAAAGATGTATTCTTGAGGACCAGCCATTTGTCACCTTATTCAATAGAGCACAGGCCACAATAAATATGTAAATATGATAATGCACACAATACATCAATGTAAATTGTTTTCCATAGCTGTTTGTGGTGTGAAATTACTATCTGTACTCTTATGAAAAAGTTGAATAACCGAAAAGAAAAGGGTCCCCAGGGATTTTTCTAATACACACTTCTGTACATGGAGAGCCAAGAACTGATTACACGAAAAATTTGAATGGCTTTGGTTTTTTCAGCAGCATGTATAGAAAAAAACCCTCAAGCAGTCTTAAGCTTTCCTGACCACACAAAATCATTAAAACATTTGAAGTAACAAAAATAATATATTCAGTTTAAGACTAATCGTTAACAGGGTCAATATCCAGCAGCTGTGAACAAAGGAACGTAATGAACAGATTATTTAGCTCTTTTATAATAATAATAATAATAATAATAATAATAATAATAATAATAATAATAATAGAGAGAGAGAGAGAGAGAGAGAGAGAGAGAGAGAGAGAGAGAGAGAGAGAGAGAGAGAACCTGTTTTTTAAAATGATTTGAAATAATTTTGGCAGCTTTATTTTCATTTATTTCAGCAGTATCATATACTGTGAAGCTAGGGAAGCTTTACTTGGTCCACTGGTTTGTTCAATTAAGAATGACCTATAGAAGCAGTCTCTCTAAAAGCCGGTGCCACAAAAATAAATAAATAAATAAATCATATTTTTTTTCGTGGCGAGTAAACATTTTAGAAATAATTCTCCATTAGATTAAAAATAAATTTTAAAAAATACTTGATATGATCTATATAAATGTACAACCATATAACAATTCTAAAGAACCTTTTTTCTTAGGAGGAAAAGTATTCGACACAAACAATAAGAACTTTGTTTATACTATTTCTATAGTAACAGCACTAATAATCAATATTAAATGGTTAAATGTAGGGGAATATCAAACATGTACTGCAAGAAAAATGGAAACAGATGATGCCGTACATCGGGTAACTGCAGACATTACCGGCTAGATTGGAAAAGAATTAAAAAATGTATATAGTCATGCATCCTTAAATGAGCAGAAGTAATAAACAGTTTGTTTATAAATGTTTTAGATACAAGATTGGCTCAATGTGCCAATAAAGTAGAAGAAACATTACTCTTTTTAAAAAGGCTACTTGACAGAATGCTACAGATTTACAACATAGTCTGATGGCACTTAAAATTCAATATGGCAATTTATGTTTCACTTAATGGATGCCATAAATCTAATACCTAAATCAAGTCTAGAATTCTGACAAAATATACGACTTACAATTCAGAAAAAAACAAAAAAGAAAACAAAATGGAAACTGACAAATGCCATGCCTTCAACACTTACGTTTCCATGTTATCTCCCTCCAGTACTGTCTGCACTGGCAGGTATCCGAGTCGAGGGTGTTTCGAAAAGTACTTCTTGGATCTAAACTTGTTTTTCAGTACCTTTGTAAAATCTCGTACATCTTCCCCGGAGGTTGTCTGGATCATAAACAAAAGTTTTCATCATTATTAGATGAGTAAAACATGAAACTGCTTACATTTATTTAAGAACCATCCACATAACTTTATGATGGCTGCAAGGCAATACTATAAATTGTTTGTGATGTTGTTTCATTTGGATTAAAACCGTTTTAAAGCCCATGAAAACCTCTGCAGTGCACTTAGCAGATTCCATAAATTGCATAATTTTTAGCAGCATTTTTTATTGTTCAGTCAGTGCACACATTAACAGATTATTTGTTTAGCACCCCCCTGAATATCACTGGATGATAGTTGAATAATATTAATGCACTAATATACTAATATGACCCAAAAAAAAAAAAAAGGATTCAGAACTGTTCCCACAGAATCCATTTTATCTTGTGTACAAAACACATGATATTTTCTTGTACCTTACAATGCCAAGCTTTAACAGGCATTTAGCACAGTTCATGATTTAAATGCATTTGCCCATCTAGTTTTCTGTTCAAAATAATTTCAGTTGTTAATAGATGCCTTATCACTAGCTTCAATGAATGCACTAGCGCAGCAGAAATTACTATCCGAGAGAATAAGGGACATTGATAACCAACCTAGACCTGAATGAGTACTATAATTAGGTGAGTGAAGGAATGTGACATCTAAGTGATTGTCTTTAGGTTTAAATGAAAATTAAGCCAAAACCGTAATGATACAATACTTACATACTGGAAATGATTAATATATAGAGTAAAACCTTTATTAAACTTGTGCATCTCTACTTTTTAGAAACAGTGCCACTGTCAGTAAGTCTAAAATGGTAAATTGCCCAAAGCAGAGCTTAAGAGTGTATCTAGAAATTGAGCATACAATTAAACAGTTTAAGACTTCAAAATCGAAACGGTGCAGAAACATTTATAAAAGATTGCTATGCTAACACCAATGTCTGCACTGTAGTCTGGAAATTACAGGTATTGTAGCAATTTAGAGGCAACATGCTTTGGGTACGTGTCTCAAGAGATGACACGAGCAGCTATTTAAATCACCAAGTAATGTAGCCAAGTAACTGTTTTTATGTAAACAACAACGCTCTAGCAGTTAACTCCAGTCCCTGGCATGCAGCTAAAAACAATTAAAGTAATCTGCTTCCCGGTGAAATTTGTTCTGATTAAGAAAATTATTCTACAATCATTCTACAATCTATTAGGGAAGTGAAAACATTTTAAAACAACAACAAAATAATAAATAAATGCACTTAAACCAGACAACTGAGCGTACACATTCACAAAACCAATCAAGTAGTGCAAACGTAGCGACTACCGTCTGCCTTGACAAATCACCTTTGATAACACAATTTCAATTGATTCAAAAACAGCTAAATGAAAAGAAACTGTAAAGAAACGGACGAGACAGCCATTTCCAGAAATTGCCCACGCAACCTGCACCGAAACCTAACAGATTAACCTTAAATTAAGAAGGAAAGGTAATTCTCTTCATATATAAACTGAAACTCCCCAGCTGGACAGGAAAGGAAGCCTTTTATATCACTCATAATAATTCTACTGGGATGCAACATCAGCTGGAAGCTCTGACTAACTCAAAATTGATTTTTTTGGGGGAGATCAAAGTCTCTAAATATGTCGGCTATTAAAGCATCTGCAACAGGGTCTCATTTTCCAAATTACAGCAAACAGCAAATGGGATGTGAATGTACATGGTGATCTTCTGTTTTTGATGTGAATATGAGGTATTGTACAGTATAACACCTCCCTGTTAATTTATAATAATGGGTAGATAAAAGGCACAGATGTCATGGACCAATCTAATTAGCAAACCAGTCTATTAAGACTGCTGGGTCTTTGACAGTTGGGATGTAGTTATTTATGCAAAATAAGTTCCCTAGAGTTGTGAATCAGTCAAACCTGTGTTGAAAAAGGTAAATAATCATTAATTAGAGTCACAGTTCTATATTTAAAACTAAACAGCAAACATTACCATGATGGAACTGATAGAATGATGGAGCTTCAAAATAAAATGGGTGGGTGTTTTTAAGATACTAGTGGCAAGCTATATATTTGTTCTCCCATCCCATGGTGTGACTAGAAAGGTTGTCACAGATGCACAGATATCATATTCTTCAGGCTCTCTCCTCAGAGACATTGAAATGGAATTTCAAATACCATCTCCTGTACAAAGCTACTGTTGATTTTTAATCAAACTGCAGTGTTTGAAAAGAAGTCAAGGTTCATATCACACACTATTATTTCTATAATTGTCCCAGACAATGAAAAAAACAACCAATTGCTTTAGATAATTGTTGCTATGTGGAAGTGAATGTTTAGTAAGGGTCTGTTAAGAAATTAAGTCAAGCAGACAAATGTTTACCTTCTTCAGTGTAAAGACTAAAATCTGATGGAGCATTTTAAAGTCCTAGATCAGGGTTTCCCCATTCCTGGCCCTGCTGCTTTTCACTGCAACAGAGTATCTTAATTGAAACCTTAATTGAACTATTCATTAACTTAATGAGACCTTTATCATTGTTTCCAGCTTTTAAACAATTTTAGAAGTAACTTGAAATCGGCAAATTTTTAGGAGCTGAGAACAATTATAGCCCAGCAGATAAGCACAAGAAATAGGCAAGATTGTGCACTTTTACCTAGAAATGTGAAACGTTGCATACTTATACAACGTTAAGTGCTGAACATTTTCTGTTATAGTGTCAATTGATCAGAGCCCCGTGACGGCCTGTAGCGCCACCTGGTGGCCAATGTGAGCAAGCACTTTCCAGTTGAAATGTTTTCGACCATAGTTTAATCAATAAATGTCCAATTAAGGCTTGTCAGCTCTTGAATTGGCAAGCAAAAGAGTGACAAAATGAGTGAAAATCTCTACATAACATTACTGTATCTGTTTCATTTACATTTTGGCCTGTGGTTTTCTAGGTTATAGTTCTTGGCACTTAAACTATAAATCTGCCTTTATAGTTGTGGATTAAAATTATATATATAATATTCTTATTTCAAATGTTTTTGCACTAAATTGGAATTGAAAAAAATCATACATACAGAATTTTTTTAACTATGTTAAGAACAGTAAAAATAGTAAAGATGTACATATCATATGAATGGGAGTTATTCTATTTAACTACACAATTTTAGTATTATTTCATGGACTGGAATTCAAATTGAATTCAAATTGATTAAATGGAACTGTCATTGGAATTGGAATTGAATACTTATGGGTAGAATTGGAATTGACCAGATTGAATTGAGGTGGAATTTTAATAGATGTGTCAGTCGATTCTGACACCATATAAAAAGCCTGGAGAACAATTGACAGTCATTCTTTGCAGATCTGATCTTCAGCTTAGCATCTGGATTTACTGACTGCTTTGGCCGATCTATGAACATTGCCAGCTTGTTATGAGGTAATGTCTCATCGACTGGCTTTGTACATTCAATGAGTCTCTCTTTTACAAAAGCTTCATATTGCTGGAATCCCACCGCTTTGATTTCTTTAACGGTCTTAACAGACGACGCATCAGCAATATCCTTGGTCATCAGTGACAAGAGTTCTTTGCTATCATCTGAGAATGGGTTGCCAAGATCTTTAATAGGGCCCACCATAGAATTGATATGCGTTTTGAACCTTGCTTGAAATCCAGGTACTTGCTCATGGTGTTTGGACTGTGCAGCACTGTTTGCATGCTGTCTTTAAATTAATGTACCGGTCTTGCAATTTCTGGATGCATGACTCGGAGTTGCTGCATGTCCCATATATGCACGGATAACCATCGGGAATAGTTTGTGTGATTCAATGCAAAGAACCATGGCATGAGTTGAATGAGTGACTCAATGTACATTTGGAAGCATGATGACCTCAGAGAGTTTAGATTTTTAGGTATAAGAAACTGTCCCCGAGACAATAATGCTATTTACAGTTTTTAACAATTGCTAAAGCGCATTTTTAGATACTACTGAAATAACAATCAAAACATTTAGCTCAAATACCAGAAGACTTCACATTTTCACAATCAAGTACTGTATGTGTTTGAAAACTCCTCATACACCTTGAAAAAAAATCAATATATCACATGCAACACACCACTGCATTTAATCCCTCAACCAAAGCAATTTGACATTTAAATAATACAAACAGTATATTCACATTCTTTAAGAGCCTTTTTATTGGAATAATGGATTTTTGCATGTTTTCCGTTTTGTGGCATCTTGGGAATTTTTATGTTGAATGGGAGGGGTAAGGTTTTTGGTAAAACGCTCAATGCAGAAACTTTTGAAATAATAATATTATATATCATAAAGTATAAAACCAGATTCATAGTTCTTTACAAGTACCAAGAACTATAACCTAAAAAACCACAGGTCAAAATGTACATGAAACAGATAATATTATTTAATGATTTTCACTCATTTTGTCACTCTTTTGCTTGCCAATTCAATTAATTGGACATTTATTGATTAAACTATGGGCGAAAACATTTCAACTGGTAAAGTGCTTGCTCGCATTGGCCACCAGGTGACGCTACAGGCCACCACAGGGCTCTGATCAATTGGCACTACAGCAGAAAATGTTCAGCAACTAAAGTTGTATAAGTATGCAAAGTTTCACATTTCTAGGCAAAAGTGCGCAATCAATGTGCTTATCCGCTGGACAATTAAAAAGGTCTAATTAAGCACATTAGTAGCCCCGGTCAGCCCCAGATTTTCACAAAACAGCTATAGCTCAACTGTGGATCAGATTAAATATATCAACCAGTGCTCCATGCTGAGAAAAAAAGAAGGATATTACAGTAAAAAGTTGAATCTTACCTTGTCCTTTTGCCAGACTTCTACTCACATGTACTGTATATGAATATATACTATATTTGACCTATAAGGCTTATAGTGGATGAAACTTAATTTAAAAAATCATGTGAACCAAAGGAAGGATTACTATATTGAATAAAAGATGACTAGCATTCAAGTGGGACTCACAGGAGTACAGTATTCCACCATTGGATTGTTTAATTTGTGGCCCTTGGCGGTACGTCCGGAAAAGAAACAGCTTTGGCAGACATCATAGTTGAAGTGCTTCAGACTGCGGTACCTGAAAAGACATTTAAATACAATATGTGATACATTTTCCTTTGATATGAAGTAAAACAAACAAATAATAATAATAAAAAAACAGAATTGTTTTGCTACGATTAATTCACCTTTGTCAGAGAAGGAAAAAACTAAATATAAAGCAAGATCAGCACATGAAATGTAAATCGTTTATTTGATTTTTTCTCCTTTATTTCAGCCTTTTATTTATGAGCCACCAAAGCAATTGTATACAAAAAAAAAACCCTTTATACAGTTTTTTGATGATTTCGAAATAAATGTGCACATTTGAAATGACTGGAATCTGATGTTTTTTTTCTGTACCACATTTTATAAAGTAACACACCACACACATAAATACACACACCTCCTCAGGACAGATTACTCTTTAATGAAACAAAGAGCATAAAGCAGGTCACAGCTTTCGGCCCCTTTGCTGCAATATATCACTGACATTTCTATAAAGGTTTCTGCTTTGTCAAATGTCAGCTGTAATGCATTACCAAAATGTTTACTAACAATTAATGCTGTTAGTAAACTGAAAAGTAGAATAAATTAAATTTTACCACATTATTTACCATGGCTGTCTGGAAAATGCAATGTAAAGAGGAACTGTGTATCTTCCTATTTAAATCAACATACCAAAATAAGTCTTGTCCAGTAAGACATGCTGTTGGACTATCAGTGCTGTTACCTACATTTTAGCACTAGAGCCTTGTATACCGGTATACTACCATAAGGAATCAACGAAAACAAAAGGCAAGCAAAGCTGGTTTGACAAAACAAAATTGATAGGGGCTAAGCCTTTTAGTGTTCAAAGGATTCATTAAAATTGCAAATCCATAATCCCCCCCCCCCCCCAATTAAAATTACTAAAACATAGATTATATTGAGTGTTGAATGCTTGACCTACACTTTTATAATTTGAAGCTTCCAAAATACCAAAATACATTTACATGGTAATGTCAGATGACAAAACATGATTTAGGCTGGTATTGCTAAATTCATCACATTATTATTAGTTAACGTTTTGAGATGCTATTGTTCCTGTAATAATGCAGAATTCTGTTAAAGCTAATAAGGGAACCTTAACAGTTTAAGCCATCAGCTAGTAAAACATCAGCCATTTCCATGACGCATTTGTCACGTTTTAGATTGTTCAGACCTGCATTGCTTGTGTGATTCCACTCTCCTTAACAATACAGTATGTTGATAACATGATTGCCTTTAAGAGGCTTCATACATGGTTTACATGCATTCGCTGTTGAAATACCTATCCAGCAAATACACCTAAATGATGCTGTGTTTCATGACTGGAGGAAGGTTCCTATGTTCCCCAGCATCGTCTCACCTGAATCCCACAATCGGACACTCCTTACAGATGTTACACTTGGCCTGGTGCTTTGCTGTCTCCGCTGCAGCAACGCGATGTAAGACAGGAAGCCAGACCATAGACTGCGGCTCCAAGCGCATCCAGTCCACAAACTGCTTGTGCTCAATCTCTGCCTTGTTCTGGGTCTAGAAAGAAAAATAATATATATAATAAAGACACACTGCTGGGATGTGAAATAATCAAAAGAGCCATAGAGGAGGAGGAAACAGGGAGATTGATGGATCTGTGGTTTCTTATCTCAGCCTATGCTACATTAAGAGTATTAAGGATACCCAACTCAAGTTAACTGGATCCAATTTAAACAGCTGCGTGAACAATGCACCCAAAGTACCATAGCATCTTTATACTAGAAACATCTGTAATTGAAGTGGGCTTGCTAATTACATCTGCCTTAACATACTGAATATGTCTTTCAATTTAAGAACATGTGATATTCTGGAGGTAATTGAATAAGGATGTTGTTTTTTTTAATTGAGGTTCTGAATTTTGGCATAATTGCTATTTGCTTGTTACTAAAATAGTCCACTAAATGAACAGAGCTTCGGGTATTACCAATTCTAATTCGCTTATGCTGGGTATTCAGAGCATTAACACTTCAAGACGGTACCTTACAATGCAAAATCATAATCATTTATACTTGTGCATAGCAGTGTATCATTAAAAATGAGCTTTGCTTCCAGTTTATTTTGCCCCTGATTTTTCTCCCAAATTTGAAATGTCCAATTATATATTTTTTCTCCTATCCACAATAGTAATTCCCCTCATAGCTCAGGAGATCTGAAGGTTCAGTGGCTGTCCTCCGATCCCATGACCAAGCCAGCTTCCTCACCCAGGAACTCAAGAGCAGTTGTCAGCGAGCTACCAACCTCTGCAGGGCAAAGGCCAGCCCTGCAGGTGTCCGCTTGTGAGCTCACTGGGCACCTGGCCAGCAAGGTTCGCTGTGGCCAATGTGACGCTCCCTTCAGAAACCCCAGCGACTCCACATAGCCAGGATGCGAACCTGCGCTGTATGACTCACGCATCCCACCACAGGGCTGCGCTTTTACCCAGTGAGCCAATTGGGGACAGCTTCCAGTTTATTAATACACTTGTAAGGTTTTATTTATTTGTTGGCTGTCTGTAACCACTGGTTGAAAAAACAGCACGTAGACAGCTATGTTTATTACATTCGTATTTGCTAAAATGTTCAGTTTCACAGTTCATATTGGAGACACTGAGCCTGGGGTTTGGGTACACGTACATGCAAGAAGCAGCTGCGGACACTGGGTTCAATGTTGCTGCCTCCAAAGGCAGCCACTTCTCCAAGCTGCCGAGGGATCTGGATGGCATCATGAAGCAGCAGTCCCAAGTTCCTCTGATCACACATCTCTGTAGGGCCAGCGACTTGTCTAAAAATATCTGTGAACAGAAATAGAAAAATCAACTTAGGCAACCTATTGGTTCTCAATTTACTTTTCTGCTCTGTTTCAGTGTCTATTTTTGAAGATGCACAATTTTAGGTTTTCGAAGGCTTAAGAGTCAATTTCCTATTCTGAACCTTATTTCTAAGAATGTGTGGCAGACACACTGAATAAAGATGAGACGATTAAGTCCTTAAATCGCACTTTCCTGAAGGGAACAACACTCCCACACTGAGTGTGCTGCTATCTCTCCAACTGACAGTGGCTAGTGAACCATTTAATTAAGCATCAAGAAGTGCCAAGGTACAATTGACAGCCAACTCTACAATGATGGAATACAGACTTACAAGTACGGGAGAATGAAATGCTGTTTTAATTACAAAATGTAATACTAACAATGGTTACGATACTTTTTTGTGAAGAATGTGAATAAAACTAAAGCAGTCTAGAGATTAGACAAATGATTCACTTATATGTCTTCTTCAGTTTTGTTTCATAATACAAGTGATCATCTGTATCAAAATCAATAATTATGATTAATTTAACAAACATTCCCCAGTCTTTCTTTTTTTATATGGTTCGTTTGGAGAATACAGTTGTCTCCACGTATAGGAACACCTCCTAAGAGAACTCTTCGCCTAAGCTAACATCCTTGTGGTGAAACAATTTTCCTATTGTAAATGCTCTGGCTAAAGAAACAAGAACTTCTTGGCACTGATAGCGATTCGTTCACAATGGATACAGTACTGTTTTGTAACCTGGTAATTCATCATCATTAAACTTAAATGAAAATGGTTTATTCAGTCTTTTCAAAAGCGACTTGTCGTCGCGAGTGTGTCTTGATTGGTTTATTAAACCTTTCCAGAACAGCCGTCCTATCACTGCCTTGTTTTGTATTCTGATTTCCACGAGTGCCCCTCATCACTACAGAATAGCATGTAAACAAATGGCGAAACACGCCGCTATTTCGCTTGCTATAAAAAGTTGGAAATTGTTCGAGCTCTTGAAAAAAAACCTGAAATCAGACACAAGTCAGCAAACAATTTGGTGTTTCCTGTTCTGGTGAGTTGCTTCACCATTCTGTTAAATAATGTGCATGTCTTGTATATTGCTGCTGCATTTCTGTACGTGTGTAGGGGTGCTGTGTTAATTTAGTTGAACTTTTATGTTATTATTATAGTTTATTAACATACACTTGCCTATTGCTTTTATTTTACTTATTCAGTTCATTTCATATGTTGATGCACGAGCGTCTTGACAGTACATATTTATTTATTTATTTATTCATATTGTGTCAGGTGGATAACTCAGTCTTAGAGAACGCTTTGTCTATAAGAACAGTTTGCTTGCTTCCCAATGGGTGTTCTCTTAGCCGGAGAATACTGTAGTGAACCAGCAGCTCGTCTGTCATATTAACCAAGGTAATCAAGTCATGGTGACTAAACTAGGCAACCTCTATATTAAGCAACTGCTAACCCTTCTCTGTAAAGGAACATACCGTAGCTGTTGAGAAATTAGGCTGTTGTGGAATAAAGAGGAACACTATTTTCTGTGCCCAATTAGAAAAGCTTATTGCATTCTTTAAATATAGCTCTAATGGACTCAAACATTCTAAATTTAGGAACTTCTGGGAGGTCTCTGACAATTTCCCAATCTCTAATGTCACTGAATGTTTGAGAATAAACCTCCTACCCTTGAATCCTACCATGCAACATAAAGCCATTAAATATACAAACCTGATATGAATGATTTAAGAAAGCTTTAATACTTGCATTTATATTTTTCTTCCAAAAGCCCCTTGGAAAGAGACAGCAGTCCAATCTTCATAGACAGCACCCTAATCTTCCCACTCCGACCACTGAAAACGTATGAAAAGAACAAATGAATACAGTTGGTTACAGATATTATAAACCAAGCTTCCTGAAGGTGAGTCTTGCATTTTTGGGTTATTCATATTTTAGCACTCAAATAAACCCTTACATACAGCAATACTCAAGGATCTTCAATAGCATTGTCTGATGGATTTTCCTGAGTAGACAAGAGAAATGTTGCGCGATGGCAGTAGTAACTTTTCAAAATGTAATAACTACAATGTACATTTTTTCATGACCATAACCAGTGATCTCAGACTAATGAAGTTAGTGTTACAGAACTCTCAGCAGAGTTTACAAGAACACACTTTATTTTTGCTGTAACCTTTGTTGTAGAAACATATTATAAAACCTAATCCCAACTGTTTTGATATTTCTATTCGCACATCAGGGGTCATGAATCACACAGGGAACACATTTCTTAATTTGAACTCAAGTTTACCAGCAGAAAGACGAGTTCATGCTTCCTAACGCAAAACTCCTCACAGATTTCTGTTACCACAACACATCATTCATTTCAATGAGAGCACTGATATTGGGTCAGTCAGACAGGCTCCCTTGAGAAAGATATGTGCAACATATCGAAACGTTGGGCAGCTGGCTCTTTGAGCTAAAATATATATATATATATACACATACATACATACATACATACACACACAGTGGTTTGTAGAAGTATTCACCCCCTGCAAAGACCCTGAGCGTACGCCACAACGCTTTCAAATTAGACTTTACATGTAGAATCTACACAAACTACTCCACATTGATAAAGTTAAAAAATGCATATAGAATATAAATAAATAAGATTTACAGAGAAAAACAGATTAATCTCAGTTGCATAAGTATTCAGCCCCTTTGCTACTGCAGCCCTAAATCAGCTGAGGTGAAAATGATTTGTTTGAAAGGTCACAAAATCAGTGAAATGGTTTCAGCCTGGGTGTACTCAAAGTGGTTTAACTTGTAGATCATTTCCCTCAGATATATAAACACTTTCAAGCTGCAACTCACATAGTGATCCAACAAAGCAACCATGAAGACCAAGGAGCTTTCAAAACAAGTCAGGGATAAAGTGGTAGAGAGGCACAGAGCAGGAGAAGGGTACAAGACAATTTCAAAGGCGCTGATTATCTCTCTCAACACAGTGAAGTCCATCATTAAAAAGTGGAAGATGCATCATACAACCCAGACACTACCCAGATCAGGTCGCCCTCCCAAACTGATCAGCCGGGCAAGCAGGAAACTGGTTCAGGGTGTCACTCTGAAGCCAACAATAACTTTGAGAGATCTGCAAAGTTCTGTGTCCGAGATGGAGTCAGTGTCCCTACACAAAGCTGGCCTGTATGGACGGGTGGCAAGAAAGAAGCCATTATTCAAAAAGCCTCATCTTAAAGCATGTATGGAGTTTGTGAAAAAGCATGTAGATGATACTACAGGAAAAAGGTTTTGTGGTCAGACAAGACAAAAATTGAACTTTTCGGTCTAAATTCCAAGCGTTACGTCTGGCGCAAGCCCAACACTGCACGTCATCCAGTCAACACCATCCCAACTGTCAAGCATGGTGGTGACAGCATCATGTTATGGGGATGCTTCTCTTCAGCAGGGACTGGGAAGCTTGTCAGGATAGAGGAGAGAATGGATGGTGCAAAGTACAGGCGAATCCTTGAGGAAAACCTGTTTGAGTCAGCCAAGACTCAAACTGGGGAGGAAATTCAATTTCAGCAGGACAATGACCCGAAGCACAAAGCCAAAGCCACACTGGAGTGGTTGAACAAGAAGAGAATTAATGTTCTTGAATGGCCCAGTCAAAGTCCTGACTTGAATCCAATCGAAAATTTATGGCGAGACTTGAAGATTGCAGTCCATCGACAATCCCCAACAAACTTACTGGAGCAATTTTCCCGTGAAGAATGGGCAAAAATGTCACCATCCTACTGTGCAAAGCTAGTAGATACCTATCCAAAAAGACTCATAGCAGTAATTGCTGCAAAAGGTGCTTCGACCAAGTACTGACTTAAGGGGCTGAATGCAACCAGTAAATTTCATTTTGTACATTTTCTTTGCAGGTTTTGCTGACATTTAGCAAAGATAAAGTAATACATTTCTGTAAGGGTTGAAAGGGGTTATGAAACACTTTAATCTACCCCCTACTTTTCTATAAATATCATATGTATTTATTGTTAAAGAAAATACAACACATGTATATGGGATACTTACGTATCATACACGTTCAGCAGCCAGTTTAGACACATGTCTACACAAAGGGGCACATTTACTAGATCCTTATGATTCTGCTCCAGCCCATCATAAATGGTTGTCAAACAGTTAATTACATCTGGGACATTCAGAAGTTGGTCATTTTGGGTAATTTTGTGCTGTTCAAAAATATTCTGCGCCACACCAAGGTCCAGCAAGTCCACTGTAATCAAAAACAAAACAGCAGCCATTATTATAAAGTTGCAGTTCTAATCAGTAGAAAAGGAACGTGTAATGATTCTCAAGCATAGGTAAATTAGAGCCAATCTGGGGCTTAAACAGCTTTTACATTTTCCCCCTGCGAGTTAACCTCAACCTCCACCACTTGCTGCCAAGCAGCTCCTCCACAGAAGCAGTGAAGCTAGATTCAATTAATAAAATTCCCCAACAAGCTTGTGTGTATCACAGTCACAGAAAAATGCATCTTCATTAATTCGACATGTGACCCCACAGATCACTCCACTCCAGCAACTGATGAAGTAATAAGGACCCTGGGACCTCAGCTACGCTGAAGCATGCAGTGTTTATTAACTGCAGTGAGCAACCAGAGTCACTGGTGGATTTAAAAAGTTCAAATGTCAAACATCATATTTTATTTATATATATATATATATATATATATATATATATATATATATATATATATATATATATATATATATATATATATATGCTGAATATATTTTTGTATTAAAAAAAGGAATCAAACATTGTTATACCAAAACCTCATAATATAATATAGTATTGTCAAAGACATAAGGTATAAATTGTATCATATAATTAGCGATCACATGGCTGTGAAGTAAGATTGGTCTATTCTATGGCAAACAGGTCATCAGCCACTTGTACTGTATTAAGACAAATATTAATACATCCCATTTAAGAGTTCTTAGCATTTTAGGTTATCCATTTGTTTATTTATTACTTAAACCATGATAGTAAATTAAAAAGAATCGTAGAAGACTGCTATCTTGAACAATCTGGATGATTTTCATTATTTTGTATGCCAAAATTACTGTTAATTAAAATAGAAAAATGAGGCCAAAGCCTTGTTTGCGTCTCTAGTTAAGACAATACATTAATAAGAGAGAGTCGCTGACCTAGGCAGAGGCTTTGTATTTTAAGATAGCTAGCAGTCACTGCTACCGAGGTATGACTTCATGGTTTTAAAAAAACGCAACAGAATTTCAAAATTACACATTAAATGTGTAGCATAAGAATACATATATTAAGATTACAAAAATGTAAAGATTTATGTTATTAAATGATTATTATTTCACATCTATCACTTGCTAAATAATATAGAGTGATACAATGTTTCTGTAAACAGAGTAAGTCCGAAAAGTGGCAATATGGTTGCTAAGCTGTACAGGATATTATACAGGGAAGTGTGGTGTCACAAATGTCACTTTTTATTTGCCAACCGCATAATGGGGCGCTTATTAGCTGTCACTCAACTAAACACAGATCATTTTCACACCCACTAACAATGTGATACTATAATGTCTTCTTTCAGACTGAATAAGGAGTTCTTATATTAAATATTTCCAGACAGCTGGAGCGAAGGTATACTCGTCTCTGGAATGCAGATCGATCAATACTGTAAGACAGGTGGTGGAAGGTCATACAACATTTATAGAACTAAAAGCTGATTAAAACAAGACAAACCTAAAACAAAAACAAGATAAATGTCTCTGCTAACTGGGTTAGTGCATTGTGTACACCCAAAATAACTACTTTTTTTTAAAAATTTCTTAATATTCTGATCCATGAAAGAAAATAAATCTATGCAGATTGAATAAAAACAGTATAGTGGCTGATTCCATTAAAAAAAAAAAAACGAACCACGGTGGTCTTGGAAATCTGTGAGGAAGAAACATGTCCTTAAAAATCCTGGAATGATTCTGTAGATCAATTGTTAACCAGATTTTCAGTTGCTGACAAACAGTTTATATATGTATAAAGATCTGAAAGTGATTATTTTTTTCATCATTGTCAAACTCCCATCACTTTGAGATTTATTTTGACTGAGTGATCTTGTTCCAGACCATTAATTACTGTCATGCCTAAGGTAAGCTCCTATATTATGCAGTAACGGCAGCGGTTTACCCTTATTAGGTACTACATGAGATCGTAGCTTGACCTTTACTTTTACTGTACATGCTGGAGGAAAAGGTAACAGTACAAAGATGTTATTCTGATAAAATATTAAGAAAAAATAAAATTAACTTCTGCTAACTATGTGCAAATAACTGTTATTAAAAGTATTAATATCATGTAACACATCTATTCATTCATTGTTTTATATCATGCACAGTATACAGCACAGTATATTAAACTGCAGTTCTAGGGACGGATTACTCATTTTAGTCAAACATGAATGTTATGCATATTGTTAACACAGAAAACTTTTGCTCAGTACAGCACACCCAGTAACACAGAAAAGTCTTCAATTATCATGAATGAACTTGGTGGTTCTGCTAATTTTTTCCTGAAAAGAAATGACTCCGACAAAAGGAAAAAAAGCTGCCAGCCACAGAGGACATATAACACCACAAGAGCAAAGTAGATGGAAGGGTGTCTGGCAGGACTCCCAGACACACTTTCTCCCAGTAAAACTTGCAATAAGATACAGGACCACCTGTTTCAAGGAAGCCGTAGGAAACTTGAGGATTCAGTATTTATAAACATTGCACCACTGTGAAATAGCTACACATCTCGGTAAAGACCTGTCCTTGACATTAACACCTGATTCATAATGACCTGCTGTTCAAAATACCTAATTAGTGTAATGTTTACTTTTGGGTACCTTCCACATTTGTCATTTGTGACATTTTAAATAATTAATGGCACCCTTTTTTCCAAATGTAATTTTGTTTATCTTCAGAATTATGTGTATAGTGAGAATCTGGCAATAACCAAGATAGAGCAGAAATACAATTCTAAAACACTTTTAATAGTCTACTAACATGCATTTTAAATCTGAACTAATTCTGTGTACAAGGTCAAACTGAATAAAAAAAGTTAAACTTCCATTGTAGTTGTACATTTAAGTACAGGCCATTTAACTCCTCTTGAATACAGCTTATTGGCAGGCAGGTTTCATAAAACATTACAATACCTAAATTACTCTTCGGTGAAACTGTTTATTTCTTCACTTCAATGAGTCGGACAAGTTACCAGATTGTCCATCATCTATATTTATGGCATTGCAATCTACCCCTACAGTGCCATAATACTGCAATCCAGGCACCTGGTTTTCAAATGTCATGATTCATGCTTGAACAAACAGAATGCTGCCCAGTGTCTGAAGACAACAGGAAGGTTATTTATTGTCACTTACAGCAAAGCGCTTTCTGAAGCCTTCGGATCTTCATTGCCGTTCGGTAGGCAGAGAAACGCACATTGTTTAAATCGGCTGCAATAAAAAGAAAAAGGAAGGACAACGATGCATTTTTTATTGCAAAAGAGTTAACTGCTTACAAAACAGTATTTCACTCAGAATTATTATTCTTACCATCCCCTTTCGTTTTTTTTTTTTTGGAGCATGTTAGTATTTTGTATCAACCTACAGTAAGCTGCTTTGCAGAGGAATTACTTTTTTTGTTAATGTCTGATAAGTGTCTGTCTCTGTTGTACAAGAAATCCATGCAAGTATTTTCATGCCAACATTTGAAGACTTTGGCACTTTGCTTTAAAAGCACAATAAAGATGTGCTGTGCAGCAAAGGATTCCTTAAGAATTTCTCAAGATCAAACTGATACTTCAACACACAACAACAATAAAACAGTGATAAGGTATACCAAAAGAGCTTTAAAGCCCAAAACTTTTTTGTTTCTCTACAGCTAATTCATTCTAGCTGCCTTGAATAAGCAGATTTTTTTCTTCATACTTCATTTTGGAACAAAGCTTTACAATGACCTTCTCACCACCAATTTGGTTTCAGCATGAAGAAACTGCACTTGTCCAATTTTTTCTTGTTGGTTTCTGTGTTACATCGACCATCTGGCAGAAAAGGTTCACCCACATGAAACAAAGCATTGGTCATAAGAGCTTGCTTGGGCCATCTGGAAAGGCCAACACCTCAGCCCTCTTCACAGTGCTTGTTAACCCCCAAAAGGCAATCAGGCTGTTCTTGTTTCAAGCTGAATACAGCTCCTGATTGCTGAAAATGTCAGCTGGCAAGTGTTTCTCATCAAATTAAGGATCATATTGCAACATTTGAAAAGGTTTTTAAACCCAACGAATGGAATAACAAGATTTGCAAAGTCAATGTTACATGACATTTGCATGTTAGGTTATATTGGTCCCAAAGTAAGGGTTAGCAGGAAGTCAAATACAATAAACTCAAAGTGAAAGTTTGAAATCCCTGTATTATGCCATAACAAATTATGGTCTTTACTACTTGGTTAAGAGAAAATAGCTGTAGTTATAATATAATATAATATAATATTGTATATTAGTATGTTCTTCGTCAGCAAGTTGCAATACATGCAATAGGAGATTTCTTTATCTGAACATTCACATATTTGTAGCTGAGGGTGACCCTCAGCACTGGTAAACATAAGGTGGTTACATACCAAGAGACTGGAACAGTTCTGTCATCTTTGGATGGTCCCAACAGGTAGTCTGGGTCTGATGGCTAGAACAAAAACAAAATAGACAATACAAAAATCAACCATTTCATTGGCACTGAATGGCATAGTTTGCACATATAACATTAAAAGCATGGGATAAGTCAATTGAGTCCCTTGGTATTAGACAACAGAAAAAGAGACTGATCTGTGACAATGTTAGCTTTGACACACAAACAACACGTGGCTAGATGTTTATTACTACTCAAAAACCTAATTCAAATGATTAATATATCATTATTATTGTTACTACAGTACTCGTCTTTTTGTCTTTTTATAAGCAGTAACTACACAAATGATTACATCAACATAAAACATTATATATATATATATATATATATATATATATATATATATATATATATATATATATATATATATATATATATATATATATATATATACACACACACACACACACACACACTTCAGGTCACACAATTGTTCTATTGAAAAACAGTCTCCTGAAGGCAGAGTCTTCTGTCAGTGTTCAGTCTCTTTGACACCTCTTCATACTGATTAACAATCACTGCCTAGCTTTACTAACAACGCATTAAAAAGAGACTAGCAATTATGACTGTTTTCATGTGACAATGTCAGAACTAATTACTTTTTCTAAAAACTAAAATGCCTTCCCTCATACAGAACAAGCTGCATTTGCAATGCCAAATCAAAACCACAGGGTTTGCCTGCAATGAAGTAAAATGATTTTTAACATCAGTAGGATTAGGAGATATAAGCTAATCATAATCTAAAAATGTATTTAAATAAATATATAATTAAATAAAAATGGGCCACACTTTAACCATACAGTCCATAGTACTTTCTGACAAGCCTATGTAGCAGTGTGTTGAAGTAAAATGATTGCAAAGATGGTGTTACAAGTATGATAATTGGCAAGTACGTCTGCATAGCAATGCAAGCGTAAGATCTAGCGTTTCAATACATTTCTTATCCTCATTTGGAATCTCTCCTGCATTTATTCAAATCCAAGAGTAGAAGGACTTTAAAATTCTTCAGTACATTGTACCAGTTATATTAACAGAAAAAATGGAGTATGTGACAGTGAGGACCCTGTTTGGTAAACAGGAAGGCATGCCCGGAGCTGAGCTGATCGGGAGGTCCTGATTGGCTGGGGCGTGCCCGGGGTGCCTACGCCTGTTTAACGCAGCAGTGCCGGTGTTCGGGGCTACTGCATAGCCATTGCTACATACACAGGCGCTGAGTGAAAGCTTGCTTTGTGTACACCGAGGACAGCGTCCGCTCCAGATGAAAGGATTCGCCCTTGATAAGGGCGTCTGCTCAGAAATAAATAATAATAATAATAACTACACAAAACCCTTTCACTCTGAGACGCTGCTCGTGAAGGCATTAAGAGGCCAGACTCGTCAGGAGGATGCCGGGACCGGCACTAGTTCAGTTTAGGTGATTTGATCCCAAACATGTATAGAGAGGGTTTCGTAGAGTAGGTTCCTGGAGCGGGACGTCTTTTATTGAGGCTAGCACTCGCCTTGTGTGGCAAACCTTTATTTTTAGCTTTGTTTAGTTTTTGTTATTAAATCTCACTAGGGCGCACAATTGGCCAAGCACTGCCCGGGCGGGGTAGGGGGTAGGTTGGCTGAGGAGTCCTTGGCTCAACGCACACCAGCGACCCCTGTGGCTGGCCGGGCACCTGCAGGCTGGCCTGTACGCAGTTCATAACTGAGTGGTCCTCCGACGCTGTAAGTTCTGGATATGGCTGCACGGCTGGCTTGCAGAGTGAAAAAACACAGACAGCTGACGGCACTTGTGTGGCGTGTGTGGCGTGTCAACAACCAATGCTCTGTGTCTGCCTTATTATTATTCAGCGACGACCCACGTATGCAACATCACCCTCTTACAGAGTACCATGTATATTTTACTCATGGCGGAGAGTCGTAGAATACAACAGTGTAACTGCAGGCTTTAACAATTACCTGGTTTACACTTGTTTATTCTCACATGTACCAATTTTACAGTTTTTACACATTATTGCAATCTTTGCACTGTTTTTGGGGTCATACTACCAACACATCTTTTGGAAGTAGATACAGAAATGTTAGATTCTGAGGCAATACTCTTTTTGTTAACATACTTTAAACACAGGTGTTTAACATCAGTTAGATACAGTACAATGTACAGTTAACAATGTTTCCTACTATGTAAACAAGCTGTACTGCAGATCAAGACACACACAGTTTTGGAGACTGCCTTCTGTCTATCTCATTACAGTTGGAACAATCTGAGGATCCACTGGAAGAGGCTACTGTCTTCTAAAGGCACATTGCATATCAACATCCCAGAATAACAACTTATCAATCCAAGCTTATTACAAATGCAACTAGACAACAGTTCCCTTTGCATCATGTAACTGCTTTTAAAGTGCCTTCTCTTAAAGGCTTTGAAGAAGTGATTAAGGGTAGTATTCCACACTTGGTGGCTAAACTGATTTCATCCACAAATGTTCAACTACTCATTAGTATTCTTTTTTGTTTGTTTTAATATACAACACATTATCTTAAAATAAACTTTTTATCCACTTCAGTTGTGAAGCCAAAAATGTATATTTTTTGCTACACAACTGTTCTGCCTGATATTTTCACTCTACTGTCTGCCTTGATTTAATTGAGAACAGCAAATGGGTCTGTCAGCGTGTAAGCAAACTTTACCAACAGTATGGCAGTGTGCAACTCAAACATAACAGCGAAGCAGCAAGACAAATAGTTTCAGAAAGTACTCTGGTGTTAAAAGCATGCCTGCTAACTGTCTATAAGCACCAGCTGCCTTTTGGCGGTCTTGTAGCAGTTTGAGAATCCTTGGGTTCAAATTACCTGCAGGGAACGCCCACCAGACACAATAATGGATGAAGAAAAGTGACAAAAACTGTAAGATGACATCCAGGGAGAGGAAAATAAATATAATGCTAAAGATATGATGCTGGAAGCAGGTATGTATTTGCGAAATTCTTGTCTGCACAAGCCTGAAGCCAGGAAAAGATTAATGATATTTAGATGTGTTTTGCTGATCGGCGGATGACTAGTAAAGATAGGAACATGTTTGTAAAAAGAAAACATCAAGGCTTCCCTGCCAAATATATTTATTTGCCAGTCAGTAATTTCAAAGGGAGAGTTGATAGGGATAAACTGCCATGTATGGACACTTCTTTGTGCTTTTTATTCTCTTATGTGGTTTGTGAGGGCAAAAGACAAATGTCTCACTCATTATTTTTTCTTTTCAGTCTCAACACTTACAGCAGCATTTCACATTTGGTACAGGATAAAGGTGTTAACATTGGGGAGTTCCTGGTCTATGTTCTCAGATAATACCAATATGATATCAACTTTCTTAGCCCATCTGGGCAAGTTCATTGCACAGAAATATATTTCAGGAAAAGGGGCCCTTTACAAGCATTGCAAGTTCAATGCTGGGCATTAGCAAAACGCAAGGGCAGAATTAAATGCACAGTGGGCTGTGTTCTACATTTCAAGAATTAAAACCCAATGATGTGTCAACTATGATTCATCTATCATATTTTAAATTTTACAACACAAGGGACTTCTGTTATAGAACAGTTCTTCTGTGGTTTTTATCTTGCCCTCCGCATAACAATGACATTTGTTACTATTAGTCTTGTAAGCTAATCTTGGACATGACATGCCTATTAAAATTAAATATACAGTTCACAGTTTTTAATATAAAGCATTTGCTTTTCTATAATGCTTTGCTATTTTTAGCTTTAGCTTCTTCCAGGATGCTTTTAATCTTCTGTCTGCATAGTGCTAATAATTTGCAGTGGGACTTTTTTTTATTAAACAAGTTATCCTGAAGAGTTGAAATGACAACAAAAAGCATGCAGCAGAAAGACAAACTTACTTGATGTAGTAGGGAACTTTGTTATGGGATACATCTCTCTGCCATGGAAGCTGAACTGAAGCTGAAATGAAAAGACAAAACGATTTAAATGTACAAAACAAATGCAGTATGCAAGATGTGAAAGGTGTGGTGTGCAATAAACAATCCGTTTCAAGTAGTCAATATGTAATTGCATAATGCCAAAAATCAGAACCACTCACTAACAAGTGGAAAAGGAAAGGCTCATATATTTTACCACAGTATCTTTAAGCAGCTACTGTAAAATGTTAAATTTTTTGTACAATTCCACTTTTTACTCATAGTCTGTTAAATTCAAGCTGGACACTTGTAGATCTATATAATTTCACATGGCATAGTAATCATATGATAAGAAATATCTGCAGATTGTAATAAAGATTAAAATAAATGTTATCCATGAATCACCGTAAAATACTTTGGCAAATGGCCTTTTCTACTAAATGTAGTGATTAAAATGTGTTCAGCAGTAATAACCATAAAAAAAAACATGTCTAAAGAATAACTCTATGAAATAAATATTCAACAGCTGAAACAAGTGAAGGTAAATGACCTCAGTGGCAGTGAAGTTATACGGGAGATCAGGCTTAGGCACTCAATCAAAAACCTCCCTTTAGAGGACTTATGAGTCATCAATTCTAGCCATGTGGCCCAAAGCTTCAAATATCCTAATTCCATGTCAAAAGTAAAAGACGAACATCACTTCTTTTCTGATTAGATCTGAAACACGAGGCTGCATGCTGCGATAAAAATAAAAACTTATTTCTGCATTAAATCAGAAACCACATATCAAATAAATTATGTAGATGTATAAAATCTGCTTTCAAAACGGCACAGAATGTACTTCTTACTGGAGAGGAAATGCTGAGATGATGGTCCGAAATCCCGGTGGGCTTCCTGTAACTGCTTGAGGCGATCCTCCACTGCAACCTACAGATCACAGAGAGAACACTAATGTTCATTTACTTTAGGAAAGATATAAAGGACGTGGAGAGAATCGAACTGCATATCTGATAAGAAAAAACTGCTGCCTTGTAATATTGATTCTGTTGCACACTCAAAATGGATTGCAAGTATGCCCTTAAACCAGATATAAAACAGATTCTCAGCTGTAGTCCACAAGAATGGAAAGCATGACACAGTGCAAATAGACAGATATACATGTATCTGTAAGAACTTCTCCATCTTCCTTGCCCTTAAATATTAATCAATACATAGCACTGAGGTAGCTGG
This sequence comes from Acipenser oxyrinchus oxyrinchus, assembly GCA_030684275.1. Taxonomy (NCBI): domain Eukaryota; kingdom Metazoa; phylum Chordata; class Actinopteri; order Acipenseriformes; family Acipenseridae; genus Acipenser; species Acipenser oxyrinchus. The sequence continues at coordinate 64,099,937 of CM060252.1, read as the reverse complement.
AAAAGGCACAGAAAACCCTAAGGCTTGTATGATGATATCCTCTCTAAGGTTATATTGATTTCCACAGGAAACTTTCATTTCCCTAACAGTGGGTGGGAATATAATAAGAAAACTGCCCTTCCCAGATACAGATCTAGATGATCCAAGAAAATAATCATTCATGTTTACTGCATCTTCTGTCAGAACTTTCTAAATGAATATTTAACAACTCTATAAAATCAATTTACTCTCATTAGTTTTTATCAGCAGTACCAACCCCCTCCCCCTTTACTGCGCTGAAAATGATTTAGTTCTTTAGTTTTTTTTTTTACATTCGTTCAAGATATGCAGTAATTTCAAATACAACACTATAGTTAAAGTGCTGCATGTTGGTACCTTTGCAACAGGTCTGATTGCATTTGGACCACTGGAGTGAGTTTGAAATGTAAACCAGGAAACCATTTTTCATATATTGTGTTGTCTCTGATATCCTGATGTTCCAAATTAAGGTATAAAAATACAACTAGAGCCAAACCTTCAACAGAATTATGGGGAAACGAGTTAATAATTTTGGTGAGGACTCCTTTAAAATAGGTGTTTCACTGTTTTAATGTTGAATAGGTAAATTAGAATTATACGGGAAAATGATATGAAAAATGCAGGGCAGTACTGTACCTTCGTGCTTGGGTAGAGATAAAGTACCATCCTGATTTATTAATTATACAACTACAAGAAAATAATGCGTGACAAGTAAATTAAGAGGCAAATATCAATCCCAGTATGCTGCTGTGATCTTTAATTGGGCACATTGTGCAAGATGAATTTTAAACAGCTTCAGGCTGTCGATTTCCAGGTCTCATTTTTTGTCTTACTTGTAGGAGTTTCCAGCGCATATTCAGGTCATCAAGCTGGCGAGAGGTGTTTGACGACACAGTAACATCAAGAGGTGACAGCTGACTGGACAAATCATTTACTATTTTGACTTCTTGTTTCATTGGGGCAATTTCTTCTCTGAATACCTAGTTAAAAAAAAAAAAAAAAAAGAAAAAGAAAACTTTTAAACTAGTTTACTAAGTCTTCATGCTATAGGTCAACATTGAGATCACTGAGGAGCCACATTTACAGTTCAGTAAATATATACCACTGGAGAAAATCATATCAGGACATGCAAGCAAATCTTTGTTAATGTTTATACAACATTTTAGATGTGTTAATAAAAACAACTAGAGCATAATGCTTTAAATAAATCAACACATTTATTATATGAACGAGGAGGAACTTCAAAAGTTTGCTTTGAATTTTATTTACTCTGTGGAAGTCGCAGCCAGCGGCATGTGATATTATACAGGGAAGCAGGCAAGAATAGAAGGAGTTGGTGCAAACCCAAGTTTTTTTTTTGTTCAGAATGAGAATTATGCACAAGGAACTATATGTACTATACTAAGAACTATTTACATATAAAGTAGACGAACAACAAATAAAACCTGTAACAGGTTCATATAAGCAAAAGTAAGGCTTAGCAGGGCTTCAAGCTATCCTGTAGCATCTGTGGGTCACCACCCAGACTGACCAAAGCTGCCAGCATATATACCTGAAAAGGTATACCCCTCCCCCTGACTTAACCAAATGAGCAGGTCCCTCTAAAAACTACCAAATATTTATAATAAATAAATGACTACAAAAGATTCAATAAATCCTAATACATACATATCATAAAACAAACCAACAAACATGCAGGTGCATCAAATAGATTGTGCTTTAAGCAAGCAAAATATAACCAATCAATACATACGTCCCCTTTACATACTATATGGTGCTGCCCTGACTACAAGAAGTCAACACTGAGGTAAGTGTCAAGACTCCTTAACCTAAGATGGTGGCTTTTCACTTCCTCCCACAAAATGGAAGACAGTACTACCCGATACAATGGGTAAGTTAACAATAAAACAAGGTTTACACCAAATACATATACAGTCAACCTCGGTTAACTCGACTGGTGGATAACTCGACATCTTCACTTAATTTTCTCCATATAAAATATATGCATCCTGCCTCTTAATTTGTGAATTGTGAACTATTAAAAAGGACTAGTGGATAACTCAACACTGTCGTTTCACGTGATTGACATCTGACTGGAAACGGATCGTTCATTCATTCATTCGCAACTATCAAGTGCAGCTGGTTACAGTGTCAGTTCATAATGAGCGAGAAGCGAAAAATGAGTTCTCGTTCAATTGGCTTTAAAGCTCAGGTTATTCGGGATAACAAACTTGTCAGCAGAACTTTCAAAACATGTGTTTTTGCATGCGAAACAAATCGACAATGTTTGATTTCTGTGTGAAACTAAGTTGTTTATTACGGTTTTTGTTCACCGAGTTAACACCGTATAACGTACATTTGTTAACTTTTGCTATTTAAGCCGTCAAATTAGACAGTACCTAAAAGTATAGTCAACAGTTTGTGCAGAGTTTGTGGTTGGATTGTTTTTTGTAAAAATAACGCTGTAGTTATTTTATTAATTCTTATTTCAATCGAACTGTAATTGATTCATTCACTGCAGTTCTTTCAATCATTTTCATAAGGACATTTAACTAAAAATAAACTTGGAAATACTGTAAGCGTGTGAGTTCTGGTACTTATATGCATGTTAATGCCATGGCTCGTGTGCACTCGTGGGGTGTTCTGTATACAGAAGCAAACACAAAGGTTGAAAAGACTTTACTTTAACACAGCTAGACCCATGCATCACGCTGAAAATGTGCACTTTTCAAAAGTGGTAACGATTATTTTCAGGAACCTGCCCCCTGCAGGACAGTGGATCACACACACAACAGGTAAGTAACAATTTTTTTTTATTATAATTTTTTTTGATGCAGTTACATATTTGTTTAAAAATCACAGTGTTTAAATTAAAAGCGCAGTTAAATGGAAAGTCTAACCAAGTACATAGCTGGTTTTACAATGTGAGGGACCTTGCTCTAATACATACTGCTTAAATATTTTCAGGGAAAAATTATAGCCAAGAAACAACAGCATTTGCTGCCAAAAGCATTACAATACAGTTCTACTATATTTCACACCAAAGGTGCATTCGTAGTCTGTCTGATGCTAGATTGCCCCCAATCCAAGCCAGTCTGATATTTCAAGACTCGATAGAAAAAAACAAAAAACAAAAAAACACAACAACTGTGAAAGCATATTTTCCCGCCAGAGAAAACCCTTTTCATACTTTCATTTCATGCTCAGACCATTCATAAACGGAAGTTCACAGAGAAGGAACATGAACTCAGGTTGTCCTTTATGCAAGTCTAAAGATCCAAAATTGGGAAAAAGGCTACATATTCATTCTGTTGTCATGGTCACATTTTTGTGTCAGAAATAAATTCATAGAAGAAATGCTGTATTAAAATAACTGTCCCTTCAATTTATGAGAAGAAAATTTACATTTTACAAATTATATGGTTGAAACTGTTTTTGTAAATGGTTAATGTTAATGATGCAATATAAAATAGCACAAATGGTTAAGGTACACAACTATAAATATTACTCATGTTATGGAAATATTAGTTCTTAAACTTTTAATAAAGACTAAATAAGTGTAACCAAGAGAAATCAATCGCCGTTTATAATCCAAGTTTAATGTTAATCAGGGTTTGTAAAATTTTGTTGAGCCTGTATTAAAAAAAAGGATTCCTTTTCCATAGGTTTTCCTACAGAATGCACCATTTTCAATATTATGAATTGCTTGTTTACCAGTACTTACTGTGGTTTTGTCAATGTGATCTTGCAAGGAGTCAATGAGGAGGTCTCCTACTGGCTGCCAGCCAGCACGGACACTCTCTGCCTCAGTCAGGTGGACATCCAGCTCATCCATAGCACCCTGCAAGTCCTGCAGCTTGCCCAGCGCCTTATCCACCTGCTGTTGCCAGCTGCCGGCATGGGCGTTCAGCCTCTCCCACTTCTCCTTCACCTCTGCAGACTGCTTGCGGATGGCTTTGGCGAGTCGCTGGGCTTTCTCTTCTGGAGTGAGCTCTGCAGAGAAAGGTGACAGCATTACTACTTCACAAATTCATGTGCAGTGCTCCCTCAGTTGTCACATAAGTTTTGTGTTCTAGTGTAAACAACAACGTCACCAGATTTTCAATTGACTTGTTTTCAATGCCCATTGGCCATGTTGAAATGTTCTTTTTACAAATCAGAAGATGGAAAAAGTAAATGTGCACTAACGAATCAAGTCAATAAGCACCTAGACACGGGTGGCTACAGACTTCAGTGCTTAATGTATGATCAAAGAACCCAGTGCAATGAAACCTTTTTAACCAAACCTGTTAACTATAACCAAGGTAACAACAAAAAGTACAACTAATCCTCCATCAAACTAGAAATAAATGACAGGAGAAACTGGTGAAGATTTGGCCTGTAATGTATCAGTGCAGATGTGTTCAGTATGCACTGTTGTCTACTCTGGTTGGGTCTGAGTGGTCTGTGCTCACCTGGTGCCCTGTGAATCCAAAGAAAAAAGGTCAGTAGTTGCTACACTGAACCAATAAGGAGTAAGGATATTGGTTTGAAAGGCTTTTAGATAACTTTCAGAATATAATGTCACAACCCTTACATTCATTATGGATGAACTGTGGCAATTCCACGATGTGTTAAATATGTACCGGCCACTGCGTTTATTATTTAATGTGTGATTAATGGAAAGTTATATATACAACACCTGTTAACTATAAAACAAAGTACTTTGGAGTATAAAGCCATTCAGGTTCTGTGTGAGGTCCCCGACATATAGTATATGAGTAATTATGAAGACAAAACATCCCATGATACCTGTAATACATTTCTACTTTTAATAGAGAGGGTTCCCAGAGAGAACACCATGGAGATATTGATGTATCGAAGATAATGCTTAGCATTGCAAGTGACTAGTCTGGTTGATTTGTATTTAATTACCTGATTAGAGTTAAAAGGTAAAGCAAGGACAAAACCATTAAGTTTGTGTATGCCCAGCTAGAAAAGCTTGCACCGTACTTTCACTTCCTCCACGGAATCAAATCCTTTAAACAACTGTACCCACACCAGCCATCACAGGAAATTATTGTGATGTGTATGACCTTGCTACATTATGCCCATAGCTAATTCGCCTTATCTAATGAAGTCTGCATGTCTTGCCCTTCCTGTAGCCTTCACAGTAAGCAGCAGTGTGGGTCTTAAGTTGATTTAATGTCCCCCAATTATATCAAACATGTTGACTTCTCCACGGGTCAACAGGCACAGAGGCAGAGTAAGGGAAGCAATCACAGTGTCAACATCATCAACAATCTCAGATCATTACACCAGATATAACTGCACATGCCACATTCAGAATGGCAGAGAATTTCTCAAGGCTACTACTATTGTAAATTACATTCATATGAAAATGTGACTTCTAGCATCTTTAAAAAAAAAAAGTCACACGTTCCTGCTACTGTTCAGATTTAAGAAAATTCAATTAACTACAAATTATAGATCCCAGGTAGACACTGGGCTATCCTCACGTTGATCCCTCATTTTTACAATATTTTTTTCTTTTCACAATGAAGTCTCAACATTCAATAGATGCTGGCTTGTACATTTCATCTGAAATTTGAATTAAATCTCATCCTTTTTGATAAAGGAGCCAATTTCTGTTTTCCCCCTGAAGTCACTCAGGCAGCTGGCATCTGCCCACTGCTTACCCCGACTTCGGATCGGATTACAGGACATTTATATTCATCACCACAGCCAGTCTACAGAATTATTCTACGGTTTGTTTGTTATTTCTCACAATACATCTGTATTGCTTTCATCTCAAAACATGGAAGACTTAGTTCAATCAATTTTACGAGAGGGTTTGAAACAAAACAGCACAATTTAGTGGAGACTTAAGCCGTCTTAATCCTTCCACCCACCCCCTTTCTCTTATTATAAGCCTTTGCTTCTGAATTGAATTCAGAATCATGCTAAACAGAAGAAACTCAAACATGATTTAACAGGTAACAAATGCACTTTATATATATATATATATATATATATATATATATATACAGTACTGTGCAAAAGTTTTAGGCAGGTGTGAAAAAATGCTGTAAAGTAAGAATGCTTTCAAAAATAGACATGTTAATAGATTATATTTATCAATTAACTAAATGCAAAGTGAGTGAACAGAAGAAAAATCTAAATCAAATCCATATTTGGTGTGAACACCCTTTGCCTTCAAAACAGCATCAAGCATCAATTCTTCTAGGTACACTTGCACACAGTTTTGAAGGAACTTCGGCAGGTAGGTTGGCCCAAACATCTTGGAGAACTAACCACAGTTCTTCTGTGGATTTAGGCAGCCTCAGTTGCTTCTCTCTCTTCATGTAATCCCAGACAGACTTCGATGATGTTGAGATCAGGGCTCTGTGGGGCCATACCATCACTTCCAGGACTCCTTGTTCTTCTTTACACTGAAGATAGTTCTTAATGACTTTAAGCTGTATGTTTGGGGTCGTTGTCATGCTGCAGAATAAATTTGAGGCCAATCAGATGCCTCCCTGATGGTATTGCATGATGGATAAGTATCTGCCTGTACTTCTCAGTATTGAGGAGACCATTAATTCTGACCAAATCCCCAACTCCATTTGCAGATATGCAGCCCCAAACTTGCAAGGAACCTCCACCATGCTTCACTGTTGCCTGCAGACACTCATTAGGTAATGCGCTCTCCAGCCCTTGACAAACAAACTGCCTTCTGCTACAGCCAAATATTTCAAATTTTGACTAATCAGTCCAGAGCACCTGCTGCCATTTTCTGCACCCCAGTTCCTGTGTTTTCGTGCATAGTTGAGTCGCTTGGCCTTGTTTCCATGTCGGAGGTATGGCTTTTGGCCGCAAGTCTTCCATGAAGGCCACTTCTGACCAGACTTCTCGGACAGTAGATGGGTGTACCAGGGTCCCACTGTTTTCTGCCAGTTCTGAGCTGATGGCACTGCTGGACATCTTCCGATTGCGAAGGAAGTAAGCATGATGTGTCTTTTATCTGCTGCAGTAAGTTTCCTTGGCCGACCACTGCGTCTCACGGTCCTCAACGTTGCCCGTTTCTTTGTGCTTCTTCAAAGAGCTTGGACAGCACATCTGGAAACCCCTGTCTGCCTTGAAATTTCTGCCTGGGAGAGACCTTGCTGATGCAGTATAACTACCTTGTGTCTTGTTGCTGTGCTCAGTCTTGCCATGGTGTATGACTTTTGACAGTAAACTGTCTTCAGCAACCTCACCTTGTTAGCTGAGTTTGGCTGTTCCTCACCCAGTTTTATTCCTCCTACACAGCTGTTTCTGTTAATGATTGTGTTTCAACCTACATATTGAATTGATGATCATTAGCACCTGTTTGGTATAATTGTTTAATCATACACCTGACTATATGCCTACAAAATCCCTGACTTTGTGCAAGTGTACCTAGAAGAATTGATGCTGTTTTGAAGGCAAAGGGTGGTCACACCAAATATGGATTTGATTTAGATTTTTCTTCTGTTCACTCACTTTGCATTTAGTTAATTGATAAATATAATCTATTAACATGTCTATTTTTGAAAGCATTCTTACTTTACAGCATTTTTTCACACCTGCCTAAAACTTTTGCACAGTACTGTATATATATATATATATATATGGCGAGCCATTTAACACCTTTTTTTTAGTGTTACAGTTTGATAGCAGGAAACAGATGTGTTTCAATTTTGCTACTGCCACCAGTTTACATGGGCGTAACAGTCTTTTCCACACTGAACTGAGAGCATCACAGACCCACTCTGACCTGTTTTGGGTTGCAGGTTTCGCCGGGGCTCTTCGGGACCCTCAATGGGCTGATCTGCCAGGAACATTCTGGCCTGGTCCAAGGCATTATGAACAGCCTGCTCTTTATCCTTCAGCTCGTAGCATGGCGCCTGTAAAAGAAGAACATGTTTAAACTTCTAAATTAATGTAGTGTAAAACAATGAGAAGGTGACAAGCTGCACTTTCCTTGGAAGGCAAAACCCCTCTGATAATAACTGCCATGCTTTTAATAGCTTTGATTTCTGGTTACACCGGATGCAAACATGTGATTGAAATTATTATTTATTATTATTATTCATTTCTTAGCAGACACACTTATCCAGGGCGACTTACAAATTGTTATAAGATATGACATTATTTTGACATACACGTACCCATTTATACAGTTGGGTTTTTACTGGAGCAATCTAGGTAAAAGTACCTTGCTCAAGGGTACAGCAGCAGTGTCCCCCACCTGGGATTGAACCCACGACCCTCCGGTCAAGAGTCCAGAGCACTAACCACTACTCCACACTGCTGCCCATTTCATGTCAAATTCCATTAACTGGCATGCTCGAATTAGTGCCAAGAATCTGTGTACAACTTAGCCTTTCCAAATTAGTTGAAATATTCTTAATATAGTTAAGTTTACGAAGCAACCAGAGAATTACAGAAACTGACAAGTTTAGTGCAGAAACCAGAATATATGTCAAGCATATTACCTCCATCATCTTGGGAGGATAATTCTGCATTTTGCAGTTGCCAATGTAATGTGGATAATAGGGCTGGGACAATGCATTGAATCATTTGAATAACCATTGATGGATAAAATAACCATCGATGGTTGAACCCCCCCACCTACCCAAAAAAATGCATCTATCAGTTCATTAATAGGACCGTTTTTTATTAGAACCGGCAACATTTAAATCAACACTCTTATTCCTTGCCTTTCCTTTGGTTCATTTAAATCAGGAGTTCTCAAACTCGGTCCTGGGGACCCCCTGTGTTTGCTGGCTTTCATTCCAACCAAGCTCTCGATTACTTAACTAGACCCTTAATTTAACTGATAATTTGCTTAATTAGACATTTTTACTTGTTTCCAGCTCTTGAACAGTTGCATATTTCAAGTTAGCTGTAATATTTGATAAGTAATTTGAACTGCAACTATAATAGCTTGTGTTTATGACAATGCAGACAACGTGTGCAGAGCAATGTCTTTGCTTTCTGCAAGCGAGCGTGCTGTGTTACTTTTTGGTAACGTGGTAAGTGTGAGCTGTGCAGGGCACAATATAAATCTCTGCATTCAGAAAAGCATGGAGGATGTATGACAAGTCCATACGTTAGTGGCAGCAGCAAGGAGACTGGTTGCACATTTTAAAGAGTGAGATGGCAACAAGCGCTTTAAATAGGAAACAAACAGAAATACTGAACACAGAACGCCTTCTTGAATTAAAATGGCCAGTTATTGCTGTTTTGTCAAACCCAGATTTGACCAAAAAGTCTGACGCAGCTACTTCTCACGACTGAGTAGTGGAAGCTAATGGCTGTGATACTACCTCTACTACAGCCATTCGAACTGGCTACAGTACTTTTGAGTGCAGAGAAAAACATTACAGTTAGTTCTTTGTACCCACTTGCAACAGGGATAAAACACAGATGGACTGAAGTTCCTGATGAAGAGGAGACACCGTCTTCTTAATCAACTGATTTGTTAATTCCAGTTAACCGGAGTTTGAGAGATAAGCTAGTACGTAATTTGTCTCAGCAATTTTGTTACAATAGCTGAATGAACGAAGTCAGGAGGTTATGCCACTGCTTTTTGTGTCATTTCTTGACCCCGCGATTTTGCCGTCTGAATTTCCTATACGAACAGACCAAAGCCCGCATGTCTGATGCAACTAGTGAGGCTGGTGGAGAACAACCTCGAAAATGACGGAAATTGTGCCTGTACATGTGAGTGCAGCACAGAGGACTTACCTGTTAAAAAGAAAATGAAGACCGAACAAGCAATGAAATTGTTACACACACACTACTTCCAAGGAAACCTTAATCCAACAAGAGATGATGATTTATGCTTCTCAAACTCCATTAAACATCAGCAAAGATCCCCTGATTTGGTAGAAAAATAACCACACGCTTTCCCAACCTAGCAGCCTTGGCAAAGAACATGTTAAGTATCCCTGCAACATCGGTCCCGAATGAGCGTTTCAGCAAAGCAGGGATGCTTGTGAACAAACTCTGTTCTTGTTTGAAATCGGAGAATGTGGAAGCTATAATATTTCTGAATAAAAACAGAAAATAAGCTCTGGAGAGAGCACAGACTTTTATGTTGGACTTGTAAATAGTTATTCTTGTGTTCTTTGTTGGAGTTTTTTTTTCCTCTCTAATCCGGTTGCTGCCAAGACATCTTAAGGTAAGATAGTAATATTTTTTATGTTTTATTAACTTTTTGTGGGGAGCTGACAGTGTGACTAGACATAAATAATACGAAATGTGTAATTTCAAGTTCACGAAAAGTAAACATTTCTTGATTAGATTTGATGAAAATATACAGTGCCTACAGTAAGTATTCACTCCCCTTGGACGTTTTCACAGTTTGTTGTGTTACAACCTGAAATCTTGATGCATTTAAATGGGATTTACACAACCTACTCAACACTTTGAAGAGGCAAGATAATTTTTATTGTGAAACAACAGTTAATGAAAAATATTAAGATACGTATTCACCCCCCTGAGTCAATACTTGGAAGAACCACGTTTGGCAGCAATTACAGCTGTGAGTCTTTTGGGGTAAGTCTCTACCAGGTTTGCACATCTAGATCATGCAATATTCGCCCATTCTTCATGGCAAGATTGTTCAAGCTTGTTGGATGGGGATGGTGGACAGCAATCTTCAAGTCTTGCCACAGATTCTCAATCGGATTCAAGTCCAGGCTTTGACTGGGCCACTAGGACATTCACTTTCTTATTTTTAAGCCACTCCAGGGTCGCTTTGGCTGTGTGCTTGGGGTCATTGTCCTGCTGAAAGGTGAATCTCTGTCCCAGTCTTAGGTCTTGCAGACTGAAGCAGGTTTTCCTCAAGGATTTGCCTGTATTTAGCTCCATCCATTTTGCCCTCTACCCTGACAAGCTTCCCAGTCCCTGCCGATGAAAAGCATCCCCATAGCATAATGCTGCCACCACCATGCTTCACAGTAGGGATGGTGTTACCTGGGTGATGTGCTGTGTTGGGTTTGCATTTAGGCCAAATAGTTCAAATTTTGTTTCATCGGACCACAAAATCTTTTGCCACATCTTTTCAGTGTCTCCCACATGCCTTTTTGCAAATTGCTGAATTTTACATGGGCTTTTTTCAGAAATGGCTTCCTTCTAGCCACTCTTCCATACAGGCCAGATTTGTGGAGTACCTGAGCTATTGTTGACACATGGACAGTTTCTTCCATCTCAGCCATGGAATGCTGTAGGTCTTTCAGAGTTGTCATTGGCCTCTTGCTGGCTTCTCTGACCAATGCCATTCTTACCCGGCTGCTCAGTTTGGGAGGACAGCCTGCTCTAAGCAGATTCTGGATGGTGCCGTATACCTTCCACTTCTTAATGATTGACTTGAATGTGCTCCAAGGAATATTCAATGCCTCTGAAATCTTTTTATACCCCTCCCCTGATTTGTGCCTTTCCACAACTTTATCCCGGAGTTGTTTTGAAAGCTCCTTGGTCTTCATGGTAGTATCTTTGCTTTGTATGCACTACCCAACTGTGGAATCTTACAGAGACAGGTGTATTTAATCTGAAATCATGTGAACCACTTTTATTGCACACAGATGGACTTCATTTAACTTATTGTGTGAATTCTGAAGGCAATTGGTTACACCTGAGCTTATTTAGGAGTGTCATAGCAAAGGGGGTGAATACATATCTAATGAAGACTTTTCAGGTTTTTATTTTTAATTGATTTGTTTTTCACCCCCCATTTTTCACACATTGAAAGTGTTGAGTAGGTTCTGTAAATCAAAGGAAAAAAAATCCCATTTAAATGCATCAAGATTTCAGGTTGTAACACAACAAACTGTGAAAACGTCCAAGGGGGGGTCAATACTTACTACAGGCACTGTATATGTACTTATTATTTACACGTTTATTTTGCGTTATGAAAAAAGATGCATCGATAGTAAAAAAAAAAAACAACATCTTCCCAGCCCCACATGCCCCCTTGATAACAGGCTGTTTGTTCCCTATAGTGGATAAAAATGACTTTTCTTTTAGATGAATCAGCCACTGAAATGGGAGTCATGGCAGGATAGAGATGGAATGCTGCCTGCACATGAGGTCCTGTTAACTCTTCTTTCTTGGTGCTGCAGGAGGTGCCGACGCAGTGCACTGTGGAATATTAAATCAGGTGCCGGGGATTAATGCTTTCTAGTTTATTGTGAAAATACCCTGTAAAAATCACCAGGTTGTGTTGACCTATGTATTTCTTACAATCTTCTTTTTTTTTTAAATCATCCAGTGGAGGTGGTATTGAAGTTATATTTGACCATAGTTTCTTACCCTTGCTATTGCTATCAGTTAACAGCAACTACAGTACAGTATCCTAAGGGTAGCTCTGTGGTAAAGTGGATTGGGAATGTTTTTGCAGGACAATGCAAAAATGTATGCATATCCATTTTAGTAAGAGGACTATAAAAACTATTACAGCCATTAAAATAGGTCTGCAGGATCTTGGCAAACACTCAGTTTAAAAAAAAAACAACTTAAACGAAATCCCTGCTTACAAAGAAATAGAGAATCAAATGTCAATGTCACTTTAACATGATGATGTCAGGGAAAATTGAGCTAAACTCATATCTAATAATATCATCTATAACTTTCAAGCACTCAATAGTGCAAATATTTTTATTTCTAAACTCCTAATAACCTATGTGAACAGTCTACCCTGGAATACCTCAAACCCCTATATATTGTATCAATCGATTAGTACAGTTCAAGTGAGCACTTCAATGAATGAATTATACCTGACATGAGAGGAAAGTCAATCCAAGCTGTACGTTAATGTGACCGTCATTTAACACAGCTGTCATTATCCCTCCTGTATAAGTGCTCCATGCAGCATTTAATTGCAACAGGAGGTGGTGGGAGGGGGGCGGTGGGGATTTTAAAAAACATCAATGCAGGTAATGTTGCTAGACCTGCACAGTGTTATATCACATTTTGCCCAGAACAATCAAAATAATTTGATCATAAGAGTCGTGTCACTTCTGCTATTCAATATACAAAGTGACAAACAACCACATGACCTACTGGCTTAAAAAAGCACTTGCAAATTGAATTAAAAACACTCTTGGATTTAATGCCTACATAGAGAGGCCTGTCCCAAATGTACTGCAAGAAAAAATAAAGTATAGTACATCTGATCTCCAAGTACTATTCATAAGAAACAGGCATGTCCCATTATTATTATTATTATTATTATTATTATTATTATTATTATTATTATTATTATTAATGCTGATGCTGATGGTGGGGGGGGGGGGAGCGTCACAAATATAGCAACCAATTCTGGTCAGAGGGGAGATCAAGACCACCACCACATTTTGCCAGAGGTATTTATCCAATATATTTAACAAATATCTGAAAATATCTAATAGCCTGATATATAATGTCACCAACACATATTATCCCTTCATATACATATGTAAGTCAGTACTGTATCTAAAATAGTATCTGAGATATGAAGCTGACAGTGACGGGTTTAGTTTATTTTTAAGGAAAGTGATTAATGGCTGATCATTGACATTTGCCACTATTTAACTACTGTAGTTTGGACAAGCATAGGTTCCGATTAGGGAGCCAGTAGAAAGCTACAGGTGGAAAGAAACATTTCCAAATAACTGTAATGCCCTTAAATATATATAGCAGTTAGCTTATCTTTTTCATTTTTTTAAATTTTATTTATATATATATATATATATATATATATATATATATATATATATATATATATATATATATATATATATATATATATATATATAATAAAAAACATAACAAGCCAGCTGCTCTGCAGCAGCTCAGCACAGCCATTGATAATACCTGTGTGATCGTAGGCTTCTGCTGCCTAACCCAACTGAACTGACAGAAAAAGGCTTCCGGAAAAACAAACACCATGAGTACACAGCAGCTGCAAGATTCTACCAATATTTATAGCGAATGACCATGGCCTCATATCAGAGTTTATGCACTTTTCTTTACCATTATAAAAGATTGTAAAATGTTTAAATCACAGCAATTACAAGCTTTAGTTGCCGTTGGTTTTACGCTGTCCTCTTTGTTGCTCTTGAGGGAATTTTTGTTCATTTGAAGACAGACTCTGGCCAATCCATAAAATCTATGATGCAATTTGTCTGATACACACATTCTGCCAATTCAGATTTATTACAATTATTATGTAGTTGTTTTTTATTTGTTTGTCCTTCAAAAATCATAAAAGGTATTGAAAGACCCTTAACAAAGGGGTGCATGATTTTGGTTGAAGTGATTTTAAGTTGATGACAGGCAATGTCATTTGTTCTGTATCCATAATGATATTGGGGGTGGGAGAGCATGCTAGAATATACAAATGAGAATAAATTGAATAAAAAACATTTTTTTAAAAAGAAACCCAACCGATTCAATGCAAATGCTAATTTTCTGGCATTACTTGCAGCCAATTGTGGTATCAAGCTATGTCAAGCTTGTCCCCACGGTATTTAATTTTTCTACAAATGACAGGTCCCACTTCAAGGAGTGCTTATTTTACACTATGACTTTCATAGAGGCTGAATAAACCACATCTGAGAGAAACACACCTGACTACTTTTTTCAAAAGGACCCTTTGGTGGGTTTAAATCTAAAAACACAATCATCAGTGTGTTTGCTGCTACAGTACATCAGCAATATAACCCACTGGCACTGAATAATAAAAATCAATAAACTGGCATATATCTTTAATGCACTGGCTACAGCAGTAATTGTTACAATCTGCTGGAAATATGCTGTGCATTTCTAAATGAATGGCTTTAATTTCAGTGAAATAGCAAACAGAGGTTGTGAAACTGTAGGAGTATTACAGAGGTCATCAAGTCGAGAGGTCAAATGGCAAATGTAAAATTCTATGGTAAGGATGAAGCAATAGGACTATGCAGCTACATGTGTGCAATTTATTGATTTAAGAACAACATCAATGGGCTCACACCTATAGTCATTTTCAAGTGTGGCTTTTAAACTGCTTTCCTCCTATTGGAATTTAGGGCATGATCTGCAAGTACAACAATATGCATGCCACCACTGTAAAGCAAGTCAGTACTAGAAGAAAGTACAGTAAACAGCTAAACTATTGTTCTGCCTTTACAAGGGAGGAGGTTTAAAAATAGCAGGTTTCAACTGTTCCTGCCACAAGAGCTTGTCCTTGGTGGTGTGTAAAGGCTTGGGAAGCTGCCAATGTTCATTTCACTGTACCAAAGGATTTCTTAATTACTATGAAAACAGTCAGCATTAGAAATTCTAGCCCACAGAGGCAGCCACACATGAAACGATCCCACACGTTAGATCTCCAATCAGATTAGTTTTTATAAGTTTGTATAAAGGTATATCATTTCTGGATAATAAGCAATGTTGGTTCAGCATAAACTCAGTAAACTTGTGCAGAAACGAAGAGAAAACATGTGTAAGTATTGTCATTTACAATGCAGAATTGGGTAAATACAGTACATGCAGCGTGACTAACGTGATTCATGCAAGGTCACACCACCAACACATTGCTTTCTTCCAGCTTTCACTCTGTCTTCAAGCTACTCTCTCTGCCTTCACGTGACATTCTTATTGTGGTCAGTGAGGGAACTGCAGCCTTACAGACAGCAACATGTGTTGAATGGATGTAAACACAGTGCATGAAAACGGAGGGCCGTCCGATAAAGCGGGGAGGGAAGAGAGTTGTTTAACAAGAACGGTAATTTTGGTTTCACTATGTACACAATACATTTGCTTTTTTCCCATAGGTTTCTTTTTCTACAAAGAAACAGCTATTAGATATCCAGCACCACACTTAACAAGACTGGACTGTGGTACTGTATCTGTAGTTATACACTGTATTGGAGCTGCTATTATTAAGGAAAAAAGGGATCACATTCTTCACTATTGTATACACAATAATCAGTCGGCTGGCTACTGGTTAATTACTTGACATGTATATCTAACAAATGATATAGGATGTCAAGTAAATGGATTAATGCAGGGTGTAAGCAGTTAGTATTTGTTTTGGATCATTCAATAGACCCATAACTAACGTCCTTGAAATTCTAATTTTTTTAATCAAATAGCTCGGGATGCTGAGAAACTTCAGCTATCAGTAGCTCCTCCATGTTGATGGATATTCGAGTTCATCAAGACATGACGTATCCCACACCATGGACCTGATTGGCTAGACCCAGATTTGCCTCTGCGGGAAAATGTTTGAGCAGCAAAATTAATCACTCGCTGAGTGATGTTTTGCCATTTTAAAATTCTGCCGCTACGACACTTTTCCGCAACGTCTTTTTTTTGGTCAATGTGTGTTCACTCTACTTGAAATAAAAGGTGAGTGCTGTGTGCGGCATTTTGCCGCTCCGCTGATGTGTGTCCTAGGCTTAAGTCGGCTATTGTGTTCTCTCTTAAGCTGCTAGCTTCGGCTGAAGCTTAAAAATAATTTAATTTTTTGTTATAAAAATTAAATTAAAATTACGGTAATTGTATTGTTACTGTATTGTGTAAGATTTTTTTTTCTCTGTGTGTATATTGTGGTTTTTTTTCACAGAAATACTAAAACACGGCTGCTGGGCTCATTAGACCGAGTCTGACTGCTTGCAGTCCTTCCCGCAGTGTTTCGTTGCCGCTCTGGTCTCTGCATGCAGTGCCATTGTGAAGGCTGTCAGGGCTTGGACAGCGGGCTTCCTCCAGTCTTAGGGCTGTGTTTGGTTAAGCCAGAAGCTATACAGGTGGGCATACCTGTATATTGCTTCATCGGTAACTGTACACTAAACGAAAATATAAGAGCTACTGCTATTATAATACATTCCAATGGGAACGTGAGTTATACATTAAATTAGGCCAGGTTTTTTGACCAGTCCTCGAATTTGGCAAATTCAACCCAAACTATCATTATCTTTTTCTATTTTATTTTTTTTGCGTTTTGCATTCCATGGCATCTTGAGTGTATATACAGGGGTATAGGGTGGACTTTCTCTTCCCTCCACCACATTGCTACACTTAACAAAAGCAAATTGTTCAAATCACATGAAGAGCATAAAAAAGCACTGTGTTTCCACACATTTATAAAGTTTTGAAAAATACAGCTTAAGGAGAAAAAATGGTGCAACTATGTAACACTGATTGCAGTAAATTGATTGTCAGTTTGGACAAAAAGTAGAAACACCTGCCACAACACTCAACAGGAAGCAAAGCCACCTGAAGATGGCCATTCAAAACACCATTTTAGAAAGAACTGTGACTTATTTGGTGGGTCAATCAAGACATTTTTATTTAAGAAAGCTAACTTAAATGCAGTAGAGAAAATAAGGGCTTAAGTGTTTGTTGTCTGGTATATTGGATCTAAAGACATATTTTGCTAAAAAGTTGTTTTTAAAATCCGAACTACCATTTGCAAATCCAAACTCACGAACAAGCTTACAAACTTTAAATTAAAAATAAATAAATAAATAAATACCAAAAAAACTTTGTTTTGCACACACATCATGATATTCCATACTATCGCAATACTTTGGATCATATGAGCATTACATGTTAAATGGCTGCCAAATTCCTTTTTTTTGCAAGTGCAAAGTACATAATAGGCTAATACATAGTTAATAATGCTACAGCATGGTGGAATGCTTGCTGTATATATATGTATTTGGTTGTTAAAAATCTTGCAAAGAAAGTAAATTAGACGAAAGACAACCACTCTGGCTACTATAATAAAGTGTAAGTACTTTTTATTGCTGAACCTGTAGCCACCTGCATTGGCAGACTTTTGCATTGTGACTCAGAAGCTTTATAGGTCCTGTGCTTTCCTCTGCAGGTGAAGCGTCACATTGATCCTGTTGGGGAAACTGATATGCTGGCAATGAAGTCTGTATTCATTCTGGTCTTTCCACCACTCATGCATGCAATTCAAAACACAGGAGTTTCCCAGCTTATCACATTACATGCACATAAAGTACGGATTAACACAAAAGTCAAAGAATATAAAAACACTGCTAACATTTTTATCATGCGGTAGAGTTTTAATGACACATGTCGGCAAATTATATTTTTGCTCTTTCTAGCAAATGCACTGTAATGACGAAATCAACAAGCATCAATTAACTCCCTTTTGATAAGGTTCTAGCGCATTCCTGTTATGTGTTATCTTTTGAGTGACATTTATTCTTCCTACCAGGCTAGAAGTTTCTTAATTGCCCACTTAATTCCCCAATTAACCATGAATTAAGTTTGTATGTATCTAAACTTTAATTAAGCATCCAATTCAATTAAACATGGTGTTAGATGTTCATTAATCAATGCCTGGTTGTGTTACCGTTAACTAATGGAACCAGAATCGTTCACAATACATCTGTGTATTATTCTACAGAAGAATAAACTGTCTGTTGCGAACTGTTATTTATTCAAATAATTCAGATTATTCAACCTGGAGAGCCCTTATAGTTGATATGAAGTGAGATCTGCTGCTTCAATTCTTTGATTACCATTAATGGTCCAGCCTATACTCCATTCACACTGCATTTTTGTTGTAGTTAAAGTAAAGCTTGATCGATTGCAGAGCTATCCTGCCTCAAGGTCTGACTCACTGCAGTTGAGCTTGTCAAGTAGTTTAAAATCATTTTCAATCACTAGCTAAGCTGTTTTATAATCCACAACTCTACATGTATTACTACTGTAATTTCGGTGACCTTTTTATAGGATGACAATGCACTGTCTGATGCCCAGTGTTAAAACAAAAAAATATATAAAGGCTATCATCTTAGCCTTTTACTTGACCCAATAGAGTGTGTTGCGTGGGTTATACAACCAACAAAATACCAAAACAGTGGTAACTGAAAATAAAAACTTTTTTATGGGACTGCAACATAAAAATCAGAATGGAAAGAAAGAGTGACAGCAACAGTAGGGACATCTCAGTGCATACACTGGGATCAAGCCGAGAGCTTGATGGGGTTAGACTTCCAGGACCACTTTCCGTACATTGGTAATTCCATCTCAAAAACGTAAGTGGGTAATAACGATGGTTTTAAATATCATTTATGTACCTCGTTTATATTTTTAAAAATTACCTTTCTGATTTTTTTAGGTTAGTCTTCAGACTTTATTTTCACTTTGAATTGGATGAAGCCCATGTATTCTACATAATCATTGTAGAATCTCCCCCTGTGCATGAGGTACAGGGTTAGGACCCCATCTGACACCATGTATGGTCTTACTGTATATGCAGATGTAAGCAAGCTTGTTCCAGGTGAGGTCCTAGTAACTAGGAGATAGTCATTATTTTTTAATCTGCGGTTAAATTTAAAGGGCTACACTGGAGAACAGCACCATATGACTACCTGACATTAAAAACAACTTAACATATGTACCTCACTGGATACATCCTACAAATGGAGCAATGACACCTTGGTCTTATACCAAGCTAAAAAATACAGTATATAAATATTGCTCTATTTATTTTCAAAAATACATTTTCCTTAGTCTGGCCATACCATTTTATTCATATATTTACTTTTATACAATTGAGAACTTATATAGGAGGATTTTTTTTTTTTTTTATCCTATAATAATGCCTTCTAGTAAAATCTATAAAAGTACAATTCAGCTATTCATTTCATGCACTCTCATCAGTCTCAGCTGAAGAGAGATGATAGAAATAAAAAAGCTACCCATTTTATTTTACATGATTAGTTTTCTGAAGAGGCAGACTTGAAAGAGCCCCAAATCAGACCATTGTAAAAGTGGGTATGCTGCAACATGCTTTAATCTGACTGGAATAAGTAGTTCAGAATGCAGGACAAAAATAGATAAGGGTCAGGCTAAAGTTATGATCTTTGCTGTGATAAGCTACAACTGCAGTTTAGGAAACAATTGCTATCTAAAGTAATTTTGGCTGCATAAAAAAGTTTTAAGGAATGATAGCCTGCCTTTGAATTTTTTGTTCGATTGAGTAGTTGTAATTTGTAGAAGATTAATGACCAGCTACAGGTTTCATGACAAGGAGTTCACATCTGTGGCCTTCCTGATAATTAAATCAGCACAAGGGAGTCAGAGCTGTAGGTTTTTATTTCTTTCACTTCTCTTCTACTGTCTCTATTGTCGCTCCCTCTGTTTATTTTTTGTATTATTTCTTTCACCTTCTATTTGCTCTAACTGCAAGTGGATACAATTCATTCCGATAAAGCTGAAAAAGGCTTAGCCCTGACGAAATTTTTTCATTATTGTGTCCAGTTAGATTACAGCTTTAAAAAAAAAAAAAAAAAAAAGTACTATATGAAAGGGTTTTGATATTTACTCTGCAATCCCTTGACATTTTTTATTTGAAAACTAAAGCCAACTGGAACGGAATGAAGAAAGAAATTCTCAGTCTTTCCCCAGATTGCATCAAATAGACGGCATAAAATATAAAGGAACCTGAGGAAAATGGAGAGTGTAAGGAAAGGGAAATCTGCCTTGCAAGAAAAGCTCACTACAAAAATAAAGGGAACCTTTTAAGCAATTTGTAAGAAACTGACGACAACTCCTTCTGAGCCTGGCTTTCCTTCTTTCCATTACACTGGGATTTCTGAGCACTACCTAACAGTGTTTACTGAACTCATTTGAAACTCTTATTGACCAACTGTATTGAGCTTTGGGATAATTTAGTGCTGAATACAAAGTCTTACAATGATTGTATTGAAAATGCAATGAATCCTTATTTCAATTATACATTACATCCTGTAGAACAAACTCTCAGATGGCCTTACCTTGTTTCCTAAACAATCTTATGCCATTTTCCCTCAAAATCTGGTAGTGGTATCTGCATACCAGCTAACTGCTCCACAAAAATGTAAACGGGTGTGCTTATATTGCTTACTACTGTGTGTATTGCTTTGTATCAAAGCTTACACATTAAATGTTACAAAGCATGGAACAAAATCATTCCTAAACATTTGAAATTAACCAATATTATATTTATCTGACGAGTAAATATTACCAACATACTTTCTTTTATGAACTGTATTACTACCTTCACAGGTATAACTCAACCCGAATTCTCAAGAGGGCTTTGGACATTACCTCGCACAGGAAGTTAATAATTCAAGCCCAGTTTGTGGACTCAACGCGATTTAAAAGAATGGTCTTTAATCACCAGTATTACTCACAGAGTAATATGCAAGTTCCTCCTAATGCATACTGAGGGTAAGCTGTTATATCCATTATCTTATTGAAACAGCCCAGCTATACATTTCAAAACATCTTTGCTTTACAGTAGTGATGCTTGTGGAACTGGGAGTCATAGAGGTTGAAATATTCTACAGGGACTCAGACCTGCATCACTGCACTCATATCCATTCTGTGATTTGATCTCTCATACCAGTCAAGGACTTGGTTCTCAAGCGAGTGCATGGTGGTTCTTTAAAGAACACCGTTAGTTGATGAACGCTTTGAACTGTATTATGAAACTATGTGAATTGCAAAATAAACAAAACCAAAACTCCAAAATGATGAGAATCGAGCAGCAATAGACTCTGAACTTACAGTGCAGTGGCTGTGCTGCTGTTGCAAAGTTGGGACATCTCCTCCTATCGGCATCTGTTTCTTCAGCCCCTCGTCTTTGAGATTCAGCCACCTGCACAGATCTTCCAGTGAAGCCAGTAGCCTGCTCCATCTCTCTGCACTAGCCTCCAAATGGGCCCTTAATAACAAACAAATGAAACTCAAATCAGAATTATTTTCACCTCTGAAAATCTGTATATAAAAATACTTTTATTAACTTTTTAAATTATGTATAGTATTTCTAGAGCCACTATAATATATTTTTTATTATGCAGTGCAGCCAGGGATCTTCCAATGACAGATTTCATTTTATATCACTTGGGCCAACTTTTTTTTTTTAAAAGAAAACTTTATATGTATGAAGATACATAGTACATTAAAATAGGCCCTTAGCCTCTTATTTATCATAATATTTAATCCTTTATGCTTGTAAGTCCCTGTCAATCAGCATTGCCTGGTAACAATCTAAACCATATTTTTTATCTTCCATGAAGAAAATAAGTGCTTTGCTGACCTGATGTTAGCAGATTTTGCCTTCAGCTCGCTCCAGCGCTGGTTCATGTCATCCAATCGATGCTGGAGAAACACAGCCTCATCAGAGCTTCCCAGAGCCTTCACCATCTTGTGCCTGTTGCCATCGATGCTCTTAAAGATGTCATTGTGAGCATCAATCTCTGCCTGAATGTCCTGCAGAAAAAAAAAAAAAAAAACATTAGGAAGCTGAAAAAAAGTAAATTTATTTTGAACTATGTAAAAGTTTCTTTGAATATCTCTATTCAATGTACACTTGCACAAAAGTCTTTGCATTTTTTCACCCGTAGTGCAATGAGAACTACGAGGGTGTTTTCACCAAATCAACATGTTTTCACCAAATCAACCATTGGCGACAACTAAATAAAAAAATTTAGAAAAAGTTATAAGCCTTACAAGCTTTCATTGAAAAGGTATGTGTGCTGGCTATGCAGCTAGCACACATAAAGACAACAATTGAATGTGATATATAATTAATATACATTAACCTTCTTGATGCAATTGTTCAATCAGCAAGGAGTTATCCAGGGAACACAACAAGTTTGAGACATTCTCTCCAGAGGCATCCACGGGAGTGAGTATGCCCAATCTGTGTGCTGAAGTGTTCAACTAATCCCTAGCAGCATGAAAAGCAGTGCAGAAGAGGCCCTACTTAGAAACCTGGCACTTTGGAACAGAAACACTAGCAAATGCTCCATATCCCATATGGCCCATATCCAAACCAGTGTTTTCTACAAGCATTCAATGCAAAGCTTTACGGTTTTAAACAAAGAAAACAAACAAGCATGATAATATGTAAAGACATGGAACAACCGCTGACTATTACTGAACAAATGCATACATTTCTTATTCTGTATTGTAAACTAAGCCTGCAATTGCTGTACAGAGGTGATGCTTACATTTTGAAATCAAATAATTTTGATTTGATCATGTTATGTGTGCTAAAAATGACAGTAACTGACCTGGTGTGAAATGGCCTTTCACCAAAAAAAACACACTTCAAAATACTACCCTTCTTGCACAAAAAAATCTTTGAAGCTCTGAAGGTTTCGTTTTAAAAACAGAAACACAATGGCTCATTCTTATCTGGGAGAACTACATTTCAAAAAACATGTGGCTGCAATTAACAAGCAATTTACAACAGTGGCTGTGTGGTATGACATAGTCTGCAGCTTGCTACTGTGAGGATGCATTATCCGAAAATAGTGATCTTTTCAGAGAATTAAACTGAAAAGTATGAGGTGTAACAATTTTCTCCGATTTGGGTTACAAAAAGTGTCCTGGCTACATCATAGTTCCACAGTAGGTGAAATTAACAACATGGTTTAGTACTTCTTTTTTATGTTAGACGTAGGTTCTGAATATACTAGGATTTAAAATTCTGTTTTAATTCATTCACCTTTTTGTTGTATACAATAAATTATATTTAAACTACTTAAAACTGATAGATAGAGATAAATAGATCAATCTATCTATATATAAAAATAACGGGCAAACCCCGAAACTGGGAGATTCATGAATTGCCTGTGCAAAGTACGAAATTAATCACAAAAGATCTTTCATTCTGGGTTTTGCCCGGGCAGATCTGAGTGTCCAACAATGTCCAGTCCAGTCCAAGTCCAAAATGAATCTCAAAGATCTTTCATTTTATGTTTAAGGAACAGAGACAGAGCTACGATTCATTCACAGTAATTCACACTCACTCATCTCATTCTTAAAAACTACACAGGAAGTCTGCTTTCATAAAATAAGCATATATTTTAAAAAAGCATTTAAAAATGAATTTTTATTGACAACATTATTATATCAAATATTTAATGAGATATATAAGACTAATTTATTTTAAACAAATTAGTAAAATCTAGCTATGTACGTACACTCTCAGTCACTCCGCTGAGTATGCTCTCCAACTCTTAGATCGCTTGTCATAAACACTGTCAAAACTGAATCAGCTAATCATTCATGTTCCACCCAGTAACTGCATCCATCTCTCTGGTTGGACAGTTCAATATAACTCCTTATTATTATTGGTTGTTATTACATTATTAATAATACTGTCCTTTTTATATGCAAGTGTCAATGGGGTTTCTCATGTTAATGTTTGTGCTGATGTTGCGGGTAATATTGTTCCGAAGTGTGGCATAGGTTTTATATAAGTGTCAATTCAACGGATATTGGCAAATATTTTGTTATTACACATTAATAAGATGGGGGAGGGGGGCAGGAAGCAACTTTATTACTTGAACTGATGGAGCAATTAGACCTCCAGAGCTCTGTTATCACAGAGAATAAGAAAGTCTCAGTGGGGACTAAGAAGTAGGAACAAAGCATTGCAAAAGGTGCTACAGCCATAAAACTGACCTTACTGACAGAACCCATCATAAACAATGATGCCCCGTTGGTACCAGCTGGTAACTAGAAAGTCATTATTTTAATTAGTAACCTTGCACTTCCTCCCTGCTTAAGTTTTTTTGCTTTAGTATTACTTGACAATTTCTCAAAAACCAAGGTTTGGATAATCCATGTGCCAAATGTGTTTTTAAAAAACAGTTATGGAAGTGTTGTTATATGAAACATTTGATAGCACCAGCCATAGCATTTCATATTTTACTACATCACTGCAGTATTTTTATTTTTACCTTAATGCCTTGAGACTTATGACTTCACAACTTAAAAGCCTGAGATGAAGACATTAAAACATGAATATTTAATGTACATTGTAGACAGATAATTCATATTCTTCCTTGTTTATGCAGATTGCTGGCTATAGCAATGTTTATCAAAGTCACTTGTAAATATAACATAATCTTAAATTGGGTTAACAGCCCAAAAAACATAAATGTGTTTCAGCTGCAGAAACTATGCAATAGCACATGGGTTGTGGTGTTTTACACACGTTCAACCAAAGGCTACAAGCACACCTCGCAGCGACTGCAGTTCTCTTTTTACTATACCTGCTCAAATTTTCTTAGCAACTCCTGCAAGCTGAAGTTCAGGCCAATCATCATCAGGTAGAGTATTCCTTTATACGCTACATCTTTCAGTTAAAGGTCCCCCATTCAATGCCAAACATTCCCCGCCTGAAAGAATTTCCCCACCGTTGCAATGTCCAGGGCATGCATCTCCCATTAGCACAGCAGTAGTATTCTCGTCTTGCTTGGCTGCATAGTAACTTCATCTTTTCTCTGTACCACAATTTACATGTATTGTACTATGTATAAAGTTTAAGGAAAGTCCCTGGATAGTGCCAATGTGTTATTAGCCAGGTTCCATGACGGTCCCTTCAACTGGCCCTTGATTCCCCTGTTTATTCACCTCCCTAATGAACTGCAGACTCCAGCAATCACAATTTTTTTTTCTCCTGGGCCCTAGCTCCAGCTTTTGTTCTCAATGACACTTATTAAAGAGCTGTGGGAAAAAAAAAAAACAACAACTTGTGTCCAGGTGCATTTAGCATCCTTTATAGGAAATAAAAAAGAGCTGGATGATGCTAGGCAATCACTGAAGAGTAGGCAAGATATCTCCAAGATGCTACAGTGATGGCTGGTTTTCAAAAGGATTGCCTTTTCTGAGCCCATGGCACCATTCGGCATATAGTGTCCCTCATGTCAGGTCTCCTCAGCATCCACAGTGCTTGGAAAACTTTTCTGTCTACTTTTTACTGTTCTGACAAGGTATAAGCTATGTGCAGTAATCTGTCTATTTCCAGCAGCTGTTTATTATTTTAATCAGCATCCACCCTCTACCCTCCTCTCCCACAGCTCTCTAACCAAGCACACTCCCACTTCCTGAGGCCCCACTTTTGGCAGAACTTCAGTCCCTCCAAAAAAAAAAAACAACAAAAAAAAAAAAAAGCGCAAAGGCCCAGGCTTCTAGTTTTACTGTAAAGGTAGACTAAAACTTGTGAACCTGTTCAAAGTGAGGGAATTGGAATATGTGCTTTCACCTAATGATGTCCTTTTCAAGCCCTAAGATACCAAACAAATCCATGTTATCTCAAGATCAACATTTCTCACGTTTTGTTTGTTGTAAAAGATTTCTTTTTCGGGGTTTGAGTAGCAGCACCCAAGGCAGTAGGTCAATCAAACAAACAGTTGTTGGGAGGGTGGGGTGACACAACAACCCATTAGCCACTAAAAACAGCTAGTGTGTTTAAATTATTTTAGATGGAAACCCAGTTTTCCACTAAAACTAAGAACACAGCCTAAAATACCCTAACAACTCTTCCGATTAGATTTTACATACCGTATTTACTCAAATTTAAGTCACCCTTTTTTGACCAAAATAGAAGTTCAAATTTGGGGTGAGCGACATGGATTCAGGATTTTTCAGTTAGGGGACCAATTTGCATTTCAGCATGTCAATTATTTTGGGGTGCTTGAACAGTGATGCCCAATACAGCATTACTCTTGATACCGTACCGGTGTATATAGAAACCGTGGAGCAGAACGTGAACTTGGGGCATCTGCAAGGACTGCTGTTCAATACTGTAAGTACAGTACATATTTTCCCATATGTAACATAGTAGGTGACTTACTCTGATGCTTTAATGTACGATAATACAGTGTACCATGCTGACACCTAGAAATTAAAAGGTCATTTTCTGTGTTTTTTTTTCATTAAGTTTTATTTGAATTATTCATTTTTGTCTTCAAATTTGGGGGTGCGACTTGAATTCAGAGGCAACTTAAATTTGAGTAAATACGGTAGTTAGAATAATTGTTTTATTTTTCAGTTAAAAGAATAATCCGCTTTTAGGTGATATATTTTGTTTAGATTGTTCATATAAAACATTTAATTGCAAACAAACCTTTACCTATTTAGTATACATGCAGAAAAAAAAACTTTTGGATGATGTGTCTTTGACTCAATTTTTTCTGAAAACAAAGACACAACACAACACATCAAGATATTACCTGAAACATAAGGTCTGTCCTTGAAGTCGGGGGAACTCATAATGAATACATTTGGTAAGTTTAAAGCTCTGATGTGCAACAGTGCCAGCCTGGAGATGCAAATCCTCCCAAAATGTTATCAAGGTCAAACAGACCTTGATGCAAGATGCAAAGCCTGCATTACTTTGCTCGTTTTCAGATTAAGAGGTAATACACAGCGCACAAGAAGGATGTGGTGTATTGTGAGCCACCTAATCCGTTGAATGACCGTATGCAGCACTGGACAAGAACCAAATGTTTTAATGTTATAATAATAATAATAATAATGTTGGTCTGCTTCCACAAAGGGGATTATTATCTATTGTTCTCAAATACTTAACAATCTACCTGCAAGCCCAGGAGAGGAATACAACTTAACTCTACTTCTTTGGGAACATGAGCTAGAAACCGAATTTCTATATGCAACAATGATTCTAAGCATCAGTTCACAGGAGGAGGAAACGCAGGGAAATCGACAGCTTACAGAGAGAGCCCTTCCAAAAGCTTAACTATGGAAACCTGAGAGCCAGTGTGTAAAGATAAAAAGAAGCCTTTTTCAAAAGCAAAAAGTTTTACATCTAGTGGATGTATCTATATCTATGACACTGCTTTTTGTAACATGAATCCTGCGATTACAGAAACATAAATCACAACTGTTTTGATATTTTTATTAACATATCCATGGTCACAAATCAGTTTTGAACAGTTATTTTCATTTCACATCAGTTATGCATCGGGTCTTCCTGTCAAAATGTCTTCTGAATTCACAACGTCGGAGGCTTCAGTACAACCTGTCCAGAAACATTTCATTGGTTCTCGACTGCTCTCATAAAGTTCAGCATTTTGATTGGTCCATCTGTCTGACCTGCTCATTACCATGCAATGAGTTATTTCTTGAAAGAAAAATTTGCACTTATCAAAAAAGCTGAACATTTACCAAAACCAACCAAAAATAAAAGCCAAGTAAAGAATTCAAAATTGCAAACCTTTTTAGACATTCTGAAAAAAAAAATAGAAGCCTACTTAAAAGCAACATGGACAAAATCTGAATGCCAGCAGAACATGCTTGAATCCTACATGCAGGTACAAGTGAACAAGTGAGTCTTTCTGCGGGAATGGTTTCAACAGACAGCTAATAACAGGTGCAGATCTTGTCAAGGCATTGTTGTGTTTAAATTTTGCTGACGCATTAGTGAGTTTATTATACTTTGTACAGTAATAACAATTCAGCACACTGTCTAATCTAGCACAATTTTCTGGTCCCAAGCAATGCCAGATTGGACAGGTTTTACTGACATTTCCATTTGCCATCCTGTAGTTATTCTCCACACGTAATCTCATTGCATTCCAAACTGCATGCCAGATCATCTTGTACATTGCTAAATAGTGTTTACCTACAGTACTGTGCAAAAGTTTTAGGCAGGTGTGAAAAAATGCTGTAAAGTAAGAATGCTTTCAAAAATAGACATGTTAATAGATTATATTTATCAATTAACTAAATGCAAAGTGAGTGAACAGAAGAAAAATCTAAATCAAATCCATATTTGGTGTGACCACCCTTTGCCTTCAAAACAGCATCAAGCATCAATTCTTCTAGGTACACTTGCACAGTTTTTGAAGGAACTCGGCATTTAGGTTGGCCCAAACATCTTGGAGAACTAACCACAGTTCTTCTGTGGATTTAGGCAGCCTCAGTTGCTTCTCTCTCTTCATGTAATCCCAGACAGACTCGATGATGTTGAGATCAGGGGCCATACCATCACTTCCAGGACTCCTTGTTCTTCTTTACGCTGAAGATAGTTCTTAATGACTTTCGCTGTATGTTTGGGGTTGTTGTCATGCTGCAGAATAAATTTGGGGCCAATCAGATGCCTCCCTGATGGTATTGCATGATGGATAAGTATCTGCCTGTACTTCTCAGCATTGAGGAGACCATTAATTCTGACCAAATCCCCAACTCCATTTGCAGAAATGCAGCCCCAAACTTGCAAGGAACCTCCACCATGCTTCCCTGTTGCCTGCAGACACTCATTCGTACGCTCTCCAGCCCTTCGGCGAACAAACTGCCTTCTGCTACAGCCAAATATTTCAAATTTTGACTCATCAGTCCAGAGCACCTGCTGCCATTTTTCTGCACCCCAGTTCCTGTGTTTTCGTGCATAGTTGAGTCGCTTGGCCTTGTTTCCATGTCGGAGGTATGGCTTTTTGGCCGCAAGTCTTCCATGAAGGCCACTTCTGACCAGACTTCTCCGGACAGTAGATGGGTGTACCAGGGTCCCACTGTTTTCTGCCAGTTCTGAGCTGATGGCACTGCTGGACATCTTCCGATTGCGAAGGGAAGTAAGCATGATGTGTCTTTCATCTGCTGCAGTAAGTTTCCTTGGTCGACCACTGCGCTTCACGGTCCTCAACGCTGCCCGTTTCTTTGTGCTTCTTCAAAAGAGCTTGGACAGCACATCTGGAAACCCCTGTCTGCCTTGAAATTTCTGCCTGGGAGAGGCCTTGCTGATGCAGTATAACTACCTTGTGTCTTGTTGCTGTGCTCAGTCTTCCCATGGTGTATGACTTTTGACAGTAAACTGTCTTCAGCAACCTCACCTTGTTAGCTGAGTTTGGCTGTTCCTCACCCAGTTTTATTCCTCCTACACAGCTGTTTCTGTTTCAGTTAATGATTGTGTTTCAACCTACATATTGAATTGATGATCATTAGCACCTGTTTGGTATAATTGTTTAATCATACACCTGACTATATGCCTACAAAATCCCTGATTTTGTGCAAGTGTACCTAGAAGAATTGATGCTGTTTTGAAGGCAAAGGGTGGTCACACCAAATATGGATTTGATTTAGATTTTTCTTCTGTTCACTCACTTTGCATTTAGTTAATTGATAAATATAATCTATTAACATGTCTATTTTGAAAGCATTCTTACTTTACAGCATTTTTTCACACCTGCCTAAAACTTTTGCACAGTACTGTATATATATATATATATATATATATATATATATATATATATATATATATATATATATATATATATATATATATATACTATATACCAGTCTACATAAAAAACTCACTACACAACATTTTCAGGAAGCTGGGTACTGATTAAGCGAGGCATTTCAGAGTGCCGTGCTTGCCTTTTTCTGTCCCATGAGATTCTGGCTTGCTCTGAAGCAGAACAACGCATTTCTGTCCCAGATGGCTTTCCATAGAGATCACTAAGTGTATGTGCATGCGTGCGTGCACACGCATAATCTGGTTTGTTTACTTTTTGCTGTCTAAAACTTTTAAATAGAGGCTCAAGAGCTGCTGTGTTGATTCTGTGTTTTTTATATACAGATTAATCTCACATATCACAAAGAGCTCTTTTTCATTTGCCATTTGTTGAAACTGTTGCACAAATTCTGGTGAAACGGTAAATAAGTGCAAGGTATTTTTGTCATTTGTAGTGAATACGAACATCTGATTTTTGTATCCGAATACATGTCAAAAAATATTCATTCGAATATTCAGATTTGTCCCAGCACAAATTTTTTGTTTTTATTTTTGCTGTTCTTGTTCTAAATTTCTTGAATGCAACTGTTCATTTTAAGCAATTTTTACAGTACTCACACACGTTTAGTCACAAGTGGCATTACTGTATTCTGCATGAAACTGGCATTACTGTATTCTGCATGAAACTGGCATTACTGTATTCTGCATGAAACTGGCATTATTGTATTCTGCTGGTATTACAGCACCTCTCTGCACTGAAGCATTTTGTCTATCAGCTGACAAGGGGCTCAGCTGATATCCCATCATGCCTTCTTAAAAGGCATACATCCATACTATATATCTCCTTACAGTACGATAATGCGACAAAAAAAAATGGACCGAATGATAATACACGAAAACAATCTTAATATTTTTTAAATAAAGTAGCCAGCGTAAATATAGTATTAGGCTGTGGTCCAGGCATTATTTCAATATAGGATTTGTGGATTTACAACACTTTATGAGACACTTCTCAATGTCCCTTATTTTTTGGGGTGTGTAGCAAGAGTCTACGGCTAATATTTTCCCCTATGGGGAAATCACTGGAAAATAGCCCTCACCATAGTAAATGTATTACATGGGCAATTTGCCCACAGTGGAAAATCAGGCCCTACATCTACCTTCTTGAAATAACATTACAAGAATTAGTCATCGAGGAAGAACTGAGAGTGAAACAAGTTTGAGAACAGGGATTGCAAAGCAATATCACACATCCATTGCAGGAGATTCCCTCAATGGGTGACTGATATAATGTGTGAAAAGAAAGCAATTTACTCTCTTAAATAGTCTCAATATTACACCGTTAATAGCAGGCACATTGCAAATTCAAGTGTGCAAACTGAACGAGACATTAAGTATTGAGCCAGTCAGGAGGAAACTCCAATGAAGCACAATTCAGACGTAGCTTCAGTGATTCATGACAGCTGCTATGAATTCACATGTGATAGCTCATGTCATTTAGGCAGCCTCTCTGGAATAAAGACTTAATCCATATAACATGCAGCTAAACAACCTATCATCTTTTTATGAGTCATTAATGCCTAATAAACACCTTCTGTAATCCATATCCCTTCCAGATGTGTAAAAGAAGAAAACATGACAATGGAAACAGTATTTACCAAAGCTCTTGCAAGCACTATAAAATGTTTAACCACTTTGCAGGAGGTATTCAATTTTTGTATGCCACAATTTAAAAGTAATCTGTATGTGACTAAGAACTCACTGCATAGCATCAGTTCTCAACTGGTCAAACTTTCTAGGGGGCACAGCAAAGATAGCAAAAAATTATATTCTACACAATCAATCAATCAATCAATCAATCAATCCTCATTATGACTATCTTGGATAACACACATTTTAACAAGGTCTTAGCTTGAACATATTAATAGTGTAAATTAAATCAGAAATGATTACTATATTTCAAATACACATTTTAAATATTTTGCATGTGTTGTTCCCTCCCAGGTTTCCACTGAAGAGCCTTATTGTACGTGCCTGCATCTCACTCACCCGCTTTGCGGAGGTGATAGCAAGCAAGCAAGCCGCTTTGAGCGGTAAATATTTCAGCTCAACTGAATGCATGGGCTCAAATGGAGGCTTCATGAGTGCATTAAGCACCACGTTTAACCTCCAGCAAGGAACAAATGTCCATCATAGGCGGCCGAAGCTGCCAAACCCCTTTCAATAATTGTCCTGCCAGGAAGTGAGCTCCTGGGGAGACCCAAGTCAATTTTGACATGGCAACCCAAAATAGCTGCCAGATAGACTAACGTGGAGGGGGATTTCCCCTCGTCAAAAAAGGTCCTGCAAAAATTGCAGTATAGCTACAATCGGACAGGTCAAACTCACAAGGCAGGCACCACGTCTGAAAGATGCCCCACTTGTACCTGTACTGGGAACACATGGACACTGCTCTGGCATTTTGTAGGGTGTCAATAACCCTATTGGACAGACCCAGATGGCTCAAATGCAGCCGTTCAGGAACGAGACCTAGAGCTGCAGGCTCGATGGGTCAGGATGCCATAAAGCCCCCCTTGCCTGACTGAGCAGGTCGCTGCGCATGGGCAGTCTCCACGGCTGGCTGCTCAGGAGCTGCATCACGGTTGAGTCTCCTGGGCCAATAAGGGCCTACTAGGAGCACCTTGGCCCAGTCCCGCCTGATTTTCCCCAGACACAGTGGGAGCAGGGCGAGCGGTGGAAAGGCATATAACAGTTGCCTCGGTCACTGGTGTGCAAAGACATCTACTGCCAGTGGGTCCCTGCCTCATATTATGGAGAACCAGAGGGGACAATGGGTTGATTCCTGGGAGGCAAAGAGATTAATCTCTGGTCTCTCAAACCTCTCCCAAATGAGGCTCGCCATCTTGGCCTTGCATGTCTAATAGGTATAAAACCCAGGCATGATGCAAGAAGCAAGCAATACAGTGTACAGATGTTGCCTCAATCTGCTTATAGATAGCAACTGGAAGGGTCAAAACCTGAAGTAGACCGGTTTGGTACCGGATCGGGGATGTGAGCACCGGTCGGTAGCGGACCGTGTAGGACCGGGTAGAAACCAGGTTGGTACCAGGTCGGTTCGGTGACTTCAGCACCGGGTCAGTATGGTATGGTACCAGGTCAGTTCGGTACTGGTGCGGTGACTTTAACACCGTGTCGGTACAAGAACGGCCACAATAATTCTGAGAAAAAATTTGAAAAGCAACAAGTACTTATCTGAACCAGACTCTCCTGTCAGGTCAGTCTTGAAAGGAAGGTCTGTGAGTGCAGTACTTTTATGCCCTCGGGGGCGGGCCATGACTGTGTCACAGGCTCTGCGAGCAGCTTTGATATATCTTATTCAGGTTTTGGGTCTTTAAGAGGTAAATACCCATACGGTAATGGTTACATTTCATACTTTACAGGGAACTGGATTTTAAACCATTTAATATTGTATTCAGTTTTAATAAGCAAACAATAGGGGGCACTTTTTTACACAGAGAATTGTGAGGGTATAGAACCAACTCCCCGGTAATGTTGTTGAAGCTGATACCCTGGGATCCTTCAAGAAGCTGCTTGATGAGATTCTGGGATCAATAAGCTACTAACAACCAAACGAGCAAGATGGGCTGAATGGCCTCCTCTCGTTTGTAAACTTTCTTATGTTCTTAATTCTTGATTCTATGCCTTCTTTCTTGCTTCCCCCCCGTTTACAAATTAGATTGAGAGTTATTTTCTCATCTAGATTACTGTACATGCAGCTAATGAGGGCTGCACAAGTGCATTTTTGTACAGTATGCTACACCTGCAAAGTTTGTGAATCAACATTGTTTATTTTGCTGAAAGGACACAAGATGAAGATGGAAATTGTAAACTTATTTCGACCATGTTGGGCTTAATATGCATTTCTAAATTGTGCATCCTTATGTACCTTGAAAGCATATCAACCAGGAATGAATTCATAGTTCCCATGCTAATTCTTGTGATAAATTTAACCTATAATGCTGCCACATATAAAAATCAGAGGACATCATTTTGCTTTTGACAGAATGTCTACTGTACCTGCTTCTGGTTTGCATTAATGCAGAAATAATATAAGCATTCAACAATGAATAGCCTGCCTTTATGTTCACTGTGAAGATGGCAAATATTTAATAAATAGGATAAGAACTATAGCTCTCTGCCTGCCACTCAAGCATAGTCAACTGCTTATCAGAATACATTTTGTAGCCAACAGTGCAGTGCAAAGCTAAACAATTTGCTGCCCCTCCCCCAAATAGGAATCAAAACAAAATGCAGAAAAAAACACAAACTAGAAGTAAGACTATAGAATCAGTTTAAAGTGTGAGACTCCTGGCTTTGCAGATTGAACTGAAACATTGTGATTCACCTCTGTTAATCAATAAAAAAGGGAACAATCAGAAAACATTTCCCCCTATTCCTTAGGAAATGGTGCAGTAGAATTGTGATTCTGATGTGAGACCTGCTTGCTTGCTCGGTTGCTTGCTTGTCATAGCAGATCATCAACGGGATGTTAATTAAGTTACCACTGGCACTCCCAACAACTTTAATTAGTTGAATGACAGCAAGAGCAAAAGACTTTGTAAATATTGAGTTGGCCTCTAGACCTGTCAAGAGCCCTGTTCACTTTTACTTGCCCTTTATTTATTTACTCTTTCTTTCTATGCCAAAGCTTTGCATTTAGGTGTATTTTTTTTTATATAAATCATCATGCTGCAGTAAAACCTTTTTATAACCATGTAACAGGGCCAGGAGCATAAAACACAAAGTGTATTTATTTTGTATTATTATTATTATTATTATTATTATTATTATTATTATTATTTATTTATTGTATTTATGTATATATATATATATATATGACGGCACAGCCATGCGTTTTTGTTTTGTTGTTATTTTCATTTAAATGTGTTCTGGCAGAGGCGAGGTTGGCAGCTCGTCCTCTGCCAGTAGTAATTAGAAAACACGTGTAGAATGTGACCCAGGGATTATCAGATAATTGATAACTAGTTAATCCCTCGGTCACTAATATAAAGCCTGTAGCTCTCCCTGTTCTGGGTGGGTGTTCAGAGGAGCGAACGGGAGGAAGAGGAGAACTGAACAAAACTAAAATACAAAACTATCAGATCAGTGAAGGCAATTGCCCAGCCTGACCGAGGCATTTGTTTTGGTGTTCGTGATTTTGTTTTTGTTTAAATATTCATTTTCGCTCTGTGAGCAGTTTTATGTTTAAATATTTTATTTATTTTTGTTTAAATAAAAACGGCGCAAGCCATGTCTTTTGCCCTGTAGTCACCAATACATAAAATTAAAACAGACGTTTTGATACAAGTATGTCTGTGGAACCCGAAATACAATACTAAGATTTTGCATTGATTACATTACATTTTTTTTAATATAATTTATTTTCAATATGCAGTGTACTATACTGTATGTGTGCATAATCAAACGCATAAGAAAGCTGCAAACAAACACTGCAGTGTTCAGAATAAAGAAACAATACTACTGCATGTTGGTCCATTTTAATAAAGCCACTTTCTGCATCTTCTTATGTTATGCTTTTATTCTCCAAAGTTATATTAAGTGGAGTGGAAATCCATTGTATAACTAATAAATGGGACTGATATTAATTGGAGTATGAAAATTGCCCAACTGATATTATGAGGACCCTGTCACATTAACAAGAGATATGTTGAACAGGTTTGACGGTACAGTATATCCATTCTTTCAAATGTATTACAGGACTCTGCAGTCAATGATTAAAAGACTAAAAAAAAGACTAAAGTAATGCTACTGTAGAAAATGAATGGCCTCTGGAGGACAGTAATACAGACTGAGCTGATTTTCACTACAAATAAATAGGAAACAAAAGAACAAAAAATAAAACAATGTAAGCCTCATTCTACAATATTTTTCATGATTGTAGCAATTTACAACACTTTCATGAAACACAGATTGTCTGGATAGCACCTATGCGGACGTTGAACAAACAGATTACGTTCCAGTCTGAATTATGCACCTACTATAAATCAAGTCTAGTTCAAAAGAACCTCCAATTATCCATTCTAAGTTGCTGCTGTTAGCCAGACTTTCACATAAAAATACTAGGTATTTTGTATGGTGCAGCAATATGAATACTACCGATGGTTTATTAGGTAGGCTAGGAGTCCTGAAAAAACAGTAAAGATTAGCCAAATAACCAACTACTGCAAAACAGCAGGAAAACGATCCTGTAGTTCATTTCGACATGTGTGTACAAGACAGATCATACGGAGATAGGTTGTACCGACAGAGAGGGAAAATCAATCATATACTGTAAAGGCAGCAAGATAAAAACCTATTCTAAAACGTTGCCATTTTGATAGGTGACCTGAAAATCATCTTTCAAAGTGGCAAAGCTGTATCCCAACTAGTACAGTACCACAAAAGGAACGCATTATGAGAAACAATATACAGTATGGGATCATGGAACACTTTTTTTTTGTATTAATATAATTGTATTAGTGCATTTTAAATTTAAACAAAATGTGTGCATTCTGAGCCATTTGCAGCCATTTAGGATACAGTAGCAACAGATACTACGAGATTAGCTAAAATGTATGGTATTACAATAAAGAGCAGGGTTACTATATTCACAAAAAAGGGCTCCATCTTGTAATTTAACTCCCATCCTCATTCTTCTTTTTAACAGTGACTATACAAAGCTGTTTCAGCTTACATTAAATAGAAAAGTCCATTTTCCAACAGGAACGTCCACCCCAAACAAACAGTTGATTTTAAGCTGAAATGACAGAGATGCACAGATCAGGCAACATCAGCATGGATGTATTTAACTGTCTACAAATCCCCAACTGTAGAGGATGTTATCGTGTAGATTTACAAAAACGTACAGGGACAGTTCCAGTGCTTCACCTCACAGCTTTATGAGTGCAGTGTAATCTTGACTAACATACCCTAACTAACATGGGACCATAAAGACTGAAAATGCCAGCTAAATTGTGTGGGTGGTGGTTTTGGGATACAGACTACCTACCACTTTACTTGTAACATTAGACAGAATCAAACCCAGCCAAAAGGCACTGAAGGTGCACCACCGAGCCCATTTTATGTTTTGTTTCACACTGTTGAAATGTCAAGGCCTATAAATCATGTTTATTACTTCAAATGAGTAAACTAACATGAAGTGCATATTAAAACAGACATGCTCATTTAAATACCCACACTATAGACCATGCTCAAAAAGTGTCAAAATGCAGTAAATCAAGTAAGACAGTAAGTAAGATTTTCTGTATTTAAATATACCAGTACTCCAACATAACATTATTACTGCAGAAGAGTATATTTTCTTTATCATTTGAAAAAATGTGTAATGACTTCCAGATGTCTTCACTTTTATAGACCCACTGTGTATTACAGCTACATTCCTCACAAGCCAAACCTAATTTTTGAACCCAATACATCCGACTGCATTCTTGAGCATTTCATTTTGACAGACATTATTTAATCCACATTGCAAAGGGAATTGAGATGATGACACGAAATCAGATGATTACTACTGTAAAGCAGATGTGTGCCTTCATCTAAATCGAACACAGAGAAGAAACAGCCTCAGTGACACAAGTTTCCTGAATTAAATCAAAACAGTGCAGTAGTGTCTTTCTACCTTATTTACCAGCTAAATACAGAGAAAGTACCCAGTTCTGAAGTTCTCAGAATTATCCCGATAGGCACAATTTGCACAGCAATTGCTAGACTGTACAGCCCTAAAGTCACATTTACACTACAATAGTATGTCTCGTTGTGGAGCTGCAACAGCCTGGCTCTGAAAAAAATACTGTGACCTAAATACAGTGGTTTGCAGAAGTATTCACCCCCATGCAAAGTTTTCACATTTTGTTGGCACATGAGTGTACTCCACAACACTTTCAATAAAGTTAAAAAATAAAGTTAAAAATCCATATAGAATATAAATAAGTAAGACTTACAGAGAAAAACAGATTAATATCAGTTGCATAAGTATTCAACCCCTTTGCTACTGCAGCCCTAAATCAGCTCGGGTGCAAATGATTTGTTTGAAAGGTCACAAAATTAGTGAAATGGTTTCAGCCTGTGTGTGTTTAACTTGTAGATAATTTCCCTCAGGTATATAAAGACTTTCAAGCTGCAACTCACATAGTGATCCAAAAAAGCAACCATGAAGACCAAGGAGCTTTCAAAACAAGTCAGGGATAAAGTGGTAGAGAGGCACAGAGCAGGAGAAGTGTACAAGACCATTTCAAAGGCATGGATTATCCCTCTCAGCACAGTGAAGTCCATCATTAAGAAGTGGAAAATGCATCTCACCACCCAGACACTACCCAGATCAGATTGCCCTCCCAAACTGAGCAGTCGGGCAATCAGGAAACTGGTTCGGGAAAAGGTGCTTCTACCAAGTACTGACTTAAGGGGCTGACTACTTAGGCAACCAGTAAATTTCATTTTGTACATTTACTTTGCAAGTTTTGCTGACATTTAACCTCCTCCTCATATAACATGTTCATGTTCAGTTTAGCCACTACAGCTTTGAATAAAAAAAGTTTGCTTGAAAAACTGTGCATACATTAATTTATAATACAACAAAATGTGACAATGTATTTTTTTACCAAAAAACAGAGACCCAACAACTGGCAAAACACTACTACAGTTTCCATCACAGAACAGCCAGAGAATATAGAGGACCGTGTGACAAATGCTGATTACATTCCACATTCGATTAAATCTTAAAAACACATTATCTCTGTTTAATCAATTTATACATTCCGAGCAAATTCTCAGCCTCTCCCTCCCCTACCTCCAAAGGGGTCACATCCTATTTGTAATGCCATCCAGTTATCAACACAGCCCCACTTCCTGCTCTGCTGCTGATAACATGCTATTTTCAAAATGGGAGTGAACATTACAATCCCATGGGCACGCCTTCCTGTGTTTCCATCACATTCCCTACCACTCAGAAAGACAGTTAGATCGGGTTGGGATAATGCCCTCAAGCAATTTGTTACTCTGCTTTGGGATGCAAAGAGAAAAAGTCTCTGGTTGTTTTTGTTTTTACTGTATGTACCAGTCATGATAAATGTTGGCTAATGACTTATTGTCACACATAGCCATCATCCATCAGGTCAGCTTTTATTTGTATTCTACCCAGGTCTATTCTATCTGAAGCCTGTTTTCAGCAAAGTGTTTACATTCAGAGGTTGTTTCTGATGTGGAAAACTGTCCAGCTGGACTATTACATCAACAATATCCATGTTGATACAAAACACTGATGACTGACAAAAACACATATATATCCCGGTCACTGGGAATCAGCATTCCCCCAGTAGGGCATACTGTGTGTACTTATTTGCTGTATTTCTAAAATATTGTGTTGCTAAATTGCATAATTGTAATATTGTATTTCTCTTTCTAAGATTAACATAAAACATACAAGAACATCCTGAATAGTACACATACAAAAACACATTACTTCAATTACCAGATTAATACCCCTGCAGTAATTTTTCACAAAGCAGCATTTACCAGCATCTAGCAAACCATAAACTGTGCTATTTATAATCTCTAATCTGTCGATAACCACCCCAGGGGGAAGCTCTGCCTTATTTTGCATGCAGTTTCCATGGCATAATGCTGCTGGCAAAAATAAACATACATAAAACAGGCGTTAAAACAGGTGTAAAAGCAGATGTAAAAACAGACTTAAGAAATCAACTGTATACAGACATTTTGAATGGAATTCTAACTAACAAGACTGCTGTTAAAACAGCACCAGCTTCAGACCAACTAAGCAAATGATCCAGCCTGCAAATGTGTTGATCTAAAGAAATCGAAGTACACAAAACTAGCCTATTTTAATGTATTTTATTGTTTATGATTTTTTATTTTTAATGAAGTAAAAAAAAAAGGCCACTATATATTTTTGTGGACTATAGGGAACCTACAGTTAGTGAATGAAAGTTTGAGCTCCCTTCTATATAGAAATATCACATTTTTTTAAAATGGATAACAATCCACATATGGTGTTCTTGTCCATATTCGAACTGTTGTATTTTTATTCAGTAAATCAGGAAAAGTGATTATCAAGCTCCGCTATGGGATTTGACGTAGGCTTCAGGTTTTTCTGAATTTATTTTGAAATGTATTTAGCACACCGCCTTCAATTAAACTGTTTGTCAGTCGGTCAGTTCAGCGCAGTTAATGAAAGTGAAACTTTTGTCAATTAATTATTCGAATTTGGCATAATTGACCATTTTGGATCAAAACCATGTATAATAAAACAAACAAAAATGATACATTTTGTAAATTGGTGAAGTGCGAGCTATAGAAGCTAATTGCGTATCAGTGCTGTCTGTCGCTGTGCATGCTGGGAGTGTGTGAGAAAGCTGTGTGTGTAGGGAGTGAGTGGATTTCTAAGTAAGTAAGGGGTTTTTGTCCCCAGTCTTTTTTTTTCTTTCTATGGTTGGTTTGTTTGACTGTTACAGCTGATCAAACATTTTTGGTTAAATAGAGACAGCCTTATGTCCGTGGGAGGAGGAGTCCCGAGAGGGCACGGCTCTGGTTTTGACAATATTACACGCAGACACAGCATTAAAATCATAGTTGATGCTATTGTCAGTGATGAGAAATGTGTAATTGAGCTTGGAAAAGTAGTAGGGTGTAAAAACATAACATTGGCTTCTTGAATGAATAAGGCAGTGGTTGTGTTTCTGAACAGTGAAGATTTACTTCAGACAGCTGTTCTGGAGGGTTTAGTAATTAATGATGTTTTGGTTTCTTTTTTGCCTCTCGCTGTTCCTGCGAAAAGTTACTATTTCAAATGTCCCGTTGTTTATAAGAATGAGGTACTAATCAGAGAGCTGAGCCCCATGGTCAAATAATGTCGGAGATTACTATGATTCCACTGGGCTGTAAAGCGCAAGAATTTAGGAGACAGCTGTATATGTTGATAAATGACATCAATATTGAATTAAATACCCCTTTCAGGTTTCGGGTAGAGGGCAGTGACTATGTAATCTTTGCCACCTCTGAGTTAATGCAACGTTTTTCTTGTAATCGGGTAGGGCATTTAGCAAAAAATTGTAAACAATCTGGGCAAAAGCATGCAGAGGATAACGCAGAACAGAATGAACACGCAGCAGATGAAAGTACTGCTGAGCTGGGAAACCAGAGAGCGTTAGCATGGTGATTAATGAGAGAGGGTGGGGGAGGTTGGCTCTGAACAGGTAGACAAAGGAAATGCTGGGGAGAGGGGTGAGGTAGATGTCAACACTTGGGTCAGTGAGCAGGGGGAGACAGTGACTGTGGTTTCGGGAGAGGAGGTTACTGAAGTAGA
Source organism: Acipenser oxyrinchus oxyrinchus (assembly GCA_030684275.1). Lineage (NCBI taxonomy): Eukaryota > Metazoa > Chordata > Actinopteri > Acipenseriformes > Acipenseridae > Acipenser > Acipenser oxyrinchus. Next base: position 64,058,466 of record CM060252.1, on the reverse strand, counting down.
GGGAGGATTGATAGACAATGCAGAGTTTAAAATATCTAAGAGAAAGAGATTAAGAAAAACAACACACATTGATAGTTCAGCAAAACGCAGTATGATCTCAGATAAAAGCGCCGATTGTTCTGAGAGGAGAGCAGAGAGAGTGGAAGATTCCAGTTCTAGTAAATGTGCAGCACCTCAGAGTGAGGTGAGCACAGTTGAGAGTAAAAATAGTGATGTGGCGGGCACTAGTGACACAGACTCCTTGTATAGCTGTGAGTTATTATTATTATTATTATTATTATTATTATTATTATTATTATTTATTTCTTAGCAGACGCCCTTATCCAGGGCGACTTACAATCGTAAGCAAATACAGAGTTCTCTGTTAGCCAGCAGGTTAGAGGAGGGTATAGTGCTCAGAGCATATGGGAATTTTTTAGAAATTATAAAAGGAAAAAAGGGATTAGTGTGGTTGAACAATTTCCTGATTTGGGGCTGTTTAAGTTCTGCTCAGCAGGTGATGCGGGACACTAACACTGGGGTTTGAAATGAAAGAAAAAGATAGGTTAAAGAATCTTATTAGTAAAGTTAGAGGTTCATTTAAAAAAAAAGTAATAATGGTTAAACTAATAGACTTATTTTTATTATCCTGATTAACTTTTTTTTTTTTTTCTGTGCGAGGAGGATACGGACAACATGCCCCACATATCGACCTGTTCCTATCCAATTTTAAATAACTTTAGCGTAACAGAGGCAGAAGTGTTAAAGGGACTAGGAGCTCTTAAAATAAACAAATCCCCTGGGCCAGATGAGATCCTCCCAATAGTACTCAAAGAAATTAAAAAAGTTATTTACAAACCACTAACCAAGATCATGCAACAGTCTCTTGAGACCGGGGTTGTACTGACAGACTGGAGAATTGCAAACGTAATACCGATCGACAAAAAAGGAAACAAAACTAACCAGGAAACTACAGACCAATAAGCCTGACTTCTATTACATGTAAACTTATGGAAACTATAGTAAGATCCAAAATGAAAAATTACCTATATGGTAACAGTATCCTGGGACAGTCAGCATGGTTTTAGGAAAGGGAGATCGTGTCTAACCAACCTGCTTGATTTTTTTCAGGATGGATAATTGCAAAGATCATGACATGGTTTATTTAGATTTCCAGAAAGCTTTTGACAAAGTCCTGCATAAAAGATTAATCCTCAAACTGAACGCAGTCGGGATTCAAGGAAACACTGCTATAAATAAATCGAGCAGACTGGTTTAATGAATGGAAGGGGGAGGTCATTTTAAGTCATGGAACTAATTTCAGAGCAGGGGTTGCAATGTTATTTGCACCAGATTTTAAACCTGATTCTGTTGGAGGTAAAAGCTTGTATAAAAAACATAACTTTTATATTTATTAATGTGTATGCTCCCAATGATGGACAAGAGAGAGTGGATTTTTTAAAGACTCTGAATAGTGTGTTGTCACAGTGTCAGCCGGAAGAGGTTGTTTTATTAGCAGGTGATTTTAATTGCACTATTGACTATCAGTTTGATAGGAATGGCTCAGAGCCCCACCCGCAGTCAGTCAGGGAACTGATTTCAGTTTTAACTGGAAATGATCTTGTGGATGTCTGGAGGTACACTTAATAATAGGCAATACACATGGGTTAAAGGGAGCGCTGGGAGTATTTCTTTAGCCAGGCTGGATGTTTTTAATCACTGTTTAAATTTATTTATTAAATCAGAGATTATTCCAAACGTATTCTCAGACCACAGTATGGTTCTTTTAGAAATGGTTATTCCACACATTTTAATAACAAGTTCATGCAGGATGCCCACTTTTTAAAATGTTTTAGATTATTTTGGAAAAGGTGGAAAGGACAAAAAATTGCTTTTTCTTCAATGAGAAAGTGGTGGGTTGTGGCCAAAGTTCAGATAAAAATGTTGTGTCAACAATACACTAAAAACATCACACAGAGCACTAGTGTAGCAATGAAACAGCTGCCTCAGGTTCGAGAAGAAGAAAAAGAGAAGCTTGAGGGAGAGCTGACAATGCAGGAGCTGTCTGAGGCTCTGGTTGGGCTGAATACTGGAAAGGCAACAGGGATCGATGGCTTGACCATTGAATTTTACCACAGATTGGAGGAGATCCGTTTGACGTGTTCACGAGAAGCATAAAGGAAAATTAACTGCCTCTGAGTTGCCATCGAGTAGTGTTGACATTACTGCCAAAAAAAAGAGACTTGTGTAACATTAAGAACTGGCGGCCTATCAGTCTCCTCTGTTCAGAGTATAAGATTCTATCTAAGGCCTGTTCGGTAATGATTCTGTTCGGTAATGAATTCTATTGTACAGCCCAAGCAAACATACTGTGTGCCAAACAGGTACATTTTTGATAATATATTTTTAGTTAGAGATCTTTTAGAAGCTTCCAGGCTCTTTGGTTTTAATGCAAGGCTTATTTCCATAGATCATGAAAAAGCATTTGATAGAGTAGACCATAAATATCTATTTAGAGTAGTTCAGGCATTTGGCTTTGGTCCCAGTTTTCAGGGGCATATTCAGTTGCTGTACAGTAATGTTTTTAGTGTATTAAAACTCAAAGGTGTGCTTAACTCTCCTTTTCCAGTGCAGAGGGGTATCCGTCAGGGCTGCCCCGTCTGGAATGCTATACTTGCTTTCTATTGAACCCTTTGTTTATAAATTACGCACTTTACTAACTGGTTTGTCTATTCCAGGTGTGTCTATGGAACCTGTAAAAGTAGTGGCTTATGCGGATGATACCACAGTGATTGTGATAAACAGTCAGGATGTGCAAGCATTAAAAGATTACCAACTTTTTTTTAATGGGAGACTGGGAGGGTAGTAGGCCACCAGACCAGCAGTGGAATTCTCTGCAGAGGCTGCTGTTTGCCCCCGAGTCTCTCCCTTAGAGAGCACTGGCATTTAGTTTCCTTCACAAAGTGGGGAATCTGAACTTTGATAGACAGATGTTTTTAATAAATATTGAAAAGCGCAACCTGTCTGTTCTACCTGGGTTTTCTAAGGAGATGCTGATTGTATGGAAGTTGTTTAGGGTTCAGCGAGATATGAGTAAAGTGGAACTGTACTGGTTATTGGAGGAACCATTGGTATATAACCAGGCTTTAACCTGTCCAATTTTAGAATCTGACAATTTAAAAAAAAAAAATGTAATGTCTAGAGGAGTCCTTAAGATGGCCCATCTATTACATTTGGACAGGTAAGTTTGGAAAAGCCCCGAGTTCCTGTCGGATCAGTTGGGGGTGAGGTCTGTGAGATTCATCTGTGTGTTTTTAATGCAGCTGCGTGCTGCCCTGTCAGGAGCGGGTCTGGCTGTACTGAAGGAGTTCTTTACAGGTACGGTCAGCCTAGAGCCCCCAGGGTTTGAGATGCAGGCTAGACCAGCTGAAGAGCTGAGTCAGGACAGCCCAGGGATGTTTTTACAGTTTGGGGACCGTTATAGAATACACTTTAGTGAAATCGATAAGAAAGAACTTTATAGACAGTGTGTGAAAATAAAACACTTTAAAAACATTAACCACTTCAACACCATGACGTACGCACGTACGTCAAATGAAAACTCACTTACAGTACCATGCCGTACCTGCGTACGTCAAGTTTACCATTCTATTCTATGATCGGTTTGTCAGTCTAGAGTTTCAGGTTTTATTCTCTAAAGCAGTGCTAGTACTGTGGAATGTGCAATGAAAGTCGGGGGAGGGTCAGGTGACATTTGTATCCAATTGCGTGTCATGTAGCGATTCCAGTCTAGCTGTGGGCGTTTAGAAGGCTGAGATATATTGCAGGAAGCCATTCAGCTTTTACAAATATATATATATATATATATATATATATATATATATATATATATATATATATATATATATATATATATATATATAGTGTTTTAAATTATTTTTTTTTTAATTTATTATTAGTTTTACTTGTTTAGTTATAATTTTTAGTGAAAGCTACACATGGCAAAGTACATGGTCTTTCTATAATGAGCAACGGGAGTGAAGTTGGTTCGGAGGATTTCGATACCAGCGACAGTGATGCTGACTTATCACTCAGCGATGATGATGAAGAGGAGGTGGAGCCAAGAACAGTACAAAGCGAAGAGCATGCAGCTACTTTACAGGTAAGCCAGCTGCAAACGGGAAGCTGTTTTGTTGAAATGGCAATACTGTGATGAAATACTATCAAAACACAGCACTGGGTACAGGCAATGCGGCACGCAGATCCATCACAATGCCTGCGCAAAGCAGCTATGTACATGCATTTGTGACTATCCCTCCAACACAAGCGAAGCAGACAGGTACAGCAAAAAGGTACAGGGTCTGCTACGAAAATGAAAACAAAAGAAAAGACAAAAGAAAAATGTGCAGTGGTTGCGAAGGGAACCCCGGGTTCTGTTGTATTGAACATTTCAATAAATGGCACAGAACAAGTCGATAATGGCACACGTTTTTAAGTTGTTTGATTTTTATTTGATAGTTACTGTTTACTGATTATTATTGTTATTAGCAGCGTTTTTGTTTTCATTGTTAAAAAAAAAAAATGTTTTGATCTCTATGGGTATGTAGTACACAGCAGCATAAAGGGTTAATGAAAAACACATTTCATTTATTTGTGTTTTATTCTTCATATGTTAACATTTTATAGAAATTGCAGATTTGAAAACATTATTATTATTTTCAAAATCTGGTACCTGGGAAGGGGTTTATTTTTACATCTGGAGTTGAAGTGGTTAAGGAACTTCCAGACACTTGTTGGCGTGAAAAATGAAATGTACAAGAGGCCATTGTTCCAGCCTGGTGGGCTTTGTATAAGCCACCACTGCAGAAGCGAGTAGGAGATTTACAGTGGAGAGTGTTGCACACCGTTATGGGCACTAATTCGTTCCTTACAATTATCCAACAAAGGGATTCTGATAAGTGTATTTTCTGCAATAGAAGAGAAACCATATTCCATTGTTATTTGCACTGTTCAAGGTTACAGACTCTTTTATGTTTTATAAAGCACCTGTTTACTGGTCTGCAGTTAACTTTTTCGCCAACTGTTTTTATATTTGGGGTTATGTACTGCAAGGGAAAAAAGCATAGCGTGCAGCTGGCTAATTCTCTCTTGGGTCAAGCCAAACTGGTAATACTAAAGAGCCGGAAGATCCGGGAGAGAGGGGTGCTGACAGGGGATGTGGGTGCTGGTGTTTAAAGTGCTGGTGTTGTCTTGACTCAGACCTATTATAGACTGGTGCACCAACTGGACCTATTATAGACTGGTGCACCAACTGGAGGGTTTGGGGAATAAAGGGTGTGCTGTGCCCAATTTGAGGAGGGCCAATTATATATGAACCTGTGAATAATCCAAATGTGAGAAGGTGAATGTCTGCACAATAAATGTATTTTAACTAAATAAATGGTTAAAAAGAAAATCAGTGTGTGTGTGTATGTATATATATATATATATATATATATATATATATATATATATATATATATATATATATATATATATATATATATATACTGTGCAAAAGTTTTAGGCAGGTGTGAAAAAATGCTGTAAAGTAAGAATGCTTTCAAAAATAGACATGTTAATAGTTTATATTTATCAATTAACAAAATGCAAAGTGAGTGAACAGTAGAAAAATCTACATCAAATCAATATTTGGTGTGACCACCCTTTGCCTTCAAAACAGCATCAGTTCTTCTAGGTACACTTGCACACAGTTTTTGAAGGAACTTGGCAGGTAGGTTGGCCCAAACATCTTGGAGAACTAACCACAGTTCTTCTGTGGATTTAGGCAGCCTCAGTTGCTTCTCTCTCTTCATGTAATCCCAGACAGACTCGATGATGTTGAGATCAGGGCTCTGTGGGGGCCATACCATCACTTCCAGGACTCCTTGTTCTTCTTTACGCTGAAGATAGTTCTTAATGACTTTCGCTGTATGTTTGGGGTCGTTGTCATGCTGCAGAATAAATTTGGGGCCAATCAGATGCCTCCCTGATGGTATTGCATGATGGATAAGTGTCTGCCTGTACTTCTCAGCATTGAGGAGACCATTAATTCTGACCAAATCCCCAACTCCATTTGCAGAAATGCAGCCCCAAACTTGCAAGGAACCTCCACCATGCTTCACTGTTGCCTGCAGACACTCATTCGTGTACCGCTCTCCAGCCCTTCGACAAACAAACTGCCTTCTGCTACAGCCAAATATTTCAAATTTTGACTCATCAGTCCAGAGCACCTGCTGCCATTTTTCTGCACCCCAGTTCCTGTGTTTTCATGCATAGTTGAGTCGCTTGGCCTTGTTTCCACGTCGGAGGTATGGCTTTTTGGCCTCAAGTCTTCCATGAAGGCCACTTCTGACCAGACTTCTCCGGACAGTAGATGGGTGTACCAGGGTCCCACTGTTTTCTGCCAATTCTAAGCTGATGGCACTGCTGGACATCTTCCGATTGCGAAGGGAAGTAAGCATGATGTGTCTTTCATCTGCTGCAGTAAGTTTCCTTGGCCGACCACTGCGTCGACGGTCCTCAACGTTGCCCGTTTCTTTGTGCTTCTTCAAAAGAGCTTGGACAGCACATCTGGAAACCCCTGTCTGCCTTGAAATTTCTGCCTGGGAGACCTTGCTGATGCAGTATAACTACCTTGTGTCTTGTTGCTGTGCTCAGTCTTGCCATGGTGTATGACTTTTGACAGTAAACTGTCTTCAGCAACCTCACCTTGTTAGCTGAGTTTGGATGTTCCTCACCCAGTTTTATTCCTCCTACACAGCTGTTTCTGTTTCAGTTAATGATTGTGTTTCAACCTACATATTGAATTGATGATCATTAGCACCTGTTTGGTATAATTGTTTAATCATACACCTGACTATATGCCTACAAAATCCCTGACTTTGTGCAAGTGTACCTAGAAGAATTGATGCTGTTTTGAAGGCAAAGGGTGGTCACACCAAATATGGATTTGATTTAGATTTTTCTTCTGTTCACTCACTTTGCATTTAGTTAATTGATAAATATAATCTATTAACATGTCTATTTTTGAAAGCATTCTTACTTTACAGCATTTTTTCACACCTGCCTAAAACTTTTGCACAGTACTGTGTATATATATATATATTTTTTTTTAAATTGTATTTGTCACCAGTCATTGTATTTATCTTGCTCTTAATTGTATTATTACTTGTACTGTGATTCTTGAAATGTATTTTTGTTTACGATTGTAAGTCCCCCTGGATAAGGGCATCTGCTAAGAAATAAATAATAATAATTTGTTTTTTTCTCTCTCTCTCTCTCTATATATATATATATATATATATATATATATATACACACACACACACACACAGCCGTGAAAAAGTATTTGCCCCATCTGATTTTCTACATTTTTGCATATTTCTGACACTGAATGTTATCAGATCTTCAACCAAAACCTAATATTACATAAAAGGGTCCCTGAGTGAAGAAATAACACAACAATTTGATACATATTTCATGTTCTTAGTGAGCAATGGTTTCCGCCTTGCTACTCTGCCATGAATCCCATTTTTGCCCAGTGTCTTTCTGATGGTGGAGTCATGAACACTGACCTTAGCCAAGGCGAGAGAGGCCTGAAGATCCCTGGATGTTGTTCTAGGGTTCTTTGTGACTTACTGGACGATTTTACACTTTGCTCTTGGAGAGATTTTGGCAGGACGACCACTCCTGGGAAGATTCACTACTGACCCAAGCTTTCTCCATTTGCACAATATGGCACTGACTGTGGTTCGGTGGAGCCCCAGAGCCTTAGAAATGGCTTTGTAACCCTTTCCAGACTGATAGGCATCAACAACTTTTTTCCTGAGGTCTTCAGGAATTTCTTTTGTTCGTGGCATGATGTGTCTCTACAGCCTGTGTGCTGACAACTTCATTCTGATGGTAAGGGCCAAAGTTAGTCAGATTTATATTGGGCAGGGCTGGCCCAAATCAGGCCTGGTTGTTAACCAAAGTACTCAAACAGCTGACCCTAATTATCCCTTTAATTGGGTTGAGTTAACTAGGGGGGGGGCAATAACTTTTTCACACCTGAAGATTGCATGTTTGATTACCTTGCACACCAAACAAATGAAAGAAGCACCAAACTTTGGTGTCATTTTTTCTCTCAGACTCCCTAGATATACTACTACAACCCACAAAAAAATCTGAGCAAATACAATTTGAAAAAATGCAGAAAATCAGACAGGGGGCAAATACTTTTTCACGACACTGTGTGTGTGTGTGTGTGTCTAATATATATATATATATATATATATATATATATATATATATATATATATATATATATATAGACACACACACACACAGTGGTTTGCAGACGTATTCACCCCCGACCAATAATGTCACATTTTGTTGAATTACAAATAATGTATGGACAGTTTTTCAAACAAACTTTTTTTATTCAAAGCTGTAGTGGTTAAACTGAACACTGTTGTATGAGGAGGAGGTTAAATGTCAGCAAAACTTGCAAAGAAAATGTACAAAATGAAATTTACTGGTTGCATAAGTATTCAGCCCCTTAAGTCAGTACTTGGTAGAAGCACCTTTTGCAGAAATTACTGCTACGAGTCTTTTTGGAAAGGGCTCTACTAGCTTTGCACAGTAGGACGGTGAAATGTTTGCCCATTCTTCACAGGAAAATTGCTCCAGTTCTGATAAGTTTGTTGGTGATCGTGAATGGACTGCAATCTTCAAGTCTCGCCATAAATTTCCGATTGGATTCAAGTCAGGTCTCAAGAACATTAATTCTCTTCTTGTTCAACCACTCCAGTTTGGCTTTGGCTTTGTGCTTCGGGTCATTGTCCTGCTGAAATGTAAATTTCCTCCCCAGTTTCAGAGTCTTGGCTGACTCAAACAGGTTTTCCTCAAGGATTCGCCTGTACTTTGCACCATCCATTCTCCCCTCTATCCTGACAAGCTTCCCAGTCCCTGTTGAAGAGAAGCATCCCCATAACATGATGCTGTCACCACCATGCTTGACTGGATGGTGTTGACTGGATGACGTGCAGCGTTGGGCTTGCGCCAGACGTAACGCTTGGAATTTAGACCGAAAAGTTCAATTTTTGTCTCGTCTGACCACAAAACCTTTTTCCACATGTCTGCAGTATTATCTGCATGCGTTTTCGCAAACTCCATATGTGCTTTAAGATGAGGCTTTTTGAGTAATGGCTTCTTTCTTGCCACCCGTCCATACAGGCCAGCTTTGTGTAGGGACTGGCTTATTGTTGATGTGTGAACACTGACTCCCATCTCAAACACAGAACTTTGCAGATCTCTCAATGTCATTGTTGGCTTCAGAGTGACATCCCAAACCAGTTTCCTGCTTGCACGGCTGCTCAGTTTGGGAAGACGACCTGGTCTGGGTAGTGTCTGGTACTTTTATAGTCGTTTTAATGCAGTATTGTCCACTTTAGAATTCTCACATTACACGTGGCTGACCCTGAGATGGGGGGGGAAGGTGCATTAAAAAACAAAATGGATGCGCCCTGCTGCATGTAGCATGTGGCGGACCATAAGGTCAGAGAGCACCGCCCCCTTTCCCACAGTGGAAGTATGTGGTAGGCTCGCGGTGTGTGATGAGAGAGCGACTACCTCAATTATTGGACAGAAACCAGTCGGGTTGAAGAGGAGTCAACAATTGTTTACAAAGGTATAAATATCAAACATTGTAAAGTTTTGTCAGTCTTTTCATCTCTTTCGAATTGACTCCATGGATATCAGTGGTTTCTGATACAAACATATGCACTGAGCTGTACTGAGGTCCAAAGTCAGTTTATACCTTGTGCTTTTATGATTGTATTGGAGGTATACCTTTCTTGTATATAAAGTGTTTTTGAATCAAAAACCATTTGTCAGTTAAATTTTTTTCACTACAAATCTGTCTGACTTCTCTTAATGGGCAGGAAAGTGTGTGTCACTATAATGGAGACAAAAGATAAAAACTTATAAAACATCCGCATGCAAACATTTAAAGACAGACCAATCTCATCTGAACAGCATGCATCAGTCATTTTTATACTGTAAAAATAATTATCTGAAGGGTCAGGTGGAGACATGTGGATGATAATGCAACACTGAGATATCAAAACAAAGGTCCTTCGGAAGAGATGCAAAACAAAGGTCTTATTGTAAGTGACTGCAGCAGCAATTGTGATGCATTGTTCACCCCCTAGTCTCTAAGTCGCTTTGGATAAAAGCGTCTGCTAAAATAACTAATTAAGAAATGTGTGTGCATTCCATCCATTGTGGTGCAGAACATATGCATTCCAGAACATATGCAATATGATGAATATTTGCATGTACCAAAACACAACTTTAAAGTCACTGGGGGGCATGATTACAGCTCTTAAACAGCACCCCAACTTACCATTTGAGTAAGGGATTACAGTACATCTCCTCCTCTCCAAGGATTAAAAAGATGATTACAGAAAAAAGTACAATATAAGTTACAGAGAACATATCAATGTTTTTAGAGATGAATTACTTCTGTTGCTCATTTTTCTCCAAGCTGATTTTAAGAATGGGGACACATACAGAAAAATCATACCTATTATATAAAATATTACAGGTCACCTTGACAAACACAAGCTAATCTTTCTGGTTGATGATATATCAAACAGATCTTCTCTTCCAGCAAAGGTCTACGACCTGTACAAATTATTTAACAATGACAAATAGGTTGCACATATTTTAATTACAGTCATAAAAGGGAGCAATCTATTTCATTGCTAAAAATAGTGTGCGACAGGCATCCAAATGAAAGAATGTATGAAAGTGGGCACTACAAGGTCATATTCCAAACCAATCAACTGACCAGGAGAAGGAGGAAACAGGTGTTATCCTGCAATATACAAGGAGGACATTGCAATCACATACTAACGTTGAAACATGATGAACTCAGCGAGAAGCCTGGTAAACAGCAATACATTGATTTTATTGACATGAAGATAAAAGTAGATGCAATTGGCCGACACTTATCTCTGGGGATTTGCCATTATCGCACACTTTCATGTTGTAAACCAGTGTGTGTAGATAACAATTACTGTACACCCTACATTTACAACAGTCATCTGTTGACTCATTTGAACAAGACAAGTCAACTGCCCTACAACACATTCTTCCACCATTAAGTCTTTACTTAACCTCTACGCCCAATCTCTACTTGTTCAGTCACACCGAGACCTGGAAGATCACATTGTCAAATACTGTAAATCCAGAAATAAATGCAGCCAAAATATTTGGCGAATCACACCCAGAAGACCAATTTCACTCCAGAAATGTTGGCGACCTGTTGCCCTGAAAGTTGTACACTACTTCATAATACTCTATGTACAATATGAAGACCTGATGATGGTTAATATTACTGTATGTGCCTTCAAAAAATAAAAAAAATTAAAAAAAAAAACATTTTAGTGCATTTATACAGTGTATTTACACATAGGCTAATGTAACAGGTTATCACAGGGTTTGAAAGAAAGGAAAAGACACACAATACTGCATACAAAATATAATTTACTGACAGGAAAATTAATATGAAAATCAATCAACCAAAACTGTTTCTAATGCAAGAACTACACAAACTTCAGAGACATTTATAAGTGCTGTATGCAGTGTATAGGCCTACTAGTGCAACATTAACTCCAAAACAGAACTGAATGCAAATTCTGATATCATAGTAAATCAACAGAAATACTACTAGAAAGTATTTACCAGTTAAAACAGTTAAGTATAGTTGTTTATAATTTCTTACTGTACTTTCATTTAGTTTGATTTTTAGTTCTTGGGAGAACTTTTTAGCTGCATTTGAGTTCCCGTTTTCAGCTGCATAGCGTCCCATTTTAGCGCGAATCTCACCAGCGATGCTGTTGTACAGACTTTGTTTAGCTACAGATTTGCTTCGCTGTCTTTCTATGACGGCTTGACTTACAGATGCTGTCATGTCTTTGTCAGGACCATCATTTGGATCGGGAAGGACAGGATGAGTAGCTGGGGTCCTTTTGACCCAGGACATCAGGCCTGTTTTCCAGTCACACTCCTTTTGTCACTAGATACACACACTGTAAGAATAGGCTACTTACGCCCTCCAGGGGTCGGATGAATTTCTATTGAGTCAACCATTGGAAGCATTTATATATTAGAAGCATTTATATATGCGCCAAAAATGTTTGCGTTTTTTTTTTTTTATATATGTGAAAATCCCATAATAAAAGGCTTGCAAATATTTCTGGATAACAGTAACCATGCCCTACAGATCTCAGTCTGTTACAACACAGGTCATGATTGAAGGTTTAGACTTCAAGTCTGCCCACTGGGGATGACTTCCTTGTTTTCCTCTTTTGTTTCTTTAAACTTTAAGCTTGCTTTTCCACTTCGAACTCTTTGGTGCATGTTACAAAACAACTCAACTATGACATAGAATGGTTCCATTACCAGACTCTGAAATATATACAGTAGGCGGACGGACTGCCAATAGGTTTAACCTTGCTGTTGCCTGGTGGGCTGTCGGCTCAAACTCAAGATGATAAGAACAGGCATTAAACTCCCACATTGCTATGCTGTCAAATACTTAACATTTTGTTAAAAAATAATAGCAGAGAGTCAAAATCCCAGCCCTTTCAGACATACTTGAATAGTTTTGAGAATCTTTACAGCCATGGACATCTTGAAAATGCTTGGCATGATGGTTGTGCTAAATCATAGCCAACATATCCACCGGACAGTTAGTTTTTGTGGTACTTTCTGGTGTTTCTTCAGATCTCTGTTCTGTCTTTTAATGCTTCATATGTTTGACCTTCAGCACAAGCCAATTCCCTCATTTGCACATAGTTCTGTAAATGTCATTTTTCATTCTTTCAAATTATAAGCACCATCAAATAAAAATCTGAGTGTGCAATAGTCCACATCTTGTACAATCAACTCTGATTTGGACGCTGCTCTAAATGGAGGGGCAGTCTAATTGTGTAATTTCATTAAAGTAAAACTGATCATCAGAGAGAAAAGTCATCCACAACTTAAACAATCAATCAAAATTCTAAGATCAAATTGAAAGTCTGCATACACATTAATACATTAATTGTACTTTGTAGTGCACTACATTGTAGGATGGTGCAATGAAGAATACAACATTTGTGCATACACAGTATTACGCCTTTCAAACAATGTAGTAAAAACTACTTCCTTGGATTTGGGTCATGTGATACACCACAAGAATGTAAACTATTCTTTACAAAGCACAACAAACAAAAGATACTTTAAAACAACAAACTATAAAACTATAGCAAATCTACAGCATTAAAAATGCAGTATTCAACCCTTTGTAACCTGTAGTAAACTATGCATACACCGTCCGACTTGTATAAAGATACCTGTAGTGTACTACAAAGTTGGATGAATGTAGTACCATTTATGCCAGCCTTTAGTTACTTAGTTTCTTAAAGGATTTACATTAGAGATACATATAGTGCCTGATTGTTATGAAAATAGAAATAATTTTTTAAAAAAATACAGAATCTAGTCAAACTCTTGTAAAGAGTTACATATATCTATACCTATTGTCTTCCATGCTTACATACTAAAAAGCACAAAACAAACAACATTGTCAGTTTACTTCTTGTAATAAACCTCAAAACAACAAATCTAATGAAGTCTAAATTACAGTATAAAGAATCTACACAATAGGGTTACATCTTGGGAACTCTGAGTAGCTGTATGACTAACATTTCCTTCTGACATATTCTGGATGGTGAAGTCTCTAGACATCATGGAGACATTAATGCTATTTGGAAACACATAAAACAAAATACACTGCGGGCGGGTAATTTGGAGGAGTTAATGCAATGATGCCTATAACAAATAATGAAGGCTTCAGTTATAATGCAGGTGTGATGTTTGGAGTCTTAACTGGCAATCCTGTCATTTTTGTTGCTACTCTTCATTGATCTCAGCTGCTTCAGCTTTTTTTTATTGTGGAATGTTTTGTGATTGATTGTTTTGGGCTCTTGCTGTGTCTATGTGGCTTGAATAATATTAGCTTTAAGTGACCACATATCAGTCAATCCCAATTAACAAACTGGTACAAATAGTCAAAACAACTAGAAAACGCTGAATAAATTACTATGTACTGTGATCATCCTTTTTCATAACTGGCAAGGACATCCATTGTATTTATATTCCACCACGATCAATTTGAAAAAAAAAAAATCATTATGTGCACCAGCACAATATTTCTCCGAGAGCAAATTATAAATATGCTAAACAACAACAACAAAAAAAAAACAGAGTGCCTGATTCATATCAGGTGAAACCTATCTTGGCACTCAACACCTGCAGAAAGCATACTTTATTACCCCATACAAATACATAACTAAATCAAAAGAATTCTTCATTTGACTTGAGGTTTAAAATGCTTACTCGTTCATTCTCTAGACAGTATATAAAATAAATGACATTTAATGTTATTTATTTAAAGCAGTGGGGTTGTACCAGCTTTGCAGAAATTGAGCTATGTTGATTTTGCCCATCAAATTTAAACAAAAAACAATGGAGACCAGCATTTGTCATATATTTTTTTCTCTAAAACAACCAATTATTTTAAAACAACCCCATACAAAAATGAGGTGTACATTTATTTTGTATTTTGTTAAATGTTCCTAACACCAAAATATAAACTTATATTTAAAAAAAACCCTAGTAACAATTTCCTACAAGTGGCATTGTATTTAGCTATACAAAATTTTCCACAATGGGAATATTGCCTACATTATACATTTACTATGAGTGAGTAATTTGCTTTAAAGTGCAATGACTGAAACAAAGTCTGTCTCAAACTTAAAATAATAAGCATGTTTTATTCCTTTTAATTCCTTTTTATTTGTTTACAATATGTTAATTATGTACAATATTTATTCTGTTGAAACAAATTGACAGGAAGTTATAACCTCTGTTTTTACTCTTAGTTTTTTTTATCTTTTATTCTGGTTTGTATTCCTTTGATCCCTGGAAAAATTTATAGTCTGTACTTGGCAGGGAAAGAAGCTGGTGACCTCTACATGCTGCCTGTATACATCTAATTTTGAAGATGTTCATAGCATACATTAATCATTTAAACCTGAAGGGTATCTGGTGTTCAAAGCAGTTTGCAAAGCTTTTCAATATTAAAGGCAAAAAAGTAAATGCTATATCACCATCGGATCACAGTGTCATTATCTTAAGTTCTGCATGAATCTTGACTCAAATTGAAAAAGCTTATAACCATCTCTTAATGTAAACTGTTTTGGGGTTCATGGCATGGATGCCCTAAATAATACTGGTGGCTTTTGTTGTAACAATAAATCTAACAGCCATTCCACTTCTGCTGTTGCATATAGCAAATTCCACTTTTACTAAGTGGAGACGACTCTGCAAAGCACCTATACAGACTGGCGTTTGGTAACATCCTCAAAGCAATCATTATAATACATACATACATATACATACAAATACATACATACATACATACATACATGGAAATGTATTAAAAGGAAGATAATGAAACTCATTTAAGTTTTTAAAGCTAGCATAATGTGCTATATATGTATACACTGGTTGATTAATTATTTGTCTCAATGAGTCACAATGAGTGAAGGTAATGGGAAAACCAAGAGGCTGCTTTTAAATTATGTATAGTAATGTATCTCGCCAGCTTGCAGCATACGATTTCCTGCACAAGGTGAATTTCCATAGGACACCAAAACCCTTAAATATCAAATCGGTTTTGCCAGCTCCATTTTTTGAGTGTGGCAAGAAAAGAAAACGTTATTATCATAATCCTGGTTCCCTGACACCGAAAGGTACCCATTACCGTATGGGTATTTACCTCATAAAGACCGAAGCCTAAATAAGATCTATCAAAGCTGCTTGCAAAGCCTGTGACACAGTCATGGCCTGCCCCCGAGGACATACAAAGACTGCACAGACAGATCAGCATAATTTTTCCTTCAAGCCTGCTGCAATCATGGACACAGTGACCTTGAAGGTTAATGGCTACATTTATTTCAGGGAACCAGGGTTATAATAACCTAATGTTCCCTTTCAAGTACAAAACGTAACCATTACCGCATGGATAAGATGTACCCCTAACACTCTAGTTCCAAATCCAGGGTTTTGAGGCTCCACAACATTAAGTTTAAAGAACATAGTAAAGGTATGGTGAGTAGCCCACACCACTGCATGCAAATGTCCTTGACAGATGCACCCTGGAATAAAGCCCATGAAGTTGCCATGCCCCTGGTGGAATGGGCAGTGAGCTTTTCTGGAGGGGGCAAGTTGGCCAGCAGCTCACAGGCTGTCCAGACGATGTCAGCTATCCATTTGGATAGCCGCTGCTTAGACATGGCTTGACATGGGACTTCACCCCATAGCAACCAACCTTTCGTCCTGTCGCCATGTCGGTTCGGTACCGGTTCAGTGACTGTAGCACTGGGTCGGTACAGTATGGTACCGGGTCGGAACCAGAAACATAATATCAAACAGATTTAAACTTGTACAAAATGAATACCAATTCTATCTGATATAAACTGTGCAAAACACAGACTTATAACATGCCCCCCCCCCCCCAACCAGGCAACAGAGGAAACATTTTCTAACTGGCACGACTACGTCAGTATGATTAACATGCATGAAAAAGACCACAAAGAATGATTGCTACCTGTAAACAGACAAGCCATTAGCTAGTATTAATTCAAGCTACTGCACTTATTTCAAGGTCTGGCTGGGAAAACAGACAGGTCATTACGCACCAATGAACAAGCTCCTGTTCCCAGCAGGAAATGACAGGGATGCCTTCCTAGCTCTACCCAGAGGGAAGTGGAAATGTGAACTAGATTCAGTAGATGAAGAACTCTGAAAGAAACCAAAGCAATCAACAAGCAAGTAGTTGTACCAGTTGAAGACAGAACCTTTTGACCTTTCTATTGTTCTGTCTGCTCACCCATCTTTATAGAGTGCAGCCTCTATATTCTGTTAAACTACATGGATTTCAGCACTGATTGGAGCTGCAACACAAAATTACTGTATTACATTCCTGATGGCAACACCTAAATAAATTGTGTGTAGTATAAAAACGATACAGTTCTCCCCTTTATGGATTCTACAAGAAAAATGCACTTCGCTGTTTGTGTAGTTAAAAAAAAAAAAAAAGAAAAAAAAGCATTTGCTCACATGCTCCCACAGCGGTAATTAATCTGGAGATACAGTTTGTTTATTTGTTTATTTAGCAAATGTGACAAAGTGATAACTATTGTACTGTAAATCCATAAATAATTACGACCAAAATATTTGGCGACTCACACCCATAAAACCGATTTTGCTCCAGAAATGTTGGCAACCTGTTGCAATATACAAAGCATGTATTGTTAGTGGAATTTGATATTCGTACCAAAAATGTTTGCAGTTTTTTTTTTTCATATTTGAAAAACGCACAATAAAAAGGCTCGCAAAGATTTTTTAAAATACGATAAGGTGTCCCTTCCATAAAATGAAGAGCTCAAGCTATAAAAAACAGTATCTAGCAAGATTCACAGGTCTGCAGCTACAGTATTTGTGCAACATTATGCAAAATGTAATAGAGTATGGATGTAACATATTGGTTATTTGGCAAAAACAAATCTGATATTTTGAAACATTTAGAAGAATGTCTCTGAAATTAACGGATTAAAAAACATTGATCATTTTCCAAGGTAATGGGATAAAAAGAAACCTACAAGCTAATAAACTTCACACTCAAGGACTGCTGAACAATGACGGGCCCATTTCCAGTCTTTCCATCCCCAATTTAAATATCCAGACACACATTTCCTTTTCATATAAAATTCTACATTAGTATGCAGTCATGATTTACCCACTACACAAAAGGTGACTGCTAGAGGCAGTTAATGCTTTTAATTTACATATATTAAATTGCAAAAGCTTAGAGTCGTTCACCATTTAATTATTTTTTAATCCAAAATGTACCCCTCTTCCCCAAGATCCAATTGAATACACCATGTTAGATTTGGATTATATTAACAGACAATATAACCTATGTAAGTCATACTTTGGGGAGAGGGGGTTGATAAACAGTGACAACAAAAATACAGTACAGTACTTTAATACTTAATTGCTGTAGTTAACACAAACTCTCCACTATACAATTAACACACAACCTCCACAGGTCCCTTTTAGCAAAATCAGCATGAGAAGAGTTGAGTGGACTTTTGTAAAGCTCATGTAACCAGAACTGCTTTTGGAACTTAATGAGTAAAAGCAAACATCATCTGATTGGTAGAATCTCTGGATGGAAATGTCAAGACTCTGAACATTCACTCCTACACTAAAACAGGAGCTTTGCCATTAGTCATAGAAACCTACTGGAATGAATTCAGAACTGTAAAGTATAAGCTTCCCCACGCATTTGTATTATTTTATTTGTATTTTTTTACAAAATGAAATACCTCCAGGAGGGTGCTGGGACAGAATGTCAGAAGACAATAATCTTGCGAAATTGTAACCAATAGGTTTTCAAATAGCTGTTTCACAATGCAATGTCTTGGTCCAACTGGTATCTGTCCAGGGTGTCAAAGTACTCAGAGTTAGGCAGCAAAGAGCTATACCATCTTTTCCATACACATCACATGTAAATTGAGCTGAATAAAACTGTGATTAGTGACTAACTGCTGGAAAATACGCAACACAGTAAAACCAGAGAATCTACAGAAGAAGAGAGAGTGCATAACATATCAATCACTCCTGTCTTTATTGGTTTGGCACAAAATAATAAAGTTATGTCATTAAAAAGTAGGATAAGCTTCAGTGCGTTAGTAGTGACACCCCTGAACTCTATTTTTCATAATTTTACCTTATTGGATTTTGACAGGGAGAATATGATTCCATTATCACATCAAAGGCCAGCAAGGCATAACAAGCTTCACATTCTTTTCCAGGCAACAGTAGATGGTCCTTCTATAATTAGCACCGTATGGTTATAATGACGCATGCGTGTTCTCAATTATAATCAATATCATTATGCATTTCTGTTCCAATATTCAGCTCTACAACTGAAGGGACCTTCAGCAGAGGGGTTCAGTCCCTAAGAAGCTCACTATGAACCTTAAAGGGAAGATGAAAGCTCAGGCTCATTACTGCTTAAACAACAACTAGGCAAAAAAAGCAATTACTGTGAAAACAGAAATAATTTGTAAAATAATCATATGATTTCTCAGAAATTTCTGTGACGAAAATGCAAGTGCTCTTTCTAAAAAGAATTAATAGCTTGAGTGCTCAGTGTCAAGTGGCTAACCCCCTGGAACCAAACATAGTAATTACATTTTCAATAAGAAAGTCCTTTACAGGGTTTTTTTTTTCATATTTATAATTTCCTGGTTTATTCCCACTTGTATATAACGTAATTGTTTTGCAGGGAATTGCTGCATAGTTTATATTCTGGGTTTGCAAAAGGAAACCATGACACAGTCTTTGCAGTTGAAAAACAGGATAGGAATACAGTAGTCTCCAGCTAAGACAGGGTCCTCCCCAGGAATTCTGTATAGCTGGGTGGCAGAGCATTATAGACAGGAGCACTTTTAAGGAAAATAAAACTGCCTTACCTTAAATATGTAAGACAAAGACGTTTAATAATAAGAAGAAGAAATTTAGTAATGATTAATAATCCACCATAATTCATACCCAGGCTACACTGCTCAATTTACCTCCTGATCCATTGCAATCTTTTTGCTGTAAAAAAAGCCACTTCCATTTTTTTCCCCCCACAACATCATACCCACCATCGCAATGTTTCTTTTTTTTTTTTTTTGTCCCCTCTTGCGGTTCTTCCAATTCGCTTTCGACAAGTTGCTCTTCGTTGACTATCAGGTTGCTCTTTTTCATTTTCTTTTTCCTCATCCATTTCGGTTTTGAAATTTCCACATTTATTATCACTATCTTTGCTTTCGAAAATAATTTTTTTAGCAATCATTTTAATGTTTCAGTCTCTCGAAGTGCTTAAAATGGAAAACCTACTCGGGAAGCAAGCTAACTGTTCTCCAAGATGGAGCTGACCACCAGATACAATATGAATCAATAAATAAATAAATAAATAAATATTTATTTATTACTTGTCATGATGCACGTGCATCAACATATAAAATATAATAAAGTAATAGACAAACTAATGTTAATAAACTAACTGTTTAAATTAACACAGCACCCCTACACATGTTAAAAAAAGCACTCACCAGAACAGAAAACACCAAATTGCTTGGCAACTTGTGTCTAATTGAGGTTTTTTTCAGGAGCTCGAACAATTTCCCACTTCTGGTAACAAGAGAAACAGCGGTGTGTTTCGCTGTTTGTTTAGGTGCCATTTTGTAGCGATGAGGTGCACTCGTGGAAATCAGAATACAAAACGAGGCAATGTTATGACGGCGACTCTGGAAAGACTGAATAAACCAATTAGTGTGCCTCAAAACACTCTCGCGATGAAAAGGTCACATTTGAAAAGATTGAATAAACCATTTGAATTTAAGTTTGATGATGATGATGATGAGTTATCAGGTTACAAAACAGTACTGTATCAGTTGAGAATGAATCGCTAGCGGTGCCAAAAAGGTGTTCTTTTAAGTGAAGTTCCTGTTCCTTTAGGCAGAGCATTTTCAATGGGAAAAATCTGTTTCACCACAAGACTGTTCTCTTAGGAGGTGTTCCTATACGCGGAGACTACTGTATTTGCTTAACCCATCAGGGTATATATAACTTATTGGATGCAATTATAAAATTTGTGATGTATAATTTGGGAGCACTGAGCAGGAGTAAGGGACACAGTGTGCTCCTTAGAGCTGTGTGATAACCCTTTCTCAAGCGTGCGCTTGGAGAAAGAGGCACAGAAACAGCCAATGCCTCCTTGGCGTGCTCTGGTTCGAGGCAGGAAGAACACCTGCCATGCTTGTCCTCCATAGGCAGACTGGCCTTGCATGTCTCACAGGGATAGAACCGGGGCATGATGCCAGGAGCAAGCAATGCAGTGCAGAGTATACAGTTTCTGCCCCAATCGGCTTTAAGATATCGATTGTGCGGGTCAAGACCCGAGTGGGACTGGACCAGTAACCTCGGCACCGATTAGTAGTGGGCTGGAACCGGTTTGGTGACTTTAGCACCGGGCCTGAACTGGGTCGGTACCGGGACAGTAACGGTCAGTTGGCACGGTTTGATGACTTTAGCACCGGGTCGGTAGAGGGAAGGTATTGGGATGGCACTGGGTCGGTACTGATTCATTGACTTTTGCACCTGGTCGGTACCAGGACGGTACTGGTACCAGTGCGGTAACCTCAGTCCTGGTTCAGTACCAGATCAGGAGCAGAAGCGGGTCAGTGACCTCGGTACTGTTCAGTATATACATACAGGGATGCTCACCTGTAAAAACCAACAAGAGACTGAGGGAAGCCTGCTTGTTAGAATGGACAGCCTTCACAATGTTGATGCTAAAAAGCGGTCCCCAAAACAGCATCAAGATACTAGGGTGAACTATAGTGACAGTTTAATACAGTCAAGACCACAACTAATACAGTACATTTAACATGTCAACAGTTTCTGAAATTTACTAGAAAATGTATGCACATATTTTTGTGTTCCCTTTTTGCCCCTTTTATTTTTTGTTCTTACTTCATTCATAAGAATACCGAGGCCTACTAAGGTGAGCACGACAGGTGTTTCTAAATGAAGTCTGGATTGAGGAGCCATAATCTGGAAATCTCCGTCGACAGTCTGCTGGTATCATTCCTAAACCTGTGAAATGTGTCATTCAGAAGACCTCCGTCATGAAGGCTTGCAATATGTATGTTCTCCCAAGAAACCGGATGCTGTTTGTTACACTGCTGTGCGAGCAATTACCAAATCAATGCATAACGCACAGTCCCGGAATCTTATAAATGACAGTTTTAGTTCAAACTTAATGAGCTATAATGAAATTAGACATCCTATTAAAAAAAATAATAACCAGTAAGGACATTGATGTACAAATAGTAGTGTAGTGATTATTAATCAGCTATTTAAAAAAAAAAACACACCATGAAATATTCAAATCAACATCTGGCATGAAAATTGTTTTTAGATTGCCACAACACACACCTACATGACTTTCATATTACCTTAAGCTGAAACAAAACCGTGAGGGAAGTACATTTCTCTTAATGTGGCAATCATGTCAGCACAGTGCAAATAACTACAGTTGTTTGAAAAGATGATTACAAATCATTACTTTCAGGGATAACCCCTTGTTTCATTTTATTTGTTTTCTTTTTTTAACAAACAGCAATAATACACCTTTAATGGGCTTATAGAGATGAAGACAGCTAATTGTCAGAGCAATATTTAGTGCTTAATTATAATTCTGCTGATGTAGTAAGTGATTAGTTTGTAATTAACTAATTAAAACCGGTTTCCATTTTATATGTATAATTAAAGTGAGCTACAAAAACAAGCCTCCCTACCCTAGCCTCATTTTAAAAATCAACTTGCACTTTCTGTGCTCACAACGCAATTACACAGCCACATAAAGTTTTCATGGATATGCCAACAAAATAGGAAAGATTCAATGGAATTGTGTTTTTTGTTGCTGTTCAAACTCATTGCTAATGTGAAAATGCAGCCAATTAGCATTGGCGGGTGGTGTCATTAGCAATGAGTTTGAAACACAAACATTCCAATATAGCCTACAGCAAGACACTTTGACACAAATTAAAGCGCCATTTAGATACAAATCACAAAGATTCTGCAGATAAACCTTGTGATTAAACTTGCGTATGATCAGACTGAAGAATATTTTAACAAAAATCAAATCGTGGAGAGAAGAGAGAATATTCACTGCTAAGTGCCAAGGCAATGAAAGTGCTGCTTCCATTTTCATCCACTTATCTTTGTGAATCTGGATTTTCAGCAGTAGCATCAATAAAAACAAAATATAGATCTCGCTTGATGAACGTTGAGAACAACTTAAGACTCGAAATCTCTACAAGTGAACCGAGATTTCATTAACTGTGTTCCAACAAGCAGGCACATCCATCCCATTAGGTAAGCAACATGAGTACATTTAATTAATAATAATTAAATTAACTAAATTAATTTAAAAAATAGTCTTACGTTTTCATACTTTCATGCTATTTAACATTTTACTTATTTTTATTGTTTGATAGAATTATACCGGTCAGTCATCAGTGTGTCACACAATATTTCGGTCCTGAATAAGGTGGCGAAAAGTTTGGGATCACTGGTCTAGATGTTGCACTAAGTTAACATAGTTACACATATTTAATTTGTTGTCTGCCTACATTATTTCATTACACACTTTTTTCAAGGCCAAGGGCAGGTTAGTATGGAAATACCAGTCAGTTTCCTGTTCAATAGCACCATACTGTATGTGCAATAGAACACTCTGGGGCAGGTATTCATTTTCTTTCATTGCAATGCATGGGAAAAACAACACGGTCCTATAAAATTACATTGAAGAGCCTTCCGAAAGTGGACTGCCATTTATTCCAGCAAACTCACTTAGGTCAGTGGAAAAGCAATTAAATCTGTGGAGTGACAGGCTTTCAGCAGGACACACTGACAACAATGTGTGCAGCCCGACAGTCTCATTATTTGTACACAGTCTGTTCTCTCTCTTGAGGAAGCGTCAAAATAGGCTAGTTCTCTTCAGCTGACAAATTATTTCGTAATGCTTTGTTGCAGTCTGCACTCAGGATTTCATTTCCAATGCTTACACCTCTATAAACTGCAATTTAGATATAAAAATAGACCAGATAAAATAATCAACAGCATGGACATGGAGACATCCCACAAATCAGTCACAGATCACTACAGCGCACACAGAGTTTTTACTTTTGCGACTGTTGCTGTCTCGCCCTAATGATGCTTGATTGCCAGCTGAGTGAAAACTGTGCAGCTGGGTTATTGAGTGCCTTCAGGAAGAAAACATTGATTTGTATGATTTAAAAAGTGTAGCATTTGCATATTTTAAGCATTGACCTGTAGTGGTAAAAGCATAATTGTTTTTGCTTAGTTCAGAAAAAGCAGTAACAATCCAGATGAGTTAATAGTTTAATAGTAAAAACCACACACACTTTGTGCATAGAAATATGCAGCATTAGCCCTGCATGGCTTGCACTGAAGACTGTTCACAGCCTCCATCGCTTTAACAATAAAGAAAACTGATATGATCATCGTTTAGGGTTCCTAATCAGGATTGCTATTTTACCTAAACGACTCTACCAAACATTCTGCAATTAGTGGAGAAATGTAACATCTTCTATGGCTCTGAATCCCAGTACTGAGGTAAGGTTAAAGTTATATTGACCAGTCAGTTGTGTATTTTTCTTTTGTGTTGAATCCTAAATAACATTAATGGTTTCACATTATTACTATTATTATTATTATTATTATTATTATTATTATTATTATTATTACAATGTACTTCAAAATTGCCTTTTGTCATTTTTGTTTATCTTGCTTAATCTGCATTGGTTGCGAGTGTATTCTGTGGCATTTTAAAGCAGAAGTTGATTACTGTGCCGTCTTTTTTGTTTTTTGGTTACGTGAACAATTGAAGTTGTGCTGCATTTTTAAGCAGTGTATGCCTAATATAAGAATTTAAGCAGAGCTACATTTTTCATTTCTACTATACAGTATAAGTAGAAGTTATAATACGTAATGTTGGACAGCAAGTGGCTATAAAAGTTAATGTCACAGTATATATATATTTTTTCTACAGAACTGTTTTTACTAGTACAGTACAAATGCAAATTTTTATTTTTGTGCGACTATGTTGTAAAACAAATGTATAAATTGTTGTCAAGCACACAATATAATACTACGTTATTCTTTGTATTAATTTATGAAGTAAATGCAACAAGTAAACAATACCATTTTTTAATTTTTTCCAAATACATTTTTTAACATCTATAATTATAAAACAGTTTAAATATAGGCCCTATGTCTTGTTCTAGTCGTTTACAATAGCTTACCTATCGGTATCGGTCGTTATGAGCAGATAATCATCGGCTATCGGTGCACCCCTAGTTAACATATTAAATTAAATACCACTTTTTAGTTCTCCATATACTAAATGAAAAACTGACAAATTGAAAAATTTGACATTTTGAAATCTAATATGAAATACTGTACTACTATTATGGCTTCCAGTAGACAGTTGCAATATCATTTTGCAACCAGTTTCTTTGATTACGTGATGTTAAATAAAATATCTAAATTACATTCATATTGCTGAATGTCTCAATCTTAAAATTCTAGGTGATTCTTGATAACTTTTGGCCAGAGCTGTACAATATTAGACATTCGTGGCAGTGTTACAAAGGGGTGCAGTAAAATGTGCAAAGTGCCTTCAGTATTGAAAAATGAACCAACCTAGAACAGGCTTCCAAGTAAGAACATCAGGCGTTTAATGATACCAGGGTAGACGACCCAGGACTAATACCTGTATTCATACTTATTTACCTAATTTATATTCAGTAAATTATTTTAGATAAATGCATTTATATCACCTTTCTGTGTAATCAGGGTAGTCAACTATTCTCTTTCAAAGGTACCTACTAAACAGTCAGTTTAATTCATATTCTCACTACGCAGGAGCGTTTATTGATTTTTGAAACAGCGCTTTAAGTAAACTCCTTTTACTGTAAATTTGAGTGTTTCACATGTTCTCTGTTTGTCTATGAAAACATACATGTTTATTTATTTATTAATTGTAAATATTGTTACACACTTTGGGATATCAACATGAAGTGCTTTCTTAAATTATATTTAATTATTATTTTTTTAATTTCTCCAAAAAAGAACTGAAAAAAACCCACTTGGATACACAAGGCAGTACACTTCAATGAAACCATCAATAACAGTTCCCAACCCAAACTATTTGGGTGCTCCTGCAGAGATAAAACTGTCATCAAAAGCTTATAGGATTATTTTTTCCTTATTTTGCCATAAATCGTCTTTTGGGGTCATGTGATCACTTTAACCCACATATTATGAATGATGTCAAAAGGAGAAGATTTAGTACTTTAGAGTTTCAATAACTCCTTATGAACGGCATTAGGGATTGCATATGAGCATATTCATTTGAATAGTCAGAACAGAATACCATTAAACCAGAAGGCACAGGATTCTATATAATGCTAATATCCAACACTATATTGGGTGTTATTATGAGGCTTCAGTATGCATAGCAAGGAAGAAAACACCACAGCTTCCCCCAAAGAACCACTATGCACATTGTTGACATGGAGGGTTTTTACACTTTGATTCGAGAAATAAAAAAAATGAAAAAGTAAGGCCGGTCTTCCTGCAAGAAATATTAGTTTTTCAATATTCAAATGAAAATGTCTGGCAGCCAACATTAACACATTTTGAATGTCCTCAGAAGGTATTCGATTTAAATTTTCATTGTAAAGTAGTTTGTATCAAAAAGGTTAATTTGAATTCAGCAATATCCTGCGATGCAAGAGGCATCCATCGATTGAACATGGCACTGAAAAGATTTATACAAATCACATACAAATCAGCAAACATGATTAGCGTCAACAGACTTCAAAAGTTCACAACAAAGGCCAACTCAAAATTACAATAGACACAAATCAGGGCTTTATGCAAGTCTCGCTTCATAATTTCTTCAAAGACTGGACCAAACCAAAATTTTCAGCACAATTTAGAGACCAAAAATAAAGTGTGGGTCTACTTCAAGTGGAATATTTTTAAGTGACATTTGCAGCACTTGCCAACTACTGGCTTGCACATTTGTTCCTACATGGTTGCCTTAAACAGACATCAGACCTTAGTTAATAGAAATCCTGCAATCAGATGAAAACCCAGCATAAAAAGTGTAACTACAGGGTTCCGAAAAATAGTGTTATGCGTCCCTATATGTTGCTACAACTGTTTAAATATCGTACCTGGAATTTTTCTTTTCATTGTTAACATCCTGACAAATTTTACACTTATAACTTTAAAGTCTGTTTCAAAGCTCTTTTCAAAATGCCCGCTCTAGTGCACTGATAGTGTAAGGCAGTGGTGGCCAATACGTGGTTCTCGGGACAAATCAGAACAAGCACTAACATATAAGCATACAACAGTTTTTGTTACGGCTGATGGGGAGAGCCTTCTGTGTCATCAAGTAGCACAGATGAAAATATTCTGACAGTTTCGGCATATGGGACTAAAAAAAATGCTTCTGCAAATGTACATTTCAATTTAGGCGCACGTGTGCAACTAGAAATTCCTAAAGGTTAACTATAAAAAATAAAAACGTGATTCGTTTTTCAGCTGAAAGTATAGAACAAAACAAAAAACAACAAAAAAAAAACCTCTGGGAATGTAGTTTAATCACACATTAAAAATCCCACACCCCACCAATTTCACTGCTTTATCAGTGCGATGGCTCCTTGTTTCCAGACAGTTTGAAAACTTGTCAAACCAAGATGAGGAAATAACAAATTATTTTCATGTGATTGGAGAGGTTTCAAACAAAAGAAAACCGCGATGAACAAAATTCAGATATGTCGGCGTCTTTACAAGAATGAGCAATGAAGGTATGTCAGAAGATGAAAGCGAACAGGGAACTTCAAGAAGGGCTATGTTAGTTACATTCACAGTTGTAAGTAGCAAAAGAACATACAGGTTCAACCAACAATGCTTAAAAAAAATTTCCCTGGCTTAAGTTTGACAATGTTAAAAAAAATCCACGTTTTGCACATTTTGTCAGGATGCAGGGGAACGGATGGCAGGCAAGACTGCATTTTTATCAGGGAGCCAAGAGTTCAAACGTGAAAATATATTAACACAGCAAAAACGGCAAGCAATATGCAGAGAGGCATACATCCAGAAACATCCCGCTAACATAAACAGGGAAGTAGCACATTCTGATCAAGATGCTACCAGGCAGATAAAAATCATTTAAGTTGGAAAAACAAAGTTGTCCTTTATAATTTTGTTGATGCACAAGTGTTATGCAAGAAAGGAAGGAAAAAAAGATTTGTACATATTCAACAATAAATTTCAGCAAAATTGTATATATTTTTTTGTGTGCCCCTAAATTTCAGTGCGCACCTACATTAACTCCGGTGTACATGTGCCTAAAAAAAATTTAAAGGTTAAACCTGCCCACATCAGGTTTCAAGACTCAGATGAAAAATGCTGGTAAGTTGCTGTTTTATAACTACCTTTGCTTAATAAAAAAAAAATGCTTTGATTGCGCGTTTGTTACATTTTTGTTGTTGTTGTTTTGATTTATTATTGCTATCTTACGTATTGAACACGGTTATATTAAATCTCGGTAATAATTGTTGGTCAAACTTACTGGTGGATCGCGGAGCCCGTTGAGATCCACTAAAATGGATCGCAGTGTTTGGTGTATTGGCCACCACTGGTGTAAGGATTATTGCCCACATTGTCAAACAGGTAACACAGCAATAACAATCCATAATGTAGAGCACTTGTTATGTTAGTTTTTATTTTATTTTAAAAGCGTTGTTCCTGCAGTGATTTAGCAGGGTTTAACTTTGTTATCTCAAGAAACCAATGTTTCCAGCAAGAACCACCAGGTGTCTAAGTAACCATGTGCAATCTCAAGCAGCTGTTGTAAATATTTATTTCATTATTTAATTCCCCCTCTATTGACTTGGGATATGTTAATACATTAAAATATATGAATGCTGGGCTGGCAAAGCCTGGGGCATTCGGTAAACTGCAAGTTTCAAACTTCAGCTTTGCTGTTAGTTTTTTTTTCTTTTTTTTTTCTTCATATTAGATTTCAGCTCCTGAGATTTGACTGGAAAAATGTGTTAAATTAACCAGTGCTCAGGTGGCTGAAATCAGGACTGCGTAGTAACTGATATACATATTCAAGCATCCAGTTCCTTTTAACACATCTGCCTTTCTCTGAATGCACGTAAAACATCCATCATATTTTATAGACTGGGGAGACTTTTCTGCCACTAATGACTTGATTGCATCTGCCAATTTTCTACAGCTTTTTCTGTCTAAAGCTTTTAACTAATTATTTTCCTCTACCTTCCTCTATTCACTCTGTCTGTGTGTATTAAATATATTCCATAGTTCAGTGGTACCGGTAGTTTATTACCAAGATGGAAAGCTTTACCTTAGGCTTCCCTTGCATGGAATTAGATTAAAGCTTTTCCAGTATTGTACTTGCAACCCCCTGGCTATACAAAACATTTTACAGACTTGAACACTGACAATATTGAAATATCTAGGAGGCAGGATATTTCATTAAAATTTTAAAGTTTTTTTTGCAAACAGACTTATTTTTTTTCACTAACAACAATATCAAAACATAGCTCAGAGTCTAAGTTAGAAAGTGATGACTTTATGGAAACTCTCCAACCAGAGAAGGCTGTACCTCGGTATCTTCACTCTTAACTATCTACACTTAATGTCCTCCTCGCCAAAGGAATGGAGTTGCAATGTATTAAATGTACGGTCCTAATGAAATTGCTATCCTGAAATTACAACCAAACCTGACTAAAAGAAAACAAAAACGAAATAAAAACATTAATATGAGCGCAGTTACTGACCTTGCATAACTCAGTTGTCAGTTTCATAGCCAGAGAGAGTAGGCTTTAAAAAGTCTAAACTAGAAACTGTGAGTTTCTTTCATATGTAACCAAAACATTTGCTTTTAAAGGCCTTGGGTATGATCAGTATTTTTAAATCCAACAAGAGGCGATGGAATGTAGTAACTGCCAGCGTTCCAAAAAAGAGTTTGAAAGTCACAATGATACAAGACCTTGCCGGCTTGACGCAGTTGGATGTCAGTTAGAAGAAGCAAAATGAGGAATGTATTGAACATATTTGTCAATGTCTCTGTCAAACACATAGCCTTGGCATAAACAACCACCTTACTCTGCTGGATTTAAAAATAAACTGATTAAAATGTTTGTATTTGGAGATTATATTTTTCACCCTTCAACATCAATTTCCATTTCCTACCAGCTACACTTAAAAAGTATAGGGCCGGGGTAGGCAATGGAAGCACTTTAAGCCCAAGTCCTACCATGTCCTTAATTATTAAAATTGAATCAAATTACCCCAAGCAGGTCCAGAAGCACTTCAACTTTTAATTATACTTTTTAAACCTGGACAGGAATGGCACTCCAGGAACAGAATTACCTACCCCTGGGATAAGGACATGTCAAATTCAAAAAATAAGATGTAGTAATAGAAAAAAATTAAAACTGAGCTTTAGATAGGGAGTCTGGCAAAAAAATATAAATAAATAAGTGACCTGTTAAGAGAACTAGAGGAAACAAAAGCTAATCTTTTTTTAAATGAGACGTGACAAGCGAGGATGGTCTTTCACTCAGATACTGAGGAGAAAACAGCAGGTGCTGTACCTGAATCCTGGGAGATGAACTCACTGAAGGAATGAAGAGAATAAGAGATATGTCTAGGATAAAATGTCATCCTGCTATAAACTGAAAGCAGTTGTTGCACAATGTCATCTAAAGCTTTCCATCAAAATGGATGATTAAATGTAGTAATAATAATAATAATAATAATAATAATAATAATAATAATAATAAGGCAAGTTATTATTTAGAAGAAAGCAATCTTGCATTGCACAGTGGAATGTGTTTATGAATGTGTTGCTAGAATGTTTTGATGTAAGGAAGTTGTTAATCAAGGATGAACTTTAATATCAGCTATTTACATCCAGGTAAAAAATATGGGTCGAGTCTGTGTCAGAAAACAGACCAACATCACATGCAAACCTTGAAAATACAAGGTTTGCATGTGACAACAGTTTAGGAGGAAATAGAAATGCTTAAACAAAATAACAGAGACTCAGAAGTAATATTTCTTTTTGCATTTCTAGAAGTCTGAAATCAGCCAAGAAGCTGAGAACTTGAGTTCCTAAATTATGGAAATACATTTCTTAGACAATTTACAGTATAGACTGAGCTTTTATTTTCAGGTCATGGCAAAAATCACTAATATTTAAATAGTGTACGAATTGCACAATTGTCTCCCACAGCATTGATCCCTTATTATAACACTGACATGATCCCTCTGGTCTCATTCTAATCTTCTCATGTTTCAGTTACCTTTTGCTGTTGCAGGACTCCATAATTGTATTACTTATCTTTCTGATCAGCTCCTCATACTTCGCTGGACTAGGTTAATTTGCATTCCAAACACAGAAAAATGACACAAGTGAAATATTAGCAAAGTCTTCTCCAATAAGAATGAAAAAAATCTTCTTTGATTAGCCTCATGGTGGTGTGTAATATTGAGGCTAATAAAAGTGTCAGAATAAGAATGGATCCTCACACAGTATTTATAGTCCAGCAGTGAAACCCCAAGTTAACATGCCTATAAAAGGCTGTATGTGCTGAATATCTTCTTAAACCCCTATCTGACTAAACCTCATCTCCGATTAATGCTTCACCGACTCACTTAACATGAGAAGATGCATTTTTGCAGCACAGTCCCAAACGCAATGTACTATATTTAAATACCAATAGCATAAAAACACCGGGTACCAAATGAGCATTTGGTTTCACTTATTTTTTTGTGGCTGCTGTTTCTGTATTATATCTTTGAAGAATTCTCACAAACTATACATTTACTATACTGCCTATTCCTCAGTCCGGTGCATAGGATACTAGATAAGGGCTTTTTGTAAGCAACATTAAGTTTTGCCAAGAAGCACAGCCTATGGGCCACGCACATATCATTCTATTGCCTTTTAGTTTGTATAATTTAATCTGAAACAAAAACTGCAACACACATTTTGACCGCCATAATTAATAGAAATTGAACTAGTGTTCTGAATGGGAACCGATTTTACATTTGCCCATGTTGTAGCCACTCCTCTTACTGAATGGGGTCCAATAGATTCTGAAATACGTTTCTTGTCCAGCCTATAACAAAACTCCATACAAGAAGAGATCCAGGTGGAGATTGTTTGTTTAGGAGGCAGGTTTGCCTCGAGCTTGTGGAGTTAAGTTGTCCTGATGGCCTTCTTTTGATGGTTCTGTGAATATAGAAATTCAATGCTCTCCGGACGTCAATTAGGTGGTGTCTGGCCTTTTCTTCTGATTTATGGGGCTTAGGGCAGAAATCAGGTAAAATTATGCCCTGGTCCAGATGAAATTGTGTTACCACTTTCGGCAAGAAAGTGGGATTAGGCCTACAGACAATCCTATCCTTAAATTACTGGAAATAGGGTGCATCAATGCCTAATGCTTGAAGCTCACTTACCCTTCTGGCTGATGTAACTGCCACTAAAAATGCCATTTTCCACGTAAGAAACTTCTCCTCACATGTCGCCACAGCTTCAAAAGGTGGTCCCATGAGCTTTTTCAGTACCAGACCAAGGCTCCATTGAGCAGTGATATTTTTCTTCGTGGTTGACTCCCTTAAGAAATCTTGACACCGCAGGTTGACCATTAAATGGACAGACTGTCTGTTGAAACTGGGTGCAAAATAGGGCCAACTGAGCATTCTCTTTTGCAGCAAATAGGTCTACCTGTGGTTGACCAAACTTCTGGAAAACCCTGTGTAACACTTCTGGCTGGATCTTCCACTCATGAGGTGTCATTTCCCTGCTTACCAGATCTGCCGTGCTGTTGTCGACCCCAGGTAGATTGATTGCTTGGATGTTTACATCCCTTGTCCTGCACCAGTCCCAGATCTTTATGGCTAGCAAGCACAGATTCCATGATCTTGTGCCCCCTTGGTGATTTATATATTTAACAGCTGTGGTATTGTCGGTGAAAATGAAAACACTCTTTTGCTTTAAAACTGGTGCAAAGTGCTTTAATGCTAGAAAGATTGCCAGCAGTTCTAGACGGTTTATGTGGAGGTGACAGTGTCTTGGTGACCAAGTGCCTTGTACCTGAGCTTCCCCTAAGTGTGCTCCCCAACCCCATGGGGAGGCAACTGTATACAAATGGAGAGTCTGAGGTACTGGAGAGAGCTGTAGTCCCATCCTTACCTGAGGTAAGAGACGCTACCATCTTGCTTCTACTGCCGCTCCTCGAGAAACAAAAGGAGACGCCTCTGAGTTTGTCTCATATGTAATCGTGTGTCCCTTACCAGGGAGACTGCTGTAGCCATGTGCCCTAGAAACTCTTGAAAGGACCGTGCTGTTGGTCTGGCACCTATGCTGAACTGGCCTGCCAGTCGATGAATGGCGGTACCGTCTTTTGGGAATTAAGAAATATCTGGAGTAGTGGCCCTGGTTTTGAGAAGATGAAGGGATCAGTTCTATGACGAGGGAAAGGAGCATTGATTTCATCTCTTCCTGTAGAAAGACCCCGTGGGCCTGACCAGTCCAGTGAAGTCCAAACGACACCTGTTGATGGTGGTAGATGTTGGAAATGTATTTTGTAGCCCTGTTGTATTACCCCTAGGACCCAGGGATTTGTTGTTATCTGCTGTCTGTTTTAAAAAAAATGGGAGACTATTTCCCCTACTGGCAAGTGGGAAAACACAGTCAAGTATTATTATTATTATTATTATTATTATTATTATTATTACTTATTTCTTAGCAGACACCCTTACCCAGGGCGACTTACAGTCGTAAACAAAAAATACATTTCAAGAATCACAGTACAAGTATTAATACAATTAAGAGCAAGATAAAATACAATGACTTCAGTTCTAGTAAGTACAAGTATATGACAAAATACGATTCAATATCGGAGCAGATAACAGTGTCAGTGATAGTTACATCAGGATACGATTAAATGCAAAATACTACAGATTGAATAACACTTGTGGCAGATGGTTTACCTCTACCTCTACTGTAACCCTGGGAAAATCCATGTGATCTGGAGCTTTGACCTCGTTGGAAACAGCCCTGCCCTCCTTAGGATGATTGGAATGGCCAACATCTGTCTATTAAAGTAACCTCTACCGGGGAATGCATCTCTTCTTTCTGTAGAGCAAGATGTGATCGTCTGTCTTGCCTCTCATGTGTGAAAGGGAATCTTTACGTTCAGAGCCAAACAGCAAGTCACCCTGGAAGGGTAACTCCGTTATTTTTGTCTGTGTATCAGGAGTTAAAGGTCATGACCTTAATTGTAGGCACCTTCTTGCCAAAATGACATTAGCCACCGCCCTAGCATTGGTGTCAATGGTGTAACACACTGCTTGAAGCTGGATCTTTGCCGCATTCTTGCCTCCTTCTGCATGGCAATTTGTACACTTTCAGGTGTAAGGGACTGCAGGGAATCAGACACCTGGCTCCACAGCTTGTGTTGGTATTTTGTAGCATATATTTGGTCATTATTGATGTGCATGCTGCAAGCAGAAGCACAGTAGTCCTTTAAAAAGGTATCAATCTTTTTGTCTGCCCGATCAGGAACAGAAATTTTAGAGGACGTACCAGCAGCTGGAACAGCCATGATGGTATCCAATTCAGGCTGCTTAAAAAGACAGTCTTTATGGTTCGAAGGAACTCTGTAAAATGTATCTGCACTTGGGAGACGTGGTGCAGTATTAGCAGGTTTCTGCCATAAAGCCTCAACGGGCCTCCAGATGGAAGACGATCCCTTCAAAGGCTTTATTATCCATGGCATCAATGATGCTCAAGAAATCATCATCCTTAGAAGTCTGGGTAATTACATTAAGAGAGGATGAAATCCTTCTTAATATTGCATCTGCATTACTATAAACTGGTGCAGTACCTTCACCAACCACTGGAACATCAATATCATCATCAGGGAAGCATCTTCCGGGGCCCGCTGTGGATTCATAGCCTGTCTTGACTTTTTGAATTCCTGCATCCATTGAAAAAAAATATCCTTGGTGACAGAAGGTATCATCTGGAAATTTCAGCAATGGTTGCCGGTGTTTTGCTTGGTGCCTCTTTCTCTCTACTGTTGTGAGAATGAGAGGATTTGCTAGACCTTTTCCTCGGGGGTGACGTGCTGGTGTTCCAGGGCCTAGAACTGTTTGGTCTTTTAGACGAACCACAGGACTTATCAGAACGAGGTATAAGAGGTGAAGGAGTCCCACCACCTTGTGTCAGTGCGCCGGACATGTTGACACACGCAAAACACAAATCTCTACCACAAGACGGTGAAAGGGGTGACCCACACTGAGAACAGACAGAGGCCATGTGCGCAATAAACATGAAAAACAAAAGTGAATGGCTAGCTAATAAAGAGAAAACCAGAGTGTGCATTTTTTATTTTTTTTTATTATTATTATTTTTTTACTTCTGGACAAAAATAAAATAAAGGGATTAATGAAAACAGAGCTAGAGTGAAACAATACAATGAGTCCATTTTAAGCTACGCAGGAGAAAATTGGATAATGTTACTAAACGGGGGCGGGTTTTTATGAAGGAGGGACAATATTCTGGCGCAAACAAGGATTATTTTAAGGATCTCTGAGAAAGAGATCGGTTTGTTCTCCTGACCCAAGCAACATGGAGACTGAGAGTTCACTCAGAGTGTGGCGGTCATCTGACTAGGTAAGAAATAATACTACTTAGTTTTTAACACAAAATACATTTAAATAATAACAATAATACACAAATAAACATAGGGGTGGGGTGTACCCCGTCACATAGCAACATAATGTAACTGATTAAACAACACACCCAGTAAAGAGCCAGTTCTTTTAAGCCTCCATTGGAATTCCCTTCAATTAATTCTTACTAGTACTGCTCTGAAAAGGCTAGACATTACTATCACCACTCTCTGGCTCAAAGAGGTGCCAAGACAGAATCAAGATGACACCCAGCACGAATGGGCATCGGTCGGTGTAAGTGTCTCAGTTGGTATTCATTTAGAGATCTTGAATCACGACATTTAGTTCCACTACCATTGAGCTAAGTACCACTGCTGTAAATGATTGGCAAAAAAAACAAACAACAAAACATGTATAAATATTAACTGACAGAATTGCTTAAAATACTCACCTGCAGATTGCTAAATTCAATTCAAAATCAGAAACTTCATCAAAGATCAGAAAAACTTGCTCCCTTTCTGTGAAATTCACCCATAGCAGTAGTCTGGCTTAACACAGATAGAGAGAATTGTCTGTTTTGCTGCACACTGGTTGCTTCAACTGTATCTAATCTGTATAGTCAAATCCAAAAAAATTAAAATAAAATTATATTATAATATATATATATATATATATATATATATATACACACACACACACACACACACACACAAAGCTGGCTTTAATTCCCAGTAAAAGGTCCTTTTTTCCTTTACGTGTCATTATGATTGCATTTGTACTGGAGAGAAAGAAATTACACAACTGCTCACCACAGATGCCTCAAGCCTTTTTTTGTCGATAAACCAACTATTTTTATTTACATTCCATTTGATGCCATGTCATTTATATTTAACTGTGATATTTAACATTTATGAGGATTTTTGTTCATTGAATGTAAGTGAGACACCTACAAAAATATAGTAGTTTGTAATCTAGTTAGATATAGATATTATTACTTTATCTTTTTATAACTTCCAGCAGTGAAAAGGTTAACATTTATACCCACTACAAGGGTAGTGTTGAATGATTCTGAACTAGCTAGTTATTTCAACCATTGATTTAAAAAAAAAAAAAAAGTGTAGGCAACTGATTTTCCAGGTGAGAATTCATTAGAAAAAATCACTTGTTATTATTGTTGAGTTTTTTTTTGTAACAAATCACTCACTGATGTTATAATCTCACGCGACGTCAGCAGTCAAATCAAACATGACAAACATATTTCTGTTTAACAAACACAAAGGCTCTGCAGCACTGCTTGCATACTAACTACCCAATAAAGAATCATTGCATATGGATTCATGCATGCTTTTAGAACAAATTCTTTCAGAGCTTGTTCCCTTTCAATTAAGAAAACTGTGACCTCTTGAATACTATGAGCTAGGTTGTGCGAGGAAACAGAGAGGCTGGAGACTAAAGAAATTAAATTGTCCTTCATCCTGGGGGACTGAATGTTTTGCTCATGCATCATCATTCTGAAAGCATCATTCCGGCAGCTTGAATCTTCAGGTGGCCGTGGTTGAGAATCACGTTTCAATGTCTTCCAATCTTTAGTATTGAATAACTGTGTTTAACGTAACTATGTAATATGATCTGTAACGTATAGCACAATATAAGGCCATATTCTAAAGTGTTTTAATATATTTGGTGTTTGAGTTTATTTATTGTATAATTACACTATGTATGGATTAACAATTGATTCTAAAACCTTTAATTAATTAATGCTATGATAGGCGAGTATTGTCATCTGTAACTTTAAATAATTATATGGCTGTTATCTAATTAATGGTTTACTTATTGGATTGATTGGAGTCATATATGATGAAGTTTTTTTAAATGAAAATCGCTGGTGAAGACACACTGTGTCGAAACGCGTTGTTTGTTTTTTGTTTTGTTTCAATATTAATAAAATGTTTTTTAAACAAAATGTAAGAGGAATCTCATGTATACAATTAGCGATCAAGTCTTAAAAGAACAGATTTTTGAGTGTGCGACCAATCTCGTCTCTATGAGTGGCATCGAGCAAAGTATACAGTGTTTATTTACATGATTAAAAGGATTACGATTTTTTTATTTGTTTATTCCTGATCTATATTGTCTCATGCAAATATCAGGTTGTGCTTTTGCCTACTTTAATCTCAATGAACATATTGGGCACGAAATGGGATCCAAAACAATCTTATTGTCACTCTTCTTTCTTTAATGATGGGGACCATCAGAATGGATCCCTAGAGATACTCTTACCCTTCATCTCTGAGGGCTACAATTAAAAAGAAATATAATGTTCAGGGCTCTGTGAAATACAAATATCAATTAGTGGCTCTTTAAATATGTGGGACTAAAGATATAAACTCATCTCATTACACAACCATGACCTAGAGTGTTCATTTTCTATTGTTCATATTGATTGGATTCCCTTACGAGTTCTGCTTTGCATAGAGCACAATCAACACAGCATAATAGTGTAATATTAATGAGCATCATGAGAAGATTGACAAAGCACAGGTTCTGGAAATTCCCTGCTGAACTGAAAGTTCTTTGTAAGGCAATGGTTTAACCATTAATGTATAGAGGTAGTTTTATTCACGGAAATCCCATTCATTCTTAATTACAGATGGCAGAGAGTTATATTATGCTAATTTGTGATATTATTAATTATTATTATTATTCTAATACCAGACATTCACGGAAGTTGTAAACATTTGCTTGTGTAGGAAATATTTTTGTTTTTGCTTTTTAAAATATTCTGATCCATTGTAGGTGGGTGGTCAAATCAAGACAGCATATTAAGGTAATTTGATCCATCTCCTTACAAGTTATAAGTGAAGGTACTTGCATATTTCAATTGAAAACACTGTAGTGTGTGTACATCTGTGGCTTACAAACACTGTAGCATACAGACAGGTATTTCCCCTCTCAAAGTTAAATTTAACATACAGGTCGAAACAATAACTATTTATGGAACACATTTCAATGACAGTGCCACATGGCTGCAAGCAAAACCAATTCTTACACTGTCAAGTTTAAGGAAAGCTATCAGAAAAGAGCATCCATCTATGTTAGTCTGCAATGATCCATCACAGAACAGATGTAAGGCTGCCTAGCAATGTTAAATTAATAAAGAATGACTGCAGACCTGAAGCATGAATAGCACAGACTCGATCCCATAACCCCCTTCATCTTCACATACTTAAAACAACTGGTGGAAAAAGTTTCAGATGGTGAACAATCATTCATTTTGTATGCGCGCACACACACACACTTCAGATTCTCATTTATTCACTCCAAATCATAGCAAGCATAAAATGACACTTTCATTTAGTCAAGTGTTTCCGATTGTTAAAAACCTCAAGCATCACAGCTGCTCCACATAAGTGAAAATGAGTTCTGAAACATTTACAAACACTTAAATGGATCAAAGACGTGCTAACCACAAAGAAAAAAAGTGTTCAAAGTAAGCATCAATTACGGATTCCCCTATCCTGAAAACAAATTACAGAATTACAAAAAGTTTCCAGCTGCTCACTCACCTTACAAAGCTTTTGATAGCGCGGGGAAGAGATAGCCATCCTCTGCAAGCGATGCAAGAAGACCACAACTTTCTGCAGGGATGTCCTCACCACGGCCATCATTTTAAGTTTGCCACACTTCAGGAAGCTTCGTGGAATTTGCATTATAAAACAAAAAGCAGCACTAATTTCCTTGTGGTCACAAGAAGACGATTTGTCTGTTCTCTGAGCATGTTTGCATCTAACCTTACTGAAAAAGCCAGAGTGAAACAAGCTTAATGTCTTGTAAGTAGGGTCAGCAGAGGTCAACGTATTTTAAGAAAATTCAGTGATGTCCCAAAACTCTGTGAACATGTAGGTGCTGCCAGAGCACTGAAGGAGGCAAGAAGTTGAGCTGATGAAAGATAAGCTGCTGCTGCTGCTGCTGCTGCTGCTAATACTACTACTACCACAACACAAGAGTGAGCTCAATAGCGGGGGAAGGCTATTAATTGAAACATGAAGGCTGCAGAAACAAAGGAGTGGTCCCATGGGAAACTGACTGCGTATCACCGGAGTTCATCCCTGGCAGCTGGGATTTACACTAAAAGATAGGATGGCATTTAATCTCCTCTCCTCTTGCTGGAAAGGATGATGAGTGTGTGTGTGTGTGTGTGTGTGTGTGTGTGTGTGTGTGTGCGCAACTCTCCGTCTCTCGAACTAAATACAGCTCTGACACAGTAGCAGAGTGAGAGTGAGTGTGTGTGCTATAAATCTTGGGAAGAGAGGTTTTTAGCTCTGACTGCACTAGCTGTCCACAGAGAGGGAAAAAAATAGATAATGTACATTTACATGCAGCATCACCACCAAAATACACACACAAAAAAAAAACGCTGTTTAAGAGCCAAACCTGACGATCTTCATTTAAAAAAAAAAAAAAATCATTTTCAATTGCTACATAAATTTACAGGAAAAGTTTAACATTTTATTAGTGTTGCTTTGATTTGATTTATCCCATAATATATATATGAAACATTTACAAAAATATATTGCTTGGGGGAACTCCACCACATTAAATGTGAATAATCTAAAAAGGATCCAGCATCAGAAGTCCAAAAAGCATCTGTTGTGCGATTCAATATATCTTTAATTAAAAGAAACATCATGACCTCAATAACCTTGTGCAGCAGAAAATTCCAATTAACCGACTGTTCTTCCTTTTATAGGAGTGATAAACAGATTTTCAAATGACTCCAAAAAGTATTTCAGCCAACAAACTATGAAAAAGGAAAACAATTAAACAGAATTCCTTCAATAACACAGCTATAGTATATGAAGCTTATTTTTTATACCTTTAAAAGTATCTAGAAATTTTTGTGGACAAAAACAAAACATCCTAAAGGGTAATCATAATCAAAGGGTATATTGTATCAGAGTAAATGGTTTGTAAACATGAAGTAAAATGAGAATGAAAAAGTTCTGCATGATGTTAAAATAAAGTGGTAGTGAAATTGTTATTTGTACTATACACCATCTGTAATGGAACCTTATAGAGAGAATCATAGAATACAGCAGTGTACCACACATTAATACTATAAACTAGGGCTTCTGATTTTTGGTTTTAACCAATAAAAACCGATAAAACACCCGATACAAAACAAATGAAATTGGTGTATAGTCGAAAAACACTGGAAATGGTTACTCAATTCACGTTGACTTCTCCCCTTCCTTATCTGTCATTGATTCGTTCTCTATACTTTAAACCCACCCCAACTACTAAGTGGCAGCAAATTTCTACATTTGCGAGATTTAAAACAAGATTACAATTAGGAATGGAGGCTTGTTCGCGAAATTTAAAGCTGTATTACAGTTAAATAGGGAGGATTTAAAACATAATTGCAAATTGTGGCGAAATGTTAAAAAATACCTAGACACGCAAAAACCCCAGAAGAATGTGCCTGCGGACCATAAGGATTTCATTGAGGAAGACAGCAAAGGAAAGAAGGTACAACTTAAGTGTGCAAGTACTGTCGAGTCACTATACATATTGTGAAAGAAAAAGCCCAAGTATTTTGCAAAGTAACCGAAAACAATCATTTCACACAGTATATAAAAAGAGAAAGCCCCGCAGAAAAAAAAACGATTTACATAAAAATTGAAAATAGCTAGAAATATGCAGTGAAAAATGAAATAAAAACAGAAAAACAGATGCCCTAACTAGAACTGAAAGTACAGCAGAAACTTTAAGTCATGACCTCAATATGGCAGCAATGTTAGGTCAGAGGTCAATGTCTTCATCTGGGTTTATATAAAGCTGCAAATATGAAGTCCCTACTAAACAGGGTTCATTTTTCGTGTATGTCACTCACGATCAAAACTGACTGACAGCATCGCAGAACAGATGTGTACCTAGTATGAAGCCAATATCTCAGTGTTAGATCTTTAACATGCAGAAACCAAAAAAAGTCACATGACCCCAATATGGCGGCAACAAAGGTCAAAGTGAACAATGTCATTCATCAGTCTACACAACAAATTCTTCCCTAGAAAGTAACCGACATAAAAAGGCTTCAGAAAGCATTCTGCTGCCACAAAACTGATATCAGATATCATAACAGATGAGGAGCCTTTAAAAGCAGCATTTTCAAAGGGGAAAGCATTAACCTAAATCAAGCAAGTCAATCGTCACTTTGTGCTAGTTTTGAACCACTGGGGAAAAACTTTCCTTGAGGTTGGCACAAAATGCTGTAACCTTCAGGAGCTGATACATTTACTCTACAGCACTTTATGCGATGACACTAAAATCAGTAGGTGTGTGTGGCGGAGTGTCCCGCCCCTATTATTATTATTTGTATTATTGTTTGCGGCGCGGATAACAGCGCCGCATATTTCTTATTATTTAGATTTAAAAACCCTGTGAGGATGCATGACTGATCAGCTACTGATTATTTAACTAGCTGACAGTCATGCATCCTTACCAAACGCGATGCAGACTCTGGCCGAGGGGTAATAAGATAATTAACAACTAGTTAACCCCTCGGCCAGAGTATAAGAACCTGCAGCTGTCCGGAAAGGAGAGGAAACAGAAATAACAATTGCTAAAACGTGCTGGATTAGCCAGGACGACACTTACTTGTTTGTCTGTCTGATTCGTTTGGCCCTCGTGCCCTTTTGTTTTGTTGTTTTGTTTAAATATTTTGTTTTTGTTTTGTTTATTAATAAAATCAGCTGAACGCCACTGCGTTCAGTTTCACCCGCCCATCCATTGTTGTGATTCAGTTACTTCCTGGTCCGTGACGTCACCACACTTCACCACTGCGAGCCAGCCTGTCACATATGGTGTCCTGCATGGGACAAAACAATGCCTCCAACACTCGGACCAGAAAGGAAAAGGACGTTTTTTTTGTTTGTTTTTTTGAAAGGAAAAAAAAAAAAAAATGGGGAAAAGTAGCCGGAGGAGAAAGCAGCAGCAGCAACAACAGCAGCAGCAGGAGGCGCAGCAACAGCAGCGGGTTCTTACCACGCTGGACGTCTGCCTCACCTGCCTGAAGGGTGAGGAGTGGTGCTTCGCGGTTGGTGAGGTTGGGCACGTGGCACCGGACCAACCCCCTCCATGGCAGGAGAGGAAGGAGCCTGAGCATCCAGCAAGGGTGAGAGAGGACCCGCAGCCATCGTGCTCAACTACCTGGCTGCAGATATGGGAGGGGCCCCGCTGCTGTTTCCAGCGCCAGAGGGAGAGGAGCCATCACTGCCGTCTCCAGTGCCAAAGGGAGAGGAGCCATTGCTGTCATCTCCAGCACCAGAGGGAGAGGAGCCAGTGCTGCTGTCTCCAGCGCCAGAGGGAGAGGAGCCATTGCTGCCGTCTCCAGCGCCAGAGGGAGAGGAGCCATTGCTGCCGTCTCCAGCGCCAGAGGGAGAGGAGCCGTTGCTGCTGTCTCCAGCGCCAGAGGGAGAGGAGCCGTTGCTGCCGTCTCCAGCGCCAGAGGGAGAGGAGCCGTTGCTGCCGTCTCCAGCGCCAGAGGGAAAGGAGCCATTGCTGCCGTCTCCAGCGCCAGAGGGAAAGGAGCCATTGCTGCCGTCTCCAACGCCAGAGGGAGAGGAGCCATTGCTGCCGTCTCCAGCGTTAGAGGGTGAGGAGCCCTCGCCTCTGTCTCCACCACCACCAGGAGCAGAGCAGCAGGAGCTGCCTCTGTCTCCACCACCACCAGGAGCAGAGCAGCAGGAGCTGCTTCTGTCTCCACCACCGCCAGGAGCAGAGCAGCAAGAGCTGCCTCTGCCTCCGCCACCTCCACCAGCAGAGGGTGAATGCCTGCTGGTTCTGCCTCAACCGCCGGGGAGGACTGCTTGCCCCTCCCACCTCCACCAGCAGAGGGCTTAATGCCTACTGGTTCCGTCTCAAGCGCCGTGGGAGGACTGCTTACTGCTCCCAGCTCCACCAGCAGAGGGTGAATTCCTGCTGGTTCCGCCTCAACCGCTGTGGGAGGATCGCTTGACCCTCCCACCTCCACCAGCAGAGGGTGAATACCTGCTGGTTCCGCCTCAACCGCCGTGGGAGGACTGCTTGCCGCTCCCAGCTCCACCAGCAGAGGGTGAATACCTGCTGGTTCCGCCTCAACCGCCGTGGGAGGACTGCTTGCCCCTCCCACCTCCACCAGCAGAGGGTGAATACCTGCTGGTTCCATCTCCACCTCCACCAGCAGAGGGTGAATACCTGCTGGTTCCACATCCACCGTCATGGGAAGGACTGCTCCTGCCCTGCCTCGCACCGCCCAAGGATGCCTGCTTCGCACCGCCAAGGATGCCTGCCTCGCTTCGCCCAAGGATGCCTGCCTCGCTTCGCCCAGGGAGGCCTGCCTGTTGCTCCGCATCGCCTGGGGCTGCCTGTTGCTCCGCATCGCCTGGGGCTGCCTGTTGCTCCGCATCGCCTGGGGCTGCCTGTTGCTCCGCATCGCCTGGGGCTGCCTGTTGCTCCGCATCGCCTGGGGCTGCCTGTTGCTCCCGCACGCCTGGAGAGCCACCAGTTACAGGGAACGAGGGAGAAGTGGAGCTCCCGCTGCCGCCTCCATGGCCAGGGGCTCCCTCCCGAGTTCGCCCCGAGGGTCCGCTGCTGCTGCCGCCGCCTCCCGAGGGTCCGCTGCGGCTGCCGCCGCCTCCCGAGGGTCCGCTGCGGCTGCCGCCGCCTCCCGAGGGTCCGCTGCGGCTGCCGCCGCCTCCCGAGGGTCCGCTGCGGCTGCCGCCGCCTCGCCGAGGGTCTGCAGCTGCTGCCGCTGCCTCCTGAGGGTCCTGTTTTGCCTGGGGTCGCTACCAGTCCTGCCATGCGGCAGGAAATACTGTGGCTGGAGCCCCATGAAGGGGAGCTGCCGGCCACGGAAAAGGGGAGGTCAGGAGACCAGCTCCCCAGCCGCACTTTCGCGGCAGGAAATACTATGGCTGGAACCCCATGAAGGGCAGCTGCCGGCCACGAAGAAGTGGGGGAAGGTCAGAAGACCAGCTCCCCCAGCCGCACTTTCAAGGCAGGAAATACTGTGGCTGGAGCCCCATGAAGGGCAGCTGCCAGCCATGAAGAAGGGGG
Organism: Acipenser oxyrinchus oxyrinchus; assembly: GCA_030684275.1. NCBI lineage: Eukaryota > Metazoa > Chordata > Actinopteri > Acipenseriformes > Acipenseridae > Acipenser > Acipenser oxyrinchus. The sequence goes on along the minus strand of CM060252.1, from coordinate 64,013,808 downwards.
GGGGGGTCAGGAGACCACCCCCAAAATTTTTCTGGCCAGAGGAGCCGGCCTGTGCGTGGTCCACTAGGACGCTACAGTTGTTGGGGTGGGAGGAGGACATCCCGCCGTGGCCGCCTCGAGACACCTTGCTTCCCTGTTCCTGGGCCAGGACTGCTAGCCGGGACTTTAGGGAATAAGGGGAGGTGGCCGAAAAGGCCATGTGTGCTGCGCATGGGGGCATGTGTGGGAGTGTCCCGCCCTATTATTATTATTTGTATTACTGTTTGTGGCGCTGGATAACAGCGCCGCGTATTTCTTATTATTTAGATTTAAAAACCCCGTGAGGATGCATGACTGATCAGCTACTGATTATTTAACTAGCTGACAGTCATGCATCCTTACCAAACGCGTGCAGACTCTGGCCGAGGGGTAATAAGATAATTAACAACTAGTTAACCCCTCGGCCAGAGTATAAGAACCGGCAGCTGTCCGTGCTGCAGGGTTGGGTGCAGACAGGAGGTACGGGGAGAAAGAGAGGAAACAGAAATAACAATTGCTAAAACGTGCTGGATTAGTCAGCACGACACTTACTTGTTTGTCTGTCTGATTCGTTTGGCCCTCGTGCCCTTTTGTTTTGCTGTTTTGTTTAAATCTTTTGTTTTGTTTATTAATAAAATCAGCTGAACGCCGTTGCGTTCAGTTTCACCCGCCCATTCATTGTTGTGATTCAGTTACTTCCTGGTCCGTGACGTCACCACACTTCACCACTGCGAGCCAGCCTGTCACAGTGTGACACAGGATTAAAAGGCCCTGAGAAGGGAATTCAATGTTTACACCAACTAAACGGTTCCACAATGGAGTGAACACTCGGTCTCATTTGTAGTTATTGGCTAACAACAATATTGTGTCAAGCTTCTGGCTAAAACCAAACATATCTGCTCTTCATTTAGTACACAATATCTATTATGAAATAAGGCATTTATAAAATTTGTGTCAATATGTTGGCAGGTTAAGCAGATAAAGTTGGGTATGCAGCTTAATGCTACTGTATTACTGCCAGTGCCAATCAGAAAGTTAACTGTTTTCTTGACTGATTAGTTATATGCGGTCTTAAAACAGCAGTATCATAAACATTATAATAAACCTCACAGACTAGCTTGACCAATCAAGTTGCCGTTATCCTATACATCAACAAGGAATCTTTAGAATCTTGACGCACAATAACCCCCCAATATTAATATTTGTTTATTTAGCAGACACTTTGTCCAAGGCGACCTCCAGAGACTAGGGTGTGTGAACTATGCATCAGCTGCAGAGTTACTTACAACATCTCACCCAAAAGACGGAGCACAAGGAGGTTAAGTGACTTGCTCAAGGTCACACAGTGAGTCAGCCAGGATTTGAACTGGCGGACTCACTGTGGGATTTGAACCGGGGACAAGCCCTTTTCTTTAACCATCAGACCACACACAGTCTTATATAGATCAGCTCAGGACACCCAAGTTCAATCAGGTTATGGCTCCTAGAGTGAGGGCCACTTAACTATCCCATCTATCTATTAGCATTAGATACAGTATAATGGTCTCTTGCGTATCTGCATATTTCCTCAGTCCCTTTACACTAGAAGGTTGTGAGTTCAATCCCCAAGCACTGAGGGAAATCTATTAGGAAAAATGAAGAATGCTGGTCCCAAGAAAAAGCAAATACACTTCCAGGTGCAGTTCTTGCGCTCTCTGCCCAGCTTATTGGTTCACATAAAAAAAATGGGAACAAAACATGTTTGTACAAATACTGTACCTGCTCACAGCGATACGTCTAATGACGCTGAACAAAAAGCGGCTGTGCAGCTGCACCTTGTTTTGTCAATCGCTTTGTAAAGCACTTTGAGATTCCTAAGCAGTATGTGAATGAATACTTACTTTAATAGTCGCAAAGCTGTTTGGTTCTGTACATCAATAAAACTAAGCAGGAAGCTCAGAAATCACATTTTCTGTGAGTGCAATAAGGTTGAGAGGCAGGAAAAACAGCAAAAACAAACAATAAAACTAGTGATGACTCAAATGAATTACAAAGGAAAGTTCCCTAGTAATTCCAAAACTGTTTTTGAGTAAAGAAATTATATTTTGATACACAAGTCTATTGCCAAATATACTCATTTGACTTATTGATAAACCCCTATCATCAGATTTTGAATAATTAAAAGCTACCCAATGAAATTACATTATGATTGATCTATCCTTATCAACTTTAGACCTTAAGGTTTGCAGTAAGTATTGTGTTTCCAAAAAAAAAAAAAGAAACTAAACTATCTGGCTTAATCAAATTTACAGATTAGCCCTACTAATATATGCAAGAGATTCAGAAAATAGCTATGGAATGAGAATTTAGATATTTTTTATGCTGCAAGACAACCAATGTACAAACCAAAAAAAAACTTTAAAATAATACATTCATTATTCAAAGAGGAACAAAAGACTATAGCAGTACTAATGAAAACTGACAGTTTGTTTACAAGAAACTTGCATTTCTTATTCTGGGAGGTGAATGAAAAATGTATTTAAAAATGTCTGGAGAACACTTTAAAACATCTTTACTAACAAGTACTGTAGACTGTAGAATTCACCAGCAGAGACAGGTGGGGCCTAAATACACACCATCAAGAAAAGAAACCCAGCTCTTTGTGTGACAGGAACCTTTCCTTACCTCCAGTTGATTTCTCAGCTCTTCGACACGGACACTGTCTTGTGAAAGACTCTCCCTCTGTGAGGCATCAGCCAGCACATTTCCTGTGGTCTCTGCCTCCTGCAGCCACTTGAGAAAGCCCTCCATTTCCTTGAGAGAGGTCTGCAGCATCTTGATGTCAGAATCCAGGGAGCTCTGTCTATCACTGGCCCTAAGGTAGGAGGGGAGAAGAAAAAAAAAACATAGAAGAAAAGCCCTCAGCAACAAAGTTAGTGGTAGTAACTTAAAAACCATTAAGGCAACCTAAAGATTAGGATAGGTAAATGCAACATGAACAGGTTCTATGTGGGACCCAGGAAGGCTTATGGTAGTGTTTATTAGAAAGAATGGATTCCATTATCTATTTACTAAAATCCTCTGGATTGCTTGCTAGATTCCAGATTCTTCAGGACATTCATAAATAGTTTGAATTCCCATCTCCTTTCCCACGGATTTCCTGGTTCAGTTTAAAGTGCACCGTATTTCAAGTTATGCCACAATGCCACTTTGTCTTTGGTGGGTTCCTATTTACTACAGTGGAACTGACACAGGTAATGACTATCCTCAGTGGTGCAGCATAGATGTCAAACTGTGGGTGGCCTTGCATCATTTTTTTAAATAAATTTAAAAAAACACACACACACACACAAAAGGAGTATGTTGTGGGTTCAGAAGATTACCATTAAAAGATCTGCTTTCAGCATTTAAATACTAAATCACTCATATGAAGTGATTTTGGGCTGGCAAGACACCTACTCACTAGCGCACCGTATCTAGTGGGTTTCATTCCCACTGGCCAGTAGGGAGCTGTATTGTAATTCACACAACACTTACATTAAAGACATCCAGTGTCATCCTCACTGCCAAGTTTAATTGTAAGATTGACTAATGCTTTCACCCTGTCTCCATCAATGAGCATGCTAATGAGCTGTATTTGGAGCTGGTTCATCTGTGCATCAAACTTGGATGCATTGCATTACAAAGCTGCCAAGTTTGAACTGGGCTTTCGTTTGAATATTAATTATTGTTTGATATACACTGCCCTAGAGGCAGCATCCTTTGGCAGCTATTTTCATTCACTGGCTATAGGCCGCTAACCCCTGTCTCCTGCATAATAAGCTTGATTCTATTGCAATGTGAAAGATGCATACACAGAACTGATACCAGTGTAAGAAGTTCTCTCCTTTTGAACATTTAAATGTTATTCATGAAACCAGTTATGAACATTGTTTTTAAGATACCACATTACCCTGCTTTACAACAGTGCTTTCCATGAATTTACATTGCTTTCACTTACTTTACAGGTTATATACACACACTGTTCTGACATTTAGCTGCTTATAAAAATGCCTTATTATAAGAAATAAGTCTAAGTTGTACCTTTTGAAGTTAAGGGTATCTTTTTTAAATCATTTAGAAAGTGTATTAGACACACACACAGTTTGGAAACTGATAAGAAGAAAAACTTCTCTTAAAATAAGCTGTTCATAAAATAAATGATATACTTATATCTAGAGAAAATTAGATAGTGACACATATTTTAGTTATTTGTTTTTCTTTCCTTGTGTAGTTCTGTACTGCTGCACAATTCAAGGCAACCCAGGCACAAGGATATTGTGCACTCCATTGTATTGCATTTTATTAATGATACATCATTCAACCATAATATCTTTTTAATGAGTTACATTTATAATTTCAAGACACCGCCGGATCTTAATACATTATTACCATTCATTTGTGGGCTTTTTTTTGTTCGTTTTTTAAAAATTTTTTTTACAGGCTTTAAAAGACAGGCATCGAACAGGAAATTATATTTTACACTGAATAGTATTTGGGTGTGTGGGTCTCAAATATAAATATTCGGTGGACTTAACCTTTCTTAACCAGTAAGGCCCCTGAAAATGGCTATATTAGCATGTCTACATAACACAAATGATGTGCTTAATACCCACTTTAATTAAAGTGCTTAAAAATCAAGGTTTTGTATAGGGAATCTGCGGTTTGGTTCACAAACCTGTTATTTATCGTGTTCCATGCCATATTGTTCCCGTCAGTGGCCTCCTTCACCCTCCTGGTGTCGTCATTTGGATAGTCACGGAGCAGCTTGCCAGAGAGGTCATTGAAGGCTGCCACTGCAATCTGTCCCTTGTTCAAGTCTTGCAAAACATCTATAAAAAAAACAACAAAAAAGATGAGCTATTCCCCTGATTATATATCTCAGTTTTTTAAAGCAAAAGTGGGCGGCTGGTGTCACATCAGTTGGCTTTTGGCTACTTTTGGAAGCACCAAGTCACAGCCTGTAAAGGAATAATACATGTTTTACTTTATTTTCTAGTGAATGTAGTCAAATTCCTATCAACTTCAATCTGTCCCTGTCATTCGCGTTGCACATGCACCCTCTGCTGCTCATGTGTGATACTGTTTTAACAAGACCACAGTTAGACCCACAAAGAATGGCTGGTGTTGCATTTTTGTCTTAAGAAAATATTTCAGAAAAAAAATGTGATTACATTAATAAATGTTGGAAAGGCTGTTATGAAGTGCAACTAGCAACTAGGTTACAACTACTTCACCATAAAAATATCCTCATTTCAGCACCTCATTTACCTCAAAATATCCTCATTTTCAGCAAAGTGTAAAAGAAAATCCACATTAGCCGCCCCAACCCAACAATGTGTGCACACTTCTCCATCTTTATACAGGTATATGATATTAAATATGATAAATGCACTGTGAATGCATACAGTCACAGAGAAAAGTATTGGCACCCTATACTTAATATAAGATAATGAAAACATGTTAAATACAAGCATTTAGTGAACATAAGCCACCAATTAATATGACAAAGACCAAAATACACAATTTCTGGTACTTAAACAATCTTTATTAAAAAAATGTAAAAAAAAGCACTTAAAGCAATTTTAAATCATTGTTCATGACAAAAGTACTGGCACAGTTCCATTAATTATTTTAAATTATAGAACTAATTGAAAAATATGTTAATTTCTTACGGTTCTGTAGGAAAACGTCTACATATTAGATATGTACATGTGCAGTGTGGAGTAGTGGTTAGGGCTCTGGACTCTTGACCGGAGGGTCGTGGGCTCAATCCCAGGTGGACTGCTGCTGTACCCTTGAGCAAGGTACTTTACCTAGATTGCTCCAGTAAAAACTCAACTATATAAATGGGTAATTGTATGTAAAAATAATGTGTAAAAAATAATGTAATTGTTTGTAAAAATAATGTGATATCTTGTAACAATTGTAAGTCGCCCTGGATAAGTCCTTAATCTGTTACCTTCAATTATTGTATGATAACTGTAGGGTACAAATACTTTGTCTGTGACTGTATATTTCACACATGACTTACCTGCATATTTTCGAATGTGTATAATATAAAGAAATGACCTGTAATTCAAAGTGGCGCTCCCATCTTGCCCTTTATTTAGTGCTAACCTTGTAATCTGCCAGCTGTTTGGTCAGGGGTTCCTTGGAGAGCTGTTGCAGGTTGTGCTGGCGCACCTCGTTCTGACCAATGAGCATCTCTACCTCTCTCCTCTGCTCCTCCCATTGGTTACTGTCAGTCACCATGTCCTCCAGTTGCTGCAGCCTTGTCTCCACACCGTGCTGAGTGCTGTCCCACTGGTTGCGCACCCGTTCCACTGAAGGAAAAAAGCACATGCTTTCTCAGAACAGTCCAGGGTCCACTCAACTCAGGTATTTTTTTTAATTATATATACACACACAGTACTTCAGGATATCCAGATATCAAATTACATTTTCTTTACGTTGGAAGATACTCTGCCCCACCATTACAGTGGGAGTCCATTCAAAAGAATCTATATGAAAATTAGAACAGGGTACATTTTATGAAAATGCTCCTAAAGTGGTAGCAATCCAGGTATCAGGATGCACTAAATACAAATACACTAAAATCCCATAGCATGAAACCCTGACTTGTAACAGACTGTTTTTAAAGAATGTGTTTTTGCTTGGTAAAACAAAATCTGGAGCATTTACAGGGATAGGTAGTATACATCCACACATATTTTCAGTTGTTAACGGAACAAGATTCCAGTGATTCTGTGGAGTACTGCCTGACACACCAGATAATGACTTGCTTTTTGGAAGGAAAAGTCGACACCCGAGCAAATTTTAATAAAAGTAGAGTGACATGTTATTCTTCTTACATTTCTCTGTAATGAATGTCCGTACATCTACATTAGAGGTCTTATTCTTGATATTCTGAGCCAAGGTAAAGATATCCTCCAGCTGAGAGTGCCTCTGCTCCAGATCAGCCTTTGTCCTCTAGAAAGAAGAAGGATTTGAAATAATCTACTGTAGGTTACCTTGATAAACAAATCCTCATACAAACAGCAAAAAACAAATACAATAAAATTACTAGCATTAAAAAGATCATTTTTAAAAATGTGTTTTTTTTTTACTTAAATTAGAAATCATTCTAAACAAGTCATTCAATATTGTGGGCGCTTTAAAACAAAAGCTTCCTTTTTATTACCCTGCAGAATGCTCAATAAGTGGGAACTGGGAACACACAGGTTCTATTCATATCCCCATTGTGAACTGCCATAAAATTGAAAGAAAATACCTTTAGGCGCTCGACAGTGGCTCTGATCTCATCTACATCCCCTACAGTCACTATGTTTGACTTCAGCATCTGGTCTATCAGAACCAGCCAATCAGCAAGCTCTGTGGCCGTCTCATTCAGATCTGTGGGGGCTACCGGATCTGGACTCTGCACAGTCTGATGGGTAGCATCTGAGGTCACCAGGCTGGCCATCTGGACCACGGAGGGGACTACAGTGCAGAAAGACAGAAGAGAGAATAAAATAACCAGCAAATCTAACAATTCCTCAAGTCAACAAGTCAACAATTTCCTCTCCAAAATGTTCCACCCAAAATGTTCCAACACGCAGTGGGAGCCCAGTGATAAGTTGAACATGTATTAGTTGATGAAAAATGCCATACCTGTGACCCTTTGCTGTGTGACCTGCTGAGTACAGCTGACAGTGGGCTGTTGAACAACCTCCTTCAATATGAAGTCAAGTGCCTTCCAATCAGCAGCCAGCTGTTCTATTTTACTCTATACAGAGGCACAGGAGATATCATGAATTTACAAATGATTTTAATCAACCGTGAGCATAGGTAACAGTTTTTTATGCTGGGCTGACATCATTATGTGTACATTATGCAAACGTCCACTTGCAACAGAAAAGTACAGTTATATCATATTAGTTTATTTAAAGTAACGCAAATAGGCTTTCAAAATTCATGCAAAAAATAAATAAATGTAAAACTAGTGCTGGGACAAACACAGGATTTTCATGCTCGGATATTCGCTCAGAATTTAAATATTCATTGGTTTTTCAAAAAGTAATAAAAGCCATTATATTGCTCTGAACGCAGGCAGAGACAACATAGCAGCAGGGGCAGGGGGCGTGGCCGTGGCCCCTGTGTGTGTGCCTTTATTTTACAGCACGTTAAAATAGAAAAATATCCCAGGAGTAAAGAATAAGTTGTGTAGGACTTCCTTTACCCCAATGAATTAACTATAAAACAAAGGATGCCAAATAGCAGTTCAAGTTAAACGTTGTTTTGTTTATTCCCGAAAAAATACCTTTTCTTGAGGAAGTAACTGCTGCCTTTTCTGAAGATCAATAGATCTGGCAAGAAGATCTTCCATCTCGGTTTTGCGTTCCTTCATTGTGGTCTCCAGCATCTGGAAAACCCATAATCATTTTGGCTATTTTTAAAGACACAACGTTGATAAACTAGCATACACAATCATAACTGAAGTCATTGTATGTTATCTTGCTCTTATTGTATTAATACTTGTACTGTGATTCTTGAAATGTATCTGTTGTTTACGACTAAGTCGCCCTGGATGAGGGCATCTGCTAAGAAATAAATAATAATAACAACAACTGTAATTTCAACCCTGTTATCTCAATCTACATGCAGTACTTTGGCGAAAAAAATCACGTAAGACTGGTTGATCTGATTTTCACAATCCTGGTCTAATTATATTTCAACTTGCTTTTCAGAGTGGCTTTGCACAGCTAGACACTGAAATCAAGGACTGTTGTAAACACAGCTAAACATGACATCAGGACAGTTATTAGGTAAAAGCCTACCCATTACATCTGATAAACATATGTTACACAAAGCAAATGTTACATAAGGCTGTAATAAGATCCTATAAAGATTATTTTACGCTTTTTTGTAGCTCAAAACAGATAGCATCTGTTTTTTCTTCTAGCAGTTTCTACAGGGATTTTTTTTTTTTAAATGTGTTTAAAAGTGCCCTGGAATTACACCTCACTAACTAGTATGATGGAGCAAGATACCTGAAGCTCTGAAGCAGACATCCGACTGGGTCCTCTTGTGGTCAGTTTCTGCCTCTTCACACTCACCCAATCAGAGAGCTGGTAAATTTTGTCCTGGAACTGGCTTTGGTTTTGGAGGTTAACCTCAACCTCACCAACTTTGTCAAAAAGCTCCCTGGATACCTATTAAAAATGTATACATATATATTTTTTATATATGACAAGTATTACACTTTTCACACATACAGTCAACTCTCAATTATCCGTAGGCAGATTATCCAGGTCACGGCTTAACCGTACTTGCAAAAAAGGAAGAAAAATACAGGTGTACTGTAGAGCAGCAGTGCGGAGTAGTGGTTAGGTCTCTGGACCTGGTTCAATCCCAGGTGGGGGACACTGCTGCTATACACTTGAGCAAGGTACTTTACCTAGATTGCTAGATTGCTCCAGTAAAAACCCAGCTGTATAAATGGGTAATTCTAGGAGGCTGTGTGGTCCAGGGGTTAAAGAAAAGGGCTTGTAACCAGGAGGTCCCCGGTTCAAATCCCACCGCAGCCACTGACACATTGTGTGACCCTGAGCAAGTCACTTAACCTCCTTGTGCTCCGTCTTTCGGGTGAGACGTAGTTGTAAGTGACTCTACAGCTGATGCATAGTTCACACACCCTAGTCTCTGTAAATCGCCTTGGATAAAGGCGTCTGCTAAATAAACAAATATTATAATTTAATTCTATGTAAAAAATAATGTGATATCTTGTAACAATTGTAAGTCGCCCTGGATAAGGGTGTCTGCTAAGAAATAAATAATAATAACAAAGTACACCTTCTTTTACGAATGGGCAGGTTCTATTATTAGGTCGGTGACTGCAAACATGTCGGCAAGTAAACGTAAACACGTGGTTTTAACAATTCACGAAACACTACTGTAAAACAACTTTCAGTGGAATATGGAATTGGTGAACAGAAGGTTCTTGGTATAAAAGAAGAAGGAAGAAGATGATTTCATACGTAAGTAGCTCTGATTCTTAGAGGTTTGCCAAAGAGAAAATTTAGGATGACCAACTACTTTAAGAAGCTATAAAGCAAGTACACTACACTGCATATGTTTTTTATACATTTTTATAGGATTTGCATTATCTGTGTTTTTGTTTTATCTGGGGCATCCCTCCCTTCCATTACCCCAGATAAATCGAGAGTTGACTGTACTACTAACCTAACAATATTAAAACCTACCAACAGGGCTGCTTTATCAATTTACTTTTGAACCTTTAAATATTAAACTGAATACATGTCATATGCTTGCCACTGTAATTATGTCAAACGTTAAATCAGAAGCATTTCCGATCTACTTTGAATCTGTTGTGTTTGTCTTTTTCATACACAGAACCGTCAACGGCTGTCTATATCCCATAACCAAATTAGTGTTATCTAGATACTTTTGGCATATAACAGCGCTAAAAGATGGCATTTGAGATGATCCGATTCTAACCAAATATGCTCAAGTGCCTAAAAGCCTCGACAAGTTTAAAAGTACCTTGCTCCAGTTCATATTTACAGCTCTCAGTCTGGTAACATGTTTATCTCTTTCTTGCAGGTTCATGCCTCTGCTTGATAATATCTGAGGTCCATTTTTATTGAGCCAGTTAAGTTTTTCATTCTCAGAATCCATCTTTTCTGCCAGTGCCTATAGGGAGAAAAAAGAGAATGAGCACATGAAGACATATTTCATTTTAATTTTAAAAAGTCTAAATTGTCATTTTGAAAATGCTCAGTTTACACAGTTCCAACAAGACTCATCATGCCAACTTAATTTTAGCACCATCAAAACTAAAACTCATTCATTTTACAAACAATGATTACAGAAAGACCAAATTGTGACTATGGTTTTTATCTTCAGATCATTTTAATATTGCTGTAGAATTATGCATATGAGATTTCTAATCCTGTTCATTTAATATACAATACGAGAGAATGTCTTCTTGACATGGTAAATGAGCATTTCACAAGACAGTTTACCAAGGGGTTTGTTTAGTTAACAGAGATTTTGGATAAATCAATGTAATTTAAATTGAAAGACTGCAATACATCTTGCCTTTAATTCTTTTAAGTTTCTGTCTGTAGCAGTCACTGGTAAATTTCCTACAGTGCACGCTGCTTCTTCTAACCAGAGACCCAGTTCATCCGTCCTCTTCAGGAAATCTGTCAGCTGGTTGTCTTCCCCTTTAAGTCTAGTCATATACACAAAACATATATACTGTATTATTATAAAGAATCAGAAAGAAAATCTAAAACAGGCAACACTATTTTGCAGATAAATTGTAGCATGTTTTTCACAATGCATCTCTTACAGTATTTCAGAAAGTTCCTAGATGAGAACTGTTGATTACATATGCAGGTTGCCTTTAAAGGGTACCAATTAGCACAGGCAAGCAGCGGGGAATCAATTTATAGTTTACCTGTACCTGTTAAGCTTCCTTGCTTACTGTGGAAAGACAGCGCGCAGGATTATAAACGCACCAGCAAAAACTAAGTAATAGAAGAAACAGCGAATAAAAAAGAACTATCTAGAAGACTATAATGAAGCACACCCTTTCAAATTCTCACCTGTCAACCTATCTTCCACAACAAGCACAGAATTCAGCAAGCTTCCTTTTAAATTAGCTTATGCAACAGGCATTGTGATTAACCCTCATGGCTCATTGGAATACAATGACAAAATCACTGGCCAATATATTTTAACTCAATAAAGGGCCAGGATTTGGTACTTACCTGTTCTGCCGTTCTCTAACCTCCTTGGAGATTGCTTTCCACCTCTTATTCAGTCTGCTTAGTTTCTCCTGCAAGAGGCTGCTGTCTGGGACAGAAAGCTGCCCAATGATTCCCTCTCCGGTCTTGTTTAAAGTTGTATAGATGGACTGGTGGCTAGTCAGGCCCTCCTCAAGCTCCTACAGGAGAAAACCAAATACAAAACTTAAAACTCATTCTTCAAATCGTTTTCAACCAAAAGCTGGTGCATTGCAGGTCATAATGAGTTACACAGTACATTATCATGTTCTATGCATAACTATTCAGTGGCTGAAACAGCAGTAGCAAATCAATGAAAATTAAGAAAACATATTGAAATACAGCAGTACAGTGCGTTTCCAGACCTGCTGTTGCATCTTTGCCTGGTCAAGGTCCAGAACACCATCAGGACCACTACCATCAGCAAGCAACTGCTCAGCTTCAGTCACCCACTGGGTGAGGTCATTCAGATCACAATGGAACTGCCGCCACTCCTCCACAGACTTGTCAAAGCATCTAGAACAAGAGATGGTATCAAGATTTTTCCAACACATTTGAAATAAAATTTCTGTTCTACATACAGGAGCAAGTTGCATGTTAAAGTGTGGTAAAGGTTTTCCTGACCTTGTCCAATAACGAAACATACTTCTACCTCCTATGAAAAGAAAAGGAACTATTGATATACCTTTTGTTGGTAGTCTGCATTATTTTCAAACGACTGGATGGAGTGATTTATTGAAATATTAAAGCACAGGTGCCAGACAGAAGCCATGAAAAGCCAAGGTCTTTCAGTAGCAATCAAGATAAAGATGCCACTCTATATCTGTTATTTGCTCCATAATTAATTGCATTACATTGAATGTGTATTTCGCATGCATCTTTTTTTTTTAATTTAACAATACCTCGTTCTGTCTAAAGGTTTACTTTATACAGAATTATGAATGTATTTATATAACTATTGCTTGTTCATTCATATGCATGCCATCGGCATACATCAATTTTTATTAGCGCAAGTCAGTCATAAAAAAAGGTTTTGCCTGGCTCACTTAGTAAATAAGATATAAGGTGAGCAATGAACAGACCATAATATGACTGGATTATAAAATTTAATAAGGTAAGCTCACAGTCGGTGTTTACTATAAAAATCATAAAAACACAGGTCCAATTTATCAAGTAGGACAGTTTAAACATATAATTATTATTAATTTAGCAGACACCTTTATCTAAGGCGACTTAGAGACTAGGGTGTGTGAAGTATGCATCAACTGCAGAGTCACTTACAACAACATCTCACCCGAAAGACGGAGCACAAGGAGGTTAAGTGACTTGCTCAGGATCACACAATGAGTCAGTGAGTGAGCTGGGATTTGACCCAGGGTCCTCCCGATTACAAGCCCTTTTCTTTAACCACTGGACCACACAGCCTACTAGCTACTACTTTCCTTGGAAAGCTTTTTGTGCATTTGTTATAATCTCAGTAATATGTCAACACCAGATATGGGATCTATAAAAGGCCTATTGTGCACGGCAGGAATCCTTTTATCTGGTGTTGAGATTATTAAAGCTATTCGTCACCTGCTTTTGTAATGTCAAGAGTCAGCTGTAGCTAATGAGCATCAGGTTGTTTAACACTTATCAATCTTTTGCACCAATATTTTTTTTTTTATTAAATTGGATTTTAAAATGTTTCAAAACTATGCACAAAAATCCACACAGGTAAACGCACTTCAACTTTAAACCTGGTGAAAAATCTGGCCCCACAACGTAAGGCACCCAAAAATTGTGCTTTAACCCTTTCAACTCACTTAACTTTATGTCTAACCAACGCACTGAGGCTTTAGATATCATATAAAATCACTCCACAATCATGAACTGATGGTTCCTTTGGAAACTTTTGTTCTCAATTAAAAAAAAAATATTTGCATATAATATATTTCATCAGCACAAGCCTGATCTTTTTGTGAAGCAGGACACAAGTAACGACTTAAATTAAAAGGTAACGTAAGAGCTTAACATTGCACTATAAAGCCATTTTAAAACCTCATACTGTGTGAACTCACCCTTTTCGGTCATTGTACATTCTATTAAGTCTGTCCCATTCAGAATTCAGCTGGGTCAGCCTGTCCCCTATTTGCACAACCTCAGCCCTCGGCACTTCCTGGATCACATCAGGCTGCTTCTCGTGAATGACAGCTACTTGCTCTCCAAGTTTTTCAAGCATGTCCTTTATATACTGCAACACAAAAAACATGTTTTCAACCGACAAGATAACCAAATGGTTTTGACAATTCAGTGCCCTGTGAATTTAATGGTGAAGTACTGTCGACTATTTCAAAATAAGTGTCACAGCTCTGTCTCTCGCTGACTGGATATGAAGTGCATCTAACTCATGAACACGATCAACTTCAAATCAGCCCCCCAATCGCCATTGTTTTTGATTGGTGCAAGTGGCACCCAATGGGTCTGAAATCAGTTTTAGTGAATCACTCAATTTTATTCACTAAATGCACTTGACAAATCAGCCATGTCAGAAAATAACAAAATTGGAATACAGGGCATCTATAAAAACCTCTACAACCTCACTAAGTAATTGACTGATAAATGTAGTGAGCAGAATGAAGCGTCAGCGAGTTTTATACAAAAATATTCATCAATACAAGAGGGTTGAAGGACTACTATTTTCTAAAACAGAATGTGCATCCTTTATAAAAAAATATATATCAAAATAATAATAATTTAAATTTTAAAAACCTGCATCCTTGGTACCTCATATGTCATCTTAATTGATTAAATGTTTACCTTTAATGCATCCTCTTGACTGGAAAAGTCCTCGTATATCCCACTGCTGAGCTCTGGCGAATTCAGCAACAGCTCAATGTCAGCCATTGCCAGTAGGACTTTGTTAACTTCAAGAAGGTAGTCAGAAGGCAAGAGGGGTGGCCCATCAACAGCCTGGTAATGCACAGGTACTTGCTGTTAGGATAGAAGACAGAGTGATAATACGAAACAGATGCTGCAAGGGTTCATTTTATCCCTTTCAGGAGCAAGCATTTTTCAGTGGGATGCTCCCTCAGGACCAGGCATTTTTTGGCTGTAGTTGACTCTCTTCCTATAAAAATTCACTGAAAGTCTATTTTTCACAGAAGCATCTTGGAAATGGTGTCCTTTTTTACAGAACACTCTGGGGAACAATATAAAAGTATTTCAGAAACCATACAAACTTTTTTTTTTTTTTAAGCATTTTTTATTATGTATTCTGCTTAGAGATATATGTATAAAAATGTGTTATTCTACAATACTTCCTGAAAGTTTTGTTGAAAAATATTGATGTTTGGGCAAATTACAAGACAGACCTGAGCGATTGCAATTACATAATACATGTTTATTCTCTGGGTCTTTAAGCAATAATGGACACCACTCTCAATTTATTTTCTCAAAATAAATATTTATAAATAAAATAATAGTTTAGTAATAATAGTAACAGTAATAAGGAAAAAAACATACCTGATACATTTAGTTCATTAAATAGTATATTGTTTATATCCACTTGTTTTTTGATAGTTATAAATGTTGCAAAAACATACATATTAAAACACATAAGACAGAATACATGTTGTTATATAATTATAAGTCAAATACATCAGATTTACAGTGTTTCCCCTTTTTTTATTAGCTCTAAACAAGTTCCTGTGATGTTTCGTTTCTGCCTGGCTGCTGTAAACTGTCTCCGCCCTTTAGAGACTAAATGCCCCTCTGTGACGTCACACGAGAAAAAATAAATAAATAAATAAATAAAATCAGGAAGTGAACATCAGTCCCTCCTCTATCCATTGATGTGTCTTTCAAGCCTGTACTGCAAAGTACGGTGGCCCTGTAAGCCACAAACACAAAGTGCTTTTTTTATTGTGTTTACACGATTGCGGTCCTATAAGCCCACTTCAGTATGATCATGTTAACATGATCCTGGTCCTTAAAGGGTTAAATCTGGGATACATCTGTTTTCATACCACCTCAAAATTAACATGGTCCATATGTGGCTATATTAATGCTAAAAGCACCATTTTCTGTAAACATTTGGTTCAGAATGCACTTTTGTGTTCTTATTGAAGCATTATTACTCATTTATCCAGCTCAGATTAGAATGATGCCTGGTAAGTAACGCTTAAACATTAACAAAGATTACAATTGCAACCATAACCACACACATATTGCTAAACAGTCACGATTATCATCAACACGTTGATCTTGAGCATTAACTAGCAATTTAAAACCTACTGTGGAAGTACTTACAGAGGTTTTGAAATGTGTTTGTTGAAACAGTAAGAATTGGCTCTCAATCTCCTGCCAGCGTCTATCAATTTGCACGTTGTTCAGTTCTGGACTTTCATACTGGGATAAGTTCGGTCCCTTCTTCTGGAGGGCATTGAATTCTTCTTTTCTTAAACCTAGTTCCTGCAGCAACTCCTGAAAAAACAAATACAAAGCTCAGCTGGACCCGATCACATCTCTTAATTTGTCTAGTTTTTACTTTTTTTTTTTTTTATGTATAATGTTACAGATTTAAAAAAACAGCAAAATCAGCTAGCTGGAAAATTGTTATCTTTTGCAACCAAACGATTACCTGTGGAAGCTCATCAAAACTATATCAAAGCTTTATGGTACCATTTCGTACCAACAGAAGTAAGCACTGTCAGCCTTTATCAGAGCCATTGGCTTAATAAAAACTGGCTGCATCATCAGTGCTTCTGAGTTAATGTTACCTTGGGGTATGTGTGAGATCAGGTCCATCAGTACTGAGGGCATGCTTAACACAGTAAAGGAATAACTTGAATCCTTTTGACAGCTGTTACCTGTAACTTCTGATCATCTTCAACTCCATGCAGTCCCGACAACCGGTTCTCTGTCTCATCCATCCAGTTTAGCAGACTGTCCTTTTCTCGTTTAAACTGAGAAAATCTTGGGGTTAGTTCAACGGTCTGCTTCTTCTGGATTAACTTCAACTCCTACAAGCACAACACTTTACATCAATAACATACAGATACCCACAAAAAGATAAACAGAACCACATCTTCCTCTAAACCTGACAAGCAGTTCATAAAACATATCACTTAGCAGCTCTGCCAATCAGCTGTGTTCCATGCCAGATATTCACAATACAGCAAATAATGTAACTAAGTTTCATTCATAAGATCTGCAGTTCTCAAGATATAGCCTTCATTAACCATAACTTGTGCATAAGTAGGTCACCTTGACTTGAATTGTAATATAAAAGTTTACAGATGATGAACTCAAGATCAAAAAATGTAAGTGTGATTTACATGGAAATTAATCACACGCACACTACATGCTGATTGTGCACGTCTGTGAGTGTACACTACCGGTCAAAGGTTTTAGAACACCTCCATTTTTCCAGTTTTTATTGAAATTTACGCAGTTTAATGTCTCAATGTACTCTGAAATTAAAGCATAGAACAAATAAACAATTGGAGATAAAAAAGAAATCATGGAATCGTTTTGTTTAACAAAATTTAATCTAAATTTTTGCCTCATCAAAGTAGCCACCTTTTGCAGATATAACAGCCGAACACACTCGTGGCATTCTTTCTACAATGGAAATCAAATATTGTTCGGAAAGTTCTTCCCAACACTGTTGCAGAAGTTCCCACAAATGTGTTGCACTTGTAGGTTGCTTTGCTTTCACCCTTCTGTCCAGTTCATCCCAAACCAGCTCGATGGGGTTTAAGTCTGGAGACTGTGCTGGCCATTCCATGTTTTGAAGCCTACCATCTTGTTCTTTTCTTCTAAGGTAGTTCTGACATAGCCTGGAGGTATGTTTTGGGTCATTATCTTGCTGTAGGATGAACCCCTGACCAACTAAGTATACCAGAGGGTATTGCATGGCGCTGCAAAATGCTGTGGTAGCCATTTTGGTTCAGGGTGCCACTCACTCTGTGCAAGTCGCCGACTCTGGATCCAGCAAAAAGCCCCAGACCATCACGCTTCCTCCTCCATGTTTGACAGTTGGTGTCACACACGAGGAACCATCCTTTCGCCTACTCCACGGCGTACAAAACCCTGCGTGATGAACCGA
Source organism: Acipenser oxyrinchus oxyrinchus (assembly GCA_030684275.1). Taxonomy (NCBI): domain Eukaryota; kingdom Metazoa; phylum Chordata; class Actinopteri; order Acipenseriformes; family Acipenseridae; genus Acipenser; species Acipenser oxyrinchus. Next base: position 63,995,886 of record CM060252.1, on the reverse strand, counting down.
AGATTTCTAATTTTGATTCATCAGTCCATAAGACCTTCTTCCAGTCTTCAGTAGTCCACTGGCGGTGCTTCATGGCCCAGGCAAGCCTCTTTTTCTTATTTTGCCATCTTAGCAATGGCTTTCTTACTGCCACTCGACCTGTCAAACCTGCAGCTCAAGTCTTCTCTTCACAGTTGAAACTGAGACTTGCTTACTTCGACCAGTGTTAAGCTGTGCTTGAAGCTGTTGTCCTGTGAGCCGCCTATCACGCAAGCTGTTGACTCTCAGAAACTTGTCTTCTGATTCTGTTGTGGCTTTGGGTCTGCCAGACCTCTTCCTGTCAGAGTTTCCTCCAGTTTCCAAGTGCCTTTTGATGGTGTAGGAAACTGTACTCACTGACACCTTGGCTTTCTTTGCAATTTCTCTAAAGGAAAGACCTACACTTTTAAGGGTTATAATGGTCTGCCTGTCTTCCTTTGTTAATTGCCTTTTTCTCGCCATTATGATAGCAATATACTACTTCCTGCAGTACAATACTGTCCAAATAATGCTTAAGAGGGTGTAGTAACACAGTCTGTTCCAACACTGCTTTTATACAGACAGAGGGTTTGTAAGTAATCAACAAAAGTTGGGACACCTGTAGGAATTGTTAGCATCAACTTTCAAGGCTTAATTTACTTCCATTGCTGCAGAACAGCTGTAAGTTATTAACCCATTACTTGTTCCCTGAAAAAGGCCTTTTTGTACATTATTTTTCAGTTTTTTCAGTTTTTGGTAACCTAAACTTTTTTTTAACCTCTGGCAGTTTACCGCTTACCTTTGTACCATTTCAGGTTATTCACTGGACTTGAACTGCTTAAATTTCAATAAAAACTGGAAAAATGGGGGTGTTCTAAAACTTTTGACCGGTAGTGTATATGGTCATCCGTTGTATTGCTTGTATACATTTTAAATACAGCTTATGTTTCCAACTCTTTCTGCTTCTCCAAATGAACATACTTTAGAAGCAACAGATTGGGTGCTTACTCTCAGAGTACTGTACTTGGTCTGCAGTATCAACAGCTTCTTGCTTATCTCTTCTCTCTTGCCGTCGCCTGAGGTTTGCTGTAACATCTGCTCTCCCTTCTGCAGCATCTCTTCTATCAGAGCCTTTTCTTCATCCATCTGTAAATGAGTTAAGGCACTTAATATTATTTTACTTCATTTCTGTTTGTTCAGTTCACAACATGGCTATATTCATTAGGGGTTATGATAATTTTCCTAAAATAAACCAGTGTTGATTTACACAGGGATTTAAAAGATACTCGTTTAAACCGATAGTCTCCTGTGTTTGCACTATGGCTAGATGCATCACCAACAGGTATGAGATTTCAGCTCAATGTTGCCTTTATTGTAAATGTGCACAGTCACATGATCAAGATATGTACTCTATTCTCTAATAAAAAATAGTATTTTTCAAATATGCTTGTGCCTAGTGTTCATGCCTGTGGTAGCTGTGAGCACTGATCTGTTTGTATAAGATCCTATCAACATTAAATACTTGAAAATAAATATGTGAATATACTGTAGGTTTTGGGAACATTCTTTAAAACAATATGATGTTTACCTTTTCATCATCTTGAGGATGCTGCTCAGGGGAATCCAGCTGCCTGTCCAGGTTCTTGAGCAGGTTCTGCAGGTCCTTGTCAAACAGGTGCAAGTCATCAGAGGGCACCTTCTCCATCTTCTGCCCCTCCTGCCTCACACTGACTTCATAGGTCAGGGGCTCTGTACCCACAGACATCTGAAAAAACATAACATAATAAATACAAATAGTGAACATTCAATTAAATATATTTTAACTATTCTTTACATGTTAGGGTAGCAATAAGGATTTAAAAGTCATATATAGGTCACATGTTCTCTAACTTACTGCACACTTCCAAGCCACATCACTGCAAAGCAAGCTTTGGCAGCTTTCAACACCACATTTACCTTAGCAGCTTTAATATGCTGGGAAACCTTCTCAAAGTTGCGATTTAGTTCTGCCAGTTTGGGTTCCACAACTTCACGGCTAGCCGACCCTCTGCTAGTCATCAGAATAATTGCCTGATCCCGCACACTGTCCACACGTAAACTAACATCATCCAGTTCAGAGAGCAGGTTCTGAAGAAATGGCAACAAGGCATCAGTTTGTTGCTTGTGTTTATTCATTTATGCAAGAAGAGGTGATCAGGAAGAATGAACGTTCCACTACCTTGATGACTTCCTCCTTCTCGCTTGGGGTCTGTTTATCTGTCTCATCTAAGCAAATTTCTGTTTGGTAGAGCCAAGTGCTAATGTGGGCCAAATTCTCATCGAAGATCTCCATCTCATTCTGGTGTTTCTACAGTAGAAACAAACAACAGATGTTAGTAATCCATCAAAGTAGGTTTAAAATAAATAAAAAAATATCCTGTTAAAACCAAAGGATTCTATCATCCTACAGGAAGTTGGTTTGATATCAAAGGAGGGAAAGCTTAGCACTGTGGCTGCAAGTGCTGTATCAGTAATAATACAGCTTCCCAGGTTCATCAATCTAGATCCTCTCACATAAAGACAATTCTGCCATTCTTTTTAAAAATCATTGGTCATCAATATAGATGACCAATGACAACCAATCGCTGAAGATAAAGTGCTTAAAGAAAGTTAATCCCCCCTCTTCATATACTACAGCCCTTTTACCCACCAGCACGGTGCTGAGCCAGTCCTCAGTCCAGGTGCACACTCGTCCCCAGCCTGCATTGAGCCCACACAGCCTCTCCTCCAGCCCAGTCTCGCTGCCCTCCACTAGGCCTTGCAGGGCAGCACTGCTCTCTGTGATGCTGCTCAGGTTAGCTTTTCTCCTCTCCAGCTCCTTTAGCACGCCCTGCACCCAACACAAACTCATTAGTAAACTGCAGTTCATCCAAAATCATTCCATTCAAATATTTTGGGAATATACAGTAAACAAACAACATCTGGTTAAACTAATGTTAATAAGATAAAACAACTTAAAATTCATACACTTCAGACCCCAATACAGATTGAATGAAAGACAGAAAACAACAGGAGGCCGTGAAGTGAGGCTAGGTAACATCCTTAGAATTTTATGTACATAAAATGGTCGGTGGAATAGCATTAGCAAAAAACATTTGTTTAATTGCCCCTAACCCCTCTGTAGTCTTCATCGGATATGTTCGATTCCTTAGTGGTCTATGAGTAGCCGCCATCGGTCATGTTCAATTTCACGCTATGCATCCCTTCTTAGCTGTGTAACTACGACATGCCGTCATTAAACTGCACCAAACTTCATACAGGAGACAATCAAGCTCTTGTCGAAGGTGCTAGTCTTGTCTCCGTTTACTTACACAGCTTGAATGACAGGCTGTTCGCTTTGAGGATAGTAGCTTTGATCGGTGTTGCAGCTGTCACTCTCTCACAGAGCCACATTCCCAGATCATCTGTTTTTGTTTTTTTTTCCCCCCAGCCCTCCAAAAAAGTTGTATTTTTATTTTCTATTTCAAAGGACAATGAAAACATTGAATACATGCAAGTTATTAATTGTGTGATATTACAACGTATATACATGTATAAACTGTAACACCCCATGTACAGTAATTCTGTATTTTACTGTATATATGAATTCCTTCCATTTCTTATGTTTTGTATTTTATATCATTTTGAAGACAAGCCTACATTTGCCCAGGCAATCTCCGCATCGACATCAGCTGGCATGTTTTCTGAAGCATTCTTCTGGTTTAGTGCGGTCTCTGTTGCAGCGAGCCACTCTTGCAGAGCTGTCGTCTCCTTCTGCAGTTTTTGAGAGAGTTGAAGGGCTTTCTCCAGGTCCTGCTTGCCTTCTGTCACCTATACAGATAGCAAGCAGATTTATATTTAATAAACAAAGTACTTTGGGGAAGGCATCTGTGTTAATACTAGGATATTTTTGCAAATTACAGGGATAGCAAAGACATTTCCTTGCCAACAACCTACACAATTTTTTGGTAGGCTGGTAAGTTATCGCACTTCTGTATTTGTAGTTCTGTGGTGCTTTATAAAAGGTACAAAAGTGTTCCAAAGGAAAACAAACTCTTAAGTGAGTTACAAATATCCACCTAGGGCAGCAGTGTTTTTACAATGTCGTTTTTATTACAAATCACCCCATTAGAGAAGGCACAGCTGGTGCCATACTTGCAAGAAAAATAATAAAAAAGTTACATTGATGTATGCCCATAATTCTGTTTTTGTAGCCTATAACAACTTTGTGCTTGAGGACACTAAGGGGCATTGAGAGAATTGGCCAAGAAAAACCAATTATGCTTCAAAATATGTCTGTAAAGACTGTATTTCAACAAAAAAAGTACTCTCTGCATCAAAAAACTATAAACAGAGAATCTACTACGAGATGTATGTAACAATTTGCATATATCTACAGAACAGGACAAATAGAGGCCCCTTGTTTGTATCTTAACAGGTATGTATTCAATCATGATAAAATTTGGTCTGGGCCTCCTATTTGCAATATTTATTTTTCAACCAGAAAAAAAATCCATTAGAAAGGTTTTATTTATTTGTTTCTTATCTCATTTATTGCCTTGGCACTTTTCACAAAGCCCTATAACAATGCTGTGTTCAGGACTCCCATAAGCCCTATTTTTAATCTCCAGTGAGCAAATTTGACACTCTTTACCTGAGCTCCAAGGTCATTGTAAAGGAGTTTTAAAGCAGTTAGCTGCTCATCCATTCCCTTGGGATTGTCAGTCTGTTGTTTCTGTACAATCTGCCTTCCCGTCTTAATTACAGTCTCCACCTCCAATTTCACCTCGCTTAAGGTCTTGTAGAGTTTCTGATATAGGGGGGCAGGGGGAATATTAGCAACAGAACAAAACAAAATTAATAGTAAGGAGTGGTAAAGCATTCAAATAAATGGTTCCTACATCTAACATGCAGTTACTTTGAGATATTTTAAAAGGATGTGCAAGTGAACCGGTTTAACTGCCTGACAACTACCAAACCTCGGAACTATTCAAAAGTAAACAAGTGCTATTTAAAAAAATAAATACATAAATAAAAACTCAAATACTATGTGGTTTCTATGATCTGATAACTCTTTTACCATGCATCCATCGAAGTGAGCCTTTATCTCATCTGGCTCAACACTTCTCACATCCAACACCTGCAGTTCAGCCTTGGCACCATCCAGTACACGCTTACAATCCAGCATTCGCTGCTCAAAGTTGGCAGGTTTCTGAAAGATCTGGTATTTAGTGGATATCTCCCGATGCTTCCTCTGTTGACATAACATGTGGTTCAATGTTAGGCACATAGATAAAGAATTATCAGTGATGAATTTGCATTCTGGCTTTGTGAAACAAAGTTCCATAATACTGAATAAAAAAATTGAAACATTGTGTTAAACAAGCTTTTGAAGTCAATTCTACACATTTCATACAGTGCCGATATTCTAACGCACGTTGGATATAAATAAGTATTTCACATTACTCAAATTTTGACTGATATTGCTGGATTAGCTGATGAATGTTTGAATGGAACAACAAAATTGTTCAATGTGCCCTTCAGTGCTCATGCAGAATCTCTATGAAACGTACAGTACTTATATAACATCATTAAATCAAAAGGACACCTTTGTCCATCTCTCACCTGGAGTACGTCCAGTAAGGTACCCCCGCGAGGAGACTTGCCCTCTGGGGTGACAGGGGGGAAGTTGCCTGCATTCCTTCGTCGCAGCTCCTCCAAGCTGACTTCATAGGCAGCAATCTCAGCTTGAATGGTCTAGTATCAAACAGAACAGAAAAAAGTGCCATGGCTTTTATATATATATATATATATATATACACATATATCTTTTTATATTCAATGTTTACTTGTTTATTACTGGAACAGCTTTGTGTATTGTTTACTACTAAAATGTCTGATTCCCAATTGTTAAGTTACAATTTGTATTTGTTACTAAATCCATTAAGTAAATATGTATTGTTTATTGAAATAAACCTAGTTTATTAGATTCTAACGCAGTATGGACAAGCACCTGTGCCTCCAGTGGAAGTTGAAAGGCATCAAGCCTCTCAGTCAAATAGGAGGTCAGCTGCTGGTCCAACTGCGTCAGTGACTCTTGAAGGGCCTGCAGAAGCTGGTCATTCTCCCGAAGACACTGCAAGTGCTGTTCCAAAGAGATCTGCCTCCTCACAGCCTAGAACAGGGGAATTTACACAGACCAGATTAGTTAGTTGAAAAGGATAGCCATGAAAACATGCAGATTAAACTCTTTCGCTACCACTGTGTTTGGTATTGTTCTGCAACAAGAGCTGTGCAAAATTAAAAGTTCCAATCAGAAAAACAGCAGAACTAGGGGTCCCCGAGTGGTTCATCCAGTTAGGAGCACAGGATGAGTCATACAGCTTGGACAGTGCCAGTTCGCGTCCAGGTTGTGCAAAGAGGCCGAACTTTACTGGGGACCCAGATTGCTTCTCCTCACCGTGTAGCAGCAAACCCTACTGGCCAGACAACGAGCACATTATGAGTGGATAAAAAGCAGGACTGCTCTATGTTCTCCGGGATCGGTATCCCGCCCACCTCTGCTCTGGATTGCTCGGCATTAAAGCGATTCTGGCTTTAGGCTTGTGAGATCGGAGGACGATCACACGCACTCAGAACATCTGTGCTGTGTGGGGACTCGCTGCGGTGAGGAGACAAAATATAATTGGACATTCCAAATTGGGGGTAAATAAATAAATAATAATTGGTCACTAAATTTATATATACACTACCGGTCAAAAGTTTTAGAACACCTCCATTTTTCCAGTTTTTATTGAAATTTACGCAGTTTAATGTCTCAATGTACTCTGAAATTAAAGCATAGAACAAATAAACAACTGGAGATAAAAAAGAAATCATGGAATCGTTTTGTTTAACAAAATTTAATCTAAATTTTTGCCTCATCAAAGTAGCCACCTTTTGCAGATATAACAGCCGAACACACTCGTGGCATTCTTTCTACAATGGAAATCAAATATTGTTCGGAAAGTTCTTCCCAACACTGTTGCAGAAGTTCCCACAAATGTGTTGCACTTGTAGGTTGCTTTTCTTTCACCCTTCTGTCCAGTTCATCCCAAACCAGCTCGATGGGGTTTAAGTCTGGAGACTGTGCTGGCCATTCCATGTTTTGAAGCCTACCGTCTTGTTCTTTTCTTCTAAGGTAGTTCTGACATAGCCTGGAGGTATGTTTTGGGTCATTATCTTGCTGTAGGATGAACCCCTGACCAACTAGGCGTATACCAGAGGGTATTGCAAGGCGCTGCAAAATGCTGTGGTAGCCATTTTGGTTCAGGGTGCCACTCACTCTGTGCAAGTCGCCGACTCTGGATCCAGCAAAAGAGCCCCAGACCATCACGCTTCCTCCTCCATGTTTGACAGTTGGTGTCACACACCGAGGAACCATCCTTTCGCCTACTCCACGGTACAAAAACCCTCGTGATGAACCAAAGATTTCAAATTTTGATTCATCGGTCCATAAGACCTTCTTCCAGTCTTCAGTAGTCCACTGGCGGTGCTTCATGGCCCAGGCAAGCCTCTTTTTATTTTGCCATCTTAGCAATGGCTTTCTTACTGCCACTCGACCTGTCAAACCTGCAGCTCAAGTCTTCTCTTCACAGTTGAAACTGAGACTTGCTTACTTCGACCAGTGTTAAGCTGTGCTTGAAGCTGTTGTCCTGTGAGCCGCCTATCACGCAAGCTGTTGACTCTCAGAAACTTGTCTTCTGATTCTGTTGTGGCTTTGGGTCTGCCAGACTTCTTCCTGTCAGAGTTTCCTCCAGTTTCCAAGTGCCTTTTGATGGTGTAGGAAACTGTACTCACTGACACCTTGGCTTTCTTTGCAATTTCTCTAAAGGAAAGACCTACACTTTTAAGGGTTATAATGGTCTGTCTGTCTTCCTTTGTTAATTGCCTTTTTCTCACCATTATAATAGCAATATACTACTTTTTTTTTTAACCTCTGGCAGTTTACCGCTTACCTTTGTACCATTTCAGGTTATTCACTGGACTTGAACTGCTTAAATTTCAATAAAAACTGGAAAAATGGGGGTGTTCTAAAACTTTTGACCGGTAGTGTATAAAAAAAACACCACAGCAGAATAGCTACCAATGGCGGTGTATGTTTTACAAAGATCTCACTGGAAGTGTTACATATGTAACATACATACAGTATAACATACATACAGTATAATGCTATAATGTTATATGCAACCTGTTAATGTTATATGCAACCTGTTAAATCAGCTAATGGTTGACAATGCAGTACGAAACTACCCCCAACCCCTACCTGGTGACTGAGCTCTTCGTAGCGTGTATTAAAGGCCTCCAGCTTTTCACTGATGATTTCATCCAGAATTCCTCCGTCTATCAGTGTCTGTCCAAGCTCCCGGATCTGTGTCCGGTTGTCTGCAGGGTGGCGCAGAACAGACTCCAGAGACTGAGAGAAAGAAAGCAGAGAAATGATTATAGTCAAGCTCCCCTGCCAAGTAATTCCAAATACAAATCAATCTCCACTGCTGTAATGAATAGCCTCCCCATTGACCCTCACTATTAAAAACTTTGGAAACTTTAAAAAGGCATTTAAACAGGGATAATTTAAAGAGAAACACCTTGACATCAATAAAAACAAACCACCGGTGATCTAAAATAGATATATTCTAAACATAACAAGGAACTTCTAAAATAAAATGTAATGAGTTATTGATCAGAAAGTATCTGTGTCATTTTTACCTCTAGCGCTTCATTAACAGCCTCAGTGCTGTCTAGCAGGTTCTCTGCACTCTGGACATGCTCCTCCAGGTTGTTTAACCAGTTTGTCTCCATATCCAAATACTGCATCAACTCAATCCAGCAAGACCAAACCTCCTGAAAACAATTAAGAATCAAATTGGACTGAGCATGACATCCAAATGTTTACTTATCTTATTATAATGGGAAAAACAATCAGTTTATGAAAAAAGGTAAGGACGTAACAAGGATCTGCCTGTTATTGGTACAGCTTTGCTATGTGGAAATACATTTCTTAAAAATTGGGTAAAAAGAAGTAATGCTGGAAGTCACGAAATTAAAGATGCATACATTTTTTATACATTTATGCCTACCTCCAGAGTGTGACATTTGCTCCGAAATCGATCACAAAGTTTCTGATAATTCTTTAGCACAACAGCAAGTTTCAATGTCAAATCCTGGCCACCAGGGGGCGACTTTGCCACCAGCATGTTGATACTATCCTTCATAATCTTCACTTTCACCTCCTTCTGTAACACATCCTCTTTTGCTCTCTGTAGGGGGGAAAAGCAGACCAGAAACAGTGACAACACAGGGTGTCCACACGTTTTTCTGAGGTAATGCATTAGTTAACATCTTAACATGAGAGACAATGTGTCCAATGTGATTCAACATACTATAAACGTTCATCTCTACCTTCTGTAGATCACCACTTCTACCAACCAATAAAATACAAAAATAAAATAAACCAGATCCTTAATGAGCTGCAATGCAGTATAAACAAACTGCTTTCAAACACACACACCTGTCAAATGAACAGCTGAAGGTATGTTAAACAGCGTAGTTAACATTCCACATCTGGTGGCTGAAACAATGTATACTTGGTTTATCACTTGTTTTCTTCTTTGTCAAAACACAGCTGTGCCACAGAGTCTGGAGTATTTTTTTTCCATTACATTTTTAAATGTACATTTTATTTAAAACCGTGTAACAAGGTTTTCCAGTGCAACATCACATTACATGCCCTGGGGATTTTTCACATCTAATTTAAGAATGTCATCTTTCTGCAGCTGTACAGCTTTGAGGCTTTGTATTGGTGTGTGTTCCAGGACTCACTGGGCTTATACTGCTGTTAACCCCTGTGTCTCCATAACCAGGGGCCTTTGGCAATTATTATTTAGTCCTACCTTCATTTCTTCCAAAGCTCCCTCTAGCTCCTCTGGAGTCTTGTATTCAAAGTCCCTCATCAAGTACTCCTCATCCGCCTGGCTCATCCATTCTTGCATCTCCGCCAAGTCTTTCCTTAAATTCTCTGCTTTCTCCTGGTTCTCAGATATACGATCATGGTGGCTTAAAATCTGGAAATAAAAAACCTGAAAATCAACCTTCCCATCTCTAGTACATTAAATATAAAATGCTGTTTTAACAGACATGCTCTGTGAATCAAATGATCTGCAAAAATCCACCTGCCATTTCATTTTGATAATCATATGCTGCAATAAATTGTGATCAGTCTACAGTGCTGGCAAAAAATGATGTCACACATATAGTACGTATAGTCAAAAATAACCATGAAGCGCGTTTTTAACTTACCGTATTCCTTCGAATTTAAGACACACTTTTTAAAGCATTTTTTGCTTCTCAAAAATAGCCTGCATCTTAAAATCGAGTACAGTATAGTGATGCATGTATTAAAATCGGCAACAAAAGACGTGACTGACTGCCAAGAAGAGACAACAAAGGCATCTGCCCGAATACACAAGCAGCAATGTGACACTGCTGGGAAAAAACAAACCAAGCTTCCTGACGAATTCCAAGAGAAACGTTTACAATTTCAGCATTTCTAACAAACAGTACCAGCTTGGACAGATCTGAAATGCTGATCAGACCCTGTATTTTTCGACATGCCAAGTAATGTTCAATGCTGCTGGGTTACATGTTGCCTGATGCCGTGGAGTGTTGTGTCGTGCTTGCTGTTGTGTGTGATGCCGTAAGTGAGTGATGGTATGTGTACAACACACAGACGCCATCTTAAGTATTATACAGTACGCAGCACAATAAATGAGCTCCGTGGTTAATCTACAACAACACTGTTTCATGTCAGTTTTGTACGATACAACAGCGTAATTTAGGTTGTATCTTTGTAAATGCATATTTATTTGATGTTTTATTTTTTTTTGGGCTGCGTCAAACTTGAGGGCATCTTAAATTCGAAGGAATACGGTATATAAAAATGGTAATATATAAAACAGAATAAAGATCATTGAAGAAACATTATTGCTTTTTTTTGTTTCTTCTAAGTAATATAACTAACATTGAAGCAAGTCCATCACTGATATCACAGACTCAAATTATAATTAGCTAACTATAGCTAGGTTTCAGTTAAAAATGATACCAGGATCCTCGGCAACACACAGCCGTGTTGACTAGGACCAGAATGACGAGTCTTTAACAGCACTGGTGCCTTGTATGTTGTTGTAGTTAAGAAAATGAAAAGCACTGACATTTGGATTTTTTTCTTGTCTGAGCAGTTCTGTGTAGGACTTTGTTTATGGTTTAGCATATAATAACGAACATTCAACATGCCCACCTGTTTAGCTAGTTTTTCCCATCTTGCCTGGTAGTTTGCTAGTCTGGACTGTCCCCAGCCTCCCAGACCTAGGAATGTCTGCTGTTTCAGTGCTGCTTCACAGTCTTTCATGCTTTTCAAAGCTACTTCCACACTTTCCATTTCATTCACAAACATCTGAAATGATATATTTGGTGGAAACTTAGTTCAAATGAATGAATCTATTCACACATAAAACCAAAACACCATACCAAATAAACCTTTTTTTTTTAATGGTTTCATTATAATTGAATTCAGTGGTAAGATGTATTGAGTGATTTCCTACACATTTCCCAATCCGTGTCACTGTAGCAGGATCATAGCATATTAAGAATTAAATAGCAACTTGATAGCAAAATGAATATTGTGTCACAGATCACAATTCCTCCCAACACATTTAATAACTTCTAAACCAGTTCACTTTAGCAAAAGGATTTCAGCACAGAAATGTATATAATTCTACTCTTACAAACCAGGAATGTCACACTAACCGTGCATTGTTCCAAGTCCTCCCGAAGTTTCTCAGCATCTTCCAAAGCAACATTCTCTTTGGTCAGAAAGCTCTCCACTCCATCCATCCACTTCTGAACTTCTCCAGATTTATCCTATGTGGGCAATAACCAAGCAGGTTGTTAATGTGACAGCTTTGATTCAACCACATGTTTTACATTTAAACATGTGATATGGCTCATTACATTTCCCCTTTTATTTAAATAGGTAAAGCTTGTTGGTTAATGTAACAAGGGGAAAAAAACTTGCAGGCTGCAGTAAATCTGGGAAACGAATTAAATCTCGATTAGTAAATGCAGAGCTAATATTATATTTCTGATTTTATATATATATATATATATATATATATATATATATATATATATATATATATATATATATATATATATATATAATCAGAAATCTCTGCAAACATGTTATTAACATTCTATTCTAAAAAATTAAGCAAGTTAAACATCTGCCATGGACGTAAAAGTTCTGTACCTCTTGTTTTATGTATCCATTTCTACAATACAAATATACACAGTACCAGTTATATTGTATTTATAAAACTTTCAGACTTTAACCAAATAGCTGAATAAATCAAGAGGAATCTCTAAAAATATACATAGTCCAGCTAGTCAATAATTATCAAATAAGCTGCTTTCTACCTTAAATGTATTTTGGTCCCCCTTTTCCTATTTCTTATTCAGCCTGTGTTGTAATGCATTGCTTTTTAATCTGAACAGTACAATATTGGGTGTACCTCAAACTCTCCTAAATTTGCCGTAACGTCTTGCAGCGAGCAAACCTCATCCTTCGCCCTGGAACTCAATGTGTTCCAGCGTGCTTGAACATCCTCAAAACCTACAAGGCAGCCTTTGGTTATATTCCCTTGATCCTGGTCCTGCAGTCTTTTTGCGACTGCTGCCAGTTTATCTATCATTGGCTGCTGTTGCTCCAATTCTTCATGAAGCATCTAAAAAGGAAAAAATAAACAAGCATTGCCATTATTCTGCTTTTATCTGCTTGTATCCACTACCACTCCTAATTGGCATGGGGAAAAGACCAGAGTATCTGCAGATTTCTATAAATATACTGCAAAACAAATAACCTGAAACATTTTGGACAATCATTTGTTTTCAGTACCTAAAAATATTTGACATGCTAATTTCCTGTCCCTCTGTACTCTCTCTCTCTTTTTTAAAGGAGTTTCTATGTTTGTTCTTGACAAGGAATGCATGTTTTAGGGCAAGACACTGTGTCTCAAGCATAAAGAGATTCTCAAGTAACACTACATTGTAAAGTAATAGAGTATGGAAATGTAGTCATTAAACAGAATGTTTGATAAGGAGCCAGAGGACCCTAAAGCACACTGCTTAATGCCAGTTCACACCTCATCTGTTCTAGAATATAAACCATTGTCTGTGCTGAGAGCAACAAGCTGTGGCATGCACTCTAAAAAACCAAAACCCTCATTGTCAATGAAAGTGCCTTCACAAACAGTGATCGTAAAATACAAAGAATTTGTGTAGTAGAGAATACAACCCTATACTAAATAAGGAACCCAATATGCTATGTCAAAAAAATGAATGTAACTATTGTTCCCTTTCAAGTGCGAAACGTAACTTTTACCGAATGGGTATTTACCTCCTAAAGACCCAAATTCTGAAAATTGTATACCAAAGCTGCTCTTTGAGCCTGTGATGCAGTCATGGCCCCACCCCCATACCACAGTATCTTGATGACATTTTGGTGACAGCCTGTTAGTCCAATCTAACTGTTAGTCAAGAAGGCTGTTAGTCCAATCTACCCGCTTCCGAAAGCTGTCAATAGATATTATCATGACATGATGACATGTGCGATCAGCAGTAACTGCATTTACTGCGCATGCGTCACAGAACAGGACAGTGCTCAGAAAATAGCATTTTTCATAATAATTACATATTGTCATAATTTGCTAATGTTGCCGTTTTCTTCAAAAGGTCTTGGGCAAATGTGAAACCTACTTCAAAAGATTGATGCGTTTTTTTAACATGGCAAAAACCAGCAAAATTTCTTATGCCTCCATTGACTCTCTATAGAATTTTTTTTGCCTAACTCTATATAGCACAATGCTTTGCGCGCAGTGAGACGGAAGTCTCCATTGAAAATCAGTGGAGTCGAGTATCTTGTTAAATAGAATATCTTTTGAAACGCCCTTCTAATAAACTGCAATATAATTGGCTGAAGCAGTTTTGAGTGAGGCTGGATTTTCATTGGTTAAAATATTACTGTGTGCTCCCATTGGCTAGAAAGGTTGCAGTGTTTTTGGCACAGTGCGAGATTGACAGTTGGAAGTCTGTGTTTGTTGGGAAGTTTGCAGGGAAGTTCGTCTGGTTGATTGGAAATTTGCAGGTCCATACAGCCTTTCGTATTAATGAATTGACAAATTAATTAATGAATTATTAGATTAATTAACAAATACGTTTATGAATTACTGTATGCATTGACAAATTGCTGGACAAATTGACCAATTCATGAATTGACAAACAAATTGACAAATTAATGGCTAGATAGTTTTGGCACAAATGGCCCTCCATATGGGTGCTTTTCAACCTAGATACTTGTTACTGGGGTTCTAAATGGTAACACACAGGGCAGCCTTCGGCTTAACCTTATAGCATTCCAGTTGTCTGCAATCTTGCCCTTGCGACGGCTTTGGTACACCCATTTGGTAATGGTTACATTTCATACTTGAAAGTGAACATTAGGTTATTATCAAAACCCTGGTTTCCTGAAATAGAAATGTAACCATTAAATCTTCAAGGTCGCTGCATCCATGATTGCAGCAGGTTTGAAGGAAAAATGACGTTGAGAACTGTGAGCGCAGTGATTTTGTGCCCTCTGGGATTTTCAGGATTCGGGTCTTTAGGAGGTAAATACCCATTCGGTAATAGTTACATTTCTATTTCAGGGAACCAGGGTTATGATAATAACCCAACGTTTTGCTTGTTTGTGCTCCAGTATTGTTTGTCTATTTTGTAAGCTCTGTAACCAGGGGGAAAAAAACCCCATTGAGATCCTGTTTTTCCCCAAACAGTGTCCAGTATAGTACAGTGTCCAGTATAGTTTGTACAAAAACCAAAACTTGTACAAACAAAAATATATTGATTTTACTACATTTAATTTTTTTTTTAAATCCATTAAGGAATCTATGAGATCATGCCAAGTAATACAAATTCATGGTCAATACAAAATGCATCTGTTGTGAAAACTTCACCAAATAGCAATTCTGAGGGACAATGGCTACACAGGAGCTTTACCAAGGGCCAAGCAGAGCTTAGAATGTCAAGGGTTAATATCTGAACAAATGAGAATTGATATATACTGTAGATTAACAAACATGTGCACGCACCGAATAGCCTGTTCAATCAATTTAAAAAAGGATTCGGCCCTACATTATCATATAAGAATGTATCACTTGAAATAGGTCTATCATTTAAATGAGCAGTCTTCGTTGGAAATACCACAGTAGAACAAAATACTAAAGTTGTTAATGGACACCTGCCTTTGCATTCTTTATTGCGTTCTCAGCCGTTTCTGGATCCACCACCTCACTCTGAATTGAGCAAAGCTTGCTCTCTGCTTCATCCAGCACAGTTGATACACTCTTTATAGCATCCTGATGTTGTTGGGAAGGGAGGCTGACAAGGACTTAAAAAAAAAAAAAGGAAACACACACAAAAACACAACAGAAATCAGTAATCAGGGAAAAGTCTCTCGCCAAAGGGCTTTCAAATATATTATGAGTGCAATACAAGTTTAGCTGATGGGCAAACAGACATGGGGGAGACACATCACAGTAGAAGTACTGTCTAAATATCTTCTTTTGAAATAAACTTATCTTCAAGGCTTGCATATGTTTACCGTACAGATGAGAAAACAAAGATGCATAAATATATATATATATATATATATATATATATATATATATATATATATATATATATATATATATATATATATATATATATATTTTTTTTTTTAAATAGCCACCACCTTATCAGCTCTGTGAGGCAGTAAACCTGGTGAACCATTTAGACATGCTGTAACAAAGACTGCTGTATCTGTAAACCACTTTATTGACACCCCAATGTTTGATCACACAGCCATGACAGTAGCGACGACTCAGAGAGCCTGTCAAGCTATTTGATGTGAATTGTCAGGGTTGATAAAGTGATTAGCTAATAAAATAAAATGATTCTGATGTATTAGTTGGCAGTACTATGTTAATATCTACTTGGTTGGCAACTTTTTCCTTGAATCTCTCTTCCTTTTGTGTTAAATTTGTTACTGTACTTTATAAGTGCTTTAGAAATAAAACAGATACAATTTCAAAGTGTGACAGCTTTTATTGTACTGGGATAATCGATTAACATATTTTGATTAGCGTAATTAAGGCTGCGATAAACATCGGAATTAACATTAAAAACACAGAAAAAATATCATTGCAGGAAATGCACTGTTTGTGTGAAAAATACAATCAAAGTCAAGCTTATTTTATACTAATCTAATTTTGTGAGGCACAGCTGACATACTGGGACAAAACAAATGAAAAAAGGCATTGCCACAGGGCAGAAGCCCGCAGTGTAAAGATTGTAAATAGTGTTAGTTGTGAATGTAAGTTTGGCAGGGATGGGGTTAAATCCATCCCTGCCAACAACCACAGGTAGAATGTGGCCATTCCCTAATTAGGTAATTGAGTGCTAACTGTGCAATGACCACATGTATATAAAAGTCATTGTACCTATAGCAATAGATATTGAACAAGGTTGTGAAGGATTTCAGCCTGTTTTCTGACCATTTCTGTCCATATTAAATACATATGTATTTCTAATTGTTTTTATTTATGTATTTTTTTTAATAAAAATTACTTTTATAATAATGACCACATGTATATAAAAGTCATTGTACCTTCTTTATTTTGTTCCTGTTTTGTTAGTGTTTTTGTAACTAAAGGTCCGCAACAGCACTTTCACTGCAGCTTCCTGACAGCACATGACAGTTTGATTGGGAACCAATAGTGATCGTTCATGAATGAGACACTTTTAGTCATTTAAACTAGTCATTTATTTGACATGCAACAGGACAGCTGCTGTGAAAGTGCACGTTTGTTTACAAAAATACTAACAAAACAGGAACAAAATACAGAAGCTACAAGGACCAAAATAAAGAGTTAAACAAAACACCGGAACAAACACCAAAAACAATATTCACTAGTGATGGAAATGAAGCTTCAGCTGGTTCGACCCTACATGAACCAAATGAAGCAAACAGTGTCATGAAAGAAAGGTTCATTTGCGTGACCTGTGAGTGTAGTGAATTAACTTCAAAACAAAGGATGCCAAACATCAGTTCAAGTTAAACGTTGTTTTGTTTATTCACAATATAAATAGTACATAAAGTTGACAACGCATTTTATGTATTTTTTTCTTTTTTTTCATTCTTTGCCATTGCCGTCTCTTCACAGTAAACAGTGGCCATCGACACGTTTTCATAAAGTAATAACATGAGGTTTACTTGTGCCTTTTTTGTAGCTGAACAAGCAAACGAAAACTGAAATTTAACTTTAAACACTTCAAATAAAACAAATGTGGAAATGGTGTTGTACAGTGAAGGGGAAAACAAACTCACTGTTTTGGTTCTCGTTTATTACATCCCACATAAAGTCGCAACAAAATATATATTTACATAATATATACAGTCTATATAAAAATCGCTAGACAACATTTTCAGGAAGTTGGGTATTGTTTAACCGAGGCATTTCAGAATGACACACTTCCATTTTTTCTGGCTCGCTCTAAAGCAGCACAACGCATTTTTGTCCCAGATGGCTTTCCATAGAGATAACTACATGTGCGCGCGCATAATCTAGTTTGCTTACTTTTTGCTGTCTAAAACTCTAGAGGCTCAAGACCTGCTGTAAGGTCTTTTTCATTTGCCATTTTTTGAAAGTCGCGCAAATTCTGGCGACACAGTAAATAAGTGCAAGGTATTTTTATCATTTGTAGTGAATACGAACATCTGATTTTTGTGTCAATAAATACTCGTTTGAATATTTGTTCCAGCACTAACTAAAACAGTATCCAAAGTTAGTATTCAAAATTGCAGATAAGGCCCTAATGTCACATTTCACTTGCAAATGAAAATGCACAAAACTAATGATCACAGATTTTTTTAAAAATGCATCACAGTATCTAAAACTGTTTAATGATCAACTTACTGTAGCTTGTCTCGTTTGCTTTGTTTTTGCTGCAAATTGGAGGAAGCGCTGTGTAACTGTGCAATAAAGACTTGGTTTGCAAGAGAGAAAAAAATAAAAATAAAATGTGGACTGATGGATAAACAAATACATTGTAACATTGAAGAGATGGGCATTGTATCAGAAAACTGGTGATTGAGTCAGAAATCGCGTGTGACGGGTGAGTGCATTAATTTCTTACATATATATGAATGGGGATTGATTTTATTCTTAATACAAGGAGCGGTAAAACGTGACTGATGTGTTATATGGGTAACGGATATCTGAGTGCTGACTAACATTACACTGAAATATACCTACAAACTTAAAATCTATAGCGATTGTTTAAATCACACACTCTATGTATAAATAAGAACATTAATAATTGCTTAATAATGTGTATCAAACATGTATTAGGGGTAAGGCCTTCTCTGTAAACTAATAGTGCAGATGTCCATAAAGTCACTTTATTATTGATAGTTCCATTACATTTTACAAATGCCTTGACTTTAAATACATTGGGTTATGCAGATCTACCATTACATGGCACTAAAGAGCATGAAGCGCTGCATGTGATTCGGATTAGTGAACCTTTTGGTGATACAATGGTTCAAAGGGCTCAGTGATTCACAAGGCTTCACTTACAAAAGGTTCTCCTAAGGATCCTTCACCCCAAACAAAGGATTATTCCTCCTTTTATATACATGTGGTCATTCCCCAATTATCACTCAATTACCTAATTAGGGAATGGCCACATTCTACCTGTGGTTGTTGGCAGGGATGGATTTAACCCCATCCCTGCCAAACTTACATTCAGAACTAACACTCTATTTACAATCTTTACATTGCGGGCTTATGCCCTGCCACAGCATCTACTGTGGAAACTTGAAAGGACAGCAGATGGCAGCCCCTTCATAGACTCAATTACGCTGTATATCTAAATGGGGAAATATGTAGCTACATAAGGAAAGCATTATGTGCCAATCAGAAAGACCAGAAGATCAGAAGATGATAATCATTATTATAAAAGTCCTTTTTATAAAAAAATACATAAATAAAAACAATTAGAAATATATATGTATATATGTATTAATATGGACAGAAATGTCCATATTACCTGTCCTACTCCACACAAGATTGATTGTTTGTGTCCACTTTAACAATTTAGTATCCAATTTTTTCCCTCACTCCAAATGGAAGACTTTCCTCGTCCATTTCCATTACATTCAATGTCTTTATGAATAAAACATTTCTAGCAGATTTACATGTATTGTCATAATTGACAGCAGTGTGGAGTAGTGGTTTGGGCTCTGGACTCTTGACTGGAGGGTTGTGGGTTCAATCCTTGATAGGGGACACTGCTGCTGTACCCTTGAGCAAGGTACTTTACCTAGATTGCTCCAGTAAAAAACCCAACTGTATAAATGGGTAATTGTATGTAAAAATAATGTGATATCTTGTAAGAATTGTAAGCCGCCCTGGAAAAGGGCGTCTGCTAAGAAATAAATAATAATAATAATAATAATTGATCCAACGGTGGTTCTTTATTTTATTTGTTTATCAACTGTCCGAAAAAAGCTCACTGCTATGTTAATCCATGTAGTTAATTACTCATTATTAATATATTTATAGGTTGTAATTAAAATGCCATTTCCCAGATACCTGTAGATCAACTCAGAGTTGAGCTTTTAGACTGACATTAATAAAAGCTTTGCTAGAGCTCAAAAATGTTAGAGCCTAACGAATAACACTTGTATGAAAATCCAGCCCAAAAAGTAAAGCCAAATCAAGATGGTTTTCTTTGGAGTGCCACCAACACTGCAGTGTTGTTTAAGTCTCATAGAGACATACAAACACTTTCCTTATAAAAGTTAGACAAATGGTCTTTTAAAAAAAAAAAAAACTCCTATTTCATTACAAACAAACAAAAACAAAATTATACAAAGTAGAAACGTGTCTTTCCGAATAATGAAAAAGTTACCTGAACTAGCCTGAAATTTACCTGAAGCAACAGATACGTGTACATTGATGATTAAGGCTACGATTTTGGCACTGTAATTTTTACAGCACATTTCACGGACGAGGTGTGGCAAAAAAAACAAAAAAAAGGGAATTTACTGAAAAAAGTCACCAAATAAATGTAGTTTTAGCTACATCAACACACACAAGAGCTTTTAAATAGAACACCAAAAACAATAATATAAAAGAATATTGCTTTTGACTACTGACAAGTTTAAATGTTCGAGTACAAAGTGTACAGCACATAATTTGTGGTCGGAGTCAAGGGGCTCCGACCCTGTGTGACAAGTTGGGATTACGTTATCTAATCTTGGGACGTGCGTCTTTTTTGGAAAGGTGTACAGCCTTAACAGATCGTCAAACCTTTCACCTGTCTTTCTAAAATACCTAAAATATCTTTAATTAAAGTTTGAAATTCTCCTTTTGGGTTCTGTTGGTTGAGAGGGCAGATGTTCCTCTTGTATAAGGTACAAACTCAGCACATCTACTCAAATGTATCCACGCGAATGCACTCTGTATTTAAAGTATGAACAGCTGCGAGCACTTTGCAACCAAACAATTTACAGATTTGTATTTGTATGCATGACATTCTGCATTTTTTAAAGGAAATAAAAGAAGCACCTAATCAAATGATTTTTTTACATCCATTTCCAGGATTTCAAAGACTTTATTCAAATTCACAATTTCCGTGACCTCTGTGACAAAATCGTAGCCTTACGATGATCAATTACCTGTATGGAGTTGCTGCTGCTTGATCTGGAGTTCCTGCAGCACTACCCTGAAGCGTGCAGTGAGGTTGTTGAGGTCAGCCTGGACAAAGCTTGGGGAAGAAGGCTCTCTGCTAAGTGCTGCAGCCACAGATGCCAACTTCTCTATTCGAGGATTCAGACCTGTCAGCTGGGTTAGCTCAGCCTGTCACCGCAAAAAGAGAAGGCACAAGTGCAGCTATCAGTGTAAATATGTCTCACTTTTTTTTTAAAAACAGGACATTTGATGTTTACTGATTGCAATAATAGAGAGATATTAATATCTGGATTCCCAAATACAACCAATTCCTTCAAGTACCAGAAATGAAAACAACTAATTAAAAAAGAGGTCCACAGAGCAGGCTACAGCAATCACATCTCTCTCTGTTGCTTGCCCATGTGTCTTAATACTAAAGGACAGTGTCAACCTAGTCCAACGCGGTTCCTGTCCTAATGTGTACCAGCTACAACATGCAAAACAAAAACCAAACTAAACTGGGGTGCTGAAATCATTAGTGTAAGCACTTCAACAAGGATTGTACATTTAATGTTTATTAAATAGTTAGAAACTGAACCCAATATATGTTGATTTTACTTTCAAAAGAAGTACATATCACACATGATCATGGAGAAGTCTGCTTGGTTTTTAATATCATGCTTATTTAACTTGCATGTGGCTATTTATTATCGGTAAATATATAATCTGTTGTTAGCTGACCTCACAGGATGCCTTCAGTGTGTGTACAGGCTGCTCCTCAGAAGCCTGAGTGGGCACTTCCTGTAGCCATGCCTCCTTCCCCTTTACAACCTGCTCCAGTTCCTGCAGCTCCTTGGAAAAAGCATTGATCTCATCTTGGTACTGGACCTTCTTTTTCAGCTCTTCCAGCTGTCTGCAACTGTTCTTCCATTCCGAGGAGATTTTCTCTATGGTGCTTTGTACTTCTTCTGCAGGCAGGCCTTCTGTACAGACAAAAGTAACTTGGTTAAACTGTGTTTTTTTTGTTTAAAAAAAAAAAAATTGTGAATCAAAGATCTTTTAAAAGAAACACTGATGTATCTTCTGGGTATAAGGGAGAAGAATGCCACAATTCACTTTTAATAGTTTGTTTTAACAACATGCTGTATTTACTTTGCTGTTAATGTACCGAACAATGCTTACAATATTTAACACAATGCTGCTCCATGTATACAACAGTGCATCTCAACATGAGATGCAGATCTTTTCTTAATGTTGCACAGAATATAATTTTGCTGCGTGAGCAGTTTAACATTTGCATTTGATTTAAAGCTTTTTTCGTTTGAACGCTGAGGTTGGATGTGGAGCAGAAAAGTGGTCAGAAACTGACAGCTCAGCAAAGAAAATGCATTTAAAGGCCTTTTAATTGTCAAGGCCATTTAGTGTCATGAAGTCTTACTTTATCAATGCAAAAGTGCTACAGTGGTGTAAGGTGGTTATCATACTGAATCTTACTGCAATGTATTTGGCAAACTGGAATAAAAACTGTTTAAAAATCTAGAAATTCCATGATATTTATAGCTTCCACTCTGTCTACTGCACTTACTCAAGTTACTTAAGCAATCATTGATTGTAGCAACTACAGTTGTCAAAAGTGGTGTTTTAGCCCTGGAAATACCACTGACAAACAATCCTGGTGTATAAAGCAGCTTAAATAAAATATGTTATTCAGATTCTCATGAAAATTCCAGTGGGGAAAAAAAGTCATAAATTAGATTTTCATAACTATAGAAAGTGAACTTTAAGTAACCTCAAAGATTAAAATAATTACCAAACCTGAACTGCGTATATTTTTCCCTCATTCAAGTCACACAAAAGTTTTAATTAATCATTTATGGAGTACTGAACCTGCACTGCTTTGACCATGACCAAGTCATTTGAACTAAAATGAGATTTTCTTTCTCTCGTTTGATATACCAGCTTCTGTTTTTAGTTTTTTTTGTCTTTTTTTTTTAGCTTTAATAGATCAATTTCAGTACGTTTTTAGTAGTTTATAGTAGAAACTGACATTTTTATGGAGCGCAACAGTTATTTCATTCTGCCCTTAATTTTAACTTTTAATTTGCTTCAAAACAGGGCCCACAGATGCAGAATTCCACAGGAAGCAGATATTACCTTTCTCCATTTGTTCCAACAGTTTTTGCCCAGACCTGGTTACCTCCTCCATCTTCTCCTGTTTGTCTGTCAGCTCAGCATCTACAGACTATATATATTACCATAGACTTAAAAAGCTATACATATAATACTGTACATTAAATCACTTTAATATGAAATACCTAGCAACAATAAGTTGAGTTTTAGAGGTGCATAAAAACATAGAAAAAATTGTTAACTACAGGTGAACTTTAAAAATACTACTAAAGCAACATCAAATCTTTTTTTTTCTTTCGGATGTTAAACAACTAAATGTGCTTTATAAATTGTGCTCCAGATTTACAATAAAATATGTAAATAGATATTTTTCTGTTAAAATTAGTTTATTACCTTAATCTTTTCTTTTATGCCAGATGTCGCTCTTATCTTCTTATAGTCTTTGAACTCCAAGGCTTGAATGGAAGCTTGTGTTCTCAAAATCCAATTCAGAATCTCAGCAAATTCACTTTCATTCCTGGTTAAAGATAGTTTGTTTTTGTTTTTTTCCCCCAGTGAATAAACAAACCAAAACCTAATAGCACAGCATTCTAAAATACTTAACAAACCCCTCTTTCACACACAATACTGTGATTCTGCTGTGTGGTTGGTTTTTTTTTTGTTTTGTTTTGTTTTTTTTAGAAGGGTGTTAAACACAATGTTATTTCCTGTACCTAAGATATTTCTTATAAACAGAACATCATGTTTATACATTTTCCAGTAAAGAAGCATGTCTCTTACAATTTTTTGACTTCCATATCGACGTGCATCTGTCGTTTCTTGGGAGGTGGAGGAGGTGGCAGCTTTTGCTTGGATTGTTTTGTGTTCATTTTCTCTGTCATTGTGACTGTCTCTATAACAGCCTTCTCCTGTACCTGAGACATCCCTGATTCTGTCACCGAATCTGTCACCTTAAAGAAAAAAAAGGGGTGTAAAAAAACTTGCAGTATATGCCAGGGCATCAAATAAACCAAGGCTGCTCCAGATTGCTAGTTGAATTAAAAACAATAAATCTAAAAAGGATTGGTTGAGTAACTGAAAGAAAAAATTGAAAATTACAGGATGTAAATGACATACTTGATTGGAACAGTCTTCCAGCTTTTGAACCAGGTTGTCCCATCTCTGTGTCAGTTCCTCCATGTCACTGTCAATTTTGTCTTGGACTTTTTTGCTGTTCAGTAACTGTGCAACATCCTGTCCTGCATCACTGAGCTTGTCCAGTGTCCTGCGCTTCATCTCCATGTCTTCCTTCAAAGTCTGTTAAGAACGCATGGTCAAAAATCCATATTTCAATCCACTAGCCAAAAGTCCAACAGTGCTTTTGTTACTTGAATGCTGAGTAACTGAACACTGTTTGGATTTCCAGCTCAAATGGTGAAAAAACTTAATAACTCATCAGCATTGTATATTTGCTTATTTTCATCCATACCCCATAGATGACATTTAATTGAATTATTTGCAAAAATATCAAGTTTCTTGTTGGAAGTCCAAATGTGCATTCTGTTTTTAAAACCAAAGTAGTCCAAACAAAGAAAGCATTTGAAAAATCATGTCTTCATAAAAAAAGGAAACTATGAAAAAATGTAAGCATTATGCAAAATATAACTTAGCAACTTCGAAGGAAATTAACATCCAACTTGATAAACCAAAGTCAAATGTTTTGGGGTTTCCAGTCCTCATCCTTCCCAACATAAGCAGTATCTCTCCCAATTACAGAGAAACAATTCTAAAACCTTACTGTTCCTTCTAATTACTGTTGTATTGTATGAATCTGTAGCATTTACAACTGGTAGAATATAGACCAATGACCAAAAAAAAAAAAAAAAAAAAACACTTACCGCCAATCTTCTAACATTAACATTCATGTCACAGGGGTCTTTGAAGTGGCGGGTCTGGACTTTACTTAAAGCTTCTTCCTTCTCTGTAAGCCACGCTTTGAACAAGCGCTGGAAAACACAAGAGGTGACATGGTGTGATAGTGGTTCGTGGGACACCCCCAGAACAAGTGAGCCCATAAAAACCATGGCCACCTTTTTTATGAAGCGCCCAGATTCCATTATAAAGGTGGCATTATTCTCACAGCCTGTTCTACTGTATATCCCTTCAGGAGTGAAAACTCATGAGCGACAGGGCCTACTAGATAGATATATATAATGTTATACCCTTCAGAGCCACACTGTCACATTTGTACTCTATAGATATCTCAATAATAGTAGTTCTAGCTTCAGAGATTATACACCTGTTTTTTTGAGTGAGAGCCAAGCAAACAACATGTGCAAATGATACTTCTGTAACTTGTTTGTTGACTGCAGTTTCTAGGACAGCTTTGAAATGACTAATCCCAAATGTTTTTTACAGGTGAAAGGATTTTCAAAAACCTGACATGATTGTTGTTTTTTTCTGTTGTTCAGCCTACTGTAATTAACAAGATTAGGTTTCTTGACAGCTACATTGACAACACAAATTAGGATATTTCAGCAAGACTAGGTAAACATGAACAAAAAAAACGTAATAAAAGAGCACAATTTGTATTTCTTTTGTACATTTTGAAAATTCAGCTATACTTTTACAGCATTTACAGAGCCACAATGCAGGTAAGAAAGGGGTATGGAATGTCCATTGAATGAATCATCACAGTTTGAGCAGAAATTTAGATGTGAAGTAAAGATAACGCCACTATATCCCAATGGTTGTTTTGCCCTTTATAAAAAAATAGAGTAACTTACCTGATCCTCTATCATTTGTTGCCACACTAAGAGGATGTCTTGCAATTTGTGCCACCTCTCTTCAGTCCAACGACAAACCGCTGCCCAGCGCTCACCCAGCATCTACATATAAAGTTATAAATCATCCATTTTTATTTTAAAAGTATGTTCAGCATACTTGATATACTACAGAACTAAAATGTGGCATACAAAAAGTAACCACCCCTGAAATCAGATTATAACATGTCAGTATTAAATCTGGGGAACAACAAAAATGAATTTACCTGCAGTTGCTCCTCCAGTGCAGCAGTGGCTCCCTCTCCACTATTCTCATCCACAACAACCACCATGTGAGTCAAGGAGTTTACTTTCACCTGTTCCATCTCTAGGTCATTCTGCAGGACCTGCAATGATTAATAAGTTGTTGAAGACCTTTCAGTGCCCTACCTTGCTTTATAGGAACTGGGCAGCTAATATCACAAACACACTGCCAATGGTTCCTAACATTAGGGCTATAAGATTTAAAACCAACAGTTATTAGGAGTTCTTACTGTACCTGGCAGTAAGGGCTAGTTTGTGCTCATCACCACCAAAATTCAGAGCACATGCTTTTGATTTTGAGTACAATAATGGCCAGTACAGTTCACATATAAATAGTTTTTAACATATGTCCAGCACAAAAAAAAAAAAAAA
This sequence comes from Acipenser oxyrinchus oxyrinchus, assembly GCA_030684275.1. Classification (NCBI taxonomy): domain Eukaryota; kingdom Metazoa; phylum Chordata; class Actinopteri; order Acipenseriformes; family Acipenseridae; genus Acipenser; species Acipenser oxyrinchus. The sequence continues at coordinate 63,969,437 of CM060252.1, read as the reverse complement.
AAAAAATACAGGCAGTTCAGCCTAATGTAAAAAAGGTAGAAATACTATTGGTCAGTACAGGCTAATGTGACTGACTAATGTCTAATGTGAATAATGTGATTGGCTGAAGTTGGAAAAACATGACGGATGCTGAGAAGTATGCACCTGGAATCTCCTTGTGCAGGATTGTGACTGGCCTGAATGAAAACCAGCTTATAAGACACTCTTGTTTTATAAAATACATTGCCCCTGGACTGGAGTAAAAAATCATATTTAATCTTTCTAGCCCACTGAATCATTAGCTATCAGCAAGAACACACAATGTAACACTCATGTGCAATGAGACAGTGATTACTCAAGTGAGGCTTTGAAACAGCCCCCCTGTTTATTTAAGTAGAGCACAGCATTTATCATCCGTGAGGAGGCGAGGGGCTGCATTTGCTGCTCTTACAGCTACTCATTAGCCCTTACTGCTCAGCACAAAAAAAACTAGCATATATCAAGTGTAACATGAGGTCACTTAGAATTTTTTCAGATTTTGTTTTTAGAAGTCATTCATCTGAATGCCACTTGTTCTCTATTTCAATTTGGCCTTTTATATCAACACAGTATCTAATACAGATCTCTACATTAATGTCCCAATTTAAAACTAGGAACTGAGAACTGAAAGCTACTGCATTTACTTGATTTTGCCGCTTTCCCTGAAGGGACTGCCATCTAGCTGCTGAAAACAGCACCATTGAAGTCATATGCATATTTTCCTCAATGCAGGATGCAACAGTGTACAACAGAGTTGTCTGAAACCAAATGTGAATTTGCAATTTATTGCACAAAAAAATGATTTCATGCAAAAAACTACAGCCAGATGCATGCTAATTTAGAAAAGTGCAAACGTATTCACGATGTTACCATGTGGCAATCAACCTGTTGCATTTTATAGAAAGGTCTTTAAATGTCAATTAAATAGTAGTTCATAATGCTGGCAGCTATCAATTCAATGTATCTTACTGTATCTATGAGAATGTACCTTATGTTGCTCCATCTGTTTTTTATAGGCTTCCATATCATCAGCAAAGGGCTCCAGCTCGATCTTGCGAATCTGTGCTTCTGTCTCGGTCAGCCAGTCAGAAAGCTGTTGTAATTGGTGCTGTTGCAACTCCATCAGGACCTCATGTAGTCTAGGTAAGCAGGAAAATAAGTTAGATTATTATTATTTTGTAGTAGTAGTCGTAGTAGTACAGCTATGGCCAAAAGGTTTGCATCACCCTATAGAATTAACACAATTTGCTTCAAAGTCGAATGAAACCCGCTGAATAATGTTACGTTAACATACTGAATTGCATACTGCTTCGTAGTTTTCCCATATACTTAACAAAAAACTGACGCATTGAAAAATGTCATATTTTGAAATCTAACATGAAATAGTGTACTATTATTATGGCTTCCGGTAGACTTGTGCGATTTCATTTTGTAGTTTATTTTATTACATAATGTAAAATAACGATCAAAATTATGTATTTTTTTTTTTTTTTTTTTTGTTTTTTGTTTTTTTAATTGTCACAATCCTAAATATCTAGGTGATGCAAAACTTTTGGCCATAGCTGTTAGCAGTAATATTAGTAGTAGTAGCAGCAGTAATAGTAATAATAATAGATGGTATAATATATATATATATATATATATATATATATATATATATATATATATATATATATATATATATATATATATTATTTTTTTTTTTGTAAACTAACTTATCCCCGGCTTGCCATCCTCAGCTTGTATGGAGTAGCTTCTGACCCACCTGGCTTGCCTGTCCATGCTGTCCACACGCAGGCTCTCCCAGCGGGAGTTGAGGAGTCTCATCTGCTCCCGGATCTCACCCTCCTCCTCTTCTGTCAGGTTGCCCTGTGCCATCAGCTGGTTCCCAGCCTGCAGCACATTGCCTACGCTGCTCTGGTGCGCAGTCAGCTCCATCATAAAAGCCTGGCAGGGGAACAAGGGGCACCATGAGCACCTGCCTGGTGTGGCATGAAGGCAAAAGAATACATATCAAAATGCCTAAAAAAAATTAATTAATAAATAAACAAACAAACAAAAAGAAGGACAGGCCACAAACAGTGCAGGTTTTTTGTACAAAAACAAGGCATCCCAGGTGGACATAATATACAGGATAGAGGATATATTGGAATAGATTGTTCTTATTTGTAAAATGATCTGTATCATTGATATGGTGAGAGGTTAAAACATGTGGCAGTGAAACATTTATTTGAGAATAATAAAAAAAAAGTTTTAAAAAAAAGGGAGTATAGCAATTATGATGACTAGCCCAACTTGTGTCTTCATATGCAGTACATAACCAGATTTAATCTAAACCTTTGCTTTTAATTCCTAAAATTCCTGGGACCTAGCAAGCCTATTCCCTCGGGGATAAACAAATGCATGAGGGCCTGAGAATAACTTCAGTCTAAATTAAACTGCTCATAATCCTCACAAAAAGCTTGACCCAAAAACAGAGGTGCTCCTTTAGCAATGATGTAATAAATTATATTTAGCTAATAAAAGGAAAGCAGTGACCAACGTTTTTAAAAATAAAAAATAAAAAAAACACACACAAGACAATCTGCTTGAATCTAGAAAACTAGTGGACAGACAGCTACTAAATACCTCCATATTCTGAAGCTTTCAATAACATGTGCTAAAAAAAAAAAATGTCCCTAACTAGGTTCACCACATGTGGGACAAGTGGTTCTCTAGATATATGCAAAACAGTCAGACTCCTGGGACTTGCTGCACTAACAATGCTTAACTGAGTGTACAGATGAACCCACTTTATATCATGATTGCAGTGCAGGCATAATTTGCGATATAAAGCAGGTTTCACGTTTGCCTATGACAGCACCTTACGAGTGCGAGAAAAAAAGAAAACTAACAGTGATTTAAAGTGCAGTGTTTTAATACTGTACATTCAGTCGTTCATTACATTAAAACAAATGCATATAGTTTACTACAGGACAAATACGTTTTGTATCATTACCTGGAACGAAAGTGTCATTATCTAAAAAAGGCATGAATTGTCGACTGATGAGAGCTATTAATTAGGACTGGTGGGTTTGCAATTGGTGGGTTTTTTTGTAAATAAGACTGACTTAAAAAAGAAAAATTTGGTGACATTGGTGTTTTGTAACTGAACTATATCCCATTAAGACCACCCATGCAGCATTTGACAGGCTGCACAAAATGTCAATTTATCAGACTAGATGATTATTGGTTGTTAGTTGCATTGGAAATTTATTCTATCATGTGGTTACTGTAAAGCCCAGCCACGCAGCATTTGACAGGCTGCACAAAAGATGACAATAAGCGGGTTTATGAGATGATAATAAGTGAGGTAATTTCTCAAAGAACCTATGGTGCATGGCGAGTGGCTTTTGAAAAATCATGATAATAAATGGGGCATGACATTAAGCGAGGTGATATAAAACAGGTTCATCTATACTTCTGAATCTCAAGACTGGTTGCAGGAATAGGGTAAGTTTTTAAGTGGTGGTTTAAATAGGGTGGTTGTTTAGGAGGGTAAAATATTGCACATATTCCAGTAAAATATTGATGTGGTTTACAAAGGGTAGGGCTTGTGAAGTAGCATTACCGCCAACACCTAACCATGCAAGCATGTGTCCTTCACCAACCAAGAAGGGCAATTATATAATACAAAAGATCAAGTATTACTAATTTGAAATTAGGCGGATACATTTTGTGTTTACATTAAAAAGGCTGGATCTCAAACAGGTTGCAGATCTCACTTGGCCACAACTAAGATCTCCACATTGACTATCTTTGCATAGTAATGAAAGGCAGATCAGATTGTGTGCAAGTGGGTATTTACACATTCCACTGAATGCATGTTTAAACAAACAGTGAGCAGGTTTTGCACCCTTCATAACTATGTAGTAAAATATTTTAGTACCATACTTTTCAGAATATAAAACACACCCTATATCATGTGTAAAACTGTCCCGCTTTGGGTTATATTCCTTTTATAATATGCATCTTTCGTATACATCCCCTAGCAAAAACAACAAAGCATATTATATAGAATACTGAAACATAACCTTGTATCTAGAGAGAAATCCTCCCATGGTTTGTAAAAGTGTGCACATTTTAATATTATGGTATTAATACAAAAAAATTGCTGGTACCTTCAGCAAATCTGAAATTTCCATCAAAGGAATAAAGAAACTTAACTAGTATGGAGCCCCCCTTATTCTGCTAATAAGGACCAGAAGGTGGAGTAAATGTTGTATCATAGAATACCTGCGATCACTAGCTTTACTTTATAAAAGGCATCTGGTCAGCTAGATGTACCTCATGGGTGTGGAACTGATCCTTGACATCCTCCACGTCATTTGAGATGTCATACTGCATCTGGAAAGTGTCTTCAGCAGAGAGCAGCCAGGTCAGCACCTCCTCCAGTGTGGCCTGGTAGCTGTCCAGGTCCACCTCCATCTCCATCTCCATCACTGTGCTGGGGGTCTCCATGCAAGAGCGGCTCATCTTCTCCTCAGAGGCTGTACTCTGAGAGGACACAAAAACATCTGGTTGGCAAAAACAAAATCCTACTTTGACTAAAAAAATAAATAAAAAAAAAAAAAAGAAGAATTAAATCAGCATTTTCACTGCACCTCATCTCAGCAATACAGAGATTTTATTTGCAACAGTGCCCTCTGCATCTTTGCAGACAATCCTATATCTGGACAGTTCCAGTCTCCTATCTTGCACATCAGGAGGGGTAATTAAATTATCTTAGTTGTTTTAGTCTTATAGTTAAACCCAAGCTAATAATATATGAATACTCTAATTTGTCTTGTTATTTGTCTTGTTTCACAAATCGCAAAAGTTTAAGTAAAGGCCATCAGAAATATAACCCTTTGACGGAAAAATGATGCATTGTCTGTAATCATGAATAGAGAGCTGTGTTGACTGAGCTGGTCAGTAATGTTTCTTTAAAACTACAGTATTTATTTTGAAGAAAAGGTCACTTGCTGAAAGTTAGACTTTGTAATATTTCATGGCATTTACTGACATTAAGAACAGCCCACGTATTTTCAATGGGCTTTGTTAATTCAATATTTTCTTGGCTTTAGCTAGAACTACAGGAAGGAAAGCTGCATAAAAGATTTCCTCTTTTTTTAAAAAGATCATAATGATGGGAGGTGGCGTAATGGGGGTAAACTGTACACTGGAAGTATAATTCACCACATCTCTAAACTGACAACAAAAGCTTGATGCATAATTAGTCATTAGTGAAGTACAACTATGTGACAGAGAGCGAATGAATCCAAGTCAACAATCTCCCTCCCGACCTGTGAGGGAGCTGCACAACAGGAACAGTGTGCCATGGACTGGATGGTTTGACAGTTCTTTACAGGGTCAGTCGGAAGTCGACCATCCAGAAAGGGGGCGGAGCCACAATACCAGAAGTCATCTCCCTAATGCGGTAGGCGATGTGTCAGTCATGGATTGGAGGAGACGTGATTGCACTCGCTACCAAAGGGGGCGTGACTGAAGGTATAACAGGGTAGGTGGCCAAGCAATCTGTTCCTTGCGTTATGGTTACGCATCAACCTGAAGGAGTACTGTGTAGAAAACAGCGAGTTTTGTGTGCAGGGTTCTCCCCAGGAATTCTGTACAGCCGGGCGGCAGAACATTATAACCAGGAGCACTTTTAACAGAAAAATAAACTTGCCTTACCTTAAATATATAATACGACAAAGAATTTGAAAAATGTGTTGTGTTTCGTTGACTATATCTGGTAGCTCTTTTTTATGTTCTACATTTTATTGGAGTTTATTGGAGTTCACAAAAAACAAACAAACAAACAAACAGAAAAAAACAACCTTTCACTTCCTTTTTAGCGTAATTATTGAGCTTATTGCTTCATTTAAATTGTTTTCTTTATGTTAAGTTTTCAGGGCATTTTGTTAATGCACATCTATTTGTTTTTCGCAGTTCTACATTTTTTGAATGCAACTGTTCATTTTAACCATGTTTTTTACACAACAGTACTCACACATGTTTGGTCCCCATCATAACTGTTGCATGAAACCAAGTGTTCAGCTGATATCCCATACAGCCTCTATACATGAAGCCCCACTATCTCTCACAAGCACAATATTACAACAAAAGGAATACGCTTTTTTTTTGGTGCATATTATATACAGTACTGTGCAAAAGTTTTAGGCAGGTGTGAAAAAATGCTGTAAATTAAGAATGCTTTCAAAAATAGACATGTTAATAGATTATATTTATCAATTAACTAAATGCAAAGTGAGTGAACAGAAGAAAAATCTACATCAAATCAATATTTGGTGTGACCACCCTTTGCCTTCAAAACAGCATCAATTCTTCTAGGTACACTTGCACACAGTTTTTGAAGGAACTTCGGCAGGTAGGTTGGCCCAAACATCTTGGAGAACTAACCACAGTTCTTCTGTGGATTTAGGCAGCCTCAGTTGCTTCTCTCTCTTCATGTAATCCCAGACAGACTCGATGATGTTGAGATCAGGGCTCTGTGGGGGCCATACCATCACTTCCAGGACTCCTTGTTCTTCTTTACGCTGAAGATAGTTCTTAATGACTTTCGCTGTATGTTTGGGGTCGTTGTCATGCTGCAGAATAAATTTGGGGCCAATCAGATGCCTCCCTGATGGTATTGCAAGATGGATAAGTATCTGCCTGTACTTCTCAGCATTGAGGAGACCATTAATTCTGACCAAATCCCCAACTCCATTTGCAGAAATGCAGCCCCAAACTTGCAAGGAACCTCCACCATGCTTCACTGTTGCCTGCAGACACTCATTCGGTATGCGCTCTCCAGCCCTTCGGCGAACAAACTGCCTTCTGCTACAGCCAAATATTTCAAATTTTGACTCATCAGTCCAGAGCACCTGCTGCCATTTTTCTGCACCCCAGTTCCTGTGTTTTCGTGCATAGTTGAGTCGCTTGGCCTTGTTTCCACGCCGGAGGTATGGCTTTTTGGCCGCAAGTCTTCCATGAAGGCCACTTCTGACCAGACTCTCTGGACAGTAGATGGGTGTACCAGGGTCCCACTGTTTTCTGCCAATTCTGAGCTGATGGCACTGCTGGACATCTACCGATTAGAAGGGAAGTAAGCATGATGTGTCTTTCATCTGCTGCAGTAAGTTTCCTTGGCCGACCACTCGCGCCTACGGTCCTCAACGTTGCCCGTTTCTTTGTGCTTCTTCAAAAGAGCTTGGACAGCACATCTGGAAACCCCTGTCTGCCTTGAAATTTCTGCCTGGGAGAGACCTTGCTGATGCAGTATAACTACCTTGTGTCTTGTTGCTGTGCTCAGTCTTGCCATGGTGTATGACTTTTGACAGTAAACTGTCTTCAGCAACCTCACCTTGTTAGCTGAGTTTGGCTGTTCCTCACCCAGTTTTATTCCTCCTACACAGCTGTTTCTGTTTCAGTTAATGATTGTGTTTCAACCTACATATTGAATTGATGATCATTAGCACCTGTTTGGTATAATTGTTTAAATCATACACCTGACTATATGCCTACAAAATCCCTGACTTTGTGCAAGTGTACCTAGAAGAATTGATGCTGTTTTGAAGGCAAGGGTGGTCACACCAAATATGGATTTGATTTAGATTTTCTTCTGTTCACTCACTTTGCATTTAGTTAATTGATAAATATAATCTATTAACATGTCTATTTTTGAAAGCATTCTCACTTTACAGCATTTTTTCACACCTGCCTAAAACTTTTGCACAGTACTGTATATGACTATTATATACAAGTGCAAGTTGCATATATATATATATATATATATATATATATATATATATATATATATATATATATATATATATATATATATATATATATATATATATATATAACTATGACTATTATATACAAGTGCAAGTTAGTTCTGTTCAACTCTCCAATGTTTTGTTCTGTCTGTGCATATTGTTTTTACTTGTAAATGTATTCTATAAAAGTCTGTGTAATTCACTTTATATGCTGCGTTTTCTACGGTTTATTTGAGACTTTTTAAAATTTGTGTAGGATCTATATCTACAAGGTATAACTTCGCTGTGATCAAACGTTATTTCAATTAGAATGTTGGTAACCATGATTTTGTTGCATGTAGAATATGATAAAGGGGTTTCTCTAAATGAGACGTTTCTCAATGGCATAAAAAGTCATTTTTTTTTTTAAGCATAAAAGTCGATTTCACCCATGCTCTGCTTGAATTGAAAAAAACGGTAAATTCTTTAAAAAATAAACGTCGATATTAAATCGTCGATTTGGCAAAAAAATAAAAATCGAACAGTAGCAAGCCTAACTATAGATCACCTTACAGTACAATAATACGACAAAAAAATGGACAATGATAATACCCAAAAATAATCTTAATATTTTTAATAATGTAGCCGGCGCAAATATAGTATTAAGTGGTGGATTGCAACGATCGCCAGCTTAGTTTGAAAACTCTGCATTCATTGTCACTATTTTAGCTTTGAAAATAAATCGGATATTTTCTTTTAGCAGTCATTTTAACGTTTTAGCCTCTCTAAGTGCTTAACACACAAAACCCGCCCCTTCAACTATCTGATTGGTTAAATGTTGTGTCAAGACGTAACACAGCTTTTTTCCACCCAGCAACATGCAAGTGATTTCGTCTGCTAGAAGCGCAATCAATCCTTATTGTTAAAGGCACTGTAGCTTCTGCAAGACATGCAGATCGGGTTTTTTCAGCCGTGCGGCACCAGCCACTTCGCCAGGCTGAAAGGGCCTGGGGAGAACTCTATTGTGTGTTATTTGCCAGTCTTGTAACTGGAGTTATTGTCATTTGTAGACAGCTAAACTAATCCGGGAACTGTCAATAAAAGCCAGCACCCACCCAGGACCACTCTACACCACTTGTCACGAATAAACTGTATTGAAATCACCACTTGCACTTGGAGCACTCACAGTTGGACTTGTGATCGTGTGTGTTTAAAAGTGTGTGTCTATTTCTATTATTATTACGGGACTGAACCCTGTGACAAACCTGAGCGATACACATCATTGCTTAGAGTCAGGTATTATTATTTAACAACAAATAAAGAACTGCTTTTTCACCGTAAACTGTCTTGTGTCTATCATTACTGAGCACCGCATCACCACTGCACCTGTGCACTACAAACTATTTAGAAATTGCTCAAAAAAAATCTTAGGATTGCTCAAACTGCATGTTGATAGTGACAATTCAGCTAGAAGTCTTTGTGAACACTGCAACTTTCACAATATAATTTGATGTTTGAAGTTCTTCTCTGGAACACACTTCTCACACTGGGAAATCAAACAACATTCTGTCCACAGCTGTGGCTTAATACCACACTGTTTAGAATACATGCCAAGTTCCTAATCTGCAAAAGCAATAGGGGGTGGTTTCTCAATGCCCAACCCAATCTGAACAAATAGTCCAACCAGGTTTCCAGATAAATGCTACCGAGGGAAGTCAACTAACCATATAGTGAAATTCCAAACCACAATATCCAAGACAGTTTAAACTGTGAACTAGGCTGACATGAACTTAGACATACGCAGCCAGCATTAGTGGTTGGTTTTGCAGATATTGTGGTCACATTTACTGTATCCAAATAAATCCTGATCTAAAGTGTAAAAGGAGTATACATCTACGAAGTGTGATAATTAAAAATATCTTCCTTTAAAATCACACTTATTACCTCTTATTGACACTAAAAACATAACTGGTATCATTTTTTCTTCTATTGAATATTTGTTTGGTTCTTTGCTTCTTTTGTTAGTTGGCAATAATTAGATTTAAAAATGTCTGGGTACTGTCTGACTTTCAAAGCTATCTGAATTTCTGCCCAATGGATGTAGCTACAATCAGACCATCTTCAACACATGAAGTGAAGTGAATACTGTAGATATCATGAAGGATCAGTATGTTATCTATTGTACTAATTAAAGCAAAAAAATCAGAAATCAACAGATTGTTATCACAAGGCAAAAGGGCACCAATTCCTGGTGCAAATTAATACGATTTTTTTACTCTTAAGTAGCATCGCAGCTTACCTGCTGACGGTTGAACTGGCTCTCCTCACACTCCACGTTGTATCTTCTGGGCAGAGTTTCTACCTCACGAATGTCGTCCATAGTGACTTCTTTAGGAAGAACCTCAAAGAAGGATGTCACGTATATGATGATGGACTTTTTGTCTGGCAGTGGAACAGCAACGTCTAAAGAAGGAGAGGTGTGAGAGAGGGGTACTTGAGATCATTTTAAAAGGACTATTCCACACCAAAATCCACTGCATTTTCCCCATTCAAATCGTATTCCATTTTACAAATTCAGTCAGACTACAGACCAGTGGAAAATATTTCAATCCTGTGGTACAGTTTTAAAAAGAATGATACATTATTTGCATACAAATTCTTTTGGTGACACAGGCAACTTTGATGTTATAAAATGACAGATGCCTTAAACCAATTACCTTCAGCGTCCAAAAGTCTTTCAATCGCCAAGTGTTGTTTGGCTAGGTTGAAAGCATGCTCCAGTCTCTCCACTGGGGACATCTTCAGAATCTTTTCCCAGCTGAAAAGACCAGGCCTGGAAGAAAAAATAAGCAGCACTCAATAAAATGGCCACTTATTTATGATCTGAATATTGTTATTGAATGGGACATATGCTTGTGAACTGCAGCTCATGTTCCCGAGCTTAAACACACGATGAAGGAATTCAGGTAATCCTTGCCGCAAGTTAGCCTTCCTGCTCTGTATGTACTATAATTTTTATAGAAAACCTTAAAGAAAAAGACTAGAAAACATTTCTGATCTGTCCGATTTGTTAATGTTAATTTTGGATTACTTGTGCAAAATACAGTCCACATTTTCATACAAAATATTGCTGCCAACCTCAATTTTGCCTAGAACATAAAATACTTGCCAAGTGAGTTATTTCACCACTCGTATTAAGTTCAACTATTGTATTGCATTAGCAGATATTTAATGGGGAAGACCAACAATTGATTTCCCCAAAAAGTGTTGTGTGCAAGTACACTTAACTCACAGTGGTTGTCACTGTAAGGCAGTAGGGAACTTCAATGGCAGTTGCCGTTTGTGTTATGTAATGCAATGTACAGAGGTACAATTATTTGAAGGGGTTTGCATTACTTCAAAAACAATGTTTGACATTGCAGGTGTGAATCTGACAAGTCAGTGCTTACTGGTGTCAACCCTGCAAAGCATTTTTTTAAATTAATTTTTACCTACTCACTAACCTAATCTTAGCAACATTACATAAAGCTTTTCAATGCAAACAATGCAAGGAACTTCTCAGGGTTTAACAAAAACAAAAATCAAGAAATCCGGAGGCACCAACATTTGTTGATTTAACAAAAATAATCCTGTCCACATCTTCAACTTTTACAAAATGTATTTATACTAAAAAAATGGTTTTGCAACCTACTTGAACTTGTGGATAATAGCATTGAAAGCTAGCCCATCAGTCCAGCTGGTTGTGAAGTTCAGTACGTTGACCTGGTTGTATGGGCGTGTTGACTGTCGGACCCAACTCAGGAGAATTTTCTCACTGTTTGTCTGATGTAAATGTGACATGATATCCTTCATGATGTCTTTCACCTGAATACAAAGAAGAAAAATATGTCACAGCAATGAAAAACTTCTGCAAAAAAGTAAAGATACTACTGCAGACAATGTTAACACTGATTTTTTAGGGCTGATCATTTATAATTGCAGTAAGGATCCTTATCTTTGATTACCAAATTGTGAAAAAACAGATAAAAATTCTGATAGTTATTTTGGTTTACAAGTAGTTTTGTCATTAGAAGAGAAATGTATGATCACGAACAAAGAGCAAGACCCAATCAATGTAAAAGTTTACGTTAAAAAAGCTTGCACACTGGATTAGTACAGTTCAAACAACAAACACTGCAGTAGCAACTTCCTAAACAATGGAACTGCAGATTAAAACAAAAGGTGCAAGGCTGTAATGTGATGTTTACTAACCTGCCAGTGCAAAATGATGCTCCAGATTAGGCCCAAGGTCAGTTTATGATTTCCATCCACAATGTCAGTACCTCCTATGTTTACCAACTCCACCTACACACAAAATGAAAGTCAAACACAAAAGATGAGCTCCCCCCCTCATTTGCAGTAATATAATTGGAACTTGTCTTGTCTTGTCTTGTTATTTTGAATGCACGTCTCGGACGTAGGGCTGAACATACACATCAACACTCCCTTTGTCCTTGTTGCCAAGGCGTCTATTGCCAGTGGGTCCCCACCTTCTATTATGGAGAACCAGAGGGGACAGTGGGTTGATTCCTGGGAGGTAAAGTCGTCTATCTCTGGTCTCCCAAACCTCTCCCAGATAAGGCTCACCACCTCGAAGCCTCCACTGAGCTGCTGTGGACCCCTTGAGAGGAGGTCCGCTGCCCTGGTTGATGTAAGCCTTGGTGATGACCTCCCTTCTGGTGACACTGCCCAGCACTACGCCTAGGCATAGATGGGCCGGCTGTTTCCACCAAGAGAGTGCCTTTAGACAGTGGTGGGACACTGGCAAGGGCGGTCACGGTTCAACGTGGGCTGAAAAACCCTCCTGTTGAACCAGATCTGCAGAGGGTACATGCGGTGAAGTCCCAATGGAAGGGTCTGGGAAGCTGCTGCCATCAAGCCCAGAAGTTTCTGGAACATCACTACTGTGAGAGCTCTGTTGATCTGAAATAGCTCCAAAGAGGTGGCTAATCTGTTCACTCTACCAGCCAGCATGGACCCAGAGTCCAAGCACACACCTAGATAGGAGGCTGTCTGGGAAGGCGTGAGCTGGCTCTTCGCATGATTCACCATAAGGCCCAACCGCTGAAAGTGGCCGGTGACATTTCCGTGTAAGCCTCTGCCTGTGCTGGAGACTGGGCACAAATTAGCCTGTCGTTCAGATACTTGAGTACTCTAATACCTTTGAGTCTCAATGGATCCAAGATAGCTTCCATGCACTTCAAGAAGGCATGGGGAGCTAGGGAGAGGCCAAATTTTATTTTTGTAACAATTAGGGGTAGGTGTACTAAGATGGGCCAGTCGCAGCGCAAACATACCACAATTTGCATTTTCTTTGTGACACTTAGTAAAGTAAACATTTTGTCTTACGTACTAAGAGACAATATGTAAATGACATAGGAGGCTGTGTGGTCCAGTGGTTAAAGAAAAGGGCTTGTAACCAGAAGGTCCCCGGTTCAAATCCCACCTCAGCCACTGACACATTGTGTGACCCTGAGCAAGTCACTTAACCTCGTTGTGCTCCGTCTTTCGGGTGAGACATAATTGTAAGTGACTCTGCAGCTGATGCATATTTCACACACCCTAGTCTCTGTAAGTTGCCTTGGATAAAGGCGTCTGCTAAATAAACGAATAATAATAAATAGAGAGCCACAATATACTAATTTAAATATCTGTTGCGTTTTCTGAGCAAGATCTCTAGCATTATATATTGCGAGAGTCGTGCAATACCGTTCAAATAAATAACAGGAGTTGAGTTGTGGTTTGCTGCAGCAGGTTGCCCGAAGAATAACATCTACACATGCAAAGGTGCAAGAATCAAAATAACATTGTTTTTGTTAAATGTAAATGTCATCTGTACAATGCATTCTGTTCCATCTTCATTTTACCTATTTATACATTACGTTATGTAAAAATATAAATCTGTACAGAAGGCCTATACAGTATACTGTACAGTAGTAAAATCAAATGAATACCTAGCGCACCTTCGTTTTACTTTAGCCTACCAGTAACACAAAATGAAACATGCTGCTGCATTGTACACATTGGTGTACAATGCGAATAAAAGATTATTTTTAATTGAAATTAAATTATTTAAACAATTTTTTGGGGATTATTATTAAACTTGGCCTACTTAGTAGTGTAGACAATTAACACACAATATATCATTGTCCTACAAAGGTGTTCAGAATGAGCTGGAGGGGTTAGTGGCACATGTGTGCAGCCGACTGCTCCCAACACATTGGGGACACCAGAAATGTCATAGAAATTTGTTTTCAAGGCTTGTACATCTGCCCCTAAGTGTGTGGATTACTCAGAAATGTGTTTGTTTGAATTAAAATTTCATCAACATAATAGGCACTCTGTACTTCTTTTTTGAGTATGAAAATCGCCTTGGTGCCCTTGGATTGGATTTATATTTTGCCCCCTAGAACTGCCTTGGTGCCCCAGAATCTTCACGCCCAACAAAGGGAACATTGCCTTGCCCTTATGACCTTAACTTAATGCACTAGTAGTATACTTTTTATTTATTTATTTATTTATTTGAAACAAATGGGAAGCAACTTTTTTTTTTGTGAGGTCCTGTGATGCAATCTTACATCAGACATACTGTATGACACACACTGTCCAAGGTCACATACTGCTTAAATACAGCAGCTTACTTGGCAGATTAGAACGCATTACTGACCAGATGTTCTGGAAAACCTCAAACCACGCCGCCTCACACACTAAGATGAAGTGTTTTTGATAGAGGTGTTATAAATACACTAACTGAACAGATCTGGAGAAGCTAAAACATCTTAAACCCTTGAACAGATATTTAGGTGCAATTAAAAATAGATACTGGAATGTATGAAAAAAGGCAGCTAAAAATGAGAACAAAGACTTACATTATTCTGATGCAAAACTTACATTATTCTGATGCAAAACTTACATTATTCTGATGCAAAACTTACATTATTCTGATGCAAAACTTACATTATTCTGATGCAAAACTTGAAGAACTTTGTTGACATTATTTAGGGCATGCACCCGCGTGGATCCACGTTCTTTGGTCTGAAACAAATACCAGGGAGGAATAATGAAAACAATCTATAATGTACGGATTACATTTACTATGATGTCAGTCTCTACATGACTTACATTTGGTTAAAAAGCTATTTCTGCAATTGGGGAGACTACCATCTTAAACTAATCAATGTTCTTCAGTAGTCAACACACATATTCAGAAAATGGTCAAACTTGAGCTGCCTGAAAACTGACAGAAAAGTTGCTATTACTAATGTCTTATTTCAGGGACCTAAACATCATTCTCTATTGGGCTTAGACATGGTTTTCAGAGACAAGTTTTACTGTAAACTGTGGGTTCATTACTCTGTCACCACTATACTCAGCACTGGACTATGCAAGACTTAATTGGCTAAAAGTTCCCTGTTTCTTTAGATTTCAAAATGTTAAAGCGCTTTAAAAATATCTAATGAAGCCTCTTTCACTACTACAAAGCTGTTAAACCCAAAAGGTGTCTGATATTTAAAATGAGATGCATTGGCTTTAGACATTAATGAAAATTAGCAGTAAAGACAGTATAAAAAAATAATCCTTACCAAGACGCTCCCTGTGAGGCCTTCAAGAAGGTCCAAAAGCTTTCGCCCATCCCTGAGGTCTGCAAACATGTCCTTGATTGGGGGCTTCCCAACCTTGAGCACACAGAATCAGTACAATTATAAAATGTATTTACTGTAAACCGTAACACTGCATTCTAGAATAAGAAGATGCGCATGTCACTCAACTGTTTACCCTGTAATTTACATAACATTTCAACATAATAAAACCATTTTCATGGTCTGTTAGCCCTGTGCCCCCAATTAGTAGAGTGCAGTCAACTCTCATTAATACAAATTTCAAGGGACCAGCAAAGAAATGTAGACCTATCTTATTATTGAGTCTAAGCCAAATGCACACTGTTAGTTTGTTTTGAAGTTACAGTAACACTGAAATCAAATTTCAATTACAGTACAATGAAAAGCAGCATACATGTAAAAGCACTGTGCATTGTATTGACAGCTGTAAGTTAACTTTTAAAATGTATACATTGCAAATGAACTGAACTTGCAATCTGCATGTCCCACTCTGATCAGAGGCATTTTTAAACCACAAAAATCCTCAACATCAGGGTAAATCTGAAAACGCATGACGACTTGCATTCACATTTGTCTGCAAGGATAATGCATATTTTTTTGCGTTACTTCATGGAAATGACATTGATGCTTGAACACTATGTCAACTGAAAATGCATCATAGGACCAGCAGGCCCAAAACAGCAGGGAGGTGCTAAACTGGATGCAAGTTGCAACATTTCCCAGCTGTTCAAAATAGGGCAGTTAGTTTTAATTTTTTATTATTTTTTTTAAATCCCTGGGGGGCTCCAAAATAATTTGCACACACAGGAAATTCGGGTTTTTGTGAATTTGTATTGTAAGAAGTCATTTACAATAAGCGACTGCTAAATTTGTCCGAAATCATATTAAAAAAAAAAAAAAAAATTTAACAGTAATCTGAATTTGTTTTAATGAGAATTGACTGTAATGTGTCTAGTTCATTGTTTCTTCATTTGGAAACGTACATCATTGAAAAAACATTTATTGTTAATGTTTGTTTTTCTCATAAATATACCTAATAAAAATACAAAAAGCCTGCCAAATGAAGCAAACACTTGCAAAGAAATAAGAGCATTTTCACATGAGAATTAATGATGATTATTTTGGCAACACACACTTTCCTGTCATCTGCTCCTAGTGATTTTTCAGAAAGCACTATTTCAAGAATTTCCAGTTTATTCTTAAACTACACTAAGTGCTTCTCATGTACAGGCTTTTAAAAATAAATAAAACACAATAAAAGGGGCTGTGCTACCAAGCACAGCTGCATGGATTGAGTTCAAGACTAATACAGCGCTCCCTCTATTTCACTTGTCATTTATATAATTTTACATTAACCTATTGTATACAGCCAATGTTATTACTGTACCATGGGAACATTCTTGTGGGAAAAATACTAGACTCTAGACTTTTGTGGCATTAAACACAGTGAAGTTAAAAATACACACAGACCCTTTGGCATGCTGATGTCTGACTGCAAAGCATAGGGAACCATTGTTTTATTCAAAATGAACCTAAAAAATGTAAATTATATAACATATTTCCATTAGATCCTCACCTTGGAATGCAGTGTTTACTGTAACCCACAGAATAATCTTTACCACCTCACATAATATAGCAATATATATGATGCAAATTAAGACCCATTGCTATTTTAAGAATAACTCTTAAGTGTTGTTATTTGACCATTTCACAGATGAATGTGGCACATGCAAATAATTAATGTAAAAAATCTATGAAGCCAAATGTCTTACTGTATGCTTTTTACTGTACAGATTAGTTATTGTAGGTTGAGAGGTTGTCATTAATACCCAAACCCCAGCGAAGCGGTGTTGCTACAGTATCTAGGGCTTTAACATGTTTGGACGCACTTTACAGTTTAGAGGCAAGTAAATTTTTACCTTCGTGAAGCGGGCATTAATCCATTTTGTAAAGGTTTTCCTCTGTACTGCATCGTGTTCATCTGTAAAAAAATAAATGCATAAATAAATAAAGAAAATAGAATGTTTTAGCCTTATTAAAAGGGGAACTGGCCATATTTTGAGGAATATTTAAATGTGGTGTTGGCTTCTGCTACTACTCCCAGCAGTAATAATGTAGCGTATAAATAAAAATGTCAACCTCTTACCTCAGTAGACAATATATATATATATATATATATATATATATATATATATATATATATATATATATATATATATATATATATATATATATATATATATATCTACACACACACATACACATATATACATATACATATTTATATATATGATTGCCTTTGAGTACACACACACACACACACACACACACACACACACACACACACAGGGCCTCAAAGTTGGCTCCATCTACCATCAATCCCTACCATATCCAAACAATGGGATAGCAACATCCCATGGTTTACAAAAAGTAGTGAAAGTTGTATTTTTGTTATTATTATTATTATTTTTTTTTGGTAACATCAGGAATGTTTCATGGCCACGACCAATAAGTCAATTTAAGACCACCGGTATGTGAACCTCTAGGTCAAAGGTTACAAATCCCAGCTTTAGGTTTGTGTTTCTGCTGTTGAGGAATGCAGGAATCAAGGGAGGTATTGGCCCCAGCACAGCAGAGTGCCGAACAACCAAAGCAATCCAGGTCATATAGGAATGCTTGCTATTGAAAAGGAACGTCAATATCATTTTAAATACAAATAATAATGAATCATCACAATTAGGAAAATTAACAATGTTGTGAATATAAGGTCCAAGGCCTATTAAAAATACTGTAGTGCCGAATGACAATTTAATATATGGTAACAGTTTGACATTTCACAGTGCACCCCAGCTCAAGTGAACTTTTGGGAAATATGCAATAAGACAATTTAAAAATACTTTAGGTTTACAGTATTTAGGCTGCACATTTGAGTTGCAAATTCAACGCAAAGTTAGCAAATTGAATGCAGATTACAGTATGTAATGTAGAGGTGATGAGTGGTGAGTATGCAGGGTTAAGGGTGATTGCATATGTGACAATTAAATTAACTAGTGTCGTCATTTTAGAGTCCCCCACTTAATGTCATGCAGGAGCGCCAAAACTGTGGTAATCTACCAAACAGAAACTGCACTGCCACTTACAGTACTCTAAGTAATATTTTAATAAATTAAAAAAAAAAAAAAACACAGTACCCATCAACTTGAGAGAAATATGAGCTAAAGAAATTAGTTAAAATCATAGAGTCTCCTGTAACAATACTAAAACCACTGGCAGTTTTTTTAAGGAACACCAGATGTTTTTATAAACAAAGAAGAAAAACAGTGGGGTAAAAAATGTGATAACCTCAACAACAAAATTAAACTAACATAGAGTTGCAGAATTTTATCAAGTTGTTAATACAGCACTGTGCTTCAGAAAAATGAACCATCAACGATAAATGATGCTGATCAAGTGAAATCCACAGTCACAGTTTGCCACAGGTAAATATTGTTCAAGTATTAATTTATTTATTAGGCTTTTTGGGAATAGAATTTTTCAGTGTTTCAGTTTTTTTATGATACTCAACATGGCGGCTGCACCAACGAAGAAAAAAAATGCAATGTTTCAGCAAAAGATGATCTATATGAGGACAGTGGGATACTATTCCGCAAATTTTGCTGTCATTCGATTGATCATGTATGAGTCGATACCATTAAAGATCATATTGCCAGTCGTAAACACGTGGAGAAAAAGAAAGCAAAAAAGACTGCAACAAAAAAAGGCAAAGCACTGCATTCTTCTGTGCTGAAAAACTTTGACCTAAGGTACTGTGCTCAAGGCGGGGCTTTCCCGAAGTAAGAAAGCTAAATTAATTGTGTATTAAATTATTGTTTAGTTTTTCTCTTTCCACTCTACCTGCATTTAATACAGCTATAATTAGCAATGTTAAACCATGACCGTTTCTTAATTAAATTATACTATCTGACGATGAAGAAACAAGCTCAAAGCCATTTTCCTAGCTATGCATTCTGTGGCGGGATGCCCCTCCCCTGTGCGTAGTTTATGTGTTTTATGTTGTATGTGGTTTGTATGTATTGGTTCACGGAGTGTGGGTTATGTAGCATGGGTGATTTAAAATGTATACTTGTGTTTAGGCACGGGGATTGCACAATCAATGGTGTGTATGTGTGTGGAATGGTGTGCGACAGGGAGGAAGTTAAAATCCTCCCTGCAAAAACACATGGGAATGTGGCTGGAGCCGTGTATAAATAGGGTGATCACGAGTGATACTGGGCTGTGTGTTCAGAGGCGGAACGAGAGACGTGTCGCGAGACAAGAAAGTCAGTATTATTAGAAAGCAGTTGCTATACGTGCTGGTTTACACCAGTATGATACTTGTTTTGTTTCATATCCGTTTTGTATTTGTCTGTTTACTTTGGCCAACGAGCTGTTTGCTTTCTGTTTGGTGAAAACTGTTTATTAAATCTGCGCACCAGCGCAATTCACTCGCCACTCTGTGTCCTGCATTTCCTGGCCTGGTGTAACCATCAGCCAGCTTGTTCACAATTCCTTAAAGGAAATGGATGGCTTTACTGTGTAAAGGATGTGGTCACTACACTACCCACCGTTTCTTTCATAAAGACATTCTGTCTGGAAACAAACCTCTTGTTAAATTCTGAAAACAACAAGGCAGAATTAGCAAAGAAATAATTGTGCATATTCATTATGTGTTTACATTAAAAGGGGCGCTATTTAAATTGCAATCAGGTGACACACAGCAGTGAACCTGTGTAGCAACGAGTCAGTCAACACACCTTTTTTATCAAAGCATTTCATATTTTATCCTGGTTATTGTATTGCCAGTAAAATGCTAAACTTAATTTGTGGAGTACTGTAAATGGGCTTACTCGCATGACATTGCTGGACTGTTACTAAACTGTTTCATATTTCGTATTGTTATTGTAAATGCCAACAATAAGCTAAACAGGTATTTTCAAAACACCTTTATTTGTAGACTGAACTACTGTGTTAGTGGAAGACTGTAAATATGATTCTCACAGCTGTGCTGGACATTTGGTTTTTTGAACTGTTGTAATACAATTCTTAGGTTTTCCTGCTTATTGTAATGCCAGCAATGAGCCGAGTGATGTCTATAAACATTATGACAGGTCTGAAGAGTGTTCAGGTGCTTTACTTATTATTACAGCAACAAGAGTCTGATAAAAATATTGGCTTTAACACAAAAAATGGTGGTAATAGTTAAAAGTAAATAATAAATATCAGCATTATATTTATGTTCAAATGCAATGTTTAATTATCAATAAACTGATAAAGAGTGGGAAAAGATGAATAGGTCATGATTGAAAAATGGAATTTGCTATTCTGCAGAATGGAAAATCAGTAGCCCTACTGCCATTTTTAAATATACATAAAACAGTTCTTAAAAAAATTAATTAAATACAGGTTATGGCCAAAACATATGACTATATTTAAATCACATTAATAATAACATTTGCCTAGCAGAATAAGACTAATGGTAAACTGGGATTCAAATTAGCATTGGTACATTTTACAAATGCACTGTTTTACAAATGTGTACTAGGCGTGGAGCATTTGTTTTTACAAATGTAACAGTATTTTTAGAAACATTTGTTGTTCACCAAAATGTTGTAATTTTAAAATGTATCCACATCAAGACAGCACATAGAAGTAGTTTGGAAACTGTGACAAGCGCTTGGAAACAGTGACAGGCGACACTGATTGGCTGATAAACTAGCTTGTGAAAGTGCTACCATCACATACAAGGATGATTTTCAAAAAAAATGTTAAGTCATCTCAAGTAATCCGATATCTAATATAGTTTGCCGTCCCCTTCCTTTTAGTGCATTCATGTTACTACACCATGTACAAAAAACGTGTGTATTTCCACATAGAATTAGAATGACATCTTTCAGGACCTGCAACATAGGGAGTACAAGCAAGGTCCTAATTGTTTTTCTGTGACCTTTCACATAGGAATAACAGAACAACGCTTCACTTTGAACTTGTGACTAAACTATGAAATTATTTTGTAAAAATAATAATAATAAACCTAATTCTGTTCTTCAGTAGCCACGGTTTGTCTATCCATGGTCGTTGTCACAGTCTTTTCACAGAAGCTATGGCGGGGAGTTCTTGGAAATACTGAACTTGCATTTTGCATTTGTGCCCTATCTTTTGTCATTATATTAGGTGTTAATTTAGATTTGTTTCTGGCACTCACCAATGCCCTTAGAAACCTC
The DNA here is from genome assembly GCA_030684275.1 of Acipenser oxyrinchus oxyrinchus. Taxonomy (NCBI): domain Eukaryota; kingdom Metazoa; phylum Chordata; class Actinopteri; order Acipenseriformes; family Acipenseridae; genus Acipenser; species Acipenser oxyrinchus. The sequence goes on along the minus strand of CM060252.1, from coordinate 63,947,720 downwards.
TCCATGGCTGAAGTAAAGCTTACCCTGCCACACTTCTCACTATACAAATAGCATGTATGTGCACTAGTGACGTGTACAGTGATAGCAGGGAGCAAATGTTTGAGTTTTCGCTTTTTTGCAAAAAATTGAAAATTCTGCGAAAGAGATCAAATTCCATGCTTTTTTCCGCAATCGCGGAATCCTGGAGGGACTATAACATAAGTTTACACACTCACACAATTTGTTCTTGAATGCATTACAAAAATCAGATGTCTTGTGAAATAAGTTTCCATGAGTCCAGTACTGTAAATGAAGACTGCCCTGAATACTGTAGCTCCCTACAGTGCAGGAAACTATATAGCATTGCAATTCAGTATAAAGCCCCCAGTTAACATTCCTTTTAGAACACACTAGTAGGTTCCAGTGGACCTGCTGCCTTACATTTACGTTTGCATTTGCAATGCCATTAAGTAAACTATAGATCCCCAGAGGTCATTCCAGCTCCTTTTACACAGTTTAAAAGCTGATCTTAAATATACATATTGTAAAAGGTAAAGAGGAACACACCCCACGATACAATAATTGTGTGATTCTCATTTGATTTACATGACAGCAGAAATAAATTATTGGTGTTCTAGGGGTACAATGCCACAATGGCCCCAGAAAAGAGAAAAAGTTGGCAGTGACAAACAATAAAAGCATGTACAGTATCTTCTATTACTGTGTAACAGGTGATTCTGTTGTAGAGTTGTTTAAAGCTAAATCTTCCTTTAAGATATTCTGCCCAGATTTCCTGGTTTAAACATTACATTTTAAAATGTGGCTTTGCTTACAGTACATGTTGATCAAAGCAATAAAAAAAGGATTTCAATTACAGCCCTACAGGTAAAGGTGAAGTGCTGTACCTTATATTTGGATCAATAATAGCAACCACGATAAAAAATAATAAAAAACTGTAAAGATATACTGTACTGTAGGCTAGGGGTCTATTCAATTGATTTAAAGACGATCTAACCATTTTTTTCATATTTTTTATTACCTTGTATCCTTTATTAATTTTTAAAACATTGGTTGTATTTAGATATGCAATCTCTTTGATCCACTGGATATAACCTGTAGTGTTTACAGTATAACTGTTTTTAAAAGTACAGTGTTGCCTTCAGGGTACAGAGCTCACTGCACACAAGTTATTGATTAAACAAAGTTCCTGTACTCTGTGTTTTTACTGTAGATCAAGATGTTAACAAAACAAACAAATATTAGCTCACTTAGTACACATCAGATATTTTATTTGAACATCACTGAAAGCTGCTGTTGCACAACATCATAACAGGATCAAAGTGTAAAGCTGAATTCATGCTCAGACCCATGTCTCTGCTTTACGTTTTCCAAAAAAAACTATTGCCTGCTGTAAACGAAAAAAAGTGAATCTTTTATCAAGGAGTGTGATACAGTATTGTGACAGAAATATAATGAGTTCTGGTGATAAATCTTCCTCCCGACCTGTGAGGGCGCTAAAGAACGGGAGGAGAAGTATCTGGAAGGGCTGGCCTGACAGTTTGTTTCCGGGACCGGGAAGTGGGTCAGCCTGGAAGGAAGCGAGACTCTGTTGTAAGACCGTTTTGACTTGAAAGGTAAACGAGGGGCAGCTGCAAGTAATAAGGCAGCTGCAACCGTTTACCTAGATATCATACGGGATTACATATAGGGGCCAGGGTAACGCTGATCTTTTCCTTCGTTTGGGTTTAGAACGAGAAGGGAAGGACTGAGAGAGGAGCTCTCAGAGAAAGAGAAAGTATAGTGTTACGTGTTGTGTGTTGTTTTCGTCTGTCTGTAACTGTCTGTCTGTTTGCACCACTAGACAGTTAAACACCTCCGGAGCTGTCGCCAGGAAAGCACTATCCGGAGCACCACTGCACAGAGCACCTTCACGTGTGGATTCACCCAGGACTGGTGACCGTGCCTTTGTTTCTGTTCGGGACTGTGTTTAATTGCTCACGCTCCCCGCGCTTTACACATCGTTGTGTACTGCCGGGGCTTTATTATTTGGCGGTCGCCAGCCTGGAAATAGGCACAATAAAAACACTTATTCACCCAATTACCGTGTCTGTCTGTCACTCCTGCATCGCATCACCGCTACACCTGTTCCCCTTACCGACCACTTTGCCACAAGTATACAGTACAGCATCTTAATATATTGCAATATTATTGCACACAACAATATTTCTTTGGTCAATGCAGTAGAAAAGCAAATGTCGCCATTCAAGCCCATCTGATAAGGAAAGGGCTCAGCAATCAAACTAATGTCAGTGAAAACAAACACTGTCTCCTCTCGGGGATTCTCCTTCTCACTAAAAGGAAAACAGAGGCTGTAATGTGGAAAATTAACAGGAAGACGCGATTATGTCAGGAAGGAAAATCCTAGAAGCCTCTTCATATAGTTCACTGCACTTCCAATGATGAACCGTGTCAGCTAACAGTTTTTTTTCTGCCGGACAACAGACCTGCTTCTGGTTTAAGAGTCATATGAACACTATCCATAGTAACAGAGTCTACAGTATTTCACATAGTCTACAGTGTAATACTAGTTTTAATCCTGCACATTTGCCCCAAAAAATAAAATTAAACAGCTGAATTTGAACAATATCCTTCTTTAGATTTGGCAACAAATATTCTGAATGCAATCTTTAGAAAGGATTGTAATGACATACAGTGTTTGCTCACAGGCAGTATGCAGTAGATTAACTCTGTAATAAGGGATTTCTATTACTCTATCTCTGTGTAAACGTGGGTTACTAAGAATTTAGATGCTCAGTTTAACTTACTCCCCATCTCCTAGCATTTGAATGACCTGTTAAAAGTTTGATAAAAAAAACACAAAAAAAAACACCTTTTATCAGCTTAATTGCTACTCCAAGATGTCGTTAAGTAAATATTTGGAGGAGGAGGTGGGGGGTTGAATTCTGCCCATGTGGGATGCAAAGAATCTGCAGAATTCCTACTTTCAGAAAAATTCTCAGTGCTTTGGGGACACTTGCCCAAGCTTGCCTTGTCTATGTGAGTTTACACTTAGCAACCAGCTCAAGAAAATTAGATAACAGTTTACTTGTTTTCTTGAAGTTTAAAGCAAATCCTAATTTAGAAAACAACAAATACACACATCCTTAAATTTAGGGTTTGCATTCTTGTTCAATGATGTTGAAAAAATAAAATAAGCAATAATTCAGTTTTATAGCCAACAAGCCATCTCTCAGAGGGGGCCTAGACTTTCACCAAGAAGTTTTTTATAAACATCAAAAATATGAAGTTGCTGTTCAAAATGGTTTATGATATTAGCAGATAGAGGCATAAGCAGGGTGACAATGCCTAAAGTAAATTATTGGTAACAGGAATGTATTACAGTACATAATGTAGAAAGGTTGCTTATTTTTAGCTATTTTTGAGCTTTATGTAAAATCTTTTTTTTTCAGTGCTTTCATTTTTGATATACTGCATGAAATTAGTGTTTTTGGGTACTTTCCAAATGCTTGAGCATTTATTTTTTCTGTCAAAATATGTATAGTAATAACAACAGTACTTGCACACGTAAATTGTTGTCTTTCACAACGAAATCCCTATGGTCACAGGCACATTCTTCTGGGGTTTTTGTGTGTAGGCATTTTTGTACATTTCGCCACAATTCTGTTTTAAATCCTCCGTATTCTAACTGTAATACAGCTTGAAATCCCGTTTTAAATCTCGCAAGCGGAGTCTCCAATAGAAATGTAGGAATGTGCTGTCATTCTGTAGTTGGGGCGGGTTTAAAGTATTGAGAACAAATCAATGATAGATGCAAGTCAGGAAGGCGGGACATTGCCCAGCAGCACTGGAAACTGTATTTATTATTATTTTTGTAGTAGGTTTTATTTTTTTTAATGGGAATAGTGTAAATTCAATGTGAATTGATTAACCATTTCCACCATTTTTCCGGTGTTTATTGGCTATCCACCGATTTCATTTTTTTTGTATCGGTGTGTTTTAATCGGTCAAAACCGAAAATTAGAAGCCCTAATTATATTGCAGGTTGCAGAATAAATTGTATTGTATTTCAGAAATATTTTACCAGAACAATCCACTGTACATGAAAAATGCATCTAGTTTGCAGTGGGGTTCACATATCCACCCAGTTAAAAAGGTAGAAAGGACAGAAGCACAAATAGTTCAAGCAACTGAGGTCAATGAGATATCTGTCAAAAAAAACATGTTCCCTTGTACAAGATGCAAGCTTCTTTTTTGAGTGAAAGGTGTATGCGGCAGAGACGGATTGCTCTTTGAAAGAAACAGTTTAATTTATTTGAAGTTTGCCCACTGATGATGGGAATGCGAATGTAGAGATGGGAGCCCAGCTAACAAGATTTAAGTTTTTGCTGGTATTATTCTTTTAAAGACTGTCACTGCTACTGGAAGCAGGACAATCTTTGGGATACAAATTGAACATTTGTGAAACTGCAACAAATATTGTAATGACTGTAATGTGTTTTAAAGAATATAAAACCAGTAGAAAATATTATAAGCAGATTTGTGTAAGGCCTGTGTGAAGAAGTTCATTGCATTGAAGGTCAGGCTGACCTGCTGAAAGTTCCAAGCCCCTTATCAGGCAAAAGCAATAAAAGAACGTGTGGATTCTGACACCAGACTCTCTGCCCTTTAGACACTAGACTAAACTGGATTCCGATTCTGTAATACTATGTTCTTAGACTTCTGCACGCTGTAATCTGTTCTATATTTTAGCTTTAATAGGCGTTCTCTGAAAAAGAACACTTGCTTACAGTAACCACTGTAAGTTAGTACTAAAGTATGTACACAAACTGCAACACCACAAGAACCACATTAAAACATAGCCTAAAATATTCAATACTGTAAAATACCGCCTCTACAATCTTCTAAAAATCCCTGACCCTCACTACTAGCAACTGAGCAGCCAGGTAGTACTGTATAGGACTGTAAAATAAATATAAATCATGGATCAATTAAGTTTTGGAAAGATTTCTACAGGGAATCACTTTCTTGCATGCCAACCTAATAGAGGGTATACTGTACATTTACAGTAAGAAACTAAAAATGAACAAAAAAGTTTGCTCGTTTTTTCAAATGTGTGAAACTTGCAAGTATTGTTGTACAGTAGTAATGCAGACACCTATCCTTTAACATGTAGCTGAGACCCATTGAGGAGTGTACTAACTGGGGATGATCCCGTGGTTAGTACGGAGGGCGGTACTAAACAAGTACGCAAGTCAATTGCAATGAACTAAGCAGCTCAAGATAGTAAAAATAATTTGTACTTGTAATTACAGATACAAATGAAAAATACAAGTACAAATAAAAAAATACATCACAGAGGTCACAGGACAGGCTGTTGTTTGGGGTAATAATCGATGAGTATTTAACAGCGCATGCGTCCCGCACCTTGCATTGCTGATAGAAGGGAAGGAGTGGCTGCATGTTGGTGAAATGTGTAGCTGAAATTTTCAAAGCAGGAATATGGCACAAATTCGCCCAACAGATGGACAGTCTCAGCTAAGATCTTCTGTGTCAAACTCCCCCTTTTTTCCGTCCCCGCCGATGCGGTGCATCATGGAAATCCAAAGAGTTCCGGTGGTGACTTTTCTCCTATCTCTATAATGTAAAGTCTGCTTCATTTCCTAGTCAAAGCTTTCTCTTTTGAAAACAATTGCATTTTTTAGCAAGATTCACTTGGATTTATTTAGACACCCCTCCTTAACACATACGTGTTATTATTTCTACGATCAATGTTTTCACTTGACCTGACAAGGGCTCTTTGTAAAGTAACCTAAAACACTAACTTCATACAGTATATCAAAAACGAAAGCCCCGAAAAAAACGATTTACATAAAACTCAAAAATAGCTAAAAATAAGAACCGGAAAATACAATTAATAAAACCTGAAAAACAGAAGCCTTAAATATAAAGAGTATGTGTATGTAGATATGGTTTAAAACGCTGACACCTACATAGCATTTAAACGTTCATAAAAATGTACCAAAAGTATTAACTGGAACAAATATTAAAAAATCCCAAAATGTATTGCCAACTTCCTCCAAAGTTTCAATAGCATATTTTATACACTATGAAATAAAGTTTTTTGCTCCATTGTATAACTACTGGCCATGACTGCCTTTGTATGGATGTACTGAGAAATTAAGCTTTTATAGGCTATACCTGAAATATGTAATTAGCATTTCTGATTTGATTTCCATCTTATAGTCTACAATACACCTTTGGTCCTATACATGAATGCATTTGTTTTGTGTGAATTAAATGAGAACTAATAAAAGTTTAGTTTGTCCTCTAACGCAGCTTCATTTAATTTTGGTGGTGTTTTATGAAAATTAGATTATACATGTGAAAATGGGAAAATATCCTCATGCAATTCAGCCATAGTATTTACTTGTGTGTAAATACATTTCCATACATAATTTTTTTAATTGTAAATTAAAAAAACAATAATTACGTTGGGCTTCTTAATTTTTTTTTTTTTTGTACCGAAACATAACTCGCTGGAAATATAATTAGCTGGAACCAATCACTCCGTACTGAAGCTGGGGATCATCTAGTCCCAAACTTTGTTCCATGTCTTTTTTCGTTGCAATTGGTACTAAATTAGTACACAGCTGGGGATGACCTTGAGATAGTACCGTATTAGTTAGTCCGCAAATCTGTACTAAATCTACAAGTTGGTTGCAATTGACACATTGTGACAGGGTAGCGTCTCATTCCAAGCTGTTACCAGCAGGAATAAGACACTCAGAGTCAAACTGCAGTGAAGTGTTGCGCACGTTTAATAGACACAAAATCAAACAAACACAGAAGCAAATCAACAGGGCATGAGGGCCAAAATTATACATAATATAGGCTGGGCATTCACCTTCACTATAAAATTACAAAACTCACCAAACTCCCTCCTCCAAACAAACGATTTCTGCTCCCCTTTACACAGGAGGCCACTCCCCAATTAGCACTCAACTACCTAATTGAGGAATGGCGACACCTGTGATTGCTGGCAGGGACAAGATTAACCCCATCCCTGCTGACCTTACATTCCCACACACTATTGCACAAGCAGAGCTTTTGCCCTGCCACACCCATGCTTTCAGCAGCACTACAGCAAGATAGAATACATTTTAAAAACTTAACCAGCCCCACTAAAAAGTCAAGGAAATAGAGACAATGACTCACTTTAATGATGAGAAAACCAGCTGCTTGATGCTGAACAGCCGTCTACTCGAGAAACTACAAAAATAAAAGCTTACCTCTAAGTCGAAGAAACTGTTTTGCCATTCTTATTTAAATTTACTTGGAATGCTTTGGTTTAAAAATGTGTAATCTAATTCTTCCCAATCAGCCTTTTGTTCACCAGCAGTACCAAAAGAAACCTGCTGTACTGTAAAGAGACTTTTCAGCAAGTAATATAATCCAAGTGGGCTGTCCAGCGTGGGACGATTTCTTGCAAACTGATTGAGCACAGAACTGTTGGAACATAAAAGTCCTGGTATTGAACTCTGCTGTCCCAGGAGACTGTACAGTAGCCAACCCGCTATTGCACATTATGGGCCACCCATTTTTCCTTATTTAAATGTTTTCTCAATGCAGTTCTGTACAAGGTTATTAGTATGCCATAAAGTACATGCTTTGCACCAACAGTTTATACAGTGCATACTGATTTCTGAGCACATTCAGATTTTAGCATCAAAAGATGAGATACAACTTACAAATGGTCAGTAAAGAACCCACACAAGATGTTGGATGAACTGACTTTGTCATTATGAAATGAGACCCAAAACCAAGATCCTGCATTTTTTTTAACCTTTCCTGTGCTCATGACGAGCTGTCTCATCATAAATGCCGTACAGTATTGTGTTTGATTATCTGTGCTTTCGAGATTATTTTATTAGAACAATGTACAACAATCATACACTAAGCCAGTGGTTCTCAAACAGATTTGACTTACTTACTGGTGGTCGCACTGCAAAGTTTACTTATGGCTTTTTTTTAGCTGTATACACAAGTGAAAACTCAAATTTAACTTAAATAAACTCTTCAGGAAGTTAGGCCAGTGTTTGGAAAGCATAAAGCATTTGAGTGATGTACCTGGATCCCTCTCCAATTCTGACGTAGCAGTTTCTTTATCCTGTTTTTATGTTAATCCCAAACATCACTTGCCACTTAGAAACTGTCACGCAAATTCTGGCAAGGTGGTTAATTGGTGCAAGGCAAAACATGTTGTGATATGTATTTCTAATATCTATCAACTATGTAATTTACGGCAGACAGACTTCGAATAGATACTTTCTATGCACTAAAGAAAATAATATTACTCCATACTGCCGTTTTCACGTGGCACTACTAAAGTCTTCTGTTCGTGATCTACCAATGAGCACTGACACAAAGCAAAATAGGTGAAGATTTGTGACGTATGCAAAAATAAAATCTGATCAGAATGAAAACTCAGCCAATCAACATGTACTGATTATACTGACGTTACTGCTGGCCAATTGCAGCTAACAGAAATAGAAGCAAAATGAGGAATTAGGATGCAAAGCTGAATAGTGAATGAAAGCTGAATAGTGGCGTTGATTAATATAAAGGTTGAGGGGGTCCCCAAATGGCCTGGTAAAAACTACTGCCGCGGTGTGCAGGGTGAGATATAACGAGAGATAGTAAGTTTGAATCCTGGTTGTGCGAGGCAGTCGTCTTTGCATTGGTTTTGGCGTTCCCAGGGTTGGGGAGATGGGATCCGGCTTAGACTGTTTCTCCTCACCGCTCTGCGGCGACCCTACAGGCCAGGCCGAGTGAGCTTGGGGCGGAGATTTGCTGAGCTAGTAGCCTGCAGACATCTGCTCTCATGTTCCTGGGTGTAAAAAGACACCAATTGGCTCGTGGGATCAGAGGAAGCCCGCTGAACCTCGGGTCCCTGAGCTGCGTGGGGCATCGCCGCAGTGAAGGAGAAAAATAATAATTGGGCATTCCAAATTGGGAGAAAATCAGGATAAAAATTAATTTGAAAAAAAAAGACAAAAGGTTGATTAACCACCCAGCTGCCCATTTATTTTGGCAATTTCCATGTTAAAAATGACAAATGTGATAAATTTGGACTCACATGCGCTCCACGTGGAAATCGCAGGATAAGCAGCTGGGAGGTTAAGAGAGGAGTTACTAGGGGGCTGCTGTGGCCACACAAAATCCCGCTGGTGGCCGCATTTGAGAAACGTTGATCCAATCACTACAGCTGTACCTGTACTATAGGATGTTGACTTTAAACCACTGATAAAAGGTTTTCTACAGTAAAGCAGGGCGTTTTCTAAATAAACTACACAGTACGAGACAAACTTGCTTTTCAAGTACTGCACAGTACCTATGATGAATATTAGTTCAAGAATGTCATCCTCAGGCTCTGAACTCCAATGATTAAATAACCCATACACATTCAGGGTTTTCAATTAGTTTTGAAGTATGAAGTAATTTATTACTCGAGTACTTGAAAAAATTTAATTAATATCTCTTCATGAATGTAAGTTCAATATATTGTAGCGACCCGGTCAGTTCAGGTTTTCAGACTTTTGTTTCGTCTGGTCCTCGTCTGGTGCATTCACGTTATCTGTATTGTTCCGGGGTGGGACCATACCACTAGTTTCGGTAGTGTGTGTGGGTGTGTGTGTGAGCCGCTGTTGGTGCATGCCCTTGCCCATAATTAAAACAAAATCTTGCATTTACTCTGTGCAGTAGTTACTAATTGATGGCAGCAATACACACAAGAACAAGGGATAGAACATTGCAGAGCCTTACACAGTTTATGTGTATTTTTTTATTGTACTGTAGATCTACAGTTCATTAAAAATTTAAATGTAACACTGGTGTTTTTCCTTTACAGTCGGCACCCACCTAATCGGGATACTGAATCAGGATTTCTGCTTAATTTGGACATAACTCAGAGACAATTCTTCCTAATGCTATTTATGTCGTTTAATTGGGACACAGTATTTTCAAATGATGAACGGAGATCGCTTTTCAGAGCAAGACAGGTTCGCACAGCACAGTGCAGCGAGTACGTAATTATGCTGTGATGTCAAACCACGTTGAACTCTTGAAAGCTGGTTTCTCAGGCTGATGTGGCAAAAAGTATCGGCATGTGATAAGATGTTATTTCCTTATTTTTCATTTCATTTAAATCTACAAATAAAAAAAGATTCATTTTGTTTCGGAATAAAAAATAAATAAATAAAACATTTTTATTTTAAATAATGTACTTTAACATTTATTCTTTTCATTTCGAAATTTAAAAAAGTAAAAAATACTTCTCTTGCACATGGCGTAAATTATGAATAAGTGTGACTTTGGTCGTCTCAAATGCCTCACTAAACTGGGACAGCCGCTTATTCGAGATATTTTTACATCTCTGGAGGCGTCCTAATAGAGGCACCGACTGTATTTCTGTTTATACTGTATGTATTACTGTGGCAGGGCGGAAGCCCTACACATGGGAAATATGTAGTTTTATTGTATGTTTTTTCGTTATTTGTTGTAAATTGATTTAATTAATTGTTTAACTGCTGTGGCGCTCCACCGGGGACGATTACCTGTCTGCGTGGACAGCAGCTGAAAGCAATCAGCTGTTCCAGCAGGCAGGAGGGCGTGTCTCAGCGGAGCCTCAGTATAAAAACATAGCGATCACTATGATTGGGGCTGCTGCAAGGCCTGCCGTTTTCACGGCACCTTTGATTTATAGTTTGTTGTATTGTGTTTTTATTTTTAGTGTATTTTACAGTCTTGTATCGTCCTCTGTGCGCTACCATCGCTGGTAGCGTCGCATGACATTATTGTTTGTTTGTTTTTTGTTTTATGTGTTAATAAATACTGAGTGCCGTGCTGGCGTGTTTCACTGCACCTGTGTCTCCGTGCCTCCATTCCGGCTCTCACCTGCCTGTCTGCCTGCTTCAGTGCAGGAACAACACACAAGAACGCCACAATTACGTACTTTAAATCATATATATTCAGTTATTATAAAGCAAAATACATCTTCCCTTATTTCACCAAAATCACCACAAGCTCTTCCCTTTAAGAGCTTTGTAGATGACACATGAACTATATTTTGAAAGGGATTACAGTACCCGCTCATGATGAGATGTAAGGTATGTAAATATAAGATGAACTTTAGACCTGCAATACAACATTTAAACATGCATTATCTAGTCTAGCGCCCACTCCAATTTTATAAAAAAAGATTAATTAATCTGAATAAGGACGTTTGGCACAGGCGATATACCATGCCATAACAAAACTCGCTGGAGTCGTTACATCAGCTTTTCAGTGAACGCAGAACGAAGCATCTGCTCACTGCCGAGTCGTGCTTTTATAAGAGGCTGGTTTGTTTCTCCTCAAGTTGATCCAGGAAGATATTCAGAAGAAAATGTGTTGTGATTTGTTTCATAATGATGTTTGAGCCTAGTGTGTAAGCGATTTGTTGAAGATGAGACACAGATGTTTACCACCGTTTTCAGTTAAAGCACTCTTTCTCCCATTCTGGTTTAAAGGCTCATACTTTTGTTTATTACTCGTGGAGGGTTTACTCAATGCCACTGTCTGCATGAAACGAACGAGAACTTAATTCAAAATTATCAAATTTAACTTTCACCCCACACATCCGGCTTTCAAGCGAGGTAATCGAAATACGCATGCTTGTATGTGTCGAAGGTCATCAAGTGACGAAATGTCCTTGCATTGAACATGCAGGCTGAAATGAGAAGGGAGGAGAACTTGTATTTATTTTTACTCCTTTTTTCTCTTATTTTCGCTTTTGTTTATTATTCTTTCTGCAGTTCATTCGAGCCGCACAGTGTGCGTCACCCAGTATTTCAGCGGGAGCCGCACTTGAAACTGCAGCGGTTTGGCCACCTCTGCTTTAGGCTATTTGAATATGAAAAAATGAAACAAGATTTATACTATATAGAGAGCAAGTAGCCGAAGCTGCTTCTGAACAAAGTAAATCTATACTGTACAAAAGTATCTTGTCTTTCGTAATAATAAATCAAAAGCAATATTTATAACAATTTGTGAATTTAACTTCCAAAATACTACTATTCAATTTCTCCATCTTTTTTTTGGTGGACCCAGCCCACCTAACAATGTTGGACACCAATGTGGAATATGCAGAGTTAAAAAAAGTTCCCACATCAAGCCAGTGTTACAAAGACGCAATAAAAAAATTGTAGTAAAATACTGGATTACGGTATTGTGGCAAAGTGGAGAGTGGTTACAGGTGTGTGCAGTGTAGAGTGGATACAAAACAGACAATCATTTCCAGGTGCAAGGGGGTTTATTGATTTTAGACAATGTCTTATGGCGAACACCTGTAAATAATAAATGATGGAAGTGATACAGCGGCGTGTATCACTTCGTTTGTAATCCTCGGGTTTGACCCAAAAACAAAAAGTCCAGGTTCTTTTCTCACCCACACGTAACACAGAACACAAAACACAGTGTTTATTTAGTACGTGAAAGTAGTGCTCGTGGTGAAACAGGGAAGTGCTGGTGTCCGGTTTTGCGGCTGCAGCTCCGAATAGTGTTAGTAGTCTTAAAACGACACAAACAAAACAATGTTACAAGACAGACCTAACAAACACAACACTCACGGTTCTTCACTTGACGCAGGGTTTCCTTTTGGTTGTTCTCTAACCATTCACAAAGGACCAGATCACTTACACTACGACCCCTATTTATACCCTCGCTCATGACCCCTAGGTTAACGAGCGCATCCGCTCCTCCAATCCTTGGATGTCACGCCGTTTCCCGTCATTGAGTTTGGGTACCGTAGCACCGCCCCCTTCCTAAATGACCGACTTCCACCTAACTCAAGGAATAAATTGTCATGCCATTTAGTTAAGGGTACTTTGTTCCTTTTACACAGCGCCCTCACAGGTCGGAGGGAGATTTAACACCAAGAATCATTCAATCTCTGTCACAGGTATTAATAAAAAGTAGACATGTTTAACACAAACTGCAGCATGGACGTATAACAGTCTGACATTCACGGAGTAGTTAGTTAAAGTTATTTTGGATATACATAACTTCTTTTAATGAGAGCTCAACAATACACATTTTATAAAATAATTTAAATAAGCACTGCACTTTGAGTACATTACGATTTTTTGGTTGTGTAACTGACACCACATGGCATGCGAAACCTGCATTTTGATGATCTATAGTTCCAACATGCAAGACAAAAACAAGCACAACACCAACCGCATATTTTAAAAGCAGATTTCATTTTCAGTAAAACACAACGAAAACGTAAACAATAAAGGAGTTTCTTAATTTAAGATACACGTCACAAATACAATTTTTTTTCCCCCATGACGTGCGCGGTTTGTCAAGATTTTGAAATATACTTAAAGTAAACATAATGCACTTATGTTTTGTGTCTGTATAACATAACAATTATTAAACATTAACCTCAATAAAATAGCTTTTCATAATAAAGATAAACTTCAACAAATGTTACATTGCCTATTGGTACTAAGTACTGGAGTCTGACCCAGATTTATTTTTAAAGTTTGGCGCGGTGCCAAACTCTCTTCTTCCTCCTCAGATCTCCCCATCCAATTCGCCTTCTGCTGTTAAATGACAAGGGCTCAGCTGATATCCCAGCATGCCTTTCTTCTTAAAGAAGTACAGCCTCTATACATGACATAACTCCCCCCCAATATAGCATAACAAAAGAAACACTTTTTTTGGGGGTACAGTACCCGAAAATAGTATATTTTCAAATAAAAGTAGCCAGCGCAAATATCGTTTTAGACGGTGGATCGCGCCGGTCGCCAGCTTATTTTGAAAACCCTGCACATTGAGTTAGAAGTCTTGTACAGTGCAATACTATAAAATATGCATTTCCAACTGATTTTACAGTACCATAAGAGAAGCCCCACAGAAAAAAAAAAAAATTTCTACAGCAGGTCTACAGAATGTTCGTGCCCACGCACACAATGTGTGCCGAAGGATTTGGTCGCGAGCCAAAGATTATTCCAGAATATATAGAAAAGGTATAAATGTGTTATACCTTTCTATACATTCGTTCCATCAAAAGTTCTCAATTATAAAGTACAGTATTTTATATGTATAATTCCCACGATCAGCTAGTTTATTAATTTGCTGCGAAATGGCTCCCCTCCATTTCAAACTTATAAATACTGTTATCATTTTATTCAATGTCACATTTACTTTATATCCCCCCCCCCCCCCTCTAAATACAATTTTGATTTTATTTTTGTATAAAGGTTACTGCTCTGAATAACAGTCAATGGCATTGTTTGAAAGGTATTCTCTATTGTACTGTATAATCCTAATGTTTCAAATCTATAATTAGGGCTTCTGATTTTCAAAGATTTACTTCAAAAAAAGTTGCAGTTAAAAGAAAGTGTGATTGCACTCAGTTTGAAATAAATCTATTCTTTGGTGTAATTTACACAGCACGTAAGTAAACTCCCTCCCAGCACACACCCATGTGTGCTACAGTACCCAATTCAACCATGTGTGTGTGTATTTTACACCTCATTTGGTAAATAACATTACTAATGTTAACTAAGATGTAAACACCTCTATAAACAAAGAAATAAATGTTTGTTTAAAACAGTGCTGTGTCTAAGATATCCTCTTTACAACACACAATAATGCTCACACAGCCCCACACTCAACATGTTTGTTTTAACACAGAGCAAACTAAAAAAAAAATTAGCAGTGTACTCCCTAAAATACTTAAGCAGCTTTCAATCTGGTGTGGCTTGGCCCCATTTGAAATGTAAACTGACACTGAATGCATGTGGTTTATTGCTTGAGCCAAATAAAAAAAAATATATATATATGTGGTTCTGGTTACGCTAGAAAAAAAAAAAACAGGGTAGGTAGGTGGGTAAAACTTTTAATTTTATTTCCCAAATAAGCAGTGCGAGCTGGTAAAAGTAGCAAGTGACAGTTTACAGTTTACACTGTTCTCCCACCATGTACCCTCTCATTTTGAGGGTACATCTTCATTAATAAACTTTACGCCTGCCTTGTTTTATGCTATAGGATACAAATGAGTCACAATCTGTTCAAATTTGGCTTGTGGTTTTCAATAATATCAGAGTTAGGGGTATTATGTACTGATTGATTGATACATACACACGTACATATGCACAAGGTTTAATTACGATTAAATAACATATCCACATTTAATGTATTTGTACTTACTGTAAAGGTAGTGTATTTACACACTTGCATAAGCCTCTTGACACTGGGCATTCAGTGGCTTGGCGCTGTCAGTAGCAGTGCCGGTGTTACAGGCTAATTCTCACCCCGGGTGAGTTCTGTCACCCCAGTAATCTTCTGGGAGGGTGAACATTAGCCCGGGCCAATTCTCACCCCAGTACTCTGTACATAGCATAATCATTTTCATTGCACGATAACTAATCTAAGCTAATCAGCAGCAGGACATAAAAAGGACATAAAAATGCAGACATAAAAATGCAGACAAAATAAGCAACGTTTATTGAACAATAATAGTGAGAACAATAGAACAAAAATGTTTCATACACTACAAATCAATAATCTTGTTCAGAGCAAGCCTAGACAACATGTGTAATGAAAATATAAGTTTTCAGCATTCTTACCTGTGCCCTCGACCAGATAGTGTACTATGTCGCCCCACTGATGGTCTGGCTAACCCTCAGGATCATCACTCCACACAGTTGCTAGCAGCTTGTACGGACATTTTTCAATCCAAACCAAGCACAATTTGGCCTCGTCTTTTTAGCTGAAGCATCAAGACTTTCGATATAATTATATGCCATTTCTGTCGCAAAAAATGTGTTTTCCCCAAATCCGAAAGTACGCGTAACTCTATTCAGCCTGCTTTTGTTATCCCCTCCAAGAATGGTGGCCGCGTATTGCTAGGCATATACGTCACACCGTCACCTTGGATGTTTTCGATGTTCAAGTATTCCTTCACAGTTCACACATTATTATTATTATTATTATTTATTTCTTAGCAGACGCCCTTATCCAGGGCGACTTACAATTGTTACAAGATATCACATTATACATTATTCAGATATCACATTATTTATTTTATTTTTACATACAATTACCCATTTATACAGTTGGGTTTTTACTGGAGCAATCTAGGTAAAGTACCTTGCTCAAGGGTACAACAGCAGTGTCCCCCACCTGGGATTGAACCCACGACCCTCCGGTCAAGATTCCAGAGCCCTAACCACAACTCCACACTGCTGCCCACATTTAAGAGCTTTCAATCCAGGAAATATATTTATGGCAACTGTGAAGACTTTTCAAAGTTATTCTGCTGATCTGAACATTTTGTTATAATTCTGTAATACAGTATTTTTTTGTGGTATGTGGTCGCATTTTTCAAACAACTATTTTTACAAAACTACCGGTACTTGGCAATGCTCGGACGGCGACAATTTATGTGAAACTGAAGATCTTGTTTGTGTGAGGTTTCTGGAAAATCACATGAGTGATAACGAGGCCGCGAACACTGATCAATTTTTCAGATTGATATTGAAAAATGTAGCCTGTTATCAGCAAAAAATATTTAGGGTCGGGTGGAAAAAATTGGTTAGGTCGGGTAACCGGAACCACACATTTTTATTTGGCCTTAGTTTAGAGCTAAGGAAGGAGCCAAACAAGGATCCTCCTTTCTCTTCACTGCCCTGCTTTCAAAATGAATATAAAAAAAAGAAAATGGATTTGAACTGGTTTTATTCAGCTGAACCAAAATCAGAGTCACATGTCACTTCCTAAATATGTGCAAAGAACTGAAATCCATGGGTCACTCAAGGTCATGCTTTACAATGGTTGTTTAAAGAGCTGGTCTGCTTGACTTTGTCTTTGTCTAGAAACGACAGTACAGATAGATAAACTGAAGGAAGCCTTGTCCCTGCATTATAAGTCAATTTAAAATGTTTAACTCTTTCAGCACTAAGTAGCTTTACAGAAAAACTTCCTTGGGTTAACTAGTTTCAAATGTCTTGCAGTATAAGGAAACATTTAAAAAAGGGAACAAACTGTATGCACCATTTTTTTAGACCTGTACACATGTCATTGTGGTTAAATTAGTTAATGGATGGATTTCATAAACCAACCGCAGGTAACCGTGCAGTTTATTAAAAAAATATGGTTTTACAAAGGATGTACAGTACTCAACATGGGCGCTCTGCTTGCTAAATAAAAATAATAAAAGGTTTCACACCCCGGAGCCAGACTGCTGCTGCTCCACACAAAGATACATTTCACAGGCAATTTTATGACCGCTGTAAAATAGAAACTGGCCCTGTAGCATAATCATTTCAAGTTTGAAAATTGTTCAAAGTCTTGCTACACTATTGAAACGTACTCTAACACAAAGCATTACTCATCATCACCCATATAGGTTCATTTTAAACGTTTCAAATCTGTGAAAGAAAATAGGCTTATATCCAAAAAAATCAAATAATGAACAGTTATTCATGCAAACATGGGATAAGTAAGGAGAAGTTGCCATGCTGTAGAAAATAAGAATAGAGCGGACCTCCAAATTAAAGTACACTTTGTAAGTTAGCATGCACTTTTTACTGCCGACAGCGATTTCTTAAAAGAACACGAACCTTCAATGGTGCTTTATCAAAGACAGTGTACATTCTTGGAAACAGAAATTCAAATTCACAAGCTGATAGGCCCATGTCAAACAGCCTGATGTATCGTCAGACAGACTGCTGCAAACTAGCCTAGGGCTTGAATTTCAGCGCGGGATTGCGGGAATCGCGCATTTTCCAAGTTGCTCCCACATATCTGCAACTTTCAGTGCAGGAAAATCCTACAGAGATATTTGAAGACACCAAGCTACTGTATTTTTCACCCAATTCAGAATGCCTGAAACGCTACAACAATCTCTAAGGAAGTGGGAGTCAGTGACGAAAGCACCATGAGCCACATTGAGTAATTCTGGTTAAAATAAATAAATAAATAAATAAATAAATAAATAAAATAAAAGTAGTGCTGGATATTTTAAGTGCCGTGAGACTTTATTCTCTCGTACGTGATTCTCGGCCGATTTAACCATTATAGAAACTCAGTACACTGCAGTGTAAGTAAACAGTTTTGAAGAAAGAAAAAAAATACAATACTAAGTCTATCTAGATATCTATCTAGGTGTTGTTTTGCAAGCGGTGACTTTCGCTTTAACTCAGCCCCATTCAATCTGGGGGGTCAGCACACCGAAGGTTACGCACATATTACTCAGGCACCGTAAAAGCCACCTACCTGACTACCTGACTTGTTTAAAAGTACAGACTCAAGGCTTTCCAAAGACGTATTCAGTGTGTGTATGCGGTACTCCTAGCTGGAACTACGACTGCCTAAAGTTAAGCCTCGCGTTATGTGACAGAGTTCACAGCTTAGGTTTTGTTTCGAGTCTATTGCTCCATCATTGTAGCAGCTAGACTGAAAGGGGCGGTATCGTTGGAAAGCTTAGAAGCTCAGCTCAGCTCCCCCACCCCCCTCCATGTTCATTTCATTATTATTATTTGTTTATTTAGCAGACGCCTTTATCCAAGGCGACTTACAGAGACTAGGGTGCGTGAACTATGCATCAGCTGCAAAGTCACTTACAATTACGTCTCACCCGAAAGACGGAGCACAAGGAGGTGAAGTGACTTGCTCAGGGTCACACAGTGAGTCAGTGGCTGAGGTGGGATTTGAACCGGGGACCTCCTGGTTACAAGCCCTTTTCTTTAACCACTGGACTACACAGCCTCCTTGCATTTCATATTGAGGTTCAATGGTGCAGTGTTTGGTTTTTTTTAGCCATCTATGATTACTATATATATATATATATATATATATATATATATATATATATATATATATATATATATATATATATATATATATATATATATAGCAGTGACCAAACTTTTTTGGAAAAGTGTTTTTTTTTGGTTTGTTTGTTTTTTTATGTACATTCTCATCTCTACCACATATAGTATGCCTGATCTGTTGCAACTTACATAATATGAAAGGAAATTTTGTGGCCTTTCATTTGATATGTTACATGCATGCAGTACAAACTATCCAGTAGTTAAACATACATAAATGAAAACTGAAAAACAGGCAGAAATAGGGCTGAGTGTAAAGAGTTAAAAAAAAGAAGAAATGGAGCGCTGGTTTAAAGAAAAGCACCTTTTTCTTCTGCTGCATGCAAAAACTTCACATCAGACAATGGCAAAAGCAATGGAGAGTGCTCTGTCTCACAATGATGAACAGCTGGTCTGCTGACTATATTATATTGTTTTTTTATATGCAAAAGTGCTTTTTGCCATTCCCCTAAAATTTTGGAGCCCCCAGTGGCTGCAGCATAGGGGGGAAATCCCCCCCCCAGCACACAAAAATGAAATTCAAACCCTGCTGGCCTATGGTAATGACCAGAGCAGCTGTTCTCTAATATTTACAGTACTGTACTCTCGAGGGAAAGCTGCAAAACATTCCACATTTTACAATGAGGAAATAAAATTATAAAAAACACAAGACAAATCTATCCTACACATTCTCATCACAATCCTGGTGAAGCATTCAAAACAAACATTTAGCTTCTTGCCGTACAAACCGCGCTGAAACTCAAACCTTGCTAAGTGCCATTCCTTATACTGTACAATGAGACACCGTACACACGACACATTAACTTATTATAAATCACACGAATGAAGACTGTAGTGAGGAATAACTATTTTTGTAGAACATAACTTTACCTACCCCCTGCTATGTGATGCTCTATATTGTTACTCAGAATGTCACAACGAATACAATGCTTTTAAAAGCACTAACTGTGCTGTCAAAGAAATTAACTACAATGAAGAAAAAAAAAATCAGCAGACTCGACATAGTAGAGTATAAACATCAGACAATAACTGTCAAGTGGCAATGAAAATCTATTATCTCACAGCCTGACTGAATTGTTAGGTTTGACAAGTGAGACAAATCTGCAAACCCGTCACCATTTCAGCTGTACAGTGGTGAGTACAGTAACCTATTATTACAGTAAACAATCATGACAATAAATCAGAGGCAGCTTAGCCTGGTGTATACAATATCCTCTTAAAGCATTTCAAAGCAAACCATATCTCATTGTTTAGAACAATACACTGTATTCTATAATGAGATATACTGTATTTGGTTATAGTAAAAACACACACAGCATAAAGCCATCATTTCCCCTTAAGCCAAGAGAAAAAGTTTGCTATTAACAGAATATTCTTTTGGTTAATTTTGTGTTTTTTTTGTTTGTTTGTTGTTGTTTTTTTTAAATCAAAACAATAGTTACTCAATATAAAATGATTGCGTCTATACCACTGTTAAACCCCAGCTTTATTTTTAAGTACTGTAACTGGTCTGAACTACAGTACATTTACATATCAGTCAAGCACATGTTTAAAAAATGCAAGAAACCACTTGCAGTCTTATTTCCAAACTCACTTGACACAGTCAAAATATCCAGCTATAACTCAGAGACCGTAAAGCAACAGCTTAGAGCAACGCAGGGCAGACAGAAAAGCTCCACTGTCCAGCTTGTCTGCTGGGCTTGTCCAGACAAACAAGATTCTACAAGCTCTCTTTTAGAGACAAGCCATTCTTTTAAAAGATAACCTGCTCCAAGGCCATGTTTAAACAGGCAAAAGCCTCAGCTCCACCTGTGCTATTACAGTACAGTAAGGTCCCTATTTTATAAATTATACATTAATCTATTAAACAAGCAATAAAATAAACTTTCCAGCAAGCTACCAAGAAAGACGACAATAGTTACTGTAGTCATCACTATATACCTGTTTTCATATGATATTTGGGCATACTGTTTTCTTACAGTATAAAAGTGCACTATAAGCCTACAGTAAAAATCTAAATAACCTGTGTTATGCATAAGGAGTTGTCTGCTTCATCCCATCGGTCTCAAATAATCTCAAAACAGATGCGTCTCATATGTGTTTGTGAAGTTTGAACAAGCACTGTACTGACCTACGTGCATTAAATAAAATGAGTGGGATTAGGAATCTTAGACAGAATTACTGTACAGTTAAATGATGTGTGAGGAACTATCTCCATGTACTGTAGGCTAAACGGTATTTCAATCATAGGAAACCATGACTGTCCTGTTGAAATACATAATTTATCAAATAATGTATTTACAGTAGATACAGGAAGGCCCACAGACTACACAGCACTTGAGATACCCAAAACACTGACCAGCTCCCTTCTACAAAAGTTCACCTTCTGTACACTTACCCAAAACAGGAGGAGGAGGCTGCACTTTCTTCAGTTTTGAAAGTCGATATTTTTTCCATGGCAACCATTTGTTAAAGTTCATTTTAAATTATGTTTACAACAGGCCAAAAAAAAAAACAAAAGAGGACAAGGAAGCGGATGTAAAAGGCTGCAGGATGCAGTGTATGATGGGAGAAATTTACTAAACGTTCAGATAACCGAGTCTTCATGCCACAATAACCACATTAAAAATCATCACGGAAATGTGCAACCTCAACCAGCACAAACATGTTTCTGAATACAGAAGTGACAATATTGAGGTGGCAAACTGATTTGAGATTAAATAAAGAAAGAGCATGTCAAAAAAAGACTAAATCAACAGGACAACTGGCCTCAAGAGACCACAAAACACCAGCAAAACCAGTGTGCTTCAGACACATTCATTGAGGGCCCCAACACACACCTGTAGATGGCAGTAGGTATTCTTAACATACTGCAGCTTGTGTTGTTTTTTTTAACCAAGATTATTTTTCTTTTGTTTAGTACAGTGGTAGCCAAAACCACCTATTGACTACATGAAATCAGCTACCTGACTACATGAAATCAGCTGCAATTCAATATAGAAATCAATATACTGTATAAGAAGTGCTTACAGGTATAAATACCCCACAAAATACTTTAGGGCAGCAGTGTGGAGTAGTGGTTAGGGCTCTGGACTCTTGACCGGAGGGTCGTGGGTTCAACCCCAGGTGGGGAACACTGCTGCTGTACCCTTGAGCAAGGTACTTTACCTAGATTGCGCCAGTAAAAACCCAACTGTATAAATGGGTAATTGTATGTAAAAAATGTGATATCTTGTAACAATTGTAAGACGCCCAGGATAATATAAGGGTGTCTGCTAAGAAATAAATAATAGTAATAAGCGTACAGGAGATGATCAGTCCAGCAAGAATCTCAAATGATCTGCAGCGTCCTTATTATAATATTAATGTAAATATGTATTTATACTACCTGTACAGTACACTTCCAACTATAATGATTCACTACTTTGTACCAAACTATTATACAGTCCTGTAAAAATGTTAATGTATGCATGAAAGGTGGAAAAATTAAAACTCATAGAGCGTTGAACTTAATAATGCATTGAAGTCCAAAGACAAATCAAAAGCACAACAGTTTATATAGTTGGCAGAGTCACAGATCTTGCCATGTAATCGGGGTGTGGAAAATTGAAGTCATACTGTATATGTTATGCACATTCGTCTTAACTTGGGCATATTTGGGAAGAGACAATCAGCCCCTGAAGCCTTAAAGGGGTAAGCCTTAAAGCCTTATAATATACATAAGACAAACACACAGACACATACAAACATACATAGTGAACATTTTTTTTTATTCACTTGCTATACAGTAGGTTAGTTGTTATGTCAATGGCAACCATTTGTTAAAGTTCACTTTAAATTATGTTTACAACAGGCCAAAAAAACAAAACAAAAAAAATGACAAGGAAGCAGATGTAAAAAGGCTGCAGGATGCAGTGTATGATGCTGTGGAGGCTGTGTGGTCCAGTGGTTAAAGAAAAGTGCTTGTAACCAGGAGGTCCCCGGTTCAAATCCCACCTCAGCCACTGACTCATTGTGTGACCCTGAGCAAGTCACTTAACCTCCTTATGCTCCGTCTTTCGGGTGAGACGTAGTTGTAAGTGACTCTGCAGCTGATGCATAGTTCACACACCCTAGTCTCTGTAAGTCGCCTTGGATAAAGGCGTCTGCTAAATAAACAAATAATAACAAC
Organism: Acipenser oxyrinchus oxyrinchus; assembly: GCA_030684275.1. Lineage (NCBI taxonomy): Eukaryota > Metazoa > Chordata > Actinopteri > Acipenseriformes > Acipenseridae > Acipenser > Acipenser oxyrinchus. Next base: position 63,924,608 of record CM060252.1, on the reverse strand, counting down.
AAGCGTGTTCACAGAACTACTCAAAGGATGCAAATTCTGACACATTCCCAACTACTTAGGAGTTCTACACTGTAGTGTATAGTAGAAAACATCAAACAAAATTACCAGTGAGACGTGAGGGTGGAAATGACTTTTAGCAGTTAGTCATTGTGCTTCCTTTTTTTTGGAAGGAAAGGGAAGACTGAAAGTACATTTTTCCTGCACATTATTCCCTGGATCCGATACAGTCCTGTAAATGCCAAACACCCATCCGGTGCAGACAAACATTTCCATTCCCAACAGGTTGTTATTGGCAGAGGTAGGGACAGCCAAGCCTTCTCTGCTGTATTTTTAAAATAATTCTATGATCAGCTGTGGGGATGATACAAGTCAGAATACTGTATCCGTATAAAACAGATTTAACTAACACATCATAACAATATTTTTTGCTTCATTGAGTCCTTTCAAAGCAGTGAGCCTTTTTAATAGCATTTATTATAATACAGACAATTGTGATGAATTCACTTTTAACATATAACTATCAACATGGGTCGCGCTTGAGTGCCATTGTATATTTCAGTTACAATTTGTTGGAAAAGTACAGTACAGCAAATCACAAATAAGTTAAACTTCCAAGCTGAGAAAGTGGGCTTGTTTCTGGTCAAAATGAAGTAAAATAATTTGAGAGCTTATAAAATGGTTTTGTCTTTTTGGTTGGTTTGTTTCCAGATGAAACTTCACAACTGAACGGAATATTTGGGTTTTAAAAAATGTACTGTATGCATTCATTGTAGAGCTCTCAAGGCATAAAACAGTTTCTCTACCCAACCCCCTTCACCCCCAGTTGCAAGAGATATTGGCTGTTGCCCAGAAACCAAGGTAACAATAGGAAGCTGCTTTGGAGATATTGGAAGAGGAGGTCCTACTGAGATCCAAGAAGTACTTCATTAAATATGTTTCAAATTATTTTATTAAAACCCACAGCTGGCCATTAGGAATATCTGAGTCAGACTTTTATTATTATACTGACTAAATCTAATAAAGCAGTTGATTGAAAACCCCCAGAATGCCACAGCCCACACTTGGACCACAAACCACCTCCATGAAGATGGCCTCATTCCTATTCCTTGATTCAATAGTTCATTCACTTAGTAACTATCTGTCTGAGGTATGCGCTCCCTTTATTCACTCCGGTGTTGACAGTAGTAATCACATTTTGTACATGCCACTGGCTCCATTATACCCAACCACTGGCGGCCTGCCTAGTTCATACAGCAATGGAAAGAAAGGCCGCCAAATAGCCCAGCTATAGCTGCAAGAAAAATATAGGACAGGCATGCTCCTCCCAGACAAACCAGGAAGCAAGGCCCCACTGAAGCTGGTCTGTTCCACCAAATCGTCAGATCAGCAGAACAGGCTTTAAAAAGATGCCCTGCCAATCCGAAAACAGCATCTTAGCATTTGCCTCGTAGACATTATACGTGTTCAGTTCATACTTTCTGTTCAGATTAAGGTAAATGGCACCGGAGATTTTTTTTTTTGTTGTTGTTATCTTCTCTCCAAGCAGATGTGGCTGTGCTAGACTATCCCTTAGGGCAGGCAGAGGTGCCACAACAAGGGTGGGGCTTACAGATCCACAGTTTACACAGTATGACAGTGATAAACCGAAATATTAATTTCATTTTCAAAATTCCTCTTTTGGTAGAATTTCTAGTTTAAGTTTTAACCAATTTCAGCTCAACTGGACAACATTTTTGTGACCAAGTTTCTCAAAATGGTAATTTGTGACGCATTATGAGGGTCACGAGTTACTGTACACAGACTGGGTTGCTTAACCCTTTGCGGTCATATGTCTGACCCTGTCCGACATCATCAAAAAAAAGCAAAAAACAGGTTTCTATTCGTTTTTTCTCCGGAAAAAGCCGAGAAAACCATTCAACGGCCGAGTGGGAGCGACAGGAGCCGAGACAAGCCGGAAAAAAAAGGGTATATCTCATGAATAGTCATACTTGCCCCTGGCATCAGATAGGGGCGGCCATAAGGAAAAAAGCTGGTTGTTACTGAATCAGCGCACAGAGAATATCACGGACATTTGCAGAGCTTTTTTGAGATGTTATAGTAATAAAACAATGACTTGGATCGCATTATTGAGGAGTTCGGTGATAAAACGAGTGATTAGGAGATGACTGATCAGTACGTACGACTATTATTATTATTATTTATTTATTAGCATATGTGAAAGCTATAGCGAACGAAAGGGTGGGGCAGGGCTGGAGATGCCTAGTGAGTGCTTTGTTGATATGCAGGGCCTTTTAAACCCGTTTGACTGTAGAAAAAAATACTTTTAAACAGCGCGTCTAAAATTAACTGCGCGTGTGAAATAAATTGGACCTGACGCGCCTGACACGCACTTAATAAATGGACTGCAAAGGGTTAAAATTGCAGCTTCACTGGAGCAAAAGATCAGAAGTTTGAGTGTTACAGTTGAGTGTTACAGCTAGGTTTTGAACTGAACCGCTGACTTTCAAATCAAAATCCACTTGTCAGACTTGAATTTGGTGGAATTCTCTTGAAAACAGCTTGTTGAACCCAGCTGTTAGCGAAGAATAAAATTTAATGAGCCAATAACCAAACAACTTAAAAATCACCCTTCTTTAAAAAGAAAGTCAAGTCAACTTAGACTGTGTTCACACTGGGTCCGTTTAGAGGTTTTGGTCTGTATTCTGTGAGGTTCGGGAAGGTTTGGTGTGAATTGTGAACAACGAAGTCCACTTGGGATACAAACCTTACCGAGTCCACTTAAAGAGGTGGTCTTGGTCCATTTGTCAAACCTCAATGTGAACAACTGTTGGACTCTGTCCTTTTGCACATAGTTAACAAACTATTAGGATGGGCTTGCTGTTCACACTTATCTGTGAGCAATCGGACCGAGTTCATTTGCACGCAAGCTAAAGTTCCTTTTTTTTTGGTTCCTTTCTGTTTTTTTCAGCTATTAAATATCATGCTATTATCTTTCAAGATACTTGTAGGATATTGTAAACACCTGTTTCACAGACCACATAAACAAACCGAGTGCACTGCAAACTGCATTGTGAACACAAATGAGCTTGGTGCTAAAAAATGGAAAAGGACCATCCAAACGAACTCGGTCCTTTGCTCACAGATCAGTGTGAAAAGCAAGATAATTGATACATGGTTTCAACTGGCGCTCAATTGGCCGAGTGCCGCCCGGGGGGGGTGGGGAGGGCTAGGTCGGCCAGGATGTCCTCGGCTCACCGCTCACCAGCGACCCCTGTGGTCTGGCCGGGTGCCTGCGGGCTTGCCTGTAAGCTCTGGGTGGCTGCATGGTGAGTCTGCAGTGTGTAAAGAAGTGGCTGAGTCACCGCAGAGGTGGTAGTGGTGGGCTGAGCCTAAAAATAATTGGACAGAAAACAATAAAAATAATTGGACAGTACTAAACTGGGGAGAAAACAATAAAAATAATTGGTGACCACTAAATGTAATAAATAAATAAAATGTTTGAGTTGGAAATATACCAAATTGTTATTATGTTTAATCAAAGTATAAATCGACTAAGGACTTCTTCAGTAGAGAAGTCAAGGAATGTTATACGTTGTCTGTATATTCTGCCAGCACGATATTAACTCTTTTTCTGTTACTCTGCTAGCATTTGCAAATATAGCTGTCTGAAAGCCATGTTCACTCTTTACCTAGAAACAGAGATTGTCCTGAAATACATCCTGTGAAATAATTAAGAGGAGTGTAACCAGTCTTAAATGATTTCCATGCAACACAGTGATTTTGAATTAGCTTGTAGTGGTGAACTTGCAGGATTATTCATGACACCTCGCCCAAATCTGAGGGAAAAGCCCTATGCGAGAGAACAAGCAGCAAACCGATTTTTTCCAATGCAGCATCTACTTTGAATCTCACTCAAAAGCGCAACTTTTTTCGCAAAAAGGACTTGCGGAAAAACATTTCTACAACTCCCCTTGCGACACACGCAAGGCGTTTGAATATTTGGCCCCATGTCCTTAAAAGTACCACATTTCAGTACAATTAAGTACTCTATGTAGGTTTTGCCTGCCTGCAGAGGTAACTTTTTTTTCTATTTTAAATACACCCTGTTGGAATGTTACTGGTATTTTTCTGGTTCATCAGCATTATTCTTTTCCTTGGAGAGGTGTGGTCATGGTAAACATATTTAGGATGCCAAACCTAGACAAACCTCTCGTGAAAGGGTTTGCAAAATGCCTTTTGCTAATCACTATTAGGTATCTTGTAGTCAGTAACCTTGAGAAAGTTTAGGCTAATTTCTTCTAGTCACAAAAGACATCACCACATGTACTGTAGGTGTGGCCTATTGGAAACTCCAAACCGTCACAGTGTCTATATTTTAAGTCTACATTAAAAAGGACATTTAGTTCATTGGTTCATATTTTTATGCAAAATGTATTTCACAACCAGGACAATTCTATTTCTCAAACATTCTGTGCAAAACCACAACATAACATTTGTCCCTGTAAACATTCTCTGCACCATTTGTGACAGGTATTAGACAAATGTTTATAAAATGCACATTTTTATCATCAGGGCTTGAATTTCATTTTTGTGCTGCTAGATTTCCCTATGCTGTAGCTAATGGGGGATTCCAAAATTTTAGGGGGGAATGGCAAAAAAAATGGCACTTTTGCATATAAAAAACAATATATATTTTACTGCATCAACATTCACACTGGTGTTGCTTTAAAATAAGCTACTTTCAGGAGACATAACAGCTGCTCATCACTGTGAGACAGAGCACTCTCCATTGCTTTTGCCATTGCCTGACGTGAAGCTTTTGCATGCAGCAGAAGAAAAAGGTGATTTTCTTCAAGACCAGTGCTCCATTCCTTTTTTTAACTCTTTACACACTTTACAGCCCTAGTTCCACCTGTTTTTCACTGTTTTCATATATGTATGTTTAACTGGATAGTTTGTACTGCATGCATGTAACATATCAAATGAAAGGCCACAACATTTCCTTTTATACTAAAAAATCATATTTGTCACTGCTATATATATTGTAATCATAGATGACTAAAAAAAAAAAATGCACCACTGAATATCAATATGAAATGAACATGGGGGGGGGGGGTGGAAGCTGAACTTCTAAGCTTTCCAACAATATCATCCCTTTCAGTCTAGCTGCTACAATGATGGAGCATAGACTCAAAACGAAACCTAAGCTGTGAACTCTGTCACATGATGAGAGGCTTAACTTCAGGCAGTCGTAGTTCCAGCTAGGAGTACCGCATACACACACTGAATACGTCTTTGGAAAGCCCCGAGTCTACTTTTAAACAAGCTATGAACCTGGTAGGTTGCTTTTATGGTGCCTGAGTTATATGTGTGTAACCTTTGGTGCACTGGCGCCCAAAAATGAATGGAGTTTTAAGAGTTAAAGCAAAAGTCACTGCTAGCAAAACACCACCTAGATAGACTTAATATTGTATTTTTTTTTTCAAAACTGTTTACTTATACTGCAGTGTACTGAGTTTCTATAATGCTTGAAGAGAGCGGCCAAGAATCACGTACGAGAGAATAAAGTGTCGCGGCTCTTAAAATATCCAGCACTACTTTTATTTATTTATTTTAACCAGTAACTACGCAGAATGCGGCTCATAGTGCTTTCGTCACTGACACCCACTTCCTTAGAGATTGTTGTAGCGTTTCAGGCATTCTAAATTCGGTGAAAAATACAGTAGCTTGGTGTCTTAAAATATCTCTGCGGGATTTTCACGCACTAAAAGTTGCAGATATGCAGGAGCAACTTGGAAAATGCACGATTCCTGCAATCCCACGCTGAAATTCAAGCCCTGATAATACATAACTGCTTTAGCATTTAGTAGGGTTATTCAAAATACAATTGGCCTATATTAGTATTACTGTAAGCTTGTGCATTTTAACTACATTGATGATTTTATTTAGACAAACAACTGGGATTTTATTGTGTTATGTATAGGTGGTTAAAGGGTTTATGGTGCGATGTGACCGTCTGAGACTAGCATCAACCAGCGGTTTCAGAGCCTTAGAAATCGCTTTAATTCAGTAGTAACCCCACAGCAACTAATATGTCATTTTAAACAAGTGTTGAAAGATCTGACATTGAATCTAATATTTAAGTCTAAAACTGAATTAAATGTTGGGTACATTGTTAATACAAACTGAACCACATCACGGTCAACACTGTCTGTCTCTAGAAGTCAGCTGCACTCAGCAAATCTATATTTGCACCGTAGAAGAGAATCTCTTGCTGACATGATTTTCAATTGTCCTTATTCTTGATTTTTTTTTTTTTTAAGTGCATTTCATGGAACCAGCTATCGGTTATCCTCATGGCTGTTCAGGCTTTTATTGCTTTTCTCTGGCTTCTCAAAACCCACTTATTTCAACCTTTATTTGTAAATTCCTATTTATATACAGTACCTTTCTGTAGTTTCCTTTTTATATTTATGTTGTACATATTGTATATATATGTGTTTGTTTTGCATTTTTATTGCATGTAATATTGTATAATATTTTGCAATCTGTAATATTGTAAGTCACTTTGGATAAAAGCATCTGCTAAATAATAATAATAATAACAATAACAATAATAATAATAATAATAATAATAATAATAATATATATATATATATATATATATATATATATATATATATATATATATATATATATATATATATATATATATAATAATAAATAATAATAATGTCTGAAATTAAAAAGATGTTATCCTGAAGGTGACTGGCTCCTTTTGTAATTACGCTGCAAATTACGACTGTTAAAATGACCAGCCCCTACGTGTACTACTGTAAAATGACCAGCCACTACGCAGACAATGCATAGTTCATTTACATTTATTTAGAACACGTAGTATTTTATATATAGACTGACTGGACCAAATCAATAAGTGTACTAAATATTTGAAACGTGTACTAAATAACGCATTTGTGACCCAGATGGCCTTCCATAGGAATCCTGCGTGAATCATGTTAGTCACGCTGCATAAACTGTACATCTGACAAAAAATGTATGTTAAATGAAAAGGTAAGCAGATTCCTGTTACGCTTGTTTAAAAGGGTACTGTTAAATAAATAAACAAATAAAATGTTTACTTTTGACTAGGACACATTAAAATACATGTTAAATACATCAGAGATGTTTATTTAGCACACATATTAAACTATGTGGCATTGTTTGATTTTTTTATATATTTTTACTGTGACAAAATCATATCCTTACTCATGGCTAACTAAACAGGCTAAAATCCATCCCTGGTTACCACGGAGATGACTTTGGTGGTCTGAACTGCAGACAATTTGAAAAGTTTAAAAACAAAACAAAAACAAAACCAAGAGAAACCTGCTTGCTAAACCTGTAGCTGCTTCACAACATGCAGAATGTGCTTACTGTACACACCTTTATACTGTAGCAAGCACACTGAAGTAGTCCAGGCCCTATACAGTACCTGTGCCTCCTTCAGAGATTGACTAACTGCTTTTACTTTTTTTAGGCAAGAGGTTTTTTAATTTTTTTTGTATCTGAACTCCCACAAAAAAGAGACTACACTTTCCTTGACCCCACTGTGAATAACGTGGCGTATAACATTAACATAGTTTGCGATTACTTTTAAGTGCCAAACACACAAGCAAAACAGGCCAGGATTAAACAAAAGGCCTCTTTCCCTCATGGCAGAAATGCATGTAGTATTAGAAATACTACAGGTCAACGGGAAGTTTTAACAGCAGAAATATGGTAGCAGGTGCCCTGGATAAATGGTACACCAAATGCTTCTTCCCCATCACCACATGCATTTTAGGGAAAATACTGTAAATAATGCTTGCTCAAATTACTAATTAAACTAACCCATCCAAGTAAAAAACAAACTACGGTATTATCCATTGGATGCTTCCAATGCATAGGCGCTTGACAAAAAACTGATTTGGTTGGACTGTTATGTTGGTCCTTCCTGCAACTAAGTGTATGCTGTTGAATTGCCTAGCTCAGTTTTTTATAAAAAATAATAAAAATGCAACTGAAAATATATACTGTGAACAATTAATGTGGTTTTAAACTGGAAACTTTAATGAAAAGCAAGAACAACAAAGTGAGTCCTATACAAAAACATGCCACGAAACATGAAGAAGTTCTTATCTGGACTAATCAGAGCCAAGTTCTGTAAAGTTCCTACATTGCTAGCATTCCTGTCTCTAGGCCTAGGCTTTTGAAAATGCTTTTCTTTTAGGTTTATTTTGTCTTTGCAGCAAGAGTAAACAGCCGGAGCACATTAAGCTATAAAAGAGAAACTGCATGGAATCTGTCTGCTTGTTACCTGCTCTGTGGATAAATAACTTGTATCAGAAATCAAGTATCAGAAATCAATCAATCACAAAGCTGTATTTGCCAAAATTACAGTACCTCTCATCCAGTGTACAGATTAGAGCTGCTATGATTAAATCGATTTTTTAATCAATTCCATTCCTCATTATATACAGATATAAATTATGCAATAATTACATTGCTTAACGCACATAGTTAATAACATTATTTAAGTTTATCAACGAAAATGCACCGAATGCCCTGCCTTGCTATTTACAGTATTTCTGCCTGACAAGCAGTGGGCGTGTTCTTCTTTTCCTGCTCTTGTTAACTAGCATCTGATTTGCTGGTCCCATCCTACCAGCGAATCAGTTTTGAAAATGCTTTGTAAGTACACGCCCCTCTGTGTATTCCATGTAAACAAACAAAAGCGCGCTGCCTTGAATCCAGAGCAGGACGACAGGCTTGTATTCCTGCAAACAGCCTGGAAATAAATTGTGCACATTGAAGAAAACTGACTTCTTTGGAGTTTCAAAATGAACTGTTATATAATGAATATTTAACAATATTCAATAACGTTAAAAAATTAAACTAAACGATATAAGTAAATCAATTTATTATTATTATTATTATTATTATGTTGTTTTAGGCAGGGATTTCCGCATTGTGTGTTTCACAGATAGTGATGGTTACGTGGTACAGTATTAACAGATGCAATGCGTGATGCTGCAGCTGTCACTGAATAAAAAGACGTTTTTCATAAACTCAATCTGTTTGGAATAAATATTTTAATAATATTCCTGTAGTATGTTAAACTTGCTTTAGGCTTGTTGCGAATGTTGTTTTTTTTGTTTTCTCCTGATGCTACCCAGGTGTAATTACCCCTCACATTCAATTGCACAAGCTTTTACTTAACTGCAATGATATTAAAATTATCACGTCGAGGGGAGAGGAATGGAGCGAAAATGTATGTGGGCAGTACAATCATCGATATTTATTTGAACGATTCGATTTTGTGTGCCCAAATAATCGATTGCTGTTTGGAGGCTTAACGGACAGCCCTGGTACAGATGTCATCCCGTACATAGAACGCCACACCTAATTCCAATATTAAAAAATGTTTTACAAAAATAAAAAATATTTTTCATTTTACAGTTATTTCTAGTACTATCTTCATTTGTGTGATTTATAATAAGTTAATACATCATGTTTGACATCTCCTATACAATTACGTGACACCCTATACACAACATGGGTGCAATAAGGCCCGACAGGCTGTCTGTATACATCGAATACACGGCCTAGCGTTTACACACCACTAAAAAGACATTAAGTCGGGGTAAGTGTGTATATTAACAGATTCCCCAGTTTTGTTTTCATTTAGATAGCAGTTTATTCCAGCTCGGAGACCAATGTAGCTTGGAATTTTATATTCTTCTCCTTCAGCATTTCTTACATTCCCATAGAAATCCCTTAGTATTTTATTAAGATGCTCTTGAGATGTGCATTTTCCACAGTTGAGACAATTTGCGCCAGTCCTGAAAGACAGAGATTTATTTATTTTTGGGTATTTTTTTCCCTTTTGCTATCTTCCATTTAATTGTTCTTCATCCAAATCGGCAGGTCTACTTATTACTTTTGGGATTTTTTTTTTTTTTTTGCTGGCAGTTGGTCACTCAATTTTATAGTTACTGTACCTCGTAACTAAACAAGATGGCTACCGGTACTGTAAATTCTGTGAGGCAGAGCAGTGATTTCTAATATGTGATAAGGCTACAACTAGGCTCCATCCAATATACGGACAGCTGGAACCTTGCTTGACCAATCACATTGCTTGTTGCACGTTCTATTGCCATACCTGGATTATACATTAACTTATAGTACCTCTCTAAAGCACGAGAAGTCTCACAAATACCACAATTTTTGAAAATTATGCCCACTATATACTCGCATTCCTTTTTGTTTTTTTTAACTAAGAATTGTCCACAACAAGCCAATAATTGTTACTACCCAAAAGAAGCCACTGTGTGAGTCATTTAGCAAATTTTACCATTATATGCAAGCTATGAGTAGTGATAGGGGGTACAATATTGCAGACCATAGGACCAGGCTCTCAGTCCAACAGTGGGGGACAACTTTCAAGAGCACCAAAATTCTTAGTTAAGAAACACACAAAAAAAAATGTTTTTCATGCCTGAACCAGAAGATAAAAGCATACTCCTGGGGTTACTGATGTGATTAAAAGATAGTGCACACATATGGGCTTATCTCCCCATGTAAATACAAATATCTGGCAGTTGTTAGAGGACCTCAGGGATTTCAGTTTTTTTTTTTTTCTCACACCTCAGCTTTTCCCTTGGCAAGGCCAGTTTTTAACATTATGACCTACCCATCTGGTTAATCTAGTTACTGTACAACTGACAGACACAGACAAGAGTGCTTCCACCTGCAGTAGTTTGTCATAAACCCAGTCGCTGACACACAAATGACAAAACTACTCAATTCACAGGCCTGTGTAGACTTTAAAGATAAATTCTGAATGGAAATGTTAATCAATCAGTGTACAGGTGTGGAAGGAGCAGTTTCTGTTACTTTAAATCATTTACTGCTGGGGATACAGGCTTGGTCACCCACTGCCACCTACAACTTAACTGAAAAAACTAGGTCTTATACCATATTAGACATTTGTGTATTTACCCTTAAAGCAATTTAGGCTCCCATCAACTGTCATTATAACAAACCAACCTCACAAGGTCTAATGTATGAAGCCATGATTATTGTCAGCCCCTGTGAAAAACAGGTGGCAGCTGAACAGCACTGACAGTGAATGTGTCAAAATGTGGCAAGCCAATGTGTCCTAGTGATCTTAAATGAGGGAAATCTGGAATGCATGCCTAAGGAAGGAACCATATGGAAACATACAGTACAGTACAGTAGCTCAAGTCTGAGTTTGTGGACAGCAAACAGTGGAGACAGTATGCCACAAATAAAAATAAATAAATCCAATCAATTATAATCAAAGTGCTTTAATTGAAAGACAGAGTTGTATGCTCATTGTCGTCTTCTGTAGTTGAATTTGTTCTGGGGGGGGATTGAACATTTATTTACAATGGTTTCCAGCCAGCACAACACCTGCTAACAAAGCCTGCCTCTTTACAAGGTCCCTCTAACTTAATGCTTTTAACACATTACAGTAGGTTTAAAATATTTCTGCCTGTGAAACAGACCCTGAACCCATCATTGGCTCCAGTCGTCACACAAATCAAACACATGGAATGCATCACAAACTATGCAGCCCCCAGGAAACATGTCAGCTGTAAAAACAAACAAGGATGAATAGCTCAAAATGAGAGTGTGCTAATTTAACTAGTCTACCAACCATTACCTTATTTCAAATTCCCTCCTTTTTATTTACAAAAAGGCGGTTTTAAACGACCTGTTTCCACACACATTATAATTAGGGCTTCGGTTTTTTGGTTTTTGTTAATTTCATTTTTCGGTTCTTATTTGTAGCTATTTGAGTTTTATGTAAATGGTTTGTTTTTTTTCGGGGCTTTCACTTTATATACTGTATGAAATTATTGTTTTCGGTTACTTTCCAAAATGCTTGGCCGTTTTTTTTCTGTCAAACTATGTATAGTTACTCGACAGTATTTGTACAGTTAAGTTGTACCTTCTTTCCTTTTTTACAACAAAATTCTTTTGGTCACAGGTATATTCTTGTGGGGTGTTTGTGTGTAGGCATTTTTTTACATTTCTCAACAATTTGCAATTCTGTTTTAAATCCTCTGTATCTTAACTGTAATACAGCTTTAAATCCCACGAACAAGCCTCCATTCCTAATTGTAATCTTGTTTTAAATCTCAGTCTCCAATGCCTCTTTTCCACTGTACAACCAAGCCGCACCAGGGTCGTACCGAGCTCTCACGCAGGGTTCTCCCCAGGAATTCTGTACAGCCGGGCGGCAGAACATTATAGCCAGGAGCACTTTTAACGGAAAAATAAACTTGCCTTACCTTCAATATATAATACAACAATGTCTTTCATTGACTATATCTGGTTGCGCTTTTTTATATCCTACATTTTCTTTTTCATTCTTTATTATGGTAAATGACCGTCAAGATGTAACACAGCTGTCATGTGGTTCCAAGATTTTTTTTTCACTCAGCAACGCGCAACTAATCTAGTCTGCTACAAGCGCATTCAATCCTTAGTGTTAAAGGCACAGTAGCATCTGCAAGACGGGCGGATCGGGTTTTTTCAGCCGGGCTGCGACAGCCACTTTGCCGGGTGGCCCGCCAGGCTGAAAAGGCCTGGGAGAACCCTGTCAAGGTGTGGTTAGGGGAGCATGGGTTGCTTTTCCACTGCAGAGCCGAGCCGTGCTACTGACATTATACTCAATGAAAAGACAGTTGTTATTAATTACTGTTATAAATTAACTCAGTTTGTCAAAGGATGTGCAAACAAATGGTGTTAAAAAATGAATAGACCAACGGTACAGCTGTATCTTCTATCACAATACAAATATATTTAGGAATTTCGTTATAATCCACAAATTTTACTGATTAAATCGACTTACTAAAATTCAATTAGTTCTGTTGAAGAGGAAAAAAGAAGGTCTTAAAAATATGATTTGCCAAAGAGATCCCGTTTAAGGATAGTTGTTTTTGTTTGGGTACTATGTCCATTTGCTTCAAATCGTCAGAAATTCAGGGATAAACTCATTTCTGACACACGACTCCAGATCTTCCTGAACACTTCTATCTGTCCGCAGAGAAACTAGAGCCTGTACTTCCTCAGCGTCCCAAGGCTGTACTTTTCTCCCATCACACTTGCTGCCCACCACGTTTGTTGTTTTTCTTTCTGGAGTGTACTGACTGATGCAAGGTAATGACGAAAATCCTTCACCCCGCCCCTGACTCGGCTTGGCTTGCAGCCGGATTCAGATGTCTTGTGAGGCCGGAGTTTCACGGTTTGGTTCTCGCTCAGCTCAACAAATAGCCAGTGGAGAACCATTTCCAGTGTTTATAGGCTATACACAGATTCCTTTTTTTTTTTTGTATTGGGAGGTGTTTTATCACTTAAAACCGAAAATCAGAAGCCCTAATTATAATCTTGCAGTATTTGCTGTTCTTAATCTTAATTGATTATTAGAGGCCATTTCAGACCTGCATAACATGAATTCTATATTATTTTGATTCCTACATTAACATTAAATCATATTCTGTAAACATTTAATATGTGATTGTATGTAAACCTAGTTAAGCTATAGATTAAAAGTTACTTGAACTATTTTTGTGCCCTACAATACAAACAAAAGTTCACAGAGAGTTAGACAGCTCTTTTGCATGCACTCAAAACATCATCACATGTATCCTAGTTTATGTATTATCATTCACAAATGTGGGAAACACCCACCAAGAATGCAGTCACTTCAGCTGGAAGGACCTACTGTACTTGAATAACCTCCTGGAAAAAAAAAAGTTTGGGGGGGGGAAGAGAGCACCACAAATTACACAAATTAGATTTGGTGGAAACCCAGCAACAATCTGCTGCCAGGTCCTAATAAAGCCTGTTGAAGTACAGAAACTCAGAAACCAAATGTGTCCCAGCCCCTATCTAGCCAAGTAGAGTAGCTATGACTAGATTATTTTCTTTACAAAATGACAGACAGGTTAGCAAACAACCTCCTGCTGCTTAAACAAATGAATTTGGTCACTTTAAATTAGTCACAGCTATTTCAAAAGGTTTAACAGGATAACTGCAACTTTTTGTTGAGTTTCAACACTGATGAACTGAACTTACCTTGATGAAATATTTAAATATATAATATGAATGGGTAGAGATTATATATATATATATATATATATATATATATATATATATATATATATATATATATATATATATATATATATATATATATATATATATATATATGGAAAACTGCAAAAGACAATGCCAAAGGTCCTTCAGTTGCTTTATTATTCTACCAATAAGTAATACAGACATAAGAAACATATTTCTTGTTTAGACAACCCAAAATGTTTAAATGACAGTGAGATTTCGAATCCACATGCAACATCCATGGGAGAGGAAAAAAAAAACACAGCTGACAATCACACTAAAATGATACAGTGCTGTTGCACTATATTTAAACATGCAGTACTGTAGTTGGAGCATTTTTAATTCCACAGAGGCATTGTGTAACTTACCAAGCACAACAATGAAGTCAACCACATATTTTTACAATTCTCCCAGGCTTGCTTATTGTTGTTATCTTTTTATGAGTACAAAGATGAAGCCATTTGTAACATTAGCGCAAAATGGCTTGGGTGTCATTGCCAAACACATTTTACACAGGAAATGCACAATAACATTCTGACTAGCCTAGTTTCACTAAAATAAGGGAGGGGCTTGATCTGCCCATCTGGACAAATATAGGCCCAAGTATTTAGTTGCCAATTTTTAACCACAATCAACCCTGCCTTCTTGCTTCTGTTCTACTTTATATGAGAGTTACAATCAAATTCCAATATAAAAAACACACACATGCCATGGTATGTCTGATAATGCACTTTTAAACAAGAAAGCACTGCAGTCTTGCACTTTGACAGAAGAAAAATCTCTGGCAGTTTTTTTTTTTTGTCCAGCACACAAACTATTCTTTAATACTGGTCTCTGTTTCCCGTATGATTTATTTATATATATTTTGCTATTTTCCCCTTACTGTTTCCTGTCTGTGCTTTTTTTTGTGAAACTTTAAAACATTCTGCAAAATCTGTTCCAGCAGTGCCATTCAACATACATTCCAAAACTATGATTGCACTAAAAACTGGAGTAAAGTTAATAATTTCTTAAATACGTTGTAGTGAATGAGGAACTTGTTTAATATATGACCCACCTGATCTGGACTTGATGATGTTGCTGAATTCGTTGTTGGCTGCCTCATCAAGACTTGCATCTTGAGTTCCAACCTCAGCCATTCTAAAAAGCCTTGGCCTCCGTAAAATTGTAATCCTTTTTACTTATCCAAGCAATCTCTCTTAGATTAATATCCCCACGTGTAATATATGTTTTTTCACCTGGGGGTGAAAAAAATAGGAATACAGTTTTTACAAGTTAATTTCTGGTTTCATTTTCCAGTCAATACTGACTGTTTTGTAATATACTGTACATTCATTTAAAAACAAACTCAACTCTTTCACATTACAAATGCATTTTTAAAAAAAACATTGCATAGTTTGGCTTCCCTGGCTGGCATTTTGAGGCTGAAAAAAATCCGTTGGTATTCATTTTGGAGCCTAAAATAAAACATTAAAATGGAGGGAAAAAAAATCTTGAATTGATTGAATTGAATTGATTACCTGGGACTGAACTGGGTAGACTGCAACATGAGGGATTGGGTTGGGTAGCGGGTAGGGGATAGGGGGGTTCCTTGAAATACATGGGTGCTGCAACAGAACAGCACCTAATTTCTCTTTATATGTAAATTAACTTTACATTCCACGTGCATAAGAGTTCATCCAAGTAAGTACTTTAGTCTATTATTAAAGTTATCAGTCATCACTATTTTAAAACATACTGACATTTGAGCTACTACTGTACACAAAGTTGAAATACTAAATGAGTGTGGTACGGTATCAGTATTATAACCAACGCTTTACTAATCAAGCACACATAACTTTATAAATTTCAGTTCCTAAATGACCTCTGAGCACATTTTATATAAGGTGAAGTGATAAAGTCAGTATCCTTCTTCGCTTCCAACCCTACTCTGATCAAATGTTTTGTTAGAAAAACTAACACGCTTCAAAGTTTAAGTTAATACAACATCGACTAGTTGTTTTGGAAAACTGGTGAATGACACTTTAAGCCAAGGATACCTAAGTTATATTGCTCAGGTAATCGCGACACTTTTTGCAAGTCTGTACTGTAATTTTCTGACTTGCAACACCAATAATAATATACAGCTCCCTGATACCTTGTCGTTCATCTTCATTGGTGAGCTACTGTAGTTAATATGTTTAATAAAAAATCCATCTGCGTAGCCTATTGCTGGATCACCAACAACAAAGATGATACTGATGGAATAAGATCAATATAAAACGTATACATTGGATGCAGTGTCACAGCTGATTGATTGTGTACTAAAGTCCCAGAAGCTGTTTATCCAAAGTGGACTTAGACGTATTCTTAAAAGCTTTACAATTCATAACTTCATTTTCAGTATTCAACTAGTTTATTTAAACAAGTAAAATGGTTTAAAAAAAGAAAGAAAAAAACATAGTAATTGTCAAATAGTTTGTTTTGTACAAAGTTTTGCCCAATTAATGTGTCTGCCTTTTTTGAAAAACATTCGATTTCGTGATTGATAAAAACAAAAAAACAAAAAAAAATACAATATATTAAAAAAAATAATAAACCTCACCTGTTATCTTTCAATGTGTAGTTTCCAATCCCAGAAAATTGTACTGTTTACTTTAAAAACTTAAACAAATAATAATAAAATAAAAACACAGCATACCCTTCAAAAGAAACTATGCAACTCAAAAGCAATTGGAAGGGACAGAATTTTTAATAGCCTTCTTTTCACACATACCATGCAGAAATACGGCTGGTGTTTTCAATGTATTAAAAAATAGCTCTGTAAAGTACTCTTCTTTAGTTGCAAAAATATGTTGGTGTTTTCTTGTCGCGCATTTATACTCCTAGGATGTTGTGTGCTAGTTTTCGCAGTGTTTTAAAAACTTGCTCGCCCCAAACTTCTTGTTCCTGTTGCTACTTTCCCAAGTGCTGGCGGCTGTGTGACTACAACTCAGCACTGGGAACATGGCGCGGTCACTGTCACGTGACTGCGCGCCCTGTCAATCCAGGGATCCCCGGGGCGCCAAGAAAATCCCAAGGCAACCTCGGGGCAAAACTGTGTTTTGCCAGTTGACATTTGAAAGACACAAGGTAGATTTACAAAGATGTTACCCATACAATTCATGCATACAACATTTCGTATATGGGTTGATACTATAACGGTTGATTTTCATGAGATTTTTTTTGGTGCCACCAAATCATGCAAAAAAAAAAAAAAATGAAACCCATGATGTGTATGCCATGGTGTAGTGTAAGAGATGTTACCTGGTTCACCTTTCATTTCCTTAACATGGGCTACTTTGTTTTTTGTTTTTTGTTTTTTTTTTGTTTTGGGGGATAAGTATTGTACAGGGTATTTTATTATTATTATTATTATTATTATTTATTTATTAGCAGACGCCCTTATCCAGGGCAACTTACAATTGTTACAAAATATCACATTATTTTTACCTACAATTACATTATTTTTTACACATTATTTTTACACACAATTACCCATTTATACAGTTGGGTTTTTACTGGAGCAATCTAGGTAAAGTACATTGCTCAAGGGTACAGCAGCAGTGTCCCCCACCCGGGATTGAACCATTCACAATGGTTATGGATTGTTTTAAATATCTTACCATTAAAAAGCATGAAGCTGAATTACAGGAAAGGTTTCAGGCAATTCTGAAAACGAACTGACATGAAGTTATAGTGTTGATAGGGCCTACAAAGAGATAATAGTGACTCAAGGTGCATAACAAAAACATGCTGCATGTTAGTGAGTGACCCACATTTTAGGTTTTACAAAATTCTGACCAGTAGCCTAGGCTTTGCTCGTTTTTCCCCAGCCTTTTCACACTTTCGTTTTTTGTGTTTATTTTCATAACATTGTCATATATCAAGCCATTCAGTCACCACTTCACTCTAGTGACAATACTGAAAGCAGGAACTAATACCTTTTAAAATAATTAACTTTGTTTACTGTGTTGGACTTAACAGCTTTTTTTTTATTACAAGTAAGCTTTCGTCTTTTTCAGGGAGTTCAGTGAGCTTAGAAATGCCCAATTCTCCACACTTTCATTAGTGAAAATCAACAAACGTCAACATGAAAGTGATTTTTTTCTTTTTTTTGCAGTTAAACTAAACTATATTTAAACCTTATCTCCTGTTGGTTTGTAAAACAAAGTGCTGTTCAAAAAACATTCTTAAAATGAAAGGCCCTCTAAATCTGTTTAATTACAAACACTGTGGCATTGCTATAAGCCCTTATTTACTAAAATTAGAAACACATAATTATGTGTTTAAATCTTACATAGTGATGGCAGCATATTTTTATCATTAACTTACAGATGGTTTGTGTGTTTTTCACTTTCTTCACCTTACGCAATATTGATTTGGCCGTGACTAACTGTACGGTTTTAAAATGGGACAAAAACTATACTATGTGGGCTAGATTACTACTGGTTTTACAACTTGCACATATATTTATTTTCAAAACAAAACAAAAACAACTGTGTAGGATTCAAAAGAAGTAATAAACATCCCAGAAAGTGCAGTTATTTTACAAGCAACATACCTGTGTCTTACTAGTTTCATAACATTGTTTTTTTCCCCCCATAAATTTCATCCTATGCTTGCACCACTATAATTGCACTTTGTAGCAGCTATTTAAATTATCTTAATAACTTACTTTGACGGTTTCCCTTATAACTTGATACCACCTTGTGGTGAGAAATTGTAACTGAACCCTTATTATGAACTTTCTGAACACCCCTCATCCACACTACTGAATATCAACTGAGTGTTGTATTGGGTGTATAGCACAATCAATGTTCACTAGATAGGGCATAAAAAAAAGATAGAAGTGCTGTTTCTGATGGAGACAATCATATATGTATGCGGTGGTGTGTTTGTTTTAGACCTTTTATCTTACCTATGTTCTTAGCCTATAAAAAAATAGGCTAAGGTACATTTCATCAGTAAACTTCCAGTCAATATTCTTTGTACCAACTAGTTACCAAGGTCTTATGCAGTATTATGTATGTATGTATGTATTTATTGCAGCAGAGTAGGGGAAGGGTGTGGGCAGGGCAGAGGCCCTGTACACAAAAAAATGGGTGTGCTATGCACAGCTACGGGTGATGGTAATTGTGTTTAAGTGATTGAGTGAATGATGGTTGAATGAAAAGTGGCCAGGTGGTAATTGAATGATTGGTTGTCATTACCCTTGGTCACACTGTATAAAAAGAACGAAGAATGAATGTTTGGTGTGGATTGTGAAGGATGAGAAGGAGGAGGAGGAGGAGGAGGAGGAGGAGACCAAGACCGTAACAGCTGTGCTTGGGTGCTGTTCTATTTTGATTAGTTTGAAGAGTTCTGTGTGTAGTGTTTTGCCCTCTTTATAGGGAGTGACCAGGGGTAATTGACAACCAATCATTCCATTACCACCTGGCCACATTCCTCACTTTTCAATCAACTATCATTCACTCAATTACTCACTTAACTAAACAAACTTACCTGTGGCACCCCTTTCTTTGGTGTGCAGGGCCTCTACCACAGTATGTGTTGAATATTTATTTCCTAAGTTTCATAGCACACCACAACAGGACTTCTAAATAAAACCAACACAACTTATTAAAAGTTATTTCCCATTGAAAGAAAATATATATTTTACTGTGATGTATGCAAAACCTGAATTGCATCTGTACCTCATTAAAAAGCTTTCTTCTCAAAACAATAAACAGAATTCAAAACTCTAACCTGGGTTGAAAGGTACATCACATGTTCAGTCCTATTAACTTCAGACAAGAGTTATGCTGATCTGAAAGTGGGGTAATGTTTTTATCCTTTGTACTGGCGCTGGCCTTTGTGTGTTTTTCTGCCATGCAGAGTTGGGTTTACTTTCACAAATTAGTGCTATGCTGTATGTTGAATCAGGTGTAGGGTGACAATGCAGGAAAGCTGAGAATGCTGCCCTGCATACCACTATACAAACGGGCTACAGAAAACACATTTTTTCACTTCCAACATGACACCCTTATTTATGTCTGCTCTTAACTCAGTCGTCCATTTAATTGCTAATTGAGAAGTTTTTTTTTCTGTGTAGTAAATCTATTAAAAGTGAATGTATTTGAAAAAGGGGCTTTAACTTTAAACTTACTTGCTTTAATATTTTGAAAGCATTGTCATTTGTAAACCTTTTGTTTATGTTGCAAAACTACCTGTAAAAACACAATTAGATCCTTGAGTATATATATATATATATAAAGCTCATATTTTACACACTGTATATATATATATATATATATATATATATATATATATATAAATTAGTAACAAAACTGCTTCCACTTGTAGTTCATTGCCCCTTTTAAAGTACAGACCCAGGACACAGAAATGGATTTTTAAAGCGCTTGCACGCTATTTTTAATAAACAAACAACCAAAAACAAAATAAACACCTAACTCTAATGAGCACTAACTAAACACTGCACAGGAACCTAAACTAACGCACAGGATGGCTAAGCCGTTTATCTGACAAATAACAATAAATCACACCAGGTTTAACACTACCAACCGGACTCTTGACCATCCCCAAACAGCCTGGCTGCTTTCTTCAAGTACCCTGCACCTGGCTCAAATTTACAATGATAGCCAGGTGCAGGGGATCATTACTAATAAAACAATTAACAAAATGAAATTAAACAATTAAACAAATGAAGCCTGTGAGCTTCACCCCCAGGACTACACTTTCTCACTATATATATATAGTGAGCAGCTATATATATATAAGGCAGCTGGCTCTTTGAGCTAAAATATATATATATATATATATATATATATATATATATATATATATATATATATATATATATATATATTTTATAAATCATATGCATCCCTGTTGTCATTGCAAAACTATATACTTATCACCAGATAATTTGCATGTAACCTATGGGAATACACGATTTAACATTCAGAATAAAAAGCAGTTTTTTGGTTTTTTTTTAAATTTACATTTTCCAAGTAAAAGTTGCATTTGAATTAGATGTAAACAATAAAACCTTAAATAAGTGATTTTAGTCACAGTGACACTATTTATCAAAGAGTCTTACCTTGTGTGCAATTTTTACTTTTTTTGTGAAAGGAAAATAAAACTGTCAATAGGCTATATTCACAAATCTGTACCTGTTTTAATCAATTTAACAGAGATTATTTGTTCTAGATTACTATTGTTTAGAAAGGTTTCATGAACATTAGACTTTAAAAGCAGTACTTAAATAACTCATGAGTTAATGCTTTGTAAACAGCTTGAGAGGTCCATCCAGTGTAGTATCATTACAGGAATGTTTTTGGTTACAGAAAATAGACAGGGAGCAATCTTCAGTCCCATCGAGGTGGTTGGAAGCACCAGAATTGAATTTGATTCCACCTCAAAAAGGCATGACAAGTAAATAACTTTTAGCCACTCCACACTAGATCAGATTCATTCAGTCATTACTGAAGCGACTCTATCAAGGAGTCAATAAATTCCTTGCAACACCCGGCTGGGATTTATAAAGGCAGCATTTTACTGTCCAAAAGATGGGTTTCTTCACTCCCTCGAGAAACAGTTGGTTCACAGCTTGATTTTTTTTAATCACAGGTTCTCATTGCATGCTGACACCAAAAACACATATGGCTCAAAGGAAAAACAGGTGATCATACGACCACTTTAAACACTCACACAGCCATAAAAACATTTGAGAACAGACAAATGGCAAATACATATAACAGCCAGAGTCTACAGTAGGTCTGAAGATATAGGAGCACAATCAATCTATATAAATAAATAAAAAAGGAACATAAGAATCCACAAAAATCATATATTCATATTTGTTTGTATTGTTCAAATCGTGGAAATCTTAGTTTTACACCAGAGCTTTTACCCTCTCATCAAATGTTTTAAAATGGCAATGTATTTGGTTATATATCAAGGCCAGTCATGGTTCGAATTGTTAGTACCACAGTGCTAAAGTAAGACTAATATTTTCATATACAAATGGTGGGCTGTATTCACAAAGTTGTAAGTTATGAGTTAACTCTTGTCTGTTTTGATAGATTAAATAAAGTGGTATATGCGTTAAAGGAACCACCAGCCATTTAGAACAGCTTCATAAATATCACATTTTATGTAATCCACCAAACAGACTTTAAAAAGTCGGCAACAGTGTTATAAATAGTATATCAAAAGGTATGAAACATTATACAGAGGTAATCTATTGTGCTTCCATCCATACATACTTATACTGGTGTTAGTTTTATATTCATTGTATTTCCATTTTCTTGTGATTTGCTGGTTCTGCTCATAATTTACGGGAGTAAATTGGTGTTACAGTAGTATACACGTGGACTTAACTGTTTTTTTGTAAATGCCAGTACAACACTTTAAGTGTTGGTAGTAGCATTTTTACAATGCATCATATTGGAATTTTAAATGCGGGTCGGTTTACACTTGTTTTCAAAACACCCACATGCATATTATCTATCACATGAAGTGGGTTCTTTAAGTTTAAGGCATACTTAACCAGTTGCCGTAAAAGGAAGTCCTTTATCTGACCTATTCCATGGTGTTGCAACCTGATCCTCACTATGTTGCTCAGCTTGTATTTTTATAATGCCTGAGGGCATCCTTACTTTAACAAGTTCCTGTCCAGAAACTATGCCAACCCAATCACATACAGCTAACTCTTCAAGAGCATACAATATGGTGAACTATTGAAGCACTGTCACACGGCTGGCTGAGTGATTACGTCAGACCCAGGAAAGGAAACACACACAGGACGGTGAAATGATGAAGGCGCTTGTTTGCGCCGGTTTATTGTAAAATAAAAGGTTTGTACAAAACGAAACACAGGACACGGCACTTGCGGCCAAAATAAACAGACAAACCGAACAGACACTAACAAACACGTACCACGTACCAATTGCTTCTTTTTATACTTTTTACCTACTCTCTCTCCCATTCCTTCGCCCTGAACACACAACCCCGAGCGAGTAAAACGTGCATCTATATATACTGTTCTGCCGGGATTCAATTACTAATTAATTATTCACTTGCATCCCAGCACGTGAATTAATTATGTGCAACCTCGTGCTCACATATTAAATACTTTAAATGCACGTGAAGTGATAATGCATTCCCGTGCCTAAATACAATTATACATTTTACTCGTGCTCATCACCCACTTATACCCCGTGTACCAACTACAATACACCAACATTAACACACCACACGCAACATATAACACAGAAATGCACACGGGCGGGACACATTGCCACAAGCACAAAAATCAGCTTTCAAGTTGGATCCTACAAAATGGGGAAGGGCATTAGCTAAAGGAATTTGATAGGGCATAATTCTAAACCAAATGTTGTTGTTGTTGTTTTATATAATTACTGTGAGCCCTGATAGTAGTCTTTACAGAATGGCATCATATTTCAGGTTTTTAGAACTAGGCAGCTTCTAAAAATAGAATATGTGGCAATGCAGAGCGCAAATGAAACCTGACAAAATTGACACCAGCAGTGTTCCTCGCACTTTCATAAGTGCTGGTGCTGGCAACACCCTCATCCTTGCATATAATTTGGTCGTTCTACAAGTTAATCCTGTTTGTTTCCTTCGTGCTCAGAGTTCAAAATGATCTGCTTTGTTTATTATCTTTGTTTTTCTGCATTGCACTGCATTTCTCTTTGTCTAAACTCTGCAGCAACCCCTGTTCCCACCCTTTTGAAGCACATACTTACCATCAGTGTCTGCCTCTTCAGTCCTTCAAAGTCACATCTTGTTTGCCTTGTATTTTCTTTGCTGTCCCCACAGGTAATGGAAATGGAAGTGATGGATTATTTATCATGGATTATAACTCCAGTGCTAACAAAGGGTTCAATGAATTTGATATTCTTAACCTAACAATCAGTCCACAGCAGACCACAGTACAAAAACCACCCCATAGTTTTGCATAACAGGCAGTCTACCTGCACTTATTGTGGAATAATATGTCCAATAATTCTAGGAAGGTTGTACAGTAAAATATTTCGAAAATGAAAAAAATATATACTAATTAGAATAGTGCAATGTATCTAAATTGAAAGTATTATATGGATAGAATCAATGTTCTATAACTTGCGTTAAATATTACTAATTTACATTATGCATTTCATTTAAGTATTTAACTGTCTTAACACACTACATTGTGAACATAACTGCCTTGACTTCGTACGAATTTTCAGCAAACTTTTATTTTATTATTCAATCCTAGCCTACTATATACATATTCAGATTTCATTTGACTATAATCTTTCCATTACTGTGCCCCTATTAGGTGATTATGATGGCCCTGCACTGGTTTTTATAAGGTAATGACTGCAGAGACCGGAATATTTAGATATTAGATTACAACAGTATTGTACTTTGTCTTAATTTATCAATAGATAAAAACTTATTTAAGGAACAATTACTATTGCACAGCACTAACTATATAAGTATTAAAGATAAGTATATTATTTTTGTACTGTAATTGCTTTATGAAGTAATAGATCATAAAGGGATACGTTATTGTAATGCATCGCTGCCTTGATAGTGAAGGCATGGAACTTAATTGTATACCTTAATAGTAATTATATACAAAGAAAAACACAAGTTACTAGTTATCTAATAAATATGGATCTGGAGCTAGCTTCTGTGGTAGTCTGTCATTTACCACAAAAGTCAACATGTAAACAACACATGTTAAACACATTTCTATTGTATGAAACCATGATTTTCTTGCAAAAGACACATTACTATTTCCAAAAAAGTCGGTTGTCGATTGTTCTACCGCGAGGAGGCCGTCATAAACTTAAATCAAAGTGAACCAAATTAATTATCTTAAATTCTAGTTTTATGAAATCATAAAACAAAACGGATTTAATTTGCATAATCCATGCCTAACTGGTTAAGTACCGGTACACACAAGCTTTAATTTGATACCATAATTGTATTTTCATAAAAAAAAAAAAAAAAGATATAAGTAATTAAATAAACTAAGGACGTAGTAAAAATCGGCTTGTAAAAAATATGTAAAAGTTAAAACTCATTTAAATTTTCTACAACTCTTGTTTCCTACAGTAGAGACTTGCCTTAAACTGTTTTTGCCACTCCTCTGCATATATAAATACCTTTCCCAGCTTGGAGGTAAAGCTTTATATTCACTAACGTTTTTCTAGCGTTAAACCTATTTTACTTTCGATGAAAGGTGAAGGGCGCGGTGAGACGAAAAGTTTTATTTTCGTAGTTTTAAAGTTTTCCGTTACAGAACCGCGCTGAAGCCTCGGGCGTCTATTTTAGAACTACATCACCCAGCGTGCCTTGCAAGTGCAAGGTGGAACGTGTACAGGAAATGACAAGACAGTTGTATTTGTCTTTAAACACAAGTTATTTTTGCATTGGAAAGCAAGTATTAATTTAACCAAACGCTGTAGAAAACTACGATTATTATTGTGTTTAAAAAATTAAATTAAAAAGAAAAGTATGCTACCAGGAGTGGGGTTCGAACCCACGCGGACATTCGTCCATTGGATCTTAAGTCCAACGCCTTAACCACTCGGCCATCCTGGTTAATATAATTCCTTTCACGGCACTCAAGAGTACACCTTTGTAGAAAATGGCAGACGACAGTAATTAGGATGGTGGACTGCGGGGCGTGCGGGATTCCCACGGTACTAGAATACATTTCTCTTTATGTTTGCGCGAATGAATGGAAACAGAAATTAAACTGTAGGGAACGGGTGGGACTCGGGACATAGAGTTTTAAATCTCATGGGAACGGATGGGAGCAAGACTGAAAGTTGCAGTACCAAACTAGTTTGTCAGACGAGCTACAAGAAATGTACACGTTTTCATAGTTTTGCGGGCAATTTGGTGAGCACGCACATGCCGCAACTTCGTAGCCGCTGAAAACAAACCAAGAAGACAGACGCTGTTTCATTTATTAATTGAAGAGTTGTTACTACCTATTTTTAATGCAGTGCTGACTTTATTTCCAAAAGCAATTAAAGACTTCAAATTCAGAATTTGAATTGTAGTCCACATCTTGTGTTTCGAACCTCTGGTTAGTTTAAACTCTGTAGAAGGAGTTTATATACCCTCGTCTACGTTTTAATCATGTATTTCATTTTGGGTCATGAGGATGGACTGGGATGATTGCCTGCAATACATGTGACAGTCACTAGAGGGCATTACAAAAACGTTTAAAATGTGTTTTATTCATTCTAAATGTTATGCTGAATACAGTATGTGTGTGTTTTATTAAGCAGGTCTTTATGTGGAAAAAAAAATCAGTTTCTAGTATGAATATTGTTCTTAATATAGTCTATGCATTGGGAAAATGATACGAAACTAAAAAAGAAAACTTTCGTGCCAATTATCACTGGGAAGATTATATGAGGCATAGCAACAAAGAAACACAGTTTAACTAACTAATATATATATACAGTACTGTGCAAAAGTTTTAGGCAGGTGTGAAAAAATGCTGTAAAGTAAGAATGCTTTCAAAAATAGATATTTTAATAGATTATATTTATCAATTAACTAAATGCAAAGTGAGTGAACAGAAGAAAAATCTAAATCAAATCCATATTTGGTGTGACCACCCTTTGCCTTCAAAACAGCATCAATTCTTCTAGGTACACTTGCACAGTCAGGGATTTTGTAGGCATATAGTCAGGTGTATGATTAAACAATTATACCAAACAGGTGCTAATGATCATCAATTCAATATGTAGGTTGAAACACAATCATTAACTGAAACAGAAACAGCTGTGTAGGAGGAATAAAACTGGGTAAGGAACAGCCAAACTCAGCTAACAAGGTGAGGTTGCTGAAGACAGTTTACTGTCAAAAGTCATACACCATGGCAAGACATCAGCAAGGTCTCTCCCAGGCAGAAATTTCAAGGCAGACAGGGGTTTCCAGATGTGCTGTCTAAGCTCTTTTGAAGAAGCACAAAGAAATGGGCAACGTTGAGGACCGTAGATGCAGTGGTCGGCCAAGGAAACTTACTGCAGCAGATGAAAGACACATCATGCTTACTTCCCTTCGCAATCGGAAGATGTCCAGCAGTGCCATCAGCTCAGAATTGGCAGAAAAAAGTGGGACCCTGGTACACCCATCTACTGTCCGGAGAAGTCTGGTCAGAAGTGGCCTTCATGGAAGACTTGCGGCTAAAAAGCCATACCTCCGACGTGGAAACAAGGCCAAGCGACTCAACTATGCACGAAAACACAGGAACTGGGGTGCAGAAAAATGGCAGCAGGTGCTCTGTACTCTGTAAATTTGAAATATTTGGCTGTAGCAGAAGGCAGTTTGTTCGCCGAAGGGCTGGAGAGCGGTACACGAATGAGTGTCTGCAGGCAACAGTGAAGCATGGTGGAGGTTCCTTGCAAGTTTGGGGCTGCATTTCTGCAAATGGAGTTGGGGATTTGGTCAGAATTAATGGTCTCCTCAATGCTGAGAAGTACAGGCAGATACTTATCCGTCATGCAATACCATCAGGGAGGCATCTGATTGGCCCCAAATTTATTCTGCAGCATGACAACGACCCCAAACATACAGCGAAAGTCATTAAGAACTATCTTCAGCGTAAAGAAGAACAAGGAGTCCTGGAAGTGATGGTATGGCCCCCACAGAGCCCTGATCTCAACATCATCGAGTCTGTCTGGGATTACATGAAGAGAGAGAAGCAACTGAGGCTGCCTAAATCCACAGAAAAACTGTGGTTAGTTCTCCAAGATGTTTGGGCCAACCTGCCTGCCGAGTTCCTTCAAAAACTGTGTGGCAAGTGTACCTAGAAGAATTGATGCTGTTTTGAAGGCAAAGGGTGGTCACACCAAATATTGATTTGATGTAGATTTTTCTTCTGTTCACTCACTTTGCATTTTGTTAATTGATAAATATAAACTATTAACATGTCTATTTTTGAAAGCATTCTTACTTTACAGCATTTTTTCACACCTGCCTAAAACTTTTGCACAGTACTGTATATATATATATATATATATATATATATATATATATATATATATATATATATATATACATACATACATACACACACACACTTGGAAGATGGATATTAGCAAACGTTTTTGGGAGGAAGAGGGCAAGGGAATACTGTCTAGTTATGCAGATAACTGTTTTTTATGTTCTTTTACTGGGAAAATGGGTAATACAATATAAAGATATTTTTAAAGATAGCAAAGAAACTCTGTCTACAGTAGCCATTCTCAAGAGGTGTTCACAAATAACTGTCATCAGTATGTCTCAGAAATAATAAAGTAACTAAATCCGAGGACTGTATAATGCATGACCCACCAGTGCTTTTTAAAGGAGGAGAAATATACATCTCGTGACAGTGTTCATCATCTGAACTCTTTCAGTGATCAGTATAGATGGATATCCAGAGGAAACAACAATGAAAGTGGTTTCATGAAACGCATACAGAAGAGATAAGATAACACTTTGAATATGCATGCATAGGCTGCATTTGCAGACAATGAAATGCAACACAGGTACTATAACAAGATGCTGCCAATCACAATAGCATGTGTAATTTATGGAAACCTTGCCTATGACACGCATCCCCACTGGATTGAGCCCTCATAAACCTTTGGGGTTCCGAAAAGGGCAACAGTAATATACAGTAGATACTCTGTATAGTTAGGCAACTCTTAAATGGGTAATGGTGAAATATATTATTATTATTGAGCAGACATTATTATTATTTAGCAGATGCCTTTATCCAAGGCGACTTACAGAGACTAGGGTGTGTGAACTATGCATCAGCTGCAGAGTCACTTACAATTACGTCTCACCCGAAAGACAGAGCACAAGGAGGTTAAGTGACTTGCTTAGGGTCACACAAGGAGTCAGTGGCTGAGGTGGGATTTGAACCAGGGACATTCTGGTTATAAGCCCTTTTCTTTAACCACTGGACCACAGAGCCTCGCATATATATATATATATATATATATATATATATATATATATATATAGATATAGATATAGATATAGATATATAGACGGTTCAGGATCTTTCAGCCAATCAGAGCACACGTTCCACCTACTGTATTCACAACACATCAGAAAGAAGCCCTATTCTATATAATCTAAATGTTGCAGCCACCCTCTGTTTATACTTTTTCCCTACAATGTTTATGCTTATATACTTATCATGGTTTTCCCATGTTTTCAGCTACTCTATATGGAGGTTTTTGCGAAGACAACACTCCCTCAATAGAAAATAATATAGATTTTCTGAAAAGGACAGTCATAGCTATTAGTGTGTTTCATAATCTCTATTGCTTCTCAATACCTGAGACTGGCCTGGAAGAGGAGTGCCAACAGAACAGATGCCCCTGAGCATTCTGTAGCAAATCTGTCAACCACCCCTTATTTACTGGGACCTTTTCAGGCCCTTTTCTCTGACACCAGACATCTTGTCTCCTGCAGCTCACAATATACTTTATATATTTCATTTGCCTTTGAGTATCATGGGATCTGGGATCATAAGCTTTGGATTTCTATGACGAGACCAAGAGTTTAAGAGCTGTGCAGTCCCTATACTGAAATCAAATGGTATGAAACTTGAGTTTTTATTATATTCGAAATGGAAGCACATATACTGTGGTTTTCATAGATTCAGTTGTAACTATTTCTCTTTTTGTCATCTTTATTTATTAAATTGTTGTGCATCAGTGTCACTTTTAATCATTTTGCAATTCCAAACAAACTGTAACCAATCATATGTTTTGTCAATGGAATTTATTGATTCTTCTGACACTGGTCAACAAAAGCAAAATGTGTGCAGATAAACACATATATGACCAAATATGGCAAATTGGGTTTTTACTGTCGAGGCAAGAAACAGAAAGTATTTATCCATTCGCACTTCTCTGGAAGGAGGGGGTTGTGGCAAGAATTGTGAAATAAATACATCCTCTGTTTATTTCAAGTTGTTATATATTTTACGCCTGGAGCATGTTAATCGGCAAAACTGTCAAAATGCATATTTCACAGCTTGACAGAGAAGCTATGCTGTTTGTTAAGAAGAGATGCGAGGTGTAGCTTTACACTGAGCAACGGAATAAGAGCATATCAAGCTGAGTACCTGGTTCCTCTTTCTCAATTGTTATAAAAGAGTCATGTACTCCCCAGAGTAGTGAACAAAGGCACCTTTACATCTCTGTGTTTGTGGCTCAATAAAGGTCTTAACATCGCCAAGTGCAATGGAATCTGATTGTCTTTGGGTTTGACCAGTTTATGAGTCTATGGGATCGATGTAAGGATACAGGCAAAGTGATCTGCAGCTGCAAATGAAGAAAAGAACATGGAATTGGGAGGGGATCTGGAATACTAAGCAGGCGCAAACATTATAATAACGCGATGTAAGGCTTTAGCCTTGCATTGGGCAATTGCTGACCCTCCAAAAACTTTGCACCTCCTTTTACAAGGTGCAAACCATTGTAGAAGCGAGTAATTCAAAGCTTACCCATTCTGTATTGTCTAAGCACCTGTAAAATAAATGCAGATAATTCATTGTAAAGAACATTAATTAAATTAGGGCGGGACAGGGAAAATCTTCAGCGGTGATTCTTCATGAACACAACACAGCTATAAATGCAATACAATGACAGCTGCACTTGGAATTAAAAATGCATATCAGAATGCAATACATTTACGTTTTGGCATTTTTCATTATTTTTTTTTCCTCACTGCGTCAGGTTCTATTTATTGGCGTTGTGAATAGTATATTTACTTCATATACTATTCACACTTAAACCCCCCCAAAAAAATAAAATAAGTAGGTGATAAACAACAGTATTGGCTGTTTAATTGACTGACTTGTAAACCTTGAGGATTTGTATTTTCAGGTTCTTAATACCACACACACCCAATCCTCACACTCTAATCAGTTCCTCATGTCAAACATGACACTTATTAGGGTGACAACAACCAAAGTTAACAGAATGAAGATTGCAAGAGACCATTTTAAAAAGTCTCCCTCTCAAGCTCTTCCAATTGCATGTATGTTCTCACCATAAAATGACACTCTTAGCAGACAAGCAAAGCAGGTTGTCTTTTATACTTTTTTTTATACAGGAGGCTGTGTGGTCCAGTGGTTAAAGAAAAGGGCTTATAACCAGCAGGTCCCCGGTTCAAATCCCACCTCAGCCACTGACTCATTGTGTGACCCTGAGCAAGTCACTTAACCTCCTTGTGCTCCGTCTTTCGGGTGAGACGTAGTTGTAAGTGACTCTGCAGCTGATGCATAGTTCACACACCCTAGTCTCTGTAAGTTGCCTTGGATAAAGGCGTCTGCTAAATAAACAAATAATAATAATAGTATTTAACTCGCTTCTGTAGGATACTGGCAGTTACCATAGGGATGTATCACTGTGGCTACTAGGAAAACATTTTCTTTAGGTCACACTTTAAAAGCGTATTAGACTGTGGGCTGTATTTATTCCTTTTTGCTTTTGGAATGGAGGCACACTCAGCAATCATAATCATGCCATCATAATAATATAAACTGAATTAATGCAAACGATGACTTG
The DNA here is from genome assembly GCA_030684275.1 of Acipenser oxyrinchus oxyrinchus. NCBI lineage: Eukaryota > Metazoa > Chordata > Actinopteri > Acipenseriformes > Acipenseridae > Acipenser > Acipenser oxyrinchus. The sequence goes on along the minus strand of CM060252.1, from coordinate 63,892,782 downwards.
CACATGCATAGTACAGTACAGGTCATCACTCAGACAGCTCTTAAATCTTTAACACAATGTGTTAAAGGCTTTATTACTGAAATGTATGAATTATACAATGAAAGAGTATCTAAAACATAAAACAAAGACTAGACAAGACATTTTTAGCATGATACAAATTACGATTAGGACTAACAAATCATTACTAATGCGCCGTTCTGCCCCAAATGGTTGGAATTAGCAAGAGTCTACAGTAAAGAGACTCGGATCACAGAATAGTTATGAACAGTGGCTATATTTAGATTCCGCAAGGATTATGATCATTTAGATAGATCCCATTGACTTTTGCAGTATTCTCTCTGCTTACTGTTATCAAGTGTTATATTTACTTGGTGTTACTCTTGTAGAAGTCAACTGTATTGTTGCAAATTTCTTCTTAGATATTCTTAGTGACATGTCCTTTGTCAACTGGGAGATTGCTCCTGAAGACAACCTGTGTCTGGAACAATATACAGCTTCCCATGTGCACTGTACTGTTGAAACAGAGCAAACAGTTACATGTTTAACAGGGACTTTTTTTAAACAAAAGTAATTCAAAATTAAGTTGGCAAACTGGAACTTCTCTGAAGTGGAAGGGTCATGGAAGTACTGGGCTGGACTTTTGTGCAGGCTACTGGAATGCTAGAGGGCTCTAGTAATTACCAGTTAAGGGACTGCAAGCTCACTGCATCTTTTTACTGTAAAAACGAATTCTGTGAACTGCAGCTTTGTATACTTTGTGGTAATTCTGGAGGTTAATGCACAGCACATTTCCTGTAAACGTATGCATTTCTGTCATTATTTAGAAAAGGATCCAGCTATCCAAACCTTCCACTAAGGTTTACCATTAGTAGGCATTATCAGTAACCACAATTTTATCGGTAAAAAAAAAAAATTAAATACAAAAAAAAATAATAAATTAAAAAAAAAAAAAAAATGTGGCAGGTCCTTATAATGACCTTCAAATGTTGGGTCCATACAAATAATTAAATCTAATTTGAACTGTCTTTGCATTTGGTATCAAGTCCCCCTAATTTAGAGGTTTAAAAAAAAGTGTACTTCGTTATGCGATGATGACATCATAATAGGAAACAACATATCTGTGTTTCTCCTAGTATGGCAAGACAAGTGGCCTTTTTCAGAGTACAGCAGATTGGAAAGTCCAGAATTTACATAAGAAGCGGCCTCTCTTAAAAAAAAAAAAGACATTTTAGTCTCAGGGCTAGGGCTGTCTTTATTCTTTAAAGAAAACTCTGTTCTGATATTTGAGACTGCCTGTGGTCTACCCATTCATATCAAGAGATCAGCAAAATATATAGCAGAAACAAAGTGACTGCTTCTATCTAGTACTCTTGTACTGCCCTCCTCACAACTGTTTGTAGTGCATATAAGAGTGCAGTTGTTTTTTTGTTTTAAATGTGCTTTCCTGTTTCATGGCGAGAGTGGATTCTCTTATTCCTTTGAATAGTTCACAAGGTTGTTTTTCTTGATATGTAACTCCTGTTCCATCTCAAAAATGTTTCAGGTGATAAACTTCCTGTTACAGCTTTGGGAGGCAAATGTGACATAACCCGTTTACCAGCTTGGCATCCCCATCGGATTTAACTTCAAGTCCTGCAGACTCCCTTCTTATTAAAACAACACCTGAGGTAGGGGCTTCATCAAGACCCCACTGGTATAAACAACAGCTGTTTTTTTTTGTTTTTTTTTAACCACATTCTACAATAACTGGGAATCCCCCTGGATTGCATCAGCCATGTATATATTGGGGTAATCCGAGGATAACCACATAGTCAAGGTAATCCTGGTTGATTCACAATGATGTAAAAAGCTGTAGTTGTCGCTTATCCCGGCGATGTGCAGGTCGATCTAATCAACGCCAAAGTCAAGTCAAATATACCCTCAAATGCCCAGTAAAGGAAACGTGAAAATCTGAGGAATTTAACAAATGCTATAAATTCAGCTTAAGGTAAATATCACATTTTTCAGCTCACTGTCTGTAAGGGAATGTGAAATTGGTCATACTTTCTCTTTAGTAAAAAGGGGATAATCAAAGTCTTTCAGCTTGCACCTCTCTTTGAAGGTTCTGCCCATACTGCATGTGAGGCCTGCATAGTGATGGGAAGTTCACAACAAGTAAGATATATGGAATTATTCATTATCTGTAACCCCTAAAATTTAAATCTTGACAATAGTTCCTTAAAAGGCAAATTATATATATACAGTACATATATGTTTTGCCAAATCAACGATTAATATTAACGTTTATTTTTGAAAGAATTTACTGTTTTTTTCAATCTTTATTTTTCAGTTCAAGCAGGGCATGGGTGAAATCGACCTTTATGCTTAACCCCCAGACTTTTTATGCCATTGAGAAACGTCTCATTTAGAGAAACCCCTTTATCATATTCTACATGCAACAAAACCATGGTTACCAACATTCTAATTGAAATAACGTTTGGTCACAGCAAAGCTACAACTTGTAAAGCTAAAGTTCCTACACAAATAAACTGCGTAGAAAACGCAGCATATAAAGTGTATTACACAGACTTTTATAGCATACATTTACAAGTAAAAATAATATGCACAGAACAAAATATTAGATAGTTAAACAGAACTAACTTGCACTTATTATTCTGAGCTCCGCCCCTCTTCTGCTTATATAAATTTATTTCAGTCAAACTCATTTTTGGGGAATTTGACGTATAACAAGCTTTACCGATTACAATCAAAAAGTAGCAAGCCTAGTTATAACAGACTCCAAGAGACATTGGAAATCAGTACTTTATAAACGAAGTACGTTGTAAACACAATTAGAAATGCTGTATGTAACTGCGAACATAAGTACCTTAAATATTTACTCTGTGTAGACATGTCAAATGTTAAAAAACGTTCGTTGTCCCTGTCAGATACATAAATACTGGTAAATTGACATACGGGCAAAATGTAATAAGTAATACCATTTTACGAATGTATATTTTTGCTAAACGTAATTAAAATTGTATGTGTTATACATTTCAACTGTACAAAAAGTGTGCCAACAAAAATATATAATAAAAGTAAATAGCAACTGTTTTTCCTGCCTGACGTCACAAACGCCACCGTGACTGTCATTTACTGTCCTTGGTGAATCATCGTTAAGGTTACATAGGACAATCTAACATGATCCATCCTACTAGCATAGCAACATACACTTCTTCCCTGCTGCTTCATATGCACAATGTCTGTAGTGCTGTCTATCAAAGACACTGGCTGTCAGCAGTCTCTTCTGGCACTGCATCAGATGACAGGAACAGATTGTTAAAATGATTCCACATGGATGCTGGCTGAATGCTATGGGTGTAGGTTTAACTTGCTCACCGTCATTCGAAGAATCAATATTGTGCAATATTACGCATCAAGGTGTAGCTGTGGGAGGAGCTGGGAATTAACTCATAATTCCGTTAATTTTAACAAATGCAAAGTGCATGGGCAAATACATTAGAAACTAATTTTATTAAATTACATTCAGATGTGTTTTTTTAGGGTCTGGGATTAACATAAAACCTTGTAAACATTCTATTTAACATGAGTGCATATTCACAAAATTATTATTAAAATGTATTAAACAAGTGAGTCACAGAGAAATGTGTCCTTTGAACTTTTTTTTCTATCACTGTGCCATGCTTTCAGCTGGATATGGATTTCCTTATTTTACTGTTTTGTCACAAGTGAGTTCATCTTCTAATATCTACTACTTTTTACTGTCTTGTCAACCTTGTGGTGATTTTATTAGTCTAAAAAGTGATTAGCTTTAAGTTTAAGAAAGCACAGTATTAAAAAAACAGGACCTTTTAAATGGCAACGTGTTTCATGCTGTAGAGACTTCCTGTAGTTAGAAGTCCATCTGGATGTCAAAACACCGAGCCCCAACATTTGCCGCTATTGATGGCACGAGTCCCACTATGTACAGTGCAGTAAATAATTGGATATTATTAAATATTACTTCTGAATGACTCAAATGAATCCACTTACATGGCACGGAAAAGCAGGTGAACATTTTTTAGAGCTCACAACTCAACAGTTCCTGTTGTTGGAAACCACAGCAAAAAGGTGGTACTAGTAGCCTGCAGTAACTACAGACAAAATAAGAGCTTTAACAGGTTCCTTTGTATCTTTTAGTGTAGAAATAAGTTCCAAACAACTAAGTGCACTTTACTGTATTATCATTCAGATGTTGTTTGTAGTCTGTTAACATGTATCCATATTATTAACACATTTACAAACTTCCTGTTGCTCCCTTGTCAATACCACTGCACAGAACCACCAAACAATTTACATACTTTTGATACAGGTTGCCCTTTTTATAGGACTTTGCAGGGCTTAACCGTCTTTGGGGTGTAGGCACTCCAGAGCAACAGAAATTCTCTGTCATGCACCAGTTTGATAAAAGTCACCACTGGATAGGGGGGCACCCTCATATAGAAAAAAAAAAGAATCCACAGCACATTCACTCACTGGCAACAAGGGAAACAGCAGCAGAATAATTTCTTGCAAGGGTTATTTCTCTTGTACTCCACAGCTTTCTTGATCTGAAGCCTGGCCTCTCCCACGTAATTCTCGGTTTCCAATACGTTCGTCTCAATGTTGTCCAGCATGTCTCCTTGCTCCTCCACCAACAAGGCCATCTGCAGGAACAAGTCGTGAACATCCCTGATGCGGCTCTCCAGCTCCAGCAGCTCTTTGTGCCGGTTCTCAATTTCGTTAAGGGCAGAGCGGGCCGCTTTGCCATCTGTCAGCAGGTTTCCAGAGAAGACATCCCACTTGCCATTCTCGATCATGTCCTCGATTTGTTCCCCTGAGATATCCTTGCCCATGATCTCCAGCTGCCTCTGGATGCGGGTCTTGCAGTTCTCCCGTTGCAGCATCTCGGCCTCATTGTATTCAAACATAGCATCGCGGAAGCCGTGCGACAGGGACAGGTGCTGGGCCCGCACTATGCGTGACAGAGCAGAGTTGACACCATACTTGGCCTCCATATCCTTATTGAAGGCTTCCATCTTCTGCAGCCGCTTGTAGATGCCTTCCCCCCTGGTCTTGATGTCCCGGGCAATGGCGCTGGAGTCTCGCTTGATACTGCTGATGCGCCGCATAGAAGTCAGGAAACGGGTGTTCTGCTTACCCAGCCTTTTAATGTCCACCCTGAGCATCTCGTTCTCACGGCGCACTGCCTGCACCTCTTTATACACTTCTTCCATGATGTGGTCCTCATCGAAGACAATGGCCTCTTGCACCAACTGCACATTATCGTCCACTTCAACAGGACTTTTCTGCTGAGAGGGGTTCTTGGAGAATTCCAACAGATCATTTAATCGGTCTTTCATTTTTCCTGCAATAGAAGACAGTAGAGATGTTACATTTTACCCCCCAAAATAACACAGCTTTCCCAAATTGTCCATGTGCTAATCTGGGATTTAGGGTTATAAATGGATCTTATTGTAAACCCTTAGGAAAAAAAAATGGTTTCTTAATACCACCCAAAAGAGTGTACACCCTTTCTACGATCATACCTGTGGCCTTCAGGGAGGCATTTTAATATTCTGATGCAATGCCTTTTTAAGATGATTGTATTCCTTACACATGAAACCAAAACATAGTAAAATCAAAATGCACACAGCTATAATTAATTGGCAGAGCTATATCTTAAAAATACTATGCTCAGATCTTGTTCTTGTGTGTTTTCAGTAAGACATTATTTGTAAACAAAACACACACCAGTGCACTGGCTGTACAGGCTGGCCTTAAACACATTGTGCACAACAAAAGCTTGGGCTGGTTTCAAAGAGACAATTAAATGCATGGTTCATTTTCTGAAAAAATAACCATGACAAATCAAGATGGTGAACACTAAACGGCCAGTCATAAAATACTCTCTCTATTCTCTACATAATCTTAATAATACTTAACACAAAATAACCGGGTTTATTTCCTTAATGCTATAAATGCCAAAACGAGGAAGTGATTTTATTAATCAAAGCTGTGTTTTGTGCTGTGGGTGCTGTCTAACTGGAACTGAGGCAACCAAAAATTAATAAAATTAATGTTTAGCTGTTCTGGTAGGAAAAAAACAACAAAAAACTCTGAACTTTTAATTTACAAGAAACAAGCTGCAGTGCAGTTTCACATTAAACCATAAAGTATATCACAGGCAACGGACAGAGAATAAATAAGTTTGTATGTGTACAGCAGATTAACGCCCCCTTACAAATGTGATGAGTATACATTTGTATATAATTATAGCGATCTTCAATATGCAAATTATGAGACGCAGGCGGTGCGGATTTCCCAGAGCCCACATTTTATGAAGATTTCAAAGTCCCCTTAGTACGAATAAGTATTCCCCCAAATACAATAACCTCCACAACCGGGTGGAATTAGCAGGATAATCTACCTTTAAATGTATTTGCTATTTAATGTTCTTCTGAATAATATACTGCAATTAGTCAATACACGTGACAAAAACACATTAAAACACTCTTGAGATCATGCAAGAAACCACTGCAGGTGCTAACCATTTCACAGTGTTACCTAATTAAATCCTAAATCTTATTTGGAACTTTAATAATAATAAAAAAAAGAAACATACCTTATTTCATGGACTGTACATTGATCAGCAGAACATATTTATAACAATCTGTGCTGAAGAGAAACTCCACAACTCATCCTCAATTGTTCCCATACCTACAACTTCAATCTCATAAGCACTAATAATTGACGTACGATATGGGCAGGGACTTTCCTTCCTAATGAGAGGGGTATCGCTGCAGAACGCAGACTCGCACTGCGTAGCTCTCACAGGCAGCTCACAGGGTAGTGCTGCGTGCGCAACTCGTAATAAACGTCATCGTAAAACGCTACAGCACGATCACATGAGGCATTAATGGTTTAAATAATAAAGTAGCTTGCTGACTCAAAGAAATAAATGGCAAAATCTGCTTCTGTGGAACCCCTTGTGCAGTGCGTTGGATCTTATTATTCAAAAGGGTCAATAAAGTTTTGTAACATTTTATGTACTCCCATAGGTTTCAATTCTCATGGAGTGGAGTGATTTATTTGTGAAAATTTAAATACGGGTATAATTTATTCAGTTGAAAATGATTAAATATATACATATGTCTGCAATAATTTATGTCTTGGTCACTGTGAGATTTGTGTGTACACCACCGACATATGAAGGTTAATTATTTTGGTGTTACCGAGTTAAGTTCTTACCGGGACATGTTTTTTAGCCTAATGTTAATAATTCTAATACAAATTATGAATGGATTAATACATAATTAGGCCATCTCAGTGCAAGATTATGTGCTAATGTCACCTGCATTTTAAAAGGCGCTGTATTAACAAGCCCCCCTGTAACAACTATCTCCCTTAATAAAGTGACAGAAGGATTAAAAAAAGAAAATATAAATTAGATACTCAGTTAACTAGCTAAATGTACAAAGACCAAAGGTTTGTTGTTCTTCTATTGTAGGACAGGGGCTGAAGTATATATATTACAGTATTTAGCTAACATTGACTTTGGAGTTGTGTTGTAGTTGACGAAATTATTTAGTTTGCTTTTTATTTACTTCTATATTTATGGTCACGTGGTAGGGGTGTTGACGGTGAATGAAGCACACACTTGCACAGTTCGGATGCAGGAGGATGACGAGTTACGCACGCAGCACTACCATATGCGAGCTCCCTGCGAGAGCTTTGCGAGCCTTCGTCCTGCAGCGATATACACTTAACAGCGCCCTGCTGGTAACTGTGGGTGGAGTCATGTATTTTAAACCGAGCTGTTAGATCTGAGTTCTGCACGTTGAAACTGTCTGAGTCAATATTATTTCAATGTATTGTTGTCGCCAACTTTTACTTATGACGTCAGTATTGGAGATACTGAAACTGCCAGCTATTACTGCCAATAAGAATCTAAACTGTTATGTTGATTGCTACAAAATAAAATTGACTGGCTCATTCGATGCTATATTCACTTTCTTCTGTCTTTCTCACGGAGAAAAGGGAAGTGAAAAATATTTCTGATTTCTGAGAAATGTACAAGCTTATTCATCCAAGCGGGTGAACATCATCATTTTATCTTCTTAACATCTGCTTTGACCTGAAATACCGCAAAGGCATCTTGTCTACGATAAGATTCTGAAACGCTGTTTTCCAATTGGTTATCATTTACGTTATCATGATATCCAAGTTTGCATGATAAGCTTTTGGTTCATTATGCATTTCATATATTTTTTTATAGGATTAAAAAACTGGTAATGTTACAAAGAAGAGTAGTGATTTGTATTTTAAAATTGATAGAAAGTCTTGATCCCTAATGTGTTCCTATCTAGTATTCCACCACCTGGTCTACAAAATCAGACACTTTGCAATCGACTTTTTAGTTTGCCTGCTTTAGCCTTTTTGTCCAGACTGTCATATAATCTTATTACCAAGCTACAGCGATTCATTGTGTATTCTTGTGAATTACTACACATCTACTTAAAGTGTAAGCACATTCCATAGTTTATACAAATTCCTTGTTTTGAAATTTTACTATGAGGTTTAGTACTGCCATAGTTTAGATACATAATCCAGGGGAGTTTTTAAGACGTTTATGAAAGCCAATAACGTCATGTGAGTCCCTCCACGCATTTTTGTCTTTGAAATATAAAATACCACGGAAAGCCCAATTTAATAATTTTAGCAGCAGTCTTATAACAAGAGCAAGGATAACTTGTCCATCTTATCCTTTTTTGACAGCTTATTTCTCTCAATCTGTTCTAAATGTTTACATTGCTTTGCATGTGTGTGATGGATTTTTTAGTGTCTCATCATTCTATACATAAATACACTACCGGTCAAAAGTTTTAGAACACCCCCATTTTTCCAGTTTTTATTGAAATTTAAGCAGTTCAAGTCCAGTGAATAACCTGAAATGGTACAAAGGTAAGTGGTAAACTGCCAGAGGTTAAAAATGTACATTTCAGAGTTATATAAAAAGGCCTTTTTCAGGGAACAAGTAATGGGTTAACAACTTACAGCTGTTCTGCAGCAATGGAAGTAAATTAAGCCTTGAAAGTTGATGCTAACAATTCCTACAGGTGTCCCAACTTTTGTTGATTACTTACAAACCCTCTGTCTGTATAAAAGCAGTGTTGGAACAGACTGTGTTACTACACCCTCTGAAGCATTATTTGGACAGTATTGTACTGCAGGAAGTAGTATATTGCTATCATAATGGCGAGAAAAGGCAATTAACAAAGGAAGACAGACAGACCATTATAACCCTTAAAAGTGTAGGTCTTTCCTTTAGAGAAATTGCAAAGAAAGCCAAGGTGTCAGTGAGTACAGTTTCCTACACCATCAAAAGGCACTTGGAAACTGGAGGAAACTCTGACAGGAAGAGGTCTGGCAGACCCAAAGCCACAACAGAATCAGAAGACAAGTTTCTGAGAGTCAACAGCTTGCGTGATAGGACACAGGACAACAGCTTCAAGCACAGCTTAACACTGGTCGAAGTAAGCAAGTCTCAGTTTCAACTGTGAAGAGAAGACTTCGAGCTGCAGGTTTGACAGGTCGAGAAGCAGTAAGAAAGCCATTGCTAAGATGGCAAAATAAGAAAAAGAGGCTTGCCTGGGCCATGAAGCACCGCCAGTGGACTACTGAAGACTGGAAGAAGGTCTTATGGACCGATGAATCAAAATTTGAAATCTTCGGTTCATCATGCAGGGTTTTGTGCGCCGTCGAGTAGGCGAAAGGATGGTTCCTCGGTGTGTGACACCAACTGTCAAACATGGAGGAGGAAGCGTGATGGTCTGGGGCTCTTTGCTGGATCCAGAGTCAGCGACTTGCACAGAGTGAGTGGCACCCTGAACCAAAACGGCTACCACAGCATTTTGCAGCCATGCAATACCCTCTGGTATACGCCTAGTTGGTCAGGGGTTCATCCTACAGCAAGATAATGACCCAAAACATACCTCCAGGCTATGTCAGAACTACCTTAGAAGAAAAGAACAAGACGGTAGGCTTCAAATCATGGAATGGCCAGCAGAGTCTCCAGACTTAAACCCCATCGAGCTGGTTTGGGATGAACTGGACAGAAGAGTGAAAGCAAAGCAACCTACAAGTGCAACACATTTGTGGGAACTTCTGCAACAGTGTTGGGAAGAACTTTCCGAACAATATTTGATTTCCATTGTAAAAAGAATGCCACGAGTGTGTTCGGCTGTTATATCTGCAAAAGGTTGCTACTTTGATGAGTCAAAAATTTAGATTAAATTTTGTTAAACAAAACGATTCCATGATTTCTTTTTTTATCTCCAATTGTTTATTTGTTCTATGCTTTAATTTCAGAGTACATTGAGACATTAAACTGCGTAAATTTCAATAAAAACTGGAAAAATGGAGGTGTTCTAAAACTTTTGACCGGTAGTGTATATATATATATATATATATATATATATATATATATATATATATATATATATATATATATATATATATATATATATTTCTGATTTTGTTGTGGGTATAGTTGCCACATTTGCTGTGGCTGATCTGAATCGTTTTTCCATTACTGGTACAGTTTTAAAATGTTCTTATGTTACTTGTATGGCATGATGTTCGGATATCATAATTCACATTCAGTTCCTTATTTGATTCGCCAATATGTTTGCTATTTTAAAACTCTAATGGTTGGTTTCACAGACCCTGATCAGTTATAATTGTGCAATGCTTTACCCATGGTTACATTAGTTACACTAACATTAGGTCTAATCAGAGTGTGTGAAACCAGCTATAAGGGTTTATGGTCACAGTTAACAAGGACGTATAGAGTGACTCTGGGCCACAGTTATCAAGGTCTCATTCTCTCCAAAGTGCAATTGCAAACTTGCCTGACCCTTGGTACCTTGGTTAAAATGCTCGCTTGGGGTGTGAGATCTACTGGTAAGCAATAATCTTGGGAAATCTGGTTTTACCAAAGGTAAAGTAGTCCAAGATTAGTCTGTCTCATCCACCAGATTATTTGATTATGATCAGTTAATTCAATTCAATAACACATACTGTGATGATGTTAGCCTTGCAAAATGTCACAAAGCTTGCAGAGCAAGCTGGATGTGTATATGGGCACACTTTGATCTTGACATTTAATTGGACTGTTTTTTACTCACGGATTGATATCGCTCTCTGAAGAATGTAGAACTGTTTCACTTCTCACGAGTGTACAATTATCAGAAATTCCTGTAGCTAAAATATTATATTGATTGTTACATAAATTATAAATGTTATTGGTATTAATGTGTGAGACTAAGGAGTTCATTTTGTGACACTGCATCATAGGATCCTGATTTTGAATCTCAGCTTCCCTACATTTAGACTCTATATCTTACTAACTAACTACCGAATAAAAAAAAGTGGCATCTAAGCTGGGATAATGGGATCAGCCCAGTAGTTTATTATAAAACTTGTAGGACAATTTTTCCGAAAGGAAAAAAGAACAACGTTAAATTCCTACAATACTTGTTACATGACATTAATACCTTTTCACCTTACAGACAAAATAGAGAACATTTTGTAAGTGAAGTATTATAGTTGCTCTGCACCTTACCTCATAACTAACACAAACCCTTTGGTGAGGGGTCTATTGCGAAACATATTCAATACTAGCGGTGTTTCTAAGGCATGTAATTTAACACTGCTAAGATGGAAATTCTTTGTCTGATTCACACTGTGTAAAAGGTATTTTGAAATCAGAACAAATAAAACAGAATTCAACTAACAGGGAGGGAATAGAGAGGTTCCTGGCCTGAGACATGCATCATTAGGCAAAACTTACATGTAGTAGTAAATACATTATTGATAGTTCACCTGTGTTGAATTCCTACGCCATGTTCAATATTTTTTTTTTGAAATGTATTGCCAGGATCCGTGCTCCCAGGACGGAGGAGCAGGGGGGTTCACGTCAGGACTGAAGTGTGCTTGCAGAACTGTGAGGGAAAAGCTGGTATTCTACCAACGGGCCTGATAGTAAAGTGCACAAGCAGCTTAAATTCAGTAACTAGCAAGTGGTACCCTGCTTCAACCCAGTTCACAACTAGATGAGACTGAGGCAGAGGAATGTCAAGTGCTTTGACCAGGATCAAACAGGGAGTTACAGTAGTGGTCAACTTGGATTTGAACCCAGCCCTTTGTCGTAACCACATCGCAATTGCACTGTACTAAACTGTTACTTCCTGTTCTATAATATGACTGTTTTTAGTTTTTGGTTTTTTATAATATCAAAGTTCAGTTTTGTTTCTGTGTTATTTTTCCATAATGATCACCATGGACACCTTTTCACATATTAGAAATACATTTCCAGAAATTGCTGAAAGTCCAAATATCTGTTACTAAACATGTGGGCTTAAATATTGTCATATGCTTTTTTTCCTAAAAGCTGCAAGAAAAGGCATGCAATAAGTAGTAAAATAGTACACAGTAATATTATTACTGTAAATGCAAGAAAGCAGAAGCATGGCAAATTAAACATGTTTAGACAGAGAATGTTCCATTGCCTAATAAAATGTGTTGCAATATGCTGCTTGTGATTCTGACTCAAAATCATGATCAATGAGTAACACCCAATGAACATCCACTCACACTGACAGCAGTCCAAAGCATTAACATGGATTTTAAGCCACCGTTTCAAAAGACCTGAGAATGATACTTAGAAAACCCAGAAAATACATTTTCACTGAGAGATTTTAATTGTACACTAAAGTGACCTAAAAGAATTGACCCATACGCAATCCCCATTAGCCATGCCTGTACCTGTACAGCATAGTTCTTTCATGAGTTCTGCCTGTGGTATTAATTTGAAGCTTTGTAACATCAGTGCTCTTGTAACATCAATGTAAACAGAGGACTAGGGTAAATGCTTTGTCAACATGGCCTATTCAGTGTAAAATACTTCATAATAAAAGGTCCGCAGTCAAAACTCTATACTTCCACTCAGTTATCTAAATCATGATTATCCAGAGTTCTGGGCTATCAAACAAATGTCTCCGTATGCATTAAAAGCACAGTCTGTGCAACTCTGATTATCCAAGATACCGGAATCGTAAAACAAAATGTGTACACTCAGGGAAGTTTGGATAATTACTGTACAGCTGCAGTTGAGGCAATCATTCAAGAATCGTTGAATATAGGTCTATCCGATTTCTTACAAACTCTTAAGGGTTTATTGAACTTTAAATCAATTCACAAACCTCACTATTCACTTTTAATAACCAAGCATTTTGTGATTTCTCTGTCAACTTTCAGCTTAATAACACAGTACTGTGAAGTGTGTGACTGAAATATGATATCTTGTTTGAACTTGAATTGTGCAGTGCCGTGCACACCCTTGCTGTCCATCACCAGGCAACACAATATTAACAACACTGAACTGGGTTGTTGTTTTATAAAATGACAGCAAGAGGCGAAGTAAGTCTGTTACATTTCAAATGGCTTTGTCTCATTAATTTCAAAGCCCAAAAAACGTATTTGTAAAACACAACACACTTCTACATTTCATGGCTAAAGAATAAAAAAAGTGACAACTCAAAATGAGTTCTGGAGAAACTTAGTAAAGCAGCTCCTCCCTGTGTGTTCTTTGTAGAATCCTTATAGTCCCCAAAGTGCTTTCTCTGGGATCTTAGACATGTTTAACTTATCACAGAGCAAGCACCAGAAGGTTCCATATAATGGTTTCAATGTAAAACCAAGTGTTTAAACTATAACTATTGGGGTTACAATATATTTATAGAGCTTATCAAGTGTGTAAGAGGAGATAAGTCCTCTGTGTGGGTAAAACCCAAGACAAAGTTTATGTTGTTACACTAGAGTTAGACCATATCAGTATACAGTATGTGCCCTGTAGCTATAGCTATTATGACAAGAGTTTTTGTATTTCATTTTTTTATGGTCTTGGATTTAAAACTGAAGAACACTCAGCAGGTATATTACCTTTAACAGCAGTTGTAACTCCCCAGCGAGGCTAAATATGGATCCAATCTCCAAGAAGATTTTGGTTCTAACCTCCTTCCAGTTGGTTCACTAACCATGGATGTGAAACATCAAATCAGGAAACTTTGCTTGAGTAAGGCATTGCATCATTATCAGTTCGAAGTGTTACAGTTTTTCCCGTTTGTAATGTAAAGAGCAATACTATGAAAGGAATAGAAAAATGACGATGTTATTAGATCTCAGCTGACTCACATGTGTCAATTTTGTTTTGAAACAACACTGCATACCGTCTGGTACTGTAGGTCATTTGCAGGCAGGGGAAAAAATTGTTTGTGTGAAAGGAAATGAAAGCATCGGTCTAAGGTTTCCTTTGTAAAGCTGTGGGCAGGCCTCTGTCACTGACTGTGCAACATGCAGTCTCTGTGAACAAGATAGTAAAGGCCATGAACATGCATGCCAACTGTACCACAGGTGTAACATAATCAAATAAAAGTCTTACTACTTTTGTGTTTTTTAAATGTATATGTTCACAGAAGATTGGTGTGGAAAAGTAGTCCATTAAAGGTGTAAGCCCAAGTTAAAAAAATCTTATTTCTCGTTAGCACTTATCATTTCATGTATTGTGCCACCACACTGTACATCCACTTGCACTAAGTATTGGGAAACCACCTAGAATCCTATATACAAGTGAGCGTTGTTCCACTGTTGCTCAGGTAGTGAGTCATATATAGTATGGTAAGAATGAATTGGCTTCAGACAAAAATAAATTCTGGAAAACCTTAACACAATGACATTTGTAAGGATGATGTTATGATTAGAGGAAATAAAATATTTTGATTATTACCCCTTTTAGGTCTGACCCGGCAATGAGTGACATATCATTTCCATTTTAAAATGGAATGATGTCTTCCAAACTTTTTAATTTTTATTTTAAAGGATTCTTAAATTATTTCTTATTAAAAGTGTAACACAGCCTTATTCCAGAAACCTTGACTTTCAAGTTTTACTTTGTTTAATGGCTGTTTTTTTTTTAGTGTTAATTATTCTCTAGAGTTCTTCATTACAAAACTAAGGTTTGCTTACATATTCTGATGTATTCGTTTCAGCCTGTTATTTCAGGACCATAACTTTACTGCTATTATGACTTTTACCTGCTAACCCTCATTTTTATCAGAAAGGAGTTGCATGCAGGAACAAAAGTCAGTATTCCAAATTTAACACCACGAAGTGTGCAGTCACTCTTCATAAATTCATATAGCTCTGCCCAAGTTGAACTTTAAAAGCACCAAAATCATAAAGTTGAGGCTTGCAAGTCTATCAGGCTCTACTGCATTCTAAGCACAGTTTTAGTGAATTGTGAAACTGGAAAAAAGGTCAAATGTCCCAGCTCTGTGAAGGGCCACTGCACTTTAAACTGCAGCTTCCTGCCGCTGGATCTCCTTCCTGTCTGTTCAGCCTTGGCCATGACACTATCCTGCCAAAGGTGATATTAGATGAAATCTGTAAACAACCAACCTAAAGGTGAAAGACTTCACATCCCATTATCAGTCCAGTCTAGAGAGCCATCCAGCCCTTCACCTATGTGTTTGTGAAACTGTTGTTATTACCTTGAGAATAAAGGGTCCAAATATACTGAGCATCAAAAGAAACGTATCACTTATATTTGAGCATCAAAAGAAACTTATCACTTATATTTGGATAAATTTCACTAGATGTGATGGAAAAATGACAAACTCTGTTTTAGAGCAGGTGCAGTGACTTTTTATTGTGCTGATTAACAATTGACATCACGAAGATGCTGCAAAATGATCTGGAGATCTTGGGCAGGTGTTGTGACTCTTGGTCTCCCAGTTTGTGACATTGACAGAGTATGTCTGGTTGTACCATCTCGCCAGGTTTGAAATTGCTGGCTGTGAGCACCCAAGATGGCGAGCCACAGTATGCTGCCCTAGTCCAACCTCCAACATGACAATTGCACGAAGGCACTGCTCTCTTGACAAACATGGTATATTGTTTCTTTTCTGTGATTTTTTTTTATTGCTTTTATTCAAGCTTGCAATTCAGCAGCTGAATTCACTACATATCCAGTGTCCAATCAACTGTCTCACTAATTAGGTGATTAAGTGCATATGCTTCAGTGATAGTCACTCAAGCGTGTCATGGTCAAGGATGAATGATCGAGTGATTAAAAAGAAACCAAAAATATTTAGTCAATGCCCATCATTTATATACCTTATTGTTTTTTGAAAATAAATGTGTTATAATAGTGATAAGTTTCTTTTGATGCTCTGTATATTTATTGTACATAGATTTTAAATCAAGAAATGTATCCTTTAAATTTGGAAACCATCTACAGTTACTTAAACCGAAACAGCAAAACACAAGTACGAGGCACTTAGAAGAGAATGTGTACATATCTAAGGTCTGGTATAGGAAAGCAATATGAATGCATTTGTAACAATCTGTTTTGAACAGAGAGGTGAAGTCATGCTACCAGACTTGTTCAGCAAACCATCTTATCATCAGACAAATCTGCAATGGAAAAAAATATTTGGAATAAAGGATACCTTACATTGAGCAATTGTCAAATATAATACAGTATAGCCTCCTTCGTCCAAAGTATCCTTTTAACATAAGAAGTTAAACTGAAAACACAATGTTTTATTAAAACGGGCTGATTTTATGCTTTACCACCCTGTAACTGGAAGTTAGTTGACTCAGGGCTGTGGGTGTAATGGGCAGAGGCTGGACACAAACTGGTGACCTCCCTCTTCCTAGGCAAATGTATTGGGGCAGCAGTGTGGAGTAGTGGTTAGGCCTCTGGACTCTTGACCGGAGGGTCGTGAGTTCAATCCCAGGTGGGGGACGCTGCTGCTGTACCCTTGAGTAAGGTACTGTACCTAGATTGCTCCAGTAAAAACCCAACTGCATAAATGGGTAATTGTATGTAAAAAAAATGTGATATCTTGTAACAGTTGTAAGTCGCCCTGGATAAGGGTGTCTGCTAATAAATAAATAATAATAATTAATCACTTTATATCCTCCTGGACCAGTGTTTGCTAGAGTTTTGCCTCGTACCACACTGCATCAATCCTAAACATCAAAACAATCCTAAACAGTGTTGATTATTAACCCCTGAACAAAAGTGTTTTTGTCAAGCTTATGTCCTTATACATCACACAACTCAATACTGTTACAGTATGTGTGTGTGTACTTTGTCACTGATGAGTGAGGACAGTCAACACCTTTATATCCAGGGGTTAATTTGTGTCACAGATCCGGTACCTTTATTGCATGACAGGTGAAAATTATACAGTTTGCATATGATGAACCGTATGTAAAAAATTGAAAAGATGTAAATAAAAACTCTATATACATAACATGCACAATAAAAAATGCTTTCCTGTTCCATTAATTGAATGACAAAAGCACACTGTAAAGATATGTTTTGCAGGAAGAGACGTCTAGGAGTAAGAATTATTATTTTTTATTACAACCAGCAAAAACAACGGCAAAAAAATAAATTGCTCTTAACAACAACAGCGTCGTTGCTCCTGTTCATCTGATCTGTTAGCCCACCACTGGCATTGTTCAAACCTGAAGATTATTAAAGCATGGCTAGGCAAAGATCAGCTTGCAGTAGAGTGTTATTTAAATGCTTAAGAAACATTTGAGCTGTTCACAGTTTGCAGCACAATGATGCCAGGTTTCCAACCACATTTTCACAGCTTCAACTATGCAGTCTTTGTTTGATGTAGTTCAGGGGAATGAAAAAAAAATAACAGCAACAAATGTACAAATGATTTGGACCAATCAAAATACATCAAAATCTATGCATTCTAAATAAATATAAATGAATTACGCATTTTCTATGTAGGGCTGGTCATTTTACAGTAGTACACATGAGCTGGTCATTTTACAGTAGTACACACGTATAGGCTAGTCATTTTACAGTAGTACACACGTAGGGGCTTGTCATTTTACAGTAGTACACACGTAGGGGCTGGTCATTTTACAGTAGTACACACGTAGGGGTTGGTCATTTTACAGTAGTACACACGTAGGGGCTGGTCATTTTACAGTAGTACACACGTAGGGGCTGGTCATTTCACAGTAGTACCTAAGTAGGTGCTGGTCATTTTTAGGCATGTAGCTTAATTACAAGGGTAGCCAATCACTTTCGAGATAACATCGTATTAATTTCAGACATGAAAAACGCTCTAAAAAATCACACACTGCCCGGTGCGACTATCGCATCTCAATGGAGGTCGCGTCACAAAAAAAACCTTTTGGGAGCGGGCATCACACACTGCCCGATTTAAATCGTTGGAAGGGACGCACAATTTGTAAGCCTTTGGGCGTACATTGTCAAGGGGACACTAGTCTACATGTTAGAAAATATAGAATTAAATCTGTTGCTTCTAAATTGTTGCTTCAAATTTCATTATGTTTAAAACGGTTCATAATAGTAAATCATTTTTTCAAGGAGTATAATATAATTATTGTGTCGACTTTAATGCTGCTCCACTACATCTCGTGGCTTTAACTGACAAATTGATTATCAACTAACATGAATGGACCGATTAACAGTTATTTACTTGCCTATACAACCTATATATAAAAAAATTCACCCTGAAAAAAACAGATAATGCGAATCTCCCTCACAATATCCCACACCGGTTCCACATTCATATTCTCCGCCATTTTTCTATGTATTTTTTTTTTTTTTTTTTTTGCCAGTGAAGAAGCTAGTCACATGACTTTTTACATCTTTTATTGGCGGATTTATTCTATGACGTAATGTTGTGTGTGCAAAATCAACAGTCCATTTTTGATACAGTTGCTTGCTATAAAGTTGTCTGAAACTTGTAGCTTGCACGTCACTTTCTACAAAAAAAGTATCCCTTCAATATTTTTCAAGCAACATGGTGTCCCCTAGGCTTTGCTCTGAAACTGCTCGTCTCGGAGGTTCCGGATCTATCCATCTTTCACCAGACCTTACCCAATGCCAAGTCCATATAGCACCACGAATTGTAGGGGAAAGGTAGGTAGGTGTAGGTAGGTGTAAAACAACTTTTAATTGGATATTTTATTACACATACTATTTTCTTTAAATACATTGGTTCTCGGAAGGCCACCCGGTTAAAACACGCGTTTAGTACGCGTTTCAAATATTTAGTAGGTGTATTGATTTCAACCAATCAGAATACATAAAAAAAAACTACGCGTTCTAAATAAATGTAAATTAATTGCTCATTTTCTACATAGGGGCTGGTCATTTCACAGCAGTACTCACGTAGGGGCTGGTCATTTTACAGTAGTACTCACGTAGGGGCAGGTCATTTTACAGGCATGCAGTGTAATTACAATCACCTTCGTGATAACATCTTTTTAATTTCAGACATGAAATGCGCTTTAAAATAATCAAGAATTAAGCCTGGAACAATGGAGGAGATCTAAAACATCTGTGCGAGCGGGCATCACACACTGTCTGATTTAATTTGCTGGAAGGGACACACAATTTGTGAATTTTTTCTGATATTTGACCTGCCCCAGATGCATAAAGTACAGCGGCAATGGGGCAAATCAATGACAATATGCGAAAACATATGGAACAATTTTGGCAAGGCGGCAATGTGATTGTGAAAACCACATATGACTGGAGACATGCATACATTCTTTCTCTCTCTATTAAAAAAAATAAAATAAATAATATATGTAAGGAATTTTGTAATAGTTTTTGTATTAGAACTAATTATTATTTTATAATATGTTATTTTCTGTTTCAAATTGAACTGAGAATCTGGGTGTGTTATTTGAACTCAGGAATGTAAGAACAGAAGGGGGCCTCTGCTTGCATAGGGGATGGGTGAATCTCAGAGATAACAGATTCAAAAGGAATGTTTGTTACGCTTGGAAATCTGCCACGAGTACATTGCTATAGGAAAGAGAGGTCATAAATGACATCATTACAAGGGTGTGTTTTGGAATCTAAAGTGAGTTCATTGTCCCATGCTCAGTTGTCAATCACTGTAGCCCAGAGTGTTGTAACTGTTCATTCAAATTATTCTATTCTGAGCTATACCAATAAACATACCGTATATTTGACATCAATAATATTGTTTATCAGTTTTATATTTCCCCAATATATATGTGTTTGTGTATTATGTGTGTGTATACTGTATATATATAGATATAACTGCTGCTACAACCATGATTAATTTATTATTAATAGCGTTTTAATTAAATTATACCAAATCATGTTTTTATTTACAATGAAGGGAACATATGCTTGTCGCCCAAATGGTTATAATGAAACCATGTATTATGTTTTCTCTTCATTGTAAATAAAAACGTGATTTGGTATAATTTAATTAAAACGCAATAAATAATATGCAAAAGACCGCAATTACATTCCAATGATTACACATTTGTCACAGGTGTCACTAATGTTGACTTAGTGGCAGTGGACGCAAGGTACCACAGAAAGACAAACTGTTACTCTTCATACATCAACCCAAGAAATGTTGCAGCAGCTAGGAAGATTTTGCAAGAGGAAAGTTTGTTTATAGAAGTATTTGGTAGCCTCATAAAGCTCTATGGTTACATTCTAGGATATGGCTAAGAACTTTCTGTCTCATGTTATGAAGTCCACCTAAAAACATCAGCACTAAGACCATTTCACAGGTGTGTATTCTATTTGACAGATACATTGAGGACAGCATCAAGTCACAGACGAGAGAGATATGCAGTGAAGGAAAATCCAGCCGTGTTTATCGAGTGCGGGGGAAAGTCAGAGTACCACGTAACTGGAAAGTTCCTCAGTGTGATGAGAACAAGTCAGACCTTGCAGCTTTCTACACAGATTACATGACAGAGAATAGTGCACACTATCTGACTGTAAACTAGTCATTTTTGTCAGTGGTGGGCATAAGGAGATAGCTGTGTCACAATGTCCAGAATTAGATTCTAAACAAGAAGAAGCAGACACAAAGATTATTCTGCATGCCATCAAAGCAGCAGAGGCTGGAGCAGACGTCACTGTTGTGTGCAGCCCAGGCACAGATGTTTAGTGCTGCTTCTACACCATTGCCCCTCCACCAAGGCCAAAGAGATTTACTTCATGACAGGAAGGCAAGGAAAACACGCACGCCTGTGACAGAAATATCATTTCTGGTTGTAAATCTCCCTCTCGACCTGTGAGGGTGCTAAGTAGCGAAAGGGAAAGGCTTTGGACGGGCTGGCCTGACAGTTCATTTCCTGGGTCGGGAAGTCGGTCAGCCTTGAAGAAGGCGAGACTCTGATGCAGGAACATATTGACCCGAAAGGTAAACGAGGTAGCAGT
Organism: Acipenser oxyrinchus oxyrinchus; assembly: GCA_030684275.1. Lineage (NCBI taxonomy): Eukaryota > Metazoa > Chordata > Actinopteri > Acipenseriformes > Acipenseridae > Acipenser > Acipenser oxyrinchus. The sequence goes on along the minus strand of CM060252.1, from coordinate 63,871,415 downwards.
TGCAAGCAATAGAGTCAGCTGCAATCGTTTACCAAGGGGTCATGCATGATGGCATAAAGGGGCTGGAGAATCATAAATCTTTTCCTTCATTTTTGGTTTTGAAATAGACCCGGAAGGACCCATGCACTGTGTATTAAGAGTATCGTGAGTGTTTGTTTTGTTTGTCTTGTCTAATTGTTACTTGTGTGTTTATAGACGGCTAACACGTTCCAGAGCTGTCATTAAGGGCCAGCACTGAACCCGGAACAGCACTGCACTATTTGTCACTCTTTAAACTGTATCACCACCATGAGCACTACAACACGCACCCAGGACTGGTGACCGTGGTTGTATATTGTGGGAGAGATACTGTGTTTATTGTTTAGGGCTGCAATCCCTGTTACTGTTCTCTGTGTTTTACGCATCGCTGTGTATAACCAGAGTTTATTATTTGGTCACCAGACCTGGATTATAACAAAAATAAAATAACTATTTTCCATACTGGATTACACATCTCTGTCTGTTTATTCCTGCACTGCATCACCTCTGCACCTATTCATAATCAGGATTCATAAGGATTCTGAATTATCATCTGGCAGACATTTGTAGATTTGCGTTATTGCTGGCTTGTCTCTACACATATTAAAAAGTATCAGTTGTTTGTGATATTTCTTCACACACCTGTGACATGTAATGCAATTGTGAAACATATATTGTTCAGTTTTATGAACTTAAGAAGTTGTACAATAATTTCACTGGAACATTACATCAGTGATTATGCATATTAAAATGATCCCAGAAGTGAGGTCTTTCATCGTCAGATCACAAACAGTGAACTGTAAACTAATCGGGTTGGAATACTTGTCTATATGTAAATTTATGTGATATTTTGCCTTTAAAGAAGTAGTACATGCAAATGTGATTTTAAAAAGTTATGTAAGTGCGCGCAGGCTGGTGCAGAGGGTAGGGCTATTACATTGCAGATTTCTCAGCTCGCACAAGTTTTCTGAGGTGGTGATTCTTTATTCTGAGACCCAGGGCTTCGTTTTAAACTATGTTGACAAATGTTGTGCTGCCGGTTTGGGTATCTCAAAAATCTTGTGGGGTCTGCTGCTGGACTATTACCCAATGCCAAGTCCATATACCATCATGAATTGGAGGGGAATGGCAGATGTAAAACAACTTTTAATTGAATAATTTATTACATAAACTATTTTCTTTAAATTCATTGGTTCTCATTTCATTTTCAACTATCTAATTGGCCAAATTAGTACGTGTAGTATTAGAATTACAATACATACTAAAGTCAAATGAGAACATGTAGTAAATATTTGGCCTTCCATAAATTTCTGCTGTTAAACTTCCCACATGACACAAACTTTCCCTCCTGTGTGTGATAATGAGTGTGGGTGGGACAGGTGAATAGTCCAGAACCAATAAGAAACTATCATCATCTATGGTTGCTAAGAAATGAAAAAAAAAATTAAACAAGTCTAATTTAATGTTGCTGGCACTATATGAAGAATCTAGCGCCATAGTGTCAAATTTGCACCCCTGCTTATGTACGTTTACAGAAGTCCAGCTTGGTTGTAAAAGTGGGTACAGAAGAGTTTTATAAAAATAATCATTAGCCACGAGAAGGCACTAAAGAACAACATAAATTTATGTAGTACAACTGCATGCCTAAAATACATTTGCAAGTGCACTGTAACAGGATTTGCCAGCAAAAACTGTTGAAAAACTAAAAAAGGGTGTGTCCAAATTGCATTACACATAGCACACATTCCACACTATCTAAACGAATCTTAATTACAGCGCTGACCTCCAATATATTTTATTTTGTAAACATTCTAGTGATGTTAATAAATTAATCAAGCCTAGTGAACAATTCACAAGGAATTTAGAAGGAAGCAGAAGATTCCAACGCTTTTTAGATCAACCTTGCGGCATGAAAGGCGCTCTATAAATAAAAATTATTATTATTATATTATTAATATTATATTATTAAGTCACTTTTGCTGATCTAGCCTATACTACTCATATCTATGGGCAACTAGAATTGAAGTGCAGCTCCTAAACTTAGACAGACAGAACAAAGAAATAAAAACAGTATTTGATTAATTGCAATAAGAATCTGAAAGAAAGATTGCAAACATAAAAAGGTAGGGGGGAATTGTAAAAAAAAGTAATTGATTAGAACCAACTAACTCTTTAAACATTTCCTAGTGTTGAAACGAGGCTGCATGTCTCATCTCTGGAATTATCTGATTACAGCACCAAGAAACATCCACAACCTCAAACACGCAATCCCAAATTTATAAAGGCATTAGCCGAAAAGTCTGCTTAACAACTGTACTTAAATGCATACAGTCTGCAATTACTGTTTGAAGCCAGTGCTTCATAGAGTAGAGCCTGTTTTACTCAGTTATTTAAGGAAACCTGACCTCGCTTTAATTAATTCAAGCTGATGCTATGAAACTAATTAAATTATCCCACATCAGTCCCAAGGGAATGCATGGTTCCTAATTTGAGACTTTATTCAACTTGCTTCCTCTTTCAGAAAAATAGATCTGGACACCAATTTATAGGAAACACATGCTCAGGGCATGACCAGGAACTGGCCCTGTATGGGACTACTGTGACATGGTCATTCTGGGCGTAAATAAATTATTCAGATGATTAAACTTCATACATGTATTAGCAACTGGAAGGATCTAGAGTGCTTTAAATGAAAGTCTTTTGTTAAAATACATTTTTTCTCTCAGATCAATCTTAGTAAAAACTGAAATTTGTAGTCTTAAAACACATACTGAGACCTTTGACAAATTGAATGGCAATATACTCATTTTCTTTCCATTGGTTTCATCTCCAGTTAACATCAGAAAATAATATAATCCAGTGAGGTCCACCAAAGAGGTGATGCTGTTTAGATATGCCACTGTTTAGGTCATTAACATGTTGTCATTATCTCTAATATCAGCTGAACAAGCTTAGCTAATTTATGAAAGATGTATAGATAGGTGGGCTTCTCTTTCTAATATGCACACAAAGCTGTGTAGACATTCATAATGGAAAAGACTATGTTTATATCTGAGCCTTTCATTATTTTGAGTTCCACTGGTGTTAATCAACATCATCACAATGACCATATGGAACCTCCTGACCTCCATATCAACACAGAAAACAGAATAATCCAAGGTTAACTCTTTTTAAGAACTGCTGTAAATGGGATGGGGTGCATGTCACCAATAATGGCAATACTCCCAAAACATGTAAAACTATCCAGCAACCAGTGCCCATTGCATGATATTGTATGTTCTATTACTGTTTCTGTTTTTTTTTTTAAATTATTATTTTTGGGAGGTTTTCCATCAGCCACTTTTGCTTCAAGATACAGCTGAGGGATATGTACCTTGCTCTACTTTGTCTGAATTGCTTCTTTTATATTAAATAGATACTTTTCCTATGTAAACGGTATCTAATTATTTTGTTGGCCATTTATTAAGTTTAACAAATTAAGTCGATAGGGTATGCTTGATTTTTGTCTGACTTTCACCTGCTTTAACAACTTTGTTTACAAAACATTATATGCAAAGTACCGTATGTTAAAGTGACGTGGTCTTGAAATCAAAATGCTATAACAGTTACGTTTATTAGAATAAAGTACGGTGGACTACTGTTTTCTTTTTTCTGCTGGTTGGTGGAGAAAAAGCATTTAACTTTGAATTGCGGCAAAACATTAAGGAGATATGAAAAGTGTTGTCAGTCAAAATAGAATACTGTAATACAATTCTTCTGCTGCCTCCCCATTTTTTTGATCACTAGCCGCCACTGTATACATATATACATACACTACATATCAGGGATGCATATTGGACCGCAAAAACCGGTCCGATATCTGGTTCAGCCCTGTACCGCCATTGGCGAGTCAAAAAAAATCGGATTGGACTTCAGCATCAAAGGTCCATACCGGTTTTTCTCTACTGAAGTGGTCAGCAAGGCCGTAAATCCCAGATCAGGCTCCCAAAGCTGATTAATGGCTCAGGACTCCGTTTATCTGCCTAAAAAGACGCTTCAAGACGCTGCCCGTATTGTAACAAATTCAGTACCCCTTCACAAATCTGTATCCCCCAGCGCATTGCGCATGCGTAAAATGAGATCATTCCCACTTTTGCTCATGTCTGAGGTGAAATACGAGTGATGTGCACATGAAGCAGTTGTCGGCTGGATTTTATAATCATTTACTAACTTTTTCGACAGGACTGCATAATTTCTTTGTGATGTGTATAATCAGTTATTGTTTGTTTTAATTAAAACGTCTTTGACATGCGCAGCTAAAACAATCTTTAAATAATTAATGTTTAATTTATCAACTATGCGACCTACCTGTTTATAAACGATTGTGCCGATTTCAAAGTAAGAAAATAAGAGCATAACAAAGTTTACAAACGAGAGGAGGCCATTCAGCCCATCTTGCTTGTTTGGTTGTTAGTAGCTTATTGATCCCAGAATCTCATCAAGCAGCTTCTTGTAGGATCCCAGGCTGTCAGCTTCAACAACATTACTGGGGAGTTGGTTCCATATCCTCACAATTCTCTGTGTAAAAAAGTGCCTCCTATTTTCTGTTCTGAATGCCCCTTTATTTAATCTCCATTTGTGAGCCCTTTTTAAGTCAAAAAAGGCCGCTGGGTTGACATTGTCTATACCTTTTAGGATTTTGAATGCTTGAATCAGATCACTGCATAGTCTTCTTTGTTCAAGACTGAATAGATTGAATTCTTTTAGCCTGTCTGCATACGACATGCCTTTTAAACCCGGGATAATTCTGGTTGTTCTTCTTTGCGCTCTTTCTAGAGCAGCAATATCCTTTTTGTAACGAGGTGACCAGAACTGAACACAATATTCTAGGTGAGGTCTTACTAATGCATTGTAAAGTTTTAGCATTACTTCCCTTGATTAAAATTCAACACTTTTCACAATATATCCGAGCATCTTGTTGGCCTTTTTTTATAGCTTCCCCACATTGACTAGATGAAGACATTTCTGAGTCAACATAAACTCCTAGGTCTTTTTCATAGTTCCCTTCTTCAATTTCAGTATCTCCCATATGATATTTATAATGCACATTTTTATTGCCTGCAAGCAATACTTTACACTTTTCTCTATTAAATGTAATTTGCCATGTGTCTGCCCAGTTCATTTTGAATGACCTTAGTAATAAGTAAATGATAACGAAAGTTTTCACGGATGTTGTTATATATACAGTACTGTGCAAAAGTTTTAGGCAGGTGTGAAAAAATGCTGTAAAGTAAGAATGCTTTCAAAAATAGACATGTTAATAGATTATATTTATCAATTAACTAAATGCAAAGTGAGTGAACAGAAGAAAAATCTAAATCAAATCCATATTTGGTGTGACCACCCTTTGCCTTCAAAACAGCATCAATTCTTCAAGGTACACTTGCACAAAGTCAGGGATTTTGTAGGCATATAGTCAGGTGTATGATTAAACAATTATACCAAACAGGTACTAATGATCATCAATTCAATATGTAGGTTGAAAGACAATCATTAACTGAAACAGAAACAGCTGTGTAGGAGGAATAAAACTGGGTGAGGAACAGCCAAACTCAGCTAACAAGGTGAGGTTGCTGAAGACAGTTTACTGTCAAAAGTCATACACCATGGCAAGACTGAGCACAGCAACAAGACACAAGGTAGTTATACTGCATCAGCAAGGTCTCTCCCAGGCTCTCCCAGGCAGAAATTTCAAGGCAGACAGGGCTGTCCAAGCTCTTTTGAAGAAGCACAAAGAAACGGGCAACGTTGAGGACCGTAGACGCAGTGGTCGGCCAAGGAAACTTACTGCAGCAGATGAAAGACACATCATGCTTACTTCCCTTCGCAATCGGAAGATGTCCAGCAGTGCCATCAGCTCAGAACTGGCAGAAAACAGTGGGACTCTGGTACACCCATCTACTGTCCGGAGAAGTCTGGTCAGAAGTGGCCTTCATGGAAGACTTGCGGCCAAAAAGCCATACCTCCGGCGTGGAAACAAGGCCAGCGACTCAACTATGCACGAAAACACAGGAACTGGGGTGCAGAAAAATGGCAGCAGGTGCTCTGGACTGATGAGTCAAAATTTGAAATATTTGGCTGTAGCAGAAGGCAGTTTGTTCGCGAAGGGCTGGAGAGCGCATACACGAATGAGTGTCTGCAGGCAACAGTGAAGCATGGTGGAGGTTCCTTGCAAGTTTGGGGCTGCATTTCTGCAAATGGAGTTGGGGATTTGGTCAGAATTAATGGTCTCCTCAATGCTGAGAAGTACAGGCAGATACTTATCCATCATGCAATACCATCAGGGAGGCATCTGATTGGCCCCAAATTTATTCTGCAGCATGACAACGACCCCAAACATACAGCGAAAAGTCATTAAGAACTATCTTCAGCGTAAAGAAGAACAAGGAGTCCTGGAAGTGATGGTATGGCCCCACAGAGCCCTGATCTCAACATCATCGAAGTCTGTCTGGGATTACATGAAGAGAGAGAAGCAACTGAGGCTGCCTAAATCCACAGAAGAACTGTGGTTAGTTTTCCAAGATGTTTGGGCCAACCTACCTACCGAGTTCCTTCAAAAACTGTGTGCAAGTGTACCTAGAAGAATTGATGCTTGATGCTGTTTTGAAGGCAAAGGGTGGTCACACCAAATATTGATTTGATTTAGATTTTTCTTCTGTTCACTCACTTTGCATTTAGTTAATTGATAAATATAATCTATTAACATGTCTATTTTTGAAAGCATTCTTACTTTACAGCATTTTTTCACACCTGCCTAAAACTTTTGCACAGTACTGTATATTTTTTTCTTTTGTTATTTTTTTTTCAAAAATGACCCGTTAGATGTACTGATGCAAATATTTACTTCACTCTTTACACTGAGCCCGTTGATTTCGGGGGGCCGGCGCCGCGGTGGTTACGCGCATATTTTTCAGGTGCCTACCTGGCTTGTTTAAAAGTACAGATTAGGGGCTTTCCAATGACGTACTCAGTTTGTGTATGCGGTATTGTCCTTACAAAGGTACCACCAAATGTTCCTGTCAGGACACTCCGCACTCCGATTGGTTATCATATTATTGTTAATAAAATAATGAATAATCCTCTCCCAACACCGAAACCCTAACCTTAGGGTTGCCACCCCGCCGGTATTTTACCGGACTGTCCCGTATTTTTATGTACTTTGACCCCCTGTCCGGTTTTTTTGGAAGATGTCCGGTAATTCTAAGCATTCTAATCTATTGGATATGTTCTTAAAAAAAAAGTGTTACAATAAACAATTTAATATAACATGTTGTGCTTGTATGAGTGAAATTCAAATACTATAACACAGCGGTGTGTAAATGCACCGGAAAGAATTGAGGTAACAAGGTAAGCCACCAAAACGCTGTACCGTTATGTTTTTCTTGTGTGCTCACCGCTGTGTGTTATCTGGTATGAGCATGCGCGCTGCTGTTAAGTTTGACAGCCCTTTGAATGAAGAAGCGCGAAACTATTAAGTAGCATACTGTAACGTTAGTCACAATGGCAGAGACAAATGAAGAAGTAGACAATAGGAGGGGATGGGGCGTCCGGTATTTTCGTATCTCAAAGGTGGCAACCCTACCTAACCTCAAGGTCAGTATCTTACACTGCAGCCATTATACATCTAAAGTAGTTCATGTTTGGCAGTGAATAAGCGTTTTTGTTACTTTAAAAAAAAAAAAACGACCGGAGGTGCTGACTTCCTCAGTTGTCCTGACAGGAACATTTCGTTGTACCTTTCCAGGCACTACATGCGGTACTCCTAGCAGGAAATACGATCGCCCGAAGTTTAGACCCTCATCATGTGACAGAGTTCACATCTTAGGTTTCGTTTTGAGTCCATATCAGACATTGTTACAGGCAAATAAATTCTAAAAAAAAATAAAAAAAAACAGTTACAAGCATTATATATATATATATATATATATATATATATATATATATATATATATATATATATATATATATATATATATATATACACACACACACACACACACACTTGGAAGATGGATATTAGCTGAATTAAAACAAGATACTTACTTGTTCTTTAATAATCGGTAAAGAACAATGTCGAGATAAAAACAAATTCCATTATTCCTTTAAGTACCGTAATTGTACGTTGCTATATTTGTGAAAATGATAGGCATACAACTTTGTAACAGTTTAAAATTAAATAAGTCCCTCGCGCGTGCGCGTTCCTGTGCCGTCTCTGTCCCACCACACGCTAGTTTGCTTCACTTCAACATCCTTGTTAGTTTAGTAACCATGTTGAGGTTGTCTGTGATTCGTGGTGTTTGCCGGAGTTTCTCGGCCCGTTCCGTTAGCAGGTCCAGATTTGGAGTGAGGATTCTGAGGTGTGACAGAGAACCGGTGCCGCCCGGTAGCTCTATTTGGACCTCTACTAGGGATGGAAGTAGCAGTAGCAGCATCCAGGTTGGCAAACACCCAAACAGAACCAGGAGTCTCGGAGCAGAAGATGCTATCAGGTATACAAATTAGAAATAATTCGAAGACGAAAAAGTTTACATTTTATGTATTGAGCTGTATTTATAATGGGCTGGTAGTACAAACCAGGTCAAAATGTCTTTATTTCCACATTAGCAAGGGTAAATAAATGCAATTGTATTGTTCCTACATGTTGGAAATGTTTTTTTTTTCTTTCTAGATAGCGGTACATTGTTTCTAGTTTGTTAAAAAAACGTAGAACTTGATCGATTACGCTCTGGCAAATCATTGTAGCATATTTAGATAAGGGTGGCAATCGCTCAAGTCTCCACGTGCAGACTGGAAGCGTGCTCTGATGTAGACGAGTTGCGTTTTGTTTATATGGCTTTGTTTTCTGTTTATACATTCTGTATCAGCGTGAGCACGTTGAGGTGGAAGAGCGGGACATTTTCATTTGATTCTTAACATAAAATATCTGTGTGGCAGAGTATGGAATTTATATTTTCCAATATATCTAAATTGCATTGTTTTTGTGCGTGGTTTAAAACATGCAAAAAACCCTCCCAATTCATTTGAAGTACAGTCAGGGCTCTGGTACAGTTTCCAGTATTCATAGCAGCTCTGTTTGTGTCGGGTATGCACTACAGTTGTCTTCCTGCTTTGGTCGCATTCATCAGATGTGTGACTGAACAGTTGAGGGAAACAAAGTCTCCCATTGCATAGCAGTTTGAGCCATTACATTTTTTTTGTGTAAGTTTAGAGGTTTTATTCCTTAATTACAATTTTAAAGTATTTTACCTGAGGATCAGTTCTGCTTTTACAGTTTAGGTGAGACGTTGCGAAAAGTGGTCTATGCCTTTAATTTTTAACCACTTGTGTAGGGATACAAAAATTTATGAATGGGGACCATTTTTAACTGCTTCACCCTGATATACTACAGGCAAACTCTCCTTCATTGATAAGTCACTAATTAGATTACAATTTTAAAAAATATATAAATTGAATAAAACCTCTTGTTAACAATACATGTTTATTGAGTATCAATCAACAACAAACTGGGTGTGGGTAATTTAATATATAATCTGTTGTAATAAAACTAAAACCACTCCAATTTTATATACAATTATTTACTTTTCCTTTATGCATTTGATATAAAATAATTTAGATTTAATTTTCATTTAGCTTGTTTCCAGAATTCTCTGTAGTGAATTGTGGGATTGTAGTCCTGGGCAAGATTAAATTTACACTCTCCAAATAAATACATATCATAGTATGTAATATGAGTACCTAAGGAAAGGTAATCTGTATGTGGTGAATCAGTGGCATCTACTAGTTTCACAACATTTTGTGTCAGTTTACGGCGAAGGTATGGCAGTAAAAATGCCAGCGCCTTGGGTGAAAGGAAAATTCACTTTGTTGGCTTTTGAATCACAGTTGTATAATTCAGTTGTATAGGCAAGGGAAGGACAGCTTTCTTGTGAAATTAACACATTTTTAATGGTTTCATTTAACACTTGCCGACCAAAACATGTTAAAGAGAATTAGTTGGACAATCTGAGTATTGTCATTTTAATGCATAAGCAAGGAAATGGCTTGAACTTCATTTAAACTGTTGAGCCAAATGGCCTCCTTTTTGTGAGGTGAATTCTCAAAAAAATGTGAGGTGCTTTTAGGACATGCAACGTACCACCAAGGGCGAGGTAAAGTGCCCAAATTACACACATTTTCTAGACGCATACATTCTAGTACCATGGTGTTCAGTTCCATACAAAAGCAGGGCGATGGATGGTCACAGCTAGTGGTATGTGAAGGAATTGTGAATTCTGCCCAATACATTAACGTTCTCCAAGATGGACTTTTGTCTGTCTATGCCAAGGTTCATCTGTCCAAAGGGCAGTGTTTTGTAAGGAAGATGGTGCCCCAGCTCACACCGCCCATGCAACGCAAAGGTGGAAAGAGAGTCAGGGCATCACAACTCTGCCATGGCCTGGCCAATCACTGGACATGAACCCCAATGAGCATGTGTGGGCTATCCTCGACTGATCCCTGCGAAGCATCCCAGTAAACCCACTTCCAAGGACTCCCTAATACAGGTTCTGTGCCAGGAATGGGCTGCAATCCCAGAGACCAGGATTGCTGATATCGTCCACACAATGTGGGAGTCTGGAACCAACTCCCCAGTAATGTTGTTGAAGCTAACACCCTGGGATCCTTCAAAAAGCTGCTTGATGAGATTCTGGGATCAATAAGCTACTAACAACCAAACGAGCAAGATGGGCCGAATGGCCTCCTCTCGTTTGTAAACTTTCTTATGTTCTTAATGTGTAAGCGTGTTGCTGCCTTGCATAAGGCTGCATCACAAAGTAGTAACCCCAGTCATATTTTGCCAGTGCAATCTATGGTCCCAGAATAAGTGTTCTTTCAAACTTGGCTGTCTCTATTTGCTTATGTCAAGTTTGCGTACTAGTACTGTACTAGTCTTTAGGGTGAACACATGGGTTGGTGAAACAGGGTGTTTAAGTGAGGTACAGAAGTAACCTACCAACAGTAGCTGCATGTTAAATGTGGGGTCATTCATATTACAGTGGTGTGCAGCTCTGGTTAAAAAACAAAACAAAAACAAAGTTAATCTTTATAGTAGTTAAGCACAAGGGTCTTTTGTTTGTACAGTACCGTGGGTTGTTTAAAAGTGATATAGCCTATATTGGTACTATGCTGCAGGAGAGCTTTGGTCTCACCAGCAACACATCACGATTCTTGCACTAGATGGAACAAGCAGGCAAAACAGCAAGACTCTGTTGATAGCAGGGTGAACCAGAGCCTAAATACAGTAGTACCAGGCTGAAACATGATTCTAGTACAGTAGTACTACTAACAGAAAATAATCTTTCCATCAAACCTAAAAAATATGTATTTGGAGAAATGTCTGCCTATACACGACAACAGTGCTCCAGACCAGTGTTTAATGTTTCAAAGCTGAAATAACTTTAGCAAACACCTTTGAGAAAGGTGAGACAGGTTCAAGGAACTGGAGATATTACTTTGGCCTCTTATCTGCTGAAAGCTTTCATAATTTTATTGATGTCTTTCTTCTACCTCTCCTGACAGCAACATTTCATGCTACCATTGAAAGCAAAGCTAGGAAACCATGTTATGATCAGATTTACAGTGCTGCTTAAGAAATTAAATACACTACGCCCTTTTTGACTCTGAAATTGCATTACTACTGTCATATTATGCCATATCATATTAATAGATAACGGTGTTATTTAGTAAAGTAACTGGAGGATGCCTTTGTGGCCCACAGAGTGAATAAATTGAGTGCACACAAGGCTGAACTATACATTCTGTAGCAAACCGACACTAACCAACAGATTTTCTAAAATATAAGTTCTGACTATCTTTTTGTTGTTGTTTGTTTTGCTTGTAGGGAATCTATCCAGAAGTCAAAAAAAGAGATTGCTGCATTACAGAAAAGCCAACCTGCTTTCAACCCAGTTCTTGCTATTATACAGGTGAGGAATCAGCTGTCTGGCAATAAACTGATGTAAAATGTTAAATGTAAGAGTGACATTTGCAAGGACAGATGGGTGGAAATGTTCCTCCATACATCTCCAGGTTCTGATGCTCTCAGTAACATTTGGATTTAAGGTTCTCTCCAAGATGACTAAAGTTGTGAAGGAACGTGATTTGGCTAGTTTTTGGATTCCCAGCAGTATATTTGAAGAGGTGGTGTGAACTGAACTGGCACTGTTTGATATTTTATTTTTTATTCAAACCTGATTTGCTCTTTACTAACCTTTAGGCTGGCGAGGATAATCAAGTGTTGGAAATGAACAAGAAGATTGCTGCTGAGGTTAGTCTTCACTTTCCATTTTAGCATTTTATTGTTTTACTCATGTACCCCCATTTACAGTGTGCTGATTTGACAAAAAAAAAACAACAACATTTTTTACAGATTGGATTAAATGTCATCCATATCTGCCTGCCCAGGGAATGCAGTGAAGATGAGGTATGTTTTTTTTTTTAATTCATTTAATGAACTGGAACAACAAATACACATAACTACTGTAAGTTATTTTGATACATGTCCCTACCTTTCATAAGCATCACATTCTTGAAAGACCTTTTTGTTTTGCTGTTTTATACTTTTGTTTTCCTGACTTTACTTTCACTTTGACTGAAACTGCCACAACAGAACTCCCTTCAATTGCTGTTTTACACGGTTACGCATATATTTTCTACCCATGAAAACTTGCTGTTAAAAGACCTTCAGTTAAATAACATTTATTTTCTTTTGTTTTTTTATATTTGCTTTTTCGCCATTAAAAATACTGGAGTTAAATAAAGACTGGATGGAATGCTTTGAAAATGTGCCCTATAATGTCTTATTTAATACTTATAAATTCTAACTGCAATGTTGAATAAGGCATGGTTGGGTCCTATTACCTGAAGCATGAGAAGTTAACTTATCGTGTTGTCGCAGGGAAACAAAGGACTGCTCTTTGAAATGTGCCATGCTTGTCTGTCTTTATGGATGGCCTAGGCATTTAAACAATTAGACTTCATGTTCTGGGTTTCTGTCCGTTCTCCCAATATTTGCCTCTGATTCTGTTCATTCTTGCCTCTGGTTCAGAAACAGCTTTGTGTGCTTGATGTGCTCTGTGAGTGCTACCGAATCTGTCACACACCCTTGTTTGCCTGGAGTCAAGGCAGGGCTGCTTTACTGGTTCTTGTGGTGCAGTGAAGTCATCCACTCAAAACAGCTGCTCTCTATGAGCACTGACCTTTCACCGACTTTTCAAGCTGAAGTGCTAGATAACAGCAGATGGCGCACTCTTAACTTGTAAAAAGGCTGTTTAACAAGAGTTTTATTAATGGTGGTTTTTCTTAAAGGGGCCATGCCGTTGTTGCATAGCGAGTACAAAATGTGTTTGTGCTTTCATTAATTGTTGTATTTATAGATTTAAAAACGTTTACTGGAACTTTTTTTTTCCTTCTACAGCAATGAAGGAAAATGTTGCATTGCTAATTTAGTTATTTTAACTCCCAGGTTGTGGAGGAGATCCTGAAATTAAACGAAGATTCTAAAGTCCATGGACTTGTTCTGCATCTTCCAGCCGCTACACAAACAAGCAAAGTACTGAACACTGTCAAACTGGAGAAGGATATAGATGGGTGAGCTGTAGGCTTCTAGCTGTAGTTTCTAACTTTGGTGGGGGAAACATCTTCGTTTTTTGTCTCTTTAAGCTAATATTGTGCTGAAATTGATTTAGGATTTACTGATATGGGCCTCATCTTAAATACTTCAATCAGCATTGTTTTGGTGACCTTATAGTACAGTTATGGCCTCTGATTAAAGGCTTCCCGGAATATTTAATGGTATTTTGCACGTACTGTACGTTTTTTGTAAGAGGTTATTACAATAGTGTTATTTATGATATATATTTTATTGTAGCAAAGTTTATTATCAGCATTAAAGGGGTTCATTTTTTCTTAATGTTAGAATTGCTACTGGCAGCTATTGTAGAGTTCATATACAGTAACCACTGTTATTTAAAGGAGTACTAACCAACACTTTAAAATCTATTTTTGTAACTCTTATTAACTTTATAAATGTTAATACCGGCCCACTTTCATTGTGCTTACAGATTAGATTAGAGTTGTTCACTCTTTCCTACTGCAAAAGTAACTGATGAATGAATCGAAACCATTAAATACAGCATGACACCTGGTGGTTGAAATGTATAATTGCACTTTTATGACGTGTATCATGTTATAAATCAGCCTCACAGCAAATGCATCCCGTACCATTGCATGCCACCCAGCTTTTTGAATCATGTTATTATTATATTATAAATTCTGAAACTGGAGTAAATAGTTTAATGACAGTTTGTTAAAAAATACCATAGGGGTTAATCAGTTGCTTAACCTTCCCAAACCTTTCTTTTTGCAGAGTATCTGATATAAATGTGGGGAGGCTTATCCAAGGGGATGTCAGTGAGGGCTTTGTTCCTCCTTTAGCCAGAGCAGTAATTGAGCTACTTGGTAAGTCCCGAGTTTTCAATTTTGAGTAATTTTAAACATTTGTTCATTAGCATTAACCCTCATTGTTGTCGGAGCCCCTTACCCAGTTTTGAATACAATCCAAATTATTTCCCAGGGATCATGATAATACAGTAACATACTGATGCTGACTATAGAAAGATGAGACTTCTCTTTATTACTGTTTAGCATTATTTATTTTACAGTTTCTAGGTGCAGTGCTGTGATTATAATGTGTATCTAGAATTATGATGTGCTTCCAGTTCATTACAGCTGTTGAAAAACAGAAATCACAATGAAAGCCAATATTCTGTACCATGTTCCTTGTTTCACAATTCAATATTTCACTAATTCAGTTCAGCCATGTGCTGTACTTCTCTGTGCCTCTTCCCTCATTGTTTCACAATATTTTGAAGTATTAAACCCAACAAAATGTATCATATTTTACGAAAGAAGTAGACATCCTTAGACAATTTATATTTAGCATTGTGCCAACTCCATAATTAAGGCGCTACATAAAAATTGAAATAAATTCTGCTTATCATATGATATGCTATAGACCAATAAGGGTTAGACACTTTGTCAAATGTATTGATGAACTTGCTTGCTGTGGATTATATGTTTAACCTTTTTTTCCCCTAAAGTTCTGCTGTAGAAAAGTATTCATGTTTTTATAGTGTACTGTACACACGGCATGTGATTAATTGGCTAAATATTTTTTAAAATCAATAATTGTGAGCTAAACAGTTAGTTGTAATACACCTCATCAAAGTGATACAGGTACTTTAGGATAAAAAGAGAGATGCATTTTAGCAAAACAAATAAAATAATGCAAGCTGTGACTTTCTTGCAGGTAAGTCCTTAGAAGGAAAGACGGTTCTAATCGTAGGGGAGAATGGACCGATTGAAGTTGCTCTGCAGTGCCTAATTCAAAGGAAAGGTGGGGTGGCTATGAGCTGTGTTTGGAACTCCAACAACCTGCAAAAACAGGTATTTTTGTCTCCTTATTTGATAAAACATTCATTACTTTAAACACACAATCATAAGATCTTCAATAATAATAAACAGACAGTTAAGGTTGACAAACATTTCATCAAAGTCTTCCAATGTTGTAGTAACCCCTTTTGAGGAGTCACTTTACAGGAGATGTATATTTTTTTGGCAGTATCCTCTTGAGACCCTAGGTGGCTATGGCATTCATATTGTGTTTCATATTACAAAGGCCTCTCCTGTTATTACCCTGCATCATTCAAGTCATTCCGTGCCTAAACTAGGTCTGGTTGGTGTGTTTAATGCTCTGTCCTCACTATACCACAAGATGGCAGCAAAGTGCAACACATATGATGAGTACACTTAACTAATTTTACTTCATAGTCAAATGACTGCTGAATAATGTTAGGTTAATATATTGAATTACATATCGCTTTGTAGTTTTCCATATACTTAACAAAAAACGGACAAAAATTGAAAAATGTGACATTTCGAAATCTCTCGACTTGCTTGCAGACAGCGATTTCCAGGCTTTGTGTGTTCTGCTGACACAGATACAGAAGTTTGTCACATTGAACCAATTCCATTTAAATTCTTTGCTCGCGAAAGGTCTGTCTTAACACAAGTGTAAACTAACGGGAATGCTCGTCTTCTGGCTTTTATGATCCTGAGCTAAATAATGATGAACATAACGCAGGAAAAGCTTTTGAGGCTGGAATATGTTGAGTGGACCCCTTGAGAATAGATGTACATGACACTTCTGTTTGTGTATTATAAACCTTACTCAGCTGTCTGACGTGGATCTTGTACAAATTCAAACAAGGAAAGAGCAAGAAGACCTCTTGCATTTGTAAACTTTGAAACAGATTGATGCAGGAAGGAGAACATTGTATAGCAGTGAACTGCCATCACTGTAAACTGTATGCATTCTCGGCAAGTCTTGCGTCACTTTGCTCAAGTACTGTATTATCCCATGATGCATGAGTTTAACAATGTATTTGTTTTGCACTCATGGCAATAATGGTATATTTTCTTGTCTTAAAAAAGGAATACACTTGCATACATGGTCTAACTTGCTAGTTAAATCCATTATCAATCTTTAAAGATTAGTGGGGTTTTGAACAAAAAATTGCTTTAAAGTAATTAACAAGTAATTTAGTATGACAAATTAATTACAAGTTAATTACTTTAAGGCAATTTTGTGCAAAAACCCCACTAATCTTTAAAGATTGATCATGGATTTAACTAGAAATGTATTTATTTGTTGTTCACACACAAACACACGCACACACATAATAAAGTTTCAGTTACATTTGAAACCAACACATCATATTATTGTGACTGAGTATTTTATCTTGATTTTTTTTTGCTGTTGCATTTAACTTTTACCAGGCTGATATTGTAGTTCTGACCAATGGAACACCAGGAGAGATTCCACCCAACTGCTTGAGTCCTGGAACAACTGTCATAAACTGTGCTGCTGCTGTTGTGTCAGGTAATCCATAGGTTTGAGTCATCATTAGTCCATGAACTTGATTGTATGATTATGGAGGGGGGTGAAGCTAATGAAGCAAGGTTACGGTGAGACAGCAGGTTAATGCACTGGCAGTTAAATGTCAAATCCAGCTTTGTTTTTGCTTGGTAAAAAATATTAAAGTTTTAGTTCTTTTCTTATCTTTGCAATTTTCTTTGCATGAAGTTAACCTTTTCTCATTTATCAGCACTTCAACAGAAACTATTGCACAACTCAGTAATGTTGGACCATACAGCCAAGATAAATACATTTTTTTAGAAAAGGGACCATTTCACAAAAGAATGACCAAGGGAGTTCTGAAAGAATATAATTGTAACCTTCAGCCAAATATATAATGTTGCCAAGACTCCCACCAAGGTTACAGTGAATAACAAGTTTGCTTTTGACAAATTTAAATTAAATTGATTCCAGAAAAACATTTCTGTGTTTTCACTTAAGATCTCGCAAATGTCTTTTGAAAGTAAGACTGTGGTTGTAACAGGATAGTGACGTTTCCTGGGAAGATAAAAAAGGCCTTTGTGTAAGCTACCTATTTACACTTTATGTAGTTGCTCACGTACTACTTTCTAAATTACCGTGACTGAAAATTACCAGGTGGACCTGTTTTTAAAGCCATTTTAAGCTTGTGTTCAAACTTCTTATAATTGTCTTTCTGAATAATTGACACAGTTTTTGTTTGATTGTCCCTGCTGGGGGAGCATACCTTTGCGATGGTACTATTGTGGAGGCACCTGTCTATCCGTTCATCAAGCACAGGAGCAACAGTTTCAGACGGAGACATAGGAAAACAACAGCAGGCTGTGTGGTTCGGTGGTTAAAGAAAAGGGCTTGTAACCAGGAGGTCCCCGGTTCAATTCCCAGCTCAGCCACTGATTCACTGTGTGACCTTGAGCAAGTCACTTAACCTCCTTGTGCTGTCTTTCGGGTTGATTTAAATTCAACACTTTTCACAATATATCCGAGCATCTTGTTGGCCTTTTTTATAGCTTCCCCACATTGTCTAGATGAAGACATTTCTGAGTCAACATAAACTCGTAGGTCTTTTTCACAGATTCCTTCTTCAATTTCAGTATCTCCCATATGATATTTATAATGCACATTTTTATTGCCTGTGTGCAGTACCTTGCACTTTTCTCTATTAAATGTAATTTGCCATGTGTCTGCCCAGTTCTGAATGCTGTCTAGATCATTTTGAATGATTTTTGCTGCGGCAACAGTGTTTGCCACTCCTCCTATTTTTGTGTCGTCTGCAAATTTAGCAAGTTTGCTTACTATACCAGAATCTAAATCATTAATATAGATTAGGAATAGCAGAGGACCTAATACTGATCCCTGTGGTACACCACTGGTTACCTCACTCCATTATGAGGTTTCTTCTCAAATCAGTACTTTCTGTTTTCTACATGTTAACCACACCCTAATCCATGTGCCTGCATTTCCTTGAATCCCTACTGCGTTCAGTTTGAGGATTAATCTTTTTTGTCAAAAGCTTTCTGGAAATCTAAATAAACCATGTCATATGCTTTGCAAATATCCATTGTCAATGTTGCATCCTCAAAAAAATCAAGCAGGTTAGTTAGACACAATCTTCCTTTCCTAAAACCATGCTGACTGTCTCCCAGGATACTGTTACCATATAGGTAATTTTCCATTTTGGATCTTATTATAGTTTCCATAAGTTTACATATAGAAGTCAGGCTTATTGGTCTGTAGTTACCTGGTTCGGTTTTGTCTCCCTTTTTGTTAGCTTGACTGCTTTTACTGGGAGGATCCTCAAATTGATTAAAAGCTTGACATGATGTTACAGGACGCACATTTTAACTTAAGTAGAAGAAAAAGTTAACAGAAACCTGATACTTGTATTTATATCAGGGAAAGCAAGTATATAATGAGATTTTATCAGATTGATTTGGAAATCGGCCATCCTTTTAGCAAACTACAGTATGTTAAGATTGCAACAACGGCTCCCTGTCATCTAATATCAGAAAAATGATAAATGTTGAGACTAATAGAAAAATAGCCTCAGTTGAAAGCTAAGTAAATGTTATCTTTTTAATATAAATTGTTTCATTTCAGAGGGACTGAATAGTCAGCACAGAGATGTGGAGAGCACGGCAGAGATGGGGGTTGGAACCCTGGCAGCAACTCTGAGGATGGAGGTTGGTCTGCTTCCATTGCCTAATATGTTTCATTGCATTGTCCACCTCTCAGACTACAGGTTTTCAGGCACGCATTCTGTTTTTTTGTAATCGTGGGTGGGATGCTTCACCATTGCTACGCTTCTCTGGCTAGGTTGCTATTCAGGTGACATCACAATTTAAAGAGCAAGTTGTTCTCGGTAGAAAGATACCTTAAGAATGTTCTTCTTGTTTAGATTCTCTTTGAATATCATTTTCAGTATCAGTCATCACACTGTGGTGACTTTTTAATACTCAGAACATCCCTGTAGCCACATAAGGGTTCTTCTCTCTAAGTACAGCAGGTACACAAGTGTAACCATTAATCTGTTCACTGCAACACTCTGTAAAAAAAAAAAAAAATACAGACAACAAATGTAGTAATCCGCTTGAGGCTGAGTGTTACAGGGGATGAGTTAATGGTTACACTCTTGCTTAGAGAGAAGAAATGTTTGAGAGCTCTGTAGAGGCCACAGGCGTCCTTAAGACTTTAAAAGTCAATGTGATGTGGTGACAAACAGAGAAGTAAATCTAAACAAGAATAATGCATTAGTAAAAAATAAAAATAAAAAAAATATTTCAGTCCTGTACCAAATTACTCTTTTTAAAGAGCTGGTATAGTTGGAGTTTGATGATATTATTTTCTAAGAGTGAATTGTGCAATTAGGTATACCCCTGTCTTTTTAACACTGAATTACAGGTCATTTATTTTCATTTAAATAGTACAAAAACTATATAGCAAAACTCCTGTAAATCCTTGAGTCTCCAGTGAAACATTGGTGTATGCTTTAACTGTGGGTTTTTGTAGCTCTGACTCTACGTTTCTTCACAGAATGTTGTTGAAAGCAGCAGAAGGTGGGTTGAGCGACAGCAGTATAAGCAGTGGAATCTCAGAAGCCTGAAACTCCAGCCTCTCTCACCTGTGCCCAGGTAAGGATCCAAGAAGAATTTCTGTTTAAATTCACAGCAGGTAGCTAATATTCTTTTCGTGATTTGCCCTTGTATCAGCTATATACCTATATACCGCATCTTGGGAAATGCTTCTTTATGTAATTCGTTGTACTTTCACACAAATTTAGTTATTTGCATCCTGCAATTGATTTTATATATAGACATGAGGCCGTTGCATTCATCAGTGTAGCAATGCAGACTACTATTGTTAGTAGTCTGAATTACTGTTACTATTAGAATCGCTGTAGGTGTAAATATCACACATCATTATAATATAAAATGACGGTCAGGCCATATAGAAGTCGGTTAGATTGAAGCTGTACATTTATAAGAGATTCACTAATATACTGGCATGCCCAGCTTGTCTATAGAAGTTGCAAAACAAACAAAGTAGGGCTTAGTTTGTGGGCAGTATTCCTTTAAACTCAGAAATTGGCTGTTGAACACAGTACCTTGCACTGTTTGTGACTCAAGTGCTTCATTTAGGGAGGGACCACCTAGACATATTTTAATCTCCTGCTTTCCCTATTTTTATTAGTGACATTGAGATTTCCCGAGGCCAGGTTCCAAAGCCAGTCGACCTGCTTGCCAAGGAGATTGGATTGCTTGCAGATGAAATTGAAGTCTATGGAAAAGCAAAAGCCAAAGTAAGATTATCTCTCCTGGAGAGGTTAAAAGAACAGCCAGATGGGAAATATGTCCTGGTTGCTGGGTAAGAATATATTGCCATTGCTATCTATCTTTTCATGTTTCTCTTCCATTGTTTTATTTTGCTAATAAGTAAAAATATGTATTTTTTTAAGTGGGATTAAGGAACAATTTCATGCTGATGCTGAAAGTATTGCTATACATTCCCAAATTCAAACCTGCTATGACTTGTAATACAAATAGGAAACTGGGTCTCTATGGAAAGCTGTAAAACAAGTTAACCCAGTTGTGTTTTGTTTCAGTGGTGGTGGTTTTATAACATAGAAGTTTAAAGGGATATAATAGCTCTAAACTGAGATGGTGATAGTAAAGCATTCAGGAGACTTAACTTGTTTTCAAATTCTTGAATTCCTGGCATTTTTTTCCCCAGCATACAAACAGCTGCAATACCCAGTATTCGAGTTTCATTCCAAGAATGACATTTTGTTTTAATAACTAATGAGTGAAGGTGACATTCTTTCAACCTACGCAAGACATTGACACAAATATTTGTAAGAAATTCAATTTTTTTTTTTTATAACAAGCATGGAAGAAGCAAAGCAGTACTATGAATGTATAGAACTTGTCTGTTTTCCTAATCATTTTCCTAATTTACAAAAAACAGCATATTAGAGTTTTAACTTCATGCAGTAAGTTTATTTTAGTATTTCTAAATTCAGAACTGTTGGGTGTTTCATAGTTATTATTGATAATATTTAACTCTTGAACTAAGTGAGTGACAAGTAGAAAAAATTTCCAGTTTTTAAATCTGTATTAGAGGTACTGTATGTGTAAAAATCCATTACATTTGTTTAACTCTCAATAGAGAAAATGATAAGCAGTACAATACATTACATTTTTATGTAGCATATTCTGCTACAATGCAAAGCTAAAACAGATAAGGAAAAGCAATTGCGAGGAATAAGTAATAAACATTTTCTGAAAAAAAGACTTCCCAAGGGAAAATTGACATTTATTGACAAGTCGGTTTGATTTTGGGATGTAGTTTTTACATTGGTTGTGTGTGTGTGTCAGTCAAAGGGAGTTACTAAGAAGTACTGATACCATTGACCCAAAAATGGCTACAAAGCATGAATGAAAGCTCAGAAACCCTCTCTCCCAAGTTCCGATCCCAGGTGTTTCATCCTAAGCCCCTTTCACACTGGCATTCTCTCCCGGGTCGGAACCTACCCGGGTCAGGACCCGGTGTCATGTGGGTCAGCTACACGATTTCACACTGCTTTTGATAAAGCAGGGTTGACCTGGATGACAGATGCAAGTAAACAATGCATGTATCAATACCACAGAAGCAGCAGAATAAACAGAAATGCACCTTGCTGTTTGTTAATTCATCGGCTTACGAACGAAAGTGCGTTGACCCACATCCTGAGGTGGGTCGCTGTGACCTGGGTCAACCCGGATATGACCCAGGTACGTGGTTTCACACTATGTGAGATTGTAGCCAGAACCCGGGTCAGGACCTGCGTCGGGACCAGCTTAGGAGTGCCAGTGTGAAAGGGGCTATAGAGAGTCTGTAGTTATAAACATGTCTTATAAGGAATGAACTTGGAACATCCAACCATCAAACCCAGGTGCAGTTCAGTATTGCAGCCTATATCTTTAAGAGAACAATTCATTTTTAGAGCAGATATTTTGCCACTGTTTTGGTTCCCTTGAGAATGGTGTATCGTGGATTTTGTCCTCCAGACTATTTATTGTAAAAGAAGAAAAACTAAGAGGGTGAGTGTAACGGGATGTGTTACATGTGTGGGTAGTCACTGGAAAATACTGACAGACACAGAGCATTGGTGATACGCCGCTCAGGCGAGCAGATTTAATTTTCAACACAGGTGATGACACTAGGGTACCAGCAATGTCACATTTAATAAAGAAACCAAAACAAAGCAAAAAATAAAAGTTTGCCACACAAAATGACAAGCACTAGTCCCACTAAAAGGAGCGTCCCGATCCAGGAACCTACTACTCTACGGTAACCCTCTCTATACTGTTTTGGGATCCACCTCCCCTAAGCTGACCGACTTCTGTTCTGTTGCTTCCGAAGTCCTGGCCTCCCAGCGACTCCAGGCCGTCGCCTTCACAGGCACCGTCTTGCAGTTCAAGGGTTCTGTAGTAGGAGCTCCTGGAGAGCAGACGCTTTCCTTCTGGATGTAAACAAACACGCTCTCACTCAGCACCCATCTGTATAGTAATGGCCTTGCAGCAGCCCTGAGCTGTGGTGCAGCCACTTTTAACTGCTATTAACTGCTTTTAACTGCTTTTCAGTTATCTGTACGTTGACACTGGAGCCCTGTTATACAATACACATTAGGTCCTGGGAACAATCATACTTATTGTAAATCTGTGTTAACACAACTTTAATAAAAAACAACATTCTTGAGTTACAAGTGACCTTGGAGATTCCCATCAGTTTCAAACAAAGAAGGTCTTGTTGTTTTACAGATAAACATTGCAGGGCAAAGAACAGAAGTGTTTTCCTTTAGCTTTCCACTCACAGCTTTGGGACTGGGATTTCACTGTTTGCACTGTGCAGGCATGTAAATCACAACTCTTAACTAATTAGGGAACAAAATAGTTCCATACATTTTCCCCGTCATTTCCCCCGCCATTTCCCCTGTTATAGGTCAGTAATAATGCTGCCAGTCTGCGGCTTTGGGGGCATTATACATAACATACAGGTTAGTATAGCATTTCTATTAAAATATATATATCACCCCTTATCAAAATTACATAAAACTTAGTCATTATTATTGTATAGTATTCTGTACATACTGTTGATATATGTCCTGGTTATTAACTTTTTCATTTTACTGATAGCTCTAATTTTGAATTTACTGCTATGTTGTAATGATTTAAACAGTGGTGGTATTTAGATCAGCTACTGGTGAGATGAGTTGAATAAACCCCAGAATGGAAAAGACGAGTCAATATATTTGTTAAATTATGTTGCAGTTCCACTGTAAATCAAAAAATCTACACAACCCAATTTCTTTTCACTTCTATGTCACTGTTGTCTCGCTAGAGTGGTAATTGACAGTTTTTGTGAAAAATATCAACAACTGTTTTTGGTCATGTGACTGTGCATTAGCCAATAGGTTTGCAAGTTTCAATCTGTCTATCATTGCATCTCCAGAACAGGGCCTTAAATGGACAATTTAAAAAGGTAAACCGGAACAAATGTTTGTGGCTAAATATTTAACCAGGGTTATATAGAGGGTCACAATGCCAGAGTTTCCCTTTTTGGCTGAACGTTTGTGTTTTGTATAAAATAGCCCTAGTCCATGCCAGGTTCCTAGTCAGGAATGTCAGTACAATGTCTAAAACTGCCTGCTGCGGCTGTGGGCTGTGTTTTACATTGAAGATGACAGGATGTATTTCCTCTGAACACACCAAACTCCATACTGTATTTTTTATTTGCTATCTTAATAGTGAAGGGGAAATTTATTTTCACTTTTATAAGAATTAAAGGAACATTAAAATGCACTATATACAGTGTGTATATATATATATATATATATATATATATATATATATATATATATATATATATATATATATATATATATATATATATATATATATATTGTTTTGAACCTATAGGGTGGGATTTGAAATAGGCAGTTTCTATAATTAAAGGCAGATTACAAATGGTGATTGCATATGATGGTATTTGTTAACAAAATATTTACATGTTAAGAAAACACCCAGGTTGCACTGAGAAGGAAAGTACATGTCAAGTTTGGTTTCCTTTTCATGGTGATAACTACATTGCATATAAATAACACTTGTGTAGTTGTGCAAATATGTTTCATTATAGCTTGTAGTGTTGTCTTACAGTTTAACATGTGCAGGAACGTGTCCTGATTTAAATTTGAAAGGAATTACTGGGTTCAGTTCATAGGGATGCACACCAGTAATCCCCTTTTTATTCTTGTTGCTACTAGTTCCTTCGTGGCACTTGGTTTTGAAGATTTAGTTAAGTAAATTATGGCATCACTATCCGTATAGATGCTTTAAAAAATACCAAACAGGAAAAATGATGGTAACTGTGTGCAATTATTTATTGCCAACATCAAATTCCCTTGAACATTTATGTCTGTCGGAATTGTTGACCATTTGGTTATTTGGTACTTTTAAAAGCTGCTAGAGTGCTAGCGGCAACATAATTGCAATTTTTAATCTTAGGGTAAGAAACTGTATGGAAAAATAACCCTGAGATAACTAATCAATGTTTTGTGTCTTGTACTGAAAAAGTAATAGTTATATGTAACATTTATACTGTCTGAGATTCGGAGTACAGCTGTCACTAGCCTATGGTAGATGTATTCCAAAGCTAGGTGGACATTACTGCAGGTCAGTCACCATGCATAAGCAGCCTGAAGAGATACTGTATAGAATATACACTAAAACTATTTTTTTCTGTTCATAATAGTTTTATCTAGGGGTGCACCGATAATCGGTAGCCTATCGGCATGGCACCGATATTCATGCTTGAATTTCTTCCAGCACAGAATGTAATGTTTGGTCAGGCGCGCTTACTAATGATGCAAGAACACTGAGAAAATCGTTTTCCTTGCAGTGCTGTGTAACATGCGATCAACCTGCAGTAAATATGTCTCAAAAGAGCAGTGTTTGTATTTTTTTTTAATATCTGAAGACAACAATAGGATAACCGAGTTGTGTGCAGAAGAACATACTTGATGCTACTTTAAGTCAAACAATGAATGTGAGTAGAATATTATTCTGATGCTTTTAACACTGGTCAACACTCTCCGCGTTTGAACAGCAAAACAAGTCCTTTTAGCTAGCGTAGCAACTGCCGGGCCATTACATTATTATTATTATTATTATTATTATTATTATTATTATTATTATTATTACACAATGTACTTCAAAATAGCCTTTTGTAATTTTTGTTTACCTTGCTTAATCTGCATTGGTTGCGAGTGTATTCGGCGGCATTATTCTTTGTATTCATTTTCTGAAGTAAATGCAACATCTAGACAATACCTGATCATTTTTTAACATTTATAATTCTAAAACAGTTTAAATATAGGCCCTATGTCTTGTTCTAGTAATTTACAATAGCTTACCTGCACTATCTGTTATTATCGGTTTCTAATTGGTATCGGACGATATGGGTAGATAACCATCGGCTATCGGTATTGGCCAAGATGATCTTTAGCGGTGCACCCCTAGTTTTATCATCATCAGCGGTGATTACCGCAACTCATCAGCGAGCAATGGTTGTTGTGTTGAACATTAATTGTAGCGCTGAGAGGGGAAGTTTTATTTTGCGACCCCCAGCTACATAAATGAACTGTTATAGGTTGCAAAATGCGAATATAGACTGCTTTGGAATCTTAGAGCACTCTTATAATATGTGCATACAATAATTAAGATCAAGTGTTTGACATATTTTTGAGTCAGATGATACCAATTGAAATGTGAATTTGTTTCAGTTAACCGATAACATTGTTAGAGCAACAGTCATGTGAATGAAGCGTAAGCCTAGAGGTTGTTTTCCCTGTAGTCTGTATCATTTAATTGTACTGTAAAATACATTCTTCTTGTGAGATGTCACTTCATCCTTTCTCATTGTCAGTTTTTTCTAAACCAACTACAAATCTAAAATGTAGACAGTTTATTTAATTTTTAATTCCTTGTTTTGTTTTTAAAGTATAACACCAACACCACTTGGGGAAGGCAAAAGCACAGTGACCATAGGCCTGGTTCAAGCCCTTACTGCCCATCTTCAGGTCAATTCCTTTGCTTGCCTGAGACAGCCTTCACAAGGACCCACCTTCGGAGTTAAAGGTAATGAGTGTGCAAAGAAGGAGGCCCCAAAATGCATCATACAACATCAAGTAATCGGACTAACCTGGAGGAGTGGTCCCGGTTAATAAACGATTTGGTTTATAGATTTCCGGAGACTCAAAGATGTATTGCATTGTTTGATTGTACTTCCTAGGCTTTTTAGGCAATGCATGATTCTGGTAGTGGACCACTGTCTACAAGCTTTGTGTATTTGGAGGTTCCTTCGCTGAACCCTTTTTTGCGCACCCCTTTGATCCAAATGTTGAACTTGTTTTTCTTGCTCCAGGCGGTGCTGCGGGAGGTGGTTATGCTCAAGTCATTCCCATGGAGGAGGTAAGCAAGTCCTGATGACAATCATAAGACTCTGCAATTCCAAAACAAGCTCACGCCTGACCCCGTTTAACATAATATTTTTCATGAGGAAGTTATTGCTTGGAAAGACTTTAGCTGCAGGGAATTGAAATATGTCATGTAATGTACAGCCCATTTTTGTTCTTGTTCTGTGTGAGACGGAGCTCTGTTGTAAAATGGCATTACTCTGCTGAAAAAATGTCCAGTGAATGTTTCGCTTTCCCCTTCAAACTTCCGATTTAAATATTATATTTTAAAATAAATACTGACTGTAAATCGTAAGAACAGATACACGCTTTAGTCTTAAGACCTGAGTAAATCAAATTTTATTTAAAAGCCTATATTTACTGAAAATGGTCCCTGCAATGGGTAGTGCCCACAAGAAGTTGTTCACATGAGCATTGTGTAAGTTATTTGCAGACAGTTTTATGCTTTATCTTGGTCCTGTGCAGTTACAAAGGCAGGTGCATCCCAGATGTATTCTTTTTTTGGTTTTCCATTTTTAATGGATTTTTCTTATTAAACAAATGGTTTTCTTCTTTTTTTTTCAGTTCAACCTTCACTTGACAGGAGACATTCATGCCATTACTGCTGCAAATAACCTGCTCGCTGCAGCAATTGATGCCAGGATCCTTCATGAATCTACCCAGTCAGACAAGGTTGGGTCTGCTATTTACCGTATTCCTTTGAATTTAAGACGCCCTTGAATTTAAGATGCAGCCCAAAAATAAAACATCAAATAAATATGCATTTACAAAGATACAACCTCAATTACGCTGTTGTATTGTACGAAACTGACACGAAACAGTGTTGTTGTAGATTAACCACAGAGCTTGTTTATTGTGCTGTGCACTGTATAATACTTAAGATGGCGTCAGTGTCGTACACTCACCACTACTCACTTACAGCATCCCACACAACAGCAAGCACGACACAACACTCCACGGCATCAGGCATCATGTAACCCAGCAACCACAACAGCATTGAACATTGCTTGGCATGTCGAAAAATACAGGGTCTGATCAGCATTTCCGGTCTGTCCAAGCTGGTACTGTTTGTTACAAATGCTGAAATTGTAAACGTTTCTCTTGTAATTCCTCAGGAAGCTTGGTTTGTTTTTTCTCTGCCATGTCACGTTGCTGCTCGTGTATTCGGGCAGGCGCCTTTGTTTGTGATTTTAATACACAAGATCACTATAATGTACTTGAATTTAAGACGCAGGCTATTTTTGAGAAGCAAAAAAGGATTAAAAAAGCATGTCTTAAATTCGAAGGAATACGTACTCAAGCATTACAAAAACACATATACATTGTTTTAAATAATAACGTGCACTTTTTGTACTTTTTTTTACAGCATCTAACTTATTTTCATATAAGATTTCATACAAAACGGACACCTCATGAGCGAAATAAACACACCACTTAATGTATTTGTATAATGTTTAATACAAATGATGTGTTCACTAACTTGCATGTGAAAAAATAACTTACTTCCCCATATATTGCCAGTTTTATCACTGTTTATCATTTTTATGCCTACATAAGACAGTTACTATACCTGCTCTTCCTTTTTTCTATAGGCCTTGTATAATCGCCTTGTACCTTCAGTTAATGGAGTGAGAAAATTTGCTGCAATTCAGCTGGCCAGGTTACATGTAAGTCCTTAACCTTATTATCATTTAAATGTTGTTAAAGATTTTGCTGAAAGAATGGACCAGAATCAAAAGCTCCTGTGTTGTCGTAGGTGCTGCAAACACTGAGATTATCTCTGGTGTTCCTCTATTGAATAGATATGCTCAGGTCTCTTGACAAGGTGCTTTTAGGTCTATTTTAATGATCTCAATAACACCACCATTAAACTTAACCCTGCTCTAACATGGCTGTCTTTACAGTTTTTCATTGTCCGTGTTTTTATCAATCTTGTAGATCAGAACTGGCAAGATCAACATATGCATTAAATAGCATTTTAATCAAGTATCAACTTCTTTATAAAGGTACTGTGTTTACAATAAACACCAAGGCAACTGCTTAAAGTGCGTTATTCATGTATGTTTGGAATTATAGAAACACTGTAGATCACAATTAGGTGACCTCAGTAAGTAGTTAAGAATCATTTTTTATATTCAAATTTTTTCGCATGAAAAGATGTGTTGGGGAAAATGCTACCAACGTACAAAATCTGAAATGAAAATAAATAAAATATTTTTGTCTATAGTCGAGTGGATTTCAGTAAACTTCATAACCTTGTGCTGTGAATGCAGCACGTCCATTCTGTGAGATGAACGTCCGTGATCTAAAGATAGCTGGTGACAGATTTAAACAGAATTATTTTAGAGCTCAGATTAAGAGTTGAAAAGTCAATTGTTACCACTGATCTAAGATATTAATAAGAATGGATGAAGTGTGGTGGAGTAATGATGGCCCAGGGGAGCCATTAATAATATCCACCTAATCGCTTTTACTACTGTAACAACTACTGTAAGAAGGAAATTCTATTTGGAATGCCTTTCCTGTGTTTAGCCTCAATGTCAAGTTTGATAGTGTATCTCTAGCTACAGAAAACCCTGATGGAAACTTTTAATCATTTCTGGCTCTTTAAAACTATGGGGGGGGGGACTCGGTTGTCTGCCATAGTGCTTCCTTCCTTCAAGCCGTTATTCCTTCCTTCCTAACAGGACAGGCACTGCCTAGATATGTGAAGAAACCACTTTCCCAAAAATGACAAATTACTTTTGGTATACCTGTCCTGCAGTTCTGATCACTTTGAAATCCTCTTTCCCAGGACTGTACATGGTCAGAATGTAATAGTATTGTAGCTGCACTATGCATGAAAGGTGTTCCAAAAAAAAAAAAAAAAATGGCATTCTTGTGAAAAACTTGATGATTCCCTAGCCTGCTGAGGTGCCAAGCACACGGCCAGGAATGAAAACACTAAGAGAAGACAGTGCTTATTTGCATTGTGGTGACACCGAGATTGACTTACTTGCCTGAGTAGAGTTTACTTTTTTCTAATCTTGTGCCAGATGGCGGTCATGCTCTCAGTTAGTGGTGATTTGTGGGGATATGAACGCGTGCCAAGATGAACAGTCATCTTGCACTATTTAACATTAACTTTATTTCTATAATGTCTCTTACCCTGCATAGCTTTTTAAATTTGATTTAGTGGTATGTACTCTACAGACTAATGCATGGAGTTGATTTGTGAATTCTGCACACCATCATGAGTGGGAGCTGATTTAATCATTTAGGCCTGATAAACATGTAAACGGTTTGTTACGGTGTTTGGCAGGTGTGATAAAGTAATTGTTTAAAGAGAAAATAAAGGCTGGCATGTTTTGAAGTGTTAGGAATTTAAACTTGCCAGAACCTTGTTCACTTGACATGTGGTCCATTAAAACAATGTTTTTACCACTTTTTGGTTATTTTTATAGCTAGGCAGTAAAAACCCACAGTATGTTTTTAGTAGATGATATTTGTTTTGTGCTACACAGTGCTTGGAATTTATATTCTTATTACTTGAATTCCTTTGGAACAATTTTCAATTTTTTATGAAACATGGTACATTTAGTACTGGAATTACTGACGCATTTGAAAATTCCATACTAGTCTTCAGTATGGTAAACCTCTGTTTACAATAACTTATACCTGCAATACTGCACTGCATGTTGCTCTAGAAAATGTGTAGTTTATAACTTAATATTAAAAAAAGTATTAACTGACTTATTATGATTTTCTTTAAGAGATTGGGAATAAACAAGAGCGACCCAAGCACACTGACGGTAGAGGAGATTACCTCATTTGTACGGCTCGACATTGACCCAGCAACAGTTACATGGCAAAGAGGTACAGGGATTTGCTTGCTGCTTTGCAGTTAAATCTATCCTTGTGGATCATTCTCCCAAATGAAAAATAGGGTAACACATGTTGGTATGGCGTATAAATGGATGATGAGACCAAATGTTTGTTGGCGGTATAAGGAGTGTTGCATCATAAGTTCAATTGCATCAATTTTTCACAAATCAAAGCATCCATCTGTGTAATAATAGTGGAGATAAAACCCTGTGTCATTTCTATAGGAATTGTCTAAACCTCTTGTAAAGTACTCTTTAGCTCTGGAAGCGATCTTAATATCTGTCAGCCTTATTTTTGTGATTTTCTGTTTTGTTAAGGTTCCACATGCAGAGATTGGTAACCAGAGTTGTAAGACCCCTCCCAACAGAATAGAATCCGCTGATTAACTATATATTCAGTATATTGTTACCTTATTGTTACCTTATACCTACTGTCCTTTCTTTTTTCTTTAGTTTTAGATACAAATGACAGATTCTTACGGAAAATAACAGTTGGTCAAGCAAACACAGAGAAAGGATTCATCCGACAGGTACTGTTTTTGTCTTTGTTTTTAAATGTTTCATTTTTACATACCTGAATTTATTGTATTAATGGCTGTGTTTCACATACTGTTGAATTGTGTTTATATTGTATTTTATCTGCCTTATTAAATTCTGCAAATACAATACAGCATATTTATCAGTCTGTTGAAAAGCACTTGTCATTGATACATTAATGTTACCACACCACTATGCAGGTTTTCCAGGTGTCTGTGTTTTTATTGGCGTTGTGAATCTAAAAGGTTGTTTGACCAGTCCTGCCTCTTCTCACTCGCTATTGTTTCCATCCTCCCCAGGTCTTTGTAAAGCCAAAAGCTATTGACTGATCTCGACATACAGTTATACACATACACCAATTAAATACATTCTATAATTAGCATATTTACTTTCCAACAATCAAGGCTTTCATTTGACAAGCATTTTCTTGAGCCTCATTATCATCACATCTATTATTATAATAACGTTTATTATAATTATACGATTTTAAACCATCAAAAATGAAACCTGTCAAATCTCTGGAACCTCCAAATAAAAAGAAACACAAATCTAGATGTCAAAAACAGAAAGAAAAGACTACAAAAAAAGCAGATCTAAAAAAAAACTGCAATAAGCACATTGTAATTTCTATGTAAATTTAAAAATGGTTATTTCTGTAAAGTGTTAATTGTGTACTTAAGTAGGCTACAGTAAAAAAAGAAAATGTGCTAAAATCATTTAGCTTTAATTAAAAAATAATCTTTTACTATTGTCACACTGTACAGTAAAGTGTAATATGCAGCAGGATGATTTACTGTGTGTTACTGGTAGGCGAAAGTAAAAAGAAAGTGCGTCATTATTATTTAAAATTGGGCAACTCCTGTCTCCAGACATGTCCAGTTTAGCGAGGGACTACTGATTTATGAAAACCTTTTTTGATAGAAAAATATTTTTAATTTGGGGTGACGGTGGAGGAGGGGGTGGGGTGCCCACTGGAGGTCTATTTCCCAGGGCCCACAAAAACCTGGTGGTGTGTGCGCATTAAGAACTATGAAACAGCAATACATTTCCCAGTATCGATTTTTGATAATCTGTGTACAATGAAGTCTGATAGAGGTAACACAAATAAACACCACACATGAGTAGGAAGTAATATCCTGCAATTAAAAACAAATGTTTGAACTGTGACATGTTTTCTTAAAAATAAAAATGTTGCTAAGCGAACATTGGCATTTGTTCTCAAACACTCCTTCAGTAAAGTACTTCTATATGAGGGTATATGTTTCTATCAAAATGTAATATTTAACATTCTTACAGTGTTTCAGTGGTAGTTCTTCTCAGTCCAGCATTTAGTTACTTATTGGTAATGACACATGACGTTTTAAGACTATGTACAAATCTTAATAAAAAAGGCTATCGGAGGTTGTTTTGTTTTTTTCTATGCATTGTCTTTATGTTTTTTGTTTTACAGACGCAGTTCGACATTGCAGTTGCTAGTGAGATCATGGCGATCCTAGCGCTGACTGATGGCTTGGCTGACATGAAAGATAGGCTGGGCAAGATGGTTGTTGCCAGTGACAAAAAAGGCCATCCAGTGACAGCAGAAGACTTGGTATGTTCACGAGATCCCTATCATGTACAAAATGTAACCATTCCCAAATGGGTGTTTATTAGCGTATTATGTGGACAAGACACAATGTTGGAGGCAGTCCGAACAGTTTTTTGCCTGTTATGGGGCTAAGTCCCACGGGCAAGCCCTATCTAAACAGTGGCTATCAAAATGTATAACAGACACAGTCAGGACTTCCTATGATCTAGCTAACTTGCCCCCTCCAGAAAAGCTCACTGCCCATTCCATCAGGGGCATGGCAACTTCTTTGGGCTATGTTCTGGGGTGCATGTGTCAATGACATTTGCAATGCAGCGGTTTGGGCTACTCCCCATACCTTTACAAGATTCTATCAAATGAGTGCTATGGATCCCCAGAACCCTGGCTTTTAGCCCTAGCAACTTGTTACTGGGGTTCCAAATGGTAACGCACAGGGCAGCCTTGGCTTAGTCCGGCCGTTCTGCTGTATTGCCTTGCAAAGGCTTTGGTACACTCACCCATTCGGTAATGGTTACATTTCCCTGAAATAGAAATGTAACCATTAACCTTCAAGGTCGCTGCGTCCATTATTGCAGCAGGCTTGAAGAAAAAATGATGCAGGTACCAGGGTAACGAAAATAACCCGACATTTTCATGTTTTGAGAGAGTTGGTATACAGCACTGGAATCCTGCATCAAAAAAAAATGGAATTGCTTTATATTAACTAAAATAGTTTTTTAAAACTCTTGTTTTTACACGATATTATGGTTTGTAATATGTCTGGAATACAATTTCTACATTTCTTTTTGGTAGTTAATCTCTAACAACAATGTGATTTAACCATTTTGAGAAGGTTTTGGGTCTCATCTACCAGAATTGGGTTTAATTTAAAACATAGCTCGGGTGAGTGTTTAGAACAATGGAGGGTGGAGATATGGAGAAAGATAGCTTAATGCTTTTTCTAATTTTACTCAATGAAAACATTACAACATTAATTTAACCTGACATGCTGCTTTTGCTACAAGTGGTCACGGCTTTCAGAATATGTTATTCTGATGTAGTTGGTAATGTGTTTAGAGTGAAGTCTATAGCTATGTAAACTGATCTAATTACCGGGAAATCCAACTGATTCAGCCACAGAACTATCGGTTTTCCTAAAATGCAAAGAAATGCCTTTTGACCACCATAATTCTTGAGTGCACAATAAAAGAAAAAAGGTCTAACAAGGTTAAAAAAGTTAAATAAATGTAAAAGAATTACAATACTGATCTAAGCCGTGAAACCACTGGCCCATTTTCCAGTTGAGCCAGTCCAAAATGGACAACATGCAAAGTGTATTCAATCAATGGAAAATGGTTACTATTGTAAAGACTGAATATTCTTGGCACATGATCATGAATTGATGATAAATTCCATCACTGGTTGGAAAAATATTGTTCAGACCTGCTCTGCTTATGTGGAATAGAGTGCCTATTGTAGTGAGTCAATGACACTTTTGAAGGTAAAGAAACAATATCATTGTAATTCAGATACTGTATAGATTATTAAATCGTTAGGTAAAAACTACATCTAATTTGTATTTCAATCTATTCCTTGCCCCCAGTTAGCATTGTAAGCTTTGAGTTTAAGATACATTAACACTGTGTTGCTGCCCGCATTAAAAGATAAACAGCAACTAACTTTGGAACAGAAACTATAAGCTGTTACAGATTTTGACACCCAAGCCATTCTTTTGGGAATTTAGCAGGCATCGGGAATTGAAAATCAGCAAGACTTTGCATTATATCAACAATTTATCATCTATATAGGAAGGAAAAATTGTGATTATTATTTTTTTTCCTGCTTACGGCTTTTCTATATCCCTGTTTATGTTATGCTTTTAACAATTACTTTTATCATAGCTGGATTTTGTGTATGCAATATCACTATATCACTGACAAACAACATGAGTTTATCTATGCTTTTTACAATAAGTGACACACACTCCCCTGCAGGGTGCGATTTGATGTATGCTGCATCATTTTTACGCAAACTGACTTCAGAAAAATATCTGTCTTTGCACTTCAGACCGTAAGATCAGTAACACATTGTATTAACATGATTTAAAAAAAAAAAAAAGGAATGGAGTTTGGTTTGGTAAAGTTCAGCTGTATAAAGTGGATCAGGCTTGGATTCCACTCTCCCGTCATTGTCAGCCAACAGTAGTTCTGTACGCACCGTAGCAAGGCAAATTAACCAATACAAATCAACTACGTCAATGCCATTCATTTGCTGTATTTCAAACTGTTATTTTTTATTATCCTCGGAAGTGCATACTATACTAAAGAAAATATAAATGAAGACAGGACACTAAAAATCCACAGTAGCTTTTTTTAAACAGCCCCAGAGCCAAAGACTGGAACTTTAACCCGCCGAGTCACCTGCTGAGCAGAGTGGAAAAAAGACCAGCAAGATTAACAGCAATTAACTGCAGATGAAGCTGTTAAAATATGTATGTTGTATTATGTGACATTTATTTTTGTTGCACTCTGTGCAGTTATCAATGAGGTTATGTGCAACAATGCAAGTACTTTAACATTATTTTAGTTGCTGTAACGTAGGTAGCTTTTGTTATTGCCTTTTGATACCGTACATACATGCCAACAGTCCCTATGTGGTCGGGACAGTCCCGACTTCATACCAAATGTCCCGCTTTCCGATGCATAGGAAGAAAGTCCCGATATTTACCCATAGAAAAAAAAGTAGTTGGTGAAAACCAAACATTGTGCTCGTGCTCTTCGTGCGGCTGACATATCTGCTGATCACTAACTTATACAAAGGTCTTTTTACTGTCATGATGGTCGTGTGGTGTTGAGCTGGGGGGGGTCTATTATTGACAATATATATGATCAGCGTCCCGCTGAACAGTTTCCAAATGTTGGCAAGTATGACCGTATCCATAAACAATAACTGCATTTATTGGCAAGTGTGTTTGTGTAGCAAAGCACCCGTTATGTAATTGTTGTTTTGTTTGACTACACCACCTTGGGAATTTCGCCCAAATAAATAGTTTTTGTTAATTTATAATATGTAAGGCCAGGTTCCCCAATTTGCAGACCCCTTTCTATTAAATAAAAGTAAGCAGAGACATGAGTAAAGTTTTAAAAGATATTAATTTATTGTAAAAACAAAACTCTTTAGAATTAAAAATACATCGAGATTAAAGGCAAAATATTGGAAGTTATGCAAAGATTTTACACAAGTGCAGTACAAGAATTCAGCTTCCACTAGGAAGCCACCAGAACCCACACCAGCCTGGATTCAAGGAGATGTAAAATGGTAATATTTTAATTTCAAGTGACGCAAGAGAATGTACAAATTATAATAGTTTAGTCTCAAGTGCCACAAGGCGGACAGGGGTTAGAAGTGCTATTCCAATTGGAATAAAGTGAAACCAAATAAAGGTGAAATAATAAATCAATCCAAATCAAATAAAACCAGTGAATAAATAAATAAAAAGAAAACCCAGCCACCAGTTCAAGAAGAGACACAAACTAAAAGAGCCAAATTAAATATATTAGATTACCTCTTCATCGTATTTACTAATACCGAAAGAAAACAAAAATTGATCAAATAAATGAAGTAAAAGAAACAGCAGCTGACAATTGCGTCTGCAAGAACAAAAATGACAATTAATAGCAATTAATTAACTCACCCTACAGTTACAGCTGAACATTAACTAAAATATTGTAGAAATTACCTCGGCAGGGCTTGGCTTACCCTACCAGTACCTGTATACATCAAAATAAGTTGAACATTACCTCGATGAGCAGCAATATTGGCAGCGTCCTGCACAGTTCAATAAGTGGTTATAACAGCGATTTACAAATAGTTTAAAATAAAACAAATAACACTGGAACATACCTTCAACACAGGTCAGACTCGCTTCAAACAGTAGTTGAATGAATGCTTTCCACTGAGCAAGCCGAGACGCTAGCTTATATGCACGAAGAGTGGTAATGAGCGCAATCACGAAACGAGTCCCACCTGTTACATGTGAGTCCTAAAGTTGATTCGGTATAATAAATAAATAACTTAGTGATTCTCTTGTCTGTTTTAATTGTGCACTACAAATGTAACAAGGCTTGCCATGATATTTTGTTATGTGTCTATTTTATCCCCCCCACTGGAAATTTGACAAATTGCACCCTGCTCCTCTGTACATACTGTGGTCATTATGCAAAGCTCCTAATACGCAGTCACTGTTACTAAAGTCCCACGAATAATTATTTTTTGATAGATTTGCAGTACACTGTTTATTATTTTATATATAGGGAATTTAAATCTATTTAGAACTTTACTCAGTAGAGCCACTTCAGTATAAATAAGGTACTGATAAGGAATACAGTAGTTCTCATTTTAAAGTCTTATGTAAGTACGGCCCTTTTTAAGGAACAACTTTAAGAATGTTGATTGAGACAAATGCAGACTTGGATATGACTCTGCCACATCAGTGCTGTGTATGGTAATAGCATTTGCATTGCATCCTGCGCTTGTGTCAGTTTGTCCCACAGTTTTGATGAAGTTGTGCCATTTGATTGAGTGTGCTAAATTGGCAAATGTTTTATCAAAAGATTATCTTTTTCTAGAGAAGTTGTCAAAGCAAAACACAGAACATTACATTCTGTCCTAATAAATACATTGTACTACATGTGGCTTAGAAAGAGATTGCACATTTAATGTATTGCTACTCCTATTAAGTGTGGATTTTCTCTTGTGTTTTTTGTTGTTTCTTGTTTTCAGTACTTCAGTTCAGTAGCAGAACAATTAGTAGTTTCATGAAATACAATACCTTCCATATTCTGTAGTTCTAATTAACGTCCCTGTTTTGCATTTAAGCCCAGTTACAGGTATGTTTTTTTTTCCATTCCTGTTTGTGTTAAATAACTTTTTTTTTTTTTTTTTTGCTAATATACCTCCAGGTTTATTTATGCACATTTTAGCCTGATTGTAGAACTTTTGAGTCCAGTCTGGGTTTCACATGACAATTTATTTGTATTTCATTGAAATTAAGCAGCATTATATGAGGAGTCAATATAACTGAGCACTTGCAATTTAGGAGCAGTGATATTTAATTGATGTATTTGGTGTACACTGCATTTATTTTCTATTTCCTTCTTTAGAGTACAAGTGCTTATGTTGGACAGGTTTACAAATAAAATTTGGATGAATGTGGTTTTAATGTGTGTTTGCTGACACGCTTTCAAAACATCATATCAAGAAACCGTTTGATATGCAGACTTCATATTTGCTGTGTTATATAAACTGGTGACCTTAATCTACTGCTTCAAGGAGGCTGTGTGGTCCAGTGGTTAAAGAAAAGGGCTTGTAACCAGGAGGTCCTCAGTTCAAATCCCACCTCAGCCACTGACTCATTGTGTGACCCTGAGCAAGTCACTTAACCTCCTTATGCTCTGTCTTTCGGGTGAGACGTAATTGTAAGTGACTCTACAGCTGATGCATAGTTCACACACCCTAGTCTCTGTAAGTCGCCTTGGATAAAGGCGTCTGCTAAATAAACAAATAACATATATTTGCTTTTCATGTTGCAGTCATGTGACCTTTGGCATACATAGGCCTACACATTCCACTAATCCACTTTAGAGTTGTTATTCTGTGGCATTTCTGAAGTATATACAGTGCAGGGATGAAAATAAGTCATAGCATAGCACTCTCATCCGTTCCAGGTTTTACTATGTGCTTGATTAGCCAAATTGTATAGGTAACCAGCTCAGGTATGTGTTATTAAACTCATGGTAAAACCTGGAATGGATCATAATCAGTTTATTCAGGGCCAGAATGATAGGCAATGCAGTACATGGCAATGGCATCTGTTTTTAGTATCATAGCTGCAACAGCGATAGAGGCTTACATCCTTGAAGTTAATTTCCTTAAGCTTTATGTACTGCTGTTATTTTATGAAAAATCAGCTCACTGAGGATACCTATCTTGTTATTGCTTTAGATTAAGACCTTACAATGCAAACATTGCATGAAACATTTTCCTCTGACCTGAGAGTTTTAATAATTATACCATTGTCATTCGTGTGAAAACAGAAAACAATAATACATGTCTGGAATGTATTTA
Source organism: Acipenser oxyrinchus oxyrinchus (assembly GCA_030684275.1). Lineage (NCBI taxonomy): Eukaryota > Metazoa > Chordata > Actinopteri > Acipenseriformes > Acipenseridae > Acipenser > Acipenser oxyrinchus. Next base: position 63,832,260 of record CM060252.1, on the reverse strand, counting down.
GAGTGGGAGATACTTATCCCTAATTAAGATTCGTCACTGTTCGAGTGGAAAACCACAGAGACCGCTGGAAGCCATAGAGCTCTTTAACTTGATGGTGGTTCCACAACGTGGATGGCACAGGAGCCTTAAGTGAAACCACAGTTTGTTTGTTTTTTAATTTTATTTTTAGATTTCATTTAGTGAAGCTCTTACACAATACAATTCCTGTTTGTCCATGTAATAGTTTCTGTAACTACTGTACCTCCAAGTGACAGAAGTGACAACATAAACAGAGTAATTTAGGTATAGTTGAGTGTTTAAATTTTCACTTGAAAGAGTTTGTTTTTTTTCCCTAAATGTCTCTGATGGATTTTACAAATTTGAGTGATTTGCAGAAAATATTGACCTGGCCATTCCTTGCTTAGATTTACTTTGCTTGGTCTCTCTTGCAGGGTGTGACTGGAGCTTTAGCTGTTCTGATGAAAGATGCCATTAAACCAACACTGATGCAGACTCTAGAGGTGAGTTTCATTGTACAGCACAGGACTGACATTAAGTCACTTGGGGTATATCCCCTTATAAAAATTGAACACGGTAAATTTGCATGGGTTTTGCAATTTCTCTATGCTTTTCCCATATATATTATGCATTTACCATGGTTTGCCTTGTTTTCAATATGCTTGGGCTTTACAATGCTTACCCATGCTTTATAACACTTAGCTATGCTTTTAATATGGGAAACTTTTATAAGGGTCCGAATGCTGTTACTCATCTAGCTGACGTAGAATACTGAATATTGGTACTGACACATAAAGAAGCCATGGGGAACACAATAACACACAAAAAAATCTCTTATCACATGGTTAATTAACTATGTGTGTTGACATCACTAAATTATACAACTGCAAATGAGTAAACTAAGGCATCAAATACACACCTTTATAGCTGACCAAAAACCCTGGGGAATGAAATTGAAATTAGAATGTGTTCTAATGTATTGTCACATATGTGGTGAGAGTTATGTGGCCCATCATCTTAACTATACATGGCCCTTTCAACATGAACTTTTTAAAAGAAGGGAGGCTGAACTGGAAATGCAAGCCCCATAGTATAACATGCAATGTGATACAAGCGGAGTGCTCTCCCTAGTGGTCACAAATGAAATGCAGGTGATATTTAAAAATGTAAGAATGATCATATGTGCCTATTAGTCAGGGACCTAAGGAGTAACTCGGCCACCAGCAGCTTGGACAGTTGACATAAGAGAAAGGCAAAGGGCTTCCTGTGGCTACTTCCTTCTAACCTTTCTATCCATAAACAGTGTAAACAGAGCCATCTGTTTTTTTCATTGATCCGAAATTCATTGATGGCAGTCTTTGTACCACTGAAGGCAAACTGTCATGTTGTGTTTTGTATCATGTGTTTCCTGAGGGGTATACAGCTGTAAATAATGTTCTTTCTTTATTATTACTCGCTAGGGATATAGAGAAGGTGACAATACGTACAGTACTGTGCAAAAGTTTTAGGCAGGTGTGAAAAAATGCTGTAAAGTAAGAATGCTTTCAAAAATAGACATGTTAATAGATTATATTTATCAATTAACTAAATGCAAAGTGAGTGAACAGAAGAAAAATCTAAATCAAATCCATATTTGGTGTGACCACCCTTTGCCTTCAAAACAGCATCAAGCATCAATTCTTCTAGGTACACTTGCACACAGTTTTTGAAGGAACTCGGCAGGTAGGTTGGCCCAAACATCTTGGAGAACTAACCACAGTTCTTCTGTGGATTTAGGCAGCCTCAGTTGCTTCTCTCTTCATGTAATCCCAGACAGACTCGATGATGTTGAGATCAGGGCTCTGTGGGGCCATACCATCACTTCCAGGACTCCTTGTTCTTCTTTACGCTGAAGATAGTTCTTAATGACTTTCGCTGTATGTTTGGGGTCGTTGTCATGCTGCAGAATAAATTTGGGGCCAATCAGATGCCTCCCTGATGGTATTGTATGATGGATAAGTATCTGCCTGTACTTCTCAGCATTGAGGAGACCATTAATTCTGACCAAATCCATAACTCCATTTGCAGAAATGCAGCCCCAAACTTGCAAGGAACCTCCACCATGCTTCACTGTTGCCTGCAGACACTCATTCGTATGCGCTCTCCAGCCCTTCGCGAACAAACTGCCTTCTGCTACAGCCAAATATTTCAAATTTTGACTCATCAGTCCAGAGCACCTGCTGCCATTTTTCTGCACCCCAGTTCCTGTGTTTTCGTGCATAGTTGAGTCACTTGGCCTTGTTTCCACATCGGAGGTATGGCTTTTGGCCGCAAGTCTTCCATGAAGGCCACTTCTGACCAGACTTCTCCGGACAGTAGATGGGTGTACCAGGGTCCCACTGTTTACTGCCAGTTCTGAGCTGATGGCACTGCTGGACATCTTCCAATTGCGAAGGGAAGTAAGCATGATGTGTCTTTCATCTGCTGCAGTAAGTTTCCTTGGCCGACCACTGCGTCTCACGGTCCTCAACGTTGCCCGTTTCTTTGTGCTTCTTCAAAGAGCTTGGACAGCACATCCGGAAACCCCTGTCTGCCTTGAAATTTGTGCCTGGGAGAGACCTTGCTGATGCAGTATAACTACCTTGTGTCTTGTTGCTGTGCTCAGTCTTACCATGGTGTATGACTTTTGACAGTAAACTGTCTTCAGCAACCTCACCTTGTTAGCTGAGTTTGGCTGTTCCTCACCCAGTTTTACTCCTCCTACACAGCTGTTTCTGTTTCAGTTAACGATTGTGTTTCAACCTACATATTGAATTGATGATCATTAGCACCAGTTTGGTATAATTGTTTAATCATACACCTGACTATATGCCTACAAAATCCCTGACTTTGTGCAAGTGTACCTAGAAGAATTGATGCTGTTTTGAAGGCAAAGGGTAGTCACACCAAATATGGATTTGATTTAGATTTTTCTTCTGTTCACTCACTTTGCATTTAGTTAATTGATAAATATAATCTATTAACATGTCTATTTTTGAAAGCATTCTTACTTTACAGCATTTTTTCACACCTGCCTAAAACTTTTGCACATTACTGTATGTCAAAACTATAATACAATAGTATGTATAAGAGGTGTTATTTCTCATGGTTCTCTTGCTCCCAAACTGCACAGGATTGCTTATAGTTCAAGTTCTTGTTACTGTAGTGTCAGATTCTATATCAATTATCATGAAACTTGAAAAGGACATTTTTAGCTCAAGTTATGTGTGGCAGCCTTATATTTTTACAGGTGCATAAAGTGGATGGAGGTCATGGTGATCTACTTTTTTCATGTTACTTATACAGTAGCAAATTTTGGATTTACAGCTGTAGCAATGGGGGATGCATCTCACTGGAACCTATTCTGTTATCTATTTCCATCCCGGTATACTCGCTATTTCATTTGATTTTTTGTTTAACATTTCTTTTTGTGTTACTCCGTTTTGAATATATGTTTTTTGCATTCCAGTTATCAAACATTTGTATTCTCAAACATTTCCTGTCTTTGTTCCGTACTGGTGGTGCAGAGCCCCTCTTTGCGGGTCCATGGGAATTTTCCATTGTACAGGCTGCCTGTTCCCTGTGGTGCAAGGGAAGGGGCAGGCACTGTTATTACAGATGGAGCCCAGGGCATGACATGCAGGAGCGTGAGTGAGTGCCAGTCTTGCTCTATGCAGCTGGTTTATCCAAGTGAAAACAACATGTTAAAAACGATAAGCGTGTTGCATTGATTTACTCAAAAGTAAAAGCATACAGTAACCGTCTGATTTGATAGTTTAAAAAAAACAAATACAACAATGTATAGTTTCATTTGAACTATTCTGGATTAGAGCATTATTGTCCACAAAGACAAGGAGCATCTGTATAATTAAAGGTAAAGTAGTGGATAAGAGGTTCTACATTAACGGTGAGGCAATACCAACAGTGTCTGAGAACCCGGTGAAAAGTCTTGGGAGATGGTATTATGGGGACCTAAAGGACACAGTTTGTGTGGGAGAATTCAGACATCAAGCAGTGCAAACTTAAACTCTGGTGCTTTCAGTTTGGTCTACTACCAAGACTGTGGTCACTCACTGTGTATGAGGTTTCCTTGACAACAGTAGAGAAGCTGGAAGTGTTAATCAGTTCATACGTCAGGAAATGGTTAGGAGTTTCACGCTGCCTCAGCAGTGGGACTGTATGGTAAAGGGATACTGCAGCTGCCAGTCTCGGCTGTAACCGAGGAGTTTAAGTGCACCAAGGTTCGATTGGAAATGACATTGGTAGAGTCACACGATGATTGTGTGAGGGAGGCACCACCTGTGTTGAAAACTGTAAGGAAATGAGCAGAAAAGGAAGCTGTGGAAGATGCAAAGGCTGCCCTTCGTATCAATGATATCATGGGGCAAGTACAGCATGGAAGAGGAGGCCTTGGTCTCAGTTCAGCTCCTACATGGCACAAGGCAGCCCCAGCTCAACTGAGGAAGATGGTAGTCAATGAGGTGCAAAAGCAGGAGAAGAGGATGAGGTGTGTAAAGGCAGTTTCCCAGGCTAAGCAGCGAGAATGGACGAGATGGGAGAGTGTGGAACAACGCAAGATCGGCTGGCGAGATCTATGGACAATGGAACAGAGCAGGATCAGTTTCCTCATCAGGTCAACATGTGATGCTCTCCCATCACCACAGAACCTTAATCTATGGGTAGGACAAGATCCGTGGTGTCCTTTGTGTTCATCGCCAGCTACATTAAGACACATTTTGACAGGTTGCAAGGTGGGTCTTAGTCAAGGACGGTTTACTTGGCGTCATGACCAGGTGCTGTGATGTTTGGCCTTAGCATTGGAAGACAAGCGCAGCATGACCAACAGGTTGCCAACAATGCCAGCAATATATGACACACGAAGAACAACATTCCTCCGTCCAGGGGAGCAACTACCAAGAAAAGGTATTAAAGGTTGAATACTTATGCAAGCAAGATATTTCAGTTTTTTATTTTTCTTAAAAATATTTCCCAACGTAAAACCAATGTCACAATAATTGATTTTGAGTTTCAGTGTTTTAAAATAAAATATCAAACAGAACGAAATTTGTAATTCATTTGTAATTCCATTTGTAATTCAGTAATATGAGAGAATTGGTCAGGGGTATGAATACTTTTGCAAGGCACTGTGTGTGTGTGTATATATATATATATATATATATATATATATATATATATATATATATATATATATATATATATATATACAGTACTGTGCAAAAGTTTTAGGCAGGTGTGAAAAAATGCTGTAAAGTAAGAATGCTTTCAAAAATAGACATGTTAATAGATTATATTTATCAATTAACTAAATGCAAAGTGAGTGAACAGAAGAAAAATCTAAATCAAATCCATATTTGGTGTGACCACCCTTTGCCTTCAAAACAGCATTAATTCTTCTAGGTACACTTGCACAAAGTCAGGGGATTTTGTAGGCATATAGTCAGGTGTATGATTAAACAATTATACCAAACTGGTGCTAATGATCATCAATTCAATATGTAGGTTGAAACACAATCGTTAACTGAAACAGAAACAGCTGTGTAGGAGGAGTAAAACTGGGTGAGGAACAGCCAAACTCAGCTAACAAGGTGAGGTTGCTGAAGACAGTTTACTGTCAAAAGTCATACACCATGGTAAGACTGAGCACAGCAACAAGACACAAGGTAGTTATACTGCATCAGCAAGGTCTCTCCCAGGCACAAATTTCAAGGCAGACAGGGGTTTCCAGATGTGCTGTCCAAGCTCTTTTGAAGAAGCACAAAGAAACGGGCAACGTTGAGGACCGTAGACGCAGTGGTCGGCCAAGGAAACTTACTGCAGCAGATGAAAGACACATCATGCTTACTTCCCTTCGCAATCGGAAGATGTCCAGCAGTGGCATCAGCTCAGAATTGGCAGAAAACAGTGGGACCCTGGTACACCTATCTACTGTCCGGAGAAGTCTGGTCAGAAGTGGCCTTCATGGAAGACTTGCGGCCAAAAAGCCATACCTCTGACGTGGAAACAAGGCCAAGCGACTCAACTATGCAGGAAAACACAGGAACTAGGGTGCAGAAAAATGGCAGCAGGTGCTCTGGACTGATGAGTCAAAATTTGAAATATTTGGCTGTAGCAGAAGGCAGTTTGTTTGCCGAAGGGCTGGACAGCGTACACGAATGAGTGTCTGCAGGCAACAGTGAAGCATGGTGGAGGTTCCTTGCAAGTTTGGGGCTGCATTTCTGCAAATGGAGTTGGGGATTTGGTCAGAATTAATGGTCTCCTCAATGCTGAGAAGTACAGGCAGATACTTATCCATCATGCAATACCATCAGGAGGCATCTGATTGGCCCCAAATTTATTCTGCAGCATGACAACGACCCCAAACATACAGCCAAAGTCATTAAGAACTATCTTCAGCGTAAAGAAGAACAAGGAGTCCTGGAAGTGATGGTATGGCCCCACAGAGCCCTGATCTCAACATCATCGAGTCTGTCTGGGATTACATGAAGAGAGAGAAGCAACTGAGGCTGCCTAAATCCACAGAAGAACTGTGGTTAGTTCTCCAAGATGTTTGGGCCAACCTACCTGCCGAGTTCCTTCAAAAACTGTGTGCAAGTGTACCTAGAAGAATTGATGCTGTTTTGAAGGCAAGGGTGGTCACACCAAATATTGATTTGATGTAGATATTTTTCTTCTGTTCACTCACTTTGCATTTTGTTAATTGATAAATATAAACTATTAACATGTCTATTTTTGAAAGCATTCTTACTTTACAGCATTTTTCACACCTGCCTAAAACTTTTGCACAGTACTGTATATATATATATATATATATATATATATATATATATATATATATATATATATATATATATATATATACACACACACACACACACATAATCACAATGTTTTTCTACATAACATGCTAAACTATGGTGACCTGTTTCAAAATACACCCTATTTTGCCATCTGATTGATATTTATTTATTTTTTATTTTATTTATTTATTTAAATATATATAATTTTTTTTTTCTTGATCAGCTTCAGCCTCATCCATCATCATCTTATGTGGCATGATGAAGTACCACATGGGCCTTTTTAAAAAGATGTGTGTGCTTTAGTATCATCATTTCCATTTCAAGTAGAGAATATTAACCATTACAAATGAGTGTTTCCCCTTTAAAACACCCGTTAACTGAGATACTGTGGCCCCCGCACCTGGTGATACCTGGACAAAGGTTACCATTCGGTGCCCAGCGCTGGCGCCGAGCTCCGGTACGGAGTGGCACTGACTACTGTGTACACTATCTGTGTACTGCCTGTATACTGTGCGCTCCGACACTGTATACTATGCATACTGACACTGTCTGTTATTTAACTGACACTGTCTTAAGTGCTCTGACACTGTCTGCTGTATGCACCGACAATGTCCATATTGTGCACTGCTGTCCGGACACTGTCCATATTGTGCACATACACTAATTTGTGTGTGCATGTTGTGCGCACTGACACTATATTGTTTGTACTGACACTGTCTGCTCTGTGCACTGACACTGTCTATTGCGCACTACACTATTCTAAGTGCATTAACACTGCCCATTCTGTGCACAGACACTAATTTTTTTGTGCGCCAATATGTGTGAGCACTGACACTGTCACTGCCTTTTGTGCACTGACGCCATTTATTGCGTACAATGACACTGTATACTGTATGCACTGACTCTGTATACTGTGTGTACTGACACTGTCCGTTTTGTCTACACTGACACTGTATACTGTGTGTACTGATACTGCCTACTCTGTGTATTGGCATCATCGACTGTGTGCATTACTGCTGTACTGACACTGCTTACTGTTGCTACTGTGTGCACTACTACATAGTGCAGAGTCTGTTTCTACCGTGCCTGGGTTTCATGCATGTGTTTCTTGCAAGGCCAAGTTGCTTCTAGAAGATGATCATGTTAAGTGCATTCTCTGTCTGGGTCCTGAGCTCACTCAGGAGGCTCTGATTGATCGCACTTTGTTTGATTTTTGTGCCCACTTCACCAAGCGAATGCTGGACTGTCATTCCAGGAAACGCTCCCTCACGTCCGCTTGGCATCGCCATGCTCAGTCAGTGAGGCTGGACCCTCCCCCCGTGGATCTGTGTCAAGGGAGGGTGAGCATCACAGTGGAAAGAGTCCAGTCGAGAAGCCATGCTCCTCGCTTTCCTCCTCATTTTCCTCTCCCATTTCTCCCCGCCCTCCCCCTCCAAAATCAAGGAAGAAGAAAGCTTGCCGTTCACGTTCGGCAGATAGAGAGCACATAGATAAGATCTGGAAGGTCCTGTCACACCAACAGTTTGCTGCCAGAGCACTCAACACCACCAGTATCACAGGTCTCTTACCCACTCGTCCCACCTGCCCCTGTGCAGGCAAGGGCATGTTATCTAAGGAGTGATGCGCTTTCTATTGTTGCCTCTGAGGAGGCTCATGAATAGGATATAGCGTTCCCATCTGATGGTGCAGACTCTTAACAGCGCCCGGCTTTTCTTATCGGAAGAGCTTATGCCTGTAATACAGTCGGCTACTGCAGTTTTGCAGCCTACTGCATAGTGGCACTCTAAGCCCGTTTCACCAGAAAGCAATGGCTGTTGCAGCTCAGCAGGCCAGGCGTCTGATTCACCATGGGGCACGCCTATTTTTTCACATCCACATAAAACCAGTGTACAGGAAGTACCTGAGGATAACTTTTCAGGAACAATAACAGTTCTGTGTTCTGCTGTTCGGCCTCTCTGTAGCTCCATGCGTACTTGCAAAGTGCATGGAGGCTATATGGCCCTGTTGAGACTCAGAGGCATCAGGGTCCTCAACTAAAAGGACGATTGGCTCTTTTGGGAGAGTTTCGGGAGTGCAGAGGTAGACCTCTTTGCCTCTCAGGAGTCGGCACACTGTCCCCTGTGGTTGTCCATAAAAGGAGACGGGACATCTGGGAGTAGTAGCACGTCTACTCTGTGTGTTTCCACCACTGGCGCTGCTACCTCTGTCTGGAAAAGATCAGGCACAACCAGGCCAGGGCGCTCTTAATAGCCCCATACTGGCCCAGGAGAGTTTGGTTCTCCTCTCTGATGCAGCTTCTCAGTGGCGTATTTCAGGCGTGGTGCTTGTCTCGGGTTTGAACCCACGACATGCCCCATGGCAGTTATACTGCAATTTTTACAGGACCTTTTTGATGAGGAGAAATCCCCATCTACTTTAAAGGCCTATTTGGCAGCCATCTCGGTGTGCCATGTAAAAATAGATTTCTCCCCAGGAGCTCATTTCCTGGCAGGGCAGTTTTTGAAAGGCCCCCGACAGCTTTGGCCACCGGTGAAGGATGTGGAGGTTGAATGCAGTGCTTAATGTACTAATGAAACCTCTGTTCGAGACCATGCACTCAGCTGAGCTCAAATTTTTGTCTTTCAAGGCGGCTTTCTTGCTTGTAATCACCTCTGCTAAGCGGGTGAGTATCTGTATCGAAAGCCTGTCTAATATTTTCAACGTCCAGAACAAAGGTTACCCTTCATACTAACCTGGGTTTTTTTGCCAAACACCATCACGGCTTTTCATGTTAACCAGTCGGTGGAATTTGAGGCTTTCCATCCCCCTCCTTTCCACTGACAGGGAGTGCCAGCTCTATACGCTTTGCGCAGAGCGGGCATTAGCATATTATGTTGACAGGACTAAAAGCTGGAGACAATCAGAACAATTATTTGTCTGTTACGGAGCTAAGTCCCAAGGACAGTCTCTGTCTAAACAGTGTGTCTAAATGGTTGACAGGCACAGTCAAGACTGCTTATGAACTGGCCAATCTGTCCTTGCCAGAGAAGTTCACTGGCCATTCCCCCAGGGGTCAGGTGACTTCATGGGCTTTGTTCCAGGGTGCATCTGTCCAGGACATATGCAATGCAGCAGTGTAGGCTTCCCCCATACTTTTACTAGGTTCTACCAACTGAATGTCGTAGATCCACATAACCCTGGTTTCGGCACTAGAGTGCTGAGGGTGGCTTCCCAATCCACCCGCACAACAGAACATTAGGTAAGTTTAAATTTTGTCTCTTCCAGCTATTGCTGGATGCTGATTACTAGCACAAGGCGGTTTTGGCTCAGCTTTGTAGCTCAGTGAGGTACTACCATTTCCTTGCGACAGCTTGGGTATACTCCCCCATTTATAATGGTTAATATTCCCTACTTGAAAGGGAACGTTAGGTTATTATCATAACCTTGATTCTCTGAAATAGGAATATTAACCATTAACTTCAGGGTCGCGGCGTTCATGGTTGCAATCCTCGAAGGAAAATTACATCATTGTCAGTGCATGCAGCTCCTTTATGCTCTCCAGGGCGGAGCAGCAGCTGCGTCACGCTGCTCTGACGAGAAGTCTTTGGTATAAAGTTTCAGGTTCGGGTGTCTTAAAGGGGAAACACCCATTTGTAATGGTTAATATTCCTATTTCAGGGAACCAGGGTTATGATAATAGCCTAACATTTATAAGTACGTGAAGCATTAACATCAGTCTTTTTTTTTTATTGAACAGGTTATTACTGATTTATTTATTTATTTTAATCAAATATTACCCTCTAAAACATAAAATAATCCGTAGGGTGTGGTAATAACTGATCTGCATTAGCAGGAGTCTACTGTATAGACATGTGTGTTGGGTCTGCGCATCACCACTGACCTCATTGTGCGCCATTTTAATGCGTTATTAATCGGGTAAAAGGGCTTCTCACCCGGGCTCTAGAGTGAGGAAGGGGAAAGGAATACTGCAGAGTTCCTGTTATTGTTTCCATAAGTCTTCTCCTGGGCAGCTGTGCTTTCACGGCATCATATTTTTTTTCCATTGACAAAGTAATTGGTGCTATAATTTATTCCATATTTTTGTACACGTAGTCCCGGAAATCATTCATCCAAAGTTGAAAAAATGCAAATGTATTATTTGCTTGACACCTGCAGATGACTGTTTGTTTTTGTTTTTTTTCTGTGTGTGTTTCCATCAAAGGTTGATGTTAATCAAGCAAGGTTAAAATTGAAGGCTGATAAATTCAAGATATTGTCTGGTGGTTTCAGAAACATAATTGGAAACAATTTCCTTAGCTGGGTACAGTGACCAAAGCTTCCCACTGTCTTGTCCGAGTGCACTGTTGAAGCATAGTGATTTATAATAGTACTTTTTAGTTATTTTATGGTTATACTGTACATAAGTGGGAGCATACAATTTGGGCATAATCAAAACTGTCATAAAAAAAATGTAGATTGTATATTATCATGGTTAAAAAAAAAATACAATTATTTAACAATGTCCTTGAGTAGTGGAAACATAGAGCCATCATTTTTGCCATAAAAGTAACATTTCCTATTGCCACAGCCAAATTCAAATGTTTTGAAACAAAAGGCCAAGTTTGGTAAGCTATCTGTTGAATATGTTTTCACTGTCTGTTTTTGTTTGTTTATTTTAATACGTGTAATATTTGCTAATGCAACTTTTTTCTTCCCCTCTTATTTCACCTACTGTAGGGCAGTCCGGTTTTTGTGCACGCAGGCCCATTTGCTAACATCGCACACGGCAACTCTTCTGTTTTGGCAGATAAGATCGCTCTGAAGTTAGTTGGAGAAGGAGGCTTTGTAGGTAAGCCTATTGTTGTCAACTACATCTGTTTCCTGGATGCTGCTGTATTTTGTGTTTTTTTGCAGTGAAAGGTCAAACGTCCTGTTGCGGCCAAGAGAGAGGTTTTCCATGAACATAGTTTGCATCCCACCACTATAGAATTCCTGTTTGCTGTATTACCGCATAGGGTTGTGTGAACCTAAGTTTTTTTTTTTTTTCTCCGGTATTACCCCATGGGGTTGTGTTAAAGTCCCCCCACCCCACCGATACATTTGCACGAAATTGCCTGAATTTGAATTTTTTTTTTAGGATTATTTTATTTTACATTATGAAGGTTAAAAGCAGTCCCTGAGGTTTATGACTTGTTTCACTGGTTTGAAGATCCATTACTCTGTTAGACTATTAGAAGTGCCCAACATTCTGTGTCTAATGTAGTAAACTTAGAACATATAATTTTAATGAACATTGTATAAATCAGTCCTGACTTGGATAGGTCAGCCCAATGTTTTAATATGTTTAATGATATTGTTCTCGTATGTGCACTACCTAGCCCTTGATGATTAGAATTAATATTACTATATTTAAACCCATTAGCTATGTGTCCATGTATTAATGTTTGCTGTGTTCATGTATTGAAAGTGGAAAATCACTTTCACTGCATGATTCACTTTGCTTTATTTGTGGAACCACTTAAAGCTGCTCATTAGAGGTAATAAAGAATGTACTGTTCTGTTTTTATAATGCATGTAGTCTATGCTTCATGCATGCTACTGTAAATTTCAGGGTTTTGAATTGTAATATTTAAGATTTTTGCTAAATGAGCAGGTGATGATTTGCATAGTTGAGTGATAGATTGAGTTTAGATGGAATGTGTACAGAGATTAAAATAATTTGAGCGTGGAAGTCCAAGTAAAGATTGGTCAAAACGTTTAGGGTGTGACAATAAATGTCAACACTGATGAGAGACTGCAAAACACGTAACAGTAAGAACAATAAAATGAGGATACTGTAGACTTGATTTGCTTCAATTCCTTATTGATTTTCAGTGGCTGTAAATGCTGTGGCTAACCACCTGAAGTTTGAATAGAAAAACAGGCAGTTGCTTTTAAACGTGTGTTTTTTTTATAGTCCACATTTTCTTGTTTTATTTTTTTTATTTCTATTTTAAAGGTTAACATGTGGAGAATCATAAAGGGAGGCTGACTTGGTGTCTGCTAATATGCAGGTATACAGCCTGACATGCTGTCCAAGTTAAATGTACTTTCAATTTTGTTTATTTGCTCTTCTTTCTTATTGATTACATTTCAGTCCTAAGAGTTCCCTTGAACCCAATATTTCGGTCGTTTTTATAACAAGGCTTTAACTCGAAGTTGCAAATTCTCTTTTGAGGGTTGTATTTTTGTCCTTTTATAAGTGCAGGAGTTTTGTTTCAAGGTCAGTCTTGGTAAGGAAACTTTTTCACAGCGGGATCCATAACTCTGGAAAAAAGATCCTCCCGTCTCACCGAACAGGTAGTGTATTCATAAGTAAACCGCCATTTATAGGTTACTTATTTCAAAATGTTTTCAATAAAAATACACATTTGCTGTATTTGAGCTTGTTGGGGCAATGAAAAAGATGCCCCATCAAGCTTTATTACCGGAATATACATTGGATAAGAGCAGTGAACATTTTTCCTCCACTTATTTCTGAAGGATTTCAACATGTCTGTAATATAATGTACCTAACTTGCATTTGATTTGATAAAATGCTTGTCTTGCCTTTCGAACAAATATACAAAAATAATATATTTTTTAATCAAAAATGTTTTGGTGTGGTAGAAATGTAAAAATGGTCCCAGTAAGAGTGCAGTAGCAATTATTTATATACTTTTCTTTTTGTACTCCAGAGGCTCCAACTAGTCCAGCAATTGAACCACTTAGCATGGTTACATATGTCTTGTTCCATTAGACTGGCTTTAAGACTCTTGCAGTTTATTATTGGTGTTTTGTTGTTAATCTGAGACTGGCACCTAAATTCTCGGGTTGAGTCTCGCTCTTGAAGCTCGGCATCTTATTGCAGGATGTCTAGAGACTTACATCACACATTCTTATGGCGTGTGCTACAGATCTCCGGACAACATCTTGATTGTTTAAAATGATCTAACACTTGATGGTTTTTCCAGTTTCAACATACTTAATTGCCTGCCTGACTGTGTAGTGTTGGCTGTAGAGAAGAAGTTTTAACCAGTAGATCAGTGGCTAGAATCCAGTGTAGAGGAGACAAATGCTTGCCCCAGATTTTGCCCTCTGGCAATCTGTTAACGTCTTGGTTTGTAGCTCATTTACATTAATGATCGTTTCAAACAAACCCACAAAAAATTGTATCACCATAATCTTTCCAAAAAAGGAGTTGGGGTAAACCGCTTTTAAAATGTAATCCTTTTTATATCATTATTCTCTTTGTATATTAAGTGCCTGGTATTTTCCTTTGTTACAAGTAGAAAGGTTTGTATTACACAATCATTTTTTGCAAACAAAGATCCACATAGAACACAAATATTAGAAGCTCTTGACAATTTATTTCATATCCCACTTAATGAGCAGTACAGAAACATAACTTCATGTATTACCTTGAGCATCAGTCAGTGAAACCCAATAGCTTTTACAGTATATTATTGGTCCTTTAATACATCCTAACATGTATGAATTTAATCCATGCATGTGTTTATATAAAACGAAATTAGTCTAAACATTATCGTGGCCCAGCCTTGTGTTTTTTTTACCCTAAACTTCTTTTTATTTATTTATTTATTTATTCTTTTGGAAACGTATGTGTGCATCCTGGTCAAATCCAGACTTTGCTATTGAATGTAGCAAAGTGACAGCAATTTTATTAATGTTTACTATATTTCTGTATAAAGATTGTCATCTGGAACTTGTCAAAACCCAACAAGGGTGCCCTGGTCATGGGCAACAGCCCAACAAAAAGCTTTCACTGTCGAAATACAGTTGTGAGGAATGTCAAGAAAGCAGAGGCATCTAAGTGGTTTTCATAAAAATATACAGTAAGTTATGAATGGTTTACAATTCAACAGCTGAGTAAATAGTTAACAACCAGCACCATCTGTTAACCTTTTTGAATTGCCAAGTGACTTTTAATCACATTAATTTTAATTAAAAAGAAAAAAAAATCTTATCAGATTTGCAGTAATTAAAATGAATGACATGCTCATAAATAAAGAATTATAAAGGATTTCACATTTTTTTCAGATCGGGACACATAATGTACTCTGTTGCTTTGTCACTTATATTGTATTGCTTTTGGCTGAACCCTTAATCTGATGCTTTGCTGGCCAAGAACATGCTGAATGGAAAGATCCACACCTGGTTCAAAACCCGGGAGTCACACACATCTCAAGATATCCCATTCCTAATATATTATTTGTGTAATCCTCTAGTAGGAGAGGGATGGTTAGCTGTCATAGATGCTTTGCAGTTCAGTTGTTGATGTAGAACAGACTGGTTATTGGAAGCACTTTCAGCTACTCCAGCACAGTCTCCTTAGAACACAAAGCAAAGATATATAGGTGTGGGGAGGGGGACAATTCTACTTAATTTGCCTTACCACAGACTTATCCTTTTAAATTGAAGTTGCTAACCTTGTAGATTCGACTTGCAGTCTTTTGTGCAGTACAATCTTTTTTTAAGATTTACAATTTAACTATTGTATAAATGTGGTCTTTTAATAATGCTTGATTTATTTACGTGTTCATTTTTACCCCCCCACCCCATACATAAATGAGATTTTAGCCTGAAAGGGTTTATTTTTTACTGTATTAATCAGCCAGATATACGTTCTGGGCTATTACCTGCACAGATCAGATACACGGCATTACTCCCATTACTGCCCTTGAGTCCCCAGAAATAGTAGTAATTCAATACCAATGTCTGTCTTTGCTTATACTTCAGATTGAATAAGCATATTGCTTCAATTACCCAGTGACCCAGCCACAAGGTGGTCTCGCCTCTGCTATTTCTCTCATCATCCTATTCTCTCGGGATAAATCAGCATTGTACTAGCACTGAAGGCTGGTAGATACATTCCTGTGCCTTTCTTTCTTGAACTCTTTGATTCATGCTAATAAAGCCAATGTTTCATCTGATCTGCAAAGCATATGCTCTCCCTCTACCTCCAGCTCTGAAAACAGTTATGATTAGGTTTATATAAGTTAAACCAGGAAATGTTGTGTTTTCTTGTGATCCAGCTATACTCTGCTTTCTGATGTATTGCTGTGAATTCTTCTGTTCTCCCACTGCTCTAGTGAAAGACTGTACTGATCTGCAGAAGTTTTTTCTAATTACTACTGGCAGAGGACGAGCTGCCGACCTCGCCTCTGCCAGAACACATTTAAATAAAAATAACAACAAAACAAAAAAACGCACGGCTACGCAGTCATACATATACATAAATAAATCATCATAATAATAATAATAATACAAAACACATATAGTTTATAGGAGCATGGCTTTGCCCTGCCCCTTTCTCATGTACAGGGCTCCAACCCCCAGGCGCCGGGCTATGGCACAGGGGTGGTGGTCTCCTCACATCCCCGCCTTCTTCGTAGCCAGCAGCTCCATCGTCTGGGGCTCCGGCCACGTTCGCTCCTGCAACAAAACTGCTGCGGGGGGAGCTGGTCTCCTAACCTCCCCCACCACCCCTTCTTTGTGACCGGCAGTGCCCCTTTGTGGGGCTCCGACCACAGTTTTCCCTGCTGCCATGAAGGGCTGGCAGCGACCCCAGGCGAAGCAGAGCCGGCAGCGACCCCAGGCGACGGCGGCAGCAGGCTTTTATTTACTATGGCCGTGGGGTTAACTGTCAATTATCTCTTTTTTTTAATTACTACTGGCAGAGGACGAGCTGCCGACCTCGCCTCTTCCAGAACACATTTAAATGAAAATAATAAAACTAAAACACCCTGCCCCCTTCTCATGTACAGGGCTCCTGGCCCTGTTACAGAACGTAATCTAGATATTATTTTATTTAACATCATGTAATCAAAGAAAATACTAAATGATATTGCAAAAGTTTACTGGAAGCCATAATAGTAGTACAGTGTTTCATGTTAGATTTCAAAATGTCACATTTTTCAATTTGTTTGTTTTTCGTTAACTATATGGAAAACTAAAGCAGTATGTAATTCAATGTGTTAATGTAACATTGTTCAGCAGGTTTCATTTGACTTTATAAATCAAAATTAGTTAATTTAATAGGGTACTGCAAAACTTCTGGCCATAGCTGTAAATTTACAGCGTTACTCATGACAATAAAAAACATTTGGCCATTATCGGTATAGTATAGCTAGGGTGCATGGCTGCTACGGATTTAAGCAATACTGTGATTTTTAGAGCTGAATTTAAAACAGTTGTAAATGGTGACTTACAGATTTTACATTGGTATGAAAAAAAAAAAAAAACTTCAAGTTTTTACTTGAGTTGACAACTTTGGCTTTTCAATTAAGCATACGGAAAGGTTTGATTTCTGATGGGTAAGTCAGGCCAAAAGAAAACCTAAAGTTTGTTCAAGGAACTATTCTAAAGATAATTAGTAAAACTAACTACAACTTTTTTACTGCTATCTGTTGCATAAATATACTTAGATTTGCTGCCAACATCATTCTTAAGTTTAAATATTACAAAGTCTTGATTTTTAAGTTACTTAACCCACAATTACAATAGGCCTCATTTCATGGTTGGTTTTGTACTTCTAATGTAACTGCATGAGATTCAATTAAATAAAAACAACAATGCTCTATACACTTCATCATTATACTGCTAAACAAAAAAAAAAAAGCAAAATTAAATTGACTTCATCGGGATAACTCTGTAGCAGTGTTGCCTGGTATTGCTTTATTATTGTGTATTTCGATTAAAGTGTAACTTGCACAAACACAGAAAACTGTAACTTTCTCTGGTAAGTAGATGCAGTATTAAATGGCAGAGATTAACCGTGTGATTAGCCTTTCTCACAAGCTCCAACTAAAACTGGAGTGAACTGTGTATACATTTGGTTTTGTTAGGTGTATTAGATATAAAGCTGCCTAAAGCAATGTGACAGCAGGGGAGCAAAAGGCATCATTTTGTCCGTAGTGTACAAAATGGAAAAACGTTTCCAGATTGCATTGTAAAGTACATCTTTTTTACACTTTGTTCTCGCAAATTATATCCAGTAGAAACCAAAACTAATTTAATGAACGTACAAATACGAAATTGGTTAATCTGCTGTCAGATATTGTTAATGTGGTCTGATATTGTAAGTGCAAAATTATTATTTGCAAACATGACCCAAAGCCTTTTAAAAAAATTAAGTATAGTAACATGACATTCATTTCTCTAAGGATGAACTTCATCAGCCTGAGCGATTGGCTGCTGTGTCGATTTTATAGAGTTTGTGTTTTTTTCCAAAACCACAACTAATCCCTGATGGCGTACACAATGATGAGATGTTGCTTGCATTCTGATGATGCTCAGTAAATGTTTAATTTGTAATATACTGAATATTGAACCTTAGTTTTTGGCTTCTCGCTGGCTATTAGTGGAAACAGTAACAGTACTCCCTTCCTTTCTTCATGTACATTACAGAGAGTCCTCTTAAAAAATAAAACACAGTAAAAAAACACCAGTTACCTGCTAGTTTCTTACCGTGAGAGCTTTCTAAAATAAATAGTTTTTCAGTTTTTATTAATTATAGTATCTGGTGAAGAGGGAAGTGAAGCTTTGGATGTACAGTACAATATAATGGAAAAAAAAACAGTATAGCGTGAGCAGAACAGATTGCAAAATAATTTTTCAGGCAGGAGTAGATAAGAAAAAGCAGGTTACTAACTCCAACAGTAACATTCTCTTGGTTTGAGTCCAAGAGAATGTTACTGTATATCTCTTGCTTGTCTGTTGTGTAGTGAAGTGGATTTTTGAATTGTCAGTAAGGTTATTGCTGGGCTTTGCTCAGTAGTGGCTTTGCCAAGGGGAACAAGTTAAGGTTTAGATGCAGTTAAAGTGGATGCAAGCCAAGTTCACAATCAGTAGCTCAAAGCCTGCTATTACCTTAAGTAAATAATCATATGGAAGTTTTTATTTAGTTCATAAAATCAATTATGGGGTGGGTCACGTGATGAGTCATAGCGAGAGGCTGTAATACAAAGGAGCTCCTGTTAGGAGTCATTTATAATTGTAATTTAAAATCAGAAAAATGTGATTAATATACTTTATTTATTGTTTCTTAAAACCCACGAGATGGAAAAAACAGTTTCGGAACCAAGATACCAAGTGATAAATCTGCTAAGAAAAGACTAAAACACTCCAACTCAAAATGGCGCCGGTTAACCACCTACAGAGAACTCGAGCCTAATGTATGAGTTGATCAGCATTAAAGAGATGCATTCAGATCTGTGTTATCCTCCGGCACTATAGGTCTGGTGGCTTCGCTGTGGATCCGCAGTGCAGAAAATGACAGATTGGCAGGAACACGTTTCGGAGGACACGTGTTTCAGCCTCTGTTTCCCGAGTCGCTGGGGGGTTGCAGCGGTGAACTGGAATAAAATTAATAATTGGGCATTCCAAATTGGGGAGAAAACCAGGGTAAAAACCATTGGCGACAACTAAGTTTAAAAATAAATAAATAAAAATGTTCTGGCGAGTTAGTTGAAATTTCATGAACAGTTGTTGCTGTCGAAAAACGTACTGCTGAAGCAGAGACACGCATTTCATGTCTAGAAGATAAAATGTTAAAAATGGAAAAAGTCATTCACATTCAACAAACACAGCTAACGAATACTACAGGACCAGGAAAACAGAAATACTGTAGAAGGAATAATTTAAGGATTGTCGGTGTTCCTGAAGAAGCTGGGGGGGATAACTGTTCTGATTTTGTGAAGAACTTATTATGTGAATTATATGGAAAGGGAAATTGGACAATAGTACTTTGGAAATTGAAAGCGCACACAGAGCACTCGTGCCAAAACCTAGAGATGGAGGTAAACCGCACTCAATTGTTGTCAAACTGCTGCGTTTTCCTCACGAACAACACGTACTGAATTTAACAAGGGCCAACCCAGATGTTGCCTACAAAGGACACATGATTTCCATTTCCCCTGACCTGTTCGGGTGAGCTTCAGATGAAATGCAGGAAACTCACGCCAGGCAGGAGGATCCTTAAAGAAAAAGGGGTTCGGTATGGTGTGTTATACCCATCAACGCTAAAGGTGACTTGCAAGAACAATACTGTTCTACCGAAAACCTTTGAAGCGGTGAAAGATTACCTTCGTGTTAATTTTAACTTAATTCTTAAGGACCAAGATACTCAAGAAATGGAACAATAAATGCACAACGAAGCATTTATTTATTTATTTATTTATTTATTTATTTATTTATTTATTTGATTAGTGGTTACATGGAGTTTATGCCAATAATATACAAACCTGGTAGTTTGTTTATTTGTTTGTTTATTATTTTATCAACTATATGTTGATAAAATTATTACCTATTATTTTCTAGTTTCTTATCCATCCATTTTTTCAATATTCTTAAGAAATAAAAATAATTTATTTCATGATTATTTGTATTTCATACAAAAAGAAAATCACATTAACTAAACTGTACAGCTCTGCTTTGTGCCTGCTTGTAGTATTTGCCATGCACATAGTGCTGTGCAGTGGTTATGTCATGTGACTACAGTATATGCAATTTAGGCAGGAAATTGAAATACTACACACTGTTAACAAGAAAAGCGTGCAGCGTGAGTTTTGCACAGCGATGGAGGGAAGCTCTTCTGTACGTCCTGCAAATCACAACTGAAAATCGTCTGTTTGACAGGCATTTAGATTTCAGGTAATCACCGAAAGAGAAAGGCGGAATTACAGAACAGTACCACGACTGCTTTACTTGCAAACAAACTAAACGGTGACTTCCATGTTCCAAAAGTCCACTGAAAACCATGAAGCACGAAACACATTACACTTTGACCTGGCAGAGGCATTTGTTTGGGCAAATATCCCTCTTGAAATATTGGACAACCAAAAGTTACATGTAGCAAATGGTGGAGCCATTCCTTCATCAACCCAGCAGAGACATGAATACTTACCTGAAGTCGCAGACTATCACAAGCAGGAGATTATGGAATTGGTAAAATAGTCTGGTTGCTTGTCAGTGGTCACTGACGAGTCGACTGATGCACAAGATCATTATGGGTTACACATTGTATTTGTTTT
Organism: Acipenser oxyrinchus oxyrinchus; assembly: GCA_030684275.1. Taxonomy (NCBI): domain Eukaryota; kingdom Metazoa; phylum Chordata; class Actinopteri; order Acipenseriformes; family Acipenseridae; genus Acipenser; species Acipenser oxyrinchus. Next base: position 63,811,376 of record CM060252.1, on the reverse strand, counting down.
GCAAGACCTAAATGGTGAACGTGCACCTGACGTACTAGAACTGAAAGCTGTCCTTGCAGATACACTTTACCTACAGGCTGTTAATTACAACACTGTTTGACAAGCTATGTAAAGTGCTTGAATAACATTTTTGTGTGTGATCCATGTTGCACAACCGTGAGATTTAATCACTCACATGTGATTTCTGTCGTATGGTACAAGTCAATAAAGGCATACACAGTTTAACAAGCCCCGTACCTTGAGTACCCTGGTTGTTGTGGACGAGTAATTATCTAGGTGGCCCCCAACGAAGGGTCGGATTAACCAATATGCCAATAATGCTATTCGCCATAATATGTGTAGGGCCCCCAAAATATGGGTTAACGTAGGGCCCCCACGTCCTTTAATCTGGCCCTGATTGTATATATTAAAATGCTTTTTTCTTTGATAGTATGTTTCTGGAATACAATAGAAAATAGTTCACTGTCACCTTTTTTTTCTACAATCTTGAAACGCTACACTTCTAAAATATAAAAGCTATACAACCTATCCTTTGAAACAATTGGTGTTTTGGTATTTGTCGGCTTTGGGATTGGCAAATATTTGGGGATATAAGGTTCCCAGGAGCTGGAATCATGTGACCTACCTGCACCTAAAATAAATCATCATAATATACATCGGATAGAAAGTCTCAGCTGTACTGCTGGTGGGGAAAAGAAAAAAAAAAAAAAAAAAAAGATTTGCAAAAAGTGGAGTCATCTTAGACTTGGCAGTCATGAATTCTGGGTTGATGTTTGCTGAAATAAACATGTTGTAGTTCCATTAGTGAGTGATTTATTATGGACCACTAGGGAAACTGATTCAGCACTGAAGGATATCATAACAAAGAAGCAGCTGCTGTTTCACAACCAATACATATTTGAACTTGATTCAATGAATTAGCAATGAGCAAAATAAACAACTGTAAAAGGATTGAAAGTCTGGACACCTAACCCCACTTTCTGACCTGAAATCAGTGATTCTTTTTCCAGAAAATTATTCTACACTGCAGGATCCCCAAACTAGTTGGAATAAAAAAGAAAGAAAGAAAAGAAAACTATTTTGAATTGAATAAACGTAGATACACACCTGACTGGAACTCTTTGTCTGCACACAGCAGGTTGGATGCGAAGACGATGCTAATAAGTCCCTCTTTTCTATTTTCAGTTGATGCCTTCCTTTATCTTTAGCAGATGTCAGCATTATTGTATTTGTACTTGTATCTGATACATTGTATTTATTGTTTTGTGTTTAGTTGACTACCGAGCCCAGCCCAAGTTATTCTTAATGTGAACTTTTTCCCTTTTTTGATTTATACTGTATTCTGTACATTTTTTTTCTTTAATAATAATTACTGTTTGTAAGATGCATCACAGCAGGCCTGTTGTGCGAGGAGAAGGTTGTTTTATTGTGTTCTCAAAATTAAGTTATTTTTTCGGATGTACTATATTCTTTAAAACAGTTTCCTCATTATCGTTAGCAAGGCACCTGTTAATAAAATCTAATGCTCCAGCTGCTTCTTGAATTTTTTTTTTAGATGCCTCTAAGGGGCAATTTTCCTCATTCATGCCACATTTGCCAACATTTTTTTTTTTTTTTTATTCTTGCTGAATACATAGAGACTTAAGATTTCAGTTTCCATTATCCATTATTTTGATACTTCATTTTTTTTTTTTTTTTAAAGTACAGTATTACATTTGCCTGAAAAGGAAAATTCCTAGATATTTAGAGCATGAAATAATTTTGGTAAAGATGGTTTTACTCTCAACTGTGTTAAAAAAATCTGCTTCTATAGAACCATGTTTTTAAAAATGTTCTGTCGCACTGAATGTGAGCTGTCATTTACAGTACATGGTGCTAAGTAATATGTTTTTGTATTATATTAGTATACTGATTCTGTATAGCAAGTGTAATTCTAATGGGAGTGTTGGACTATTCTTGACCTGAGAGCAATGAAGGAATTCAGCTGAATTGTAAATGCTGATCTCACAACTGGGGACTATAATGTTGTTCACTTTCTTGATTTCAACAATTTTGGCACCAATGGATGAGTTCAGCAGAGGAGGTCTGCTCACCTCCAGTGAACCAGTGTATCATGTGTTGTTACTGCACTATATAACGTTGATGTTTCTGGTCTGTTGATAGATGCCCTTAACTTGGTTTGTCCCACATAATGAAATCCAGCCAATTTGATGCAATTCATTCCCTTTAACAATGCAGTACGGTTATCTTTGTTTATGCTTATTTTCATGCACAGGAAACAATTCATATTAAAAGTAGCCTATGTGTGCCAGGAGCTGAAAAAAAAAAAAACTTGGGCAGTTGTTTTTATTTGACTTGGCACTCCGAGACAATTGCAGGAAGTAGTATAGATCTGGATGAATACAAAATATGGTTACAATTGAAAGTGGTGGCACTTGGCAGGAAACATTTGGTTCTCATCCTCCTTGAATTCCTTTACATTTCCTACTCTAATGTTGCCCGTCATCCAACAGCCCTGTTACTATATGCTGCTTCCTTCCGCAGTAATTGATGTGCTTTAACTCAAGGGGGAATTGGGCGGGGGTGTCTGAAGAGACATTGTAAATGATATGGCTCAGATACCTGTATCAGACTGAATGTTTCCGGATTGTCTAATGTGCAAGACCTTGAACACAAAAACACAGAAGAGTAATGTCAAGGCACTTTGAAAGCTGAAACTTGGCTTCCATTTTATCCTGTAACCCCCCCTGCCTTATAAATCATAACCCAGCAACGTGCAAATAGCCTCACAATAAATACCATGAAAAGTGTTGCCAATACTATAAATTGATTAAATAACATTAATAGAGGCTGTAAATCAAAGTCATATTTTGAATGAAACAGGAAACCGCCTGTAGTTAGTTTGAGATACTTCTGAAACGGAATGTATAAGGGTATGTGTAGCTACTTCTACTGTCCATGCACATGAAAACCAGGTTAGCTCAGTTTAGTGCGCTAATGTGTGAAGTGTGAACTTGAATTGTATATCCTCTCTTTTCAGTGACTGAAGCTGGCTTTGGTGCAGACATTGGGATGGAGAAATTCTTCAACATCAAGTGTCGGGTATCTGGCCTCCGTCCAAACGTGGTGGTTTTGGTGGCCACAGTGAGAGCTTTAAAGATGCACGGTGGAGGTCCAAATGTAAGTGTTTAATTCTGAAGAAGTGTTTGAACAAAAACATATCTGTGGACCTGTATGGCTACTAAAAACATAGTAAAATAGGATCTACCAGTAATCAAGTATTTAAACCCATGAAGCAACATTCCATTTGTGCCAATTCCTTGTAGTAATATTCAGCTATAAAGGGATGTTGGCTTTGAACAATAAACAATACTTTAAAAAATTAAGAATATTACAGGTATGGTATAACTTAACACAAATGTACCTAATTGCTCACTAAGGGCATTTCCGGTTCAGGGTTGCCTTTTTGTTTTAATGAGACGTCTGATTTTAAATGTGTCCTGATGAGACATGTACAGTTAAAAACAACAAGAGATAATGAGACTGTTACATGTAAGTTAAGCATGGTGTATTCTGTGAAAAATGTTTTTTTTTTTTTGTTTTTTTAATCCCACTAATACTGCTCGTTACTTGGTAGATCATAATCTTCAGTCATTAAAAATACTGTGTTAACGAATCAATTATGTCAAAATAGTGTTCCTAAAAATGCATTATAATGTCTATTTACAGGTTTCTGCAGGTGCACCTTTACCTAAAGAATACACAGATGAAGTAAGTAAGACAAAGGAAAATAAATGATAGATTAGGTGGTCAGCAGTTGAAAACAAATTATTAGTAGATATTTACACTGGGAGTACAGCTTATGCCATGTCTAGTCCTTTAGGGAGGTGACAGGCTCTTTATTAAGTACAGTAACTTACTTAACTGCCTATGGCTCCTTGTGTTCCTTTGGTTTATCCCATCCAGATCCAACCCTGCATAGTTTCTGATGTAAGGCAAAGATCATGTAAGAAACAAAGCCAACTATCTCAAGTCATCTTTCTGATTTGAGTGTTTTGAAATGGTGTAATAAAGATTAGAATCCAAGGTGACATGTATGCAAGCCTTAGATAACAAAGTTGTGTAGCTATATTGTAAGGGTAGTATGAATCAAGACCCGTCTTTGTCCTTAGGAACAATACATATCAATTTAAAGGGTACATCAGCACTACATGAAAAATAAAACATAAACTATCCCACCTTGCTGTTCCGAAAGTATTTGGTCATTGTATAATAATCCATATGCGGCCAAACAGCTGCATATGCCACACTGCTAATGTCCAAAATCACTCTTCCCAAACACCTCTTCTGACCCACAAAAAGTTGACTTCTGCATGTACTTTCAGATGTACCGGCGCATGCCCAGTGAAGCGTTGTGTAAGCTGTTTGACCTCCGTGTAGAAACACTCTTCTCTGTGTGCTCAGAAGAAGTGCTAGGGAAGAGTGATTTTGGACATTAGCTGTGTGGCATGTGCAGCTGTTTGGGCGCATATGGATTATTATACAATGACCAAATACATTCGGAACAGCAAGCTGGGATAGTTTATGTTTTATTTTTTCATGTAGTGCTGATGTACCCTTTAATGTGTTTGTTATCTAACCATGGTGAGAACCTGTAACATTTTTTACATACCATTTTAAGGGGGTCCTGGAAAACGATCATTATCCAAAACTCATTTAGTCGTGTACAGTAGTTTCTTGATCTTAATTGAAATCAGAAAACCCCACTATAGCTATGTATTTTGATTAAAAAAAAAAAATCAAAATAGTAAAATCCTTCCTTTTTTCTGCTTACATTGCTTACCATTTTTCTAGTGTCAGACAAATACGGATGCAGTGACTGGCTCCATCTGTAGGTGGAGCCCATGTTCCCTGATTGAAAAGGGATGGCACAGAGAAGTTAAAAAATGTTCAGTGAACAGTATGTTTTAAAAGGGTCTTTGTTCCACCCATGTTCTAAATTATTTAATTGAACCAATTTAAATCTCCATCCAGGACCGTGATTGGACACCTCTGGCCAAAGTTAATATTAGGTAGTCCAAGACAATTAACCCAAACCTCAGGGCAGCAGTGTGGAGTAGTGGTTAGGGCTCTGGACTCTTGACCGGAGGGTCAATCCCATATGGAGGACACTGCTGCTGTACCCTTGAGCAAGTACTTTACCTAGTTTGCTCCAGTAAAAACCCAACTGTATAAATGGTTAATTGTATGTAAAAATAATGTGATATCTTGTAACAATTGTAAGTCGCCCTGGGTAAGGGTGTCTGCTAATAAATAAATAATAATAATGAAACGTTAGGTTAGAGATTTGTGGAACATATTGTCAACAATATCTCTTGGTATTAGATAAGCCTCGGCACAAATATAAACATTCTCTAACTAACCTGCTTGATTTTTTTGAGGATGCAACATCGACAATGGATAATTGCAAAGCATATAACATGGTTTATTTTGATTTCCAGAAAGCTTTTAACAAAGTCCTGCATAAAAGATTAATTCTCAAACTGAATGCATTAGGGATTCAAGGAAATGCATGCACATGGATTAGGGAGTGGTTAATATGTAGAAAACAGAAAGTACTGATTTAGAGGAGAAACCTCAAAATGGAGCGAGGTAACCAGTGGTGTACCACAGGGATCAGTATTAGGTCCTCTGCTATTCCTAATCTACATTAATGATTTAGATTCTGGTACAGTAAGCAAACTTGTTAAATTTGCAGACAACACAACACATGTTAAAACTTTACAATGCATTAGTAAGACCTCATCTAGAATATTGTGTTCAGTTCTGGTCACCTTGTTACAAAAAGGAAATTGCTGCTCTAGAAAAGAGTGCAAAGAAGAGCGACCAGAATTATCCCGGGTTTAAAAGGCATGTCGTATGCAGACAGGCTAAAAGAATTGAATCTATTCAGTCTTGAACAAAGAAGACTACGCGGTGATCTGATTCAAGCATTCCAAATTCTAAAAGGTATTGACTATGTCGACCCAGGGGACTTTTTAGACCTGAAAAAAGAAACAAGGACCAGGGGTCACAAATGGAGATTAGATAAAGGGGCATTCAGAACAGAAAATAGGATGCACTTTTTTACACAGAGAATTGTGAGGGTCTGGAACTAACTCCCCAGTAATGTTGAAGCCAATACCCTGGGATCCTTCAAAAAGCTACTTGATGAGATTCTGGGATCAATAAGCTACAAACAACCAAACAAACAAAATGGGCTGAATGGCCTCCTCTCGTTTGTAAACTTTCTTATGTTTACAGCAATTACAAATACCAGATACAATCATTTCAAGCATGCACTTTACATTAGTTTTATTTAATAAGCAGCTGGGATCTAAACGCTTTGTGGACTGCTGACCAATAATATCATATACAATAGACCATATCCTAAACCAATGGTACTGTGACCAGGGCAGAACCCCAGTTTAAATCCAGTAAAAACGCTGGGGGATATGCTTAAAATCCAAGCCAGTGTTGAGTTTATAGTGAAAATAATTCAACAAATTATTTTTTGATCGAAAATACTTCATATGCATAAAAGAAATACTGTTAATACAATCTTATAGACGTGCAGGTCACAGCATGAACCAATGTATACGCTTGTATCACAACACAGACGTCATGTGTAGTCAATTCAAATAAGTGACTGACTATTCAAACAAAAACATTGCATTAAATACAATGAATATTAGCTTTTCCACCCCTATTCCTTCCAATCAGGATGGATCCACCCTACAATCACACACCTTCAACACACATCCTGGTAAGGGGGGAACTCGCCCAAATCTGTCACGTTCTTAACCTAATCTGTTAGAAACTATTTCAAACTAGTTCTTTGTTCTGTTTTCACACTGTGTCTCCACTCTTCCACCCATCTTGATTAGACACCTGCTAACTTTAGCGCTCTGCCGAGACGCCAAGATACGAAAGATTGCAAATGTCTAATTTTTATTTTTTTTAGAGACAGGAAAATTGCAGAGTCGTGCTAAGCTAGTTACATGTGCTTTAAGATGTATCAAAATATGAAAATATAAAAGCTCATACAATAATCGACTACATAATTAATACGTTATGAAGAATGTCATCTCCTACAAGTTATAAAAGGTTTCTGTAAAGTACAGGAAGAACCCTGTAACATGTAGTACAAAGGACCCAATAATTGTCTACAGTAACTTGTAAATACTGTTCTTAAAAAAATAAAAAAGACTTAAACTACAAACTTGATTGTAAGTAATAAATTGAGTTCTGTATTTTTTGGTTTGTAGAATCTGAAGTTGGTAGCAGATGGTTGCTGCAATCTCCAAAAACAAATCCAGATTGCTCATCATTTTGGGGTCGCAGTGGTTGTTGCATTGAATGTATTCAAGTAAGTTTTGATTATCACTATTCAGTATAAATTATATTACCGTTTGTTTAAAACGTTTCTTTCAAAGGCAGCAATCAAGGCAGCGCCTTCATTTTAGCTGCTTACATTGTATTCTTCACTGTGTTTAGAAATGTTGTCACTAAGACCCTGTGTATCTTATTTGTTGACTAACCTGCTTTCTTTAGGAAGATGAAGCTAATAGTTTATTATGCTGCAAAATAAAGATTTGCACAGGAAAAGCTACAATACTACAGTCATGCATATATCATTAAACCCTTTATTGCCCAAGAAGCACCTGCTGTAGATATTTGTCATGTGCCTCGACCACAGACTTGTTCCCACTAAAGTGTGTTTTTTTTTAATGGGATGAAGCAAAATTACTGTCTTTTTTTATTCATCTTGTATATAAAGAGCTGGTAATTGAATCACTTAAAGACGGTTGTCATGCTGATGCGCTAGGGAGGCTGCACTGTGGTTGATCCCTGGAGCCAGCATTGCAACCGTTGTGTGTGTTGATGCAGCAGGGAGGCAAAATAGGCTGATCCCTGGAGCAAGCATTACACTTCAGCCATCAGCACCACGCAGAAGGATATCTACATCTTCAGATGGATCACATTAGTTTACAGTAAAAGAAGCTATGTCTCCTGGACGTCGCCGGTTCGAGCAGGCTGTTCCATTGCCGACTGTGGACGGGAGCTCCCAGGGGGTGGCTCACAATTGGCCGAGCGCCGCCAGGGGGAGGAAGGGTTAGGTTGGCCAAGGTGTCCTTGGCTCACCACGCATCAGCGACCCCTGTGGTCTGGCCGGGTGCCTCCAGGCTTGTCTGTAAGTTGCCCAGAGCTGCGTTGTCCTCCGACGCTGTAGTTCTGAGGTGGCTGCATGGTGAGCCTGCAGTGTGTAAAGAAGCGGGCGGATGACGGTACACGCTTTGGGAGGACAGTGTGTGTCCATCTTTGCCCCTCCCAAGTCAACGCAGGGGTGGTAGCGGTGAGCTGATCCTAAAATATAATTGGATATTCTAAATTGGGAGAAAATAATAATAAAATAATTGTCGACCATTAAATTAAAAAGAAAAAAGATATGTCTTAGTTTGTGCTTATCTTGGCGGGAGTGGAGTCCAATATCAGCATGAAGTTTTAACACCTATTCTCATGTAATGGAAGATCTGGATATGAATAGTGCAGGAAGAAATAGATCCCATTGTGGCTGTGTGACAGAGAAAGAATAAATCTTGGTTATAAATCTCCCTCCCAACCTGTGAGGGCGCTGTGTAAAATGGAACAAAGTGCCCCAGACAGGATGGTCTGACAATTAATTCCAGGGAAAGGTGGAAGTCGGCCATCTAGAAAGGGGGCGGAGCTACAGTATACCAAGTCATCGGTCCAGAAGTGAAGTGATGTGGCAACCGCGGATTGGAGGAGAAACGGTTGCACTCGCTAACCAAGGGGGTGTGATTGATGGTACAAAAGGGGACATGGCTAGGTGATCTGTTCCTTTGTTATGGTTAAGAGCGAACCGCTAAAGGAGAACCAAAATTGTACCGTGAGTGTTTAGTGTTTGTTTGTTTTGTCGTGTCTAATTATATACTTGTTTGCTTATTAGACGGGTAACGTGTACCGGTTAAGGCCAGCACGAACCTGGACAACACTTCACAACTGTACACAAATAAATTGTATTTCACCACATTAGCACTCACTCTGAACTGGTGATCGTGTGTGTGTGTCTTTGTGTGTGTTACACTGTGTTTATTATTTCGAGACTATAATCCGTTGTATGAAACAGTGCAATACACATTGCTGTGTATTTCCTGGTATTATTCTTTGCGGTTTGTTGTCTGTCTTCTGTTTCGTAATCACATCACCTCTACACCTGCGCACTGCAAACTACTTTGCCACAGGCTAGCAGTATCCAGCTCTGTTTTCAAATGGAGCAGGATGCTGGAGACATCCGCCCAAGGCTTCTAAGAAATTAAAGCGAAAAATACCCAGAGAGTCTGCCAGAGCGGGGGCAGAAGGAAGAAATGAAAAGAGCCTTGCATTGATCAGTACTTTTCACGAAGTTAGTCAAGTAAGTCGAATGAAATCCAGCGACAGGAAGCAAACCACGGTTCACAGGATATCGGCACCCCTGTCATAGATGAGAGAAGGACTTGCATGCACACAACTTGTGATGATCCTTGTGAACCCGGTCAATGAACCAGCGTAAGAGAGAAAAGAACCTCAATGGGCACAAGCCTGGAGTTAAATGGCCAAGAGCTTCTGAGAAAACAGCGTGGGACATAGTAAACATGTGGACCAGTGGTTAAAGAAAAGGGCTTGTAACCAGGAGGTCCCTGGTTCAAATCCCACCTCAGCCACTGACTCATTGTGTGACTCTGAGCAAGTCACTTAACCTCCTTGTGCTCCGTCTTTCGGGTGAGACGTAATTGTAAGTGACTCTGCAGCTGATGCATAGTTCACACACCCTAGTCTCTGTAAGTCGCCTTGGATAAAGATGTCTGCTAAATAAACAAATAATAACAGTTTAAAAGAAGCTGGATAAATTTGGGGATACCATCTACGCATTTGGAAGCGACAGGTTTGGAGTTGAAAAAAGAATGGAGAAAGTACAAACTATTCATGTAAAGTCTAGATGGCAGCAGGAGATTGAGTGCTTAGAGAAAAGAGGCAGCTGAGGAAGCAATGGAGGACAGCAGAACAAAGTCAGAAGGAGGCACTCTATTGGCTTTAGCATTGGAAGTCGAGCGCAGCATGACCAACAGGTTGCAACCATTGCCAATAATATGACACACAAAGAACAACATTCCTCTGCCCAGGGGAGCAACCTCGAAGAAAAGGTATGAAGAAGAAAACTCATCTAGGACAACTGGAAGCTACTAGAGACCAGAAAATGCTGGCAGTTTTTGGCAATGGCTTATTTTCCAACCCGAGATTGCCACCACTAACCTTCGACCTGATATTGTATTGTGGTCTGGATCAGCACACCTTGTTCACCTGTTAGAGTTAACAGTGCCATGGGAGGATGCTGTGAATGATGCATACAAAAGGAAGAAAGTTTGGTATGCTCAACTGGCTGCTGAAGTGGAACAGCGAGGATGGAGAGTCCAGGTGGGTTGTAGAGGATTTGTGGCACACTCCACAACCCGGTTTCTCAGAGACATCGGATTCAGTGGTCAAGAGTTGCGATGCATAGTGAAGAACTTCTCTGAAGCAGCAGAGAGAAGCAGCACTTGGCTGTGGTTGAGACGAAAATATTCTGGTTGGGGACCTCAAGCACAGTAGAAATAAAATTATGTTGATGTACCGGAAGGTAAGTAAACTGGGCTTAACTGAGTGGGGGGCGGAGGAGGGTGATGCTGGGACTCCAGAATCACTGTAGAACCCTCTAAGGTGTCAGCTGACGAAACACCAAGAATGGAAAGTGCCCATTTGAAGACCCCAGCGAAGTACCCTACTCAGCTCAGTCCAGACGGTTGTCATGCTGATGCACTAGGAAGGCCACACTATGGTTGATCCCTGCAGCCAGCATTACAGCCATTGTGTGTGCTGATGCCTGTCTTAGTTGGTGCTTATCTTGGTGAGTCCAATATCAGCATTAAGTTTTAACACCTACTCTCATGTAATGGAAATCATGGTGTTGTATTTCAAACAATGACATAATAATATTTATGCATGTGTATTTATTTTTTTTACCCAAAGGACTGACACTAAAGCAGAGACTGACCTGGTATGCCAGATAGCCAAAGATGCTGGAGCTTCTGATGCTGTGCCCTGCTATCATTGGGCAAGAGGAGGCAAGGGCTCTGTGGAACTGGCAAAGGCAGTTAGAGAAGCAGCCAACCAGCAGAATAGTTTTAAATTTCTCTATGACCTGCAGGTGAGATTGGTCCTTCAATTTGCAGTTTCTGGTTTATAGTGAAAAATACAGCACAGCTTTATGAACTGCAACACTATGGCACTATTCAATCACCATTTAACAAAGAAACACTGGAGTGTCCAAAAATAAGGTTTTTATAAAAGGTTATAGAAGCTGTTTTAATTTAAAAAAAAATCTATTAGTTTTGTACTTTTGCAAGCACATGTTTAAGATGTTTTGTATCTCCAAAGATATGCCCTAGAGTACAACATAAATAAAAAGGAATCAGTAATGTAATTTGCACTAAGTTAAATTCTTGGAAGTCTCCATTAGTTAATACCCACTGCTAGGAGTCTGAAAGGCAATTTATTAAAACACTTTACAGTGTTTATCCATAGAACGTTTTAAGCAGTGTTGGTCTGTCCAAAATACAGAATATAGAGCACTCAATTATCATAGTTCCTCTGGCATTTTGTTTTTATAATGGGGTGCATTACAAAATCATGATACTGTGCACTGTACTGTATAGAGCTGACATGGAATTAACTCACGGATGCTGGATGATTTGTTGGCAGAATAGTGTGTGACAGAAGTAGCGAATAAATAACTCATTTTAGTTACCAGTACATGTTTTCTTTTCTTTTTTTTTGTTTGTTTCCATTGAGTGGATCTTGAGCTTTTCTGTACAGCAGTGTTCTTGGGGTCGGTGACAGTTACCATGGCCAATTTAGGCACTTGGATAAGATCTTTGTGCTGCATACTATAATCTTTAGTTCTATCTTGAAAAACCTGATCAGATTTAGGGCTATTTCCTATTTTGATGAAAATGTGTTCAGTTTCCAAGAAGCAAGAGTTAGAGATAAATGGAGAAAAGTTTAATTTAAACCAGATACTGTATGGTATATTCATTACTTTTCACTTGGCTAACCAAGTGAGTATATTGGCTGCTATGGTTTTGATTGGCACAAGGCACACCCAACACATAACAATTTTAGTTCCGTTGCACTGGCTACAAGTCAGATTCTGCGAACTTCTTAAGGTTCATGTGGTGACATATATAGCCTTTGTAGTGATCATCTGGTGCATCTACCAGAAACAAGATAAGTGATTCTAGCAAGCCCCTCCTTTATCCAAAATGCCCATTCTTATCCCCATCTTAGTGTAGTCTGTAGTTGAAGATTTGTTCACCTTGGCTGTTGTTACAGTTTATAGCTGCTCAACAAAATGTTCTGTAAAAGGAATGTTCATCAACATAGAGGTGTGTTAGCTACTGGTTTGAAAGAATAACAGGTATAATTAAATACAGCTGTTGGATTTGAGAGACGTGAACACTTGTTGAAGGACTGTCAGAAGTTGTTATAGTTGAAGTGTTTTCCTCCCAGTTCAATTTGAGCTCAGTGACCTGTTTGCTGTCATACCATGCACTGTGATATCTGTTAAAATGGACACATGAAAGAGGTTCAATCTGCTTGGTATTCAGAGTAAGTTAAAGCTTGACATTTCAGAAAGAAAAACAAAAACACCAATCTCCTGCATAGGTCATGCTGCAAGCAGCAGCATTTTAGTAAGTGGTTATTCATAGAATGGGTTCAGCGGTCTGGCAAGTTTAGGTGTTTAATCTAGCTTGGGTACTCATAAGATGCCTAAAAATAACACGAAACGGCATCTAGCATAAGATGAACAAATGCCAGAGGGGTTGATGTTTTCAAAGGATGAAAGTATTTAGGGTATTTTCAGAGGGAGATGTAAAGACGAAGCTTGTATAATGTTGGTGCCAAACAGCTCAACTCCAATTTAGGGAGGGGGAGAAGAGGAGTATCTTATCCACATTATTAAGAGTGTGGAAAAAGATGCTTACTCTGTGTTCAATACAGTAAGGTTTTTATCAACCTTTTATATGACATCCCCACATAGGCGCTGACTTATCAAGAACTTTGGGGGGGGCACACTTTAACTCTCTTTTTCCAACAAAATGGGACAAGTCGTCACAGTATGCAACCGTGTGAATTACAACTAATTGTGGATGTGGAAATGTGAGGCAGGTGTCGATGATCTCAAAATATAACTGCCTATAGAAATCCTTGGCTGTTGAAAACAAATGGGGTTCAGACCCTTCATCTAACTTCCATGGTGGACATCGGCTTTTTGGCAACTTTGGCTCATCAATTTCTGGTATTGATTTTGAAAACTGCACTACCTCTTCAAAGAAACTTTCAAAGGTGTCGTTTTTGCATTTCCTAGTAAGTATGTGAGTCAGGAAGTTCACCCTCTTTTCCGCATCAGCTAGGGATAGTTTTGGGCTTTGTATAGATGAATTTGTTTCCTCCATTGGGCCCATTTACTTCAACCAGCAAAAAAACAAGAAATCCCTGCATGTATTTTAAAAATCCACTGTCTTTCACCCTGTTGTCTCCTGACGATTTCTTTGAAAAGTCTAACAGAAGTTTAATCACACTTTTGTAGTTTGTCAAAATGGATTTCACGCTCTTAATCCATCTTCACCTTAATTGTCCATCTTGTGGGGCACAATGGGTGCAATCCTTAAGAAACCCTGGCCTGCCCAGCTGTTAACTTATGAAACGATTCAAACCAATCAAACTTTATCGTCACTATTAAGTCCTTCACCATGTTCAAAACGTCTCGACAGACAGGCAAGCATTTAAGTGCATCCTGAAACGCTAGATTAAGAGTGTGCGCGTTACAATGTACAAGCATAGCCTGACCCTGGGATTCTTTAACATGGTTCTGCAATCCAGATATACATCCTGACATGTTGGCAGCTCCATCGTAGCACTGTCCATGGCAGTCACGCCAAGAGAGACCTAACCTTAGTAACACATCATTAAGTACCGAGAAAAGTGTCTCTGAATTTGTACATTGGATATCATAAAACCCTGCAAAGTCTTCACAGCTCTCAATGGCATTGTTCACATATCTTAGGTATAAACTCAATTCCTCATGTTGTGAAATATCCGCTGTTTCAGTGACCACAACAGAAAACTTTTTGGCCTCCTTCACATCAGCAACGACTGCTCTCAAAACATAGTGGGCCATGATGCGTATGATTTTGTTTTGCACTTCATGCGAAAGCCATTTGAATTTCCTTTTGTTTTGAAGCCACTGCTTTAACTCGGTGCCTATGCATCCCCATCAATTGCGTTTCCCTTGCAAAAACATTTGTTTTAATTGTTGCTTAGTTCTTAGGAAGGACTGGTATTGCAGTGAATTGATGTTTTAAAAGTCTTGGCAGTCACTTATGCAGAAACATATTTTTGGAGGGTAGACTAAACACAGTCGTTCTTAATGGATACCATTTGAAGTATCACTGACAATTTTGAAGATAATTCATTGGTTTTTTTTTGGGGGGGGGGTACAAAGGTATTTGAATTTGTTGATAGGCTGGAGTATGTCAAAATGCTTGGATGCCAAAGTGACGGTTTGCAACAGGTTACGTTCTGGACATTTATTGACAGTGCACGGACATGATATTGGGCTCAGGGTTAGGATTAGCACTAAATAATTAGGTGGTTGTTAGAGTCAATCAGGTATGTTTGTAACATCTGTAACAAAGTAAAATTAATTAAGATGAGAGGGAAAAAAATCTAAGGCATGAATGTCTGTCATTTAGATATGTCCTAACTAAGTAAAGGGGTCATTGCGAGGGGATAAAATAGCCTACTTGTTTGTTTGGTTTGTTTTGTTTTTTTCTTCTGCATGATCTTTGGACTGAGTAATAAATCTAACAACTGTGAACTTGTACAAAAACAATTTTTATTCTCTCATGGACTGAAAAATCCTTTAAATTCAAGCTTTCTAAAGCTGCTTGTGGTTTATTATCTGATGTTCTTATTACATTCTTTTGTGATTTTTCTGGCTTTCCCATGGAATTATTTTATGGCTGATACTCAACATAGGAAAGGAGTGATTTACAATAAATTGAACTAAGTAAGATTTTAAAAACATATAAATGTAATTGTTTTAACACATGATTTTTAATCTGAAGTTTTCCATTGCCATAAGTCATTATGAATTAAATACAGTACGATCCCAAACACATTAAAAATATTTATAAAAAATATATATTGTTTTGAATTATTTGTATTTGTATTATTGTGACTAAAACCTGCCTTTAGGAGCAATACACTCAACTTCTCAAAATTGTTTCAAATTAAAAGAAAGTAAAAATCAACCTGTGCTTGATGGGTGTGGAGTACAGTTAAAATATTCTACCCATGCAATTCAAAGTTATTGAAGATCCCCAAGTTTAAAACTTTGGCAACTCCATAAAAGCATAGTTGGGAACTTTAATTACGTCGGTATTAATCATGCTTGGAAGCCATATGGGAGCACTCAGTGGGGAGCTTTCAACATGTAGTGTGTGGAATCTGTTTAAATAACCATAAAGCTATATAAGGTATGTTTTATATAAACTTGTGCACTGTACAAATAACACTGACCTAATAGATGATTAGGTATAATACGTGGAAGGACGGGTGTGTTTTTTTCACAAGATTGAAGGCTCCACTGTTCTGGAAGTAGGCAGCCAAAATACAAAAGCATGTGAACTTGCAGTAACTTCAGCTTCCCACAAAACATCCGCACAGCAAGGCAGGTGATCTATTGGCATGTGGTCGTTATACACAGAACAATTTCAGAGCACTGGCCATCTGTTTACTTTAAAGCAAATTTATGGTCTATTCTTGGTCGTTTTAAGATTGGTATTGCTAGTGTTTTAGATCAGAGGCTTCCAATCTGTGGTCTTGGGCAATTTCCATGTAATTCCTGAAAAATTGAAAAAAATAGGCCCACACCCAAACTGTAAATATGTACAACTATACGACAGCCTTTGAACAACTCAGGTGTCTCCTGTCTAGTTAGTGTCCTTCAATTTCTGTTTAAATTGAACATACTGGAAATGTTTATAACCGATCAGAAAAAACCATCATAAGAAACCCTCCATAACTTTATTAAACACTGCACCATGTATTTGTGTAGAAGGCTGTATGTGTACAGCATTTAATTGTAAATGGAAAAGACAGTGAAGAGATACTGGATATTAAATGAATTGGCTTGCTATTATTATTAGTGTTTATTCTATATACACGGAGGCTAACGCCAATATTTGGCCTCTCTGTTTGATGTTCAGGTAAAACTGAACACTAGATTTAACACAAAAAGTTTATACTCCAAACTATATTAACACCTCTACTCCTGACAACACCCAAGTTGCAATTTATCCATCTATTCCAAAGATTATGAAATATTTTTTTACGTTAGAATTATTCAATCACTGCTAAAATGGAACCAGATGCTGCCATTTAAAATAACAACCCCCCCAGCACCCCCACCAGTTAAGTATAGCATATTGTTTGTTCCATAAATATATGTTTTTGACCCCATTCGATAGTGGTTCATGGGAAAATCTCTTAACTACCGTTGTGATCCTTATTTTAGAAAATGTTGTGAACCACTGTTCTATTGATGTTTATATTCCACAATGAAGAAAAAAAGGTATAATTTCATCTTAATGTTCCCATCGATAGAGCCTTGATTCTGTAGATATTTAAAAACATCAGCTGTTTCCAGTTATTGAATTTGCAAGTTGTGATTTGAATAACTGATCCCATTAGCTTGCACTATAGGACAGTGTCTAGGAAGCTTTATTAAGTTAACGTTATGTTTGTCATGTGTTTTCAGATGTAATACCTGAAAAAAAGAATTTTTTTATGACAAACTGGCAATGTATGTGTCTGGACTCTTTTTCAAGAGGACATTTAGCTATTCAGATATGCTGAAAAATTACAAAAAAATTGGCTTGACTGGGGCTAAGTGGGCTATAAATACCCAAGCCTCTGTCATTGTATCTTTCCTAGAAAATGTATTCATTTTGGGGTACCACTGCACGGCTTGCTGATAGAAACCAGTTGCATATATTTAAAGAGTGGATGGTTATCAATTTAGGGACACTAAGATATTTAGTAAGCAAGCAAGCAGTCTGAATGGGGTAACAAATGCACCACCACCAAAAAATATTTCTTAAAGCCACAGTGCCTACTGTTCAGAATAATGTCTATTCTACTAACAAACTAGATATTGCTGCACATACTGATGTGATCCATTTCACTTTTACACAGCTTAGGTTTGCGACTCATGCGAATGTTGCTTCATTGTCCTGTATCGCACTGCCAGTAGTAGTAATAAAGAATCACGAATAGTAATACATTACAATGCACTGGTGGGGTGCAGCTTCATTGAGGCCTGACATCACAGTTAAAATAGGGCATACAGCTTCAGGGTTGTGCCATTCATATTGCTTGACACCTGGGACAACGAGATTTGCCGTTATACTTTGCCTGTTGGGCAAATAGTTGTTGTTTTTATTTATTTATTTTTCTTAATACATGACATTTAAATGCAGCAATCTAGTAAAGTTACAAAAATAAACCACCATAGCCACTAAGGTATTGACGGATTAGACAAAAACCCTGTTGTGTAATTTTGTGTGAGATGTTTTTTTTTAAATAAATCAATGGTGAATGGTGCATCCTTTGTAAAACAGTTTCTGTTCTACTGTTTAGCTACCCATTGTGGAAAAGATCAGGACAGTCGCACAGAAGGTCTATGGGGCTGAGGATATTGAACTGTCTCCCGAAGCACAAACTAAAATAGACAGCTACACCAAGCAGGTAAGACATTACAACTTCCAGGACCCTCTCTGCATATTGTATTATCTGCTATCCTGTTTGCTTATTAACCTGAACCAGTTTACAATCTGATATAAAAAATACTGTGCTTTTGCCTTGGACCTGCTGTACAACTGAAAGCATCATTATCCTTTTTACTCCTTGTAAAGCGCTGTGTTCCAGGTTTATAAATAGTAACGCTATTTCTTCTACTTTCCCATTGAAAGGGCTTTGGAACCCTACCCATCTGCATGGCAAAGACCCACCTGTCCCTGTCCCACCTACCTGACAAGAAAGGAGTTCCTACTGGCTTTATTCTGCCCATTCGGGATGTGCGAGCCAGCATTGGGGCAGGATTCATTTATCCATTAGTGGGGACGGTAAGTGAAAAAAACAAAGAAAAGAAAGACATGTGTTCAGTGGGCTGGTAGAACTGGGGCAGGATTTACCTTTTTAGGCTATAATGGTCCTTGGTAGTAGATTGAAACAAATGTAATTGTAAAATTGGACAAACATTTCTACAAGTGAGCTGTCTTTCATTAAAGATGCAAATTTGTACATGTGTCAAGGCAAATGAGTGGTTTCCTGTTTTATAGAAAACAGGGAGAGGAATCTGGTGGCTACCCTGTGCCACACATAATCCTCACAAAATGAAATGGGTGTAGTAAATAAAATTAATTCACTTTTAATTTTCATTTTGAACGTGTTCATTGCTTGGTTTATAATAAGTCATTAAGCCTGAAAATTGAGTTTGAGGGTGGCTCTAATATTTATGCTGAGGACATTAGTGTAAGCAAACCTGGAATGGTAATTGGCTAATGTAAGAAGGCAAAAATGGTCATTTGGCTTTTTTTCTCTTCCTTTGCTAATTGTTCTATAATTTTTTTGCAGTGTCCCTGTAATTGGTTGTAATGGCTGTTTAATGGTCCTTTTGATTTGCTCGGTTATGGGAAATACGTGAGTTTGGGTTGAAGGAGAGATCTGCAGTGTAGTGGTATATGTATATGATTTCAGGATTGTGTTTTTTGTTGGCCTGGAGGATTAGGTTTGGTTCCCCCACTCCTGATGTTCTGCAGGAGACAAATGTTCAACCAGGACTTCTTGCCAGTTTGGCCGAGTGTTTTGTTCCGATTTATGTGGAATTTTGTTTTAGTCCCAGCTTTACCAGTTAGTACCCTTTTCCAGGTGTTGACAGTAATCTTACCATTTAGCAACCCTGTGCCATATAAGTGGTCTACTGGCTAAAACCAGTTGGAATTACTAAATGCATGGAATAAAAAAAAAAGAACATGAGCAAAGGTAAAGCAATGAAGTCACAGTTCTGAGTGACGCAGAAGTTACACGATTTCCTGAAAGGAACACTATTCTGGTGTAATCACATCATCCACCAATTTCCTTATATTTGAGTAAGCTCGGCAACAGCTCCACAAACTCCTGGCTTACTCCTAAAGCTTTTTAGATACTGAGAAACTTGCCGTTTTGACTGAGAAAGGGTAACTTATCAGTGAAAAACCTTCGGCCACGCATTAACCCTTTTAATATATTATTTTTGTTGCATTATACAATTTTGAAACAATATTCCAACACAAGTATCTCAACAATTTTACAATTTACTTTAAATTTAAATTTTAAACAATTTATTGTGGCTCTGCCTCTGATTTTGAATCATCCTCTGATCCTATGCAGCCCTGTCGGTTGTTATAGATATAGACTGCATGCTTAACTGGTGGCCTGCATAAAATTGCTTTATACTACTGCATAAAACACTGGCATCTGCACTGCCTTCAGTTGTAACTATCTTTAGAGCTACTAATTGTTCCATTCTTGGGAATACCAAATATTGTTTTTCAAAAATGACCAATTCCATTTTTTCCCTCTTTTTATTAATGTATTAATAATTAAATATGGCATTTGAACATAAATATAATGTTGTTAGTTAAAATAAGTCAATTTAATAAATATTACTACAATTATTATTTTTTTTTTCAATCAGACTCTTGTTGCTGTAATAGTAAGTAAAGCCCCTGAAGACACTTCAGACCTGTCATAATGTTTATAGACGTCACTTGGCTCATTGCTGGCATTACAATAAGCAGGAAAACCTAAGAATTATATTACAAGAGTTCAGAAAACCAAATGTCCAGCACAGCTGTGAGAATCATATTTACAGTCTTCCACTAACACAGTAGTTCAGTCTACAAATAAAGGTGTTTTGAAAATACCTGTTTAGCTTATTGTTGGCATTTACAATACAAAATATGAAACAGTTTAGTAACAGTCCAGCAATGTCATGTGAGAGTACTCCTATGTACAGTACACCACAAATAGTTTAGTGTTTTACTGGCATTATAATAATAACCAGGATAAAATAGAGCCCCTTTTAATGTAAATGCATAATTAATCCTCTCAGTTGTTTCTTTCCTAATTTTGCAGTGTTATATGCAAGATTTAAAAAGATGTGTGTCTCCAGACAGAATGTCTTTATGAAACCAACAGTGTGTAGTGTAGTTACCACATCCTTTACACAGTAGAGTGATCAATTTCCTTTAAAGGATTGTATAGCTAGAAAAATAGTTTTATGCTCTTTTCTTTGTCGTCAGAAACTATAATTCAATTAAGAAACGTCCATGGTTTAAAATTGCTAATTATAGCTTCATTAAAGGCAAGTAGCATGGAAAGAAATAAACTAAACAATAATGAAATACACAATTTAGCTTACTTACTTTGGGAAAGCTCCACCTTGAGCGCAGTACCTTAGGTCTTCATTTTTCAGCATAGAGGAATGCAGGGCTTTGCCATTGTTGCCGTCTTACTTGCTTTCTTATTCTCTACATGTTTACGGCTGGCATTATGATATTTAATCACGTGAATTACAGCAAAACTTGAAGAATACTATCTCACCATCCTCATATAGATAATCCGATTTCTTTTAGCTCTGTCTTACTGAAATATTGCTTTTTTTCTTCGTTGGTGCAGCTGCCATGTTGAGTTTCAGCAGAGACATGGAGTGAAGTCACATGATGAATAAACTAGCAAAAAAATAAAATAATGGACATGGTATGTCTTCTTCAATTACTATACACAGAATGTGTATTTTCGACTAATGTGCTGACTACATTTTTAAAAGTTTCAAAACGCTTGAGATGATTTCTGAAATGGTCATTTTTTAAAAGGGAAATCAAATAAAAACCGTCAAAGTGTGAGTATTGTGATTTTTATTTTGTTTACCAGAGTTTACCGGAGTATTAAATAATGCAGGAAGATTGTACTTCACTGATTTTAGTATTCAGTTATACGACAAGTTAAAAACTGTAGTTCATGAGCAGCACTCTCTATAGAGGCAGAATCGCCAGACGCTTGCTTCGCCCACCCTGTACCAGTAGATTTGCTGATGCCCGAGCGAGCTCTGCACTAATGTGACATACATTTTTACAGAGGGGAATCAGAGAATCAGCTGCAAGACAGACGTAAATATGCTTATGTTAATGCTTTGTAAGAATGGTCTCAAAATAATAGGTTTGCCTCGAGAGGCTGGAGTCTCGATTTGAGGTTGATATTTATGATAATAACTTGCAGAAATTACTAAACTGAGTGCGAAGGTTGTTGCCAGTTACTGCGAAAAATGTGCGCATTTTAGCCTTAGAGGGAACACTGCTGGGAAGGAAGTATTTCCTACGGAATTGGATTCCTTGATTTCATGGATCTGCCCTCTTCACACTGTAGACCTTGAGGTTGAGCCTGTGCGTTTGCATTGCCAGGAATTTAAAGTTAACCCAAAACCACTTACCTGCTGGACATACACAAAAGTTTCTATTGAGCCTTTGCTACTGTTTCCTTTAAACTAACAGAACAGCGTTAATGGACAGCAAAACTATACAACAGTTTGAACTCTTGATGTTGCAGCTTCTATTTTCTACATCAGAGGATGTTCTAACAGTTTTTCCCATCATACTTTGGGAAGTATTAGGATCCTTCTGGTGCTTGCATATTTTCACTGTTCTGTAAACTTTTTTAATGGTTTTCTTCACTGAACTGTGGTCAGGTTTTTGGTTTACAGAAGATATAAATTCAGACCACTTAATATTTGTAGGGTTGTGTAGGCCTAAACACTGCAGGCTAAATATGTATGTGATGCATTGCTTTTTGTTTTTGTTTCTTTCAGTTTTTACAAAAATAAATTTACGAATAAAATATTGGATAATGAGTTTTTATGAATCAATGTTACTGTCTTATTGTGGGCTACACTGCCAAATAATATAAATATAGGTCAAACAGAATTACAAATTATAAGCAACTTTCCATTCAAGGAAAAAAAATGTATAATGAGGAGTTAATTAGAGCCTCTGTCATGAGATCTGCCTTATTTTCAATTTATATTAACAATGCATAAGCCAGATGTGTTGTGTCAGTTTGGATCACATGCTTTAACTGTAATCCACAAAGCAGTCAGAAATGCAGCCTTGACTTGCCATGTTTGGCCTTAATATTGTTGGCACAAGATTTTTTAAATATTTTTTTTCGAAAGGCTTCCAACCTAAACCAACGGTGCGTTATCAGAGGAGATCAGTATTAATACAAGCAGTGCTTTTAATTAGCACTGCCGTGGTTCCTGTCCCAGACCTGTGTCACACTGACCCCGGGGTCACAGCATTCTCATAGGTGGACTGATGACATCATATCTTGTCTCTGGGAACAGGAAGCAGGAAGACAAGGGTCACATGCTCAGAAAGGCAATTGTTCACAAGCAATGTTGGGCCTGGGGTGGAAGCTTGTTAATGCACCTGCAGCCTCTCAAAAAGAAAATCATTTTTGCTCCACAAATTTACCACAAAGTTGATGAGACTTTTGCATGGAGCTATTTCTCAGACTCTGAATATACTTTTTACACAATGCTGATACGTTATTGGCAAATGTAACTAAATCTTAGGAACCCTTTGTCATAAATGTGTCAACCAGTTCCAGCTCTGAAAAGTGATGAGCTTTTGGTTCACATGTTTTGGGAACCGCTTGTCCAATTTTGATGAACCTGTGTGCTTGAGTTGTAACTATGATATCGTATTCCACATGTTGTGAATATCTTGGTAACCTCTAATGTGTTACAGTATCCACCACTTAAACCGTACAGGGTTATTTGGGCAGCCGTTTACATCGGATAAATAGAGTTTAGGTCGGCAGGGGAATCCACTGTTCACCGCGCACCAGCAACTCCTGTGGCTGACAGGGCTTCATGGGTCTGCTGTGGAGCCATTCAGATCTGTGTTGTCCTCCAGCACTATAGGTCTGATGGCTTCGCTGTGGATCTGCAATGTGAAAAAAGACAGCTAGGCAGGGACATGTTTCGGGGGATACGTGTGTCAGCCACCGTTCCCAGAGTTGCCGGGGGGTTGTAGCGGTGAACCGGGATTAGTAAAATACAATTGCGATACCAAATTGGGGAGAAAACTGGGGTAAAGTCATTGGCGACGACTAAATTAAAAAAAAAAAAAAAACTCCTTTTTTAGACATTAATTTACTTGAAATTAAACTTCTACATAGTAATAAATTGGGATCTTACTGGAGTCCGGGGTTAATACAGTAATCAAAACATGAATTGAGCAAGACTTGGCTTGGGGACAGTATTTATTAAGAAATATACCTATACTTTACTAGACTGGTATCTATTCTTTATTTTTTTTTTATTATAGTACATTACAGAAAAAGTATTCATCTCTGAATTGACTCATTGAATTTTATTTTTGCAGCACAATACAGTCCGTCACAGTGTGATGAATAATCACCAACATTGCCCCTGTCAAGACAATGCACAAAAGTGCAATAGTTCTTGTCAAAGATCCTAACTCTGACGAGTCCAGGTTTATTCCCGAAAGCTATGTCTTGAAGCCTTTGAGCTGCAGAAACCATAAAATATTGTTCGCTGAACTATATAGCTGGTTGCCAGCTATTTCATTTGGGAACCAAATGTGTTGCCAGAATGCAACCTTAACCTTTTTCTACAGCATCTACAATACTCTATTCCCCTTGATTTCCACAAGAATCTTAAATCTATTATCCTCCTGGTATAGCAAGTGAAAGGCTGTGATTGCTGTTGCAGTGCATTATCTTTTTACTTTCTGGATGACTTTGTTTCCGTTACAAATGGTTGACAAGAAGACCTTTATTTGGCTACCTTCCATGGTATTCCCAACCCTGCAGATGTTAATATTAACAACAAAAAAATCTAGCGGGTTAATGTTCAGGTTGTTTCTTTCACATAATATGCGAGATGCAGTGCATTCATAATTATGCTTAACTTGTCACAATTACCTTTTCTCCCTGTTATTTAGTAACTGATCGATGAATATAAAAACTGCAGGATTGTGGATCTCAATGATGATCAGTAATGCTGGCGACTTGGCATATTCAGCTACCATTGTTTATTTTGCACGCAACAATATACATAGCTACAGAAGTGTGCGTCTTCAATTTAAAATGCTGATCATTTCTTTAGCTGATTGCTTTTACCCACACATAAAAAAATACTGTTCTCATCCAGAAATATTAAGATCATTGATGCACCATGTAAGGGTGAGACGCGCACTGTAATATTTCAATGCCTGTTATTGTGATTATTATTGTTAATATTAAGCTGGCGATAGAGCAGTAGTTTTATTACGTATCGTGCATGTTGTTGAGCAAAGTGTATTTGATATGACAGTGTTTCTGTATTTAGATTAGGGCGCTTCCCTCAAAGAAGGGGTAATGGTTAGGGACTAGACAATAATAATTAAAAATTAAAAATATAGTACTAAATAGTTTGATAAAAAAATGGTGTTATTTATGTAACAGGATTAGTCTGTGAGAGAAATATAGATAGATGATGTAGAATAACATCAAGACAGGGAAATGGAGATATATAAATCTGCATTTGTAGGCTAAAAAGTTCAGAAATGTATTCTGTATTCTCTTTATTGCTGTTCTGCTGCAATTTCAAAGGATTTGTCGGTCATTAGTTCTTATACTGTTCTTTCTATCACAATACCAAAGCTAACAAATGCAATCACAGCCTAGTTTCACCAGCTACATTGGAAAAAGGTTTACGCAAGTCTATATAAGGTTCATGCTTGCTATCCTAATGCAGCTTAAAAATTGTAGAGTTGTAGTCAAATCTGCAAAAAATTACAGCACAAAATGAATGCTGCCAAATACAGAATGTGAAACAATTGAGTTTAAAGTTAAGGATCATGTTTCTGATATACATGCTGTAACTACAAAAATGAAAAGTCCTGATGCTAGGGATACCTCATATGTACAATACAGCTTTATGCTGTTTGCCTTGAGAGTGCTGTAGAAGTTACCAGGGCCAAAATCTCCACACCTTCCTTGATGCAATGACACTTTTCAGCAGGAGCCACTTCAGCACTAGAGAGACATCTTCCAAGACTTACTGACTACAGTGGTCCAGTCCAACTGTAAATACTGTGTCATGAATAATAGCGCTCTGAGTAAACTGTGTACTTTGTGCAGCAAGTGTTTATTTAGCTGCTTCATTCCTCCAGCATTTCATTAGCAGGAACCTCTGGCACACTACATGTTGGCGTTTTCTCTTCAGTTGGGTTGAGTGTGACTAGTTTTCTGAACCGGAATGATCTGCCTTTTTGTCGGATGTTCTCTATTACTTGGGAAAATGTGTAATCTTTGCTATTGGCTGAATGCACAGGGACTGACATTTTTTGTTGTTTGGAAAAATAAACAAAACCCATTGGGGAAACGTCCAAAAGAAGCTTTTTTTCTGCAATCTAACTCATGAATATGTGATCAGATATGTTTTCCCTTTGATTACTTATCTGCATCCTAGCCAGATTTCCATAAGCAGTTAGAGGTTTACACTTGCGATTGAAAGCAGTTCAAGCCTCTGTCAGGGCTGCCTTTTCTCATATGTGAATGCTCCAAAAAAGAAAAGGCAGCTCAGGACCAGGGCCAGCCTTTACATATGTATGAATGCAAAGCAGGCTAGGACGTCCTTTTCATATCACAGCTCAGTAGACACGACCATACTCTGACGCTGAAAGGTAAATAGAAAGATGAATGCTCTGCTAGCCAAGACGGCAGTGGATCAATATTTGAATGGTAATTATTTCTACATCATACAACTTTAATTATAAAAAATATTAAATAAAAAAAATCTAGCGGGTTAACGTTCAGGTTGTTTCTTTCACATAATATGCGAGATGCAGTGCATTCATAATTATGCTTAACTTGTCACAATTACCTTTTCTCCGCTGTTACTTAGTAACTAAACGATAAACATAAAAACTGCAGGATTGTGGATCTCAATAATGATAAATAATGCTGGCGACTTGGCATATTCAGCTGACATTGTTCATTTTGCAAGCAACGATATACATAGCTACAGAAGTGTGCGTCTTTACATTAAAATGCTGATCATTTCTTTAGCTGCTTGCTTTTACACACACATAAAAAAATACTGTTCTCATCCAGAAATATTAAGATAGTTGATGCACCATGTGAGGGTGAGACGCGCACTGTAATATTTCAGTGCCTGTTATTGTGATTATTATTGTTAATGTTATTATGCTGGTGATAGAGCAGTGGTTTATTATGTATAGTACATGTTGTTGAGCAAGTGTATTTGATACTATATATATGATGGTGTATTGCTGTATTTAGATTAGGGCACTTCCCTCAATGAAGTGGTAATGGTTAGGGACTAGAGAATAATAATGATAATTATAATAAAAACGAGTAAACAATAGAATAGTTTAACGATCGTGTTTGTAAACAAAGACGGTATTCATGCAGGTTAAACAAATACGTATAAATGAGAATAAACGTGTGTAATGTATTTAATGCCGTGTCTTTCCTTAGGAGGGAGCATTAGTACTATTATTAGGTGGTCAATCGTTGTATGTACAACCTTATAGTCATTTGCATTCCGAGTGAAGTATCCGTTACGAAAATAAATATGTATAATACCTGTCAACACAAGCAAGTTGCTGTTTCCCGCGTTCTAAATACCTCCGTGTTCTTGAGAGAATAATGTGATTGAGGGCGGGGGTAAGCTCGGACTGACACCCCGTTACACACCATAACATTAAGTCAAAATAGTCAATAATATATGTTTTTTTTTAAAAATATATACCATACAAATCTTCTTCAAATCAAGGATTACTGTATATTCCGGTAGCTCTTCCATGCTATCGTTCCATAAAAAAAAACAAGCAATTTGCCACATTTTAGCCTGCTTTTCAGTCACATGTGAACGCGCAAAGACACCTTAAACCGCAAATGTGAACGGGGTTGCAGACCTAAATCTGAGGTGGCCCTGGGCCAGCCCTGTAGTGTGAATGGGGACTCAGTCTGAACCTAGCGATCCTAAGATCAATAAAAGTTTTGAGTTTTTGTTTGAAGGGTGCAATTTATTTTGAGCATGCATTTCCACTATACTGTTCTTGCTATGGCATCTAGTTGTGGTAGTGTAGGATTCTGAAAGATTCTCCTGGCTCTTTTTTGTTTGGATTGCAAAATGTATGCATGACTGCTGCACAGTACGCGTTAGATATATAAGTATTCTTTCATTTTGATGATCAGATCATTCATGTTGTCTGGAGTTAGTAATGCACCCAGGGATAAACACGATTTGAGGTTGCTGCTTCAGTGATAGTGTTGTTTTTAAATGATTAACTGGTGTCATTGACATACTGTAACAAGTATAGTACTGTACATGACGAGGGTGGTGAAATGTACTAAACAAAATATGTGAAGCTGCCTTCTTTACTAAGCAGGGTGACATCACTATTGTTATTTCTCCAAGTGAGTTTCCACCGAGGCCTCCTACTGAATAAGTGCTGAGCCCAAAGGAAATTAGAAAGACTTTCTCTCCTGCTTTAAATATAAAGGTGTTCCCCACTAGGTAATTTGTTATGGCTTGGCTTATTCCTTTGGTAGTGAACCAAAGGATAGGCTGGATAGGTATATCAGCCATTCGAACTTGAACATTCAGACCTTTCGTCATATTCAAAGTTGACTATAAATCATTCGGCTAAATATCCACACCCCTTCTGTACATTAAGAATATTAAGGGGAAAAACAACACTGACATCTCCTGATTATGATTATTGATTAACCTCCTAATTGTTGTAACACTATGAAATTCAACATAACTAACAAGTGTTGAAAATACATATACCAGGAGTATGCTTGGTTTATATACCCTATTAAGAACGTAGTTTCACAGATTTGCCCAGAATTAATTATAAGGTTACTTTTGTAAGCCCTTTTCAGTCGTGATTTGATCTTTGGTCAAATTGATCATAACAACATTTTATTTGACAGCATATTAAACTGCATTATTAATGGCTGGTTTGCATTGTCCAGTGCAAAATTGATTTTCAAACTAAACTGGTAAGTAGTAAATATCCTGAAAGTTGATGGCTTTATAAATGTTGCACAGTCATATGATGCTTTCACAATGGGATATATTCAGAATGACCAAATGAAAATGATCCCTGACAAATGCTAGAGGGGTTTTTTTTTCCTCTTTATCTTTTACTTTTATAACAAAATTCCCATGGCTTTTTCCTTTTTACAGCCAAACGATGATAAGATTAATCCACCAAATTGTGATTCTTGGGACATTAAACAGAAATGTTTTTCCTTTTGTGTGTTTACAAGGGTCAAGTGATATATTAAATCAAATCAAGCATATAATCCAGGATTTCCATAAGTGTACTTTCATTCCAGATTAGAAAACAAACCTTTCTGAAATGGTTGCATAGGATAGTCTGCTTGTTTTTTTTTTAATGTTTCCTCCATTCCAGACATTTTACATTCAACTACTTGCATGAATTCAAAGAAAATATGGTTCTGATTGAGAATTGTGCTGCTTCAAATCGCTCCAAATGGAGATACAGTACTCAAAAAAAAAAAAAAAAAAAAAAAAAAAAAAATTAGTAATTCCTGTTTTGTAAGACTAGCAAATTGTTGTTTTCTCAAGGCCTTATATTTAAAAACAAATGTTTTGCTGGAACAAGTGAGAAATGGCTTGAGGTCATTAGACAATTTATGGAGGTTTCTTTATTAAACCACATGAAGGAAATAAAAATGTGCTCTGAAGTTGTTAATGTTCTTTGCAGCTGCCTTTCACAATTAAAGGGACTTTTTAATGAGTGAATAATACTCTCTAGTGACGGAAGAGGAGGCCGATTTGTTGTTGCCAAGTAAAACGCTATGACAGAAAAAAAATGATAAAAAAATGAAGTAAAAGGAAACGGTGGGGCACTTTATTCTAGGGAGTGAACAAAACATAACCCAAAATTTTACTTAATGAGCAATTATGGCACAAACCTTTTGAAGGTTAAGAAGATCAGTTAATGGGAGGTTAATGCAGTGAAAGGTTCCATCTAATTTGTAAGAGTAATTACCCCAATTTAAAGTCGCCATGGTATTTTAATGGGATTATGCAGAGAGTGTCACTACATATATGTAACTTCAGACACCATGTTTGAACTACTGAAGCTTATGTAGAGGGTATATCTATTATTAAGATAATAATAGAAAGATAAATCAGATACGGATTAAGTGGTATATAACTATTTTGTTTTAAACACAGGTCAAAATTGCAGATTTTTGTGTTTTTTTATTTTTATTTCTTATAAAAATGTTTCCTTATTTATTTTTTTTAATTTATTTTTTTTAAAGAATCTGCAACATTGCAAAATGATATATTCTTAAAAAAATGTAAAAGGTAACCAGTATAATTTATGGGTTTTATGTACTTTGAAAGTATTTTATATACATTACAATATACAATATAAATTAAGGTATTTTACTCAGCATTATAAATATAATTAACTTGTTTTGTTTTATTAGTTAATGCTAAGGAGGTAAAAACATGTTTTTAAAAATATGACTTAAGGCTGTTCTTTAATTTAATATTATTTTGTATTCATATGTTATTACTATTTAACTCCCTGCCAACACTGACACCACCCAGCCTTTTCCTGCTACACACAGACCCAACTAAAGCCTAGTTTAGCTTGACCTTGCCTCTCATTAGAAATTATAATAGATATAATCTTGGACTGGAAAGATCATTTAAAATTAAAATAGATTTAAAACAACAATGGTATAATTACTTGCAAAATAAATGTTTTTTTTTTGTTTTGTTTTTTAACCAAAGTAGTTGAATGTATTATCGGTTTCAGTTTTTTTAAAACGCCCATGTTGTAAAAGGCCTCGGAAAACAAAAATGAATAAGGTCAAGGGTCAGAATAATTTTTACTTAGGTTTGCAAACTTCCTGTGATGGAACCTCTTGTTAGGAGGGTAGGGTCAAAATAATTTTAACTTAGGTTTGCAAACTTCCTGTGATGGAACCTCTTGTTAGGAGGGTAGGTGCATCCCGGCTTAATGCTTCTAAAAGGCTACAGCTCTACTGTGGTGTCACTGCCAGTGTGCTTTTACAAGAGTGTTAGCTGTCTGTTTTAAAAATTACAGGAAATAATTGTGTTTCAGCAGCAACAGTTTTATTTGTTAAAACAAGATAAACACCTTTAGGTGGAAAAAGTCAGCGCTAATGTTCTTGACACCAATGTGCAAATGCTTCCCTGCGAGAGAGTTGTTTGTTTCAAAGTGGAATGTTTGAAATGAATTTTATTGGCGCAAGTTCAAGTTTAAACATTAACTGTATACCACATCTACCAACTAACAGTTCTACTGCACCAGTGATAAAAAAACAAGGCCTTTTAGGGCTAAACACATTTTAGAGTATATACAGTTTATAATATGGTCTGAACGTTTCTGTGAAATCGAATAAAAACAAAGTTTTCAATGTTCAAATATGTTACTGTAGTGAAAGCCACTTTTGAAAATACAACAGTAAGAAAATTAGTAAGGTAAATGTAAAGTCCTAAGTTAGTTTGTTATTCTTTTCAGAAGTATCTTAAAATAAGCTATTCTTCTAAGAATTGTATATACAGGAGTGTGGCCAAAAAAAAAAAAAAAGATTGAAAAACAGTTCTGAAGACTAGGGGCCTGGTGATACCTTGGACTGTGACACAGCTGGCTGATGGTATCTATTCACCACACTGTCTGCTTTCGTTACATGCCCTATCAGAGCTCTCACAAGCCTTGAACTTTCTAGAAATGTTGTGAAATAACTTCTTCATGTATTTTAACAATCAGTTCTTCAAGCTTGGTTGCTGCAGTGTGTATTGCTCTGAACTGACTTTAACATGCCCCAAGAAGTCTACATTTTCATTTTTAGTTGGTGTTGAGTATCTTGTACAGAAAAAGTAGTATTCCATCCACAGTCTCTGTTTTCTTCTTTTTATATGTAACATTCAAACTACTGTAGTACACACACCTGTACTGCAATTATTATATCTTTCTTTATGCAGGTGGCACTTATACCCTTCTATATTTTAAAGAAAATAGTGGATGTAATAAATCTGACTGGGCTACCATAAGTGTCTTCATACTTAGGTTGTTTCGTGAGCCATCAGTGCTTAGTGAATGCTTAGATAGGTCCCTTCATGAAGGGTAATCATGGCTGTTTAATGACAGCCCATCATTTCTGCCATTTGCTGGGGACCGCCTACAACCTCTCATTATCAGACACAATCTTATCAAGCGATACCCTTCTATTACCATTTGAAGCAAATTTATAACAAATGCAGTTTTATTGTGAGAGAGGCATCCTTGAAGTAGATCAAAGTCACCTTATGATAACTGTGTTTGTGACTGCTACAACTGGTTGCAGCTGAGAGGCCTCTCTTCAGTAAGCAGTCTGCTCATGACTCTAGATAAATAGGTGTTTACAGTTAAGGGACGTGGTGTAAGCTTTTACCATACCCTGAACACTACATTACCAGCATATCCTGCAGGATATAGAGTTTTACAAATCATTTTAGGGTTGAAACACAATATCGAATTATTTCACTAATAAATAAAATGAGGACATGCATATTTTTTTATTTTTTTATCAAAGTAACAATTAAATTCAATCTTTAACTTAACTCCCAGATGGTCTGGTTTATATTCTTAGGGGTAGTATCTCTACTGTCTGATAGTGAAGATACGGGACTGTGTGTGTGCGTGTGCAAACCTGTGCAATTTTAGAGTAGGTGCTATTCATGAAAGAATGGAACACAGTTTTGCTACAACCTATAAATATCCTTTTAGCTGTAACAGCTTTTAACAGCCTTGAGGTAAACATGCCCATTTCTAGCTTTTTACTTGAGAGTGCACTAGAGTTAGAAGGGCTGATCCTTTGGGGACAGAAGGTTTTTTTTAATAATTATTTCTGTAAAGTAATTTTGTCTTATCGTTATTGTTGGATACAGGAACGTGCGTATGCCGAAAGATAAAGCCTGAAAGGGAAATTTTTAACACCAGCCGCGTTGCTGTGTTGTTTGTTTGTTTGTTTGTTTGTTTGTTTGTTTGTTTGTTCGTTATTGGGCCTGTATAGTTTGTTAGCTCAACCCAGCATGTTAATACTAATTTTATACGACTGCAAAGCTACAAACACACACAATATATACATTTGACAATAAAGCTTTGGTCTAAATTACACCAAGTACTTTTTCTGTGCAACAAATAAAATACAGGTGAGGAATATCCAATTTACCAGATTGATCAACTTATTTATTTAAATCAAAAAGCTCTTAAGGAACTAGCAATAACATCTCAATTAATATCTAAAACCAGCTAAAATTGCAAAAGTTGGCATGACACCACTAGCAGAAAACTTAGTAAAGGTAGTGATCCTGGCTAAAGAACTAGGAGTGCATTTGGTGCAGATCTGGTGGCTGACAGGAGAGTTAGCAGGTCTTTGTACAGAGGAACAGCTTGGTAGGTTCTGCACTAGCTGCAGAGCAGAAAGCAAGCACAAAGATGTGATATCTAGTCTGACAGAGCAGCTAGACCAGCAGTGGGCAATCAAGAAGTTAGATCAGTTTGTAGACTCCCAGGTGGAGTTGCATGTGGCCCCACTAGATACACAGAGGGAGGCGGGTGGACCAGACAGGGAGTGTACAGTAGTTAGAGGGAAAAGGAAAAGGGGGAATAGGGTAGAACAGAGTTCAAAAGCATGCAGGAGAGTCCATAAGGAGGCTGTGTGGTCCAGTGGTTAAAGAAATGGGCTTGTAACCAGGAGGTCCCCGGTTCAAATCCCACCTCAGCCACTGACTCATTGTGTGACCCTGAGCAAGTCACTTAACCTCCTTGTGCTCTGTCTTCCGGGTGAGACGTAATTGTAAGTGATTCTGCAGCTGATGCATAGTTCACACACCCTAGTCTCTGTAAGTCCCCTTGGGTAAAGGCATCTGCTAAATAAACAAATAATAAACAAATAATAACCAAACGGGTTTCTTGCTCTTGTGCTACAAGAACAGGAGTCGGATAATGACCAGGAGGAGAAGTGAAGAGTTCCAGCAGGTACAGAACAGGCCAATAATACATTGGAGGGTAGTGCTAGTACTACTAGCAAGCCTGCTGATCAACAGAGTGGGGGAAGACAATCATAGTGGGGGTTTTCAGTTGCAAAAGGGACCCAGTAAACAGGAGTGTTATTTGTCTCCTTGGTGCCAGAGTTGAAGATGGGAGCGACAGAGTAGATCGGGTCACAAACAGGGCTGGTACAGAACCAACAGTGATTGTCCATGTAGGACAAATAACATACATGAGAGGAGGTCAGAGGTTACTGAAAGAGAGATTCACTGAACTCGCTGCCAGGCTTAAAGAGAAAAGGAGTCAAGTAATCTTCTCCGGGGTGCTTTCAGTTCTGAGAGTGGCGAAGGAGAGGCTTAGCAGAATAATTGGTTTAAATATATGGTTAGATAATAAATGCAGATGGAAGGGTTTTTGGGTTTGTAGATAACTGGAGAAAAGAAAAATGGTTTCCACCTTGATGATAGGGGAGCAGATATTCTGGCAAAGAGCATAGAAAGGACCCTCAGGAAGACCAGAAATGATTTAAAATAGGCAGGGGAGTGGGTGTGAACCAAAATCAGGTTCTAAATGAAAGTAGGTTCAAAAATGAAAAGCCTGTGTCTCAATGCCAGAAGCATCAGAAATAAATCGTTAGAACTAGAAGCACACGTCAACTGAAAAGTATGACATTGTTGGAATTACAGAAACATGGCTTAGTCCTGAAGATGGAGAAGAATTCCACACACAGGGGTATGAACTATTCTGAAAAGATAGACTCGCTGGACCGAATGGCCTTTTCTCGTTCTCAAACTTTTCTTCTGTTCTTATTTACATAACATACCAGTAATGTTACAATACAAAGACAATTGACAGCACAGATATTCTTTTATTGGGCCTTGCTTTTTAAAATCTTCTGCTAAGATTGTGTCGATACAAATATCAATACACCTATTTTGTTTTACTTTTTGACAAAACTTTAAGGTTTTAGAAAGAATGGGTTTCATGGAAAAGGGCATGTGGGAACAGAGACATTATAGTAGCTCCATTGAAATTGTGGGCGCTACAATGAAATAGTTATTGCAATGGACTGGGTGGTTGTTTACTATTCTGGTACTCGTGATTTGTAGCTCGCATGCCTTTGTTTAATTGTTTTATTAAATTAGAATAATTGTTTGTATTTCTCTTCAGAACAAAATTTGACTGGTCAGTTGATTCTAATTTGCTGCATGGCATTATTTGATCCTGTTTTAACCCTGCTCTTTTTATATATGGGGTCATTTCCATGTCAGCTGAGTTTTTTACTCAAATATAATGCTTTAGTTAATGCTTTCAAATCTAATGCTATAGTTATTTTCATTGCCTGCCATAGTATTTTTACAGATACAGTTAAATTCAGTTGTTTAATAAAAGATGCATTCAGAAAGGTCTGTATTTAAGGTTAGTTGTTTTAATAATACCAATTGTTTTCCCATTTGTCACAAACATTGCATTTTATGTGAGTAAACGAAGAACAGTGTGTCTCTCAATTTATTTGGATTTGATTTATACGGTGATCTCTGTTAGCAGATAATTAACGACAAGCACAATCTGTTCATTAAAAGTATAAGTTTAACTATAATAAATAGTGATTTGAGGACATGTCAGTAGCGTTTTTGTGCCTTCTGTAATGCGATTTGTGTGACTTAATGAAATTATTTTTAATATTTGTGATCAAATACCAGATGTAAGATTTGAAGACAGGTATACATTGTTAGTTGAATTGATGTAGTATAGATCTAATAACTTGAAGGACAAGCTTTCCAAGATTTCCATGCTTATACCATGCTTTTCTTTTTTTAACCGGTTTGCCATGTTTTTTGTTTTGTTTTTAACATGCTTTACCAAACCTCTGTGCTTTATCATACTTGCCTCTATTGTGGTAAACTTTTATAAGTGCATGTCAGACTTTTAAACAAATTCCTTTAAGATAAGCATCAGGACCAATCATGTAGAAAACTTCGTAATCTGCCTTGTGTGCCAAGTTCCATCGACCCTTTATATGCCAGTATTTGTTCTGTCATTCATTCACTGTATTTAAATATTGTATTACCTAACTTTATACATAATGCATAATCCAGACCAAAATGGAACCTTACATTGTAAACACATACCTCTCATTTCCTGATTTCAAGCACAACCACATTTCTAAGGCACATCTGTGCATATTAATAAGTATAAAACCATATGGATGTCACTTGACAGGCATAAGGCGATAAAGTTGGAATTAGAGAACATACATTAAAGAATCATGTCTCCTACTTGCCAGATAAACCTTTCGTTATTACGATAGACACTAAATCTCGGGCTTACCATTGCTATGACTTATTGTATTACTAATGATGTTACATTTTCAATTAATGGCCCAGTTGATATTGAATTAGCATCTAATCCTAGAGCTTAAGGTGTATTGTGTAGGCCCACCTTCTCAGAATACTCTTCAATAGGTGCACCAATATTGCTCCAGTCTCCAGGCCAAGATCCAGATTTCATATTTCCTGTGTCCTGTATTAGAGTGGACATGGGAGAAATTGGAGTTGGTAATAAGAAATTTTACACTTTTTCAAGTACATTTTACTTGACTAAGGAGTGTACAAGCAGTGTACTGTACTGTCCTTCTACTGTCTTTCATTGGAACCCAGAATTACATGTCATAGAGGTACAGTTCTTCTCGAAGGACACTGATTGATTGATGTACAAGTTCACCACCAGGATTAATTAGGTATACACCCTGTCCTCATGGATGTACCAAGGGGGAAATAGCTTTCACAAATGTAATCTGTTCTTTTAAATAGAAATAGCTAAACTGATACATTTTTTATTCCTTCTTGTTTTAATGACTTTGGAGAGGGTATTGCTTCAAATAGATTCTTGTATCCAATTGTTCATATGAAAGGCATTCATGTGGCTACATTAACACCTCACAGAATCCCCTTGCTTTTCATGTTACTAATTGTGTTTTGAACCACAATTGGAAATGATTTGACACACATTCAAGTCACTGTCACGTTAGGGGGAAAAGAAACGCAACTGCACCCCAGAGCTTCCTAAAATATTAATGAGAACACGATGTTTCTGTGCAGTGAGCATGTTTTTTGTTTTCTCTTACTCTGGGGCATTAGCTTGAGGGTTTATGCTAATCACAGTAATAATTGCCTTTATAATGTTTGGCAAGTACTGAACCATATGTAATGCATAGATATAATGTGTTACTTTGTTACGTCCTTTGAATGAATGTTGAATGCTGCTTGAAATACCGCTGTTTAGCATTTTGTATTTTGTGTGCGAGATTTGCTATGGGATAGTTTGGGCCTTTCGTGTATTTTTAAATGTCAGGTAGTTAACTAGATTGTTAACTAGATTTGATTCAAATAAAAGACACAAATTAAATTCTGCACATAAACCTGATTTATAAAGTAGCTATGTGTTTGTGAATAATAAGGCTTACAGTGAATGATCTCATTAATCTGAGGCTGCAGTGGTTTGGAATGAAAAGGCTAACTAAATTTTAGGGCTCAATGAGATGTTTTCAATAAAGAACATGTATAAAGGTATGACAGCCAGGCAAAGTACATGAAAGTATTACCAACTTTTGACCCCCTGCGATGAATTCAGGTACAGACAAGGATTCAAAATGAATGATGTGGTGGTGATTATCAATAATGATATGTGTCAGTCCTATCTGTACTCACACTGTCTGTAAAAAATGAAAACATAATCTCAAGAGTGCTCTGTCTTTTTTTTTATTTTTTTTTTTTAGCCAAGACTTGCTGATATAGTGCCAGCTAAAATTTTAATTGCGTAGCTGTGGGAAAAGCCTTCAAATACAGTACAAATACTGCTTTTTTTGTGAATGCAACATAATTTAAATTACTACTTCAGTCAAACAGCCTTTATTTCTAGCTAGTGTGGGGGTGATGCGTCTAATTTTATGTTATTGCAAATTTATCAAAATGAGCAGATGTATGACATTTTCCTTGATTTATAACCTCTTTAACCATGGGAAATGCATGAACATTTGTTCTTGGTTTCGTAGTTGGGATTCTGCCCTAGACTGATACCAGGCAGTGGATCTGACTCTCTATGAAAATATGCATTATTAGTACAACATCACTCCCCAGATGTGGCCACAATGCTAATTTTTGAACTTCCATGTAATACAAGTATTGTTTTGCTTTGAATTTATACAACAGTTCAGATAATACAAAATATCCCAATGGATAATAATCCAGCTGAAAGGGCAAGATCCTTTTGCTAATATTTTAAACTGAATAAGATCTGAGATTATAGGTAAATGTATTGATTTGTAACTATAGCACCGTCTCTCACACATGACCTACAGCAGCTGTATGACTGACCCTAAAGAAAGTGGTATATTTAGTGAATAGAGGCAGTGTCATGGATAGTTTTCCAGAGGATTATGTTGCCAGATTCAAGATTTTTACTAACAAAGGTTCAGTCAGTGTAAATGGGAAGATCATGGAAAAATGATAATTTCTTTGTTCATCGTTAGTGTATCTCAAACGGAGCATGATGTACAGTGACAGTGGGTTGTCTCATCAAGTTAGAATGAGGTGATCCTTTGAAAACATAAACAGTATTCCACAAAATGAAGCCCTGTTATATTCATTATCAAACACTGGAAGGTTATCCACATGGCACATTTCTTTATTTAGCCCACCCAGGCTCTGCAAATAAGAGGCCACACAGTGTAAAAAAAAATGCATTGTGTAAGCGCTGAAATAAACATACCAGGGCAGACATTTCCCACAATGATGTCTTTCTATTATAAAGCATGCTGTCATTTTCCACACTGTCAAACTATATGAGGAGAGAAATACAGAATATAACAATCCTGCATAGCCAGTTATCTGTTTTTCTGATATTATTCTGAAAGAAATGTTTCTTGCAGAGCCCGAGAGCTTGAGCATTTCTTGGCTGGCCTCGATGGGAAAATCTGTTGTTGGCCTTGCAGAGTGGCATGTTACATAAACTGTAGCTGTGTCCGAGCTGCAGTCGCGCCATCGTGGGAGTCATCAGTCAGTGAGATTCATGTATTGGGAAAGTGAAAGAACTGTCATACTGTGGGAATGTCTGGCTGTACAGTAGATGCCTGTTGTTTACAACCAGCACATAACATTCCAGTGCATTTCTCTTTTTACTCTCAATCGTCGGATTACCTGATTGACTGATTTTATATTAACCTCTAGAAATGTATTCAAAGTGTTTTTAAAAAGGTAAGTATGTTATTCAGTTGACAACATGTTTCTTGGTGCCCAGTTATATAACCCGAAAGGTTTGGTCTTTTATTATCCTTTACACCAGTGTATTGTTTTTGTAAATTACTCAAATAAAGTAAATTACAAAAATAATATCCTTCCTGCAAGCAGCTATGTTGTTTCTTGCTAGTCATATACTGTTAAAATTGTAGTGCTGGGACGAACACAGGATTTTCACCTTCGGATATTCGCTCATAATTTAAATATTTGTTCGGATATTCGTTCGTTTGAAGTAATAAAAGCCATTATATTGCTCAGAACGGAAGCAGAGACCGCATAGCCCCAGGTGCAGGAGGATGGAAAATATAGAAAAATAGAAAATATCACAGGAGTAAAGAATACATTGTGTAGGCCTTACTTTACCCCAGTGAAGTACCTACAAAACAAAGGATGTCAAATAGCAGTTCAAGTTAAACGTTGTTTTGTTTATTCCCAAAATAAATAGTACATAAAGAATTCTGTGTTATATATGCAGGACATTTTAATAAAACGCAAAAAAATAACAGCAGTGCGTTTCTAAACACAGATGTAAAAGACAACAGATCCCCTTTTCATCCCCATCCATTAATTTAGTTTATATTACAAAGTAGTTTTATGCAATGCAACATATAAAAATGTTTCCACTGCTCCCTGCATCCTCTAAAAAAAAATATATATATATATAAATTAAAAAAACAGCGGAGGTCTCAGTATCCCATGTAGCACTGCGCACGTCCCTGGTATTAGAGTGACTCAATCTGTATCAGAGCATCTTAGCTGTTGACACTCAGCCAAGAATTTGGACAAGTAAAACACATGCTCAAAAATCATGGATTTAAGACCATGGATGAGGCCTGCAGGGTTTTTATTGAGAACTATTCTGACATCTTTCCTGCTTTTGCAAAACTTGCAGCAATTGCAATGACGATACCTGTGTCTTGTGTACCAGCAGAACAGGGTTTTAGCTGTCAGAACAGAGTGCTGACCAGCAAACACTCTCGTTTACATGAGGATCATCTAAAACATGACCATTTCAGTGGAAGCTCCTGAGACTTATTAAGA
Source organism: Acipenser oxyrinchus oxyrinchus (assembly GCA_030684275.1). NCBI lineage: Eukaryota > Metazoa > Chordata > Actinopteri > Acipenseriformes > Acipenseridae > Acipenser > Acipenser oxyrinchus. Next base: position 63,771,646 of record CM060252.1, on the reverse strand, counting down.
CTTTGATTTCGAAAGCGCACAACCTCATTTTTTTGACACGGGTGCTAAAAGGAAAATTTAAAGAACTTTTAAACAGCAAAACTGTAAATAGTTCTGATGCTGACAGCTACCCGCAGAGACATTGGTACATGTTCTACAACACTGATTTTTATGTCATAAATGGGGGATTTTCAAAAGAAAATGTTTCATGTTAAGCTTGTCTTTGTCTATTTCTACCACCATTATTTATACTGTGTACTGTTTTGCATGTTAACTTTGTTAATCTGAAATAGTTACATTGGAAAATAATGTAACTATGTTGATGCAATATATAGATGTTATGGTTGAAAATGCAGATTTTGAGATGGTATGCTTTTTACAAATGCACATTTTTAAAGGCTAACGTGACCTCTGCCGCATTTTATTTATTTTTTTACCTTTTTTAAAAAAATTTTTTTAATTCCTTGCCATTTGCCGTTTCTTCACAGTAAACAGTGGCCATAGACACATTTTCATAAAGTAATAACATGAGGTTTACTTGTGCCTTATTGTAGCTGAACGAAACCAAACAAAAACTGAAATTTAACTTTAAACACTTCAAATAAAACAAACATGGAAATGGCGTTGTAAAATGAAGCGGAAAAGACTCACCGTTTTGGTTCTCATTTATTACATTCCACATAACAAAGTCGCAACAAAAAATATATAATATATGCAATCACTACACAACATTTACAGCAAGTTGGGCACTGTTTAAGCAAGTCATTTCAGAATGACGTGCTTGCTTTTTTTCTGTCCCATGAGATTCTCATTCATGCTAAAAGCACAAGCGCTTTTTGACCCAGATAGCTTTCCATAGAGAGCACTGTGCTTGCACACGCATAATCTGGTTGGTTTACTTTTTGCTGTCTAAAACTTTTAAATAGAGGCTCAAGAGCTGCTGTGTTGATCCTGTTTTTTTTTTTTATATATACAGTATATTAATCTTGCATATCATACAGATCTATTTTTCATTTGCTATGTTTGAAACTGTAGTGTAACTTTTGACAAGGCAGTAAATAAGTGCAAGGTATTTTTGTAATTTCTAGCGAATACGAACATCTGAATTTTGTATCCGAATACATGTCAAAAAATATTTGTTCGGATGTTTGTTCCAGCACAATAAAATTGTTTTATTCCTCTCAGAAACTTACACATATCCAATTATGAACTTGCTTCATAAGCCCACATAAATATGAATTGTTAATTAGTATTTGTAGACTTTTTGGCATTAGGTTCTTCCTGTGTCCCAACCCTGCCAAAAATGAATTGTTTTTCTGTATCCTTGAAGTTGGCATTCATCTGCAGCACAATTTGTAGCACATGGATACAGAAACAAAAGATGGCAACCATCAATTTAGTAAAGGTATTGTTTGTTGTAATAAATTAGTGCTCTTGCAAATAATTTCTAGAACTCTTATGAATCTTGCCAATAACTCTAAGGCTGGTTTCAAGGTAACATTGGGTAGTCCATAATGAAACCAGCCATTAGTCCTAAGGAACGGGATTATGTAAATGCACAATAAACTGATTTGTGCTTCGGCCACCCATTGGGTTAAATGTAGTGTCATGAAACTAAAATAAAGCATTACAGATTTAAAACCACCACCCAGTATGTGTAGAAAGATTGTAAGATACACTGAGCAGAACTCCATGCTTGCCCGAGTTCTTTCTGTGGTGTTGGATTCCTAAAGGACATCATGTTTTCCTGGAAGTAGTTTTTCCAAAATAAAACTGATACTCATCATCTGATTGGATCACAGTGAATGGAAACATATTCAAAAGCAGATAAATGGTGTGAGGCATACAGTTGTTTTTAAGAGATTGATACCAAATGTTTTCAATGCGGTACTTATAAAGCTAAATGTAGCAGCTCCCTGTTGACTTATCTGCAGAATAAATTAAGCTGTGTTTTCTTTTAACATCTGTTGCCCAATATCTTTTGCCTTGAAAATGCAGACTATAAATACCACATACCCAACAAATATTTTTTCTATAAATTGTATTGGTAATTAATTAAGGGGGTTGTCATTTTAGATAAATATATTAGACCACATTTCCTCATGAGCAAGGCCCTGTGAAAGTCACGATCTCACGGGCTGCGCGGAAATCGTGAAATTAGCCCAATACTGTGATTTTTACAATATTCTTAAGAAATAAAAATAATTTTATAATTATTTGTATTTAATACAAAAAATAAAAAATAAATCACATTAACGAAACTGTACAGCTCTGCTATGTGCAGTGATTATGTCATGTCACTATCTGCAATCTAAGCGGGAAATTAAAATACTACAAACTGTAAACAAGAAAATGGATGTCTCTAAAAAGACTAAAGATGTGTCTGCAGCAGATCATGTAAAGCAGTATGAGCAGGAGTTGTACACAACGATGGAGGTAAGCTCTTGTTCTGTATGTCCTGCAATGTTACTGTAGATCACTACCGAAACTCATCTGTTGACAGGCATTTAAATTCACCGAAAAGAGAATGGCGGAAATCCAGAGCAGTACTGCAACTGCTTTACTTGCAAAGAAACAAAAAATGGTGTCTTCCATATGCCAAAAGTCCACTTATTAAATTTTGACCTGACAGAGGCGTTTGTTTGCGCAAATATCCCTTTTGAAAAATTGGACGACCAAAAGTTACGGAAATTCTTCAGAGTGTAGCAAATGGTGGAGCGATTCCTTTATCAGCCCAGCTGAGACGTGAATACTTACCTAAAGTTGCTGAGTATCACAAGCAGGAGATTATGGAATTGGTAAAACAGTCTGGTTGCTGTACACATAATTTATTTTATACTTCCGTGCACATTCCACGAAATACGATACATTACCCGTGAATTTTAAAGGAAATTTCCGCGATTTTTACAGGGCCTTACTCATGAGATACAAAGTAAATGTTTCAAGGGCTTTTTGTTTTTTTTCAAAATTGTTCAATACCTGTTTATACAGATGTTGTAAAGAAGTCGTTTTCACGGCTGAGACATACTTTAACGAGCCACTAAAGCATACTTGGTCTCGCATAAATACTGCTATTTTTTTTTTAGAAAGAAAAAGCGTAAACAAAACATTGATTTTCTTGGACTGGGGACAAGCAGAATAACTTGCAGGACTAATTTCATTGCTTTTTCATCTTGCATATTTCTGTGCAGAAGTGTATAATTATAATTATTATTTTAATATTTATTTTTCTTGCAGCATGTTGCCGAAGAGGCAGCTGCTTTCATTAAGCAACACAAAGTGTTATCGTTCGCTGTGTGAAAGGCATGGTGGGATTTAGCAGTGTCACACAGGTTTTTGTAAATAAACTTACATTCTTTTTCCTACAGATGAGTACTATGCCAGGCCTTCCCACAAGACCCTGTTTCTATGACATTGACCTGGATCCTGAGACTGAGCAGATCACTGGCTTATTCTGAGTTACCAGTCTCAACCAAGACAATTAAGGTAATGTGCTAGCTACAGTATTGAGCCCAGATTTTTTTTTTTTGTTATGCTTGATACAGTTATTAAGCATCCCAGGGGGGGTCCTGTTTTTCACAACAGGGCCCCAAAGTGTAGGACACAAACCCTTGCTCCTAGCTATACATTTTAAATACCTAAAAACAGGGTGATTAGAAAGTAAGTTTACCACATCAACGCACCCTATCACATATGGTAAACTTACTTTCTAATCACCCTGTATAATTGTTTTTTTTCTGTTTGTTTTTTTATTACATTGTTGAAAAAGAAATGCAATGTATTAATAACGAACCTTAACCTCACTGCAGATTTTTCACTGATGTGGCGGCAGTACACATTTAGGGACAGCAGACGCAGCAAGCGATTTTTGGGGGGTTTATAGACACTGCAGAAGTGGGGGGAAATGGACACGATTGATGAGGAAGAGGTTTTATTGCTGATGTTCTTGAATAGAAAACAAAAACTAAAAAGGAGAAAGTGGGAACATGAAATTAATCAAAACTTTTTGTAACTTGTAACTCGAGGGGAGCATTGGGAGTGGGAGGGATTGCACAGTAGCTGCTGGAGAAAACTGGGCTTCCTAAATGAGCTGCTGTATACCTAGTTTTACTTGTGCTTTCTTCTGGGGTGGGAGGCGTTTCAACAGTGCAAGCCGATGGAGACGGCGCGGTTTCATTTTCTTCTGTCTCTGTCTCTTCAGCAGCTTGCTCCTCTGTCAAGTTGCTGAATGTTTTGTATTTTTTTAAATGGCACTTTATTTCATATATACAAACATACAATTAAACAACAACAACAAAAAGAACACATGTTAAAGAAAAATAAATGGTCCCAACCCCCTACTGCCAAGATACAAACATAACGAGTTTAAAGAGACACACCCTAACATAAGCTAATGAAAGAAAATATGAAAACTAAAAGGAAGAAAAAAGTTTTTGTGTTAATCGTTTATTAAGAGAATCAAAAATTTTGTTTGTTAATAATCTTCGTTATTTACTGCCTAAGCATTTATTAATTGCTGTAATTGTTTTATTGTTGTTGTGGGGGAGAGTGGTGTTGTAGTCCCACAGGGTGACCTGCTGCCTGCCACTGTCAGTGCCAAATTAATTTTAAAGTTTTTTTTATCCCCTTAGTATCCTTGGACTCTCTTAACTACACCCCCTAAGTAACAGCCATTATTTTAGCCTCTGTCATTGTGATACTAGCCCGAAACATACCCGCCTAGCTAATAGTACATAGCGATTTAAGCTTTTGACCGTGTTTTGCTTTAGTTTTTAAAATTGAATTTATTTAATCAATTTATGATTAAAATCGGACATAGATTGTTTTAGAAACGTGGTGTTATTTAGAAGGAAACCCTGGTAAACATCCCAGTCCCAGATTTTCAGATATCAAAATCCAGATGTTGTCTCGGCATTCACTGTCTTTATATTTTTATTTTCAGGATCATAAAATTCTGGGTATTTACACACTTCGGCGATCAATTTTTCCATACTTTCTCGGCTCTGCTACCTGTCCGGGGATGGGGAGATGAACTGACACTGCTTGCTTCTGTGTTCTCGTGGGTTGATACAATGCAGCAACTGAAAAGTTTGCTTCAGGAGCGAAAATAAATTTCTGCGCTGCCGCCCCGTGTCCTTAGGTTAACTGTAACGTGTCAGTGTGAACGTGACCCTTAACAGTGTATTTGTCTCGGCCTATGGGACTGTATGGTACCTATTTGGGATAAATAACTGAAAGTGAAAAATATAGTTTTTATTGTTACAGACTGTAAATTGATTGTAATATGGCTTCATCGTTTGCCTAGTCTTGTATTGGCTATGCAGTGTTCTTCTTGTCAATTAATAACATGATTACATAAATTAAATGTAGACATTTATGCCGATGTACAGTATTTATAAATGTTAAAAATAATAATAATAATTTGTGAAACTCATAACTTCCTATGCTAGTTGATTCATATTTTAGGAATGGAATGCTGTGTCTTTATCTAGTACCACACATTTTTCATTGAAAGATGCCTGTGGCAAAAGGAAATGCTCAGAATGCTTCAAATGAAATAAGACATGTTTTAAGTTGCCATCCTAATTCACTTGATGATCTAGTGCACCGCCTCACAACCAGTGACAGATGATGGTCATTTTGTTTTACTGTTGCCCTTTACAGTGATATTATTAGAATAAAAGATGTTGCCACACCAATAATTTAAAGCTCTGGCTGATCATTTATTATGTGTTAGAAACGTAGTGGTTCCATCCAAGTCTACATAAACGCGGAAGTCAAATGTGTGTTGTCTTTTACATAATGTTTTTTTTTTTTTTCCCCGTAATGTGCATTTAACAAAACAAGAATATAAACATATTTTTTTCTGCTTACCTTACACACTGTACACATTACAGGCTAAAAGAGGTGCAGGAGGCATATGGGAAAATGACTACCTTCATAAATTTGCTATGGAGTGGGAAATTTGTCTGTAAGTTGCCCATAGTGGAAAACACAGGCCATGTCAGGATTCTTTTGATAATGACTTATGTAACCTTATTTAAAATATGATTGCAGGAATGGAAAGTTTGATCCATTCCTAGTTTTACTATAAGACACCCTGGAGCTTGTTACCTATACGTTGGGGCTAATCAAGCACATGTTAAAACCTGGAATGCCTTTTGCCTTTTTTCCTCTTCAATATTACAAACACAGTTAAGCACATTAGTGAACATTAAGATCCAATCCAGTTAGGGAACCATCGGTGCAGAGCTGCTTGTCGAAGCCATTTGACTTAAACCTGGGATTAAATCCAGAATGCTGGAATTGATACAATGTAGAATGTCTTCATACAGAAAACCTAATCAGAGGAAGTCAAAGCAAAAGCTAAAGGGCATTTTCAATATAGATCTAAAAAAAACTAACCACTAAAAATAAGCAATTGTACAGTAAAAAGCTTAGACAAAGGGCCATATTCACAAAGCATTTGCCAAAATGTTACAGCTCTGAAATAAACCTTAAAGCTTTTTGAGGTCAGCATCTTGTTTTATGGCCCAGCGAGTGCTATAAGAGGTTCATTGAGTACTGGTACTCCAGTATGATATCCCAGTTCATCACTTAGTAAGCCACCATGCTAGGGGAAAACAGATGCTCAAATAGAAGCTGTTCAAATTGGAATGGAATTCGTTCCATAATTTAGAAATAAAAAATAGGTTGCTAGTTTAGTAATCTCATTTTTTTTTTTTTATACCTGTATCTAGCAATTTTACCAGGTATCAATGCTATTATTCCAAATCTTGATGTACTGCCAGTTTTCTTTTAATTTTCATCCAATTTAATGTTTTTTTTTTCTTTCTGCTTTTCCAGATTCCACAAAAATGTATGTTTACTGTGCTTAGGCAAGAATTGGATTGAAAGAATGCCTCTGGAGGATATGGAGAAAGCAAAACTAGATTGTGCTGCCATCTGAACTACAACTATTGGAATCTGCATAAATATTACTGAATGTTTTGTACTTCATTTGGAGTGTTGATAAACTTTCCAAATGCTGCACAAAAACCTACCAAAAGTGCCGAAGTTAAAACAAAAAAATCTGTTACAATTTTCATGTACTAACAGTGAAATAATATGTATTGTTGAAAGGTGTTTCTTATTCATGGTTTACATTTGTCATTTTTTTTTATAATTAAGTCTTAAGATTGTCTATGGACTGATTTGGTTGATCATAATTTGAAAACCCTTTTTATACTTAACAGTAGCATTATGTTTGCTTGTAGCTGATAATTAAAACATTTATTTAAAATAAGTCATTTATATGGTTTATGTATCTAAAGTTTGTCTTTCTTTTTCATTTACTACTAATCCTTTAACAATAAGGATTGATTGTGCAGACTAGATCACTTGCACGTTTTGGGGTGAAAAAAAAATAATCTTGGAACCACATGACAGCTGTGTTATGTCTTGACAGAACATTTAACCAATCAGAGAGTTGAAGGGGCGGGTTTTCTGTGTTAAGCACTTTGAGAGGCTAAAACGTTAAAATGACTGCTAAAAAAATAACCAATTATTTCAAAGCAAAAATAGTGACAATGAATGCAGGGTTTTCAAAATAAGCCGGCGATAGGCGCAATCCACTGCCTAATAGTATTATAGCGATCTCGGTTCCCGCAGGCAGGCTCATCACACAGGGCGAGGCAATCCACACACAGGCGGAGGGCGGGCGCAAACCCGGGACCTCTCGCACTAAATAGCGCCGATACCGCTGTACTGTGTGATTACGTCACGTACCAGCCCTGCTGTTGCCTTCCCCCGTGCACGCTACAATATATTTTCACTTGCTACTTTATTAAAAAAATATTAAGTTTTTCGGGTATTATCATTGTCTGTTTTTTGTCGTATTATTGTACTATAAGGTTATATATAGTACATAATAACTATACATATGCACCAAAAAAAGGTGTATTTCTTTTGTTGTGATATCGTAAAAAATATGTACACAGGTGCTTGTGAGAGATATTGGGGGTTCATGTATAGAGGCTGTATGTCTTTAAGAAGAAAGGCGTGATGGGATATCAGCTGAACACTTGTCAGCTGACATACAAATGCTTAGAAATCTGACAAATAAGAAGTTTTTTGTTTTTTTCTGTCGTCATTATGTATGTGATATTTTCTGAACATTTTCAGAACTATTTTCCTAAAACCTTTCTCAGCGGAGAGGTACCTGAAAAAGTACATCTAAGTTTAAGTGTTTTAAAGAAAACTCCCGTCGAGGTCAACTACCACATGGTAGAGTCTTCATCATCAAGGGGCACTATCGCTTCAGTAGTGAACATCATATGTTGGGTCATCCAAAAAGGAAGATGTGCATTTAGTCTCATCACACACCCCTCCCACCAGGATGAAAAAGGCACAGGACCAAATTAGAATTGTACACCTGCTTACTGTAAAAGCAGTTATATCCATAAAGATTGAAATCTTTGTGATGATAAAAAAAATCTTAAATCTTTGTGCTGAGGAAAACTTATATCAAGGATGAATTACTACACTATACAGAACTACAGTGAAACTCTGATGCAACGTACTGCCTTGGGATCATAAAAAACAGAATGTTATAACCGAGGTATGTAATAACCAGGTACATGCACATACCTGCCAAATCAGCACAAAAATCAAAACCTAGTAGAGTACTAATTGATTAATGTACAAATACAATATATGTAGTATAAAGGTTTATTACAGAAGAAACAATGTAATATGTAACTAGTACTGTACATTACAATGCAGTATGTAACATTCTGTATTTTAATGATTTAATACAGTAATTGTATGTTGCCTTGGCTAAAGATGGTCAGCTAAATGAATTATAAAAAATAACAAAAAACATGTAATTAATGTACTGAATAATACTGTACTGTAATTAGTAAAATAAACAAATTAATAAAAAAAATACAGTACAGTAATAATAAATTATAGAAATAATAAAACTGATAACAATAATATACAAGTCAATTCACCATAATATACAAGTCAGTTACCATAACCCACCTGTTTATTATTTTGTTTATTTAGCAGATGCCTTTATCCAAGGCGAATTACAGAGACTAGGGTGTGTCAACTATGCATCAGCTGCAGTCACTTACAACTACGTCTCAACCGAAAGACGGAGCACAAGGAGGTTAAGTGACTTGCTCAGGGTCACACAATGAGTCAGTGGCTGAGGTGGGCTTTGAACCGGGGACCTCCTGGTTACAAGTACTTTTCTTTAACCACTGGACCACACAGCCTCCATGAGACAAGACGAGACGAGAATAAAGAAAAGACACCTCTGACTTACAAAAAACCGGGACACCAGAGTCATTTGGTACAAAAAGAAATAAGTAATTAAAATAAATAAATCATACACTTTGACATTTAATGTCCCGGGAAGTCTTGCAGATTTCCCAGGACAGCTGCCTCAACAAGAGAACAATCCAGGCCCTAACTAGATCGTTTAGCGCTGGTCATGATAATATTGCATAAATTACAGTAATCGAGCGCAAGGTCAAGTCCAAACCGCAAGTAGGCCTACGAGTACGCAATATGCGCAGCACAGACCACTGCGTGGCATCGCGGTGCTTGCGTAATAACAGGAAGTATGCACTATCAGATTACGTACTAAAAGGAGAATTTAAACAGGATTTAATACGATTTTATTCGGTTCCATGATACTGGTCCTTTATATCAGTGTGTACGTTATATCCCAGGTACGTTGTAAATGGGGTTGACTGTATACGTAAATGATTATTAAAAATAGGGAAAAAAACAACAGGTTGCCACTATTAACTGTTCTGATAAGTACCATTTTTAATTATGAAGCATGCATATTGTGTGCAAAAAAAGTGACTTGAAATATGTTGACATGTTTGTGAAAGTCAAGACCCGTGTATTCTTTTCAACTCTTCGGTTGGTAAATTAAAGGCCCTTTTAAGATATATATTTGCCTGCTTTGTGGAGGGCATGGCACTTCTACCATGGTGATTTGGTTCTGGCTTTTTGACAGCAATATAACAGCATTTATTTCTGAGCCTTTAAAAGCATGCCTCATATTATTTACATGTAACAATTATGTGCTAGAGATAAACAGAAATTTCCTGATACAGCTGGAGAATTAAAATTGTAATCGTTTTTTGAAGACTCAACATTAGACTTACAACAAGAATCTTTTGCAAGATATATAGTTGCAGATATTTTGTTACATACATTTCTTTATTTATTTATTTATTTTTAATGAGGAATTAAAGGCTGCTATTTTAGAGCTGAAACAACCCGTCCCTCCTTCCCTCTTACCTCATTGCCAGAACTTGCCTCCATCCTTCTGTCATGAAGTTGTTTTCCTCCTCCTCCCCTCCACCTTCTTTGCAGCTGCATCAGCCTTTCAGAGGTCAGTGGATCACTTGACAGGTGTTGGAGGACTCGGGGACATTCTATCCTGTCATTCTCTTAATTTTAATATTCTAAAATGTAATCATTCTGCCACCTCGTTTAATAATCTATACAGGCCAAATATATAAAATAGGTTGCCGGGCTCAATTCAAACATTTGTTGTAATGTTGTTTTTTTCATATGGTGTGATGTTTATGAATAAAAAGAGGGGGTTGAAGTCATTGCAGTTGCATACACTTGGGTCTAGCTAACATAATCCAAAACTATAGGATATCTGCCCAGCCATAAAATCCAGGCTTCTGGAATCACATATAGCTGGCAGTGAGCAAAGGATTGTGACCACCACTTCACCTAGCCAGCTTGATTACAACAGATGGAATCATTTTAAATAGTTAATCAGTCACAAAATGCAAACTGATTCCCAAATTAGATTTTTCAACTGCTGAATATCTTCAATAAAAATGTGTTTGTTGGGCTTTATATATCTGATTATAAACTGTGCCCAGGAAATAATAAATACATTCAATTTAAAGAAGTTCCCTACTAATAAAACAAGGAATTGAATAGGTTCATCACCTAAAAATATTAACAATTTCTATGCAGAAGTATGCTTTTCTATTTCTTTGTAACACATTTCTATCAACATATACCTCATTATTATATGAAAAAATAAAGTTTGACAAAAACTATGTGAAATGAATATAGGGTAACTGCTTATCATCAGCAAAAATTCAAATATTAGATGTATAACAGATATGCCTCTGGAACAATCATCTGCATCTGTAATAATTGTGTGCATGTTGCATTTTCTATGTGGAATATACTGGCTAAGGGGGTTGAAGCCATTCCAAGTCCTGTCTGGAGTATATACCTCCTGCAGACCCGAAACCTGAGTAAATATATGAATGCTGCTCATCCGAGCCTCTTTGACGCAGTCCTGCCCGCCCCCAAGGGTATAAAAGGACAGCACGCACAGATCTCAGCGGCATTTTTCCTTTGAAGAGCTGACCTGACAGGAGAGCCTATTCAGATAAGTATTGTAAAAGATCGAACCTCTTCGCGGTTCGTTGCCCCTTTAAAAACACTGACCCAGCACACGCAAATGGATTTTTGAAGCGCTGCTGCAATTTTAATGAAAACACACAAAATCAAAATAAACAAACAAACACCTAGCTCTCTTTGAGCACTAACTAAAACAAAACAGGAACCTAAACTAAACAACAGGACAGCTAAGCTGTTTACCTGTAACAAAACAAACAAACAAACAAAATCACACACACAAAAAAAAGGACTCTACCTTTTTTTTTTTTTTTTTTTTTCTTTTAAATTACGGCTGTACCCACACACTAGCACAGTCGGGCTTCTACCCTCTTCAGCAGCTGCCCAGAGCAGACTGACTGCTCTCCTTTTAAACCCTGCACCTGGCTCTAATTTTCAATAATAGCCAGGTGCAGGTAATGATTAATCAATAAAACAATCAAACAATTAAACAAAACAATTAACACAAATTAAACAATTAACAAAACAAAACCAAAATGTACCTTACGCACATGTTTTCCTATAGGGAGGAATTAACCCCCTCCCTGCTGTCTCACAGTATGTATTACTTTTTCTGTTAGAAATGTTCACATTTATTTTGTTTTACAAATATCTGACATTAAAAATAATCGCTGTTGTAGTTTTATTAATTACACGTATTTGTGCACTACAGCCTGTTTGTTAGATCCCCCTGTGGCCTTGGGCCCCATGTGAAGCCGGTGGCTTAAGTCGCCCCTTTCCAGGGATCAAGCAGTGAAAGTTGGCTGACTTTTTGCTCTCCCCCCAGGCTGCAATAGCTCCGGATGGAGTTACTTTATTCTCGTTTTGGCTTCGGCCAATATTACGAGACAGTTTGTATAATTTAAGTAATTGTGTTATTGTATGAGAGAAATATTTTTCTTTTCTCAATTTATTTTTCTGTTTTCACAGACTACGTGCAGGTTTGTCTGCATTGCGTGCTGTTGTACATGTGTAGTGAGAGCAGCTGCCGGGCAGGACCATAAGGCTGCTTTGGGAATTATTATTATTATTTGTTTATTTAGCAGACGCCTTTATCCAAGGCGACTTACAGAGACTAGGGTGTGTGAACTATGCATCAGCTGCAGAGTCACTTACAACTACATCTCACCCGAAAGACGGAGCACAACCGGACCCTAGCAATAAAACAACATATAACTAACAACTGGAGTGAATGAATGAATGAAAATGTGTATATGAACACTTTATTTTGCATTTCCTTTACTTCTAGCCATCGTTTGGTATAATGTGTTGTTTATGCTATGCAAAATAGATAAGACGCCCAATACATACAGCTGTCCCCTAGCAAGTGAAGGCACCACAGTATTCTGGACGCTGTAGTTTATTCTAGGAACATGTAATGGGCATGTGAGATATCATTGGAAAGCCCCAAGACTCCTCTTTCATTTGGTATAGCTCTCTCCGTTTTCTAGTTACAGGCACTTGAACACACCTACCGATTTGCTGAACGTCACAGCACTGGAGCACTGAATGAGGGGGTGATAGAAAGTACACATACAGGCATGCCTGACATCAATGGAAAGCGCAAAGCCTGCACTTTTAAATGACGTTGAAACCGGAACGCTATCTGTTGAAGTGACCAAGTAATAATAGGCAACAAACCAAGCTTAGGAGCTGACTCATGTCACATGACTCAAGCCTTAGTTTTGGTTTGCTGTAGTTTCGCTTGGGAACGTCTGTACAGGACATCATTGGAATACTTCTGTACTTTCAAACACGCCTTGAACCAGGAAGCTAGCTATTAGGGTACCTGAGATATTCACACGAGAAGGACCCCAAACCAAAAACAATTTGGGAAATTCAACCAGGCTACCTGGACTAGAATTATCCTTTGCATAGTGTAACAGGATGGGTGCCTGACAACTACCGAAATGGCAACAAAAATCAAGTCACTAGATCCACATAATAACTGATACTAAAGCTCCATGGGGTCCGAATGGATCCCAGGTTACCTTATGAGGCAGTGGCGTGCTGTGACAAAACGGCCTGGGGTAGCAGTCGTCGCAAGCCTCCCGTCCACCGTCCACCATCCACCCCCCTCCTTTTTTAAGTGGCAGCTACCTGTAAGCCACAGATACCTTTCAGAATTTGAATTCTGAAAGTGCTGAGTATATCCTTTCCCTTCCTGTATCAGCTCGGGGATCTGTGGTGTGTATATCTCCCTTTTTTAACAATCTCCAATTTTTCAGTTCTCCTTGAAAAAGGATTCGTAACCAAATGGACTATGATGTCTCCGTTTTCTCACATTTATTTTACTGTAAAATAAAATTTGAAATAATTAGATGTTGTAAAGGCATTTGTATGTATCAATGTATATTTATAAGCAATATCGTGCGAAATCCAGCTGTCCTCCAAACTGCAGTGCTAACCAAGGAATATTCATGTTTTGGGGTTGCTCACTAATGATTGGTCAGCTGTCAGAGCTTTAACTTTCCCATTGGTTGCTAAAGCAGAGCCTTCCAGTGAGGCAGTGAATACCCTGGGAGATTTATGGCCCACCTCACTCCTGATTGGTCGCCTGTCTAAAAAAAAGGACATTCTTCGACTCACCTATTGGTTAAACTCACTCAAGACCTTCAACTGAAACAGAGAATACCCTCAACTGTTTTTTTTTCTAGCGTCTGGTCGTTGTTTTTAGACTTATGCGGGGGAAATGCAGATCTCTTATTGGCTGATCACATCCCCTTCAGGGAACCCCTAGACTCTTAAAAAACCTCTAGTAAACCCTGTAAGTGATCTTGGATAAAGGCGTCAGACAAATGAACAAATAATAATTAGAATAGTATGTTTCATAGTATAAGCAAGCACACTGTACACAAGTGAGTGAGGCAACGTAATGTCATTTGACTGACGGTTTACTTGGCACTGTCTGGTCAGCAGAGAATACCTTGAAGGTCTTGACGGCACGCCACTGTTACAAGGGTTAATAAGATTAAGAATGACAGCTGAGCCTGCACACTATTTGGAAGACAATTATTGTCTAAAATTACATCTGGGGCGCTCAAGATTCCTTGTTGCTCAAAGGGTTTAGAGGATAGCTGGAATTATTTATAGTATTGAATCTATCTTTGAATGAGTGGGACGGTGTTGAATAATTAGAAGCGGGATAGAAATAGAAACGGAGTGGTGGCTTTAAGATGGTGATTCTCTGCAGTCAACCGAAAGAGCTGACAGTATGGTCTCCTGGATGTGGATCATACACAAACGAAGGTCCTCTTACTATTCACTGATAATAAGATCCTGCTGTACATGGGAACCTAGATTATGAAATGATCCAAGACTGTACTTACAAAACCATTGCTTTAAAATGAATTTCCTTACCTCTATTAGCTGTATTGACATTATTACTGATCACCTTGTTTTTATTGTACCTTCAGCAATCAGCATATATACAAAAAAGAACCATATAAGAATAATAGCCAAAGATCTCCAACAATGACAATAGTGCTTATAATGGATAACAAAGGATTATCTCTTTTAGGGTGTCTGTTTCAGATATGGAAAGTCCACAAATATTATAGGACTCTTTACCATGCATGGTTAAGATATCAAAATAAATCAATGAATTGACAACCATTTGGATTATAAAAGACATACATAAATAATATAACAATGGTCAAGGTGAACCCCATAAAGGAATATACTTTAATTAGTATTTCCAGAGAAATGACCAGGTGGAGATTAAATTAAGAGGATGACAGACAGCGTTGTTTTTCTTACAAATGGCACAGAAGATGCAACCCAATTTAAAGCAAAGAATTACAGTTCAAGACGTGTTAAAAAATGTACTTCATAGTTTTGTATTGGTGGTCTACTTTACAAGTGTTTGCCCAGAATACACCATTATCTTAATCTTTCCAATGCCAATGCAGTACCTTTGATCATTAAAAAAAGCAAATCCATAAATCCATAAGTCCCTTTCTTCTTACCACTGTACAAATGCAATAACAGCTTTCGTGGGGTTTGATAAATTAACCGCATAGACTTAATGAGTTGCATGAGTGATTCAAAAGCATCTCTGTTTGGGTTCACTGAGGGGAAAAAAAGAAAGAAAATGTTTCTCTTTCTTGACATGTTTTGAACTCAACCTTCAGTCTTGTTTCCTTCAGATCCCCTTTGCTAATTAAAAGCTTTGTCTCCCACAGACCTTGAACACACCGCTCATGCTGCAGCCATTGCCCCAAGGATCCACAGGAAGCTGCACAACCAGAATAACTCTTTGGAGTTGCTACATTCTTGGCTCACTCTGTCAAAAGCCTGATACTATTCTCAAATGTGTTGCTAATTAGTTGGGAGTGAATAACGGGCCAGGGCCCCCCACCCCACAATATGGACGCTTACTTGTCCCCATGTCCAGCAGGGCAAAGGCTGGGTTCAGTTCACTCAGCGCTTCTGGGCTTCAATAATGCGTAGGGGAGAAATCAAAGTGGGCAGTCATACACTGGCTGGGTTGTTTGAGTTGCACACTAAACAATTAGGCCTTCTGTCTCTTTGGAGAAAGTGGGTTTAATTTTAACACAAAGTTGTCTTTGGAATGGGCCCGATCTCAATATGGGAGAGGATTTGTTCCTGTTCAGCCTCTCCAGTTTGATGAGCAGTTGATGTCTTCAGAAAGGCAGCTGTGTAACTGACAGCAATAAGGTCATTTAAATGTAGTCTTCCAGAGTTGTTCACACAATTCAACCTATGATCTAACTATTTAACATATATAAAACACCAGTAAATCAGTTACAAAAATGCTGCACACTATTAAATGTTGCTGTTACAGTTAAGTCCATTATAGCATAAAGCATTATTTATAAACCATGTATAAAGCAATAATTAGTTATGTATTCATGTCACCTTTATAAACAAAAAAATAAAAATTAAATCAGATTTAATTAAAGTTGAACTGCAATATATCAATGCAGCTACAGTTGAACTGCAATGAATACCACAGCTGGCTTTGTCCCTGGAATATTCCCAGTTGAGATTCAGAGAATGGTGAAACCTGATTTCTTAGGATCAATTACATTTTTTAATTTTCATCTGGCTGGAACTGTCCAGTTCCAGTGCTGGCTGGAATCCAGTCTAAGAAATGAGTTTGTCACATGTTCTATTCACTACAGATTCAAAGCATGTCCACAGACCAGTAAAGTGTGTGGTAGTAAAATTATTTTAACCTTTATGTGGTTCAGGGGGTAGGAGCTAGGGCTCCACCCCTGTTATGTCATGCCAAAATATCAATTAATCTCCCTACTGAAACCCTGGGTTGTACCCTTATTCTTTGTCTTGCTTTTTTTGTTTTCCTCCATCCTCCCCTCCTCCTCCACTACGCTGTGCCATCTCTACAACAGTCTCCCTCTGGGGGCAAAGCTCACTTCCCAACCTTAGAGCCCCAGCTGCGCTGGCCTCGTCCTTCACCAGGAAGGTTCTCCGTGAACCAGAGGGGACCAACAACCAAATCCATTCTCACTCTTTGTTTTCCCGTTCTCTTTCACTCTATCGGGCGCTTTGCAGCCTTGGAGGCCTCGGTTTGGTCTCACCTCTGTGAGGGCAGCTCTCTGCAAGCCAAGGCAAACTGTCTGCTTTCATCTGTGTTAATCTCCCTCTCTGGAGACCCCTTTGCATGTTTCTTTTTTTTCAGCATTCCTGTCTCCCCGTAAGGGAAGTGAAGATCACTGCCTAGCCTCAGAAGCCTGGCCTCCCTCAGTGTAGGCGACCCTGGTAAACCGGGGAGCCTTCTAGTCCTCTTCAATTCATCCACTATTCTTCTCTTCATTTCTCCTTGGGGGAAGTAACGCTTGCTTCCCAGCCTTCGAGGCTGATAGGTTCAGTCTCACCTCTGTGAAGGCGGCTCTCTGCGAGCCAAGGTGAAATTCTGTCCTATTTCTAAAATCACAAGCACATAATTCCTATTTACTCCACGCAGCCCTTCCTCCTGTTCATGAGACAGTAATACAAATGTATACATACAGTATGTTAAAGATGTACTATAAATGCTAAACAACAAAGAAACCAATGGTATCTAGTGGTATCCTAATATTTTAAATCATGTATGAGAGATCAATGAATCACTGTTATGTTTTATGTGAATTGTAATGGCTTAATACACTGTGTGTAATCCAGTGTTATGATGTATGTTAATTGCACTAGTAATCCAGATAATCCAGGTGCAATGGTGTTTTATTTGTAAATCCAATTGGTCTGATGACACAAATACAGTAAATAATAATGATAACAAGCAATACAGTGGCGTGTATTGCTTTGTTGTAATCCACGGGTTGGTCCCGAAATAATAATAGTCCCGATCTTTTAACACCCATACGTAACACAAACACAATCACCACAGTGCGTGCTTTAGTGCTCGTGGTGCAAATACAGTTAATCGTGAACAATGGTGCAGTGATATCTGGGTAAGTGCTGGCCTTTGGCGACAGCTCCGGATCATGTTAGCCGTCTAATAATAACAAACAAGTATTCTTTAGACATGACAAATAAAACACTCACAATAACAGTACACAGTCTCCTTCCGGTTCAGCTTTAACCATAGCAAGGAACAGATCACTTATGCGGCTGCCAAGTCGTTTCCCTTCCGGGTCAATGATCTAGTGTATTGTAGCTCCGCCCCCTTTCCTGATGACCGACTTCCTTCTAACCCTGGGAATGAATTGTCTAGCCATCCAGTCCTGGGCACTCTGTTCCCTTTACACAGCGCCCTCACAGGTCGGGAGAGAGATTGATCACCAAGAATAATTATGTCTCTGTTACAGACCTCTATGGGTTATGAGAAGTTTCCCAGCCAAGGTTTTTAAAAAAACATATAATTGATTAGAAAACGAGCATAGATAGGAAACTTAACATGGTACTATTATATATGGGAATAGAAGGGGATATATAAAACAAATTCCCTAGTGCCTGTTATAGTATATAACAGGCACTAGGGATAGTATATAGACAATATTCATTATGCTCTTGATTAACCTTCACATGCAAAGGGATAGGATTGGTCCTTTTTGGGAGTTATGTGGTGGAAGATGGATTCAAAGTAAAGCAGAGTAATTGCTAAACTGCTTCATTTAGGAAAGGGGGAAGAATGAAGCCCACCTTTGGAACAGCATGGGTATTTTTTGCCACCCACTCCTCTTTTTCAGGCATTTCTACACAATTGTTCATTTGTTTACTGAGCAACCACCTCCAGCACAGATCCTTTATGTAACAACTCCAAATCACACTTACGAGTAACTTAGATTCTGCATATTTGTTCTGGAACAATTTCAAATTGCTATGGCTTGGGGATCTAGATTATCACTTCTCAGTAAACAATGTTCAGAGAGTTGTAATGGCAGGATAAAACAATTCCAGCCTTGGTCCTCATTGTCATGTAATACTCTTAAGTAAAACCACATGAGAAATAGGCATGTTTTCATTTTACAACATACCACAGAACAGGACTTTTTCAACATTGCTAATAGAGCATGAAACTATAAATGTCAGTTTTTGGCAGTGACAAAAAAGCTTGGCTAAAATATTAACATGTGAGAAACAAAGCATGTGTCTGAAATCGAAATCTAATGTTAATACTGTTAATACGTTGGGTGCGGGATATCTCTTCTTGTAAAGAAGATGTCTGCTAATGGTACTGCTTGGGATTCATTAGGATATACACTAATATCCCATAAGGTTTGAACTCTACCGTAAGGCAGAAAAGCTTATTTATAATGAGTATGTCTGTAGCCAATTCCACAGTCCAACTAGAGTATTAGATAAAAGCTTAAAATACATTGTTACACCCCACATCTCTCTAAATACCTAATGCTAACATGGTATAGCATATAGACATGCTGTGCCTTTCAATTAATGCACAAACTTTTTTACTGTGATGCTTTAAAAATGCTCTAAACTTCAGAACACCATATGCTTTTTTCAGCCATTTCTACCTCCCCGCTAAAAAAATAGTGTGTTACAAAACCTTCCTAGCACATAGTCTGTTATATTCAGATGCTTTATCTGTTTTAATATATTTCAAAGTAAAGAAACCGGCATTACATGTTCTGTACTACTGGTCTAGTTGTTGCAAAGCGGACACATTTCTTAAAATGTTATCAACTTTCCCCTTCAGAACTACAATACTATTTATGATGCTACAAAACCACCAATTGTAACAGTAAAAAAATAATTTAATATTGTAAAAATAGTAAATATGGCTTTTTTGTTTCTCACAAAATGTGTACCCTTTATTAAAGTGCGATATATCACATAAGCAAATAACACAGTCAATCAGAGGAAAGCCAAGGCAAACTATAGTCAAGCACTGTAAATTCAGTATACAAATTGGGAAATTGTGGTAATTTCAAGTTCACTGTGCAAATTGACCATAGACAAACATTTCAATGTTTTATATTTGCACATATCCCTGTCTCCGTGTGTACTCTGACCAAAATCAATCCATCTTTATTTTATATAGCGCCATTCATAGTGGACCACCATCACAAAGCGCTTTACAAGTTACAGTAAAAACAAAAAGCATAATACATGAAATACAGTAAGTAAAATTGAAAAAATATGCAATTGCGGATGTGATGTTGCGCACCTTTTCTGTGTTTCATCCGCAGTCAATACGTAATACTTAGAATACCTGTTCTTAGAAGCAACGTCCAACTGCATCAGAACCTGAACCAACTGCATCAGACCCCTATCGGTATGTAACGTGCAGTATTGAAACGTTTAAAAACAGTTTCAGCTTGGAATTGTAATAAAAGACATATCTGACGGATAATTAAACCTCTGTGAACTGTAACCGTTTCTTTGTTTTTCTTTTGTGAATCATTGTCACAGGGCATCCTCGTGACTGATTCAAGGTTTGCATTAAGGCAGCTGTATTGTACAGTAATATTATTTTTCAATATAACGCGGTGCGTCAGTAAAAATTAATGGATCGGAAATGTTCTAACTCATACTGACCTACCCACAGTCAGTTTTCTTTTCATTTAACTTTTTTGATTATAAGTAAATTGCTGTACACCCGGTAACATTGGGACTAGCCATTCTGTTATTCTGAACCTGCTGCTGCGTCAGCATCTCGAACAAACTGAAGAGGAGGGTTCCATCACGGTACATCACCTGATTAAATTCATTTAGAAAGGCGTTTGATTACAGTCTACGTTCCTCAGACCCTAACGTTTTAAAGTGCATCAATGCAGTTGCTTGTTGGGCGCACAGAAGGGGTTCACTAGTCACCAGCTACCTTTCATGGACATTTTTTTCATTATCTGATGCTGCAAGGCGTGACTGATCTGTGTTCATGTGATAGAGAAGGGGAGGCGATTTTCTAAAAGAGTTTGCAGGAATCCTTATTGCATTACTTGAGAGTCTGACTATCCAGAAAAGGGGTTTGCAGATAGTGTTTGTTGTTGTTAGGTTTTTTGGTTTTTTTTTTTTTTTTTTTTTGGGTTTTTGGGTGGTTGGTTTTTTTTGCTGTTGTCATTGTTTTTTTTTTCCTAACGGGAGGAAAAAAATACGGTGTTGGTTTGAGCTATGGGAACAGCAACCTCTGCAGAGCGGTCTGGAAAGAGTCAAGAAGATGCGACAACTAATGAAGAGCAGAGTGAAGCAGTGAATGACGAGATTCAAGGAGAGGATGCTGATGCCAAGGTAAAATAGTTGACTGGCTATATTTGTCTAATTTCTCAGTTAGTTAAATAACGCGTGTTTTCCTCGCTTTAAAATGTGCAGCCTAGGTAATCACGCAGATTGGCGCAGAAGCTTCCAAGAGAAGGCACTAGGGGCACCCCTGGGGAAGTAATAGTATCGTAATTCCCACAGAAAAATTAGGCAGGGACAAGGAATGTCACCATCTTCAGAAATACTGCTTCAACGTCAGTTAGTTTATAAATAACCTGTGCACTTTTTAACTTTGTATATATGTCTACAGCACTGATATCGTATTTATTTATTTATTTATTTATTTATTTATTTATTTATATTATTTTACTGTTATTATTGTATTTGTAGATACATGTTCTGTTATGTATATACAGTAATGCTGGGGGGGAAAATCAGGTGTTTCAGTTGCTCAGAATTCCAATTGATACAGTATTATCTTTATATTTGAAATTCTAGCACATGTAATATATGAGTGTATTCTCTTAGCAACTTCCTTCACTATATTCCACTATATTTATTCCTGCTGTAGAAGATCAAGCATCAGTTGTGAAAGCATCCACATGGGAGGGGTCATACACAAAAAACACTCATTATCATATAATAGACGTATTCCCCCCAACTCAACACCACAAGACCATCATGACAGTAAAAATACACATAATGAAGCGTTCTTACCTTTGTAGAAGTTAGTGATCAACAAATGTGTCCGCCGCACAAAGATAACAGCGTGTGGTTTTCACTAACTCTACTGTGCAGAGTAAACGAATTGTTTTCCACGGGTAAATATCGGGACTTTCTTCCTATGCATTGGGACGCGGGACATTTGCCAGGAAATCGGGACTGTCCCGATCATATAGGGACTGTTGGCATGTATGCATTAATGTTATTCATAATGCGAGCGTACAACATTAAAAAAAAAAACGTTTTAAAAAGTCCTTGGCCAACTTAAAATAAATAGCAACCAGATTAAATCCTTCCCAGCCAACCATAACGGCTGATTACATTATCATTTCCTTATATTTTATTAGCAGGACTTTATGTTATACAACTTTGGAGCCTACTATTAGGAAACATGGCAGAACATTTGGTTGTGTTTTGTTTTCGTTTTTTTCCTGCCCTATCGAGCGGTACTGGTCTTGTTTGTAATTTTATAATTCCAATCATGTAAAACCAACAGGGCAAGTCTAATAAACTTAACATCCTTCTATTACTTGAAACATGTTTTAGCATGTGTTGTATCTGATGTCATTAATCTCTGCCTTATTTTGGCTAAAATAAAAAGACATGAAAATGATTTCTCGTCTTGGATAAAGGCATCTGTCAAATAAATAAATAAATAAATCATTTATCAACTTGATGTTAAGTGCACAGTAGTGAAATACAATAACAATTTGCTTGTTTTGTACACCATGCTTTACCATATGTCTGTGGTTTACCATATGCCTTTCTATGCTTCAATCTTAAATATACATATTTGCTTTTCAACCTTTCATATGATTTTACCATGCTATGCCACATTTTAAGGGTCAATAAAACACTTATTAAATAAGTGTGATGTTTACGGTACCACAACATAGTTAATTATGCCGTACTGTTATTAACTGTGCAGTCTGAAGTATTGCCCTGGTTCTGCAGTTTGTAATAAACTCTATTCCCAGGGGGTGGTAGTTGTGAGGACGTGCATGTAGTTTCTCAGGCTTGTTTGACTTTAAAACCTAAAGAAATAGTCTGCCGCTTCCTCTGGAAGGTTGGCAGCTGACTGAGGAGTTGGGGTAGTGCAACCTCACCACTGCTTAGGACTGAAAAGGTTTATTGTGTACCTTTAGGAATTCCAGCTCCTCCCCCTGACATCTCCCATTGTCCACAGATAAGAACTTTATCTCTATGTGTTTAAATAAACATTTGCTTCATTTCACTCTCAGTATCAGTTTCTGAGTCGCTTCGCTGCTATGAAGGTTACACCTACTCTGTATTGAATATATCTGAAGACTCCAGTCCTTCAAATCTTGCCCACTATACTGTAGCTCTCAGTTTGGTTCCAGTAGTGTCCCTATGTACTTTTAATGTACTGGATGTACAGACATGAAGGTTATTCACTTTACTGTTCCCTTTTGTTCCAGTTAAAGGATCTTGATACACCTGTATTACCCTGCTTCGCCTTGTACGGATCTGTACATTTCAACTCGGATAATAAAAGTATATGCCATAAATGGAGCAACTGTGGTTCTGCAATATTTATTTCCAATGTAAAAGGTTAATGTAAAGGGTTACCCATCTGGTATTCACCTGGAAGTCTATAGTCTAAAGACTGATAACAAGTTAGCTTATAGGATCCAGCAGGAGCAGTAGCAGTATAGCCTGTGTCTTCAGACATTCTGGGTCTTGAAGTGTTTGTCAAACACTGACAAAATTACATCTCAGAGCTTTAAGTTGACTTTTTTTTGTTATAAAAACTTTTGAAATCGAGTGGTGAACTTCATGACCCTGGAAGCTCCTTGTATTGTGATAAGTTCTTTAAAATCCAAATTTTGCCAACTGTTCACAATGTCTTTGCATTTCCTGTGGTCAATCGTGTTTTTACTTTACCATACCTCCTTGTGATTTATCTTGCTTGCCTGTGCTTTACTCAGTCCCCACAGTGATTTACTTAGCTTTGCCTTTACCATGGTATACTGCAGTAAACTTTTAAAAGTTTAAAAGTGCTACCTCAAACAGCAGTACACTTTTTTAAGGGGCTTTGAAAGCATTAGCAGAGATGTTGAGCACTTTGCTGGAGATGAGGCTGATAAACAGCGATTTCTTGTTTTCAGAAATGCTCAAGTGTTTTCAGAACTGGTTCAATGCACCGCAACTCTCTCTTGTCCTCCTGAAAGCAGAGTGCTTTTTATTTTGGGATAGACAGACATTGGGGACAGAGCAGAGTCAGACTCAATATATATCAGTTGCTGCTAGACATTACAATGTTCATGCTCTATGCTGATGTCAGTCTGTTTGACTTAACGAGTGAAACACAGAATCTGTATCCCACAACACAGTGTGTTTAATTTGCCGCGCCAGTCTTTTGTGTTTATTAGAATACAACCCTTAAACATGCAGTGTTTAAGGGTTGTATTCTAGGAGGCTGTGTGGTCCAGTGGTTAAAGAAACTGGCTTGTAACCAGAAGGTCCCTGGTTCAAATCCCACCTCAGCCACTGACTCGTTGTGTGACCCTGAGCAAGTCATTTAACCTCCTTGTGCTCCGTCTTTCGGGTGAGATGTAATTGTAAGTGACTCTGCAGCTGATGCATAGTTCACACACCCTAGTCTCTGTAAGTCGCCTTGGATAAAGGTGTCTGCTAACTAAGCAAATAACAATAACAGGAAGTCATAATGTATGCTGCGTTGGTGCTCTGCCTGTTGAAGTACTACTGTGTTTGCTAATTGGTTTACATGGGAGGGGTGTGATGAGGTTGAGGTGTTTTTTTCAGGGGGATTATATTTAGGCACATTCACTAAACATCAGACTGTTCCCTGTACACTTACTGTATATAATGTATTTATTTAAGTACTCCAGACTGATGCATATAAAGAGGATACATTTAGATAAAGCAGTCTTCTCTGGTGGTGTGTTGTGTTGTATTTTTTGGTATAATTTTCCTATACTATTTAGGGGTAAGATGGGGATAAACCATTACATTGCTGTACCCTTCCTGAATGATCTTCAGTGGCAATACATATCATGGTAACACGTCATACATAATGGTATTATGGTACCATGTTAATACCATTATGTGTTTCAAATGTGTTGCCTTACAATGGTATTATAACATTTTTAAAGCCCTAGAGGTGATTATTTGTCTTGATAAAGGAACATTCAAGAGCATCCTGCTTACTTGAAAGGTTATGAAAAGAAAACATTTGCATTGGATCACATGTGTGGTCTCTTGCCCAATGTGTTTGAAATGAAAACATGTTCTCTTTTAAAGTTTAAATTTAGGTTCTGCATCAAAGTCTTACTTTCTGCACCCGTTCCTCAATATAGTTCTCTCCCATGGTGTTACATGTTTAATGGTCCTTGAAATTTAGTTTTTTTCAATGTGATTTAATGTAAGTGGTGTGCCAACTTCTACAGCAGTAAGAGGTAGCCATATTACAGAGACTTTTGACATATTTATACAGAAACGGTTATCCAGTTGTGATAAAGTTTATTGAGAGTAAAAGATTCTTGGGATACCATTATATGGATGAATTCAATTGGTTTTTTATTAGAATGCATAAAGTACTGAAAACTTGGAAAAGTTACACACAAAGCATGTGCCAGACTGGGTACATTTTCCTGCATTTTCCTGCCTGTGTTCAGTAATAGATATACAGTACTGTGCAAAAGTTTTAGGCAGGTGTGAAAAAATGCTACAAAGTAAGAATGCTTTCAAAAATAGACATGTTAATAGATTATATTTATCAATTAACTAAATGCAAAGTGAGTGAACAGAAGAAAAATCTAAATCAAATCCATATTTGGTGTGACCACCCTTTGCCTTCAAAACAGCATCAAGCATCAATTCTTCTAGGTACACTTGCACACAGTTTTGAAGGAACTTCGGCAGGTAGGTTGGCCCAAACATCTTGGAGAACTAACCACAGTTCTTCTGTGGATTTAGGCAGCCTCAGTTGCTTCTCTCTCTTCATGTAATCCCAGACAGACTTCGATGATGTTGAGATCAGGGCTCTGTGGGGCCATACCATCACTTCCAGGGCTCCTTGTTCTTCTTTACGCTGAAGATAGTTCTTAATGACTTTCGCTGTATGTTTGGGGTCGTTGTCATGCTGCAGAATAAATTTGGGGCCAATCAGATGCCTCCCTGATGGTATTGCATGATGGATAAGTATCTGCCTGTACTTCTCAGCATTGAGGAGACCATTAATTCTGACCAAATCCCCAACTCCATTTGCAGAAATGCAGCCCCAAACTTGCAAGGAACCTCCACCATGCTTCACTGTTGCCTGCAGACACTCATTAGGTGTACCGCTCTCCAGCTCTTCGTGAACAAACTGCCTTCTGCTACAGCCAAATATTTCAAATTTTGACTCATCAGTCCAGAGCACCTGCTGCCATTTTCTGCACCCCAGTTCCTGTGTTTTCGTGCATAGTTGAGTTAAGCTGGCCTTGTTTCCACGTCGGAGGTATGGCTTTTTGGCATAAGTCTTCCATGAAGGCCACTTCTGAC
This sequence comes from Acipenser oxyrinchus oxyrinchus, assembly GCA_030684275.1. Lineage (NCBI taxonomy): Eukaryota > Metazoa > Chordata > Actinopteri > Acipenseriformes > Acipenseridae > Acipenser > Acipenser oxyrinchus. The sequence continues at coordinate 63,745,336 of CM060252.1, read as the reverse complement.
CAGACTTCTCCGGACAGTAGATGGGTGTACCAGGGTCCCACTGTTTTCTGCCAATTCTGAGCTGATGGCACTGCTGGACATCTTCCGATTGCGAAGGGAAGTAAGCATGATGTGTCTTTCATCTGCTGCAGTAAGTTTCCTTGGCCGACCACTGCGTCTACGGTCCTCAACGTTGCCGTTTCTTTGTGCTTCTTCAAAAGAGCTTGGACAGCACATCTGGAAACCCCTGTCTACCTTGAAATTTCTGCCTGGGAGAGACCTTGCTGATGCAGTATAACTACCTTGTGTCTTGTTGCTGTGCTCAGTCTTGCCATGGTGTATGACTTTTGACAGTAAACTGTCTTCAGCAACCTCACCTTGTTAGCTGAGTTTGGCTGTTCCTCACCCAGTTTTATTCCTCCTACACAGCTGTTTCTGTTTCAGTTAATGATTGTGTTTCAACCTACATATTGAATTGATGATCATTAGCACCTGTTTAGTATAATTGTTTAATCATACACCTGACTATATGCCTACAAAATCCCTGACTTTGTGCAAGTGTACCTAGAAGAATTGATGCTGTTTTGAAGGCAAAGGGTGGTCACACCAAATATGGATTTGATTTAGATTTTTCTTCTGTTCACTCACTTTGCATTTAGTTAATTGATAAATATAATCTATTAACATGTCTATTTTTGAAAGCATTCTTACTTTACAGCATTTTTTCACACCTGCCTAAAACTTTTGCACAGTACTGTAAGTTAAAAAAATATCTTGTCAAAGTTTCTTGTCTTTCAGTCCCCAGCTGAAACCGTGGAGATGCACCAGACAAAATGGTCCCACTGAGAGTTAAACTATATTTGCCATTAAACCATGTAAACATAGAGCTTAACATAGAGAAATATGTGTCTATTTTTTTACTTGACTAATATAGGCTCTTTGTCTTGTGATCAATTTGTGGTTCTTGTATAATTTCAGTATTACTGTTTACGTGCATTCCAAGTTCTGCATTTACAGCGTTTATTTTTAGAAGAACTGTTCAAAAGCAAAATACATTCCTGCTGCAAGTATTGAATTTGACAGATTAATTATCTGGGGGAAAACCATGACAAGTCTTTTTTCTTGGCTTGCCCTGCATCCAATAATACCAGTCTAGATCATATATTAATTCATAGATTTTTGTATTTGTCAGAATAGAAGTCTTTTGGGCCTGGTTATACCATACGCCCTGCTATGTTTTCCCCGCCAAATTCTCTTCAGTTGCTGTCTGGTTAAGCCTCTACAAATTATTAGTTTATAACATATTTTTGCAACATACTGTCTATGTTCCAGAAAAAGGGAGGACATTATAGTACATTACAATGTTTCCAGTTGTGGGTTTTGTCTATTGGCCAGGAGTTTGCTCTTCAAGGTCAAGCATTTTAAGTGGAAGAAATAAAGTCTCATGGGAATGATTGAAACGGCTTGCTGTGTATGAGGTTAGACCAGATATATCTGATTTCAGTGGCTGATCTGTGTAGAGCTATGTTAGCCCTCTACAGAGTAAACGGTGTAATGTAACTGCAATTAATGTATATAAAAAAACAAACACTGGAAATTACTGGTAAAATAGTTCAATGGACTTCATCAGTGAGTTACTATTTCACTAGTCTTTCATTACTGTTACCTCTCTGGATCTTGGTTTGAACATGTTTAGTGAGCCTCAGTCTAGCCCCCAGTGGACGTTAGTCCACATTACAATAATAGTTTTGTACAAATGTCATTCTCACTGAAGACAGACCCAGGACTTCATTACTTAATGTAGATGTTCAGGCCAGGATTGAGGTTCAGAGCAGTCAGGGGTGTCTGTTGGACCATGCCAGACTAGAGCCAGTACCATCATCTTTCAAATTTCATCAGCACTCCATTTGATTCCTTTTGCAGTGCACCAGCCTTTTGCAACATGCAATTGTTATAAAATGAATGTTAATGTTTTAACGGGCTGTTAAATACTGAACTATCCAAATGCCTTGGATACAAAGTTATAGACTTAAAGCACTTATGTTTTTAATTAGTGTGTTAAAAGGTAAGTAGTGGGGTTCCGAAAAATATAGTGTTACATAAGAACATAAGAAAGTTTATAAACAAGAGGAGGCCATTCAGCCCATCTTGCTCGTTTGGTTGTTAGAAGCTTATTGATCCCAGAATCTCATCAAGCAGCTTCTTGAAGGATCCCAGGGTGTCAGCTTCAACAACATTACTGGGGAGTTGGTTCCAGACCCTCACAATTCTCTGTGTAAAAAAGTGCCTCCTACTTTCTGTTCTGAATGCCCCTTTATCTAATCTCCATTTGTGACCCCTGGTCCTTGTTTCTTTTTTCAGGTCGAAAAAGTCCCCTGGGTCGACATTATCAATACCTTTTAGAATTTTGAATGCTTGAATCAGATCACTGCGTAGTCTTCTTTGTTCAAGACTGAATAGATTCAATTCTTTCAGCCAGTCTGCATACAACATGCCTTTTAAACGCAGGATAATTCTGGTCGCTCTTCTTTGCACTCTTTCTAGGGCAGCAATATCCTTTTTGTAATAAGGTGACCAGAACTGAACACAATATTCTAGATGTGGTCTTACTAATGAATAGTAAAGTTTTAAAGATTCAAATTCAACACTCTTCACAATATATCCGAGCATCTTGTTGGCCTTTTTTATAGCTTCCCCACATTGTCTAGATGAAGACATTTCTGAGTCAACATAAACTCCTTGGTCTTTTTCATAGATTCCTTCTTCAATTTCAGTATTTCCCATATGATATTTTTAATGCACATTTTTATTGCCTGCGTGCAGTACCTTACACTTTTCTCTATTAAATGTCATTTGCCATGTGTCTGCCCAGTTCTGAATGCTGTCTAGACCTTTGGTCCCACTAAACTTAAACTAAAGCCGGGGACACACTGCCTGATGCGATCGTCGCATCTCTCTGGCAGAGATTGCGTCGCAAAAAACACAATTTGTGATTTTTTTCTGATGTTTGCTGCCCTGGATGCATAAAGTACACAGCAATTGGGCAAATCAATGACACCATGCGAAAACATAAGGCTAAGTACTATATACAATTTTGGCTAGATGGCGGAGTGATCGTGAAAACCACATATGACTGGAGACATGTATATTCTCTCTCTCTATTAATGCACACACACACACACAACATACATACATGCATACACAAGGTAATTCATTGGTTTGTATATAGTGTCTGTGCTGACATCTTTTGAAGCCCTGACAGCCCCATAAACATTGTACTTTTTGACTATTAGACTAAATATTTACACAATACTTAAAAAAAGAATGCTGCTACAACCGTGATTCCTTTAATAGAAATAGTGTTTTAATGAAATTATACCTAATCACGTTTTTTTTACAATGTAGGGAACATACTGTGTCGAACAAATGCTTAGAATGAAAACATGTATTATGTTTTCCCTTCATTGTAAATAAAAACGTTATTTGGTATAATTTAATTAAAACACTGTTAATAATAAATCAATTATGGTTATAGCACCAGTTTTTAAGTACTGTATTCTGTAAACATTTCGTCAAATAGTTAACATCATAGTATAATTCATATACAAACCAATGGAATACCTTGTGTGTGCATTAATAGAGAGAGAATACATGCATGTCTCCAGTCATATCACTGAACGCGGTGAACTCATTGGTTGCTGACTTTGAGACTTGCGAGTGGGTATGACACACTCCCCGATGCAAGGGAATCGCATCGCAAAATATTAAATGTTTTTAAACTTTGCGAGCCGATTGAAATCGATCGGCCGATCCTGTAAAAGCATAACACACTGCCCGATGCGACTGAAAAATCTCGTTGCTATTGATCACATCGGGCAGTGTGTCCCCGGCTTAAGAGTTATATTTATATTCGCCATTAAACCGTGTAAACATAGAGCTTTAATAGAAATATGTATTTTTTACTTGACTAATATAGGCTATTTGTCTTGTGACCAGTTTGTGGTTCTTTCAGTATTACTGTTTATGTGCATTTCAAGTTCTACATTTGCAGCGTGTTTTGACTGACAGATTAATTAACTGGGGGAAAACCATGACAAGTCTTTTTCTTGGCTTGCTCTCCATCCAATAATACCAATCTAGATCATATATTAATTCATAGATTTTTGTATTTGTCAGATTAGAAGTCTTTTGGGCCTGGTTATACTATAAGCCCTGCTATGTTTTCCCCCCTGAATTCTCTTCAGTTGCTGTCTGGTTAAACCTCTACCAATTATTAGTTTATAACATATTTTTGCAACATACTGTCTATGTTCCGGAAAAAGAGATGACATTATAGTACATTACAATGTTTCCAGTTGTGGGTTTTGTCTATTGGCCAGGAGTTTGCTCTTCAAGGTCAAGCATTTTATAAGTGGAAGAAATAAAGTCTCATGGGAATGATTGAAACGGCTTGATTTGTATGAAGTTAGACCAGATATATATTGACTGTTAAACACATTTTCTCCACTAGCCAGCAGAAAAAAAGAAAACAGTAGCCCATCATAGTTTATTTTAATAAACTTACTGTTACACACTGCCAGCGGATGTTTAAAGATGCACTGCATACAACATGAATATAGCATTTAGATTTCAAGGCTATGTCACTTTAATATACTTTGCATAAAATATTTTCAAAACAAAGTTGTTAAAGCAGGAAAAAAAATCAAACACATTCAAAATAATGATATACCGTTCTTTACATATGAAATGTATCTATTTAATAAAAAGGATGCAATTCAGCCACCTTAATTCCAGTGCTAGGTACATTACAATTCATAGAAACAAACAGAAACAGTACTTTTAATTATAGTTTTTTTAAAATATATTACAATTTTAATGAATCAATCTATAGGCATTCACCAGGTCCTTCTACCGTGCTTCGTTCCTTTCACTATCATCAGTGTTAGCAGCATCCAAGGTCATCAGTGGCTGCTCTCAGCCCTTCTAAACTATCCAACCTCTGACTAAGGTATAATTAATTAATTAACCAGTTTGAGACTGACCACATTCCACACTTATCCTATTAGCAGGGAGGGGACTCTGGCCCCAACCCTGCCATATTTAATCCAAACTTACATTTTAACAAACTGTATTTACAATATTAAAAAAAAACAAAAATACAAAAACTTGATTTACATGTGCAGGGCTTCAGCCCTTCCACAGGTCCTCTAAAATGTCCCCATAAACATGTTTATTTTAATTCTAAAATAAAAACTCTTTCAGTGTCTGTTTTGTGTCTTTCATACTTTAGTGTTCTGTGCACTACACTTATCAGTTATCAGGCCTTTCTGACCAGCTTGTTTACATTCCATAAAGGTAACTCTGATACAAGCTTGCTCTGTCCTTGAAGCTTGTCTGTCATCATGTCACTTTGTGAGCCAAGCAGGAATGTCTCTGTATTTGCAGCAAGTAGGGGGTTGAAAATGTCATATTCAAACAGTGCACTGTTGTAAAAGGGTTTTTTTATTTTTAGTTTTTTACCCAATAATGTTTTCACATTAAAAACGTTTTACAGGAAATGTAAAGACCTGATATTTTCAACATTGGCATATGGGCTTATTAATCTTCTCCGATATTTAAAAAATATTTTCAGAACTGTGTGGAACATTGCACCCTTTTAGGACTGGGGTGCAAAGTGTGAAGGTGCTTTGCCATTTGAATATTGAAAGTTCACATCAAAGTTCACATCACAGGTAGCTATTTGGGGTCAGATGGAGGGTAGGCAGGCTTTTTCTATCAGTAAAATTGAAGATTAGTGGTTCTTGAACCATGCCTTGAGGGTGTGGGATGCAGGACTAGAAATGTGTTTCACATAGCAGTGCCTCTTGAACGGCTGCCAGTCTTATAGTTGAAAACAAAGGGTCTGTTTGTTTGGAAAAGGAGCTGCATTCATTTTCCATTTCTTCTTTGCTCTTCATTTTAAATGGAGACGCTCAACAACTGCAGCCAAAAGAAATCCTATGCACCCTTGGGAAACTGAATAGCTGTCTCTCAAATCATCAGAGCCAAACAAAGATTAGAAAAGCCATTGCCTGTTTTAATTAGATATTTCTGTACAATAAAGTAAAGCTGTTCATTTACAGCAGTGAGTTACTACTGGTCATATTCAGAGTAGAAGCTATTGTGAACTCCTGTAACCAGGCCAGAGAAAGGGTGGAATTGAACTAGTACCAATAAAGCTTTATTACCAGTACAGCATTTGAAAGAACGACAGACCCATTGTTTGTCAGGGTAGTTAATGGTGGCCAGTGCAACTCAAAGGGCTGTGCTCTTGAGTTCCCAGCAATCCCTCAATGATGCAGAACATTCTTTTAATGGGATGAAGAGTGCAGTGGAATGCTGTTTGTGTGATTGGTCAGGTGAACTTCTGAAGGCATTAAAGGGAAAGAAAAGGAAATTCTCCATAGAGAAATTTGTAGTCAGGGATTATCTTCAATTGGTTGCTTATGAAGGCTTTACAGGCATATCTTAAATGTTAACATAATTCCAACCAAAGCTCTGCAAGGTCAAAGGGTGCCTCCTTAGGCTGGGGACCACACTGCAGTGATAGAAGATTGGGGCATTCCTGCCAGCAAATACGCAAATGTGTGTGGGACTGCCATTAACCTGCTGAACTTCTCACTCCTTCACATGATGTGCATGTCTCCAGCACCATTAGACGGTTACAAACTGACATGTTTGAATAAATTACCTACCTTAATATATGGGGTTGACCACATTATCCAACTGACAGTTCATGCAGCTCCTGTGAATTTTTTTTTGGGGTGCTCTTTTAACACATGGTTACTTATAGTTGGCTAATACAACTACTGTTATTATGTTGTGAAGACTGCTGGTAATTAAGTTATAATCATCATGTGAAATTACATTAACAGCAAGTCATTAAAAAACGAACTTCTGGCTAATGTCATGTTTCAGACTTCACTTTAGTAGAATATTAGGGTGAATACAATAACCTCTATTGAAACAGGACAGCAACAGCTCTTGTCACAAAGAATAAGAATGTAGATTTGGATGATTCTACAGTCATTTATTGGCAGTAAGAGAGCACTGGGGGCTGGTTAATGAAACCTGTTAATACCATTTTTTTTCTCCCACATTTCTGTTATATTTTGGCATAATCTGGAGTCAGGGCACAGTATAGAGTTTTGGTCCCTTTGCAGTGCAGTATTTTATTAATTCAGTAAGTCAGTCTTTGCAGCCTGCAGTCTGCAATGTAAGACTTGACTTGATTAATTAACAGAGACACATCTTGAATGGCCACTAACACTGTATGAAACCAGTGGAGAAACCTGCTGTTGTCAACAGCATCTGCAACAAGAACACTTGTAGCAGTTTCGTTCTGTCAGTGATAATTAGACGCTTCAAACCACTTTACTTAATTGATATTCTTTTCCATTTCAATGTGAGGTCCAGCAGGTTTACAACTCTTACTTGTCACTCTTCATTTTGACAGACCTCTGGACTGGGACAGGTGGGAAATGCAGCGTAACTAATCCAGTCTGATACAATCTGTTGTTTGTTGGGTAAAAGCTGTTGTCAGTTCATGCATGTGCAGATCTAGCTGAAATAAATACCCCCCTGTACTAACAAACAGCTGTGTAAAGCGATATACTCAAGCACCATTAATGGCCAAAGTTTACTGTGCCAAGGAAGAAATTAAAAAAGGCGCATTGCCAAATCAAGAGAAAATGAGAGTATATTTAAAAAGACAGAGCTGTGCGTTGAATTCATTACATTCCAGCTCGGAGGTCTATAGGAACCTAAAAGGGGAGATTTAAAGATGCATTGTTGCAATGAAAGAATTTTTTTTGCTGGAACTGTGTAAAATGCATGTGGGCTGTCAGTTTTCTAGTGAGGTTTTATCTTTGCTATAAAGCTGTTTGCCTGGACTTAACCTTTCTTCAGATCCTGACAAAAGGGGAAACAACAGCAAGGACCTTGCACACTGAGCTGTGCTGGAAACAAACAATACATTTGTCAACATGGAAGCTTCCTTCTCCCCCATGCCTCTCGTGTTTTGCACAGCTGTCTAAAGAAACCATGTGGCTATGTGTACAAAACCTTCCCATGCTGGGTGCTGTTTTTTGTGATAACAGAGCAGACTATACACATGGATGGTTGGGTGATGGTTGGGTTTGAGCTGCATAAAGTAAATCTTTATACATGTCACATGGCAATTTTTAAAAGTGCTGTCCCGTGCCTGCTTCACCAAAGGCAGCATTCCTAAAACAAAAAGAGGTTGCCCTAACACATGTTTATGAAATTATGTATTATTAAAAACAACAGAAGTTTGATTTAAAACATTTTCTATTTATTTGCCCTTATCCAGGGTGACTTATAATTGTTACAAGATATCACATTATTTTTACATACAATTACCCATTTATACAGTTGGGTTTTTACTGGAACAATCTAGGTAAAGTACCTTGCTGAAGAGTACAACAGCAGTGTCCCCCACCTGGGATTAAACCCACAACCCTCTGGTTAAGTGTCCAGCGCCCTAACCACTACTCCACACTGCTGCCCGTATTGCAACTTCATGCTGGAAGTATAAGGAGATTAAACCATTCTTTTCCGGGTTTTTTTCTGTTCTTGGAATTATATTGCTACCAGTTACATGTACATTCTCATAGGGCATTGTAGTTTCCAGGCCATTTATGCATAGTTAACATTAGTAAAGCCCATTTCTATGCAAACTGCACAGTTTGTAGTGAAGCTACAAGACAGACTCTTCCTAGAAGTGCTCCTGGGATAACTGTATTGACCAGAAATCCATCCGCCGTTACACATAAATCTTACTAAATAGGAGGCTTATTGATTTATATAATTACCATATGTTCTGCATTCTGCGATGTGGGATTTATTCTACTTATCTTCATTCCCTCACCTAAACATTAAGCCTATTAATACCAGTTTTAACATTTTTAAATGTTCTTCTGTTAAACACATCTACTGTATATACAGTACATATAAAATGGTATATAAAATGCAACTGATAAAACTATGAGGATATGAAATACAAAACTTCTGCATATTATTCAATAAATCGACTGTACATTTGTAATCTAAAAAAACCCTCATGTCACAACTGTAACGCATAGTGTGATATTGATTAGTAAGTTTGAATGATGCTGATTTGAAGATGGTTATACAGAATCTATTAATTCAAGAAAGTTTGTTGACATGGATTGGACTCACTGGCTCAAGGTTATCCAAACGATAGCACTGCTGAGGGGGTGAGTTCAGGTGGTAGGGCTATGAGGGAAGTTGCGGGTGAATCTAAAAAGCTAGGCCATACTAGGATGGAGATTTGGTTAAAGTGAGAGCTGGGTTATGATGATTGTAGTGGGTGATGGTTGGGTTTGAGGAGGGCAGCAGTGTGGAGTAGTGGTTAGAGATCAGGGCAGCAGTGTGGAGTAGTGGTTAGGGCTCTGGATTCTTGACCGGAGGGTTGTGGGTTCAATCTCAGGTGGGGGACACTGCTGATGTACCCTTGAGCAAGGCACTTTACCTAGATTGCTCCAGTAAAAACCCAACTGTATAAATGGGTAATTGTATATAAAAAAATAATGTGTAAAAAATAATGTAATTGTATGTAAAAATAATGTGATATATTGTAAGACACCCTGGGTGTCTCCTAAGAAATAAATAACAAGAAAAAACAAATGTCTTAATGGACAATTACTGTAGACTGTTTCCACCCCCTACTGGATTATGTCTTCCTAAATACTCAAAGTTATTATTATTGTATTTATTAGCAGAATTAAAAAAAAAAACCTGAACCTTCTGACCCCGCCCCTGCCCAAGATACAGTCCACACCACCCTAGGGGGGCATGCTCCTGAGTATGAGAACCACTGTGCCAGAAGTTATTCATCTTTTAAAACTTGAGAGCTGATTTTTCTGTGGTAAACTGATACCAGCATTGCGGCAGGGAATATTTCTATATTTTCAGCCAGGCAGACGGATATCTGTTATGATGCACGGCACTTCTGCAGTCCAGCTATGCAAAGGCAATTAACTTAGCTTTCCTGAGTCAGCAGAAAGGTGCATTGCCAGCGAGGCAGACAGACACTTCTTCAGCATTCTGGCAGGAGAATGCAGTCACTCCAGCACCGCATCCCTGAAGACTCTCCTCTGACTTACTCTGTCAAGAGGAACAGGGCAGTGACTTGACTGGAAACTGAGAATCTGCTGTCGTTTGGCCTGTGGAGAAACTGTGCAGCGGTCGTAATGCACTTATTTTCTAAACTCAAATGATTATGATTTAGGCAGGTTAGAAGAATGATTATCTAGTACTTAAGAATTATTGTATATAATAGTTTTGTGACTTGAAAGGCTCCCATAACCAAGCAGTTGTGTGGTTGAAAGAGACATGTTTCTAGTTTCTAGTTGCCCTGCGTTGTGGATTTGTATCTCTCAACCTGCTGCCTAAGCTCCTTTGACCCAAGAGCTCCAATCCCAGCAGGAAAGGAAGCAGTAGAATGGATCCTCTCTTTCCTGGAGGTACTCTCTACTGCAGCTGTTGGAAGGTGGGTCCCAGAGATCCTGATAGCAAGATTTAACTCACCACTTGGTGTTAAAATTGTTTGGCTTCGCTAGGACACTATTTTGTTAATTGACAATTAATAACTAGTGTATGACATATCACCAAATGTTCTTTTTTTAATTCACAGTTAGCTGAAATATTGTGTTACTATGCAACCTGTTAATCGTTAAGAGGGGTTGTCAAAGGCTTTTGTATTAGTATTAATATGGTATATAGTTGGTATAACGATTATAAAAAAAATAGTAAAATAGTTGTTTAACTTAATTGAGAAAAACGTTCCCCTTAGACAACCAATTTCCACATTTATTAGGTTTTAGTGAAATGTCATACTATTCTTGACTATTCTAAATTGGATATGATTGGAATTGAAAGAAAACAGTATTGTAGACACATATATTAATACAATTCAGGGTACAGTATATTTGAAAACACAATTGTATCTAATAAATTAGATTTTTCTACTAGTTGGCCAGCTTTACATATAGCATCAATGCCCGAAATTGAGACTTTTATAAAAAATGCAGATGTCACCTGCAGATGTCATTAGGTAAAATGCTTTGTAGATGTTTTTCTATTCTTGGGTGTTTTTTTAAATAAACTCTCAGGAGTGAATTTGGGCCTCCAACTTTTTCACAGTACTTACACAGCACTTACAAAGAGAAGTTTGGTGTTGACTCATCGCCAGCTATCTACAAACCCTTTCTGGAGTATATTAGAATAACATCACCATTGACTCACGGGCTTGTTATGAACTGAGGACCACATTCTTTCTCAGTCTCTTGTTGTTGAAGGTTCAATATCATCAATGAGAAAGCTCAAAAGAAGGGGAGGGAGAGGGGCTTATTTTCCTGGAGAGTTGCAATCAAGCATTGCCGAGGACTTCCTTTATCTCCCAGGGTGGTGTTTGGAAGCAGTTGGGCTCCAGAGCTGAGCAGCGGGGCAGGGCGGAGGGGGGTGGGGGGTCCTGCAGAATGTCAGCCTGAGAGCATGTTTGCCCAGGCGAGGCCTTAAGTGGGAGGAGTGGGAAAGAGACGTTATTCTTGGGGGATGGTTTCCTCTTGTCCTGCAGTGTAGACTTAGCCAATTGGACCAGTGACTTCGTCAGGGATAGTAAGTACTTTTTCTACTGACAGTTTTTTTCTCGAGGATTGTGTTTATTCTTACTGGTGAAACACCTGTATGCTCCCTTGCAACCTTAAGTAATGGATGACAATAACTGGTTTAAGGGTTTCCTGAAGCCAGGAAAGGTACTTGTGAGCTTCTTCACTAAACTCAACAAAGCATCAATGTAAGATCATTCTTATAAGGTCAGATTTACTCCAGCTGTACACAATGTGAGCTATTGAAAATCTACCCATGTGGCTTTTTTGACATCTTATGTAGTTTATCTGTTACCACCTTTATTATATTCTGCAATTGTAAATTGAGTCTCCTATGAATGATCACTGAAAAAAAAGATAAATCTCACATTAAGTGGCTTCAATGCATTCTAGCACAATAGAGAAGTCTCTTTTTCTGCTGTTTTCCTTTTTGCTTCCACTTTTTAAATCCGATAATTCCACTCTTCCTGTAAAGAAGATTCTGTGACAATGGTTTGCTATTCAGCTATTCATATTATATATAATAAAGAATTGCCTTCACTTTTTTCTTTGCTTTTTTGTTTTAAAGGACATGATGAAGTAAGTTTTCCCATAGAAGACTTATTCTTTGTGACATGAAAGCAGCGTTTGTACTCTTTTGTGAAATACCCTTGTAATCCGTAAGGACAGAAGAGTTTTGTGTTGGCAGTTTTGAGAAAGCCATGAGGAGCTGTTCAGGTTTCATATCTGCGGGTTGTGGGCAGCACAATCATGTAAACACCTGTTTGGACTTCTTGCTGGAAAGCTTGTATTTGTGCTTCGTGTTTAGATCCTGTGAAATCAGGTGACTGGAGACTGAACAGTCAGTGGCACTGTCATTTAAAAATACGGGAACAACATCAATATTAGTAACAGTACACTGAAGCACAATAGACTTAGTATTTTTTTAAAAATCTGTCCAAGAGTCAAATGCAAATTTTCTACAAGTGTAATGGAAATGCTACTTATTTGCTGAAATAGTTTTTATACAGTAGTCCCTCGCTAAACCGGACATGTCAGGAGACAGACAGGTTGTCCAAAATAGCAAGGTGTCTGGTTTCATACACACATACTGTACATTTATAGTACTCAATTTATTTTAAATGTATAAATCATTGTGCTGAAATTACATTAATGTACTCTCTGTACACATTACATTATGTACAAATATAAATCTGTACAGTAGGCCTATACCATATACAGTACAGTAGTAAAATCAACCTAGCATCCTTTCTTTTTTACTACCGGTAGCACAAAATAAATCATGCTGCTGCATTGTAGACATTACTGTACAATGTGAAAATGATTATTTAGAATTGAAACTAAATGGTTTTAGCACATTTTCTTTTTTTACCATAGCCTACACAATCGACATGTTATGATACTATACAGTACCTTACATATACTGCACACACTTTACAGAAATAAATAGTTAAAAAATGCACATAGAACATTTTACATTGTACATGTGGCTGCAAGTAAAACACATAGCCTATGTGCTACTTTTATTTTCTGTTGGTATGATTTCTTTCCAAAAGCAAATAAAGACTTCAAATTCAAAAATGGTGTTATTGTATTCTTGCGTTTGGAACCACTGTAGACCATCCATCAGTATTTCTGAAAGCCTCTCGCTCTTTTCCAGCCGATCGATCGCAGTTAGTTTAAACTCTGTACAGTATGAGTTTATATGCCCTCTTTTAATCATGAACTTAATCTGTTCTTACGTATATATTTTAGTCCTGACTTTAGTGTCTCTTTGGATCATGCAATTCACAGTGATCTAGCGTCACACTTAATTAGATATTACTGGGGGACATACTTTGCTTCCAGCATATCTGAATGTAGGGCATAACAGTGTCTGTATTAGTGAGGGACTACTGTAGTGGGTATTTTTCCATTATAGCACACACCCTCAAAAATATGTTGTTATTTTTGAAAACTAGAAACTGTATAAGTATTTTTTTTTTCTCTGCACATTTTGATAATGATAAGATATAAACATACAACAACAATACAGGTTAACAGGATTTGGACTGCAATGAAACAAACTCTTGCTAAAAAGAAGGGAGCCCCACCTCTTTTGAACTAAGCAGTATAAAAATGACCATGCAGGGTGGGGAGGGGGGGAATGGAGCTTACGCTTGATCAGACTGTCCAAAAAGATTTAGTATGCAAGTGACTTTATCAAGCATGGCGAATACCCATGAGTACTGAAGCAGTAATAAATAATGATTAAAGACATATATAATGTGATAATAAACATATACATATATATTATATTTGTAAAATGTAGATTGGATAAAGTATCCATTAAAGTTAACATAGAAAATCTGTTATGCATTGCCAATTGGGTGAAATTATAGCAAACGTGGAGTAAAACATGAATACATGTGCAAATGAATGGTAAAGTGGATAATTATTCCAGTGAACATTTT